>CM057456.1:500532500-501767500 GCA_016271365.2 Neoceratodus forsteri
TCACCTCCCTTGGGTCCCAAACATAATTTTTCAGTTTCACAGAAAACAAAAGTATGCTGTCTGCTATCTCAACACTTGAAAATGTGCATTGCAAGGGATTGTGATTACGAATTCTCCCACAGTTTTAGACCCCACAACCTCCTCAGGAAGGCTATTCCATGCATTCTCCACCCTCTCTGTGAAAAAATACTTCCTCACATTGCCCCTGAGCCGTCCCCCTCTATCTTCAAATTGCGTCCCCTTGTTCTTGCACATCTCTTTTTCTGAAATATGCTGCCCTCTTGGACTTTGTTGATTCCACTGAGGTATTTAAAAGTTTATATCATGTCCCCCCCTTTCCTCAAGTGTATAAATGTTAAGCTCCTTTAGTCTCTCCTTGTATGGCTTCTCTTGCAGACCCTGCATCATTTTGGTTGCCCTCCTCTGGACTGCCTCCATCCTGTCTATGTCCTTGTGGAGAAGGGGTCTCCAGAACTGGACGCAGTACTCCCGATGGGGTCTCACCAACTGTCTGTGCAGAGGGATAACAACTTCTTGTTTTCTGCTGGTGATGCCTCTCCCTATACATCCCAGTATCCCCCCAGCCCTCCCTACTGCCTTCTCACATTGGCTTGCTAACCTTAAGGTCATCTAATATGATTACCTCCAGGTCCCTTTCCATTTTTGTTGTTGTTACCTTCTCCCCCCCCCCCCAATTGTGTAATCTTCCCCTGGGTTTTTGTTTCCCATGTGCATTATTTTGCACTTCTTTGCACTTTTCTTTGAGAAAGGATACGTTGTTCTGTTTGAAGTTTAAATTGTTTTATGATTTGTCATAACATCAATACTTTGCAGCGAGAGTGCTGAAGTAATTTTTTTTTTTTGATTTTCTTTGGGGTGGGGTTGTTTTATTTTTATTTATGATTGATTAAGTTTTTGCTTATTTTATGTTGGGTTGAGTTGTTCATTTTGTTAAGTTTGATTATTTTGGTGTGTTAGGCGGGTTTATTGTTTTGGTTTTAACTTGTTCAGTAGCGATATGTGTCGGCCTTCAATCCTCACAGTGGTGCGCTACTCATCCTCCTCTCTTCGTGCCCTCCACACTTTTTATCTCCCCCCTCTCCAATATGATACACACCAGTGCTGTAGAGCACTGGGAATTGTTCGTAGGAGAGTGAAGAGGGTGGGTGTGTGCAAACAGGGGAGGATGATCGAGGGGGGCCATCATATCGGGGTTGTTAGGTCCAGAAGGCGCCCTGGGGTGAAATGGAATCCGGATCGTGGTTTACCATGTCTGGTACCCATACCCAAGGGCACTACTGATTTCAGTAGGCAGATGGGCCTGACAGCCTCCAAGGTTCGTCCAACTCTGCTGGTGTTATACAATGCCAGATCCGTCAGGAATAAGACCGGCATTATTGCTGATCTTGTTGGCTCGGTGCACTTGGCTTGCATCACCGAGACCTGGCTGGATGAAAATCTAGGCCCCATATTGGAGGCCATGATTCCGGCTGGGTACTCGGTGATACACCACCCGAGACTGGACCGCAGGGGAGGGGGGGATTGCAGTCTGTTTTAAGACTGAACTGGGCCTCATGAGTGTGGTAGTGGGAGACGCTGAGTCCTTTGAGTGTACAGTAGTAGTGGGTGTAGGTGTACGAATCGTACTCATCTACCGTCCACCTGGAGATGGGAACCATTTCTTACAGGAAGTAGCAGACTTCATCGTCGACATATCATTTGAGTCGCCCAGATTGATACTTCTGGGTGACTTCAATGCCTGGGTCGACGATGAACTCTCGCAATTTGGTAATCACTTCCTCCGATTAATGATTTCTTTGGGCCTTACACAGGTAGTTTCCACTGCTACTCATAAATCTGGGCACTTTCTGGACTTAGTCTTTCTCCTGGGGATTGATGTATCCAACTTGGGGGTGGAACCAGTCGCTTGGTCAGACCACTATACCGTGAGGTTCAGTTTTTGCACCCCTCTTAGAAGTGGAGATGGTCAGGTACCGCCCTTTATGGGATATTACTTCCCAAGACCTTGCGGCTTTCCTTGACCTCTCATCCCCTGTGTTGGCGAGCAGTAGTCCAGAGACCTTGGTGTTGACCTATAATCCGGTGGTTACAACGGCTCTGGATCTTATTGCTCCTGTTTGTGTGCACCACCTATCCCTTCACCCCAAGTCCCCTTGGTTTGATGGGACGTTGAGGGAGATGCAGAGACAGGGGCGAAGGTTAGATCGGTGCTGGTGCAAGTCCGCCCTTGTGGCCGACCACCTTAGATTGATGGAACATTGTTCTGTTTATCAATCTGCAGTCACCCGTAAGAAGGCAGAATTCCTGTCCAGGGAGATTGCAGTTCCTCAGAATCGACCTGCTCAGCTGTTTCGAACTGTAGACAGACTGTGCAACCCAGCCTGTCTGCAAGTTTGAAAAGCCTTTTCACAATCAGAGTGTGAGGATCTTGTTCTTTACTTTGCAACTAAGGTGGCCGACATCAGGGCGGATTTGCATCCAGCAACCTAAAAAAGGGTGATGCTGTTGAACAGTGTGAGTTCACAGTACCTCAATTTTCTTGGAGTTCCTTCAGTCGACCTGATTTCATGGATGTTTTGAGGATCATCCATAGCGTGCATCCCACAAGCTGTAGTTTGGATCCTGGACCGACCTCCCTAATTTTGGGTTGTAGTGATATCATCGGTCCAGTCCTTGCGAAAATAGTCTGGTGCTCCCTAGAGTCAGGTGAGTTTCCTAGCTCCCTGAAAGAGGCGGTGGTAACACCTCTCTTGAAGAAAGCTACCTTGGACCCAGACTGTTTCACAAACTACAGACCTATCTCCAACCTTCCCTTTATTGGGAAGGTGATTGAGAAGGTAGTGGCTGCCCAATTGGAGGACCATTTAACCATCCATAACATCTACGAATCCTTCCAATCTGGTTTTCGTGAAAGACACAGCACCGAGACTGCGCTGGTTCAGGTGCTAAATGATCTTCTGAGGGCGAGAGATCGGAAAAGACATTCCATCTTGGTGCTCCTTGATCTCTCGTCAGCTTTTTGACACTGTGGATCACTTAGTGTTGATGGCATGCCTGAGACAGATTTGTGGCATCTCGGCAACTGTTTTGAAATGGTTCACCTCTTTCCTCACTGGGAGATCACAAAGAGTTGTGTCGGGGTTTTTTTCTCAGGCCCAACTCCTTTATTGTGTGGGGTACCTCAGGGCTCTGTGCTATCTCCCATGTTATTCACGGTGTACATGCTACCCCTCGGAGACATTATAAGACGGTATGGGCTGAGGTTTCACTGCTATGCAGATGATACACAGCTATACCTGTCTTTTGCACCCGACCAGGATGGAGCTCTCTCGGTGTTTAACAACTGTCTGGAAGAAATCCAGGACTGGATGGATTCTAGTTAGCTAAAGTTGAACTCAGAAAAGACAGAGGTTTTAGTTGTGGACCCGGGTTGTCAAATAGAGGGGCCGTGTGTGGGTACGCCCTCTGGAATTTTCCTTGGTGGTGTTTCACTTCTGACCTCTGAATGGGTGCGTAACCTGGGGGTTATCTTGGATGATAGACTGACACTACAGTCACAAGTGTCAGCTGTTGTCAAGACTTCCTTTTACCATCTCAGGAATATCGCCAGAGTTAAGCAACTTGTTCCGTCCGATGCCCTACCAACGTTGGGCCACGCCTTTGTGTTCTCACATCTGGACTATTGCAACTCCCTGTACTTTGGGCTTTCTGGGGTTGAAATCCATCACCTACAGCTGGTGCAGAACACAGCAGCCTGGGTTTTGACTGGGACAGGTAGGTCCTGTCATATTACCCCAGTGCTGCACGAACTGCACTGGTTACCTATACGGTGAGTGATCGCCTTTAAAGTCAGTTTACTGACTTTCAAAGCCCTTCATGATCAGGGTCTGGCCTATCTGAAAGAACTTCTGGTGCCTTACTGCCCCGGCCGATCGCTCCGCTCAGCCGACGAGGGGCTGCTAGAGATTCCAAGAGTGAGTCTTAAATCTTCAGGCTGTAGAGCATTTTCTTATGCTGCACCCACTCTTTGGAATTCTCTACCCCACTGGTTATGGGAATGCACCTCCATGGAGGAGTTTAAGGGTAATTTGAAAACTTATCTGTGTCAATTGGCCTTTTTGGATGGCTGATTATACTGCACTGATGATTGTGTTGTGGTTCTATCTGTATTTACCTTGACTTAATTGCCTGATGCTATTGTGTTATGATTTTTTGTGTGTTTTATTGGACTTTAATGTTTGGTATTATTGTTTTAATATGTTCAGCACCTTGGAAAATGAAAGGTGCTTTATAAATACAATTATTATTATCATTATTAAATCCAAGCTGCCATACTTCTGACCATTTCTCCAACCTTGCCAAGTACCTTCTCATCCTTTCCACACCTCCTTGTGTATCAACACTGCTTGAGATCTTTGTATCATCTACAAAGAGGCATACTTTTCCTTCCAGACCCTCTGCAATGTCACTTATAAAGACATTAAAAAGGACTGGACCCAGTACTGAACCCTGTGGTACCCCACTAGTAACCCCTCTTTCTTCAGAGTGGACTCCATTTACAATTACATTCTGTGTCCTGTTGTCCAGCCAGTGTTTTACCCAGGCTACCACCCTGGGACATACTCCCAGGTTGGTTAATTTGATTATTAATCTTTTGTGTGTGGGACTGTGTCAAATGCCTTGCTAAAGTCTAGGTAGACCATGTCCACAGCTCCTCCCTGGACTACTACTTTGGTCACCCAGTCAAAGAAATCAATTAGATTTGTCTGACATGACCTTCCCGTTGTGAACCCATGTTGCCTTGGGTCCTGTGCCCCACTGGCCTCTAGGTACTCAACAATTTTTTCCTTCAGAAGTGATTCCATCACTTTTCCTACCACAGAGGTCAAACTCACAGGTCTGTAGTTTCCCCACATCTGTCTTGCTCCCACTTTTGTGAAGAGGAATCACATCTGCCTTCCTCCAGTCCTCAGGTATCACACCATCCTCCCAGGATTTGTTAAAAAGGGTAGTCAGTGGTGTCAGTAGTTCTCCCATTAATTCTTTTAGAATTCTGGGGTGAATTCCATCAGTCCCCATTGCTTTGTCCACCTTTAGTTTTAGGAGTTCTTTCAGAACCCTTTCTTCTGTGAAAGGACTGAGATTGACCCCCCCCCATCCAGATTGCTCCTCTCCTCCTCTTTTGTGAATACTGAGCAGAAGTATTCATTCAGTATCCCTGCTTTTTCACTGTCCCTCTCTATCCATGCATCGTCCTTTCTATTCAGCCTCACTATCTCTCCCTTTGTCTTTCTGTGCTCCCTGATGTACCTATAAAACCCCCTTCATAACCGAGTTGGCTATCTTTTCCTCAGTTTGGCCTTTGCTATTCTGACTTCCCTCCCTGCTTCCTTCTGCCTTAACAGGTATAGTTTTCTGTCCTGCTCCTTCTGTGTTTCCTTACACTTCCTAAATGCTATCTTTTTCTCCCTAACCTTCCCTGCCACCTCTTTTGAGAACCATAGTGGCTTTTTCTTTCATTTTGAGTTGTTTATTTGCTTCACACAAAGGCATGTTGCCTCTGTGATGACAGTTTTGTTGTTTCCCCATTGTTGCTCCACCCCTCCTTCTAGCCTGTTTGCTAGTGCTTTTCTAAGGCACTCTCCCATCTTGCCAAAGTCAGCATTCCTGAAGTCCAGTACCCTCACTTTTGTATGGCTTGACTCTGTCGCTGAGTTTATCGTGAACCACACTGTTTGGTGGTCACTTGTTCCCAGATTTTTTTATTTTTATTTATTTTATTCAGGGATTCAGATCATACTTTTGAGCTCAGAGCTCTTTTACAAAGGTTCCACATCAAACAGTGACAATGACAGCAATAACAAACAGTTTACATACAATACTCGAATGGTAGGTAGTTAGTATACAATAAGGTTACAATGTCATTCATAGTACCAATGGTGATAGTACAGCATCAAGAGCATTCAACTAGGGTAAAGGACAGTGTTTATATGTAGCGAAGGAGATAAAGAGTTGTGACACCTAGTGTGAGAGTCCAAGGAGGAGTCAGGGTGAGGGGGAGGGGAGACTGGGGGGGAGAGTGGGTGGCCAAAATGAGTGGCTTTATCTAGTAGGTTGGGAGGTAGTGGTAGTAGGTTGGTTTTAAGGTTGATCCAGTGGGAGAAAAGGCACGGGGGGAGAGGAAGACAGAGGGATAGGGCAAGAGGGAAGAGTGGGTGTTAAAGGTAGGGGAAGGAGAATGTGGATGAGTGGGCATTATGGGTGTTAGAGTCCTAGTGGCAATCACAAACTGTCCTAGTAAGAAGGTATTGCCTTAGGCCATTTTTGAATTGCGAGATGCATTGGGAGTTTAGAATGTGCACTGGGATTTCATTGAGCCTTTGGGGGACCCTATAGCTGAAAGAACGCTGTCCCTGCACAGTTCGATGGAAAGGTGTTGATAGGGCCCCCCTCATCCTGACTCTGGTGGTATAGCTGGTAGCACTTGGTGTTAGGATGCTAGAAATGCATGGGGCGGTTTTACCCATTAGTGCCTTTTTTCCAAGGAGACATGTTTGGAATATAATCCTGTTCTTTAGTGGCAGCCAATTGGTCTCCTCGTATAAGGAGCAGGTGTGGGTATTTCGATCTGCAGCCATTGTGAGCCTACATGCCTTGTTGAGGACAATGTGAATCCTTTTTAGTGCAGTGTCTGTTGCTGTGCCATAGACCACCAATCCATAGTCGATGGTAGAAAGGATGGAGCTGGAGACTAAGAGACGGAGGGCTTCTGGAGTGAGATACTTTTTATGCCTGTATAGTACACCCAGCTTGGTGTTCACTGCCTTTACCACTGTGTCGATGTGTTGGGTGAAGGTGAGGCAGTCATCAACAGTGACCCCCAGATACTTGAAGATCTGAACTTGTTCCAGCGGCTCACTGACTTTATTGGAGATGGTGAGGGGAGGGAGCTTCTTTTTGTGCTGTGGGCTGGCTGTGAGCATCACCTTGTTTTTTTTTTGTAGTTTAATAGAAGTTTATGACTACAGAACCAGTCTTGCAGCTTGTAGAAGGATGCCTGCTGCTCAGAGTGGAGGGTGACTTTTGATGAACTGCTGGTGAGAAGCACAGCGTCATCTGCGTAAAGTATCAGTTTAGTGTCACAGGCTTCAGGAAGATTATTTAGGAAGAGGCTGAATAGTAAGGGCCCCATTATTGACCCCTGTGGGACCCCTAAAGATATCTCGTTGGAGCTAGATACTGTGTGCCCAATTTTTACACGTTGGCTACCCACTTCTAGATCTGAGATCCTCTCACTGTCCCCATTTGAGAGTATGAGGTCTAAGATTGCTCCCTCATGAGTGGGTTTCAAAACTAGCTGTCTGAGGCATGCCACAGCTAGGGCATCGAGAATGGCCCTGCTCTTGTATGTGGCTGCAGCAAAGGTGCTCCAGTTAACATCTGGCATAATCAGGTCCCCCATCAATAGTATCTCCCCTTTCTCTGCCATCCTAAGGATGCCTTCTATCATATCCTTGTCCATTCCTTCTCCCTGACATGGGGTCTGTATACAACCCCTGTGTGGATTGTGGTGCCATTTCCAGTCTCTAAGGTGACCCACAGTGCCTCCTCTCCTCCCTGTTTACACTTTTGTTCCATTGCTTTTATCCCTTCCCTTAAATAGAGAGCTACTCCTTCCCCTCTTCTACCCTCCCTGCCTCTCCTGTAGGTTGTGTACCCTGGTATGTTAACTTACCAGTCATGGTTCTCTATATACCATGTTTCTGTGACTGCTACAATATCCAGGCATCCCTCTTCCATCAAGGCCACAAGTTCAGGGAGCTTGTTGCCCAGACTACGGGCATTGGTACTCATTACCCTCCATTTCTTGATGGCCTTACCCCTTTTTGCCCCATCTCTGTCCTTATTGCCTTTGTCATTTTCTCCATTTACCCTTGCCCTTCTCCCTATCAACATCTCTCTCTTGGTGTTTACCTCACTTACTACTCTGATTTTTTTGGGAGGCTAGGATTTCCCTGCTCCTTTCCAGTGCCTCCCCCTAATGAAGCATTTAAACCTATCACCTAGGATCCTGGTTCCCCTCCTAGACAGATGCAGACCATCATGCCAGTATAGGACTGCATCACTCCAGGTGAACCCCTAGTCCCCAATGAAGCCAAATCCCTGAGCTCTGCACCAGTTTTTCAACCACTGATTGAATCCCATGGTGTGGAGCACCCTAGCTCTATCCATGCCATAGACAGGCAGCACCTCTGAGAAGGTTACTGTGCATGCTACTTGTCTAAGGCCCCTCCCTAACTCCACAAACTCTTCCTGCACTGCTCTGATCCCTTTCTCAGCCATATTATTTGTCCCTAGGTGGACAATGACATCCAGCTCCCTCCCCCGTGTGGCTGCTCCAGCGATCCTGAGGATTCACTCCCTGTCCCTCCAAGTCATAGCACCAGACAGGCAACTTACCTCCCTCTCCACTTCCTCCCCCAGTTCTATCCCCCTAACAATGGAGTCCCCCACCAGGAGTTGTTTCCTTCCCCTGTGGGATCCCATGCCACCCTCCTATGGGTCTCCTTTGTGGAGGTTCCCAACTTCCTCCTTGGTCTCCACTGCAGGTGCCTCCATAGAGGAACCACACTTTGCCAGAATGGCATATGAATTGTGGAGAGGTACAACTGGAGGGATGTGCTTCTGTTCCTCCACCCTCACCCACCCTGAGCCCACTGTGGTCCAACCACTCCTCTTTCTTGGCAACCTCTGAGGCAACAGCAGTGGCCCTGGTGGTCCCTGGGTGGGAGAGGAGGTCCCCTAAATCCTGGCTAACTCAGCCTGGAGATGAGCAACCTCCTCCCTGAGCCTAGAGAGGTGCCTGCAGATGGGACAACACCGCATCCCCCCAGAACATCTCCCGGAAAACTTCTGCTCCACAGCCACTGTACTGCACCATTCCCATCATGTCTTATTTCTAGCCCCTTAACTGTTGTTTGGAATAATTACTCTTTCCTCTGTTTATTTTTTTTTTCTCCCTACCTACTTACTGCCTCTTTGCCCTTTTAGCTCCTGATCTTCCTGTTCTGAGACAAGAAGTTCCTAGATTTCTCAGTAGTCTCCTTACCTGCTCAGAGTCAGACCTCCAGCAGCTGGGGGGGATGGAGAGTTACTCTTGCCCTTCTAGGATGGTGAGTCTTTGGTGGCTCTGTGATCACTCACTTCCTGCTCCCAAACAGGAAGTTCCTGTTGTCAGTCAAATCCTGTGCCTATAAAAGCAGTACTGGCTTACGCTTGGGGGGGTAGAAGGGGAGGAAAGGAGGGCAATATAGTCCCAGTAGAGAAGTATAGTTATAACAGCAGCTCCTTCTTCTTGGTGTTCTCTGCCTGTTCTCTGGCATAAGCTATCTAGGGCAGTATTTAAATCTGACTTTAACCTGGCTTCCTTCTAGCTAAGCCCCTCCCCCTACTTCACATCTCTTTCCACACTTAGTTAATTGCACAGATAACAATTCCCTTCAGCCAACTGGGACAGACACCTGTATAACTGCACAGATAACAGTTCACTTCATCCACCTCAGACAAACACACTAACTTTTTTTTTTTGTTTTTACCCTAAATTGAAGGTTCCAGTAGTAGAGTTCTAGTTCTTTAGTCCCAGTAGAGAAGTATAGTTATAACAGCAGCTCCTTCATCTTGGTGTTCTCTGTCTGTTCTCTGCTATTTGTTTGGTATGTACCCCTTTAAGCACCCACTATAAATTGAATACACTTACATTAGGGATGGGCAGACCAGTTCATCAAGAATCAGAACACCCCCAGATCTCACAAAGTCTGTAAGATTCAAATAAATAAGAACTCCAGGTGGCACTGTACCAGGTCTCCCCACAGAGCTTTATTTTTTTTTTTTAACAAAAAAAAAATGAAATACCCTATCAACCTTGATCCCATAGTGATAAAAAATATATATTTTCCATGTATTCTGGTGACCCCACCCCCCCCAGAAGACTGCATGCTTTCCCATGCAAGTATGCAAGTGCGCATGCTTCATGTGCGAGACAGTAGCACAGGAGTCATCGACCTCATCAAATGATGAGGAAGTGAATGGTTGCAGTGCACCTAAAGAAACGTCTTGTGCAGGCTATTAAGTAGTCTAGTGTGGTGGTAGTGACAGTGATAATGCCAGTGGCGGCTCTTATGGTGTGCGCTGGTGGAGAGCACAGGCAGGTGGAATTATCATCATACAGCAAGTCAACAGATTCCAGACAGGCATGCAAGTGAGTCATTGAGTGAGAGAGGCATGATGACTCGAGAAGATCAGGAAAGCAAATTATCACCTGAGATTTTTAAGCTTTTTGTGTACATAATATGACATATAGTGTGGTAGAATGGTAAGAGGGAAATAGCAGCAGTTGCTGCTTGGCCTTGGATACCTCTCAAAGTCCCTCCCCCCCATAACAAGGGAGTAGTGATCTCTCACATTTTGCCCCTCAGAATTACTGTGCCTCACATCTGCCACACAATGGCTAAGCTGCTGCTGCCCAGATAGAGAAGGTGCTGTAAACTCAGGGTTTAAATCAACAACTGTAAAACAAAATTCAACTTGGCACAAAAATAAATGCACTAATTAATTTCCAGTATTCTGAGCTTGCATCTTTTCAAGTTTAATGAGGCATCCCACATTTTGAGCACCAGAGTCCCACATTTCATTGTCAAAAGGTTGAGAGATATGAGTGGCACCTGTCAATGAGCAGATAGGGGCATGGGTGTGAGAAGGTATATGGCAAGAAAGTCAAGGCTTTCAAGTTGATTTTTTTGGGGGGAGGGGCACTGTGGGCCCTGGCATTGATTATGGTTACTCATACACGCTGATCCCCATTCCAACATGTTATATGATTAGGCCTGTACTGACTGTACTTGCACTAGACTGTATATTTATGCCTTTTGTTATGTAGTTGTTTTTTTATTACCTGTATATACCTCTTCTCCCTTGTACCCCCCTTTCCTGGGCCACATCTTGAAATGTGCCCTGCGGTGTTCACGGTCATCAGTTTCTAAATACAGTAAATAAATTATTCTGCTCTAAATGGGAAAAATGAAGTACTGCTATAAATGTTGTTGAAGTACAACTGTGTGTGTGTGTGTGTGTGTGTGTGTGGTGGGGAGGCGGCAAAGAGGAGACGAAAAGGGTTCTGGTAAAAAAAGTTTATTTTCCTAGCTACAACACTGAAGGTCTGTCAACATAGACTGGAGGAGTGGACCAAGCTGAATATATTGGGCAGGTGCATGTCAGCAGATAGGGGTATGGATGTGTATATGGGGTCAGAGTAAGTGCCTGTAGATGCAGGCAGCAGTTTATACTGTAGAGTGCTTCTGCATAAGGAGCAGGGTGTATATACTGGGGCAGTGTGGGTGTCAGCACTACCAGATTGGAGGGGCCGGGGACTTGTAAACTGGGTTATGGTGGGTGAAGGAGAGATGTATAATCAGTCAGTGTCAGCCAATCAGAGGTGTATGGGAATGTATGTTGTCTAATGGGGATGGCATCTGTCTGTTGGTCAGTCAGTCAATCCTAGAGTGTGGTGCACAAGGAGTCTTTTCAGTAGAGAAAAATGGGAAACAGAGCAATAATATGCTCTGAATGGTGTCAGAAACCCAGCTTATGTTAACAAAATGCTTTATTTTCTCTTTTTTCGGGCATTTAGTGTTTGTTTTCAGGTGTTAGCATTAATCTCGTAAAGGTTCTGATTTAAATCAGAACTAATCAGGATCCTGCCCTGGATCCTGGTCCCGATAATAAGAATTAAGACCTTTTCCGGTCTGCCCATCCCTAACTTACTTGTGGTTACCACTCCCTGATGATGCTTTAATAGCAAAACTGATAGGAGCTGTTGGTGTTCCCTGTTCTCCTGTGAGAGGCATGCTGCTCACTGCTGGTAATACATTTTTCAACATTTGAATTGAATTTTCACTGTGTGGACTGATTCTCTGTGCAGTGGTGGTGCTGGGATTTTGTGTTTTGCAGGTCCTATAGTCTCTGAGTATTTTGCTCCTATTGTAGGAGCTCCTGTTTTATTACGTCCTACTTGGGAAGCCTCCATTTTATGCTTGCATTGTGTGGCTCAGTAATGTACTGTAGCAATTAGTAACCAAAACGGCAGCAGCAGCTAGCAGAATTCAGAAGTATCCAGTCTAAGGAGCAGTGCTAGTGCTGTGTAACAAGCAGAACTCTGCCTGCAGAATTTCTGAAGAATGGAAATTTGGCTTCTGAAATACATTTTGGAATCCCATAATCATTCTGTGGCTCTGTTACTGAAACCACAGATTGTGATTCCACAGTTTAAGATTTTGTCGTTGCTCTATTTTAAGGTGGTAGAAAGCCATTCCACAGTTCAAATATTACTGGGGACTTTGTACTGAAACTGCAGAACAGTATTCCACATTCTTTTCAAGGGTGCCACTTGATAGCACCAGAATGCATTCCATTGTTTTAAAAGGTACGCAAATGCAAACTGCAGAATACGAGTTAATAGGCGGGTTCCAGTTTTCTGATTTTGACACATGTGCTTGTGTTTTAGTTTCACTTTTGAGAGCATCAGATTGAGACAGAGAGAGATCGCGAGTGTGAGACAGGTGATGCATTTATCTAAAGGACAAAGGTCTATCTTCAACCTCTAATCATCTCTCTCCTACCAAATGTATTCATTATTTCTGAATCCTGGCTCTGCCCCAAAATTCCTGACTTTGCCATCACAATTCTGGGGTTCACCCTCACCCAACAAGACTGCCCCACTAAGGGTAGTGGTATTGCCACCAACCTCTCCGCTTCAATTCAGTTTACCATAGTACTATCTGTCTCCTCTCCAGCTGCCTACGGCCTCCTTGTCCTCAAACTCTTTCTCCCCTACTCTCTCCATATCTATGTGCCAGGCATCTACTGCTGCCCTGCCTTATCTGCCACTCTGGTCACTGAGGTCCCGACTACATATCCACTCTTGCTCCCTCTGGAGATCTTCTCATCCTGGGAGATTTCAGTATTAACTGGCTTTCTCCCTCAAACTCTAAATTTTGTCAAAATGTAAGTTCCCAACATCTTACCCTACTCATCTCTACCCCAACACGACTCTACTCTAAATCCCTTAACCAATCCTTCCTAAACTGGGTTCTCACCAGCCACCAACACCACATCATTGATGCTGGCATCCTACCCAATGCACTCAGTGACCACCACTTGGTATACTGCGTGAAAAAATTCACCGCTCTAAAACACCCCCTAAAACTGTTCACATCTGCTTCTTCCAGGCGTTAGACCTATCCTCTCTCCATGATGAAATACTGTCTACTGACTGGTCCCCTATCTTCAATGCCACTAACATTAATATAACCCATGAATACTTCCACTCCAAATTTATTCAGACCTGGGATCAGCATGCTCCCCTATGCAAAACCAGGGCCAGAGGCTCCCACCTCCCCTGGATCTCTGTAGAACTTTTGGCTTCCCATTGGGTTCATCACATGGCCTGGAAGTCCTACAAGACCTCCAGATCCCCTGCTGACCTCCATAGGTATCACTCCCTGAGGAAGTTTTGCACCACAGCCACTAGGCTAGCCAAAGCTGAGTTTTTCTCTTCATCTTTCCAGAGGAATTAAAGTCACACCTCCAAGTTCTGGAAAGTTATTTATGCTGTTTGCTCCCCCCCCCCCAACCCAGTCCACCCCCTCATTACATTTAAGCACCTCCACTGCCTCTGATCTTCCCTCTGTGGCCTCTGCCTTCAACACCCTTAACCCAATGCAAAGCAATAGTCCTTGATGGACTTGACCTCAAGCTCCTGCCCCTCTCTGCTCCTGCCATTGTCTCTCCTATCACCTCCTTACTTACCCTCTGCTTCTCTTTTGCCTCTGTTCCTGTTTCTTGGAAGCACACTGCTGTCATTCCCCTCCATAAAGGTGGTGACTCCTCCTCCCGAGGAAATGTATGTCCTATTTCCCTCCTCCCTAACCTATCCAAACTCCAAGAGCATATAGTTCTATCCCAACCCTCCCCATTTTTTTAACCAGGAGACACACTAAGCTGAAAGCTTAATTACAGGTGTGACCTGGTGTGACCTGGGAGCACAACAAAATTAAGTAATTTGCTCAGGGTCACACTGTATGCAAGTGTGGGCTGTAGGGTTCAAACCCAGGTCTCCAGGTTTGCAGCTCAGAGTCTTAACCACTGCACTATACTGCCTCCCTACCGTGACTCCTCTTCCTTTTTTACCCCTTTTCAGTCTGGTTTTTGCAAACTCCACTCCACTGCTTCCTCTCTCCTTTGACTCACAGACTCCATCCACACTGCAATGGACCAGGGTCTTCTCACTGCCACCATCTTCATTGATTTAGCGAAAGCCTTTGACACTATCGCCCATCCCCTCCTACTGCATAAACTGAAATCAGTGGGCCTCTCAGTCCCTTCTACAAATTTGTTCAACTCCTACCTCACAGGTAGATCACAATCTGTGAAACTGGGCGATGCCATGTCCCCTCTCCTCCCCATAACTACTGGCATCCCCCAAGGTTCCGTACTTGGATGCCTCCTAATCTCCATCTTTTTAAATGACCTTACCTCTGCCTACTCATCTGTGTCCATCCACATGTACGCAGATGACACTGCCTCTGGGTCCTCTCCAGGTGAGCTGAGATCCAATCTCTAGCCTGATTTTGACTCAGTCCAGAAACAGTTTAGGTCTAATCAGTTATCTCTAAATGCCAAAATGACTGTGTCTATGTGCTTCGGTGCTAGACCAAGGCTCCCTAAACTCCCGTCCCTTCCTTCCTTTCACACTCTAGATGGCAATACAACTGATGACGTATCTTCCTTCAGATACCTCGGTGTCTGGCTTGACCAACACCTCCATCTCTCCCAGCACATAGATGCTATATCCAAAAAGCTCCACCCTAAACTTGGTTTTCTGTATAGTCACAAAAGTTGTATCCCCCTACCTGCCCACTGAGACATCCTAACCAAGATGATTCTTCCCATTTTGATTGTCCCCAATAATTGGCACATGCCATTCCATGGTGCTACTTACAGTAGGCTCTGTGTGGTGGCATGGGGTGTAGTTTCTCCTATGGCTTCTTCTTCTGTCCTCTTCTACTCCTATATTCTGAGCTCAACAGTATTTTTTCAAAATGTGGATTTTACTCCACCACCAACCATTTACCTTATTCTTGTACCTGGTTGTGTTCTCTGTGGAGGCTCTTTCAGTCCCATCCATTACTAACACCACCTCCACCATCAGTCCATACAGTCTGGACAGTCTCTAAAGTCATTGTCAGTGGTGCCGGGCCTGCTTAAAGTTTTACTGGTGTTTTATCTCAGTTTTTCTGCCATCCATCGCTTCTTGACACCTGTTAGTGGCCAGTGGCCATAATTAACAACTATTTATCTACACAAAAGAAACCCTGTGTGGGAACAATCTCCCTGACTAACCTGTGTAGCTTTGACACTGGAAACTGGCACCATCTCCACCTGCCTGGTTGATATGCCATGTGTCAGTAATGAACACCTCCCAGTTATCCCCATTCAAGCCAGCTAGCTCGACCACAGTTGTTTAAATATGGAAAATGTATTTCTGTTCCTATTACTGTGTGGTACTATTGATAAATAACATTCTGAGTGTTGTGTTGTTTCTGCAGCTGTTTGGCAATCAGGAGAAGGTGGCTGCACTGAAGGAGGAGCTGGTACAGCTGGCCCAGAATGCTCTTCTGTATGTAGAGGTTAATGATGCTGCAGCCCTTACAGAGGTGAAGGAAGCACTGTGGAAGATTGCCCCAATATTTAGGCACTGTTATGAGATTTGATGTAATACATCAATAACTTAATTTCAGCTGTGAACAAAACGGACTCTCATTCTATCCTTTCAAACTACACCACATGTTAAAAGTTAGGATAAAATACAGTATATGGATTGTGCAAACCTGCTCTCCATTATTTAGCCTGTATAATGACAACAAGAGCAGAGCTCTTCCCATGATGTCAGGCTGGCTAATCTGTATTCACAAGTTGCATCACTGATTGTTTATTTAGGTCCATTCACTATGATGTTGGTGTGTGTGTATCCCACAGTGAAATATAACCGAGAAAAGTACAGGCTCAGAAAGGCTGATGGTCTATCCAGTCTGCCCAAGTTCTTTACCTAGATTTATTACCAATGCACCTGCCAGAAGGGTTAAGTTGTGGGGAAGTACGGAAGTGAGGTAAGCCCTGGTAGTCTAGTTTTTCCATACATCTGGGCTATATCCCCCATCTTTAAATCTTTCAGTCATCTCATTAGCATATGATAGAAAATCAGATTCTTGTGTGCAGTTTCTCCGTATCCTTATATATTGACTATATTGCATGGATTTTTTTGGTTTGTGTGATGTGTGCTCTCAGCATGTAGAATAGAGTTTGCAGTAGTGGATTTTCTGTATCCCACACATTCTGTTATAGATCATTTCTTTGATTTAAATTGTACATCTAGAAATGTAATTGATTCTCTACTCATCTGGTGTGTGAATCTAAGGTTCTGGGTTGTTCCATTAATGTAATTCATAAATTGGTTCAAATCATTTTCAGTTCCCTTTCAAATGCAGAGAACATCATCAATAAAGTGGTACCAGTGTACTGAAAGATTTAAAGATATGGGATCTAGCCCAGATGTACTGGAATGTACCTTTACAAAAGCCAAGAATTTGGACTGAGACACATTACTAACCCCAAAAATCAGAAACAGAGAGAATTAGACCCCCATTTGCTTCTCTACAAAATACAATAATGCAACAGGGAAGATAGGTAATGTCATACACAAACACTGGCACCTCTTACAGACTGACCATATTTTGAAAGATGAAGTTGGCAATCAGCCCAGAGTAACCATTAAAAAGGTCCCGAATTTGGGTGCCCTACCGATGAACAGTCATTACAAACCCACAAGACCCTCTGCACCAGGATTCTGGCTACCCAACAAAGAGATAGGGTTTTACAAATGTGGAAACAGCAACGTGTGTAAATGTGCTGTAGAAGGGAACAGTTACTGTATGTGCACCCACGTAATAATAGGAAAGCTATCCTTAACTTAATTTCTTGTGTAACTGCATTTGTTATTTATATGCATGGGGTACCTGCTTAAAATATTAGACAGGAAGAACAACGTGCACCCTGAAAATATGAATACAAGAACATGTTAGGGCAATTATCGACAATAGTGAAAGAAGCATCCTGGATGTACACTTTTTTTTTTTTACTCCTCTGCTCCTCCTGGCCAGCACCTCCTTCAGGCCCTCAATGTCCTATCTTGTCTGTCTGCCATCCCCACGACCTACCCTTACCTCAGATCACAACCCCCTGGAGGTAGCCCGGAGTAACCCTTTGCCGGGTGGGTCCCCCTCCTCTTAAAGGGAAGGCACCGGTTGGGGTTGTCCAGTGCACAGCAGCATCGGCTCCAGGTGTTGCTGAGGTGGGAGATCGCAGGGCCATGATGGCAGCGAGGAGACCGGAGAGCCATCATCTGGCTAGCCAGGGAGCCATTTTTCTGTTTTTTTCTCCCTTGGAGAGTGACGTACCTGACGTTAAGGCGAACGCCGACGTCCATCACTCCTGTGGAAATTTGTGCCCTGACACCCTGCCATGCTCCCGGCCTCTGCCAGAGGCCAGCAGGTGCCTGGCTCGCATCCCCACCCTCCCCCCTGGAGAAGGCGAGCTATCTACGGATGCTCAACCTTCTCCCCGGCCCGGCTCTGGCGGCCAAGTCAGTTCTGAACCCGGGTCGCGGCCATAGCGGAAATCAACCGCTGCATGCCTCGAGCCAGCCCTGGATGTACACTTTAGTGAATTTCATTACTCTGACCTTTGTTTTTTTCTTTTTCATGTTCTATTTATCTCCCCCCTGGCATCTGCAGGCAGTTAACTCCCTCAGTCATGCCATCTGTGTCTGTCCACTGCTCCCCCAGCACCACCGAACCCCCAATGCCCCCACAGGTTCCCTCAGTGGTGGGACCAGGAAGTGGAGGGCCATTCTCCCCCCACTCTGTACATTTATCCAGTCAGGGACTCTGGTGGTCTGGTGACAGAGCAGAATGCCAACTGGCAGGCAGGGTCATGGAGCCTGTGGATGCCATATTTTTCTGTTTTCTTTGTTCTTTCCTCTCGCGGCCGTGAGCGCATATGCGTGGAGGCACACATACTCTGACCCATTTGCCTTAAATTTACAGCAATAGTCTATATTATAAATATATTATATTGGAGTGGAGAGGGGGGACAGGGTCAGTAGCTCAAGATGTAGACTGTGCAATAAGAGCATACTAGGTAGACCAAATGGCTGCCTTCTGCCATCTTCTTCGTAACATAGAAACATAGAATTTGATGGCAGATAAGGACCGCTAGGCCCACCTATTCTGTCTATTTCCCTACCTAATGGATAAGCTGCAGATCCTAGTTAAGCAACAGCCTACTTCCTCCTAACCTGCACTAGAATTCCCTTATGTCTGTCCCGTGCATATTTGAATTCCTCCACTGTTTTTGACTCCATGACCTCCTCAAGAAGGCTGTTCCATGCATCCACAACCCTGTCTGTGAAAAAATACTTCCTCACATTACCTCTGAGACCGCCCCCCCCATCTTCAAGTTGTGCCCCCTTGTTCTTGCACATCTCTTTTTCTGAAAGATGCTACCCTCTTGGACTTTATTGATTCCCTCGAGGTACTTGAAAGTTTCTATTATATCCCCTCCTCTCCTTTTCCTTGAGGGTATACATATTAAGCTCCTTTAGTCACTCTTCAGATGTCTTCTGGTGCAGACCCTGCACCATTTTGGTTGCCGTCCTCTGGATAACCTCCACCCTGTCTATGTCTCTGCAGAGATGGGGTCTCCAGAACTACATGCAGTACTCCAGATGGGGTCTCACCAACTGTCTGTACAGAGGCATAACAACTTCCTGTTTTTTACTGGTGATGCCTCTCCCTATGCATCCCAGTATCCCCCAGTCCTCCTTACTGCCTTCTCACATTGCTGGTCCACCTTTAGGTTATCTGATATAACTACCCCCAGGTCCCTTTCTATTTTTGTTGTTGTCAGCATCCCACCCCCCAATGTGTACTCTTCCCCTGGGTTTGTGTTTTCCAGGTGAATTACTTTGCATTTCTTTGTGTTGAATTTAAGCTGCCATACATTTGACCATTACTCCAACCTTGCCAAGTCCCTTCTCATCCTTTCCACCCCACTTTGTGTATCAACCCTGTTGCAGATCTTTGTGTCATCTGCAAAGAGACATACTTTTCCTTCCAGTCCCTCTACAATGTCACTTATAAAGACATTAAAAAGGACCGGACCCAGTACAGAAACCTGCGGTACCCCACTAGTAACCCCCCTTTCTTCACTGTGGACTCCATTTACTATTGCCCTCTGTTGTCCAGCCAATGTTTTACCCAGGCTAACACCCTGAGAGCTACTCCGAGGCTAGCTAATTTGTTTATCCTTTGCGCGGGGCTGTGTGAAATGCCTTGCTAAAGTCTAGGTAGGCCATGTCCACAGCCCCTCCCTGGTCTACTACTTTGGTTACCCAGTTAAAGAAATTTATTAGATTCATCTGACATGACCTTCCCACTGTGAATCCATGCTGCCTTGGGTTCTGTGCCCCACTGGCCTCTAGGTACTCAACAATTCTTTCCTTCAGAAATTATTCCATCATTTTCCCTACCACTGAGGTCAAACTGACAGGTCTGTAATTTCCTGCCTCTGTCTTGTTCCCACTTTTTTGAAGGGGAATCACATCCACCTTCCTCCAGTCCTCAGGTACCACACCATCCTCCCACTATTTGTTGAAAAGGGTAGTCAATGGTGTTACTAGTTCTCCCCTTAGTTCTTTTAGAATTCTTGGGTGAACCCCATCAGGCCCCATTGCTTTGTCTACCTTCAGTTTTAGAAGTTCTTTCAGAACCCTTTCTTCTGTGAAAGGACTGATATCGACCTCTCCACATCCAGAGTGCTTCTATTGACTGGAATAGGTACCTCCCTCTCCTCTTCCTTTGTGAATACTGAGCAGAAGTATCCATTCAGTATCCCTGCTTTTTCACTATCCCTCTCTGCCCACCCACCCTCCTCTTTATTCAGCCTCAATATCCCTCCCTCTGTCTTTCTTCGTTCCCTAATGTACCTGTACCGTACCGTATGTTTGTATATGGGTCCCTTGGAAAGAGGTGGAAAGAGGTTGGGATAGAATAAATCAATTACTATAAAAAGAGACATGTTGGATAGTCTGTTTGAATACCACACCACCATTGGGTTTGAATGAGGAAGCTGATTATACACCCTAGCCCTGACATTGCAAAACTTGCTTGGTGACTTTGGATGCCTGTGTCTTGAAGTCTTTAATGTATTGTACATATTGTATATAATGTTTTGCTCATATGTTCTTGCATTATCATTAATGTTCTTGGTATACTTTCCAGGTCTGAGCAATTGTGAACATGGCTTGAAGTTCAAATCCCACCACTTTGTTTAAAGATACTGGGACACTCATAAACTGAACAGACTTGTGTGGCTTAAAAAAATTGATTAAAAAAAAGATATGTTCAGTCGGCCCAGTGGTGCTGAGGGCTGAGGCACTGGTCAGCTTACCTCGTGCCACACCAGTGACCCATGTTTGGGAATGAGCGCAGGTCACCGGGGGTTGGCAGGGGAGGAGAAGGATTGAGCATTCGTCGGACAGCTCTCCTTCTCCAGGGAGGGGGTCCATGACAGTTGGAGCCTGATTGCCCCCTGGCAGAGGCTGGGGGACATGGTGCTGTGCTGTGCTTTGGGGAGGAGCTGGGGGCAGATGCCAGGAGGTGAGCGCATGCAGACACATGCACACAACCCTCCACCAGCATCATTGCACACCCTCTTCTCAGAGGAGGAAAATCAAGAAAAAGGAAAACATACTGGCAGGGTAGCTTGATGGCCATCCAGTGGTACACCGGCCCTGGCAGCATTGCCGATTCTGGATCCAAACAGGGTGGGTGAGTAGGGGGCTCCCACCACCCCACTGTGATGGGTAAGCCACAGGGGAAGCAGGCAACTAGGACCCTGATGGAGTACGGGGTAGTCAGACAGCGGCTGGAGTCCCAGGGGGTGCCAGGAATGGGAGCAGTCCAGGTATATGTCAGAAAGAGATAGCCCCAAAAAAAAAGATATGTTTAATTTGATTACCACTTGCAGATTGCCTGCTAGTAGCAACATCTATTGTTCTTTTTATGTTTATTTATTTAGTTTTTGTTGACTGGGTAAGTGCACTAGACAAATTCTTGCCTATTTTCATGCATGACATGAGAGGGAGGGGGATACAGATGAATATCAACTGACCTTGAACCAGATTAAGCTGGTAGTGGTATTTTTAGTGAATGGGGGGAAATTTGACAAGGGCACCGGGGAAATTCCCCAACTGTCCTGTGGGGGAACCCCTTGTTATCTTGGTTTCTGACCAAGATGACAGCTGCTGAGGTGGTGGAGGAGCTCATGGATGCTTCTGAGGCAGGTGGACTGGTCTCTTCCCCTGCTTCTCCTCGTTTAGAGACTGTCTCTTCTACAGATTTGCCTACTGTCTGGAAAAGATGTTATATATTTGCCTATTACAGATTTTGTCCCCATGGAAGTTTCTCCTGCTACATCTGTTTTGAATCCTGTTCTGAATGAAGGTTCTAAGGCTACTACTGTTGTTTCAGAAGTCTCTCCTGAGATTCGCTCTCTTGCAGTACAACTGCGAGCTGAAGAGGAGTGTTATGCTCTCTGATGTCAGGAACTACAAAATGCTTTGCTTTTGGCACAGAAGACTGCTGCTGTTACTACAGAACCTTGCAATTTGCCAAGTAATAAGGACTTACCTGTTGTGCTGCATTCTGCAGTAGTTGAAAATCCTGCAGCTGTTTCTGTGGGTTCCCCTCATTCTGAATCTTTGCCTGTGCTTCAGTCTCCAGCTGGTGAGTTGCTACACCCTTTGTCAGAGTTTGAAGGAACACCAGGACTGAATTCAAGATTAGGACTCTCAAATAAAGTCCATTCCCTCTCTGCTTCTCCAGTTCAGTCCTCTGAAGACATCTCGGCTACGCTTTCAGCGGCTGGTTGGATACACTTCCCTTCAGGTCCCTGGGTCTCTGGTCCCACTCCGATAGCTGCTTCACCTGCTTCATCTCGGACAGTGGACATGCCTGTTGCTCTTCCCATTCCTGCTCCTTCTCCGCAGCTTCCTTCTGCCTGTTCTAAACCTGGAGCTCAATCACCCTTACACCTCTCTGCAACTTTCCAGCAATCCTGTTCTTGTTTTGAACCCTCCTGATTTTCCACAGCCAGTCTCACCTGTTCCTTCCACTTCAAACGCTCCGTTGAAACCCCCAATGCACCACTGAATTTACCAAGGAACACTACTCAGAAACCATATGCTTCACTTTTTCATCAATTCATTTACCCAGCTAAACATCATAATGCTGTAAGACTTTTATATAAAGGGGGTTTATCTGAGTTTCCTGATAGAAGGTTTGTAGCTAAAACCCTATTGAAGGGCTTCATGAAATTTTTTGCTAATGAAATCTATGCCCTTATTCATGTGTCCGGGGAATCCACATTTGATATCAGTTTTAAGTTAAATTCTGGGTTGCAGAGGTTTTGGGCTCAATTTAATGCTTTGAAGAGCTCTCCTTTATGGGCTCCTTTTGAAGCTATTCCCCTTACTAGGCCTGAACATAAAACTGTTACCATTCTATTTCGAAACAAAGGGGTTAGTGTCTCTGACTTGACTTATTGGTTGAAGCAAAGGTGTTCTGTTTTAGGTTCCCAGGAGGCTGTTTTTGATGATGAGCATATATGGACTGGGGGGTGGAAGATACGTGTAATGCTTCTTGTTACAGATACTGGTCTTAATCATCTTCCAAATTGTTTTTTTTTTGGGGCCGAGATCAAGGTGTCCTGTTCGATGCAGGTCAACTGAAGGCATGCTATGAATGTGGCTGCTGTACTCACTTAAGCAGCCTGTGTGACCAGGTCAAATGTAACCTTTGCCAGGAACTGGGACACACCAGTGGTAATTGTCTCAATGAACCGAAGTGCAATCTCTGTGACTCAGTGGGTCATACGTATCAGAGTTGTACCTGGGCTGCTCGCAACCAGTCAGACTCTGCTGATGCAGAGGAAGAGAAGTTGCTGATAGCAGTGGCTCAAAGAACTCAGCTCTCCCCCCCCAAGGCCGCTTGAGATTGCTGTGGTACCCCCCACTTAGAAGTTCCTGCCGCAACAGCATTGACTGTACAACTGGACCCCCCAGTTACCCTTTCCTGGTGTTGTCCAGCCCTGTCTACAGAACAGATTTTGGAAGAATCCTCCTCCATGGGTATGCCCCCCAGGTTAGTAAATGGTCCTCTAAGAGATCCCAGATGGCTGAACAACCTGCCCCCAAACTATCAAAAACTATAGAGCTTCCTTTAAGTAACAAGTATGATGCCTTGCAACCCTCTGATCTTTCTAATGCTGACTTGGAGAGTTCCTCCCTGTGGTCTTCCCAGGTGGATCTCCATTCAGATGCGGAAACCCGTACTCCCCCTGTTGCTACTCTCCGTAGATCTCAGAGGACTAGGAGAAAACCCCCTTGAGTATACACTTTGAATTGTTTTGTGTTTTTTTCTTCTCCTTTTGAATGTCCTCCCTACTCTTAAGTTCACTGAATGTGAACAGTATTAAGAGTCATAAAAAGAAGTGTGTAGCTTTATCCTTTTTTCTGTCTACTTCCCTCCAGGTTATCTTTTTACAGGATACTAGGCTGCACACGGTTGCAGAATTGGGACAAGCTACAAAGCAATGGTATCCTGGGACTTCTTACTGGTCTATTGACCCGGATACCTGCTCTGGGGTAGGGATTTTGTTTAAATCTAATTTACAAATGCATCTTATCAAATTGATTGACTTGATTCCAGGAAGTGTTTTGATACTTGATACTAAAATTGCTAACCTTTATTACAGATTTATTGATGTTTACGCACCACAAACCAAGGCTGATAGGGTTACTCTGTGTCAAGCCATTCAACCTTATTTATTGTCTTCTCAGGCAATCATTCTGGGGGGAGATTTTAATTGTGGCCTTGATAAACATGACAGAGGTGCAAGATCTGCTACAAAAAAGATTTATTGTGATATGTCTGCTTTGAAAAAAATTGTTTCCACATCTCATTTGAAGGATGCTTATTTCACTACTCATCATACTGTTCATCCAACATTTCAGAAGGGATCCTTGGCTACTCAAATAGATTTTTTTTTATTTCCACATTTTTACCTGTTTCCCCCCATAAAGGTTGTAGAAATAGAATTTTCAGACCATAAATTATTGCATCTTTGTTTGGGGTCCACTGTTACATTTTCTCAGGGTCCTGGGTATTGGAAGTTTAATTCCTCCCATCTATCCAGAGCCATTCTAATACAAAATCTTAAATATTTTGTGTCACAAAAAAAAAGTTCTGTTTTTGATCTGTTTGACTCTCCTGCCCTCTGGTGGACAGATGTCAAACTGGATTTGAGAAAGCTGTTGCAATCAAACAGTAAACAGTTTCATTACACTATTTATTTTCAGTATCTTCATCAACGAAAACAGTTGCAAAAACTGCAGTCCTTGTCCAGGACTACTACTCATGATTTTAAGGAACAAATTCATTTACTTCATCAAAGTTTTGGGATGAAGGGGAAGGCAACAGTGCTGTGCCCTTATTTACATTGCTTAAATACTGTTAAACGTTAGGTCATGGACTGTTTCATAGACTCGGATGGGTGTGTGTATACTGATAGGCAGAATATCTTCCGTATAGTAACTCAACATGTTTCTTCTCTTTGTTCTCGTCATTCTAGCTCTGCTATTGATTTTGATACATTATTGTCCCCTTTTTTTGTCCCTGTTTGTCCTACCTTCCTAATGACAGAACTAACAGCTGGTATTTCAGCTGCGGAAGTGGAACATGCAATACAGTCCTTGCCCAATAATAAAGTTCCAGGCTTGGATGGGTTCACTTCAGAGCTGTATAAGCTTCTTGGGCCATTGCTGTCCAAGGAATTGGCGTAGTTTTCACCTTTTTGTTGAGCACAGCTTCAGTTCCTTTGGACATGGCTCGAGGTCTCTTAGTCTTCTTCTACTACAAAAAAGGTGATAAAATTGATTTAACAAATTGGAGTCTTTTAAATACTGATTTCAAAATTATTAGCAAAATTCTACACACTAGACTGTTGCAGGTGGCAATCCATCTTATTTCCCCCACTCAGACCTGTTCTATACCTGAGAGGAAGATGAGTGATCATCTTCTCCTTTTACATGAACTTATTGAACGAGACAACACTGAGGGATTGTCGGGGTTCTTACTATCGTTGGATCAGAAGCAAGCTTTTGACGCTATTGGACATGACTATTTATGGACAGTGCTCTCAAAGTATGGTATACCAGACTCATTCATTTCTTGGTTAAAATCTCTTTATGCCATAGCTACAGTATCCCCACTTATTAATGGTTGGGTGGGCCGTCTGATTCCTGTGAAACGTGGGGTTAGACAAGGTTGCCCTCTTAGTCCCCTCCTTTATGTTTAGTATTGACCCACTCCTGCGGGCTTTGAACTCTGCACCTTCACTGACTCACGTCCAGGTGGACACTTATCCTTTCCCTTATATTGCATTAGCTTATGTGGATGATCTTACTATGTTAGTAGGCGATGCAATCTCTGCTTCTCAGGCAATGACTTTTTATCAGTCTTTTGGTTACTTATCAGGTACTTCCCTCAATATGTCCAAATGTGTAGGATGTCAATTTGGCAGACCTCAATTCCCCCTTACTTCAGTTGCAGGGATTTCCTTGTCCCAAGCACCTATCACCATTTTAGGTGTCCAATTTGGATACCAAGATTTAAACATTTTAAATTGGACTTCTAAACTTTCCCAAGCTCAACAGATGGTTAAACAATGGAACTCTTAGCATATGGGTAAGCTGAAATGCGGTTTTCTTGTTAAAATGTTTGTTTTTTTTGCCACTTTTTATATATATGTTCTCGTTGTTTCTCCCCCTCGTTCTTTGGAAGTTTCTTTGCTTACTGTGTTTTTCAGGCAGTGTGGGGCAGCAGATTAAATCCTTTAAAGAGAAATATTTTGTATTTACCGAAATCTCAGGGTGGCCTGAGTATGGTTAACCCTGTGTTTTTTTTTTCTATGTGTTCTATATAGTTGTCAATCTCCGCCCTGTTTTGACTCACGTCAACAGGGCTTGGATCCCTTAATATGTCTTGACTTGTAGTCCTTGGCTGTCACAATGAGAAAAGGCCTCCCTTCGGGTGCTTTGTTACTTTAATGTCTGTCCTTTATACATTAGAGACGTTTTTGTCAAACTTAAGAGTTGGAAATTAACAGCTGCTATGGTACGTGGGCAACACAGGAAATTTTTGTATAAGCAAATCATTTCTACTACATTCAGAGAGCTGATTTCTTTCCCTTTCTGTCCTCCCGCTTTGACACCAGCTTTACTTAAGTTTTTAAATAACCCCAGAATCCCTGGAGAAAATGTGGGACTTTCATTGGCTCATTTGTCATTATCGTATAAATGTTAAGGAACACCAGAAGCATAAACAGCTTTCTGAAAGGTATTGTTCTAGGGCGTTATGTGTCAATCAACTAGAAACAACATATCATTTATTTTTTTCCTGCTCTTATATAATACATTTTGGTCCATTTTGGCAACCACGTGGAAATTGTCCCCTTTTCACACTATAACATTAGAAGTTTTGCTGTATGGTTCTTTTAATTCCTCTTGGCAGGCTTGGGATACCTCCACATTGCAGGTTATCCTTACGGTAGTTAAGTGGTACATTTGGAACTCTCACTGCTGGTTTACCCTGCAACAAAAATCAACGACACTTTCCGACTTGGTTGAAAAAATTACTTGGGATATTACACTGCTCTTTCGCCATGACGTGAAAAATCGTCCTGCTACCTAGATTTTTCAGGCGTGGCAGAATCTTCCATGGGTAATGGACTCCGATGTTCCTATTACTTGATTTTATTTTTATGAAATGTTGTTCTGTTGTTAAACTTCATTGGCACTTTTGAGTTTGTATGATGTAATACTTTTCTGTACTTTTGTTTGCTAATTCTGAACATGTTGGATGGGGACTTGTTTCTTTTTATTAAGATGTATGTTGTAATACGTTTCTGTATGTTTGTTTGCAATTCTTAAATAAAAAAATTCCCCTACTCTTTTAGTGGGGGGGGGTCTGTTGGGTGATAATATTTTTTTGTTTTGATTTTGACATTCTTGTATACTGAAATATTTCTTTCTGGTTTTTGTTTTCTTTTCATTATAATTTTGTATGCTGTAATATTTTTCTGCAATTTTCTTGTTTGAAAATCCTGAATACAAAATTCCCCTACTTTTTTAGTAGGGGGTTATGTTGGGAGGGGATGTTTTTTCTATGAATTTGACATTCTTGTCAGCTGAACATTTTTTTTCTCTGGTTTTTGTTTCTTTTTATTATGATTTAGTATGCTGTAATACATTTCTGTATTTTTTGTTTGAAAATCTTGAAAAAAAAATTCCCCTACTCTTTTCCCTGTGGTAGGGGGTGCTGTTGTTCCCCCGACTGTAATGGCAGACAGTCAGTCTGGAGAGATGGCTGGTGTACCTGCACGGGATCTTATCTCCATCCCTGCTGGTCCAGCTCTGGAGATCCCAAATGAAGATTTACAGGTATGTGTAGAACAGAACCCAGAAGATGACCTAACAACTATGGAACTTGATGTTGCAGAACAACATCTGAAGAACAATTTGACTGCAGAAATAAAATGCTTGGTAGACAGGCTCAGAAAATGCTGCTTGATGTGGAAAAAAATCAAAAAAGAACTTTGGTCAGTCCTACTATCCCGATCAGTGAAAAGTTACCTGCAGCTATTTTCCACTTTGGAGCACCACACCCAGCATCAGAGACAGCTATGGAACCACCCATCAAAACACCTGACAGTACATAGATTACTGGAGATGCCCTTCACCGCACTGGATAGATACAGGCGGAATCAGGTATCTGGGTTCCTGACCCAGCAATTCCTATCCCACGTAAATCCAAACTGGTAAAAATGGCACAGTGCAGAAACTACACAACATCACCTGGAAAGCAAAATGAACTCAAAACCGAGGACTTGGACCAACAGACATCGATTGAAGCAGAACCTACCGTGACTAACCAGGACTCTCCGACAGGTATTTTGGATATTGCTGCAAATGTTGAACTTTCCACAGAACAAACTAATGACATAACTGACAGTCAAATAATATCTATAGACATACCAGAGCAGAACCCTCTGAATGCTCAAAACAACAAGTCATGTCCAAAATCTAGTTTTGCCAGCTTATTCCACCGCCCCCTGTTAATGCTAAAAGGAGACATGTGGTTCGAATTCAATATAAAGGACATCTTGAGGAACCACCACACCAGACATATATGTGGAAATTTCTGATAAAAGACTCTCTAAAATGTTCACCTTCTGAGGTTTTTCTTTTATTCATGCACCTGGGGAACAAACCTTTGATTTAAGTTTTCGATCTACTACTTTATTAGACAGGTTTTGGCAACAGTGTGCTAAGGTAAAAGAAGAACACATATGGGGCCCTTTTTTGCTATACCCATATCCAAACCTACCACAAAAGTAGTTACTGTACTGTTTAGAAATGAGGGGGTGAACATTAAAGATATTTTGTACTGGCTTGACCAACGTTGTGATGTACAAGGATTACCGGACCCCATTATTGATGGGGTAGAGTTCTCGACAGGAGGGTGGCATTTTAAAATTCAGTTATGTGTGACAGATTTAGAAATCCAGCACCTCCCAAGAAGTTTCTTCTTAAGTAGAGATCGAGGAATATTGTTTTACCCAGGTTAGCCAAGAACATGCTACAAGTGTAGGTCACCGAGACATGTGAGCAGTGGGTGTGAAAAAATAAGGTGCTCAATGCGTGGAATGTTAAGTTACCCAGAATTGCACTGTACTTTCACCTCCAAATGCAGTCTCTGTGACTCAGAAGGACATACTTTCACCAACTGCCCTTGGGCATCTCACAACACTGCAGATGCCGACTTTGCAGAACATGATTTTTATGTTAGCTCTGGTATTCACAAGACATATCGAGCCTCACAACCTCCTCAATATGCTAAGGCTCCTCCACCCCAAACTACTAAGCAGACAAATAGGCCTTCACCTTCTAACACTACTGATAGGACTGACACACCTACCCCAGAATCCTTAAAGGAGGCCCCAAGGAAAGAACTAACCCCTGAGGCTGCTCCCAGCACAAGCATCAGGCTTAACCTCCCCGAGAAAGAAAACCTATTTTGTAGATGCTTCAGATATGACCCCCTCAGGATCTGAACGCCTTACAGTAAGTAACTCAAGGTAAAGGGAAACACAAACACGACAAACAAACCTCACACCTTACAGTTGCACAACACATATGAAGCCTGAAACATTCAGTCACTTCACTATCAGTCTAGCATTGCTTGTAAAGTGCTTTGGATGTATGAAAAGCGCTATATAAATGCTGATTCTTCTTCTTCTTCCTTACAATGGGGGGACACAGAAATGGAATATTTGCCCGATGCCTCCTCCATTAGGGAAAAATCTGAAGGCAATGAAGACATTTCAAATACAAAACCTGAAGTGAAATAAAAAATGCTGGTGCACTAGATCAAAAGCTAAAGAAGTACCAGCACCTTGACCCTATGATACATAGGCAACGGTTCAGATTCAGTTGCCAGCTGCCTCCCTTAACACAAACAGCATAAAAAAATGAGAAAAAGAGAAAACCTACTTTTGCTGGATTGGAAACAGCTTCTTTGGATGTGGTATTTGTTCAAGATACCAGAATACATAAACAATGTGAAGCCCTAAGGGCAGCAGCTGACTGGAAATGGGGCCCAGTTTTGGTCCCTAGGTACAGATGCATGTAATGGGTTGGGTATCGTTTTTCCAACATAAAGTACAAATACAAAAAATGGTGAAAAATCATCAAGGTAGAGCCTTTATGATAGATGCTTTTTTAAAGGGACTGTTTTTCATTTTATCAATTGCTACACACCCCCAAACTAAGACAGGTCAAGTAGATTTGCTGAAAGAAATTCAACCTTTTTTGGTTTCTTCTAAAATAATTGTAATGGGTGGGGATTTTAATTGTGGATTATTGAGATCAGATAGTGGGATACAAACAGTTAAAATCTTTTGTGACATTAATGCACTAAAAATCTAATTAATCAAGCTAAATCGAAAGATGTAGGTGCTTCTACTTATTAATGCCTGGCACACACTTTTTACAAGGGCAAATGATCTTCCCGTATAGATTTTTTTTTGTTTTGGAAACTGTACCATTGAAGAAAGTTGATGTACAGGTGGTAACTACTTCTGGCCATTGTCTTATCAGCATATACCTAACAGGAATAGAGGAAGTTGCATATGGGAAAGGCACATGGAAACTGAATTCCACACTTTTAAAAAACCCTAATATACAAAGTTGCCTGAATGACCTGTTATCAGCTAGAAAGTCTGTATTCTGTTTATACAATAATATAACAACATGGTGGCAGGATTCTAAAAAAGATTTTATCTCTTGTCTGAAACAAGGATCCAGGATGGTAAATTATAATAAACAAAATGAATATAAAATAATGCTACAGCAATTGCCGTTTGTACAAGAAAATGCACGAACTGTAAGGAATAATGCCCAACAAATAATGGAACTGAAAGACAAAATAAAACAATTGCAATATGATAGATTCTCTTCCCTAGAAGAAGAACAGAAATTTGAGACCCAAGGGGAATCCCACATTGTTAACCCCTATGGAAATTGTAAATATAGGCCTGGATATTCAAAGTAGTTGCACCGAAAGAAGTGCGGACATGCGCCAAGGAGCGATATTCAGTGGGTGTCATTGTGCAGTGCCAATCCCTTTGTGCCAATTCACAACTACAATGAATGCAGGTGCAAGTGCAAGGGGCATGCCCATGAATATTCAGCGCAGTGCGATATTCAACCGTGGAACCATGATGCAAGTGAGGAAGCAAAACTGAGATGCACCAAGCAGACTTGAGCCTATAAATACAGGGCGCAAGCACACAGCCAGCACTTGCACCAGGCAAGAGGGAGACAGAGCGAGAGAGAGACAGAACAAATGAAAGAAGGAAGGATAGACAGACAGAAAGACAGACCGAGAGAGACAGAACGAGTGAGAGACAGACAGACAGAGGCAGCCACAAAGGGAGAGGGAGAGGAACAGAGGTGGCAGTGGAGAGGGAGACAAGGGCAGAGAGAGTGAGAGAGACAGGCAGGCACAGTGCCAGGCGGTGCACCAGGGTAGCACACAGCCCGCAGCAGCCGACTGCCCAGGGGGATATAGGACATCAGGGGCCATGGTTAGTGCATCTTTCTTGATGGAGGCTATAGTGAGGGGTGTGAGGGGGCAGGAGGAACAGTGACATGGCCAAGGAAGGGCCTGTTGGTAGTATGCCTGGAACAGGTGGTACTGTGCCTGCACCACCTTTGAGAACTACTCCAACATGGAGATTGTGGGCTGGTACCACCTGAACAGGACCATTCTGAGGCAGCTCTGTGAGCTGTGCAGTGAGGAGATGCAGGCACCCACAAGACAGAGCCACGCAATGTCTGTGGAAACCAAAGTGACAGCTGTCATGTGCCTGCTCACCAGGGGCACCTTCCAGAGACCAACAGGGGACACCACAGGCATAACCTAGTCGGCCATGTCACACCTTCTCACACAGTTCCTCAACGCTTGCTGCCACATGCTTCGGAATACATCCATTTCCCCAGCACACAGGTGGAGCGTACAGCAGCCATGCAGGACTTCCACAGGGTAGCACGTATGCCTGGCATGCTTGGGGCCATTGACTGCATCCATGTGGGTATCCACACACCACCTGGCCCTGAGGGTGTGGTCTACATCAATAGGAAGGGGCTACCACCTGGCCCTGAGGGTGTAGCCTACATCAATAGGAAGGGGTTCCTGAGCATCAGCTACCAGGTGGTGTGCGCTGCCGTGGAGTGCATCACCAATGTCTGTGCCACATACCCTGGGAGTGCACATGATGCATTCATCTGGCACAGCTCTGCACTGTGCCACAGGTTCGAGTGTGGGGACATCCTCACGGGCCACCTAGTGGGTGAGTATGGGATGGGCAAGGGGTAATGGGCAGAGCAGGCCATGGGATGGGGAGGGCAGGGTGGGCATGCTGGTGAGGGTGCCAGGGACAAGAAAGGGGTACAGCAAAGGATGGCAGAGAGCTAACCATGTCATTATCCACACAGGAGACAGTCCTATCCACTGAGGCCCTGGCTGCTCACCCCTACTGGTGCCCGGCATCCCAAGCAGAGGAATGCTACAATAAGACACACGCTAGCATGCACAGCATCATTGAGCATGTATTCGGCATGCTGAAGGCATGTTTCTGTTGCCTAGACAGGTCTGGCGGTGCCCTACAGTACGGTCCCTCAAAAGCCTGTGGCCTATTCCTGGCCTGCTGCATACTGCACAACCTGGCCATTGACCATGGGATAGCTGTCAAGGCTGATGAGGGTGACAGTAGTGGGGATGACAGAAGCAGTGGGCCAGAGGGTGGTGGACAGACCCCCCCCAGGTGGAGGGATCCCCAGCTGCAAAAGATGGCATGCCAGCATCGTGACACTATTGCACAGGAGCACTATGGTGCATGCAGGTAGGTGGCATGAAACCCATGCATGAGCTACACACACAGATACAGCACACAAGCAGGGGCATGCATGGCAATGGGTATGCACACACAGAGGCATGGTGCAGGGGGTAGGGGAGTCAGTGGCACACAACCACACACAACTGCACACAGCATCACACAGTAACACACACATGCACCCACGCACCCACACACCCAGGTGCTGGCATGTGGCAGGGATCAGATGCACTGCACCGGTGAACAGGTGCAACCAGTGCTGAACTGTCCTCATCATGCCTATGCCACATGGTCAAGTGACTGGCAGGCACACACACACATGCAGCATGCGGCATGACACACAGGCATCACATCAGTGGTATGCACACAGACACATGCCACCCATGCACTCACAGGGCAGCAGCTGCAGACTGCAGTCAAGGTGGCATGCACATCAGGGCCGCCATGCAGAACCATGGCCACCGAGGTCATGGAGGCAGTCACACTGGGGTCAATCAACAGCCACAGTCTGCTCATCAGCCACAGGGGGTGTTTGCATCAGCCTCCCAGGGGCTGAACTGCGGGACCATGACCTGGTCCACGCAGGGGTGCGTAGGTGCCAAAACAGGCCTGCCCCAGGCATGCCTGGGATGCCAACATCAGAGCCCAGCATCGACAGTGAGGGCATCGCCCAATGCCGGGATCGTTGGGTGGACAGTGCACTGCATGGGGTCTGTGGTGGCCAGCCACACCCTGTGACAGCCAGCAATGCAAGGCCATCCATGATCGCATTGGCAATGTGATCCAGTGATGCAGTTGTGGCCTCCTGCATGTGCTGTATTGCCACCAGGATTTGCACAGTGCTCCTCTCACACTGCTCGGCCACCTGGCACACCTCTGCATGCAGTGCATGCACCCCAACGGCAAGCGGCACCTGTTGCTCCATGGAGGCCCACAGCAAATGGGTGTGCTCTGCCAGTGGGTTGGCATCCTGGGGTTCCTGGGTGCGATGCCGACCCTCCTGTGGTGACCAGTCACACTGCACACACTCCCTCTCAGGTGGACGCTGCACAGTGGGGTCCTCATGGGGTATGTCCCTAGCTGGCACCCTGGTGACGGACCCTGCATCCGGCTGCCTGTGGCACCTGCAGCCTGCTGCCATTGTCCGTACAACCACTGAATACTGCCCAGCGCCTGTGTGGCCAGACCACCACCACCACATGGCACAGCTGTGGCAGTGCACACAGCTGCATCCGCAGTGGCAGCAGGCGGCTGTTCCCCCACTGTCAGGTCACTGGGCTCGCTGCCTGTGCTGGTGTCTGGTATGGGTGTCTTCCCCCACAACACCGCCCATGCTGTCCAGGATTAAGGTGAGGTGATCATCAGCACTGGATCCTGCCCCAATCTGTGCCTCCATGCAGAGGATTCCAAGACTGACATCCTGTAGAAACACATCCAGGGCCTCGTCCAACCCCATGCCCAGGACATCCAGTTGGACAGTGTTGCTGTACTGCAGCCTATCAGGCCCCCAGATGCCCGTGGAGGTGGATAGCTGATCCTCCGGGGCTGGTCCTGCTTCCATGGCCGCTGCCAGCACCCCATCCTCTGCCCTCAGGTGTACCAGTGCTGAAAGAGAAAACAGGTGTGCCAGTGATTCAATGCCCACAAATGCACCCCCCAACACAGCCACTGCATGCTGTGCTTGGCCAACATATGTACCATGCAGTGATGGGCTGCCACCTGTCTGAAATCCTCCTCCAGGCACACCCTCCACAGTGCTGCAGTGCATGGTGGCTGCCACCAACTCCTCCTGTGTCATGAACTGTGGCACATCTGCAGGCCCCCCTCCAGTGGCATTCCAGGCCACATCTATGGCCACCACCTTCTCCTTTATGTGCCTCTTGTCTGTGCCCACCTTCTTGCAGCACTCCTGCACTGACCACTGGTTCACACATGCCGCCACCTCCTCCCAGGCCTCAGCCCTGGCCAGTGGTGTGCCCCTGGCACCACTCAACAGTGGCTCCCTGTTGAGGTAGGCCTCAAACAGGGCCTCTGATTCTGCCTTCATGAAGTTGGGCCTGTGCTTGTAAGCAGGCCCATGCTCCTCACCCTCCTCACATTCCAACATGTTTCTTCCTGTGGACATGGACAGCAGAGTGTGTCAGGGGCAGCAGCACCCTATTCTGTCCCCCCTGCTGTGCTGGCTGGGCTGTGTGCTCCAGCAGCATGTGCAACTTACCTCAAAAGGATGCAATACTGGTCCATGGCCAGTGCTGATCTGTGGTGCTTTTACAGCGCATCGCATTGGCTGATGAGCTCATTTGCATGTGGCAGCTGAATATCATGAATTTGTTCAATATGCAATGAGATTGCTCTGGAGCTAGTCATGGCACAATACGCACGCATGCGCAGTGCGCAGGACTGCAGTGTGCATGCACCAGATGGTGTACTGTTACCTATTGCACACTGTGCGCCCACTGCACAATAGGGGCCACGGTGCACCATGCCTGCTACTGCACATGTGCACACTGTGCGGCGGCTGACCTCTGACCCCTGCTGTGACCTCTGTCCCTGGGTGACCCCCGCACCCATGACCCTGCCTAGCCATGCCCGTGCCGCGCATCTCTGAGACTGCATGATGAGCAAACACAGCGCATGTCCCCTCGGTCTGTGCATCTGGCGAATGCAGTGGCAACGTACACCTATCGCTGCCATTTTGCTCCACGGCTTGCACCTGAGACATGGCACAGCAGCAAGCAGGATGAGCGGCCAACTGGATGCAGTAGAACTTGTCAACTTCGTGGCCTGTGTGCAGTCCCATGCACCCCAACTGTTTGGGCAGGCACCACTGCAGCAGCCCCGGGTGGCTGTGTGGCAGGCCATTGCTGCCTCACTGCAGCAGTGCACAGAGGTGGTCAGGATGGGGGAGCAGTGTTGCCACCACTATGGGGACCTGGCTCAGAGGGACCCAGAGTGCCTCAGGAGGCTGGAGGCATGCGTCAGTCCTGGGGCTGTGACACAGCCAAGTGAGTAGGCCCATCATGCATGTGTGCCCTGGTGCTGTACTGTGGTGTTGGCTAGGCTGCCTGGCATGTCCTGCAGAGTGGTGTACTACCATCGTGCACATTGCGGTGTGGCATCTCCCTCTGCCACTTGCGTTGCAATGCCACTATGTGGGACATGTCGGGCAGGGGCTCACCCTGTGCACAGGGGTGGGGTGGTGGGCAGCTGCTGTGGTTGGTTACTGATGTGTACCTGTTTCTGTTAATAATAATAATAAATAATAATAATAATTTTATTTATATAGCACCTTTCAAAGTATCAAGGTGCTGAACAATATTAAAACAATTCAAACACTGAATAAAAACAGAACGTATCCATAAAAATCAACATATCAACAAAATAAAATTATTTATAATAAAATCCATACATTAATGAATAGCTTAATCATCCAAAAAAGCCATATTCCATAAATAAGTTTTCAAGTCTGTCTTAAAGAGCTCCACAGAGGTGCACTGCCATAACCGACATGATAGAGAGTTCCAAAGAGTGGGTGCAGCATATGAAAATGCTCTGCTGCCAGAGGATTTTAAACTCACTCTTGGGATCTCTAACAACCCCATGTCGGCCGAGCGGAGAGATCGGTCGGGGCAGTAAGGAACCAGGAGGTCTTTCATATAGGCTGGACCCTGATTGTGAAGGGTTTTGAAAGTCAATAAAATGACTTTAAAGGTGATCCGCCACCGCATAGGAAGCCAGTGCAGTTCGCGCAGCACGGGAGTAATATGACAGGACCTACTTGTCCCAGTCAAAACCCGGGCTGCAGTGTTCTGCACCAGCTGTAGGCAATAGATTTCAACCCCAGAAAGCCCAAAGTACAGGGCATTGCAATAGTCCAAGCGTGAAGATACAAAAGCGTGAACCAGAGTATGCAGGGAGTCGGACGGAACAAGGTGCCTAACCCTGGCAATGTTCCTAAGATGATAAAAGGAAGTCTTGGCAATGGCTGACACCTGAGCTTTAAGAGTCAGCCTGTCATCAAGAATAAACCCAAGGTTACCCACCCATTCTGAGGACGGGAGAGATACTCCACCAAGAAAAATTCCAGATGGTGCACCAATACCCGGCCTCACAATCCGACCTCCTGGGTCCACTACCAGCACCTCTGTTTTCTCCGAGTTCAACTTTAGCCAACTAGAATCCATCCAGTCTTGGATCTCCCCCAGACAGTTGTTAAACACTGAGAGGGCTCCATCCTGGTCGGGTGCAAAAGACAGATAGAGCTGGGTATCATCTGCATAGCAGTGAAACCTCAGCCCATATCGTCTAATGATACCTCCGAGGGGCAGCATATACACTGCAAACAACATGGGAGACAGCACAGAACCCTGGGGCACTCCACACAACAAAGAAATTGGGTCAGAGAAAAAAATCCCCGACACAACTCTTTGTGATCTCCCAGTGAGGAATGACGTGAACCATTGCAAAACGGTTCCAGACATTCCACAGATTTGCCCCAGGCGAGCTAGTAACACCATGTGGTCTACAGTGTCAAAGGCTGCAGAGAGATCAAGAAGAACCAGAATGGAGCGTCTCTTCTGATCCCTCGCCATCAGAAGATCATTCAACACCCGAACCAGTGCAGTCTCAGTGCTATGTCTTTTTCGGAAGCCAGACTGGAAGGATTCATAGACATTATGGATGGTCAAATGGTCATCCAGTTGAACCGCTATGACCTTCTCAATAACCTTCCCAATAAAGGGGAGGTTAGAGATAGGCCGATAGTTTGAAAAACAGTCTGGGTCCAAGGAAGCTTTCTTCAAAAGAGGAGTCACCACTGCTTCTTTCAAGGAGCAGGGAAACTCTTCTAACTCCAAGGAGCACCAGACTATTTGCGTCAGGACCGGACCGATGATGTCAAGACAACCCAAAATGAGGGGAGTAGGACCAGGATCCAAACCACAACTTGTGGGACGCATAGAATGGATGATCCTCATAATGTCCACGAACTCTGGTCATCGAAAGGAGCTCCAGGAGTAATGAGGCACTGTCCCATTCCCAGGACCTGAAGACCAAAGATGGGCAGTGCTGGCAGGACACCAGGCCTCAGCAGCCCAGGGTGGAGGAGTGGATCTGGCACCAGTGGGGCCACAGAGGGCAGGTAGGCACTGACATTGTCCTTCACACCATCATTGGAGGGGGTGGTAGGGGTGTGGGTGTGGGCATGGCTGCCTGTGCTGTGGCAGCTGTGTGTGTCGCAGTGTGTGTGGTGCTCACCACTGTGACACATCCATTGGACATGTGTGCCGGCTGCTGGTGGGGTGGGTGTGTGCCTGTCTGCCACTGATGTTGCTGTGGTGCTGCTGGAACACTGTGCATTGTGACTGCCATGGCACAGTCAGATGGCCGCTGTGAGGTGGGTACCACCACTGTGCGCTGATGTGGTGTGCCACATTGTTGGCAGACATTGCTCCACACCCTGTGGGTGGCCTGTACGGGCCCTCTGGGGGGGGTGTTCCAACTGCCCATGTGCGCTGTGGATAGGCATGGTTCCTTGGGACATTGCACTGATCAGCTGTCCTGTCCCTCTTCATAGGTGTCTGGCGGTGGCGCAGGAGGCCCCTCTACTGCCGGCTCCTGAGGCAGTTGATCCTCATAACAACAACGACGATGGAGGCGGTGCCGCAGGTCTGGGGAATGATGTTGGTGGACAGGAGGCAGCGACATCTGCAGGGGGCAGCAGGCCATGGCCGTTGCTAGTTGGGCCCTGATTTTCCCTGTTTCCCCAGCTGTACCTCCCCTTCCAGTCCCTCTTTCCACTGTACAGTCCCTGTTCCCTACACCCTTCCCTCACTTTCTTACCCTCCCCCACACCCTTCTCTTGTATATAGTTGTTTTGCACAATATATTACTTTTGACATACCTGCCTGTGTCTGAGTCTGCTTTGCAGGTGGCGTGAGGAGCCATGCTGCAGTGGTCCAGTTCCTGGCCATGTGGTGTGCATGTGTTGGGGTGTGTGTTGTGCTTCTGTGGATCATTGCTGTATGCTGCAGTGTGTCCCACTGTGGTGGTGTCCCTCCCCTCGGTCAATAGCTGTGCCTTGGGGTGCCTTGGGGCAGCTGTCAGGGTTGTGTGGCAGGCGTTTGTGCTTGGCTGCATGGTTCTGGGTGTGGCCTGCCATACATGGCCTGCAGCCTGTGGGAGGCCCCCTTGGTGGCCCTCCATCCACCATTGGCACCCCTTGTTGCCTACTGTCTGTGCCACTGTTGTGTTCTGGGGTGGGGGTCTGGGTGCCTGTGTGTGCCCTGCTGTGCCCAACTGGTGGTGGCCTCCTGTGACCTGTCACTATACTTCCCTGGCTCTGTCCCTGGGTCTTCTCTCTGTGCCATGCCCCCTCTATTGCTCTGCTCCCACGGTTTCCCTGGGTCTTCATTGTCTTCCCATGGTGCACCTGTGGTTGTGCCATGATACACCTCTGGCTACACCATGGTGCATTCACGGTTGTACCACAGCACAACTGTGCCATGTTCAGCTGGGTTGCGCTGTTGCAGTGTGACCAGCGCAACCTCTGAATATGGCTCCTGTTGCGCCATGGCGCATCGGATTTGCACTGTGCTGGACTTGCGCCAGCCTTTGACACATTTCTGAATATCTGGGCCATAGAGTACAAAATAAATCCATTACACAATTACTGAATAGTGTAGGACAGATAGTTACAAAAAAAAAAAAAAGACCTGTTTAAAGAAATAGACACCTATATACAACAAAAATTTAGTAAACCATTTGAAATAATAGACGGGGTTGAACCATGGATAAAATCACTAAATTTACCCCAGATTGACAAAAATAAAATTGAAAACTTAATTGCACCTATAGTCCATCAAGAAATAGATAACATAATTAAGGCTCTAAAAACAAATACTGCCCCAGATATAGATTATTTAACGACTGAATTTTATATATGGTTATGGAGTCAGTACTCAGAAGAATTAGTGAAAGTATTTATTTCACTACTCCAACATGATGAAATTCCCTCTGAACTTAATCAAGATCTTCTAGTCCTTCTTTTTAAAAAAGGTGATAAAAAATCCTAAATAATTGGAGGCCCATCACCCTGTTTATTGTTGATTTAAAAAATATTGGCCAACATTTTAAGTCATAGATTATTATCAACCCTAGAGAATATTATACATCCCTCTCAAACATGCACGATTCCAAAAAGGAAAATAACTGATAATTTAATACTTCTTAGAGAAATTATAGAATATAGTCAACAAAATAATATCAAAACACATATTGTAAGTTTAGATCAGACACAAGCATTTGATAAAGTCTCTTATGCATACTTATGGTTGCATAATACCCCCGATATTCATAAATTGGTTAAAAATGTATTATGCAACTGCTACTATTTCCCCATCACTACAAGTTTTTCGGGGTAACACATGGAAAATTAATAGAGGAGTAAGACAAGGATGCCCTGTCAGCCCCATTCTTTACATTTTGACTTTATACCCCATTATAAGACAGATTAATAAATCCCCAAGAATCAGAGGTATACAGATCAACAATGGACCACCAATAAAAACATGTGCATATGCGGATGATGCTGCTTTAACCTTTTTAGACCTCACTTCAGGTGTAGAAGCAATAAAACTCTTATTGGAGTTTTCTAATTATACTGGGGCAGAAGTAAATTTAAACAAAAGCTTTTGTTTAGTGATAGGCACCACTGATCACATGGAAACAGTATTCCAGGGGATTTCAGTAGTATATGAACCTAAAACAATTTTTGGTACTCTGTTTGGACCAGGCAATATGGTTGACTTAAATTGGAATAATAAAATGGAAATGGTAGAACATAGGATAGCACAATGGAATAAATGGAACATGAACAAGTTAAAAAGAATCTACATCATCAAAACATACTTAATCCCAATCTTCCTGTGTATTAGTCACATATTCCCAATCCCTAAACAAAAAGAAACAAAACTTCTTGGACTATTTTTTTTCATGCTTATGGGGAAATAGGTTAAATCCTGTTAAACGGGGGATTACATAGCTAGACAAGGAAAAAGGAGGGTTAGGCATGACTAACCCCATTGTTTTTTCTTTAGCATGTTTTTCTATACAAATTTTGTTCCTGTGTTAAAATCAATGGAAGCTTTATGGATTGGCTGCGTGCAATCAAACCTACAGACCATATTAGACTCCTGAGCATATGATGCCACACTCCCTAAAACACTGAAAACCCACAAATTACCTCAGTGTCTGAAATGTGGGATTGATAAAATCAAACAGTGACAAATAGATAGACATACTCTTGTACCAGACAATTTGTTTATAAGCAACTGATGGATAGATTATTTCTATCAGAACCTTTTGAGGGGAGAAGTAAGTCTGAAAAACAAAAAATCTGCCATATAATAATGGAAAAATGGATCTCACCAAAACTATGGGATAAAGTTTGGTTTGGTGCTCACGAGAAGTGAAATGTTAAAAATAAATTAAAACATAAAGAAATAATAGAGAGATACTGCCCCAGAACATGTTGTACAACAGTTTTGGAAACAATACATCATTTATTTTTTGACTGCCCTTACATTGTTGAGTTTTGGAAGCTAATGAAATCTCATTGGAGCACACTACCTTTTTTTATACTTAAAAATTATGATTCTTTTGTTTTGGTATTATATCAGATCACTGGTGGAAACTTAATAAAGGAAGCATTCTTACTCTATTTGCAATTATGAAATACTGGATTTGGCAAAGCAGATGTCATTTTTATGTTGATTGCGCGAATGTGCAAGAAACATATTGCAGCAGCTTGCCAGAAGCAGGTTGTGGAGGCACGGCACTGTTGTGGCCAATGCCCCCACAGCCTTTAAAGGCTTGGCCAGCTTTCCCCAATGCCGTGGCACGCTACTGCTGACACTAGTTCAGCCAGTGTGCTACCACCTTGAAACGTTTCAGCCGCTGCAATCAAGGGCTGCCTCATCATTGCAGCATCAGCCATTCCGCTGTAATAAGGGAGCGACCCCGTCCTTGCTGGGCGGAACGTTGCCAAGTGTAATATTGTTTGTAAATATGGCAGCTTGCCGCTGTGTTCACAAACAATATTAATTAACCCCCACTACCGAGGAGGTGCCCAATCCCCCTCAGCAGCATACGCCCCCTGAACAGTTTTTGTTTGCTGATGGGGGCCCCAATCCCCATCGGTTTCAGCCCTGTCTGAGTTTAAGTTGCCAGGGGAGCCCACTCCCCATCGGCATAATGTCCCCCCCCACAAAAAAACACTAGATTTCTGCTGAGGGGGTTCTCAATCCCCCTCAGCTCTTGGGCCCCCCCTTTTGTTCAAAAGGGGGTGCCCAATCCCCTGTCAGCTACAGCTGCCATCCCAAAAAAACACTCCATTGGCACGCTGGGAGCTCATCCAGTGTGCCACATGCCCCTGTAAAGAAAAAAACATCCCACGATGTTTTGTTTTTTTTTAACCTGTACTAAAAAGAAAACAGTCCCTCACAGTCTCACTGCCCCCTCTTGCAACCCGTGCCCACCCTCTGTGCACCCTGCCTCCTCACACCCCACTCACCCCATACTTACCTGTAGAGTCCAGCGCAATGATCTTCGGTGGACCAGGAACACGTCCTCACTCTTCAAAGCCGACCACGAACTGAGGAAATGCTGGTAAGCTGTATAATGGCATAAATCAGTTTTTTTCAACTTTGATGCATATCTCAGGCATTATTTGGAATTTTGGCACCAAATTTTCAACATGGGGTTTTTAGGACCCTCATGAATTCAGGCACTGTCATGGCGTTAAGCAGTCCCGAAAGGTGATTTTGCTGTCACTGCATGTAATCACCTTTCAGGACTGATTACCAAAACAACAGTGCCAGTGTTGATAAGGTGGGCTCTCAAAAAGTCTATGTTGCAAATTTGGTGGAAAAAAATAGAGGAAATGACCGTTTTACGAGCGTGCATTGTGCAGTTGCTACACATGCTCGTAACTTCGCAAATGTGCAATATTTTCACTCCAGATTTTCAACATTGCCATTGATCTGCACCTTCTTATGAACAATATAGCCGTCATTTTTCACATCCTGGCCGAAATGTGTTTTCGCAGTTCCGGCACAGAATAGCGCGGTCCCTGTGGGAAATCCATGTTTGGAACACATTATGAAAATGACGGTGACACTGTTCATTAGCAGAGGACCTAAAATGCCTATGTTGAAAATTTGATACGAAAGTCCATAAAATGAGTGTGTTACAAGCATGCATTGCGCAGTTTCCACGTACGCTTGTACCTTTGCAACTTTGCAATATTTTCACTACAGATTTTCAACATTGCCATTTTTCCACACCTCCTTATGAACAGTGCAGCTGTCAGTCTTCACATCCTGGCCGAAGTGTGTTTTCGTTCTTCCGGTGCACAATAGCGCGGTTGCTGTGGGAAATCAGTGTTCAGGACACATTAAGAAAATCACACTGACACTGCTCATGAGCAGAGGTCCTAAAATGCCTATGTTGGAAATTTTGTGATGAAACTCCATAAAATGACTGTGTTACGAGCGTGTGTTGTGCAGTTTCCATGCACCCTTGTAACTTCGCAAATTAGTAATATTTTCACGCTAGATTTTCAACACTGGCATTTTTTCACACATCCTTATGAACAGTACAGCTATCATTTTTCACATCCTGGCTGAAATGTGTTTTCGCACTTCTGGCGCAGAATACCGCAGTCGCTGTCGGAAATCAGTGTTTGGAACAGATTACGATTGAGCGAGTGAGAGAGGAGGAGTGACCGAGCTCAACTGAGCTCTGTTGGGACTGCTGTGAATTTCTTTGTGGGCAGAAAAAGGCAGCAATGCATGCAGGAGCCCAGGACAAAAGGGCATCTCCTGACATACTAGCCAAATTTGATCTTCCCAACAATATGATTTTCAAGATATACCAAATAAGGCATCTTATCAATGCTAATTTCGGACCGGTTTCTCGTGAATCACAGGTCAGTCCCTTCCTTTCTCAAATTGAAACTTTAGCTCCCAGATCTCACTCCATCTCATTAATATACTCCTACCTGCTGGACCTTAAATTCCCGTACCCGATCGAAGGCTCTCGTATTTGGCTCTCTCATTTCCCGGACTCCACTCCTAACTGGTCCCGTCTATGGAAGGATCTGCACAAATACCATACCCAAGATAGATTCAGACTTACCCAATATCACATACTAATCAACATGTACTACACCCCAGTCAAACTGTCCCATTTAAAAAAACTATCTCTTCCCCTATGCTCCAGATGCTCACAAGGTGAGGGGAATTTACTTCACATTTTCTGGCAATGTGTCAAGGTAGCCCCCTTGTGGCGCTCTATTCAGGACAACCTGGACCCTCTTTTAGGCCTTGATAACCTCTTCACGGCCGATATTTGCATCCTAGGCAACTACACCACCATAGATTGTCAGGAACGTAGGTACCATAGTGCCTTAATCTCTATGGTGGCCAAAAGGCTAGTCCTCAAGCATTGGACTGATCAACTAACCATAACATATACCGAATGGATAAAAGACTTATCAACTTGCTTTAACATGGAGAGGCTCGCAGCTAGCTCCCATAACCGTATGGACTTGTTTCACAAAAAATGGGACAAGCTGTACACGCTTTATCTACACCATTGACCTCTTGGTTTGGGCTCTGACACCTCTTTAGCCCCGCCTCTTCTTTTTTTTTCTCTTGTTCCTCCATCCCTAAGCCTATCCATGGTATCAACTCTGGCTCTGTATTATAGCCTGCCTAACAAATGCAAAGCACACTTGGGGGTTAGGGTGGGCAATAATAGATGTAGCTCTGTTGTTACAGAATCCTAAATGCTGTAGAGGGATGTTTTGTGGAGGGGGGATTTTAGGGGGTTTCCTTTGGTTTGTCATTTGTTTTGTTTTCCTTCTCCTACTCCATGTACAGCTCTGTTTGGATTCATTGCTTTGTGATATTTGCTAAACTAATAAAGTTGAATTTCAAAAAAAAGAACAAAGGGCAGCCTGCAACGGCAGGAGAAACAGAACGAGCGAGTGAGAGAGGGGGAGTGAGCAAGCTCAATGGAGCTCTATCATGACTGCTGCAGATTTCTTTGTGGGCAGAAAAGGGTGGCAATGCAGGCAGAAGCCCAGTACAAAAGGGCAGCCTGCAGCACCGGCAGAAATGGAACGAGTGAGTGAGTGAGAGAGGAGGAGTGAGCGAGGTCAACGGAGCTCTGTCGGGACTGCTGCAGATTTCTTTGTGGGCAGAAAAAGGCACCAACAGAGGCAGGAGCCCAGTACAAAACAACAGCCTGCAGTCCCAGGAGAAACAGAATGAGCGAGTGAGATAGGTGGAGTGAGTGAGCTCAATGGAGCTCTATTGTGACTGCTGCTGATTTCTTTGTGTGCAGAAAAAGTCAGCAATGCAGGCAGGAGCCCAGTACAAAAGGCCAGCCTGCAGCGCCAGCAGAAACAGAAAGAGTGAGTGAGAGTGGGGGAGTGAGCGAGCTCAACTAGCTCTGTTGGGACTGCTGCAGATTTCTTTGTTGGCAGAAAAAGGCAGCAATGCATGCAGGGGCCCAGTACAAAACGGAAGCCTGCAGCAGTGGGAGAAATACAATGAGCGAGTGAGAGAGGGGGAGTAAGTGAGCTCAATGGAGCACTATCGTGACTGCTGCAGATTTCTTTGTGGGCAGAAAGAGGCAGCAATGTAGGCAGGAGCCCAGTACAAAAGGCCAGCCTGCGGCTCCGGCTGAAACAGAATGAGTGAGTGACAGAGGGGGAGTGAGCAAGCTCAATGGACCTGTGTCGGGACTGCTGCAGATTTCTTTGTAGGCAGAAAAAGAGGCAGGAGCCCAGTACAAAAGGGCAGCCTGCAGCGCCAGGAGAAACAGAATGAGTGAGTAAGAGGGGGGAGTGAGCCACCTCAATGGTGCTCTGTTGGGATAGCTGCAGATTTCTTTGTGGGCAGAAAAAGCTGCCAACGCAGGCAGGAGACCAGTACAAAAGAGTAGCCTGCAGCATCGGGAGTAACAGAATGAGCGAGTGACAGAAGAGCAGTGAGCAAGCTCATCAGACCAATACAATCAGCATTCGGCATTGACAAATGCTTGTTCTATACAGCAGCAGGCAGTCTCACAAGATCAGTTATTTAATATCATAAAAGAAGACTTACTGAAACATATTTGGTATGAATATAAAACTACCCCACAGAATAAGTTTCTACATTTCTGGAAAGATTTTCCTATGGCAAATACTTATACATAACTACATGGAAGGACATACGTAATATATTGGAAATCAGAACTCTAAGCCAGAATTCTGACATGTAAATTATTCCAGGACTCTTCTTTGTGGGAAATGATGAAATTTAGATTTATCCATTGTATTTTGGAATTCAGTTAGTGAAAATGAAGTAAAAGTAAAGTGAACATTTATTAATTTCTCTTATGCAATTATGTTTTTCAGTGACATTTTGTAAATTATAGTATCATTTATTGTATGTCTTTCTATAAGTGTTACAATTTTGTTGTTAAAAATTTTATTAATTTAAAAGGAATAAGCACCACATGCACGCATTAGTACACGCAGGATCTAAGACCATACCGCAACATTTAGTATGTCCAGATCTCAAGATAAATACATTGAGACAAGAAGCAGTGACATATATGAATAAAGACCAGTCAGAGCAAAATATTAAACAAATTCAAAGACAGGGTAATGCATGAGAATGACAAATTATGACGTGATTAGGTCCATATATATGTAGTCAAGTAAAGAGACTATGGTACACTATTCTGTGATATTACAAAGAAAACAGGAGGGGCCTAAAACAGATAGTCTCAAATTAGGATTAGATGTGGTGCGACACAATAATTATGCTTGTACTAATATCAACTATATACAGAAAGAAGGCAATCTGATCTAAAGAAAGGGGAATTAGTTATTTAACAAATTCTATATCATCAAGGGGAAACAGTATTTGTTGGTGAGGAGGATGGGGAGTCCCCTCCAGAGCAAGGTGGGAGTTGTGTGAGACAGCCTTCGGGTGGGTGTTATGACAATACTTAGAGTTAAGGAAGGGCTGACAACATTCCTCAAACTGAGAGATTAGGCCCTCAGCGAAGCTGGAGAGTATCTCCAACATAGCTCCTTGGGCTAATGCCAGAAGGAATTCTTGAAAAGTCAGAATATCAGGGGATCCCCATCTCATCAAGATGAGTCTTTTGGCAATGACCCCTATTACAGTAATCCATTTGGCCCCGAGGCAGTGTTTCGGTGTGGACGGACTTCCACACCCCAACAGAAGGAGAGAGGGTTCAGGGGTAACCATAGGAAATATTTACTTACACATATCCTGGACTTATAGCCAGAAGGGATGAAGAGAAGAGCAGGCCCAGAGAATGTGAAATAGATTAGCCCCTTGATTGCCACATCTCAAGCAGTTATCGGCCGTAATGAGACCCATGCGCTTAAGTTTGGCAGGGTCTTGATACCACCTGTGTAGGGTCTTGTTCATTATAAGGCAGGTACGACCATCTCAACAGGCAGTGTGGATTCTTACCCAGCCATGAGCCCATTGGTGATTGGAAACAGGTATCTGTAAATCTGACTCCTATTGTGCTCTAGCGGTCCAGGTAGGGTCCTTCGAGGCATTTATTTATTTAATTTTTATTGACCGGGTAAGTGTACTAGACAAATCCTGCCTATTTTCAGGCATGACCCGGGTGAGGGGGATACAGATGAATGCCAACTGACCTTGAATCAAATTAAGCTGTTAAGCATCACTGAGAGCTGTATATATCACACTTGCTCGATTTTTAAGGAGCTTACCCCATATACTAATGAGGTGGAGGTCTTGAGAGAGCTCCTTTTGGAGTGGGCCCTTGGGTAAGTGAGTGGTGGTGTCCCTTATTTGGAGATCTCTCCAAAAGTGAGTCATGGGGAGATGAAATTGAGTTTTCAGGGCTTCAAAAGAGTCAAGAGAGCAGGTTCCCAGGAGTAACAAGTCTCCTTGGTACATACCAAGGAGATACCTTGAGTTTCCCACAGCTTCCAATGGAACATGTGGTTCCCTATTTGTATGGCAGGGTTGTTCCAAAGAGGAGTAAATTCCCATGGAGTCAGGTCTTGGCCTAAGTGGATAAGGGTTTTCTTCCAGTACTTAACTGAAATCAGTATGGAGGGAGAGAGACCAGAAGGGGGAGACTTCTTACCATATAGAACCACTGCAGGGGAGGAAGCGTGCACCAGAGACGCTTCCAGCAGAAGCCAAGAAGGAGAAGCCTGATCTATCTTGGAGAACCATCTGGTTGTCTGAGCTGAAACATAGGCCATGTGGTACCCTTGTAGCCAGGAGAGACCCCACCCACCTCTACTTCAGTGCTGCCATAGCTTAACTTTGCTGAATCTGGGACGGGATCCTTCCCATAAAAAAATGCCCATTAGGGCCTCCATTTTATGAAACCATTTCTGGGGGATGGACATCGGTAAGTGAGCCAGAATATATAATATCTTCGGGGCAGCCATCAACTTAATGGAATCAATTTTCCCCACTAACGAGAGCCTCAGGGCTTTCCATCTAAGTGAGTCTAATAGGTTGGTAAAGTTGATTGAGAGCATTTTGTCCAAGTTTGGGTGGAGAATAATGCCCAGATATTTGATACCATTGGGTGACCATTTTAGCCCTAAAGTAGTGAAGATTTCCCCTGAGGGTACTGAGTTCAGTGGGAGGACCTCAGTTTTGGATTGGTTCAGCTTAAGTCTTGATACCTGAGAGAATTCAGCCAGAATATTGAAGATATCCTTAATCACTTGAGGAGCATACTCCGTAGCGATGAGGAGATCATCTGCATAGAAGACTGTTTTGAATATGGAGTCACCCCCTAGTATTCCAGGAATCTGGGAAGATTCCCAGAGAGCAATGGCCAGGGGTTCTATAGCTAGGACAAATAAGAGTGGGAAAAGGGGAAGCCTTGCCTTTTGCCTTTCTGCAGCTGAAAGGGTGTAGAAAGGATACCACTGGTCAGGACTGAGGCCATGGGTGAGGCATATAAGAGTTTTATCCACGAGGTAAAGTTTGGGTCCATTCCCATTGTGGAGAGGGTGTGGAATAGAAAGGACCACTCTACTAAGTCAAACGCCGTTTTGAAATCGATGGCCAGGGCTACAGAGGGCTTTTTGGACAGTTTAGTAAGGTGCATTAGCGAGACCAGAGTTCTATGATGGTCTGACCCTAAATGGCTTTTAACAAAACTGGGAGGAGGTGCTCAAGCCTGGTTGCCAGAACTTTTGCCAGAATTTTGGCATCAGCATTAATGAGTAATAAAGAGCAGTAACTACTCAGGGAAAGCGGGTCTTTCCCCTTCTTTGGGAGAACCGTAATAGTGGCATCTCTCAAGGAAGGAGGCAGGCAACCAATCGAGAGGGAATGACGAAATGCTCGGACCAAATATGGAGCCAGATTGACTCCTGGGAGTCGGTAGAGATCTATTGGGCAACCCATCCCTACCAGGGGCCTTGCAAAGGTTCATGGATTTAATAGCATCAGTCACCTCTTCTTCTGTTATCGGGGATTCCAAGGCTTGGGAATCGCTCTCTGGGAGTCGAGGGATAGGTAACGAGGCTAGAAAACTGTGGATTTTAAGGAAGTCAGGGGGTTGAGGAGATGCATATAGTTGTTCATAAAACCGTGTCATGATCTTATTGATCCCTTTTTTGGAGTAACATTTAACTCCATGTTTGTCTGCTAAGGCGTGTATAGTGCGAGAGGCTTGTTGATGTTTCAAACGGTAGGCAAGAAGTCTGCCGGCCTTCTCCCCCCCACTTCTCAGTATGCATGGAATATCCTTCTAAGGTTCAGCTCGGCCTGATGAGTTAGGTGGGCATTAAGGGAAATTCTAGTGCTAATCAGCTGAGCTAATAAAGTCTGGGGTGGAGCATTAGAGTTCAGCGCCTTATATTGGGATTCTAATTCATACAGTTGTTTCTCTAGGGCTTATTGATCAGCCTCTCATTGATGCCTCCTGGCAGACGCAAAGGCAATTATTCTGCCACAGATAGTTGCCTTGAAGGCCTCCCAGAGGGTCGAATCAGAGACGCCCCATTGTCATTATTTCCCCAGTAGTCTGCCACTTCAGGACCAAGCCACTTCTGGGATTTTATGTCATCTAACATGAGGGAGTCAAGGCGCCAAGCAGAAGATGGAGGGAATCTAACTTCTGCCTAATCATAAGTTCTAAGTGTGCATGGTCTGAGATAATGATTGGGTGTATATGGGAGTGGACAACAATTTCACATAGCCCAGAGATAAGCCAAAGGTGTATTCTGCTGGATAACCCATGAGCTGGAGAAAAGCAATTAAAATCATGGTCACCTGGGTGCTGTGCTCTTCAGGCATCCAGCAATACCTGTTCACTCATTAGTCCCTGAACAGCTAGCTAAGCTTGTCTGGGGTCAGGGGTCTTGTTGCTCCTATCTTTTATGTGATCTACCGTCAAATTAAAATCCCCCCATTAATACCGGAGCTTGTTTTGAGTAGAAATCAGAAAGAGCCTGATTGATAGTGTGGAAATACTGAGGACAGTCTTGATTAAGGGCATGAATATTGGCTAGGATCAGTGAGCCCTCAGGAGTATCTATCGCAACCATAACCCATCTTCCTTCCTTATCATGGGTGTGCCTGATCAATTCCCATCCCAATTTTTTATGGAAAAGTATAGAGACTCCTCGTTTATGAGAGTTAGCCACACTATGTATCTCTTCGCCCACCCATCCACCCTTGTTTGAGTTTCTTTGCCTCTGTACATGAAAGCTTAGTTTCTTGTAGAAACGCTATAAGAGGGCCTAGTTTTTTAAGATGAAGCAGCACCTTCTTTCTTTTAACTGAGGAGTTAAGCCTCCTAATGTTCCAGGATATCAATTTAGTTTTCATCCCCCCTGGGGTATGTCATGGCTGAAGATGGGTGAGACAGGAAACCCCGTAGGGCTATGCTATTGCTGGCTCCCAAAGCTAGCCAGCATCTGTCCCCCTTACACCAGTACTGAGATCTACCCTCTTCTATCGGATTGCCATATTCAGAAACATAACTATGTGGCTCAAACTGGCCACCAAATAACAAGAATACCTTAAGCATAAGAATTAGAAATAACCATGCAAAACAGATAACACAGTATTTAACATAACCCATCCCCCCACACCTCCAAACCCTCATAAACACTCCTGTCCTAGACTAGCATCCACTGTAAGTATCGGCTAATACACAGCCCAGATAACAGCGGAGGTCACTGGGAGGTGAGTAACTTTTAGAGAACATCAAGGAGAGGGGACCACCTGAGTTCTGAAGTCTCTCTGCACTCCCCCACTTCCCAAGTGCTATGAGCTTTTCATCTAGTACAGCTTAATTAGCTACTACCCAGGTAGGTAGCTTATGCAAAGGCCAGGCAGAACCCTTGTTCCTGCGCCCATCCCAATCCAAGGAGGGGGACATATCAGGGCTAAGGAGTACCTATGTGCCAGATCCTCTTAAGAATAAGTCCAGTGGAGGAGATCACGTGATGCAGAATGCTGAGTAGAAGCTCCTTCAAGAAGTTCCTGCCTCCCAATCATTAAATCATCTTTTTTGGACGTCCTAACCTTTTATTTTCTCTTGTTTTCCAGATTCAGCGCTGTCTAATAGCTGTGGCACTCTGGTTTGGGCATATTTCGGGCGGATGGAGGCTTACATGAAGTAAACCCCGCAGAAGCACACCCTCCCAGCTACTCCTGAGAAGGCCTCTAAGAAATCCAGGGCCTCGGGTGGGCCTGGGCCTGATCCGCCGAGTCAAATTGGTGAACAGGAACCTTTAATGCTTTCCAGGTTCCTCGAGGAATTTAAACCCTTTCGTGAGGAAATGGCAATGGATTTGAAATCTCTTTCCAGAAAGTTGGATGAAGTTTTGCTATCTGTTTCTGATAATACAGCTCAAATAGTTTCCATAGAAAAAAAGCTCGGAAGTCTCAACCCTGACCTGGTCTCGATGAGTCAGAAATTATCTCGTTTTGAATATAAGCTTAAAGATCTAGAGGGCCGGAGCCGTAGAAACAACATTGTGATTCTCGGGTTGCCGGAGGGAGAGGAAGGCCAATATGTTGTGGCATTTGTTCAGAAGCTGGTTGAGCGAGTAGCCAGACCATCTCCTTTTGGCCCTGGCTATATTATAGAGTGAGCTCACAGGTCCTTACGGCCTAAACCTTCCCTGGGGAATCCCCCCCCCCGGCCCATTATCTGCCGGTTTTTGAACTATCTGGAGAGACAACACTTCTGCAGAAAGTACGAGCTTTGTAAGAGGTTCACTGGAAAACATGAAGCTGAGAATTTCACAAGATTTGCCTGCCTCGGTTCGCATGAAATGGAAAGCATTCCACCCTACTGTTTCCAAGATAATTGCAGCAGGCTTGAAGTTCAGGATGGGCTACCCGGCCAGGCTACAGATTTCAATAAACGGATCCTGGATAAGCTACGACGATCCTAAGGCGGCCCTGATGAGTCTTAAGTCCATGTTGCCAGATCTTTTTAAGGACTCTTGAGTGGCTGTGTTGCAGTATGGAGAGATACACAAAGTCGAGAGTTGGAACTTTCGTTTTTCCTTTTGGGGAAATCCATCTAGTGTGAAGACCTGGGGAAATTTCCCCTGCTGATTTGGACTGGGGGGATCATCATGGGCCATCCTGATTTTCTTTTTTCTCGGTTTTACTCACAGGGGGCCCATGCTGGTTTGAAGCAGAGGACATACGGGGTTTGGGGCCTGCTTAAGGGGGAATTATGCGCCAAGTCTTGGCAGCTTTGTACGATGGGTACAGAGAGAGAGAAGTTAGATTAGTTGTGAATCAGATTTGCATTTTTCTTGTCTGGTTTGGTATTAGGATGGTCCTGGGCTTTCTCTATTCTTGATTCCTATCTAGTTATGACATGGAACTGGTCACTAGAGGGCGTTCCAATCATAGGGGACTCGAGAGGAAGTAACCCTTAACTAAAGGGAGATTTAACAGTACCTTGCCACTTGGTTTGTGCGCAGCACTGTCAATTTTCACAGGGAGGGCCTGTGCATTGGGAGGCGGGTTATTTGGGGATAGAGGCACTTGTTATGCCTTCCCCTCCGGCGGTGTGATTACACTTTTCCTTTTCTCTACTCCCGCTCTCAATATGTGCTGCAGCTATCTCCCCCTCAGGGGGTCCCTGGTCTGGTATTGGTTTTATTTGGGTCGCCTTGCATGGCGAGTAGGGTTCCTGCTTCCTTCTCGATTCTGTTCTGGTTACCATGATCACTTGGGTGGTGCATGGATCTCACTCTGACCCCTTTAAAACAAATTCCCTACAAGCTTATACTTTGGTGGGATCGAGGATAAAGCCCAGGATCGTTCTCTCTTTTTTAAGGCATAATTAGTACTGTTTGGTTCCCAATATATGGATATCTGAGTGTAGTAGTTTTTAGTATTAGGGGACATTATCGGGGGGTGGGAGTATAGGGAAAAGCACCAGTACTATGCTGAACGTTGCTTGTGACAGTTTGGCGGGTGGAGGGAGGAGGGCCTTGGGGTATGGTTGGAGAGTGGGGGGTAGAGGGATGAGTGGGATCTATTCTTGGGGGTTAGGAGGAGGGGGTTTCTGCAGTAACCCTGAGGGTATGTTTACGAGGGATATACATCCCGTGTGCTGTGTGCAATTGTTTTAGTCCAACTATTTTTCCTGGATGGCTAATGAGATAACATTTGCGACTTGGAATGTTAAGGGGATCAGAAAGAAGCATAAACAATACCAGGTTCTTAAACATTTAAGCTTACTCAACTCACAGATAACTTTTTTACAAGAAACCCATTTACTAGAAGTGGAAGCCTTGCAGTTAAGGAGGCAGCAAGTGGGATTGATTTACAGTGCCCAGGGATCTACAAATAGCTGTGGGGTCATGCTCATGATTAACAGGGGTATTCCTTTTGTTTCTACACAGGTTATTAATGATCCCGAGGGAAGGTTTACCCTGGTTAAAGGTACCCTCTGGTCTGTTCCTATATTGTTAGGCAGTATTTATGGCCCCAATCTGGACGACCCAGGATTCTTTATGAGGCTTATATCTATCATTCTTCCAATGCTACCCATTAAGATTATTTTAGGGGGAGATTTCAATCAAGTGCTCGACCCTAATCTAGATAGATTGGGTAGAGGTCTGGGATGGGTCACCCCCGGGCAGAAGGCGTTTAATGATTTATTAGATCAATGTGGGCTCTGTGATGTCTGGCGTGTTTTACATCCGGATTCTAGGGAGTTTACCTTCAGGTCTATGACACACGGCTCGCAGTCCCGCATTGACTACATACTCATTTCTCAGTGCCGATTGCCCGGGGTTAAGACCTCCTCGATTCAACCTGGTCCAATCTCTGATCATTCATTAGTAGTATGCAACTTGGTACTGCTTAACTTACCTAATAGGGAAACCAGCTGGAAACTTAATGACCAACTCCTTCAGGATGTTAAATATTGTAAACTCATAAGGGAACAAATAGAATCCTTTTTCTTAATAAATTAATTAGATAGTGCAAAGCCTGATATTTTGTGGGGGGCTTTTAAAGCCTTCATGAGAAGGATACTTATCAGTATGGCGGCTGGTAGGAAAAGGGCACGGGAGAAGGAACTAAAATCCCTATTAACCCAGATCAGATCTCTGGAAGCTGATTTCCCGACTAATCCCTTAGATGAGGATACGCGAAAACTCCTAGAGCTGAAAGATAAATACTTGGAGTTACTTCGAGACAAAGCAGAACTAGCTATTATTCGTAACAGAGCTAGCTGTACCGATCAGGGAGAAAAGGCGGGACACCTACTGGCACTGCGTATTAAGCAACAGGAATCAATGAGATTTATCCCTTCTATCAGGGCAATGGCAGATGGAACTTTTAAAGTATCTCCCACTGAAATAGCACAAGAATTTGCCAGTTATTACACAAATTTGTACAGTGACATGGAGCACCCCCCTTGCCCTGAGGACATAGAGCGTTACTTAAAGGATTCCCATTTGCCCCCTTTCTCTGATCGGTACAGAGATTCTCTGGTTGTCCTTATCTCCCAGGAGGAAATTGCTAATGTTATTAGTGAACTACCAGCAGACAAGGTCCCAGGTCCGGATGGATTTTCCTCTCTATTTTATAAGGTCTTTCGAGACCTCCTATTACCAATACTGGGCTGTTTATTTCAGCATATCTTATCTGGGGTGGAAACAGATCCATACCTCTATGAGGCCCTGATCGTTCTGCTCCCCAAACCCGATAAAGACCTCGAACTGGTTCAAAGTTACAGGCCTATCTCACTTTTAAGTCAGGATATTAAAATTCTCTCCAAAATACTAGCTAATAGGCTAACAGTAGTTCTTCCTGGGCTAATAGATACAAACCAGGTAGGATTTATGAAAGGGCGTTCATCCTCCGATCACTTACGCACCTTGTCACATGTCTTCTCGGCTACCAGGGATGTGGAGTTTCCTGCGGGCTTGGTCTCCCTGGACACCGAGAAGGCATTTGACTGAGTGAACCGGAACTTCTTGTTCCGTGCTCTGGAGGCTTTCCACTTTCCCTCTCTGTTTATCTCCTGGATCTCCACACTTCATAAAAATCCCACGGCAAGAATCTCCATGAATGGGGCCTTCTCCCAACCCTTTTCGCTTCATTCAAGTACGAGGCAAGGGTGTCCCCTTTCTCCTCTATTATTTAACTTATATTTGGAGCCTCTTATTCAAAATATTCTTAATAATGTTTCTATACAGGGTGTGAGAATCGTGCGGCACGAAATTAAAGTCACTGCATATACGGATGAATTGTTAATTCATTTGTCTCATCCGGTGTCCTTAGTTCCGGCTTTGCTAAGGGAAATAGCAAGGTTTAGTGATTTGTCCAATTATAAATTGAATGCTACTAAGTCCCTATTTTTTCCATTAAACCATAAAGTTTTCAAAAGTGACATCAGTCCTTTTGGTTTATGCTGGACTTCTAGGTCATTTAAATATCTGGGTATTAAACTTTCCCATAACCCTCTAGCATGGTTTAAGGAGAATCTGGATTCCCTATTGCAAGTGATTACTCACGACCTTGAGAGGTGGTCTAAACTTCCTATTTCTCTATGGGGCCGGATCAATATAATTAAGATGAACATATTTCCTAGGATCTTCTACCCATTGTCCCTTCTCAACACCTTTATTCCTTTACTCTGGTTTAAAAAGACACACAGTGTCTTCACTAGATTTATCTGGGCTGACAGGTATCCCCGTTTGGCTTATCATAAGTTGGCAGCCCCAAAACTGGAGGGGGGTTTGCGAATTCTCCATCTGGCCTTATATTATTGGGCTAGTCACCTTGCTAAATGTTTGAGATGGGTATCTCCTGGCCCAGAAGAAGTGCAACCAGTTTGGCTTAAAATAGAACTGGATGCAATTAAAGACAAAAATTTTGACCCTCTTACATTATTTTTCCTCAGGTTATCCCAAGTAAATGTGACCGAAGAATGTCCCATAATAAGGACATCTTTAAAGGTCTATTTTCAAATGTGTTCCTTTTTGCAGTATTCCCCTCATCTGGACCTGACCCAGTCTTTTGGAATTCTCCATCATTCACTATTAATAAGACTCAGATTTTCCGTCATTGGTTGCCTCAATTGGGAGAGGGGAAGCTCCTGGCTTTTATTGATGGAGAGGGGCATTGGTTATCAGTGGAAGAGATGATTAAGAAATTTCTTATCCCGGTTTCTTCCTATTTCAAAGCCCTACAATTGAAACACTTATTGTAATTACCCTGGGCAGTACTCCCTCTTCCCAAACTATCTCTTCTCTGATACCCGAGGTTTCCCCACTTTCTGGCTCCTCTGGTGCAATCTCTAAACTTTATCAGGTTTTGTTTCACAAAAAGTTTGGGGGTCCATTTGGGCCTTCAAGATTTTGGAGTAGTTTTTTCCCTCAACTTCAATTGGATTGGCATTCTCTCTGGAATTCATGTCATAAATTTATTTCTCAAGATAGACTGTGCCTCATGCAATACCATATATTGCATAATCTATATTATACCCTGGCCAAATTGCACAGGTGGGGTTACTTAAACTCTAACATGTGCAATAAATGTTTACAGGAAGAAGGTACACTTTTTCACATGCTTTGGTCCTGCCCAAAAATTTCCCCCTTTTGGGATTCAATCCAAACTCCCTTGGACCCCCTGTTGGGCCTCCACGAGTATTTCACTCCCGAGATTTGCGTGTTGGGGGACCTGTCTTCTATCAGAGTCAAGGTGCAAAAGTTCCACATTTCCATGATTGCCCTAACGGCTAAGAAGATAATTCTCCATCACTGGAAAGACAGGTCCTCCCCTTCTCTTCAGGAATGGGTAAGAGAAGTTCTATCCAATCTGCGTACAGAAAAAGCGATTGCAAGTCTTCACAATAGATTGACAGCTTATAGTAAAACTTGGGATCCCTTCCACTCCTTAGTTTCTCTGGTTCTAAGCTAATACCATCCTAGTTTCCATGTTCCTGCAAGGCTTTTAGCTAAGTGCTCGGCATCCACGGGTATAAGGCTGGGTTACTGCAGTATGGGAAGGGTAGGGTGAGCTGGCAGTTACCTCTCCACATTGTATCAGTGAGCCTTTGTCATTCTTACTTAATGCTGCCTTTCATGGTGGAAAATGTATCAATAAACTTTAAATTAAAAAAAAAGAATAAGTCCGGTGGGCAAAAGCATGGAAACCATACTGTGTACCTAGAACGTGGGGTAGAGGCCTGACTATATGAAGGGAGATAAAAGTCTAGCAACTATTAAATAAACAACCTATCAAACCCCAGTACAGCCCAACTGCTAATACATCCCCACATACTTACTGCCCCCAAGTCGGGTGGGGGAGTTAACAGTATGGTAAACCGGCTGAAGTCCAGTTGGATTCACTGGAGTGTAGATTAACCATAAGGAAAAAAAGCAGAGGGAAAAAAAAGGAAGCAGGTTTAGAATCAGCCCACAGAGTCCATGGCATGGTTTGTCGACAGCGACGTGTTCTCCGACAGAGGCTTGGTAGACAAAGTGTCAGTGTTCACAATGGCCTCAGGAGAGATGGAACTTGTTGATTCAGCCCATGAAAGGCTTCTTGCTGGCTGAGGCTTGCAGTTTTTTGTACGCGTACTCCTGGGGGGCTTGGGGAAGTCTTGCGGTGGGTCATCAGTTGGTAAATCCATCAAGGCGATAAACTGGTTGTTGCTCATATCTGGTTTGCTGAGCAAAGCAATTGAGTCAGGGCTCTCACCGTGGCTTCTAGAGAGAAGCCGGGGAGTTTTACCAATGTGCACCAGTGTGGACAAAGCAATGGGGCCCGACGGGATTCACCCCAGAATCCTAAAAGAACTAAGGGAGGACCCAGTGACACCACTGACCACGCTTTTTAACAGATCATGGCAGGATGAGGTGGTACCTGAGGACTGGAGGAGGGCAGATGTGATTCCCCTTCACAAAAGTGGGAGCAAGGCAGAAGCGGGAAACTACAGACCTGTAAGTTTGACCTCAGTGGTAGGGAAAATGATGGAATCACTTCTGAAAGAAAGAATTGTTGAGTACCTAGAGGCCTAGCGGGGCAGGACCCAAAGCAGCATGGATTTAAGCAGGAAGGTCATGTCAGACGAATCTAATTGATTTCTTCGACTGGGTGACCAAAGTAATAGACCAGGGAGGGCTGTGATATGGTCTACCTAGACTTTAGCAAGGCATTTGACACAGTCCTGCACAAAAGATTAATAATCAGTTAGCCAGCCTGGGAGTGGGTCCCAGGGTGGTAGCCTGGGTAGCAAACTGGCTGCACAACAGACACAGAAGGTAATAGTGAATGGAACACATTCCGAAGAAAGGGGGGTTACTAGTGGAGTACCTCAGGGCTCAGTACTGGGTCCAGTCCTCTTTAACATCTTTATAGGTGACATTGCAGAGGGTCTGGAGGGAAAGGTATGCCTCTTTGCAGATGACACAAAGATCTGTAACAGAGTTGATACACAAGGGGGGTAGAAAAGATGAGAAGGGACTTGGCAAGGTTGGAGGAATGGTCAGACATGTGGCAACTTAGATTCAATACAAAGAAGTGCAAAGTAATGCACCTGGGAAACAAAAACCCAGGAGAAGAGTACACAATAGCAGGGGAGGTACTAACAACAACAAAAATGGAAAGGGACCTGGGGGTAGTCATATCAGATGACCTAAAGGTGGGTAAGCAATGTGAAAAGTCGGTAAGGAGAGCCAGGGGGATACTGGGATGCATAGAAGGCATCACAAGTAGAAAAGGAAGTTGTTATCCTCTGTACAGACAGTTGGTGAGACCCCATCTGGGTACTCATGCAGTTTTGGAGACCTCATCTAGGCAAGGACATAGACAGGATGGAAGCAGTCCAGAGGAGGGCAACTAAAATGGTGCAGGATCTGCAGCAGAAGCCATATGAAGAGAGACTGAGAGAGCTTAATATGTATACTCTTGATGAAAGGAGGGACAGGGGGACATGATAGAAACGTTCAAGTACCTCAAGGGAATCAACAAAGTCCAGTAGGGTAGCATCTTTCAGAAAAAGAGATGTGTAAGAACAAGGGGGCACAATTTAAAGATAGAGGGGGGACGGCTCAGGGGTAATGTGAGGAAATTGTTTTTCACGGAGAGAGTGGTGGATACATGGAACAGCCTTCCTGAGGAGGTCGTTGGGTCTAAAACAGTGGGGGAATTCAAACATGCATGGGACAGACACAAGGCAATTATAGTTGAGGGTTGCAGGAAGTAGGCTGTTGGTTAACTAGAATCTGCAGCTTAACCAGTAGGTAGGGAAATGGGCAGACTGGGTGGGCCAAGTGGTCCTTATCTGCCATCAAAGTCTATGATTCTATGATTCTATGCACCCCTTCTATCCTCGCCTTGCACCTATTTTTCCGCTTACTGCCAGGGGATTTCTTGGAAGGGGTGTGAATTGAAGAAAGCAGGTTAGAGGGCTTTGGAGTTGCTGGGCTGATCTCCTGCTATCCTATTTCCTTCGGTGCTAGCCTAGTTGAGACGACCCCCGGGTTGCTATTATCTCTCAATTTGCCCCAGTTCAATTTAGGAGCTTGTGCTGCCAGAAAGTTTTCAGCTGCTGTGGAGTTATCAAACTTCTGTCGGGAACCATTGAAAATTACTCTGAGGGAGGCAGGGTATCTATGGGAATACTCAAGCCCAAGTTCAGCACAGGCTCTACGTGCTGGAGTGAAGGCCCTCCGTCCCACTGTCACCTCTTGCGAGTAAGCAGCAAAAATCTGTATACGATGGCCTTGCCAGGAAAGGTCTTTCTTTTCACGAGCAAGTTTGGTGATGGTTTTCCTGTCTTGGTACCGGAGAAACCAGGCAAGAATCATGCGTGGGCGGGCCCCGTGTGTAGGCTGGGGGGCAAGTGATCTGTGAGCCCTATCGATTTCAGGTGGGGACCCGCAACACCAGTCCAGTAAGGGAGGAAGTACCTTCTGTAAAAATAGGATAGTGTCAGGTCCTTCACAGACCTCAGGGAACACCACAAACCGGAGACTATTCCGGCGGCTTCAGTTTTCGAGGTCCTCCACTCTGGGTCAGAGCATATTGGTTAGCCTATCTTGTTCTTGGAGCCTAGCTCCAGTTTTGTGCCAGTCATCCTCCATTTCAGCCAGTCTGTGTTCAGTGACACAAGCTCTCTGAGAGAGATCTACAATATTTGAGGTATTTTTCTTTGTAGCCAAATCCAGATTGCTCATCCAATGCAGGAATTCGGCAAACATCTGCCGGATTTCTGTGAGACTCCCCTCTGATTCGATTGGTGTTAAAGCAGGCTCCATGCCGAGGAGCAAGCAGGCTTGCAAGGCCTCGCTGCTGAGCTGGTACAGCAAATCAAAACAGTCTGTGTTATCTTGCAGACCAAGGGTTGATCAACGGATCACTAGATGGGCAAGTAGCTATAATATTTTTATTTTTTTATTTTAGTCTTTGGTAACTGGGTAAGGCCCACTAGGCACAAGTGCCTGTTTTCATGGACGACCTGGGAGCACTGGGCAGTTAAGTGACTTGCTTAGAGTCACACAGTATGCAAGTGGAGGTTGTGAGAATCAAACTCAGGTCTGGTCTGCTGAATGTACCAAGCTCGTTCACACCTCATTCCTCTAACCTCTAGGCTATACTGCCAGCCCATATCAGTAAAACTTGTTACAGTCATGCTGTACAGTGAAAGGATCTGGATATTCTTAGGATTTTATGGGGTTTTGCAAGGAGCTCAGAGCTCAAGCGTCCATTCGGATCAGCTGCTGGCCATGCCCCCTGTAAGTGTTACAGTTTTGAAAATAAAAATTCCCCATCTCTTTTAGTGGTGGGGGGGGGAGTTTATTTCTGTTTTATTATTTAACTTTTGGGTTTTAAATATTTCATTTGACAACAAACTAGAAAATGTATGAATGTAATACTTGTTTGATTGTTCTTGCTTTATGATTTGTATATTAATTTGTGTGAATTAACACTGTTTATAATCATTTGTTTGTGAAGCTATAATAATAAAAATTCCCCTACTCTTTTCAAGAAGTACCATGGGAGCTTTAACATCCACCTGAACAGGCAGATGGGACCTCAGTTTAACGATGGCACCTCAGGAGTGCAGCACCCCCTCATGCTGCACTGCAGTTTCAATATTAGGATTTAACCTGAGTGCCTGGTGTGGGGATAGAACCCACAGCCTTTTGATCTCCCAGCCTCAGAGGCAAGTGTGTTACCTGTTGAGCCACTGACACTGCACATGTTACCATCAGCTCCCATAAAGGGTCTGCCCCCCCCCCAAATTCCTTCACCTGCCATATCTTAAACAGTGTTTCAAAATCATATATTTAAATATTGTTGCAATGCTGAAAATGAAAATATGTGGGGAAGGACCTAATTTTACTTTTATTTTTGACCTTTATATAAGTAATTTGATATGTATTTTATTGTGTATTACACTGTCCGTTTGTGGCTGTAAATTTAAATAGGGGCTTTAAAATGGTGGTGGGTAACATGGAGTGGACATGCCCCCTGACGAAGCCCACAGTGTATGACTGAAGTGTTGGTGAACTGATCTGCCTCTAGGTATCTTGCGCTGATGAAGTTTGAATAAAATACATGAGGGCTACTACAGATGTCTGAACTTTAATGTGTCTCGGAGTGCTGTAATCTTTTTGAGGTTCAGCAGCCCCTTTCTCCTAAGCACCCTCAGTTTGCCCGTAATGCACTGAACTTCTGTAGTCCACATTGTTTGCTATTTATTTTGGCTGCTGCCAAATGCTTCAGTGGAGAACTTAATGAAGTGGACAAGCGGTTTGATTTGGAAGGATTGTGAAAAAAATTCAGCAATTGAGCTGTTGTCAGACTTGACTGTGAGCTGCTTGGCCAAATTTGATAAGAACCCATCATCACAATATTTTCTTCTACTGTAACTCTCCACAATCTAACCACACCTGTGGTGCACCTGAAACAATTGGGGCATGAGTCAATGTGGGAGACTCAGGAAGAATTCCACTGATGAAGCAAAGGAGAATATTACAGAGGAGTTTGATTGCCTGGAGGACAGAAATGCTACTTTTGGATGCTGACAGTATTTCAGACAATCACTATATACTGAGGACTTTAACTGCTCAGACACAGGTGAGCTCATAAACCTCTTTTTCTGGCTGGAAAAGGCAAGGATAAATGAACTCAATAAATATTATAACAAGGTTATGTTAGAACATTATCTAGAAAAAGGCTGGTCCCCCCCCCCCCCCAAGCTCCACTTGGAGAAACAGCCCTCTTGTGGGTTCTCCGACCAGGTCCTGAAGACAGACTGGGAACAAGCTTGCACAAATTGGACCACTGAGTTTATAACTGCACTAATAAAAAAATACAAAAGAGACCTAGCAGTGCTGGAATTTGAAATCTCAGCGGTACAAGCATTGTTGAGACCACTTAAGGAGCAGCCGGACTTTTCAGAGTTAAATAAAAACTGGATCCATAATACATCTAAATCTGAAAAGGATTTAATCAAGAGAAAACAATCAAAATTAACAAGGGATTCAAAAGATTTTGAACCTGGACAAGTGTTTAAGTGGGACAGACCTGATAAAGTCCACCACATAGAGGCAGGTCTGGGAGCAGATCAAGGCAGACACTGGAAAAGAAACCCAAGATCTAGACCTAAAGACTCTGGTGAACGGATTCAGCAAAAAAATCAGTAACGATTAACCCAGATCCAGAAATAATTAAAGAACATACACCATCCAACTGTAGTGAGAATCCTTTTTAGGCAAAGCAAATTCTAAATGGGGAGGTGCAAAAATGCAATGACCACCAACCACTTCCAAAAACACAGTGTCAACAAAAACATCAACAAAGAGGTCAAAACCAGGAGCCAGACATGGATGCAGAGGGCAAGGGAGAACAAAGACCCAAAAGACAGCAGAGCCTGAACCAAACACAAACACAGTAATCAATGAGACTAAATACACCTCGACATTGGGGCAATTGACACTTCTTAAATGTGTTTTTTTCCTTTTCACTCACTCCCTTCATTGATGTTTTCTAAAATAAAGACTGACATTTTCAAATTAATTAGAAAACTCAAGCGGGTCATGGGGTTTTCCAACGTATCTCCTGTCTAAGAAGAAATTTAAATAATTCCTCAAAACCAAGTGGACCGAATTTGAAGCTGCAAATCAGGGATCCGTGGACTCAGTGGGTATATACTGGGAAGCCAGTAAAGCCTTTATGAGGGGGGTTATAATAGGATACATGGCCAGACTTAAACGGGACCAGAAAAAGAAACAACATGATCTGGAGGAGAGAGTTAAGGTGCTGGAAACATTGATGGCTCAGACGGGGGACCCTACCCACAGGAGAGAATTGAACACAGTGCGAGAGGCCCTGAATTTAAGTGTGATGGAGGAAGCCGGGGGGAGGTCATTCTTTGTACAACAGAGAATCTATGAATGGGGGAACCGGCCTGGCCCTCTGCTAGTGAGGCCAATGAAGGGAGGCAGAACTACAAAACGAATAGTAGCCGTAAGAGATAAAAGAGAAACTTTAGTACATGAGGAGGGAGGTATAAAGACATGTTTCAAACAATTTTATGAGCCACTGTACAGAGCTGAATGCCAGGGTACAAATGCTGCTATGGACAGATTTCTAGAGGGCCTCCCAATACCACAACTTAATGAGCTGCAAAGGGTGATGTTGGGAAGTAAAGTCACGGTAGAGGAGGTGACAAGGGCAGTAGGGACACTTAAAAGTGGTAAAGCAGTGGGACCAGATGGTTTTGGCAGTGAATATTATAAGGAGCTCCAAAAGGAGGTTGCAGCTCCTATGCAGGATGGTCTTGAGGAGGCAAGGGGGGAGAGATGGCTCCCTAGAACCTGCTGTGAAGCCAACATATGCATCATCCCTAAACCAAACAAGAATGAAACAGTGTGCACCTCATACCGACCCATCTCTTTGCTGAATTCCGACTGTATGATCATGACAAAGGTATTGGCACTCAGTTTAGAAAAAATGTTACCTTCTATCATACATACAGACCAGACAGAATTCATACAAGGCAGAATGTCTTACCATAATATCAGACAACCAAAAAGCACGCTCAAAACCTTTGTATTGCTCAAAATGCAATTCACATCTCTGGAGAAGGGTGTTGTTGGTGTGTGGCATCCAGTGCACACACACCCCAAAAAACATGGCATATATTCAAAATTAAACAATTTAACTGCCTACTGGCTTTTCTTACTTTAAACTCATGAAAAAGGGGGTCCTCTTAGTTTTCAGATTGGAATTCCAAGGTGAGCAAGCTATACCACAACTTCACGGTGGGACCCATTCGGTATAGTCCCTACACTAGCTTCTCAGCTCTGAAATGCCTGCAGTGGCTACTCATAAATACAGAGTGCTGCCTAAATTGGCTTGAAGTGCATTGCCTAATTGGCTCCTTTAAATAAGGTGATTCCACCCAGGAATTTACAAAAGTGGTGACAGGGAGCATGCTAAAGGGAGTACCACAACTCCCAAAACTCTAAAGACAACCGAAAAGCACGCTCAAACGCTTTGCATTGCTCAAAATGCAATCCACATTTCTGGAGAAGGGTGCTGCTGGTGTGTGACATCCAGTGCACCCCCCCCCCCAAAACAAAAACATGGCATATATTCAAAATGAAACAATTTAACTGCCTACTGGCTTTTCTTACTTTAAACTCCATGAAAAAGGGGGTCCTCTTTATATTTTTAATATCCGGAAAATATGACAAAGGCCTCTATGGTTTCTAGGATGGCAGGGATATTTTTAATATTGTATCTGTTTTTATTTATTGTTATTTGTAAAGCTCTTTGATCTTTAGAAAAGCGTTTAAAATAAATTTTTACTTACTTACTTACTTGATCTTAGTTTTCAGATTGGAATTCCAAGGTGAGCAAGCTATACCACCACTTCACGGTGGGACCCATTCGGTATAGTCCCTACACTAGCTTCTCAGCTCTGAAATGCCTGCAGTGGCTACTCATAAATATAGAGTGCTGCCTAAATTGACTTGAAGTGCATTGCAAGTGCACAGATGACTGCTGAACATTGTTCACTGGGGATCTAAAGTCAAGAATCAAATGTGTGTTATATCAGTGGATGCCGAAAAGGCCTTTGACAGAATTGAATGGGATTATTTAATGCATATACTGGCATATATTGGCCAAATTTGGGGTGGGGAGAAAAGTTCACTCAGTTGGAGGGGGCATTTTATAGAACACCATCTGCTAGAGTCATCATTAATGGATCGGTAACAGAGGAGTTCACTCTGGAATGAGGAACGAGGCAGGGCTGCCCTCTCCCCCCCCCCCTTGCTTTTTGCAATGGCTATAGAACCCCTGGCCATTAAGATTAGGGAAAACCCCAACATTATTGGCATACCCGGAAAGGCAGGTAGGCAGCACTCTATTACTTTGTACACTGATGACATCCTCCTCTCAGTGAAACAACCTGAACAATCAATCCCTGCCATCCTAGAAACCTTAGAAGCCTTTGCCATATTTTCTGGATATAAGCTTAACATTAGTAAGTCAGAATTAATGTATTTAAAGAAGGGTAAGTGGGGTGAGGAGAATTCCTGGGGGGCTGAAATTGGGTAAAGGAAGCCTTTACTTACTTGGGAATAAGGGTGGGTAAGGACTTGAAAGACCTATATAAATTAAATTATCTACCAATTATATATATAATACTTAAAGACTTAAACAGGTGTAGAGCTTTGCCCATCTCATGGATGGTAGGATCAATCTCCTAAAAATGAATCTGTTGCCAAGAATTTTATATATCATGCAAATGTTACCCTGGGGACTTACTAAGAAGGACATAAAACAACTAGAAAGGGGTTTTACAGACTTTATATGGTAGGGGAAAAGGCCACAAATTAGTCTTGCAAGGTTAAAAGCTGACAACCCGAAGGGAGGACTGAACTTTCCGGACATTAACGGATACTATTTGGCCACACAATTTCGATACTTACATAACTGGGTCAACAGGGGGGAGGCAGCAAATTGGATCAACCTAGAAGAAAGGGATAGCCCGGGGAGACTATCGGCATACCTGGGGGAGCACGGACTAAGAGTCTATAAAGCTTTCGACAATCCCAACCCATTGGTAGTGGCCACCCTAGAAGCATGGAGACAGATGAAAAAAAGACAAAACGTAACTCGTATTAATACTCTTCTAGTACCTGTGGCCAAAAACCCAGGTTTCTTGCCCGGCCTAGAGGATGAGGGATTTAGGGATTGGCAAAGAAAGGAGTCCGGTGCCTGGGAGATCATATAGAGAAAGGAGAGTTATATACTTTCCAAACTATCCAGATTGCTTTAAATGTACCTGTGTCTCATCTGTTTAGATACTTCCAAATAAGGGATTATTTGAAACAGTTAAACATACCATGGGATCAGGAACCGGCTATGAGGGAGACAGAGAGGCTGATCCTGGGAGCAAGAGATAAGGAAAAGGGGCTTATTGTGAGTGGCCAAGTTCGACAGGATACACTTCCAGGGGGAAACACAAAAACCGAAACAAAAGTGGGAACGAGATCTGCAAATGGAGATCTCAATGGCAAACTGGGAGATGCTCCTGGGCACCCATATGGGACTACAGCTGTGCAATAAAGTCAAGGAATTGCAGTATACATTTTTGGATAGGTTTTATTGCCCCCCTGAGTACAGTACACAGTTTTTGCCCAGGGATATCTCTCCTTTATGGGAAATATGACGTTGCCAGGGGTACAATTATTCACTACTACTGGGAATGCCCAGGAATCCAAAGATACTGGAAGGAAATCTGGGGAGAACTTGTTAAAATGGGGGATCAGTGAAATTCTCGACATACTCCCTCTTGATGGCAATTGCTGACCAAGAAGAAGAAGAATGGGAACTGTACCCCAGATGGATCAGAATTTTGCTGGTTATAGCTCAATGGGGCATACAGAACATGTGGACCACGAGCCAGATTCCAACAATGAACCAATGGAAAAATGTACCCATCAAGACCCTCTCGATTGATAGGCTGACATATGCTCTCCGAGGAAGGGAGGAAGCCTTTCTAGACACATTGGGGCTTGAGCATACTCTCCCCTGGAGAACTATCTGTTTTACAGGAGGGAAGTATAATCTGAGCACAATAACCACACAGGGGACATTGTTCAGAAACTAAGTAATATGTCTTTCTTTATTGTTTTATTACTTCACCTCAGTTAAGGAATACATGGGCAACTTATATGACTGTTCAATATACAGTACACAGCCATCTCTCTTTATTATATTTTTATTCTATCTACAATCTAGTCTACATTTGCTTAATCTAATTCAATTTAAATCACTTTCCATCCTTACTATTTTACTATATGTAGGAGGCTTTAAAACAGTTTAAAGAAGAGTGCCTGTGAAATTACTGTACTGGTATGTTGGAGCATTTGAGGTATCACATTGAAGCCTCACTGCACTTGTTAAGAGATAGATGCATAGGAAACAAAGAACATAATTCAGGTGTGATCTTTTTTTTGTAAGTATGATAACACGGTATGATTTGAACTATTTGTGGATCTGTTCCTGTATTCTGTATTTAATACTGTTGCTGATGTCACCTATGAATTATCTCAATAAAAATTATTATACAAAAATAAAAAATTAGAAAACTCAAACTAAAGTATTATTTCAAAGCTACAGCCAACATGGGAGCTCCCCACCCAGATCTAAGAACTTTAAACTAATCACAGAATTTGGCATCGGGAAATGTACATGACGTATCACTTGGAATACCCAACATGGAGGATGAAGCAATCGATAATGAACTTTCCCTGTTAGATGACTCAGATTTAGAAGAACTTTTAAACCAGTTTGCAGGAATTGATTGTCAAGATGAAATGGATGTCATAATTATAACTAATAGAAGAGGTAACTTTAAACCAAAGTCTTTATTTACTCCTTAAATTCAAAATGCTGCTATCACAACACTGGAAAAACTTGTATTTTTTATTTATTTATTTTAGTCTTTGGTAACTGGGTAAGGCCCACTAGGCACAAGTGCCTGTTTTCAGGGGTGACCTGGGAGCATTGGGCGGTAAAGTGACTTGCTCAGAGTCACACAGTATTCAAGTGGAGGTTTTGGGAATCAAACCCAGGTCAGTGGGTTGACCAAGCTCATTCATAACTCATTACTCTAACCTCTAGGCTATACTGCCAGACCATTTTTTTATTATTATTATTATTAAAAGACATAGAGGAATTGAGTAAAGATACATTCTATTTCAGGCAAAAAAAAACTTAGTAATTATGAAAAATCTGCCATACAGGAACTTAACAATTTGGAAAACTTGGGGGTTGATTCCAAGATGGCTGGCGTAACTTGCATGCAGTTGCGAGTTACGCTGGTTGCCTCTATGCCAGGGACCCTACACTGCATTCCAGAAGTGTCAGGGTCCTGGCACTTTTGACATGTGAGATATGCCATGCGTGTGGCGGTAGCCCATGCATGGCATATCGCATCCACATGTCGCATCTCGCGGCCAGTGACAGGTGGCTCTCCTGGAGCCCCCCTGCCCCAGACCACCACAGCACACATCAGAGGGTATGGGGGGCCAGAACAGATGGCACAAGCAACTGGGAAAGGGGGGTGTTACTGACACAGACCCCCGAGGGTTCCTCACGTTTGGGGGTTTGGGGTGGGGGTGTGCTAGTGGGGGCCAGGGGACAGCATGGTGCCATTGCCGCAGTGCTGTGAGGCTGAATTCAATGGTGCCAGCCATCGGATGACACTTATAACAGTTCCTAGCTGCCGGAAGTCAGCTACGCCACTGCGTGTCCTGGAATAGCAATTATGGGTTGCGACAGTGGCCCTTCTGGAATTGGGCTAAGTTGCTGTTGCAACCCGCAGTTGCACCAGGTGTTGTGGGCTGCAGCATAAGTGTGTTTGTATCTTGCACTTTTCGCAGCCCGCAGATGCCATGGTGTGGGTGGCCTTCTGGAATAGCACTGTGTGTATTGCATGGCGTAAGTCATGGGATATGCCATGGGGATTGGCGTATCCTGCCTTATGGTGGCATAGCCCGTCTTGGAATCGGGCCCATAGTTTTCAAAACATCAGACAAAGGGGGCAATGTTGTCTTAATGGAGGATGATTTTTATGTTACTAAGATAATGAAATTATTAAGTGACATAAATAATTATGAAAGCCTGCATGGGGACCCAACATCCAGATTCACCATTGAATTACGTACATTATTAGATGAGGCATGTCGTGTGGGATGGATTTCTGGAGATGAAGCAGCCTTTCTTAAGCCTAGTTTCCCCATAATCCACACATTTTATGGTCTTCCTATAATTCATAAAGACCTTAATAACCCCCCATTCAGATCAATAATTTCAGGCATCAATTCTCTGATTCAATTACATTTCTAGATGTACAATTTAAATCAAAGAAATGATCCATAATAGAAAATGTGGGATACAGAAAATCCACTGCTGTAAACTCTATTCTACATGTTGAGAACATACATCACACAAACCAAAAAAATCCATGCAATATAGTCAGTATATAAGGATACAGAGAAATTGTACACAAGAATCTGATTTTCTATCACAGGCTAATGAGATGACTGAAAGATTTAAAGATACAGGATATAACTCAGATGTACTAGAAAGTGTCTTTACAAAAGCCAAGAATTTAGACTGAGGCACATTACTAACCCCAAAAATCAGAAACAGAGAGAATCAGACCCCCATTACCGTCTCTACAAAATACAATAATGTAACGGAGAAGATAGGTAATGTAATATATAAACACTGGCACCTCTTACTGACTGACCACATTTTGCAAGATGAAGTTGGCAATAAGCCCAGGTTAACCTTTAAAAAGGCCACAAATTTGGGTAACCTACTAATGAACAGTCAATACAAACCCAGGAGACCCCAAGTACCAAGATGTTGGCTACCCAACAAAGCGATAGGTTTTTACAAATGTGGAAACTGCAATGTGTGTAGATATGCTGTAGAAGGGAAGAGCTATGTACACTCATATAACAATAGGAACATTATCCTTAATCATTTCATTTTGTGTGTAAATACATGCGTTATTTATATTGCATGGTGTACCTGCTTAAAACATTACATAGGAAGGACAACATGCACCCTGAAAACATGAATACAAGAACATGTTATGGCGATTAATCAACAATAGTGAAAGAAGAGCCCTGGGTGTAAACTTCAGTAAATATCATTACTCAGACCCTTCTTGTCTTAAGGTTACAGCAATAGACTAGATGGGTCCCTTGGAAAGAGGTGGGGATAGAATAAATCAATTACTTTAAAAAGAGACATGATGGATAGTCTCTTTGAATACCACACCACCATCAGGTTTGAATGAGGAAGTTTATTATACATCCGACATGAATTAAGCAATAAGGTACGACCAGGGATTATGTTAATGTTCTAGTTAATCACCCCCTTGGGGTGTAATGTGGAACTTAATCACCCCCGTGGGTGTAATGTGGCACGAGGTGCAGCTAAGTGCCATATTTCCCCAAGGGGTGATTAACTTGAACATTAACATAACCCCCAGAAGTACCTCATTGCTATTATTATAATTGGGTACAGGTTTCTTGCAGTTTTGTAATGTTGTACTGTATTTATTTCAGATATCCAAAATTATTGATGTAAAATAGTCTCTCCGCCAAAGGGTAGCAGCCTCAGCCCTCGATCTTTGCTTAATGTCAGCTTGCTGGTGATACTCTTTGCCAGTGGGAAATTAAATAATAAAAAATATATATGTGTCTATATATATATATATATATATATATATATATATATATATCACTGCTGCAGTTGTATACAAGTAGCTCCTGTTACTTGTTAAATTGTTTAAAGGCTGTTTTATTATATTTGTCAGCCCATGATCAGCTCCATTGCATTACTATAGCCCATGACTGCGACAAGCTGCAGGACCTGCTGTCAGCACTCATGAGTAAAATTTACAAAAGAATTGAGAGACATCACCCGTGACAGTTTAAGTTTTTCGGTATTATTGCCGTAGAGTCTTTTTTTTTCCTTCCCTGTGGCAATAGTTAAAAGAATTGGAGATACAGTCAGTGAAAACAAGTTGTACACAATTCATGCTACATCACTCAGCGCTAACTAGAGGCATGAGATTTTTTGTCAGATTCGCGATCTACAGGCTACACTTTTTAGCTAAAACATTTATAATTTTTTTTTAGCACAAAGTGAGTGCTGTATGAAGAGTACACGATATCCCAGCATGTAATACATCACTATTGAAGTGAGTGGGGAAGCAGGAATTGTGGACACAGAGGAGGAAGGAGCGCAATTGTACTGTTGTGGAGACAGAAATAGTGACTGTTGTCTGATGAGAGGAACAGTTGTGTGGGAACAGTTGTGTGCCTTCACTATGTTTCTTTCAATGGGAGCATTATTTCTTTAGAGGAAACCTCATGAGGCAGCATCTTAACTCCTCCCCCCCAGCCACTTCCATGCCTGTTTTTTTTTTAGCAGCACAACTACCAAGGGGTGATGAGCTGTCACTGAAATGGGGGTAGGATGGCAAGTTTATTAAAGTGGTACCCTCATTTGAAAAAAAAAAAAAAAAAAAGGCATTTGGTTCTGTGGAGCTGACTCCTGTAGCTCTGACACTTCCCGAAACCATCGGTGACACCGGCACGTCCCCACACGCAGGGCAAGCTGCATAGAGTTGAACAGGACAATTTAACATACATTTTATTGCCATTTAGAGTTCTGATTATAATAAATCAAGGCCACTGCTCCAGTAATAAGTGCCATGTTAGTAGAGCAATGTCCTTGATTTGTTATAATCAAAAGTCTAAATGGCAATAAAATGTAAATAAAATGCTCTAGTTCAAGTGTATGGTGTGCAGCTCCATCTTCCTCACTTGCTGTCATTTCAAATCGCACCAGTTTGAGGGCAGTGTCAGCCGATTCAGGCAGCTCCAGAAAAACATATGAGCTATTATTCAAACATATAGAGACTAGTGCCCAGGATGTTATATTTGTCTATTTGTTGCTGGCGAGCTTTAGGCTTTTCAGGATGGCACACCAAAGGTGGGACAAATAGAAGTTCACTGATTGTGTACGTGGGTATTGCTGAGGTGCTCTAATGGTACCTTGGTGACGCTTGGTATCAGTATCATTGTATTCTTCTCAATTTTTAAATAAAGAATGCCAACCCTTACTCTCGACAAGTTTAGGATGTAAAAACTGTGGTGAGCACAGTTTATTTTTCTCCCCTGACACACGATGAGTGAAAATCACATGGGCAAATGCAGAGAGACGTCACAGCAGCAGATCTTAGGTGACTGCTAGCTGGAGTGTGAATGTTTGGTTACCACTCTAAGTGAAAGAAATTTCAAACAAAGCAGTCAGTATTTAAACAGTGTATTTTTTTTTTCAGATTGATTTTACTTGTTATGTTTTTTGTTGCCTCTGCAAAGTTTTTGTTTATGCCTGAGTAGCTGTGTCATGGGGGCTCTGAGTTCTACAGATAGAATCAATTAAAAATGTAGGGCGTCACATAAAAAAAAAGGTGCTCAGGTAATCAGGCTGTACATGCATATTAATTAAAGATTAACATAGGGCTATCAGAATGCTGACAGCCAATTAGATTTCAGCATTCCCGAGAGCCTTGTAATAAGTATTAATAGCCATAACCCATTACTTTGCTAAACGTGCTCAGTGACTTTTGTTACCTGTGTCTCGAAGTCTTCAATGTATTGTACATATTGCATATAATGGTTTGCTCATATGTTTTTGCATTGTTATTAATGCTCTTAGTGTACTTTCCAGGTCTGAGCAATTGTGGACATGGCTCGAAGTTCCACCACTTCATTTGAAGATACTGGGACACTCATAAAGTGAATAGACTTGTGTGACTTACAACATTTATTGAAAATGATTTGTTTAATTTGATTAACACCTGCAGATGACCTGCTAGTAGCAACATCTATTGCTCTAGATTCCAAGATGGCAGCCAGGCTGGACTAGCCACCAGGGAGCAGCAGAGCAGTCAGTTGTTTTATTTACTTTATATAATCGTTAGCCTATCGTTTGTTTTTGTTACCGGTAGCATGGTTTGTTTTATCCCTTGCTACCTCTCGTCACTCCCTTTCCCTGTTTGCTTGTAAATTATATTTTTAGTTAGTTTCAGTGGTAGCTAGGCAGGGCATCTTAGTGAAGTAGTCAGGGTTGGTTCGTTTTCGAGATTGGGGATTAGGGACTGAGAATTTAGAGTCACTAGAGTGTAACATTGCTTTTGTCCAGTGTCCCTCTGTGTAACATGTAAACCGCAGAGGCATTGGACTATTCGCTACTTGTGGCTCAAAAAATTGGCTCACTTCTATTAGAGAGCCGAGGTGTCCTACCTGCTTTGGGCATTCTCCGGGTCATGGAGCTGTTATCGGTGGACTCGAGGTGGAATTGTTTGGTTGGTGGACCCGAGGCGGAACTGCTTTGCTGGGAGCCTGGTGGCACTTGTGCCACTTGGAAGAGGTTGGCCGAAGGATTGAAACCAGAATTCCTGTTTGGCTTTCCTTCGGTGGCACTTAAATATCTTTCCAGATGGTCTGAAGAGTCCCTGAGTTGGGGACATATTTCCAGGGGCTTATTGTTGGTGGTTGCAGGGGGCCTGCCTGGACTGTTGGGGTGGTGGCTGCTGGATTCATGAATCACACAGGAGGTCATGGATTAGGCCCACTGGAAAGTGGACTGGGTGTTCCTGATGCACCTAGGCTTCCTGAGGATCAGCGGGTGGGCTGACTTAGAAGTCAAAGCACTGAGTCATGAAAACTTCTGGTGGCAGTCCATCATGGGCTGCTGGTGGGATCCCCCTGTATTCCGCTATAGCTGATATCTTTGGTCCTTGGAACCACAAACTCTGAAGATCTATCATCTGGACTTGAGCACCGGAGGAGGACAATCCTGAATCTGGGACACAGTTAGAACATCTCCTGCTTTCTCTATTTTGGGCCCATATTATGTATTATCAGCAGTGGGAGTGCCTGCCAGATGTTCTATTTCCAAAGTACTTCTGGCAGTCTTCATAAGGGCTATGTGAGAGGTAACGCTTGTAAGACTGTTTAAATCATTTTTCTGAAGAGGTGGGAGCTGTTCAGGTCCAAACTACAGAGTTTTGAGATTTTTAATAACTGCCCATTTCTACCTATTGTTTTACATGCTGCCATAAACATTTGGAAAATGTTTACATTGTTAATTGAGGTTTTAGGGGGGGGAATTTTGTGGTGAAGTTTATATTTGTTTTAGTGGATTTGTTTTTGGAGTGTGTGGTGCGTGATTGTGGTGTTTGAGTTTTATTTAACAGTGTGTTTGAAAATTGTGTGAGTGTTTGGTAGTGTGATTAATTTGTTTTGTTGATTGTGTGGTGATTGCTGCTGCTATTCTTGATGTGTTGGGAGGGCAAAATGATGGTCAGGTGGTGTTTTCCCACCAGGCTCAGGGATCTTTGCCCTTTGACTGTCCCCATTTGTCAGCGGAGGCTTATAGGAATTGTCGGGCCTCGAGGATTGTCAGGAGAAGGAAGAGGGGGGAGCTGGGCCTGGTGAGGGAATGGAGAGGGGTGACCGGATAGATGTAGTGGGGACAAGGAGATGCCATGGGGCGAAATCGGTCCAGAACAGGGGTCCTCCCTGTCTGGTTCCCATACCCAAGTGTTCTGCAGAGTGCAGGCAGGTAGCGCAGTCTTCCTCGATGGCCCATCCTACTCAAGTGATGTTGTGTAATGCCAGGTCTATTAAAAACAAGTCTGCCATAATAGCAGATCTTGTTGGGACATCTGACCTGGCATGCATCACCAAGATCTAGCTGTACGAGAATGCGGGCCCTGTATTGGCCTCAGCTGTTCCAGCCAGGCACTCGGTGATACACTACCCAAAGATGGATTGTAGGGGCAGGGGTGTAGCCATTTGTATTAATGGGGCCTTGTGGATGTGGCAGTGAGGTCCACCAGATCCTTTGAGTGTATCCTGGGTGCAGGAGTGGGATGCAGGATACTGCTCATCTACCATTCACCCGTGGATGGGAAAGAATTCCTGCAGAAGATCGCAGTCTTCATTGTTGATGTGGTGTTGGGATCCCCCAGATGGTTAATGCAGGGGGATTTCAGTGCCTGGGTCAGTGATGAACTCTCACACTTTGGTCAAGATCTCCTCCAGCTTATGATTTTGCTGGGCTTCACACAGGTTATTTCTTCCACAACTCACATTGGTGGTCATTCATTGGATCTGGTGTTCCTCCTGAGGATGGAGATCTCTGATTTGGTGGTGGAGCCTGTCAGTTGGTCTGACCATCACACCATAGGGTTCAGTTTTGTGGCTTCTCCCAATGGGCCTGCCCCTATGGAGATGGTCCAGTACTGCCCTTTGAGGGGGGGGTGATCCCAGAGGGCCTAATGGTGGTGCTAGACCTATCAGGCTTGTCGAGTGAAAGCATGGGTTCAGGGGATCTTGTACTTGCCTGTAATAAGGTGGTGATCGATGCCCTGGATTCCATTGCTTTTGTTCGTTTTCAGCCACTCACTTCTCACCCAAGTTCCCATGGTTTGATGGGACCTTGAAGAAGTTGAGGAGAATGGGTCGAAGGTTAGAAAGGATTTGGTGGAAGTCTGGCCTGGAGGCTGACAGGCTTAGATTGATGGATCATTATACTGTCTATCAATCGACAATCACCCGTAAGAAGGCAGAATTCCTGTCCAGGTAGATTGCCGCCATGCAGAATCGACCAGTTCAGCTCTTCTGGACTGTTGACAGATTGTGCAATCTGATCTGTCTGCAGTCTGGTGGAGCCTTGTCATAAGAAAGATGTGATGAGTTTGCTCAATTTTTCGCAAATAAGGTTGTCAGCATCAGGTCCAGTATCCACCCAGCCTTCTCTACAGGGTGTAGAAGAGGCTGGCAGGAGGTTGCAAAAACCCAGATTGTCTGGTTCAACTTTGGCTGACTGGACATCATGGATATTGTGAGGATCATTCAGACTTTGTGGCCAGCCAGCTGTAGTTCGGACCTGGGCCCAATTCATCTCCTTGTGGGGTGTGTTGAGGAAATCGTACAGGTCCTGGCTGAGATAGTCTGAAAGTCATTGGAGAGGGGGGTCTTTCCAGATCCCCTGAAGGAGGCGGTTGTACGACCACTCCTGAAAAAGCCCTCCCTTGACCCAGACTGTCTTGCCAACTACAGCCCTGTCTCTAACCTGCCCTTTATTGATAACGTTATTGAGAAGGTGGTTGTGTTGCAGCTGGATGATCATATATCCATTCACAATGTCTATGACTCTCCAGTCTGGATTTAGGAAGAGGTATGGCACCGAGACAGCCCTTGTTCAGGTGCTAAATGATCTCCTAATAGCAAGAGATTGGAAGACCCATACATCTTGGCCCTCCTTGATCTCAGTGGCATTTGACACTGTGGAACATGGTGTGCTATTGGAGCACCTGCAGTTAATCTGTGGATTGTCGGGTACTGTCCTCAGATGGTTTCAATCTTTCTTTGAGGGTAGGATGCATAGAGTGGTCTCTGGAATTTATTCCTCTAATCCTCTCCCTCTATTCTGCAGGATTCCGCAAGGCTCCATTTTGGTGCCCATGTTGTTCACTGTGTATATGCTGCCATTAGGAGGCATTATGGTACAGTCTAAGTTTTCACTGCTATGCAGATGATACTCAGCTGTACATGTCCTTTGTACCCGAGCAGGGAGCTGCTTGCTCAGTGTTTAACAACTGCCTATCCAAGATCCAGGCCTGGATGAGTAATAGCTGGCTGAGGTTGACCCAGATAAAACTAACTTGTTGGTGGTGGACCCAGATTGTCGGGAGGTGGGCGTGTCATGGGACAGCCCTCTGGACTTTGGCTTGGGGGGTAACCAGCTCACTACTTCAGATCGGGTGCGAAATCTGGGAGTTATTTTTGACAACGGTCTGACCCTAAAAATCACAGGTGTCAGCCATTGCCAAGACTTCTTTTTACATCTGAGGAATATTGCCCAGGTGATACATCTGGTCCCTCCTGAGGATCATCCTACATTGGTCCACACCTTCATGACCACTCGCCTTGACTACTGCAATGCCCTGTACCTAGGGTTACCGGGGTTTGATATCTGCCGCCTGAAGCTGGTGCAGAATGCGGCCACCAGGCTTTTCACTGGTAAATCTAGGACCAGTCATATTATGCCTGTGCTCCGTGGACTACATTGGCTGCCAGTGCGGTGACATATCACCTTCAAGGTCGGTTTGCTGACCTATAAAGCCCTACATGATCAGGGACCTAGCTACCTCCAAGATCTCCTTTCTCCCTACTGCCTCCCAACCACTCTGATCCACTGACGAGGGATTGCTAGAGATTCCCAGGGTGTGACTACAAACATCTGGGGCCCGTTCCTTTGCATTTATGGCCCCTACCTTGTGGAATTCTCTACCTCATCGGATAAGGGAGTGCATGACCATCCAAAGTTTTAAAACAGAATTAAAAACATATCTCTTTGGCCCGGCATTTCCAGAGGAAGATTATTGTTGGATGGGCTGGCATCTTGTTTATGATCCATTGACTGTCTGTATTTTAATACGGTGATGGTTTTATCTATCATATTTAATTGTTCACTGTATTTGTTGATTTTATGTACAGACACCTTAATCATTGGAAAGATGCCTTTTCATAAATTTTGATTTGATTTGATTATATTACCCTCAGGTCCTGTAATGAGCCTGTTTCCCCACCTCCTCCCCCCAGTTCTTTTAACTGCTATATCTTAATTAGTGTTTCAAAATCATATAACAACAGAATATTATTTTAACCCTGAGAATGAAAATATGTGGGAAAAGGACCTACTTTTACTTAAGCAATAATGCATGACAGGGAATATGTCATGTTGGGATAACATCACAGCTTGGGTGGTTGAAGCACGAGGCAGCAGGTTGAGTGCGTTCAACACCCAAGAAGTGACATTATACCTGCACGACACACACACACTGGAGTGCATTATTGCTGTTATACAATGGCTCATTGTAGTTGTGGTAAAAAACATGAAAAAGATTGAAAAAAGAAAATTTAAGTCACTTTTACTACATTTTTGGACTGTGGAAGTATACGTGTTAAAAAAATCCTTTTTCCCACTAGGTGGTGCTGTTTTCTAGTAGTAGGTTCCCTCTTTGACCATCTACAGTATATGATACTGCCCGTGGTCTGTTTTAAGTTTTCCTCTCTCTGTGTTTTTTTTTTTTCTATGTGCTTTTGTTTTTTAGTTTAATTAGGCATCCTGCTGCCTTTATTGCTACCGGCTCACAAAACGAACTTGATTGGCAAGTGACTTGCAGGACCAAGAAACATATGCTTCACAATGTCATTGGTAAATTCACTTGGTCTCACTGTTCATTTTTTCTTTTTTTACACAATTACTTTGGTTTAAAAGTGCTGAGGGAAATCGCCATTGCATGTGGCTTTTGCAACAAACAGATGGCGAAGCAGGTGCCTGACAAGGCAAAAACAGAGCGGATCAATGAGTGACTTTTGGGGACCGAGATACTTCTTTAGATGCCATTGGTAAAGTCACTCGGTCCATCTCTTCATTTTTTTATTTTTGTAGACAATTACTTTAATTTGAAAGTGATGTGAGAACCTGCCGTTGCTTGTGGCTTTTAGAAACAGACAGCAAAGTGAGCAGCTGAGAAGGGTAGTAAGAGACACGACCATACAGAGCAGTGGCTTTCTTGCTGGGAATGCAGAATGGGGACAACTTATACTTCGGAATTTATTATCTCTGATAAACGCTCCTTGTTCAGTACTCCCTCTATGTTTCTGGCAGTTTTGTGGTTTAGGAGCCAGGGACAGAGAAGTCGGCTTGCAAGTGGGGATCACTGAAGCTGGCAATGACAAGAAGTGGGGACAGAATGGAGTGATATTTATTTTTTATGTTGCTGTTCATACAGTGATGCTATACTGGGATAACATCACTGTTCAATGTGGCAACTGACCAATCAGAACTCAGCATTTTTTCTTGCCATTGTATAACTTTACTTTAAATTTGGAACTTTATATAAGTACTTTGATATGTATATTTGTTGTGTATAACACTATGGGTTGGATATTCAAAGCAGTTGTGCAATGCGCAACAGGGTTGCACCTGCGCAACTGTGAAAATGCACCAGAGAGCGATATTCAGTGGCAGCAACCGTGCAGTGCAAGTGGCCATGTGCCAATGTGCAATGGTAATGTATGCATGTGCAAGTGCAGAGGACGTAGACATGAATAAGTGGCACAGTGCGATATTCAACACTGGACAAATGGCGCAAGCATGGAGCAAATGAGAAATACGCAGAGCACACTTGAGCCTATAAAAAGAGGGAGCAAGCAGGTGAAGGACACTTACACCAGTGGGGAGCAGGAGAGAGGATGATAGAGAGGCCAGGCAGAACATCAGGAGGGGTGCAAGAGAGGGACAGAGGTAGTGAGGGAGTGAGACTGAGTGAGAGTGTGTGTGAGTGGGTGAGACAGTCGGGGAGGCAACAGTGTGCATGTGTGCCTGTGACACCCAGCACAGAAGGGGCAGTTCTGGTGCCCAGAAAGGTGGAAGGTGGAGGCCACAGCCCACAGGCTGCCAGCGGGGGGCATGTCACACAGGTGTGTAGCCAGCACAGTGGTACACAGAGCATCACAACAGTCGGGGGGCCAGAGGAGTCAGCCACTCGGGGGGACAGGACAACAGAGGCAATGGCCAGTGCCAGCTTCCAGATGGAGGTGGTAATGAGGGGTGTGGGGAGGCAGGAAGCAGTGCGGCGCAGCCATGGAAGGGCCCCGTGGCAGTACACCCAGAACAGGTGATACCGTGCCCACACCACCTTCAAACAGTACAACAATACGGAGATTGTGTGCCAGTATTGCCTGAACTGGGCGATTCTGAGGCAGCTCTGTGAGCTGTGCAGTGAGGAGATGCAGGCACCCACTAGACAGAGCCACACCCTGACAGTGGAGACTAAAGTCACAGCTGTCATGTGCCTGCTTTCCATGGACACCTTCCAGAGACCAACAGGGGACACCACAGGCATAACCCAGTTGGCCACATCATGACTCCTCACACAATTCCTCAACGCACTGCTGCCCCATGCTGTGGAATACATCTACTTCCCCAGGACACAGGCAGAGCATACAGCGAACATGCAGGAGTTCCACAGGGTAGCACGTATGCCTGGCATGCTAGGGGCCATCGACTGCACCCATGTTGGCATCCACATGCCACCTGGCCTGGAGGGGGTAGCCTACATCAACAGAAAGGGCTACCCCAGTGTCAACTACCAGGTGGTGTGCGATGCCAGGGGGTGCATAATCAATGTCTGTGCCACACACCCTGGAGGACCACATAATTCCTTCATCTGGCACAGCTCAGGACTGTGCCACAGGTTTGTGAGTGGGGATATACCCACTGGCCACCTAGAAGGTGAGTATGCTGAGACCACGGGCAGCCTGGCACAACAGGGCAAGGGGTGGGGGCTGCCAGGGTAGGGGCACCGCAGGGTGCAGCTGGGAAGGATGGGAGGTGCAACAACACAGTCCACCATGCTAACCATATCCCTCTCCACACAGGTGACAGTGGCTACCCACTCAGGCCCTGGCTGCTCACCCCATACCAGTGCCCGTCGACCCCTGCGGAGGAGCGATACAATGAGGCACACGCCAGCACACGGAACATCATCAAGTGTGTGTTTAGGCTGCTGAAGGCACGGTTCCATTGCCTGAACAGGTCTGACGGTGCCCTACAATACAGCCCCTCAAAGGCCTATGGCCTATTCCTGGCCTGCTGTATACTGCGCAACATGTCCACCGACCGTGGGATAGCTGTCGCGGTCGAAGAGGGGAACAGAGGTGGGGATGACACGGCCACCGGGCCATGTGGTGGTGAGCAGCCCCCCTGGGTGAAGGGAACCCCGGCTGAACAGGATGGCCTGGCAGCACCGGGACACAATCGCGGAGGAGCACTACAGTGCATGCAGGTAGGTGAACATGCCCCATGCATGGAATGGCGACTGTGGCACAGTGCACAGGCATGTGTGGTCGAGCCCTGTGGCATGAACGGCTGGAGGAGGGGCATGGCTGGGCATTGATCAGGACCCCGCGGCAACACACAGCACAGCACACCCTACCCACACACACCCACCCACACACCCCCACACACACCCACACATGCACACTGGCACCTGTATGACAGCAGCCGGACGCTGCCACCAGGCATGTGTCAGAGCCTGAGCACCGGTGCACAGGAGCAGCTGGCACTGTGTTGGCATCATCATGCACACGCCACACCGGCCAGTGGCCAGGCGGGTGCATACATGGTCTATGTGCGGCGTCAACCACAGTTGCCACGTCCATGAAATTCACACGCACACACCACATCAATGTGCACACAGGGTGGTGGCAGTGTACTGTGAACAGGGAGATGGGCAGTTCAGGACTGCCGCACGGTCGCACGGCTGGCGAACATGTGGATGGCCCGCCGAGCACTGCCCAACAGACCCAGGCTGTGCGATGGTGACAGGGGGTGTCTGTGACAGTCTCCCAAGGGTTTTACTGTGGGAACACGACCAAGTCCTCGCAGGGGTCTGCAGGCTTCTGAACAGGCCCGCCCTGGGCATGCCTGGAATGCCCACAGCAGATCCCAGTGTTGACACTGAGAGGGGATTGCCTGACGCCATGACTGAGAGGTGGAGAATGCACTCTGTGGGGTCTGCGGTGGCCGGCCATGCACCATGGTGGACAGTGGAGCAAGGCCGACTGTGACCACAGGGGTAAGTCGATCCAGGGCTGCGGTCGTGTCCTCCCGCAGTCAATTGTTGTATGCCAGGAGCTACGCAAAGCTCCTGTCGTGCTGCTCTGCAGCCTGGTGCATCTCAGCACGGAGTGCACGCATCCCTGCCATGAGCAGCATCTGTTGCTACACAGAGACCCACAGCAGACAGGTGTGCTCGGGCAAGGGGTCATCACACAGGGGCACCTGAGCGATGCGCTGACCCACAGGAGGCATTCGACCCCACTGCCCAGCCCCCCCACTCAGGTGGGCGCTGCACAGCAGGGTCCCCTTGGGGCTGCTCAATCGCTGGTGCACCGGCGGTGGGCTCTGCACCCAGACCCCCAATGTCCCCAACTGTCTGCCACCCCTCCAGCTGCTGTGTGCCATGCAGTGCCTGTGCGGCTGCACCACCACTGCCATCACCATCAGCCGGCACTGCAATGCGGGTGCCCACGGCGACACCGGGGTTGGTGGCCAGTGGGCGGTCAACTGCCACCGGGGCTCTGTCTACGCTGCCGGGGAGGGTGAGTGGTATGGGTGCCTCCTCCTCAACGGCAACACCACTGTCCAGAACAATGGTCACATTGTTGTCAGTATCAGACCCCGGCCCGATCTGTGTCTCCGCACACTGTACACCATGGCAGGTGTCCCACTGGAACACAGTCAGGGTCTCGTCCACCACCACGCCACGGGCATCTGGCCAGAGACCAGTGTTGTGCTGCAGCCGATCTGGCCCCCAGACATGCTGATCTGGCCTCCAGACACCGGTGGAGGTGGAAGACTGGCCCTCTAGGGCCGGGCTCGCTCCCATGATGGACACCACCACCCATTGCTACTGCATGCTGACGCTCCAGTGCTGAAAAGGAATACAGTCACATTAATGCCGCTGTCACACAGGCTGGCCCCCCCACCGTCCCCCCACCCCAGATGCTGCTGTACCTACCATGCAGTAATGGGCTCCCACCTGTCTTGAAGCCACCACCACGCACCCCCTTGATGGCACTGCACCGCATGGTGGCCACCATCAACACCTCCTGTGGCGTCAACTGTGGCATGTTGGGCTGACCACCGCCCATGGCTGCATGTGTGGCCCAGATGGCTGCCACCTTCTCCTTTATCCTGCACCTGTTGGTGCCAACCATTTTCTTGCGCTCCTGTGCAGACTACTGATGGCTGCCCTGCTGAGTCACAGCCTCCACCACCTCCACCCATGCTGCGGTCCTGGCCTGTGGTGTGCCTGTCACTCCAGTCAGCAGAGGCTGCCCGTCAAGGTACGCCTCGAGCAGGGCATCCGTCTTTGCATTGGTAAAGTTGGGCCTACGCTTGCGTGCAGGCCCACACTCCTCACCATCCTCATGATCAGTTATAATGCTTTCTGTGGACAATGACATGTTATCAGTGTCTGCTGCAACCCACACCACCCGCCCATTCCACTGTCCCATTGTTCCCCTCAGCGGCACATCTTACCTCTGAAGGTTGCAATACTAGTCCATGTCCTGTGCTGTCCCATGGCACCTTTATAGCGCATCGTATTCAGTTGAGTGGATGCACAACTGTAATGAGATGCTAATGTCCCTGATGCACCGCAGATAGGCTGATGAACTAATTTGCATATGCCGGCTGTATGTCACGATGTTGCGCCTTGTGCAATGGACTTGCCCCAGCTCAAGTCATGGCATAACATTGTGATGTGTACAGTAGGACCATCAGTACCCATGCATGCATGCACTGCCGGAGCCTATGCCACCAGCACAGCATACGATCACTGCGCAATACGTGATACAGTGCTCGGGGGCTATTGGGCAAGTGGCGCTCAGGCACTATGCAGCCTATGGCACTCAGGCACCATGGGGCTACTGGTGCTCCGGCACCATGGGGCTAATGGCACTCTGGTGCCATTGGGCTAATGGCACCCAGGCCACATTAGCCCCATGGCATCCTCATGCCCCTATTGCGCACCTTGCATGGGGGTCCCAATACCCAATAGTGCAGTCGCGCAAGGTGCGCATGCTGACCTTTGACCCCAGGCTTGCCCTTTGCCCCTCAGGGACCCCTTCACCATGTGCCAGTGCAGCCAGGCATGTATCTCTGGGGATGCATGATTGCCGTGGGCAGCGCATCTCCATGCGAGGTGCGCATTCCCAGCACGTGGAGCTCGTGCACTACAGGGCACCATTTTGAACTGCTCTGTGCAATGCTGCATCGCAGCAGTACAAGGGCTCTGAATTGGACCCAGATAGATCTGGTCAACCTTGTGGCCCAGGTGGAGCCCCTCACTGACAGCCTGTTTGGGCAGGTTCCCCTTGCCAGGCCAAGAACTGAGGTTTGGCAGGAGGTGGCGGAAGACCTTGAACAGACCACTGGTGTTCAGTGCACCAGTGAGCAGTGTCCCCACCACTATGGGGACCTGCACTGGAGGGACAAGAGTGACTCCAAGCTCTGCAGGCATGCTTCCAGAGGGGTGCCATGCCACAGCCAGGTAGGTGTGCATCGCTCATGTCTGTGCCCATCCAGTGTTCTGTGAGGCCAGCAGGATAGCATACCATGCTGAGGGGGGGGGGAGGGCTCTGAGGTTGCATGCCATGTGGCCCAGGGCGGTGCAATACGTGTGCGCTGTGCCACCGCACTGTGGCTGGGCTGAGCCGGGGAGCATGCTGTGCTTGGGGGGCATATGGTGATGATGGGTACTGATGTGTACATCTCTATGTTTCCATCCTAGGCCCTGAAGACTGGAGGAGAGCCCGACATAGGGAACCCACCACAGGGTGCAGGCCGCGGGGTGGTGCTGCTGGACCGGTGAATCATGCGCTGCAGTATGCAGGTAGGCACAGTTACATGCTACATTGTTATGCAGGGTGGGCAGCGGGGGTGGGGTGGGCCACAGCCCCCTGTGCACATAGTCATTGCAGCTGTGTACTGCCTGTGGTGTCTGTTGCACTGTGCTGTGGCCGTCACACATGTGTGTGGCTGCTGCAGGTGGGCCGTGGGTGCATCTGGCTGCCAGCTGTTCCACTGCAGTCCCTGCCATTGCACCATGTCGCCTGCCTGTCATGGTGGTGGTGGGTGGCCCATGGGTGGTGTTGGTATGCAGCGTTCTGCATGGCTGTGGTATGCCGAGTTGGTGGCATGAGTGGGCGCACCAACTACAGGTGGCTAGAGTGCCATCCCAGGGGCACGGGTCACCTCTGTCCGCTGCACATGGTGGGTAGGCTAGGGTGTTCTGGACTTGCACTGATACCATTTTCCCTCTTTTGTCCTAGGTGTCTGTCATCCAGAGCTGAATGCCCGCCTCCTGAGGAGGGTTTTGGAGGTGTCCACTGCCACACTGCAAGTTGCAAGGTTGCTGTAAAGGATGCTCCGCAGGCAACAGCACCAGGCAGTGATGCAACAAGACCACCCATAGGGCCTGTTGGCCCGCGTCCCATCTACAGCCCTGTCCCCCCTTCCCTTGCCCTTCCCTGTCCCTTACCTCCCTACCCCAGCTGTGCCTTATTGTACATAGTTTCCCCATTCCTTGTACCCTGTTCTTTGCATTTATGTGTATTTGTCTTTTATATGTTTCTTCAATACATTTAATTCTGGTTGCCCATCTATGTCATCTATGTCCAGGTCTGCTTTGCAGCTGGCATGTGGAGCCATGCAGCACTGGTGTGCATGGCGGCTGTGTGGTGCACCTGGGGCATCCAGGGGGATGTGCATGGTGGTGTTCACCCATTGGTCAGTGGCTGTGCCCCATGGTGGCCATGGGCTGTCTGTTCAGGTTATGTGGTGTGTGCGTTGTGTGCTATTTGCCTGTGTGTTGCCGGCTGTGGTCCAGGTGGCATGGCACATGCCTTCCTGTGGGGGGTTGCTGGTGGTTGTCCACCCATGGTCATTGGTGCCACCCTACCTCCATGCACCACTGTGGTGCATGTGGGCAGGGGCCTGCTGCGTCCCCATGTGCACCGGGTGGTGTTCCGTCATGTGCTTGCCGTGCCTCACTCCTGGCACCCTCGTCACCCTGGTGGCAGCACATTCCACCCCAGTGGCTTGCTCCTTGCTGTGCCTGTGGCCGGTCCATATGTGTCCTGATGCATACAACTCAGCCCCTTGTGCATCCTTGGTTGCACTATTGCAAATATTGGGTTGCTCCGTGGTGCAGCCCTGGCTGCACTATGGCGCATTTGTGTGATATTCAGCTGTGTTGCACTGGCGCATGCCACCTTGCGCAACGTTTGAATATCACACCCGGTGCACCATGGCACAATGGATTTGCGCTGTGCAGGTCTTGCGCCAGACTCTGGTGCATTTCTGAATATCCCACCCTATATGTTTGTGACTGCACCTTTAAATACAGGCTTTAAAATGGTGGTGGGTAACTTGGAGAGGACACATCCCCAGATGAAGGCGATAGCATATGGTCGAAGTGCTGGGGAACTGATCTGCCTCCAGGTATCTTATGCTGATGAAGTTTGAATAAAATACATGAGGGCTACTATGGATGTCTGAGTTTTAATGTGTCCCAGAGTGCTGGAATCATTTTGTATGATATGGAGGCTGTATCGTGCAGGGTAACTAAGATGATTCCGGGTCAGCAGCGGATGCCATACAAGGAATGACATAGAGTGCTGAATATGTATTCATTGGAGACTAGAAGTGAGGGGGGGATATGACAGAGACATTCAAATTCCTAAAAGTAATAAACAAGGTGGACCCCCTGAACTGTTTATAAGGAAGACCAGCTAGACAACAAGAGGACACGACTGGAAACTGACAGGGGAAGGTTCAGGACAGATGTGAGAAAGTATTACTTTATGGAAAGGGTGGTGGAACCATGGAACAACCTGCCGGCCTAGGTGGTGGCAGCTAGAGCTGTGGGTGGTTTTAAATGTGCTTGGTATAGAATGAAGGAGATAGTAATCACAGGTAGGGTCAAGGATGGGCAAAGAACAGGATAACTGCTAGGGAGAGGTAAGACCCTGGTTGACACCAGGTCATGGGGTTATACAGAGACCCCTGGGCAGACTGGATGGACCATTGGTCTTTTTCTGCCATCACCTTCTATATTTCTATGTTTACTAACCATTCCTGCTTACCAGTTCAGTCTCTGATGCTTATCTTGCCAAAGATACCGCACAGTATACAAAAGGCCCTCACTTTATGTCATTTGTTGTGTGAGTGTGGCTATGTGTGCGGGCGGGCTCCAGCACTGATCATAAGGCCATTGGACTGAACATAATTTTGATTTCTTGTATTCTATGGCAATCATTCCATCTATTGCATGTGGGGAACGGTTGAGAAAAAAGTAACAGGGAGGTGGAAAAAGATGAAGTAATATAAAAAAAGAGAACGTAGGGAAAACACGGTACAATAGGGATGGGGGAATGGAGGCATTAAAGGTGGTTTAAAAAAATCCCACTTGGTAAAATATTTCAAATTGGGGCTGCATGCAAATTTTGGAATGTGCTATATTATTTTGGGGGGTGACCTTCATTTAAAAAAATAGTCTCAAATATGCAAAACTATTTTATGTTTGCTTATTTATTCACCCAAAAAATATTGGATTCATATCATGGTTGCAGTAAGACACTCCAGGGTGTGCTTTGTTGTGGGATAAAGGCCCTTTTCAGGCAGTTAAAGACAGTCTTTGAAACTTCATGTCTCACAACACACTTAAGATATGCCAGTCTCCTACAATGATACACACCCTGTAATGTCTTCTTGCTTAAATAATCACTTCACATACAATAACTACTTATCAGCATCCAGCAAGACCTCATCTTCCATTTCCAAAATCAGCTTTAGAAAGTGTTTTTTTAATTAGTGTTTTTCCATCTCCAGCCCAGTGCCCATCAGCCCAGCTTTAAAAAGGGTGAAGTCATTTTCTAGAATCAATTCCATAGTGTCCTTCCTGTAGTTAACCATAAATTCTGATATTACCAGTAAGATTTTCGGTAACTTCAGTATGCAGTATGCATTTTTAATAAAGCATTTTCTTTTTTTGAATACTTTTTATTGAGGTAAACATAGAAACTTCATATATCAAACAATACAGGCAAGTATCCTAGCTGGGGTAGCCCCTTGGAGATAGAACACTAAGAATTTCTGCTTTTGGTACACCCTATACAGAGATTTAACTATTTACAGCTAATGTAGTACATATTAAGTACACCGAAGACTATGTAGACAAAATATAACTACAGTCCCTCTTCATCAAAACTGTAAAAACTGTATCTTACACAGGGTTATCTCAAGTCCTGCTTACTAGGTGTGCTGGAAACATGTATTACCTATTTATGAGACAATACAAACAGGTTAAACGTATCTACTACACAGTGTTGGGTAAGTTACTTATTCTAGTACTTTCTATTACGTTTGGAAACGTGTTCCGGGAAGCTCTCTGCAGTCACTAGCATGGATGGAGAAGTACTAGAAAAAGTAATACACTTTACAATTATAGTTACTTATTTCTTTTTATACAAAAACAATACAAAAATAATAAATAACTATAACCGATTACATTTTTTGAAAGTAATAGGTTAGCTAGTAGTTACTTTCAAATAAATGTAATCCATTACAGTTTCTTTTGTATAAAAAGACATAAGTAATTGTAACTGTAAGGTGTATTACTTTTTCCAGCACTTTTCCATCCTTGTTAGTGACTGCACAGAGCTTTCTGGAATAAGTTTCCAAGAGTAATAGAAAGTAATAGAAAAAGTAACTTACCCAACACTGCTACTACATGAAAACAGGTGAAACTTACCTACCATATGAAAACAGTAGTTGCATAACACACATTTATTCTGAACCTCTGTTTAAGTAGCTGTGATAATGCATTCAACGTGCATCTAGGTCCACATTTTCAAAGGAGATGCCTGGCGCAAAGTAGAGATGCGCCACTCATCTCAAAACATATGTCAAAGCACGATATTCAAATGACAGAGATGCAGCGCACATCTTCAGATGCACCAAAGCACAAATGTAATGGCAAGGCAACTTTATTTTATATAGCACCCAATCCAAAGGCTCTGCATGCTTTACATTAAATAATAAATAAGAAACTATAAATAACTAAAACAAACTCGGCATAAAATCAGATTGAATCAAAAACCTTCTCAAACAGATAAGTTTTAAGAATGGCTTTGAAGGACTCCATCGAGCTGGCTGCCTTAATATGGGGAGGAAGTGAGTTCCAAAAGAGTGGAGTTGCTACTCCAAAGGACCCATCACCAGATCTTTTCAACCATGAAGATGGAACAACAGCAGTTCAGCATCGGTGGAGCGTAGGGGGTGGACCAGAGGGTACAGAATCAGGATCTCTTTGAGGTAGACAGGTCCCAAACTGCGTAGGGCCTTGTAAGTTAACAAGCCAATCTTGAAGGTGATATGTGCACTCACAGGCAGCCAGTGCAGACAGTGCAGAACAGGAGTGACATGGCCCCTCATACAGGTACCAGTCAACAGCCTAGCTGCAGCATTTTGCACTAGCTACAGGTAATGCATCAAACCTCCAGATAACCCTAGGTATGGGACGTTACAGTAGTCAAGTCAACTGGTGACAAAGGCATGGATAACCATAGCCAGGTCTGAAGGGGAAAGGAATGGGCAGATCCTGGCATGTTTTGAAGATGAAAAAAGCCAACCCTGATGAACAAAGCAACCTGTTTTTGCAGATCCAACCAGTCATCAAGAAGGACACCCAGGTCCTTTACCATCACAGTCATCGAGAGAGGACAGCCGTCAACCATATGGGGAGGCAACATCCCATCAGTGAAAACACCCCCATGACCCTGCTGGATCATCATGGCCTCAGTCTTGCCCGGGTAGAGACACAGTCAGTTGGCAGACATCCAGTCATTAATCTTGGCTAAACAGTGACTCAGCATATCTGAGGCAGAAAGGTCATCGGGAGCACGTGACAGGTACAATTGGGTATCATCTGCATAGCAGTGAAAACCCATGTTGTCCCATCTAATGATCTCTCCAAGCAGAAGCATGTAAATGGAGAACAACAGAGGTGCCAAAATGGACCCCTGTGGGACCCCACAAGACAGAGCAAAAGAACTCGAGGAAAAATTCCTGAGAACTACATGCTGCAATCTACCAGTGAGGAAAGAACGGAACCAGTGCAACACTGTACCAGTGACACCCACATACCCCTGCAGGCCATCTAGCAGCACCTCGTGAATGTAATGTATGTGGCTCATGTAGAGGGGGCATTCCCATGAATGTGCCATGCATCAGCATATTCAGTCAAAATTATTTACTTATTTATTTAAAATTGGTGACCAGGAAAGGCACACTGAGCCGAGGCTCGTTTCCAGGTGCGACCCGGGTTTAAGGTATACACAGGAGTAAACAATGTTTCTATACAAATAATATATAAAAGTTACAAGAGATTAAAATGGTTTAGGTACAATATATACAAGGTATGACACTAAATAAAAGGCAGGATACAATGCATGACAAGCAGTAATATACTGTGACAAGTTGAGGCCCCTACTTAGGGGACCTGGAGTAGGCAGTGGTTTAGCTTGAGATCAGGAGGATAGTTGACTCTGGTCAACAAGACCTGCGGACACAGAGTGGGAGGCTTGTGGAGGAAAACACTGAGGAGATGGGAAGGGGGGATGAAGGTGGAGGCAGGGGGGCTAGGAGCATTGGAAGCACAAAGGGGAGGGGAGGAGTCTGAGGAGTCTTTTGAAGGATGGGAGAGGGGAGGCAAGGTGAAGGTTAGAGGGTAGGTTATTTCAGAGTAGAGGGAGCTGGTACGTGAAGACAGACTGGCCAGCAGTAGAGTGAGGATGGGGAATGGAGAAGGTCCGCGAATCCCTATGGCGGAGAAAATAGGTTGTGGACTTGGCTGGTGAAAGGCGGGATGAGAGATAGGAAGGGAGGGAGCCAAACCAATATTTAACAGTGAGAGAGGCACAGTGGATCGTTTTCCTGTGGGAAAGTGGTGCAAGGGAGAGTGAAGCACATAGGAGACAGTGACGGGTAAGGGGGGAGGCAGTGGCAAAGCGGCAGAAGGAATTGAGTAGGGTGTCAAGTTTGGAGAAGGAAGAGGCTGGGGCAGTGCCATAGACTATGTCAGTGTAATCCAGCACTGGCAAAGTTGTTTTGAGTACTAGTTCACATCTAGTTGGGAGAGGGAGGCTGGCTTTGTGGCAGTAGAGAACTGCAAGTTTTGGCCAGAGTTTGGTGCAGATGGTGTCAATGTGAGTAGAAAAATAGAGGTGACTGTCCAGCCAGACACCCAGGTACTTGAAGGCAGGGACCAACTCAAGGGGAGAACCATTCAGGGTGGTGATCACTGGGGGGGTGGAGAAGGAGGTCAGCTTCTGCCTGGAACCAAAAAAGATGGTTACTGTCTTTTTGGCATTGAGTTTTAGCTGGTTTGAATGGAACCAGGACTGTACTCTGTTGAAATCATTTTGGAGATTGGGGAGAACACTGTCATGGGAAGGGCCAGAGGCATAGATGACAGTGTCATCTGTGTACGTGTGCATATTAGAGGGAAGGTCATGTATGAAAAGAGAGAAGAGGATGGGGCCAAGGACAGACCCTTGAGGAACCCCAGAGAGGATAGGGAGAGGAGTAGAGAGTGCATAAACTATTTGGACTGATTGTTGTCGATTTTGGAGGTATGAATGAAACCAGTCAACTGCAAGTTTGGAAAGGCCAAAAGAGTTAAGTTTATGAAGAAGGAGAGGGTGAGGGACAGAGTCAAAAGCTTTTGCCAAATCGATGTAGATAGCAGCAGTGATTTGTCTTTGGTCCATTGCAGTGAAGACAGAGCCAGTGACATGCAGCAGAGAGGTGATAGTTGAATGTTGCTTCCGAAAACCGGACTGCACATATGGTAGGAAGTTGTTGGAGGAGAAGAAGTTGGAAAACTTAGCCAGAGTGAGGGATTCCTGGACTTTAACAAGGGAGGGGAGGAGCGAGATGGGCTGATAATTTCCAGCAGATTATGGATCGCCGCCCTTTTGCAATGGGAGGACTTTGGCCAATTTCCAGGCATTGGGAACAGAGGCTGTTGAGAGAGAGAGGTTTGCTATATATGTCAAGGGGGAGACTATTGTGGGGTAGGGGATGTGGAGCAATCTAGGGTGGAGGCAGTCAGGGCTAGATTTGTAGGGGTTGATAGAGATGAGCGCAGAGTAAACTTCAAGAGGAGAGAAGGGAGGAAAGAGGAAGCTGGGGGGAGATTCAGGAGGGCAGGGAGAAGAGCCAGGTGAGGGGGGTAGGAGAGTCGGGCAGGACGCAAGAGACAAAGAACTTGTTGAAAGTCTCGGTTATGGAGGCAGGGTCAGAAACAGGGACAGCGTTGATTTTGAGGACGGGCAGGCTTGTTGGGAGGGGGGATCAGGAGTGAGTGGATCATCTTCCAGAAGAAGTTGGGAGTTTGGCTCTGATTGAGCTCAGATTGAAGTAAAAAGCCTTGGACTGGCAAATGGCCTTGGTGCACCCTGTTTCTAAGCTGTTTGTGAGATTGGAGGTCACTTTGGGTTTGGGATGCTTTGTATCATCTCCAGGCTTTATCCCTGGAATGATACAAGGCAATGAGTTTGGAAGTGATCCAGGGGTGGTGATAGAGCTTCACCCTTACTTTCCTAAGGGGTGCGTGTAGGTCCCAGATGCTATTAAGGATGCTGTAGAAGTGGGATAAGGCAAGGTCAATATCCAGGGTGGAAAAGACTGGTTGCCAGTCAACATTTGTGAGATTGTTCAAAAGGGTGGCTTTGTTGAGGGAATGGAAGGGGTGGGACCATATGAATTTGGGAGGGGAGTGAGGAGTGCGGATTTTGCGAATGCAATAGGTAATACAGTGATCACTGAAGGCATCGGAGAGGATGCCTGAGGCAGTGATGCAGTGGGGGTGGGAGGATAAATTCCAGTCTAGAATGGAGTGGTTTGGGGACCCAGGGTTTAGATGGGGTATGTTCCTGGATAAGTTGAGAGAGCTTAAGGGCTTCAACCAATAGGGTGGTAGGCTTGGCAGATGAGGAGAGCCAGCCTGGATTGAAGTCACCTAAGAGCAAGAGTTCACCTTTGGATGTGTGAGTGGAGATAGGGGAGATGGTCTTGATGATGCAGTCAGGCGAGGCCTTAGGTGGGGCATACAGAGCACCAATGTAGAGGGGCAGAGGAGAGAAGGGATAAGTGGGCAATGAGTTTGTTGGAAGAAGGGCTGGATTCTTTGAAGATGATAGAGCTTGAGATGGATTGCCTGATGGACAAGGCTACACCCCTACCTCACTTACCTCTATCCTGGTGGAATAAGTTAAAGTCAGGGATGGCAAGAGATGAGTTAGTGCTTTTGGAAGATAGCCAAGTTTCTGATATGCAGAGTATGTAAAGGTGATTTCAGGTAATCCATACATTTAGGGCATCCAATTTGGGGAGGAGGCTACTGGAATTAAGATGATAAATACGGAGGCTCTTAGGTAGAGAGGATGAGGTCTGAGGCGTAGGCCACCCTGGGAGGGTTGTGGACGAGGTGATAGTGGATTGGGGCATGGGCGGCCAGGGTTAGGTTGGATGTCACCAGTGAGGAGCAGGAGGATGAGGGAGATGGGAAGGAAAGGAGGGAGTTTTGATTTGGCAGAACTGTGTGGGGAAGGCGGAGCGAAGAGGTTTAAGCAGCGGTTGAGAGCCTCGAGGTTTAGGAGGTGGAAGGGGAGCAGTGAGGGTGGATGATTGGTAAGGAAGAGAGAGGGAAGAGGGGTAGGGGTGGGGAAAGGGTAGGGGATGGGAGAGTGTGGGGTGGGCTTCAGGGGTGGGAGAGGTGCAACAAATGGAGGTGCAAAGAAAGAATGGGTGGATGGGGTGAGATAGGGCCAGGGCTGCTGTGATGGAAGGGGCAAGGAGGAGGAGATGCTACGGGGGAAGGAAGGATGATAAGTAAGAGAAACAGGAGGGGGAATGAGGGAGTATAGGGGGGTAGGCAACATAGTCAGCTGAAGGAGTTCCACAGGCAAGAGTGTGGGAGGTAAATGCAGCTGTGGAAAATGGAGATGTAAGACGTGTTAAACAGAAGGAGCAGCAGTGGAGAAGTGGGGAATAATCTGCTAGGGGTTGACAAGAGAACTTGGCCACTTGATCTATTTGCAGGCAGCCACAGAACGAGGAGTAACAGGGAGAGGAAGTGAGATACAGAAGGGGCAGCAATGGAGAATTGGGATTCATTTGCTTGGGGTGGACAAGAGGATTTAGCTACTTGGCCAAATTGCTTGCAGCCACATAATGAGGTGATGCAGGGAGAATACGTGAGGCAGATTTCATGGGATAAATACTGCTGTGATTTAATTGGATGAGCTGCACTGTGGGACGGAGTCAGAGGTGCAGCAAGAGGATTTAAAGAGTGATGGGGTGGGGAAGGGTGGGCAGGAGAAAATGTAGCTGCTAGAAAAAAGAGAACGTGCAGTTTGCTACAGAAAAAGCTGAATAGAAGCAGAGAGCTAAAATCCAGCAATAATCCATTTGGCTCACTCTAAGAGCCAATCCGTGGGAGTGCACTTCATTGGTAGCCAATCACCAATAGTGAGAAAAGGTGCCAAACTTGAAATTTCCAGGAGATCCTAGGAGGGCCGTACCTTGTTTCTTTGTGGCTCTGTGGAGGGTGAGGTAGGCAACGTCTGCTGGAAAAGCCACACCACGGGGGAAGCGCACCTGGTTCGGGGGGGCTTGCCTCTGTGAAGAGAGAGAGACAGCAGAGGGTAGGAGATTTAAGAAGCTATTGGGAGATGTGGGCAGACACTGAGTAGGCAATTGAGCAATGGAGGGCTGAGGCATCTGGGGAGGATTAGTTTAATCGGGGGCAGGAAAGAGCACAGAGAGAGGAGAGACAAAGGAGAGGGGGGGCAGGGCTGGTCTGCGCCAAGCACCAGGAAAGGTTTAGAGAGTGAGAAGCTTAGTGAGGGAGGGAGTGGGTAGAGCTGAAGGAGAAAGACAGATTGGAGAATAAAAATTGAAAAGATGGAGAGGAGCACAGAAAGAGTCACGGCTGCAGAGCAGGCTATACAATTAAATAACAGCTAAAAGATTAATTAACATGCGGTAGCTGAGACTCTGCAGCTGCTCAGAGGAAGTTTAGTGCAAGCAAAGAGGAAAAAAACACAATTCCTTGCAGTTAACACAGTAGAATGAAATGCTCTCGGCTGTAGGCTAACACTAATACAGCAAAGAAAACTATTGATTGAACAGATAAATGAACCAATAAAATGTAGCTGCTAGAGAAACGGGCAGTTTGCTATAGAAACAGCTGAATAGAAGCAGAGAGCTAAAATCCAGCAATAGTCCATTCGGCTGGCTCCAAGAGCCAGTCAGTAGGAGTGCACCTCGTTAGTGGCCAATCACCGGTAGCGAGAAAAGGCACCAAGCTTGAAATTTCCAGGAGATCTTAGTGGGACCATATCTTGTTTTTCTGTGGCTCTGTGAGGGGTGAGTCAGGTGGCATTTTCTGGAAAAGCTGCACCTTGGAGGGAGCGCACACAGGTCAGGGGGGCTTGGCTCTTGTTTCCTTGCGGCTCTCTGGAGGGTGAGGCTGGTGGCGTCTGCTGGAAAAGCTGCACTGTGGGGGGAGTGCATCCAGGTCAGGGGGGCTCAGCTCTTGTTTTCGTGTGACTTAAATGCAGTGCATCCCAAAGAGCCCAAAGACAGGTATAAAAGGAGCTGACCTAACTTTGACAGCCACCCACAGGCAGCAAGCTGAATAGCAACAGCCATGGATCGGTCTGCTTTCTTAGTGGAAGCTGTCATGAGGGGTTTGAGGAGATGGGCAGAACAACAATGTGGGTGAGGAAGGGCCTGTAGGCAGTATGCCCAACACAGATGGTACCGGGCTCTTGTCACATTTGAACAACTCACTGACACAGAGATAGTGGGCTGGTACCATCTCAACAGAGCATTTCTGAGACAGCTCTGTGAGCTGCTCCATTAAGACCTGCAGGCACCAACATACAGGAGTCACGCCATGTCAGTGGAGACAAAGATGACAGCAGCACTGTGCCTGCTCACCAAGGGTACCTTCCAGATTCCAGTGGGTGACACCACTGGCATCGAACAATCCACCACATCCCACCTCCTCACACAGTTCCTCACCACCCTGATGCCCCATGCTATGAAGTTCATCACATTCCCTAGCACACCAGCAGAGTGGTCCGTAACAATGCTGCATTTCCACAGGGTGGCATGCATGCCAGGCATGCTAGGGGCCATTGACCGTACCCATGTGGCAATCAGGGCACCACCTGGCCCTGACAGTGACATGTATGAGAACAGAGAGGGAAACCATTCTGTCAACTACCAGGTGGTGTGCAATGCTGCATGGCACATCAACAATGTCTGCGCCAGTAACCCTGAGCATGCATACGATGCCTATATCTGGCATCAGTCGGCCCTATGCCATCAGTTTGAGACCAGGAAGATACCTAGCTGCCACCTAGTGGGTGAGTGGGGTGGAACCCCATGGCTACAGAGCACACACTGTGGGCCCACAGCACTGCAGGTGGCTGTGCGGGGGGGGGGACAGTGAAAGGGCCAATGCACTGGCCAACAGACATGAGGAACACTGGAACAGGGAGCCCTCTGGAGTGGGGCCCACATACAGAGAGATGAGGGGGTGCCAAGGGTGTGGCAGGGCAGGGGTAGATACACAGCAGGTCAGGTGACAGGGCATGTAGCAATACACGCCCTGAGGCCAGAACAGCACCTGGGGCAGGGCAGAGTACCACAGTCAGACAGAACAGTGGCAAGGAGAACAAACAGGCTGGGCTGGGACTGTGCCACACAGGACAGAGGGCAGGCGTGCCATGCATGTACTGGCAGTGCGCATCCAACAGCTGAAAGGGAGCCCAGTGGTATAACAGGGCGTGTGCACAGGTAGGGAGCATAGACATGGCAACAGGGTGGACAGACACTGGCAGCAAACACAGGACAGGGTGGGTCCTTCAGGGTACTGTGGATGCCTGCTGGTGATTAACATATTGCATTCCCCCCCTCACAGGTGACAGACCTACCCACTGCACCCATGGTTGCTTACTCTCATACTGCGGACCTCATCAGAGGCCAAGGAAAGACACAATGATGCACACATCACTACATACAATATCATCGAGTGTGTGTTCGGCATGCTCAAAATGAGATTCAGGTGCCTGAACAGGTCCGGTGGCACCCTACAATACAGCCCAGACACGGCCTGTGACATATTCCTGGCCTGTTGCATGCTACATAAAATGGCCATTGACCGTGGAATAGTTGTCCAGGCACAGGAGGGCAACAGTTCAGAGGATCTGGAGGCAGTGTGAGCAGCAGATCTTGCACAAGATGGACCCATGGCTGGCTGCTAGGGCACGGTGGCACAGGAACACAATCATGCAGGAGCATTTTGGAGAACTCAGGTGAGTAACAGAGGGAGAACCATACAGGGCAGTCAGACACACATGCGAGGGGGCCCCAAGGATCCCCCCATAAGCAGTTAGGCAGCCACTGCATGGATGCAGAGGTATGCAAAGACATGCAGACAGGAACATGCACAGGCTTCCACTGCAGAGGCAGCAATGCTAGCGGGGAACACAGATGCATGTGGGGGAGTGGCATGGATCAGAGAGACACCCCTGGCACACACACACAGTGGTCAGCCAAGGCCACACTCATCACACACATACCACACACCAAGACACCATGGCCCACACCCATGGCCCAGATACCACACAAACAGCAGAGACAGGGTCGCCACAGGCATGTGTGTGCATGTGCACCACTGCACACAGACTTGGTCAGTGCAGGGTAGGTGTGTAAGCAGTAACGGACGCAGGACGACATGGCCAGGCAGACTGTGCCAAGAGGGCATCACTGTCTGCCACAACAGCCACCGCGGCCACGTGAGTGGCCATGCACAGGCAAGGCAAACCCCGCTGAAAGCCCACCTGACACAAGGGGTGAATCCTCCACCCCCAAGTGTGTCAACCAGACTGGGTGCATGTGGTGGTAGGGGTACTGAATTCTAAATAGTATCTAGGGGTGTTGGGGATAAGGGTGGCAGAGGACGGCATCTCTAATAAGGGTGTCATGCACCCCCATGCTGTGGGAGTGCTGGTGGCACTACATGTCATGTGGCAGGAACTCCACAGTGGCCTGTGCAATCCTGTCAGTTCTCATGGTCATGTCTGCCTGCATGAGGAGCATTTCTGCCATCATGTCTGCCCACAGTTGGTGCAACTTGCCAAGCACCTGGGTATGCCTCGTGGCCACATGCTCATCCATGAGACCCATCTGCACCTGCAGGCCATTAACAGCCTCCCTGAGCACCACCTGGCTCTCCACGGATGACCGCAGGAGCTGGGTGTGCTTATCCAGCCTGTCAGCAGGGGACATGTCTTGGGGGGGCTGATAGGCAGGAGGGTACCGGCCTGCAGTGCCACATCCACCGGTTGTGGATGCTGCACGACAGGCCACTGCCTGCATGTGGGCTCTGGGTCACCATACCTGTGCCTGTGCAGGCCATTGCTGGTCCACACCATCCTGCTGTATGGTGGCACCACACCCGGGCCTTACAGCAGCGCCCTGGCCCTGGCCAACCACAGCCATTGCAGCAGCAGCAAATGACATATGGAGGGTTGGGGAGGTACATGTGAGGGTCCAGGATGGCTGCTGCTGCCTATTTGGCAATCGGGACTACATTGGCTAGGACGGTGTTGAGCATGTTCTCCAGCTGGGTGGCATCATCATCATCATAATCTTCCTCCATGGCCGATGCCAGCATAGTGAGCTCAACCAGGATCACAAGGCTGGACAGTGGGTCGAGATTAGCCAACCCGAGAATGTCCCCCACCTCATGTGCAGCATTACCCTCTTCATTGGCCACAGCTGTGGCAGATGTGGATGGGGTGGGTTCATCCACCTCCTGGCCCACTGGATGGGCCCGGGACCCTGCAGCACCCCTGAAGTGTGATAGAATTGCAAGGCAGAATAGGACAGCATGGTCAGGGCTGCATGTCAAATCAAATCAAATCAAATCAAGCTTTATTTATAAAAAGCACCTTTCTAAAACCAAGGCACTTGTACAATACTATAAATAAACAAAATACATAAATAAAAATTACAACAAATTAAAACCAATACAAACAGTATTAAAAATTGGAATAAGCTATACTAAATAAATACGTTTTAAGAGCAGCTTTAAAACTTTGGATGGTCAAGCAATCTCGCACTCGATGAGGTAGAGAATTCCACAGGGTCAGGGCCATAAAACTAAAAGACCTGGCCCCAGATGTCTTCAAACAGACCCTGGGAATCTCTAGCAGTCCCTCATCAGTGGATCAGAGATAGTGTGTGGGGGGGGGGACAGTAGGGGTGAAGGAGATCTTGCAGGTAACTAGGTTCCTGGCCGTGTAGGACCTTATAGGTCAGCAAACCGACCTTGAAGGTGATCCGCCACTATACAGGCAGCCAGTGCAGTCCGAAGAGCACAGGCTTTTTATGACTGATCCTAGAGGTACCAGTCAAAAGCCTGGCTGCCGCATTCTGCACCAACTGCAGACAGCAGATATCAACCCCCGTTAGCCCTAGGTAAAAGCATTGCAGTAGTCAAGGCAGGAGGTAACGAAGGCGTGGGCCAAAGTTGAAAGATCATTGGAAGGAACGAGGTGCTTTACGCAGGTGATATTCCTTAGATGGTCAAAAGAGGTTTTGACAACTGCCAACACCTAAGATTTAAGGGTCAGGCAGTCTTAAAAAATAACGCCCAGGTTCCGCACCCGGTCTGAGGCAGTTAGCTGAGCACCCCCAAGCCATAGTCCCATAGGTAATCCTGCCAACAAATCCACCTCCCGATGACCTGGGTTCACAACCAACACCTCAGTTTTTTCTGGATTTAACCACAGTCAACTCACACTCATCCAATCCTGGATCTCAGTGAGGCAGTTGTTAAAGACCGAAACAGCATCATCCTGACCGGACACAAAGGACATGTACAGCTGAGTATCATCTGCATAGCAGTGAAAACTCAAGCCGTACCACCTAATAATCGCTTCTAATGGCTGCAAATACTTGGCAAACAACATGGGTGCCAAGATGGAGCCCTGCGGCACCCCACAGGATAGGAGGAGTGGTGCCGAGGAAAAAATCCCAGACAACACCTACTGAGTCCTACCCTCAAGGAAAGTTCGAAACCATCCAAGGACCATCCCAGACAGTCCACAGATGAACCGCAGGCACTTCAACAGCACACTATGGTCCACCGTGTCAAATGCCGCAGAGAGATCTAGAAGGACCAAGATGGAACGGGTCTTTCGATCTCTCACTATTAGGTCATTTAGCATCCAGACAAGAGCTGTCTCGGTACTATGTCTCCTCCTAAATCTGGACTGGAGAGAATCATAGACATTGCGGCTGGTCAAATGATCATCCAGCTGTGATGCAACCACCTTCCCAATAACCTTACCCACAAAGGGCAGGTTAGAGACAGGCCTGTAGTTTGCCAGACAGTCCGGGTCCAAGGAGGGCTTTTTAAGGAGGGGCCAAACTATGGCCTCCTTCAGGGGAACCAGAAAGATCCCCCTCTCCAAAGACATCCAGACTATCTTGGCAAGGACCGGGACAATTATATCCACACAGCCTACTAAAAGGCATGTAGGGCCAGGGTGCAAACTACAGTTGGTCGGTTGCAAAGACTAGATTACCATCACAATGTCATTGATTGCGGGCAGGCTGAAGTCAGACCACACAAACTGGGTGTCCAACATCTACTGCCGACCACCACAACTCCCATTACAGAGGGTCAAGCGGACTCCGGACCTGATTGTGGCAACCTTATCTACGAAGAATCGAGCAAACTCCTCACACCGCTCTTGTGAAAAAGCACTTCCAGGCTGGAGACAGATTGGATTGCATAATCTGTCCACGGTCCGGAAGAGCTGAGCTGGTTGATTCTGTGCCGCAGCAATTTCCCTGGACAGGAATTCTGCCTTCTTACAGGTAATTGCTTACTGATAGACCCCATAATGGTCCATCAATCTAAGTCTGTCACACACCAGGCCCGATTTCTGCCAACACCTCTCTAAACTTCATCCCACCCTCCTCAGCTCCCTCAAGGTCTCATCAAACCAAGGAGACCTGGGGTGAAGAGTGAGGGGATGAACACGAACAGGAGCAATAGAATCCAGGGCCACTACTACCACCTTATTATAGGCAAGTACCAGGTCACCAGGATCCCTGCATTCACTCGGTAAATCTGATGGGTCCAGCACCACCATCAAGCCATCGGGTGAAACATCCCTCAAAGGGCGGTACCAGACTGTCTCCATAGGGGCCGACCTACTGGGGGGGGCCACGAAACTGAACCCAGTGGAGTGATGGTCTGACCACCCGACTGGTTCTGCCACCAAGGATATCTCCATCCCCAGGAGAAACACCAAGTCCAATTAATGACCACCAATATGGGTTGAGGATTTCAGTTTCTGAGCATACTCAGTTCAATCTTTTGGATAGGTGTATAAATTGCGAATAAGGATTTGCCTCATGAATGGGGATTTTGACAGCTTGTGAACAGGGATTTATAACATCCCTGTTCATATGAAAAAATCCCTGTTCACAAGCCACCATCTTGTTTTCAATTTTTTGGGCAGCACACACAGCCTAGGAAGCCTGCACACAGCAGGGGTAGTGAGGTCCACCAGAGCCCTTAAAGGTAACTACTCTCCTCCTGCAGCTAAACTCTGTGAGGGGTGTCCATGGTGTTGGGTGACAGCTGGACACAAGGAGGTGTGCAGGTGGTGACACATGGGCCATGGCTACTAATGTGACCCGTACTGCACACAAGCCACAGCAGCATGTGAGTTGCGAGACTGTGAGTGCATGCACCCACAGGGTACAATGTGGGGCGTGACCACAACATCCAGACCGGGACCCGGCCAATGGCAGGCACCCCCCCCCCTGCACTGTCTGGGTCACACGCAGAGCAGGCAGCATGTGGTACACCTGTTGCAGTACCCCACTCTTGCCACAGAGGTGTACATGCACATGCCACCCATGGCCCAGTGGGTAGGGCAGTCACAGGTGGCCTGTGCACCTGGCAGGCCTGGTGCCATCAGTGCATAGAACACAATGGCGGCATGTCGGCAGGGCACCATGGAAACAGTGAGCAGGCCTCAATGGCACAACAAGCACACCCATGACAACCACATGCAGGCCTCCTGAGTAACTGTCATATGCATACTCACAGTGCTGCGATGGCCCATCTCCAGTATCAAAGCCACCACCAGGAACACCCTCCATGGAGGCATGGCTAATGGTGGTGGTAAGCATTGTCTCCCATGCTGACAGGGCAGGCACTGTGGAGGGCCCACCCCCAGTGGTGCTTTGGGATGCCCTGAACAAGGCCAGCTGCTCCCTGGCCCTGGTGCGTTCACTGGTTATACATTTAATACATTCCTGGGATGTACAATTGTACAATCCATGGGTGTTGACTGCCTGTGCCACCTCCTCCCAGTCCTTTACCCTCTCCTGCTGGGTAACCATCTTGCAGGCTAGAAGGTCCTCCCACAGGAGGATCAGAGGCCCGGCAGAGGACAGATCAGACAATAAGAAGAGGACTTAAGGGAGCATGGTATGGTGCACTCACTCTTGTCAATTCACCCCTAGTATCACAACAGCGGGAAGATGGCACCTAAGAGAACCCCAATCTCCAGCACCAAGATGATGGAGGAGGCAGCCAAGCTGATGAATAAAATGACGGAGTTGGTGGAGGTGGCCAAGTGGCGGGAAGAGGAGTAAGAGGCATTGAAGAAGAGGAATGAGAGAGACGAAAGGCAGGTGGGGGCAGGGGAGGGACGAGGCCATGAAGAGCACGACCCGGCCCCTTGCCTGTCCCAACACCAGAGCCCAAACCATCGCAAAGTGGACCAGGCCTGAAAGGGGGTAAGAGTGACATAGATGTCATGAATGAAGGGGACTTGAGAGAGTATTTGGATGGGATGATAGGTGACATGAGGGATAAAGGTGTAGAGAAAATGGAATGGACACTGCAGGCAATAAAGAGTGGCAGCAAGGAAGGGGACAGGGCTGCTGGGACTCAGGCTTAGCGGAAGAAGCTGTACAAGGGGTCCCTGGGTTTCACGCTGTAGGACCACATACCCTCTTCGATTAAGGAAAAAATTTGGATGGGGGAATATGTGGACATTTTCAGTTTGGTGAATGAGGACATGGCCAAGAAATATGAGCAGAAGGAATCGGTGGGAAAATCGGAGATGGCGGTGGCACTAGCAGTGGTCAGGCACAAGGAAGAAGAGGCAAAATACAAGGGCAAGAACATAGACACATGACAGGTGGGTTTCCTGATATACAGCACGTTGGTCCTGGAAAAGCAGCCAGAGTTGGCAGTTCCTCTCTTGACCCACATAGCTATTATCAGGGATGCCTATAAGGTGAAACTGGGATATGGATGGTTAAAATACGATGAGGTATTCAGAAAGTGGATGGCAGCGAAAGGTGATTTGAGATTGGACTGCACACATTCTGAACTGTGGCTTTGGATGCTATCTGGCCTGGGGAGGAGCACAGTAAAAAAGTCATCCCCACCCTGGTAGTGAAGACCTGTTGAGGGTTTAACAGGGCATCATGCACCTGGGTGAACTGCAAGCTCAGGCATGCTTGCTCCTGTTGCGCAGGTTCGCATCCAGTGACAAGCTGCTGGCAGGGAGGGGAAAGGGGTACACAAGAGAGTAGGCAGTACCATGAGTAGCCCTTTAGAGAGGGGCGAGGGAGCAGATAAGGGCGGGAGGGGACACAGCACGGGTGGGTACAACTCCAGTTACAGTGGAACTGAGGTGGAGTGGGGGGCATTCGGGTTTTCCCTTGGCACACACTCCCATAGTCACATGGGTGGTGGAGGCCTGGATGCAGGAGTATCCGGACGTAAGAAGGGCAAAATTCCTGAGGGAGGGTTTCAAGAGGGGTTTCCCTCTGGGTTTCAAAGGGGGTGCAGAGTGATGAGGACAAAGAATTTGGGATTGGTATGTGGTAAGGAGGATATTGTATGGGTAAAAATACAGAAGGAGGTGCGGGCGGGGAGGGTGAAGGGACCTTTCATCGAGCCTCCATGCTCCAACGTCTGGGTGTCATCTCTGAGAGTAGAGTGAAAGAAACAAATGGGAGAATTCTGACTCATCCACCACCTCTCTTATCCAGACGGGGTCTCAGTGAATGAGTCGATACCTGAGCACCTATGAGCAGTCTTGTAGGTGTCGCTGGACCAGGTGGTGGTGCTGATTAGGGCTGTACAAGGAGCATGGTTAGTGAAGATGGACATCAAGTCTGCTTTCCAGCTTCTACTGGTCAGGCCCGAGGATTGGGACCTATCAGGTTTCCAGTTTGAGGGCCGGCTGTATTTTGACAAGGCCATGCCAATGGGCTGCTCGGTGGTCTGCTCGACTTTTGAGGCTTTAGTTCTTGGGTACAATGGGTCTTCAGGGTGAGATATGGGTACAAGAGGGTAGTGCACTATCTGGATGACTTTCTACTCGTAGGGGGCAGCAAGGCCGAGACAGGGGAGATGTTGGCGGATTTTAAATAATTGTGTAGGCACATAGGTATTCCACTGGTGAAGGGGAAAACAGAGGGCCTGGCCCACCAACTGGAAATTTTGGGTATCGAGATGGACATGGAACACGAATGTTTCCGCCTGCTGGGAGACAAGGTGGCCCAGTTCAGGGGGCTGCTTACACAGATGAGAGGGAGGAGGAGGAGGGTGCCATTGGTACTGGTGCTGCAACTGTTGTGGCACCTTAATTTTGCTTGTAAGGCCATAAGCCCAGGCAGGGCATTCACCAGGAGGTTGGGGAGGGCCACATGGAAGGCAAAACAGCCACACCACTGGGTGGCTATCACTAAAGGCATGTGGAAGGATCTAGGGGTCTGGGAGGATTTCCTTGACAACTACAATGGGGTGATATTCTGGCAAGAGGAGTGGGCTTACAACACCGACTTGAAGCTATACACAAATGCTTCCGAGGCTTTAGGGATGGGGGCTTACTTCAGGGGTGAATGGATATCGGAAGCATGGCCAGCCCATTGTAAGGAAAGCGGTGTACTAAAAGGCATTACCTATTTGGAAATATTTCCTATATGGGTGGCCATAGACGTATGGGGAGAGAGGATGAAGGGGAAGTGCATCCACTTTTGGTGCAACAACAAAGGGGTCATGGAGGTAATAAATAGGCAAGGGGGATTATGGATACAGTGGAGAGGGTACTGCGTCGCTTGGTGCTCCTTGGACTGCAATTGAACTTGTCATTTAAGGCACAGCATATTGAAAGGCTTAAGAATGAGATGGCTGGCAGTCTTTCCCGTTTGCAGCTGGACAGGTTCCGGGAGCTGGCCCCGCATGCAGCAGTACACAGGACCAGGGTCCCAGATCAGCTATGGGAGATTAGAGGGATAAAGCCAGGTGGCTGTACCACAGGTCATGGGCAGCCAACACCCTGAGAGTGTATGAAAGTGCAAGGGGGGGCATTTCAGGAGTTCCAGGCCAGGTCAGGATGGGGAGCAGGTGAGCCAGTCTCAGAGGACTAAGTGAGGCAATATGTGGTAGTGAAGTGGGAGGAAGGAATGGCCCACCCACTTTTTCCCTCCCAAACACCGAGTGTCCCCGTCCCCCCATTACGCATGCCTGCTATCCCACCACAAACTGGAATCAACCCCAGAATCCACCTATATCGCTGCCTGTTAGCCCAGTCTCTAATTCTTGTACCACCATGACCAAGTTCTCCCCAACACACACCCCACTCCCATCCCTTCTATCAACCACCCAAAACCCATGTTTTGTTTTGTTTTTTTATTTTATCCTTCCCATCGGCATGTATTATTTTTCAAAATCACCCTAAAATCACCCTGGACACTGGCCTGGGGGTGGTCACATAGCCCCCCACTATGCTTGCACCCCACTGTCCCTGCTCTCAAGCACGTGGCACCCACTCTGCTAGTCCCCTCCGTGCCTTGGGCCCACCGACCACTGGGGCCTTCATGCCCCTTGTCTGCCTAGTCTATCCCCCCCCCACCAAGCTCCATGCTTCGCCCCCCGGAGTTCTTCTCAGAAGCCCTCTCTCCCCGCCCCCGACCAGACTGGCCCAGGTACCGTGTCCCCCCATGTGAGCTGCCCCCCAACTGTGGCTGTGCTGTTTGTGGCTCCCTTTATTATTATTCATCATTTCATTTTTTTTTTTGTTAAGAATTCAAACCACCAACCCTTCACTTTAGAGGTGATCACTCTAACCACTAGGCCATTTCAGGGACGACCATGCCACTCTGTCCCCTCTCTCTCTGCTCTGTTCCTCTGCTGCCCCCAGTGTCCAGTTTGTACCCCTTTCTTTCCTTTGTTCTCACTTTACCACGTTTATTTTCTCCCTCCCTTTATTTTATTTTTCTTGTGACACAACCTGCCAGCACTAAGGTTTCCAACAAGAAATGGAACTGTCTGCCAAGCACACACCGACCCCCCCAGCCCCCTCCCGAGCCCCCAGGCCTCAAGCCTGCCTGTTGCTTTAGAACTGGCCACACTGCCCACCATTGGCCCTTAGTTCTGGCTTCTGCCTTGCCCCCTTGCACCTCACGCCAGTAGACAGGCCAAAAAATGACCCAAAACCCACACCCGTGCCTCCACGTGGCCCAGGGTGCTCACTGTGGAGAAACCCAATGTCCCCACCAAGACTAAACAAATCAGCACCCCATGCCACTGCCAATCATGCTGTCAGCCTTACTCTCCTCTCTGGTGCCTCCTTCACGTCCTGACCCAGTGCCAGCACCGCACCTTCCGAGGCCCCAGGCCGAAACCAAAACCTTCACTCCTATGTCTACAGGCCAGAGCGGCCCATACACTCCACTCGGTGGTCACCTTCTGCTGTCCTGGACGATACCTGGTGCATCTGGGTGAGAGCATGGGTCCAGGGGACCTTGTTATTGCCTATAATAAGGCAGTGGGTAGGGCCTTGGACCAAATTGCTCCTGTTCGTGTTCGCACATTCACTCAGCGCCCAAAGACTCCATGGTTTGATGAGTCTTTGAAGGAACTGAGGAGAGTGGGGCTAAGGCTAGAGAGGGCCTGGCGGAAATCTTGCCTGGATGCTGACAAACTTAGATTGATGGATCATTATGTTATCTATCAATCAGCAATAACCCGTAAGAAGGCAGAATTCATGTCCAGGGAGATTGCTGCTGCGCAAAACCAACCAGCTCAACTCTTTCAGACTGTTGACAGATTGTGCAATCCACTCTGTCTACAGTCTGGAAGAGATTTTTCCCAAATAAAGTGTGATGAGCTTGCTCGATTTTTCGCTGATAAGATTGCCAGCATTAGGTCGGATATCAGCCAGGCTCACTCTTCAAGGGTTTGCAGTGATCGGCGGGGGGAAACAAACACCTGTGTCACCTGGTTTGACTTTGGTAGGCCGGAATTCATGGACATTGTGAGGATTGTCCAGACTGTACGTCCAACCAGCTGTAGTTTGGATCCGGGCCCTACGCCTCTATTATTGGGTTGCGTAGATATTATCTGTCCGACCATGGCTGAAATTGTCTGGAAATCTCTGGAGCTGGGGATCTTTCCTGAACCCTTAAAGGAGGCGGTCGTTCGACCACTCCTAAAAAAACCTTCATTGAATCCAGACTGCCCAGCTAACTACAGACCTGTCTCTAACCTGCCCTTTTTGGGCAAGGTTATTGAAAAGGTGGTTGCACTGCAACTGGATGACCACCTTACAAATCACAATGTCTATGATACTCTTCAATCAGGATTTAGGAAAAGACATAGTACTGAGACTGCTCTTGTCCGGGTTCTAAATGATCTCCTGATAGCGAGAGATTGAAAGGCTCGTACTATTCTAGTCCTTCTTGATCTCTCTGCAGCATTCGACACTGTGGATCATGGTGTGCTTTTGGAACGCCTGCGGTTCTATTGCGGACTGTCTGGTATGGTTCTGCAGTGGTTTCAATCTTTTCTCACGGGGCGGAGACAGAGGGTTATCACTGGAATTTATTCCTCTGACGCTGTCTCTTTGCCCTGTGGGGTTCCGCAGGGGTCCATCTTGGCACCCATGTTGTTCGCTGTCTATATGCTGCCATTGGGAGACATTATTAGGCAATACAGCTTGGGTTTTCACTGCTATGCAGATGATACCCAGCTGTATTTGTCCTTTAGTCCCGACAGGAAGATACAGTCTCTATACTTAACAACTGTCTATCCGAGATCAAGGATTGGATGAGTGCCAGCTGGCTAAGGTTAAACCCGGATAAGACTGAGGTGTTGGTGGTGGACCCAGGTCACCTTGAGGTGGGTTGTAGGGCTGGACTTCCTTCGGGCGTATGGATCGATGGTGCCCAGCTCTCAACCTCAGACCGGGTGCGTAACCTGGGCATTATTATTGACGACAGTTTGACCCTGAAATTTCAAGTGTCATCTGCTGTCAAATCTTCCTTTTACCATCTTAGGAATGTCACTCGGGTGAAACACCTTGTTCCTCCGGCTGACCTTCCGACACTGGTCCATGCCTTTGTTACTTCTCGCCTTGATTACTGCAATGCCCTGTACCTAGGGCTACCAGGGGTTGATATCCGCTGCTTGCAGCTAGTGCAGAACGCAGCAGCCAGGCTTTTGACTGGGACATCTATGAGAAGTCATATCACACCTGTGCTGTGCGAACAGCACTGGCTGCCGGTTCAGTGGCGGATCACCTTTAAAGTCGGGTTACTGACCTACAAAGCCCTACACGAACAGGGACTGCGGTATCTCCAAGATCTCCTTGTTCCCTACTGTCCCTCTCGCTCGCTCCGCTCCGCCAATGAGGGATTGCTAGAGGTTTCCAGGGTTCGTTTAAAAACATCTGGAGCACGGGCATTTTCTTATGCTGCCCCTACCCTGTGGAATTCTCTACCTCGTCGTATACGAAGCTGCCTGACCGTTGAGAGCTTTAAGTTAGAATTAAAAACTTATTTATTTCAAAAGGCATACGGAGAGTGATTTTACTGTAATTTTATTGTGATTATATTGTTATTGTTGTTGTTTGTGTTATATGTATGTATTTTAATTGTTTTATTTGTACAGCGCTTTGGTATTGAAAAGCGCTTAAAAAATAAATTTTACTTACTTACTTTTACTTACTTACAATCTGGTGCATTTTCCCTCCCTTAGAGCCGGAGCTCTTCCACACCTTACCCAAACCCCCCGCCGCTTGCCTGTCCTTGACTACCCCTGCTGGCCACGTGGCACCCTGCCCCTGGCCCCACTCACACTGCGCCAGAGGTTCACCTCTCAAAAAAAAAAACAAGCCTTATCCAACAACACCACCGGACACCTGTGCCTGCAGTTCATTATTCGTAAATTTTGGCTGCCATCTCTTCTTCCCCTCCTCAGTTGTCATACTGGTGCCTGTGGACAGAAACATACACACATCAGCACAGGACCAGCATCAGGGGGCATGGGGTGAAGAGTTTGCTGAATGCAGTGCACCAAACACTGTAACAGTCAAAATGTAAACACACTTACCTACAAGGCTGCAGTTACTGTCAGTCACCTGTGTGGAGGGGTGGTGCAGGGCAGCCCATATATGGCCCAGCACATGCAAAAGAGGTGAAATGCAGCCTTTAATGAGATGCAAATGTGTGGACTTGGGGCAGGATTGGGCAATGAGGCCATTTGCATATCCTGGCTGAATATTGTAAACTTGTACCTGGCCCATCTCAATGTGCATCACACATCTATTTGGATAGTGCATCTCTGCATGGCACATTTCCAATGCATGCATGATAGGCCAAAACGTCACTAACTGGTGCGGTCATGGATCTGTGAAGTCACAGCTGGTGCAGCACATTGCCATGATGCTTAGCAGATGTGCACGACGAATGGCTACTGATATACGCCTTATGGATGGCTTCAGTCCTGGCATTGCTCGACCTCCACAACATGGCGTCGCCGCACGTGCATGCATCTAGCATGGGGGCACGACCCCGTCCTACCACCCAGCTGTGCACTACTGCTCATGTGTGGTAATGTGCCATGCTATGGCTATCACGCATCTCTATGGCGCACGTGCTTGCAGCCCAGGGGCATGTTGTCTGGCCTGTCACCCAAATAGCATGGCCCAAAGAATACCACCCACTACATTGCTGTGAGTCACACATCTTGCTGGTACCTTCCAAGCACCATGAGATGTGCTGGCACCTCACTGTCCACCAGGCCCCGTGCTCAGACCTGGGGTTGATGTCAATCTGGGCAACCTGGTGGCCATCATGATCCCCCTGGAAGGGCAACTATTTGGTGTAAAGGAGCTGCAGGAGGCTCGGGCCCAGGTGTGGGCCAGGGTAGCACAGCACCTCAGCAGGCACACAGGCATCCCGAGGATGAGTTAGCAGTGCTGCCACCACTACGGGGACCTGCAGAGGAGGGACCTTGCTAGGCTGGACAGCCTGCATGACCAGGCCCACAGGGGTGCGTTGCCATGCCCAGATACATATGTCTTGTGTGCATGCAGTACTTGCCTGCTATGGAGAGGGTAACAGTTGTGCGGCTGGGGTGGGTGCCACCGCCCACATGGGTGTTTTGGCCCCGTGCGCATGGCCAGGGCCATACCACAGTGCAAATCACTGTCTGGCCTTGGGGCCATGGTGGGCATGATGGGCCATGGTGGTGTTGCTGCATCTATGGTGGTCCCATTATGCGCATTGCCTGTCACCAGGTCATGCAGTGTGCTGTATCATGCTGCGTCATGTCACTGTCTGGCCCATGGGAGTTGGGGGTGTGGCTCTGCATGATGCTCACCGTGCCTTTACCTTTTGTCATCTTGCAGGTTGGGAGACGATGGCAGGTTCAGTGCCTCAGCCATAGATGGGCCACTGATAGAGGAGAGACTGGTGGGGACACCCATGGTGTGCACGAGGTTGTATACACCATGCTGAAGTGGTGTGCTTCCCAGTGTTGCATGTTGCTGTTCTGTGGGTTTGGGGAGTTTGTATGGCCCACTGTGGGCCATGGCCTGTGTGTCGTGCATGCCCATGTGGTGCTGGCCACACACACATGATTTGGTGATGCTGCACCATGTGGCAGCTCCACTGTGCACCTGGCCCCTGTGTGGTGTTCCCCATCCAGTATGTCTGTACAGGACCATGGACACTCATCAGTGCTCACATGGTGCCACCACCGGGCCTACACACATGAGGCACATGGTTGTCAGTACCACACACTGTGGGGGACATGGCCACATGTCTCTTGGCGATGTCCAGTGCATGCACAGATTGTCATAGCCTGGTCCCCGTGCATATACCATGCTCTGTGTGGCACTGTTGTGCAGCACTTCGCCAGTCTGTCGTGTGCTTGGCATTTTGGAAGCCCTATGCAGGGGCCCACCCATCCTCTGGCATGTATGTCCACTCCATCCTGGGGGGGCTGTGTGTGCCTGGGTGGGCTGTGGTACTGAGTCCATCATCTATGTTTCCCCCCCCATAGGTCGACCTGATGCCTGGGGCATAGGGGCATATCGTGGGAGGCAACATGGATGACTACTGCTGTGGGGGAGGTTCATCACCACACAGGAGCTGCTTCTAGCCATGTTTTGATGGCAGGGGGACATCCTGAGGGTGATCTGGGACATATTGAGGGCCATGAACAGAGCAGGGCACCCTCGTAGGGGGTGGTCCTGGCAAAGCAGGGGGCACTAGTCCTGTGTGGCCAGATTGGACTTTGTTTCTTGTATATAGCCCCTATTACCCTGCCCCCACACCCACAACCTTGCCCTGACCTTGTATGTTGTCCCCCCGGCATCACCTGTTCCCTGTTCAGCTCTGCCCCTCCACCCCATTGTTACTTGTACATGGTTATTTATGGTTGCTTATTGTTCTTGTTGATCTTGTTTTCTCTGTTGGATTTGCTGTGTTTGTATTTCCATTTTGCATTTTTGACTTTTGCTGTTACTAAATCTCCTGCTGTCCTGACCATGCCTGTGTATGGGGTTCTTCCTTTGCTGGTTGTTATCGTCACCTGCTGTGTGGCATGGGTGGCCTACTGCCACTTGATTGTCACTGTCCATGTGTGCACCTGCCATTGCACACCCTTATACCTTGTCACTCAGGTGTTGCACCCACTGTGTTTGTCACTGTTTCCACTGGCCTACCTGTGGGAGGTCCATGACAGTGCTCCTTGTTTCCCTTTGCACTGATCCCATGTGCTGGTGCTCTGCCTTGCTCTGCTGTTGTCATGGCCCCTGTGCTGGTGTGCTGTGCTATCAGTGGCCATGTGTTGCTGTCAGTGTCTTCCACCTGTGTGGCCTGCAGCTCACTGCCTGTGTGGCGCTGTACTGGTGGCACACTATGCCACCATTCTAGCTGGTGCATCTGCCCTGCTCGGTACGTCGGACCTGTTGTCACACTGCCTGCCTATTCCTTGCTCGCTGTTGGCACAGCCGGTGCTGTGGCACCACATCCATGCCCATGTGTGTACTCTGCCCAGTGTGCATGGTACACCCCTTGGTTGGTGGTCTGTATTTGGTGCCTCATAATGTGCCCCGGAGGCCATGCTTATGCCCATGTTTGCACTGTTACTGTGCCACTGTCCTCCCCTGTCACTTGGGGTGCTGCCTTGTTGCAACTCTGGCCATCTGACATATGCCATTGCCTAGGACTGCTCTCCCTGTTTAAGCTCCTCTGTCCAAGGCTGTCTTGTGTGGTTTCCTATATTCAAACCTGCCCTCCTGTGCTGTCCATGTCCAGATGCACGATGGTGCATTTGTGGTATATTCAGCCGGAGATGTGTGAGAGCATCTTCCAACGTATCTTCTGAATATTGCATTTTTTGGGGACAGCGCATCTCAGATGCACAATGCAGGCACTTGCACCATTTTCCAGGGGACTTTTGAATATGGGGATCCTAGAACCTAAGAAATGACTAAAAATACCCTAAACGTGCTCAAGAAAGAGCTTAAATTGTTCATGTCCACATTCTAATAATAAAGCATTTTCTTGTAAGTGCCTTCTCTGACAGCATGGACGCCACATACTTTTTCCTATGTTTTAGGCACTGTATCTTTTTCAAAGTCTGAAAGCTTAGTGTCCACAAGAATACCTTTTCTCAAAAGTAGTTTATATAGAAAGTGATATCTACCATAGCTTGCAGCTATTAAATAACCTTACTTGAGTGATCACCAAATACTTTCAGTAGCAATGGACACATTTTAGGTGGTTGTTTTCGCCTGTTAGAACTATTGCAGAGTCATAGTACTTTACCAAACACAGCGTGCCTTTCTCATGCCCTACATATGAAGCAGAACAACAAAAATAGTACTATGTTTGATTATTTATTAAAGTATATCCCTCAAGAAATGAGTTGATACACTTATGCGTATATTCCAAAATTAATAATGTGATCGCCTGTATCAGCTTTTACTTTTTTCCCCTTTCTTGCCATCAAGCTGAGGACAACCGTACTAAAAACAGTTAATGTCTTAGGTCAACGCATTAATCAGTTTCATTTAAGCAGTTCAGCCAAAAGCAATTTACTTGAGAGGCCTAATCAATTCTCATTGTTCATGTGTCCACCTTTTAGGCTAACTTAACGTCTCTGTAGCATTTCAATGACTGACTAGTTTTAAAAAAGAAAGGGTATAAAAAGGTTGTTTTCAATTATAATTTGTCATCCCATAGGATTCAGGTCAACTTTACTGCAGCGTGGTTTTTCATGTCATTCTCAGTCTCCAGTTATTTAATTTACTGTTTTATACTTTATATTAACTTTTTTTTTTAAATAATAAGACTGCTACACATAATACAAGGGTGAGTAACTGTAAAGATCACTTTGAGTTTGTTCCCTTTCTTTCTACTGTGCAGATTACAGAAACTATTTTAAAGTAGACATACAATAGAAATAGAGAAAACAGAGAAACAGAAAATAGGGACAAAAACAAAACAAAAGTAAATTTAGTTTATCTGGCTGCCCTATTGTAATTTACTCTGACTTAACCTTCCCCTTAGAGTTCTACATAGATACTGTCAGCAGATAAGGGCCTATGGTCCACCCAGTCTGCCCATTTGAACTCATAAGATCATTAAGTTTTTCCAGATGTCTGTTGTCCCTTACCCCTGTCCTCTATCATTCCCTTATGCCTATTCCATGCATTCTTAAATCCCAGGATTGTTTCAGACCCCACCACTTCCTCAGGCAGGGTGTTCCACTTGTCCACCACTCTTTCTGTGAAGAAATTCTTCCTCATGTTTCCCCTGAATCGTCTTCCCTCCAACTTCATCCCATGCCCTTTAGTCCTGGAACATCCTTTTCACTGGAAAATGTTTTCCTGCACCCGATGCCCCCCATAAGGTACTTGTATGTCTCTATCATATCCCCCTTCTCTCCTCTAGGGAGTACTTATTCAAGTCCTTCAGCCTGTCCTCATAGGACTTGTGATGGAACCCCTGTGCCATCTTTGTTGCCCTCCTCTGAACCTTCTCCACCTTGTCTATGTCCTTCCACCTTCCTCCTCCTTCTTGTTTCTGATAACCCCCTTGAAGATTCTGAATTGTGTTTTGAATCTGACATAGTTCCAACCTATCCCTGTCCTTCCCATGGACTCCAGAATTGCACACAATACTCTAGGTGTGGTCAAACCAGTGACCTATATAGTTACAGGATAAATTCCTTCCAAAAACAGACTGGTGGATCCCCTCCTGATACAGCCCAAGATCCTGTTAGCTATTCAGTTTGCTTTGCCACAAGGGAAGAAGTGTTGTACTACAGCTAATTATCATTCCCAGGTTGTTTTCCTCCTTCAAGTACTCCAGCTTTATCATATTGAAGCATTATTCCATTTGTGAAATTCTGCAAAGTGAGGTACTTTACATTTTGGACATTGCATTTCAAATGCCCAATACTGGACCACCTTCATAGTCTCTACATCCTTTTTCATTCTGCCAATTCCCTTCTTATTAGCCACCAATCCACAAAGCTTTGTGTCATCTGCACATATAGTAGACTCTATTCCCGTGTATATCAACACCTGCTGTATGCCACGGATATACTGTATACATGTGAAATAGTAGTGGCCTCAATACAGACATTTAAGCACCTTTGTAGTAACCTTCATAACATCAGAGAACGTTCCAGTCAGGACCACTTCTGAGTCCTACAAGTCAACAAATTCCCAGTGCAATTAGTTAATCCTTCCCCAAGTTATAGGTCCAACAACATTTTCACTAGTCTCTTATGCAGTACTGAATCAAAGGCTTTGCTGAAGTCTGTGAACATTTTGTTGTTTCCCTGGCCTATAGCAGCAATTTGTAAACATCATAAACATCTGTCTAAGGGTTTAGCTGTAAACGTCAATGGAATTTAGGTCTAACAAAATATTAAGTAAGAAAATGAAGAGTTTTGGGGTACTGTACATTCCATCTCCAACTTTCAAAATGTGTTTCCTATTTGGTAAAACTAAGAGTCAGAGCCAAAATGTTAACTGGTATAAGCCATTAAGATGCTTCACTTGGGACTGGTGGTGCACAGGACTGAGGCACTGTGGTTCCATACCTCTCACAATGCAAGCAACCAGAGTTTGGTACCTGCAAGCTGTTGATGGCATCCAGTGGTTAGTTTGTGTGTTTCTCTGTTTTTATATTTAGTACATCAAGTAGCCTTGATGATAAAGGACATGAGGGCCAAAATATTTTCTTCACAACAAACTATCCCCAACACAGCCAGAAAGTAGCATATGGACCTCTGCCACTCCACCATTTCTTTGTTTATTCTTTTAAAAGAAATGGAATCTGAAAAAAGGAGGTTATAACATATTAACTTCAGTGAATACCAAACATCAGATTACTTGCTTTTTTATTTATTTACGGTTTTGATCACCAAGTAAAGTAGTGGTAGAAAATGTTCTATTTTCAGTCATGACCGGGGGATGTGCACAGCAAACATAGCAGTAAATGATGATACTGACTTGGCAGTTTTAAACTACATCAAGTTTAAGCAATGTTATATAAAATACTATGTAAAACAAAAAATGTCTGCATACATTAAAGAGAACACTGTATTGCTAAAAGTGTAATATGGGGCTTGGGGTACATCCATGCAACATTTTCGAAAGTTTTTTTCCACAACTTGTGGAAGGTAAAAAGTTTTAGCAGTTTGGGTTTTTTCACCGTAATATCCTTTTCACAATGACCTGAGGACTATGTGCACCACAGAATTCCTCAAAATGATTCAAATATTTTTTTAAATATATGTAAATGCAAAATATGCTAATTTTATGTGAATTTTCTTGTAGAAATCTTTTTTTGCACAGCTCTAGCTCAGGGGTATCTCAGGGTTCTGGTGACTTTAAAAGACTAAAGATGTGTTTGTTTTAAATATTTAGCGAACTTAAAAAACAGACTTCAACACAACTGGCCAATGAAGAAATAAGTGTATAGTAGAACTCAAACTCACAACAAAATCATTTTATAAACTACAGCAAATATAAAATTATGGGAATTCAACAAAATCCTGGAGGAGTATTAATAAATCAATAGCCCAAAGACTATCTTTGTGATCATCCATTCCTGTAGTCAAAGAAATGAAGCCGGAAGAGCATTTTCCAATTAGATCTACTCAGTCATATCTAGTAGAATACAATAACTCACCCACCCACCCAGATCTTTGTAGAGTTTAAAGTTTTTATTTGTATTTTAGTTATTGCCCACTGAGTCCCTGATCCCATAGTCACCAACTGCTCATGGCACCTCAAACAGTTCCATCAGGGTAGACCAGGTTGTACAGCTACAGATAAAACATGTAATGCACATGTATTTTATGTTCACAAAAACTACAGTTTTCAAACATTTACAGTGAAACCAATCTAGATGAAGCCTAACTCTGCAGAATTCTGCAGTAGAGTTACTGCAGGAAAGGATGCGATTTCAGTGGGAGTTAATCCCTTTTGTCATTCAGGAAACATGTGACACTGTGCTTCATCCTGGCAGGCTTCACTGTATCTTGACACAAAATCTATTTTTTCAAACTCAATATTCTCTTTTATTGCCAAATAAATGTCATATAAGGTACTGTTGCTACTAATATGGTCATTTATTTATTTGCTTTTTTATTACACCAACCCACTGCAAAAGTAATTTACTGCAACCAGTGAAACACAGGTTGACGTTCAATACAGTATGTGACAAACCATCACTCTATACAGTTAATAAATCCATTGCACAAAATAGTGAAAATGCATGCAAAATAGTAAAAACAATTATTAATTCTATCACTATTTAAATCATAATAAATGTTCAATACAGACAATAAAATTACAAAAGGACAAACAGTGACATAAAGTTCACATCTTGCTATTAAACTCTTACTGTACTGTCTATACTCCAGCAGCATTTAATTTTCATTAAAGGGGATACCTTTATAATCATTGTAAAGGTTATTATGAGGAACCAGCATGTAAACTGTTGGGTTATATTCAGAAAATGTCTTCAGTAAGACAGAAGAATACTTTTAAAATTGTGATGTGGAGGAATCTATTTTGTGGACAAGAAGGGTGCTGTGATGATGTCACTGCCTCACCAGCTCTAACAGAATTCAGTAAAGCAGGTTAAAACAACTGTTCCTACAGACAGGGATCCTGTTAAATCATGAAGAAAAGCACTGGATTCATTTGTCACACTTTGCCAAACAAAACATCCAGGGTTTTCTACAGAATACGATAGGATCCCTAACAGCACAGCTAAACTGTTCTCACCTGCTGCACTACACACTGCTAACATTGGTGAGAGAGTGACATCATCACAACACCCTTGCAGTTCACAAAATGGATGCCTCCACATTCCTATTTAAAAAGTATTTTTCAATATTTTATTAAAGCCCTTTTCTAAATGTGTCCTTTTCAATCTATTTCTGAACAACTATGGTAACTGTTGAAATAAGAAAAGGAAATATGTATGTCACTAGACAACATATAGTTACTGTACCATGACCAAAAGATAATAAGGTAAAACACAGTGAAATAAAATTGATACATTCACTGGTATCCGATTAGTTTCTATTATAAAATGGCAAAGAAAAACTCTCAAACCTGATTGGCTGAGACACTCCTGGACCTGTGATGTTAGTATCCCACTGCAAGTCTGTCTGGAATAGTTTCTCTATTTACTTATACCATATGGTCTCTCTCCAGGAAACTGTATTGTGCATTCCCCTGTATCTGTGGATAACCTAGTGTAATATCTAATTTCTCTTGTACAGGAGGTATCACTGTGCCTGTTTATACTGTAATGTGTTTGACCCAAGTCTGTATTATGTAATAGTAACCATTGCGATGTGATGTGCTTTTACTTATGTCTGTAACTCTTCCAGGTCATGACTGAAAATAGGCAACTTCTTTGTCTAGAGCACTTACCCGGCAATCAAAAACTAAATAATAATAATCCCAGCACAACATCGTGGATGTATTCCCGGCAGCCCCTGAGCCTCATCTGAAAGCAGAAAAAATATCACTGCGCCTGTCAGCTGTCAAACCTTCGGCACTAAAGAGCTACTACACAGAAAAATGACAGGAATACCACAAATAAATGTTCAACTTTTCAACATGACAGATGTCAACAACTGGTTTGGAGAAGGCAACTTAGAAATAAACAGCAAACAAAAACCAGAAACAGCTATAAAAAGAAAAGACACCTAGAAATTGTGCCTCAAGAACTAGACAATCTGAAAAAAGAAAGGAATGAATCCACCACAAAAAAAGTAACTTTGTTGGCCATGAAAGTAATTTTAGACTGGCTACAGGGAAAAAAACATAGAAATCGACTTTCAGACAATTTTTACAGGTGACTTAAACAATGTGCTTCATCAGTTTTATGGTTCTGTGAGGAACTTATTTGGGGAGCCATACAGCATAAGTAGCTATATTGGAATCAGAGCGGGCATAGAATCCTAAATGAGCCCCCAATAAGCCGAAACATAAATGTGATGAATGATGCAGACTTCCAATCTGCCAATAACGTTTTCATAGCAAACGTAAAAAGTCTATGGCGGCAGGGGAAGGACCACATGAAGTATAATCCAGCTATCCCTTGCACAGAACTGGAGCAGTTATGTAAATCAGAGGTGCTGTCCACAGAAACCCCCAAGGGCCTAGTACACCACGTCTGGCTAGAGATATAGCTGCACTTCACCAGACGCGGCTGTGAGGGACAAAGGCTGTTAAAAGCTGACTCCTTTGAAATCCACACAGACCCCACAGGACATGAATACCTCACGATGTCTTTCAATGAAAAAAAAAAAACATGGGAAAATAATGAAGAGAGGGCAAGATGAACTGAGAAGCTGCATGTTTTCCCTCCCAGGACACCCACTATGCCCAGTCCCTGCATTTCAGTAGTATGTAAGCAAACTGCCTTCCAATGTGCCAAGCAGAAAAGCACCCATGCAGAAAAGCAACTAAATCCTGGTTCGAAGAAGACATCTGGTATACGCTAGAGCCCATGGGGATCAACCACCTTGCAACTATGCTACCCAAAATCTGCAAGGCTGCATCACTGCCCTCAGCTTACACCAATCACAGTTAAAGGGTGCCCACAATTGAAATCCAGTCAGATGCTCATCTACAAGCATGGCAAATAATGACTGTAACAGGCCACCAAGCAGAGCCCTCCCTCCGGAGCTACTGGTCACTGTCCCTGGAAAACCACAACACATGGAGCCAACTACTCTCTGGAGCCCACCCAGCAGAAGCACATACCTCCTCAGCTGCAGTGCAACAGAGTTCCTCACTCCTCTCCAAAGAACAAATCCCCGGTAGCACCAAAGTCCAGTTGAACAAAAAAAATGCCGGTAGCACACAGATCGAAATCAGATCAGCACCAGGCATCCTCCAACAGACCTCGCTGCACAGCATTTGAATTTTTATGACCAGGTAGGCCCACTGAGACAAAGTTGTCCCTTTTTCAAACCCCAGAATGCAGGAAATGACCAGACAACAGGAAACAGTGCTGGCGACAACCAGCAGCAACATTAAACAGCACATCACTCTCCTCCTCCTCCTCCTCCAGGCAACAAATGAATACACACCATCATAACCGGGAACTCGATGTGTGTGTTCAACATTTATATACTACCCTCAAGCATCCCTCCTCACTGCCTCAGCTCCTCCTCCTCTCCTACCCCCCATTACTGGGTATAGGATGAATCTGTCTCCTTTTCTTTTTCATCCTCCCCTTTCCTCCTCCCTTGCTGTTTCCCACCTACCACATATCCAACACAATGCCCTCCCCATTTCTTCCCTCCTCCGTCTCTCTGTCTCCCATACCACCACCTCACTACCACTCTTCTTTCTTTTTTCCCACTAACTCACTCCTAACAAAGCGTCACTGAGCCTGCTATGACTTGTACTGTATAATTAACTCGCAACACACTTCCTTGACAATGCCTTTGGTTGCTATTATTGTAACGTTATTTGTCTTTTTTTTTGTAAGTTCCATTGTAATGATCATGTTATGTTTTGTACCTTATTGTCCTTATTGCCTTGATGTGGAACCTTTGAAAAAGAGCCCTCGGCTCAAAGGTGTCATCCGAAATACAAATAAATAAAAAAATATAACAAATGAACTAGCACATCCAAAAAAAACTGCAAAATGAAGCTACAAGCAGTATAACTAAACAAGCAGTTCAATGAAGTTAATGTTCAGTTAAGCTCAACAAAAAAGTGTTAAATATTACAAAGAAAGGAGGCTTGCCACTAAATGGCAGGCCAATTTGTCCTGGGACCCAGCCAGGGATATGGAGCCTGGGGGTAGTGGGGGGTGGGGGAGGGCCAAGACCTCACTACAGGATCAGATGACAGGCAGTAGGAGCTCACTGGCTATTGGCCGCGGGAGGGCCGGGGGAGGGGTCCAGAACAAAGAGCACTAAGGGGTACTTAAGAGCATGTAACTATAGTTCACCCTCTTTTCTTGCTGTAAATTCAAGGTTACAGCAGAATCACTTGGCATAGGTAAGGCACAGCAATTTATAAGGTGTTATGCTGAATTTAGAGCAACGTATGTTTGTGAATGCTAAAATGTTAGGCATGTGGTACTAGGCCTGTTGGTGGAGCAGTTAGGTTGTTTGGGTAGCAGGCTGGGCAGCGTGTTTGGGCCCAGAGAAGGCAGGTGGCATTTTTTGCCTGCAGTCCCTGGTATTATGCAGCTGTTGGTTCAGAAGGAGCTGGTGTGCCATGGTGTCCCACTATGCAGAACCATGGTGAGCCCTGGCAAGAGATTCTTGGACGGGAACAGTGGAGCGAGCAGTTTTTGTGGCCAGTGGCCCTGTTCAGGGGGTCAGTCTGCAGCTCCAGGTAGCTGCCAGAAGCAGAGGGCTGCCAAGAAGGTGAGATGGAGGACTGGGAACTAAACAGCTGAGTGAAGCAGGGAGGCGCATTGGCGATTTGGATGCCTGCACTTTGGAGGGAGGGACAGGGATGCTGGATAGCGTACAGGGTGCACTGGGACAGATGGTCCATTTGTAGAGCCGGAGAGGCCTATTGGCGAGATCGCCACTTGGTGGCGGGGGTGGGGTGGTGGGTAGGACAAGCTCTCCCATTTTAGGAGAATCCACACAGACACAGCTGTGGCAAGAGAGGAGCGTGCAGGTTTGGATACAGGCCTACAACGTCACGTGGGAGTGGCCGTACAAGCGTTTTTTTTCTTTTTTCAATATGCAGAGAGGTTATTGTTAAGGTGTTTGGATATTTTTTTTGCAAGGGTATGCAATGGAGATTGAGGGCACTGTGAGCCACTGAGGGCCTAGAACTAGTCGGAGGACCAAGACCACCACGCGGTGGTGGGAGGGGGGTACGGGCAGGGAGCTTTTTCGCTTTGTGTGAATACACAGGCATACCTGCAGAGGACAGGTGGTTTTGGAATTGAGGAGAGATTGGGGAAGAGTATGCAATGCATCCTACAGCAAGTGAGTTAAATAATCTAAGTCACCAAACTGGCTTTCAAAATGCAGTATTGGGGATTCAAAGATAAAAATCAGGCAGCTTTCCCTTCAAATATTCTAAATATCTATTCAATGGGGGTAGTATTATTGTTCAAAACTCCAGTTAAAAACCAGACAGTGATGGTCAGTACAACCCACTGATGGCTAGAGCACCATGTGGGGGCTGGGGGGGAGTATGCACAGTGCTGGAAGGGCAGCTGCCAGTCCGCTGAGGGCTAGAGCATCATGTGGGGGTTGGGGGGATATGCGCAGTGCTGGAACAGTGACTGCCACTTTGCCTACTGGAGCATGGCGAATGCAGTCACCAATGCCCTACGTTGTTGCAAGGTACTTCATCACATTGGGTTCTTTTTTTTTTTGGTGACTGGGGTCAGGGATCTCTGTGAGGCGGAGGCCCTTCTGGACCAGGGCAGCAAGGCCGTCTATTCGGGACCTAAACTAAAAAAAAAATATATATATATATATATATAATAAGATATATTAAGAGTTGCACTTATATATGACTCATAGTATTGTATATTGCACTTCCATCTAAGATGTATTAATGCCAGATTATTACGTTCTCATCCAGGGGTTAGAGAACTGGTATGGTTTGTAATTAGCTAAGTTTGCTTGAAAACGGAGGATTATGGGTCAGTAAGGCCTGGGGCTAGTGATCAGGCGGCATGGAATGCATCACCTCGATGGGGAAAAAGGTGTAGGTTTTGAAGAATAACCGAAAACACCCTCTGAACTGGGGGGTGGGGGGAAGCAACAGCCGGTGGCAGCTGCAGGTAGCTGGTTGGCCAGTTGTACACCAGAAAAAGAGGCATTCAAGGGGGAGGATGGATGGGGGTGGAATGAATCGCTGTGGTGGGGAACAATATTCATATATGTCTTGTTATGCAGCTAGGGAGGATATGGCACCAAAGGGAGCTCCGACATCCAGTGCTACCATGCTAGCTGAGGCCGCAAAGCTGATGGTGCAGATGACCGAGTTGATGGAGGCAGCGAAGAAGAGGGAGGCCGAAGAGGTGGCCCAGAGAAAGCGAAAAGAGTAGGATGAGGAGACCGGCACTGGAAGGGGCAGAAAATGAGCGAAGAAGGCAGGTCCTAGCACCCCAGCAGCACCGAGGACGGGAGGAAACCTGGACCGGGCCCCTGATGAGCCGAAACCAGATGGGGGTAAGGATAAGGTGAACATCAGCAACGAGGCAAACTTACGACAGTATATTGAGGGGTTGGTAGGTGATATGGGGGATGAAGGGGTGTGAAAAATTGAGACAGCATTGCAGGCCATTAGGAAAAAATAAGTGGGGACAAAGGAGGGAGCAGTATCAGGGGGCACGGAAGTTGTATGATGGCCCACCAGGTTTCACTCTAGAAGACCACGTGCCAGTGTCAATTAAAGAAAAGATTTGGAAGGGAGAATACATTGATGTCTTTGGGCTGGTTGATGAGGAGACAGCCAACAGGTATGAGCATAAGGAATCGGTTGGAAAGTCAGAGATGGCAGTGGCGTCGGCAGTGGTAGGTCACAAGGTGGAGGAGGCCAGGTTTAAGGGAAAAACATTGACATATGGCAATTGTGGTTTTTGATTTATAGTGCTTTGGTGCTTGAGAAGCAGCCAGAGCTGGCAATCCCACTGCTAACATATATGACAATCATCAGGGACACATACTGGGCGAAGCTGGGTTTTGGATGGCTCAAGTACGATGAGGCGTTCCGGAGACACATGGCCGTAAAAGGTGATCTGAGGTGGAATTGCACCCATGCGGAGCTTTGTATCAGGACATTGTCAGGGGCAGCAGGGGGCCAAGTAACGGAACAGGCAAAAGAGGGGGCTCCGGTACAGGGTGCCAAGGCCTGCTGGGCTTACAACAGAGCAGCATGTAACTGGCCTAATTGTAAGTTTAGGCACATCTGCTCACAGTGTGGGGGGTTGCACTCAGCCACAAGTTGCAGAGTAGGGGGTGACAAGGGGGGACCAGCTGGTGGGTGGGCCCATGAGCAGCCCTTTCGGGGTGGCAAGGGGGGAGCCGGAAGGGGCCGCGGGGGCCCAGGGAGAAGAGGTTACGCATCCAATTACGGATGGAGCTAGTCCGGAACAGCCAGGACAGAGGTGGGGATATTCTCTGGCCTACACACCCATTAAGTGGGGGGTGACGGAACTCTGGACCAGGGATAAGGAAGGGGCTGAGTTGTTAAGAAGGTTTTTTTGGGGTGGGTTTGCACTGTTTTTTGGGGGGGGCACGGGTGGAGATGTGCGGCAAGAACTTGGTGTCATTAGCAGGTAAAGAAGACATTGTCCAGGAAAAGATCCAGAAGGAAATGAGGGCAGGGCAGGTCGAAGGGCCATTGTTCGCTCCCCATGTACAAATTTCTGGGTGTCACCCGTGGGATTGGTACCTAAGAAACAGGAAGGGGAATTCAGGCTCATCCATCACCTGTCCTACCCAAAAGAGGGGTCAGTGAATGAGGGGAATTCCAGAAGCTCTCAGCGTGGTCTCCTACGCATCACTGGACCAAGCGGTGGAGATGATCCAGGCGGCGGAGGGTGCATGGTTGGCCAAGATGGATATCAAGTCCACATTCTGACTGCTGCCAGTGCGGCCAGTGGACTGGGACCTTCTCGGTTTTCAGTTTGAGGGTGGGTTGTGCTTCGACAAGGCAATGCCCATGGGATGTTCCATGGACTGTGCAACGTACAAAGTTTTCCGCTCATGGGTACAGTGGGTGTTTGGGTGGTGGTATGGACACGGCAGGGTAATTCATTACTTGGATGATTTTTTTACTGATAGGGACCAGTCAAGCAGAGGCAGAGAAAATGTTATCAGATTTCCAGGATATGTGCAGGTCCATAGGTATCCCGTTGGCTGCCAGGAAAACTGAGGGCCCAGCGCACACGCTAGAGTTCTTGGGGCTTGAGGTGGACATGGAGGAGGAGGAGGAGTGTTTTCACCTTCCAGGGGACAAAGTTACACAGCTCAAGGGGCTACTCGCACTCGTGGGGGGAGGAGGAGGGTGCCACTGGTACAGGTACAACACCTTAATTTCACCTGCAAGGCCATAAGCCCAGGCAGGGCCTTTACTAGGAGGTTATGGAGGGTCACGGGAAAAGCAAAACTACCACATCATTGGGCAGACATCAGCAAAGGGGTGAAGGAGGATTTACGGGTGTGGGAGACATTCCTGGAATCATATAATGGGGTAACTTTTTGGCAGGAGGAGTGGGCCTCCAATGCAGACCTTGAGCTGTACACGGATGCAGCTGGGGGCCTGGGGATGGGGGCCTACTTCCAGGGGGAATGGATCTCAAAGGCTTGGCCGGTCCGATGGCAGGAATGGAGATGGATGAAGGACATCATGTTCCTAGTGGTTTTCCCGATATGGGTAGCTCTGGAAGTATGGGGTTCACAGATGGCAGGGCGGCGCATAATTTTCTGGTGCGACAACAATGGTGTGGTCAAAGTGATCAATAGGCAGACAGGCAGGACGGAATTGATAGGAGTGGTGTTGAGGGGTATGATCGTGTTAGGACTCTGGCTCAACCTGTCTTTTAGGGCGAGGCACATTAAGGGAGCTCAGAATGAGGTAGCTGACTGTCTTTCTCATTTTCAGATGGAGCGTTTCTGAGAGCTGGCACCACAGGCCACACCCACCCAGACCAGGGTACCAGATTGGCTTTGGGAGATTGGAGAGAAAAGGCCAGGGCTTTGTACAGGGGGTCATGAGCATCGGGCACCCTAAGGGCTTACAAGAGGGCGTGGGTGGGTTTCCAGATGTTCAGGGCTGAAATGGGGTGGGAGATGGGCGAACCAGCCAAGGAAGAAGAGGAAATACAATACATGGTGAAAAAATGGGAGAAGGGGGTAGCGCACACCACCATGGTAGTCCAGCTGGCAGAAATCAGCTGGGTTTGCATGGATAGGGGGTTGGTAGAAGCGACGGGTGGCCGGGCCATCAGGAGGATAATGGCGGGCTGGCAGAGGGGTCAGGGAAGGCAGCAGGATGCCCTGATGGGGCCCCTTCTCTCAAAGGTCCTGAGGGCAGTGGGTCACGTCTGCTATTTGGCAAATGAGGCCTGTCTTTTCAGGGCCATATTTACCATCATGGCAAAGGGGGCCTTCCGGGTCGGGGAAATGGTGGCCCTCAGAAAGGGGGCAACCGAGGCAGGGCTACAGGAGCAGTGTGTGAGTTTGGTGAGGAGAAGGTAACAATTCTACTGCAGAGGTCTAAGACGGATCAGCAGGGAAAGGGTGCCACCATGGAGCTACTGAGAGAGGGATGGCAGACATCTGCGCAGTCCAGGCTATGGGGGCCTATGCGAGGGTCACAGGGTATAGAGAGGGGCCCTGGTTTGTGCATGGGGATGGGTCCCCAGTGACGGGGTTCCAAGTGGGGGCAGTCCTGAAAAAGGCATTAGCATTTGTGGGCGAGAACCCCAATGAGTTCGCCCCTCACTCCTTCCGGATTGGGGCAGCTTCAGAAGCAGCCATTTCAGGGGCGGGGGAGAAGGAGGTCAAGAGAATAGGGAGGTGGGCATCAAACTGTTATAAGAGACACGTAAGGTGTTGATGGTGGCTAACTGCTATCCACTTATTTCTCCCCCACAGCAGGCTCCAAGAGGCAGGTGTGGATCATTGGGCACTCTTTTATCTACTGGTTGGAGAGATTTGCAGAGGCTGCAAGGATGGGTACTCAGCTGCGACTGGGAATCAAGCACACCAAAGTCAGATGGAGGGGCCTGAGGGGCATGAGGTGGCCACAGCTGCTGTTGTTGTTAGAGGAGCTGCAGGTGAGATGGGCCAATCCGGACTGTGTTATCACCCATCTAGGGGGCCATGACCTGGGGGCCATGCCCTGGGGATGCCTGATGAAGGGCATTGTAGCGGATCTCAAAAGGGTGAAGAGCTGGTGGCCCAGGGTGGTTACTGGGTGGTCTGAGATTACATCTCAGAGGGTATGAAGGGGGGGCAAGGAAGTCCCAGGCAGTGGAGGTGGTGAGAAAACACCTCAACAGGAAAGTGGCCAGGGCAGTGATCGAGATGGGGGGGGATCAATATACCGCATATGGACATTTTGTTTGATCAGAAGGCAGTGTACAGATCGAACAGCGTCCATCTCAGTGTTTGGCATGGGTTTGTTCCTACAGCCCTTCAGGGAGATAATGGAGGACATAAATAGGAGGGGTCTGAAGGGCTAGCCCGCAAGGGGGGGAGCCCCATTTTCCATCACAAGCTGGAGATGGGACAGTGGAAGGATTTGGGGGGAACAAGGAAATGGGGAGCAGATAGAGGGGAAGAGGGTAGATACCATGGGCTGGGGACAAAGGAACCCAGGTGCAAGTAAAGTGGGGGTGGAGAAAGGACTAGAGCCAGGGTGGTGGATCGCAGGTCCACACCCGGTGGGGGGTCCGGTAACGTGGTACCCGATGGTGGTGAGTGGAAAGGGGGGGGCCAGATCATGGTGTCCAGGCCCCGAGAAGCATGATGAACTGGAAGAGAGCAGGACGAAGATGCACAAGAAAGAAGATGGGACTGTTACGTCCAAAAGACCATGAGGACTGTTATGTCCTAACTGTAAATATGGATTGTTTGAATGATGATGATTTGGGATGTAACAAAATTGCCTGTGCCTATGACATAATAAACACCGCCAGTGAGCATCCAAAAGTGATAATGCTGTGGCCTGAGTTATTTCTGGCTGGGGATCCGGGGACAAGGAGGCTTGCCACTAAATGGCAGGCCAATTTATCCTGAGACGCAGCCAGGGATATGGAGCACGGGAGGGGGATGGGGGAAGTAAGGGAGGGCCATTGACCTCACTACAGGGTCAGATGACAGGCAGTAGGAGCTCACTGGCTATTGGCTGGGGGGGGGAGGGCCGGGGAGGGGTCCAGAACAAAGAGCACTAAGAAGTACTTAAGGGCATGTAACTATAGTTCATCCTCTTTTCTTGCTGTAAATTCCCACCCTCCCACGCTGCAATGAACAGATTGTATTGGCAAGAGCATAAGCACTGAGGTTTAGGGGAATGGGCAGGGGTGTCCCTGTGGGGGCCCAGCACGGGCCAAGGGGCCACATATGGCGGCCGAGGAGAAAGAGGGCTAGGTGGAATCCCACTGGCATTTGAGTATATAAGAAGGGAAGGGGTTTTGAAGGATTTGGGGAGCAAGGTGAAGGGGGCAAATAGAGGGGAAGGGGTAGATACCATGGGCTGGGGACAAAGGAACCCAGGTGTGGGAGTAAATGGGGGAGCAGGGAAGGACATAGTGCTAGGTGGTGGATTGCAGTGTCCACACCTGGCGTGGGGGGGGAGTGGTCTGGGTAACATGATACCCGATGGTGGTGAGTGGAAAGGGGGGGCCCGATCACGGTGTCCGGGCCCCGAGAAGCATGATGAACAGGAAGAGAGCAGGATGAAGATACTCAAGAAAGAAGATCGGACTATTACGTCCAAAAAGGCCATGGGGACTGTTATGTCCTAATTGTAAATATGGATTGTTCGATTGATGATGATTTGGGATGTAACAAAATTGTCTGTGCCTATGACATAATAAACACCGCCAATGAACATCCAAAAGTGATAAAGCTGTGGCCTGAGTTATTTCTGGCTGGGGATCTGGAGACAATTAATTAAATCTACCACTTCTAGCCAAAGTATTTTACACATAGACAGTTAACTTCTTTATTGCAAAGCATTTTAAATGTTAACTTATATACTGCAAATAATTTTAAAACTGCATAGCAGTTAAGTTATTTATTACATTACAGATAAATTATTTCAATTATACACGATTAATGCATAGAAGAGAAAAGTTAAACAACAAAGTATTCATTGAACAAATCCATTTTAAGCACAGAAATGTGATGCACTGCTTTTTGTGGCAAAAGGTTACATGACATTTTATTGAAATAAAACATTGAAACCTAAAAAAATTAAACATGTCTCCTTATTGTTTTATGGTTGAGCCATTTTATAATAGCAATAATGCACTACAGGGTGTGTGATGTGCTGGGATAACATCATGTCTTGCTGTTGGACACACTTGGCCTTCAGCCCGGTGCCCAACCATGCAAGGCGTGATGTTATCCCAGCACAGTATACACCCTGTCATGCATTATTGCTTAATTGACTATTTCATTCCTTCCATGTGTATTTCATGTGACTGAAAACATGATTGGAAAAGAGAATACAGGCTATTTACAGTATGAGGGCATATACTATAGGTAGCCAGACAAGAACCCAGTGTTATCTTTTTATGTTCAGAGTTTTTCAGCTGAATTAGCTAAGAGGCATATTTTTTATTGGTTCCCTACTAAATTTTGGTATTTTCATCTGTTTACCTGGTCCTCATGTAAACAGTATTAATGGAGTACTTAAACATTCCTGATGAAACTCTCTAAAGTGATGTTAAAGATAAAATGTAAATTTTTATTTTACTCTAATGTTGGTATTTTAAAAATGAAGTTATTGGATTTATATTTATGAATGTTGTATTGTATATTTGTGGATTTTTATAATAGTTTAAATGACCAAACAATAAAGTCTTTTGAAGTTTGAGTGAAAATATAAAAGGCATTTATACCCTGGGGGCGGGATATTCAGAATGCACCAGGCAGGGGAGCAAGCCTGGGCACAGCGCAACTGGGATGCGCCAGGGCATGGTCCGTGTGATATTCAACGGTGCTGCACCATGGCTCATTGAATATGGCACTGTGGCTGACCACATGGCGCAGTGGCACTGCGCCAGTGCAAGTGGCAAGAGAAGAGCAAGGGGATGTGCCAGTGCAAGTGCGGGTGCGCTAGGCACAAGAACAGCGATATTCAGTGCTGGGTATGCAAATTGGGCCATTATGCATGCAAGGTGCAAATGGAGCCATTGGCATGTCATTATGGCCCCATTTGCATGCAGGTGTGTCAATCCCCAGAGACTTGCACCTGGCGCCCTGCCAGGCTGCAGCTGTCGGGGACCGACGCCCCCTGCCCCTCAGCGGCAACGCACCCCAACACCTGATCATGGGCTATGTAAATATAAGAAATCCCTGTTGGTCCAGTGGACCTGCTCCCCATCCCGATCGTGGGTTTTGTAAATATAATGTTGCCTGGTGGTCCAGTGACCTGAGTCCCAAGCCTATCGTGGGCTGTAGAATAATTACTCCTGGTGGCCCAGTGGTACCCCCCCACTCACACTCAGACCCACCACCTCTTCCCCAGTCAGCGGGGCGGGTGGCAACTCTCACTCCAGTTACCCACCCCACTGACAGCTGCATAATGAGTTGTACGCCCATTGGTCCACTGTGTGGGCCAATGGGCATGCAGACTAGCACTGAGTTACATTAGTCCCGAAATGTGAATGAAACCATTCACATTTCAGGACTGTGTAGTACAATACAGTTTATGCACTCCATTGGCCCATGCAGTGGACCAATGGGTGTACAGCCATACTGTATGCTCAGCTGGTAGGTGGCCGGCAGCTTGTGGGTGGGGAGCTGCCACCTGCCACTGACCTGGGGAGGGGTGGTGGGTCTGAGTGGGTGGTGGGAGGGGGTACCGCTGGGCCACCAGGAGTAATTATTTCTACACAGCCAGCGATCGGGCTTGGGAGCAGGTCGACTGGACCACCAGGCAATTTTCTATATTTACAAAGCCCACGATCAGGCTTGGGAGCAGGTCCAGTGGACCACCAGGGAATGTTCTATATTTACAAAGCCCGTGATTGGGCTTGGGAGCAGGTCCACTGGAACACCAGGATATGTTCTATATTTACAAAGCCCGTGATCAGGCTTGGGAGCAGGTCCACTGGACCACCAGGGAATTGTCTATACTTACAAAGCCCATGATCAGGCCGGAGAGCAGGTCCACTGGACCACCAGGGAAGCTTTATATTTATTTAAGCCTGTGATCGGGCATGGGGGGGCACGATGCCCAGCCTGTGACTCAGGGGGTCGGGTGGCCACCCACAGCAGACGGCTGCCGTGTTATGCCTTACAATACAGCAGCTCACCTGTGAGTGGCCAGGACTTGCTCCTGCTTTTGGCGGGTGGATCTTTGTGCCCCCCTGTGTGGCACAAGGCGAGGTTGTGCCTGGATATGCACCTCTCATCCCGGGCTGAATATTGGGATATGCCGCATATGCATGGGCACACCCCCTGCACTTGCACTGTATACATTACTGGTGTGCCCCAGTGCATCAGGATTTGCATAGCACAACATCCCCCTTTAAATATCGCGCCAGGGCGCATCAGTGGATTATACATGGCACACCACTGTTGCGCCATGTGCAACCCCTTTGAATATCCTGCCCTAGGTGTCCAGTTTTTATTTATTGGGAAGCATCAGAACAGTCATTTTAATTGTAACCCAGTGTCATATATTTAACTTTTCATAAGTACCTGATAGTAAACTTATTTTAGATCATTTATTTTTAATCAGTGGTGAGGGTAAGTGTTTTTGCCTAGAAAGGAAACTGACTGAAATTACTGCCTGTCCCCATTTTGCAGGTATTTTCATCAATGCAAATCAGCAGAAAATAAGTTTCTAAGTCTCTTATCTTTCCTCGCATGGCAAGCAATATGGCCCCCAGCATTCTTGCTGTGGTGCAGGAATGGAGTGATTCTACAGGTCTCTCAAAAAGGAGAATGGCTGAAATGGGCACAGTAACACAGAAGTCAAAATGAAGTGAAGCCTCTATGCTGCCAGAGTGGCAGCACTGGCAATGAGTAGCACTGCTCGTTGTCACTCAGCTTTCTAAATAACAATGGTGCCTGTAGTGGAGTTCTCTAATGACTATGACAGGTGTCTACCTAAGAGGCACATATGCATACATCAAAGAACCAAACTATTTGTTTGGTGAATTAAAGTTTTAAAACAATTATGTCAAGTTCATTACAGAGCCATGAAAACCCCTGTAAAATAAAAAAAAAGTAAAATAAAGAACACCACTGAGTATTTTAACACATTAAGTTGCAAAATTACTTTTTACAGTGGAGCCCACAGAAAGGAGGGGTGGGGGCCCATGGAAAGGATGGGGGGGACCCATGGAAAGGGTGGTGTGTGTGTGTGTGTGTGTGTGTGTGTGTGTGTGTGAAAATGACATTGTTATCATTAGGGTGAATATATAGTACAGTTATGGAATAAAGAATAGACAAACTGGTTCAGCCCACAGTCCAAGTGGCATAGATAGAAAGGCTCTTGGACAGAACTAAAGAGAGAGATCATCCAACAGCCTGTTTCTGCAATCCCATTAAAAAAGTGAAAAAGTATATAAAATTGGCAAACACTTATTTCCACGTTTAACATGTACTTTGCAACAGCAGCTTTTACTCTACCAATGTAGTATGCAAGCCTTCCTGGTGAGCAATGTTCTTTACAAGCCCTCTTACCTACTGGGTACACAAAGTTACTCTAACCCAAATAAACACAGGTTGGGCACTGTGTATCCTTCCTTAATAAAATGACTGGCTATCAGAGAAGTCAAATCCTTTTTTCTGATGCTTATCTTATGCTGTTCCATCTGAATCTTTAGCAGCCTGTCTTACGCTCATATATAAATCACATTTGGACTGCATTTCATGGTGTATATTACCTGCAGAGTTTGACATTGGATGAAGTCCTTTATTGCTTTTACCTCGTAACTGCTAGTATTTCTGAAGGATATTCGCTTATATGTATTTGAGTAGTTAATGCACTTGCCACATGGCAAATTTCCTGTGACAAACAGACTACTCAAATAATTATCCTCATTGTTCTTTGGAACTGTATGATCAGTATGTACCAAACAATCTTATAGGTTACATGTCTTTTTAGGTACTACTGTTTTTCTTTTCTTCAGCACTTCACTGCCCACTTGTGTACTCCTCAGGACTGAGCTACAGTAACAAATATGCCCAACCTCAACTCCAGCCAACATGGGTTCAGGAAAGGCAAATTGGGTCTGACTAATCTCTTGCCATTTTACACAAGTGTTAGTAAAGCAATAGATAATGGCTGCCTTATAGATGTTGCCTAGCTTGACTTCTGCAAAGCTTTTGACAGGGTCCTGCATTGGACAAGAATTAGTAAATTGCAGCCTCTTTATCTGAATAACACACTTTTTAGCTGGATCCAAGAATGGCTGAGAAACAGAACACAGAAGGTAGTTGTAAGGGGTCATTATTCAAGCTGGGGACCAGTCACTAGAGTTATACAACAGGGATCAAACCTGTGATTGGTTCTGTTTCAAATCTTTATTTCAGACCTAGAGACAGGAACCACTAACTGTTGTGTACAGTACTCTGACAATGCAAAGTTAGAAGGCCAAGTATGGACAATGCGCAAAGGGACTCCATACTGTCAGATTTGAATAGATAGGGACGTGGTCTATGAGATGGGAAATGAGATTCAACTTAGACAAATGTTCAGTCTTGCCCTTGGGGAAAAACAACATAAATCAATAGTATTATTTATTGGGTAACAGGGTAAAAGTAACAAATGCAGAAAAGGATTTGGGAATTGTAGTTGAAAATTGTCTAAAGCCATCTAAGCACTGCTCAGAAGTAGTCTCAAAGACAAAGAAAGTTTTATGATTGATAAGAAGGAATATATGGAGCTGGTCCAGTGCTGCAGAGGGCTGAGGCACTGCAAAGTGCCTTCCCTCTCCCACGCTGGTGATCTGAGTTTGCGAACAAGCTCAGGTCACTGGGATTGGCTGGGGGAGGGGTGGGAGAAGGATGAGTGGCCATCTGGCAGCTCTCCTCTCCCAGAATGGGGAGACAGGCCATCCTGCCTCTTGGCTGCCACCAGGTGGAGGTCTGGTGGTAGTACTGTTGCTGGAGAGGCTTGCATTACGCTAGGTGGGTGGAATGAGGCTGCAAGTTCCAGCACATGTGCACCTCAATGAGCATGTGTGACTGTATTTTGTAGTCTTGGGGGGGAATAAGGTGAAAAATGGATAGTGGGACCAGGCTTCACTAAAGCCCTGCCCATGACACCAAAACCCGCCCTGCTGGAACATCAGAAGGAGGAGTAGGACGAAGGTAGTTGGCTGGTCATCAACACTGAGGTAAAGGGTTTATAGCCTGCCAAGTCTCAGCCGAGGAGATTAATAAATGTATTAAAAAAAGGAAGGAATATAAGAAGCAGAGATTTCAGAATCATATTCCCCCTATATAGAGCATATGTCTGCCCCCACTTAAATTATGCCTCACAGTTTTGGGTACTATATACTGTACATCCAAAGACATTAAAAGGATATACCAAGTGCAACACAAGGCAACAAAAATCATATAAGGCTTGAAGAACCATTCCTACGAGGACTGGTTGAAAATACTTTATCTCAGTCCCCTTTATATTAGGAGAATTAGAGGTAAATTGTTACTTCTTTATATTATAATCAGTGACCCCAAACTAATGGTCAATTTAAATTCAAAATTCAGAATTAATTGTGCACTGACACATGGTCACTAACTTCAGCTTAGAAGACATGGTTTAGAACAGATAAACAAGCTGTTTCCTTACAAACAGTAATAAGTATCTGGAACATGATTCTTTTAGAAATTGTTATCAATACAAATAAACAGGAGTTCAAAGTGAAAGTTTATAAGGTCATCAGAGAAGTAGGAAATGTAAAATATTACCATTGAAATAATGGGGCGCTGCTAATAGGGGCACACCACCACTTTCATCTCTTAAAATCCATAGTATGACCTGCCAGTGTTTGTTCACAATATTATTTACATTATAAAAATGGTCCCCAACTATAGCAGCCCAAACCACTATGTGAATATTATTCCCTTTGTCTTTATCTCTTAATAGGTTGTCTCTTGTGAGGTTAGACATCTTCTGTATTTCATCAATAATATGTTTCTTGTATCCCCTTTCTTGAAGCCTATTACCCACATCCAAATCACTTTCTTTGTAATCCTCTTCAACAGAGCAATTTCTTTTGATCCAAATAAAATGTCCACAAGGAATGTTCTCCATGAGTCTCTGTGTGAAAAAGCTTTCTAGGTGTAGGACTGAGTTTCTGTTGGTAGGCTTCCTATGTAACCTGGATGATAATCTGTTCGCTGTCCCTGGGAACTATAGATATGGAATAGCTGCTATGGAATATGCATATGCAGATAAATGTATTTTACAGTTAACTATATTTGACAAATAAGAAAATTGTACTGTTTTTTAATGTGCACTGCTTAATAAGGAAAGCCTTTCTTGCCATCAGCTGTGTTTTACTTTTGAGGGCACAAATAACACATCATGCCCTAACAAACATCATTCTCACAAAATAAGCTGAACTGGAAAGTTGCAACAGATGTGGTGCATTTTAAACTGAACTTCTGCTAGAGTTGCCCAGATCATAACTATTAGTCCCCAGATACTGGCAGATAATGTATTATTAGCCCAGAACAGTTAATCCAGATAAAGCGGTAGTCATTCTGGTCAATCTGTATTACTTTGCCCCACAAGTTGGTAGTATAGTCATTATTTGGTTGATTGTCATTATAAGCAATGGCACAGTCAACATATAGGGCCCATGTGGATGCAAGGAAGTAATGCCTTGGGAAGGGGGAGTGAGTGAAACACTGTGGCATTTCTATCATACAGTAGGTAGAACTGGGGAGACGGGATGGGCATGGCAGTATTGTTTCCCTGTGTTTACACAGGTTTGATATTCACTGCTTATATTCATAACAACCACACAGGTGTGCAGTATGTGTATTTATGGAACACATACAAGCAAAGGTGAGAAAGAAGTAAATGCCTCAGCTGGAACTTGAACCCAGGCCACCCAGAATATCGTTCTGATTGTGCCAACCAGCTGCGCCACTGAGACAACAGGAACCTGGGCTGTCCCCGAGCACATTACTCTTTCTCAAATGCACAACCCAATGGCAACACAAATATTTACTTTTAACAGTCACACAGGAGTGTGGTGTGCATACTTATAGAACACGTACAAGCAGAGGTGAGAAAGAAGTAAGTGCCTCAGCTGGGACTTGAACCCAGGCTGCCCAGAATACCGTTCCAATTGCGCTAACCAGCTGTGCCACTGAGACAATTGGAACCTGGGCTGTCTGCAAGCATGTTACGTTTTCTCAAATGCACAACCCAATGGCAACACAAATATTTACTTGTAACAATCACACAGGAGTGCCATGTGCGTATTTATGGAACACATACAAGCAGAGATGAGAAAGAAGTAATTACCTCAGCTGCTCATATTCAAATCATTGCCATACCTGTTGTGCTATATGCATTTCTCCTAGGCAGATAATATCACAATAGAAACACTCAGCAAACAGAATAGTATACTCTACATTGAGTGGTGATTGAGGGACCAGAAAAAATCACTTGAAAGTATAGGAGACAGCTCAAGGTGACATGACATTGTTTGTGTGAGCATATCCAACCTGCTATTTAACATTATTCAAAAGGACACTGTGAAGATTGACACTAGTCAGGTCTGCTGCAGCGCTTTGTGCTTTTTATAGCTCTGTTCTAGTGTCTCTAAATGTAAACTCATAATGAGGTTTTAATTTCCTTTTTTTTTTGGTAAGTACCTACCTAGCATTTTATTTTTGAGGAGTGTTTTCCTTTTCTTAAGCTAGAGGAGTAGCACAGTTTTTTAGTTTTGGGATCTGGTAGGGGATGTCTGTGGCAGTGGTTGGATGTTTCAGAGTCTGAGGGCTGGTGTGATCAGGAAACCAATGAAAGGACACATGTTGAATGAGCTTATTCTTTCAAGAAAGAGAGGGCAAAACAGTATACTGAGCAGCTAAGAAAGAATATCAAGAATGAAGAAATCTGTTCTTATCCATAGCAGTAGATATACAGTATTAGCACCATTGAAGACTAACACTGGAAGCTACCAGAGGAAGTGGAAAGGGTAGGGTGGAGAGTTAGAGCTGCCCCTGAGTAAAGTGAGGATGATTTTCTGGCCAGAGCTACCAGTTTCCTGATTGGGATATGTGGGAGGGAAGCTGTCTATACTGGTTGGCAAGAACAGGGTCAAGAGTGAGAGTGGGGTCTATTCATAAACAAATTCTGGTCAGAGCCAATAAGGCTACAGCTGAGGAATCGGGGGTAAAAATATTGAAAATTACCAAAGTTATGAGCCTGTATTAGCAAAATGCAATGTAGGCTCATAAATTTGTTGTTTTGTAATATTTGTACACCAAATTTTCAACATAGCTTTGTTATGACCCTGCCTCAAATCGAAGGGAAGAGCAAATGTTTAACTCCTGCCAGAAAGGTGATTTTGCACAGGGACTGCTAAATCAACTTTCGACGTGCCAAAACACATTTTGGGCAGAAGTTGAAAAATGACAGCTGTCACATTCATGAGGTGCTGTAAAGAAATGGCTATGTTGAAAATATGGTGTAAGAATATTGAATATTACCAAACTTACGAGCCTGTGTTTGCAAAATTCAACATAGCCTCATAATTCTTTTTGTTTTTAAATAGTTTTTCATCAAATTTAGAACAGAGCCTTCTTATGACCCCACCTCATGAACAATGGCAGAGACCATTTTCAACTCCTGCCTGAAAGGTGATTTTGAGCAGGGACCACGAAATCACCTTTCAGGATGTAAAAAAAAAAACATTTTGGCAAGGATTTGAAAAATAACAGCTATCACATTTATGAGGTGCTGTAAAGATATGGCTATGTTGTAAATTTAGGGTAAAATTATTGAAAATTACCAAAGTTACAAGCCTGCATCTATAAAATTAAAGGTAGGCTCATAACTTTGTTGTTATACCAAATTTAGAACACAGACGTCTTATGACTCCACCTCATGAACAATGGCAGAGAACATTTTCAAGTCCTGCCCAAAAGGTGATTTCATGCTGGTCCTTGTGTGAAATCACCTTTCAGGATGTAAAAAACATTTTTGCCAGGATTTGAAAAATGCTGCTGAGTGGGTGGGTCAGGTGTGGGGATTCTTGGCTGCAAAAGACATCAATGGATGGTTTTCTTTTTACAGGTATAAAAAAAAAGACCAAGGATTTCTGCACTTATGGATTGGGCACCCACTAGTGTCACTTTTATGTTTCTTGGGGGGGAGTGGGGTGGTGGGTGCTGAGAGGGAGGGTCAGGTGGGAGGGATATGAGAAAAATAACTTGGGGCATTCTGATCATGACACTTGGGGATGGGGCACCCCCGGTGTCAGTATTATGTTTCTGGGGGGGCACTGTGAGGGAGGATCAGGTGGGGGAATATGAAAAAAAACTTGGGACATGCTGATCATGACACTGGGGACTGGGCACCCCCAGTGTCATTCTTATGTTTTGGAGGGTGCAGGTGGTGGGTGCTGAGAGGAGGGTCGGGTGGGGATATCTGTAATTTAAAGAAAAAATTCAGCAGTCACGGCACAATTCTCTGTGCCCAAGATGGCCACCACAGTTTACTGTGCATGCGTAATAACTAGCCCATGAGCGGTGGTGTGCGAAGGACATGTTGGACACAGCAGAGCATGCTGTAACTGCTGATTGTTTCTTTTTAAATTTATAGACAGCCCCCACCCGACCCTCCTCTCAGCACCCACCACCCCGCACCCCCAAAAAATAAGAGTGACACTGGTGGTGCCAAATCTCCCAGTGTTGTGATCAGGCAAAAAATAGTGCAGCGCCAGTTGAGACAAGGAGTGGAGTACGCCAAGGACACCACAGACGTGGAGACTACTATGGCCCATGTCCCAACATGTTGTTTGGTTGCAAGGAATGCAAGGAATGCAGGAGTCCTTTTCTCACAGCAAGAGGTCTGCAGGGCTATACCCACTGCAGCCCTAAAAATGGGATACTGATGGACAACTTATGTACTACAGGCAAAATACAAACACCAATTCATTGCTTGTCCAGCTGCTGATTTGCACATAGCAGTAATTTGGAATAGGCAGTACAGTGTGCCTTCATTTCACTTGATAGTAAAGACGTCAGGCCAGCGAGAGGCGTTGCTACGGCAACAGTGTGTAATCTGTAGGTCCTCGTAAGGACAGAAGTAAAACACTTTGGGGTAATTTGTTGTGTTTTTTAGTTATTTTTGGAAATCCAGATGGATTTGGTGATCTTTTGAGGGCACTAGAATCATTTTTTAATCTGTTGGTTGGGTTTACTGCAGCGAGGAAACTGGACGCCAGCTGAGCGCTGCTTCTGGTTCCCCCATGGCTATTTAACCGAGCACTTGCCTGAGTGTGTGAATTCACTGCTTGTCCAGCTGCTGATTTGCACACAGCAGTAATTTGGAAAAGACAGTGCAGTGTGCCTTCATTTCAATTGATAGTAAAGACGTCAGGCCAGCGAGAGGCGTTGATGCAGCAACAGTGTATAATCTGTAGGTCCTCGTAAGGACAGAAGTAAAACACTTCAGGGTAATTTGTTGTGCTTTTTAGTTAATTTTGGAAACCCTAATGGATTCAGTGATCTTTTAAGGGCACCAGAATCATTTTTTAACCTGTTGGTTGGGTTTACTGCAGTGAGGAAACCGGACGCAAGCTGAGTGCTGCTTCTGGTTCCCCTCCTATTTCAGTGAGATTAGTGGTGAGCATGAGAGAGCCCAGCATCGGTGAGATCGGTTAAGATGAGCAGTAATGGCAACAGATAGTGTCTGTCAATGTCAGCCAGGATAGCCAGAGATACGAAACAGCCATTGTAGTTTAGAGGTAGGTCAGGTACTGAGTAGACAATAACAATATGGACTCAAACATAGTGAGGTTGGAGAATGGGATTTTAGCTGTAAGATATGGTAAATGTAATAAACTGGATGTAGATGCGATTAATGAAGCATTAATTTATATACGCAATGAATGTAGAGTTATAAGCCAGTTGAGGAATAGGATCCAGCATCTAGAAACACAGCTTAGCAGTCATCAATTAAAATGTAAAATTAATGATGATGGAAATGTCAAAGGGTAGGAGAGAGATGTGATGTATGATAGTAAGGAAATAAGTTATGATGCCCTTAAAATCAAGAATTATTAGTGAGTAATGGTGCAGAAATTAGGAAAAGGTTAAGAGAAAATGAAGAAGATGGATCCTGGATAGTGGAAACTAGGAAATTCAAGAAGGGACGTAGGGCCATGGAATGGCACATTGCCTTGCATAATGGATATACACCTTTAATTGACTTAAATGATGAAAGTGTGGTGGTCGGGACAGGAAATGAGGTAACAGATGATGTACCAACATCAAATGAGAAGGAATTACATGAAGATGGGGTGGTTAGGGTCATTCAAAATGATAAATTAAATAGACAGGAAATAGTAATGGATATGAGAAATGGATGGAAGGTTGATGGGACTCATCATAAAACTTTCCCTGAGGAATTAACATCACAAAATGCTGACCAAATAATGGATAACGTTATATTGGCTCCAACTGCACCACTTGTTAGTGACAATAGGGATACATCAATTGGTATGGCAATGGAGGGGGACTTGAATGGGGGCATGGATATTGAGGAGACTATAGGAAAAATTGATCAGAACAAAAGCAAGTATAAACAGGTTTACATACTAGGCAACTATTTTGAAGTATACAGATAGGTATACCTCTAGAGATAATAAAGAAATAGTTACTGCAAGCTACTTTCCTGGAGCTAAATTAGGTAATATTAGATCTATGCTGTCGGTTATTATTAAGGAAAAGGATAATTCATCAGCACTAATTCTACATTTAGGTACTAATAATGTCTCACATCAAAATGAATCTGAAATAATTGAGGAATTTAAGGATATTTAAAAAGACGCTGATAGATTACACTGGTAAGTTGTTTTTGTCTGTAATTCTGCCAGTCCCCAGGGCAAATGAGAGTAGAACTATTAAAACTAGGTCATTAAACAATTGGTTAAGGCAGTGGTCCCTTGAACAAGATATAGGTTATGTGCCACACTGAGAGGATTTTGTAGCTAACCCTCAATATTATGGAAAAGATGGACTGCACTTAAACTTGGAAGTAGAAAGTTGGGAGCTAGACTAAAACAAGTTGAGAACAACTGTTTAAACTAAATTGCTTGGGGAGAAAGGGAACTGAGACAAAATCATTAACATCTAAAAAAGTGAGTAATGATACAATAGGGCGGAAAATTAAATGTGGAGAATTAACAATATGGGCATTGAATGCGCGCAAGCTAAATTCTATAAAGAAGGTGTAATTAGAGACTGCTTTAATACAGGAGAATATAGATATTTGTATGATTCCAGAAACATGGTGGGATATAAATGTAGACTGGAACAAAAATATCACTGGGTATGTGCTGTATTCTAAAGAACGATCAAATAAAAAGGGTGGAGGTGTAGCTATTTTTTTGAGAGATATTTACCAGAGTCACATGATAGAGATAGATAACTTGGACATGGAAGCCCTATGGGTTGTGCTTGAAACTAAATATGCACGTAATTTACATCTTGGTGTGTTTTGTAGGCCACCAAATTCAAGTATGGAAATAAATGAAGCCATTAACCAACAAGTAATTGAAATGTCTGAGAAGGGCGACGTTATAATAATGGGTGAATTTAATTACCCAAGTATTGATTGGGTTAAGATTAATGTTGGAGGGTCAATGGAAAGTATGTTTCTGGATGCACTGTCAATGGCAGGGTTGGAGCAAATGATTAATAAACCTATTAGAGGTGAAAATATCTTAGATGTATTGCTCACCAATACAACTGGTAAAGTATCCAACATTACTGTAAGAGATAATTTAGTAGGGTGTGACCATAAACTTGTATCATGCATATATAAACAAGAAACACACAAAACTGTGGGAAATACCATTATTAAAAATTATAATAAAGCAAATATTTACAAAATTAATGAAGAATTAAAAAACTGGGTTTGGGAAAAGGACTTTCAGAAAAAAGTTGTTGGTGAAATATGGGATATATTTAAAAATAAACTTAAGGCCTTAGAAGATAAGTTTGCGCCAAATAAAAAAATGTATAATAAAAAAGGTAAACTACCCCCTTGGTATACTAAGAAGCTGCTAAAACAAATTAAGGTAAAAAAAATGCTCATAGATTGATGAAAACAAGTCAATCTTCTGTATCAGTTAACGAATATAAAACCAAGGTTAGACAATTGAAGAAACTTATTAGAAAAGAAAAATCAAGAGTGGAATTTAATATTGCCCATAGGAAAGATGGAGGCAAAAGTTTCTTTGCTTACATAAATAGTCAGAATAAATTTAATACAAATCTGGGGCCAGTCATAGACAAGCAGGAAATTATAAGTGACTCGTCGGAAATGGCCAATAAGTTTAATAAATGTTTCACCTCAGTCTTTTCCTCCTCTAAATTGGGGTTTTACAACAGTGTGGTTGGAGATAGTAATTGTTTGGAGTTGAAAATAACAAATGAAGAGTTGTTAGAAATGGTAAATAAGCTAAATCAAATAAATCAGCAGGGCCAGACTTAATACATCCTAGAATGTTAAAGGATACCATTAAACATATTATTGGTCCACTATCTCATTTATTTAATCTGTTGTTCAACACAGGGATGGTGCCAGATGATTGGCATCAAGCTATTGTCATCCCATTATTTAAAAGAGGTAATAGATCTGTATGTTCTAACTACAGACCGATCAGTCTGACTTCGCTTGTATGTAAACTGGCTGAAACATTTATTAAATCTAAACTTGAAGAAAATTTGAAGGATCTTAATTATTGTGACTATACTCAACATGGGTTTAGACAAAATAGATCTTGTACTACAAATTTGATTAGTTTTTATAACAAGGTAAATAAAAACATCAGTAATAATGTTCAAACTGATGTCATAATGCTTGACTTTCAGAAAGCATTTGACAAAGTACCCCATGATTTATTGATAAACAAATTATTAAAAATAGGGAACAATGCCCATTTACTGATTTGGATTAGAAGATGGTTGTTGGGTAGAAAGCAGAGGGTGAGGATAAGGGGTTGTTTGTCAGATGAGGGTGAAGTGTTAAGCGGGGTGCTGCAGGGGTCTGTCCTGGGCCCGGTGCTGTTTTCTGTTTATATAAGTGATCTGCATCTGAATGTGGACAGCTGGTTGGTAAAATTTGCAGATGACATAAAATGGGGAGGTCCGGTTAATACAGTTAAGGGAACTGAACAGCTATCACAAGACTTGTTAAAAATAGAGACACGAGCAAAATTAAATGAGATGCATTTTAATGTAGATAAATGCTCTGTTTTACACATGGGTAGATTAAATAATAATTATGAATATAGGTTAAATGGGGTAAGATTAAGAAAGGTTTGTTCAGAAAAGGATTATGAGATCATTGTGGACAGTGGCTTGAATTTTAGAGAGCAGCGTTTAACTGTTCTCAGGAAAGTGAACTTTATGATTAGAAATATAAAAAAAATCTTTTATGAGTAGGTCGGTAGCTGTGGTACTCTCATTGTATAGGACATATGTCATACCCTTGTTGGACTATGGGTCTCAGCTCTGGAGTCCTTACTTTAGGGGTGAAGTTGATATATTGGAGAGTATTCAGAGGAGAGTTACAAAGATGGTATCAGGATAGAAAAATCTCAATTACAAAACTAAGTTACAGAGATCTAGATTGTTTAGTCTGGAGACCAGAAGATTAAGGGGAGACTCATTGATGCTATACAAAATCATGAAGGATGAGTACTTAGTGCATGAATTAGACATTATCCCCTAGCTGAAACCCAGTGGCTTAAGATCACACAAGCAGCAATTACAGGTAGATTTTTCCAAAAAGAATGGAAGATTTAATTTCTTTACTCAATGAACATGTAGATTCTGGAACTCATTACCTGAAAGACTTACAGACAGTGATAATGTGAACTTGTTTAAAAAGAATTTAGATGAATATCTGTTGAATCATGGGTGCATTTGGAACCGCTGATGAGGGTGGATGGTTAAAATGGGCAGTTATGCCTTCTTCCATCCTTTAACCAGTATAAACCCAGTATAAACCAAAAAGTGTCAGTTTTGCATTTGATAGTGGGTCATATGTATGGGGAGATAACGTAAAGGTATAGAATGCTAAGGTATATTTCTTTTTTGGAATGTCCACAAGCATTGATTGTATTTTTGCCAGGCAAAAGTGTGACATTCCAAAATACTGTACATTTTAACTGTTGCTTTTCAGTTGTTTTTTTCTGTTTGCAGTTAATAAATGCACTTTGCCAAATACTCTGGAGATGTATCTTTTTTATATATTAATCCCACTTTGTTATTCTCCATTTTAAAGTTATGCTCCTTTGCATTTTATGTGGTGAATGTAACTGCTGGTGTCACAGCATGTTCCATTCACCAACATGCTCCCTAAATCTTCTGTGCTGCTGCTGCTGCGTCTTTACATTGTTTCCTGCCTAATCCCAAAAAGTCTGCTGCTCTAAATGCTGCAGTACTTGATTAGCCAGATAACGCTTCAAATTTAGAGAGCTCAGCCATTCACCTCCTTGTCCACTCCATGTCAAGTTTGCTTGGATGTTTGTCAGTCACATGCAGTGGCTGAGCCACAACTTTTAGTCAGGTTGAACATGCAAGCATACACAGGAGAGGGAGGAGTCAGTTTGCTGTTTAATAACCTCAAACACTGAATGGAAATCCCCTTTTATTTTTGGTGTTTTCATCAGTTGCTGCATTTTGTCATGTCTGGGCTCCTCAGTTATAATCATCCACAGGTAGGGCTCCAGGTACAATAAACAGCTGCGAGTATTGCTGACTGCTGCTACTCTAAATGCAGGCAGCTCTCTATATGAAATATAAGTCTTGTGTGCTTTAAACTGTGGTAAAGTGTGTATTATACCTGTCCCCTGTTGGAGCCCTGCACTAGCTGAAAGCAGGAAGAGGAGTGTAGTTCAGTCTGGGTACTGAAACTACAACTCGCTGAGCAACCCAGTACATTTCTTTCTGTTGGTACTCCAGCTTATTATTTCAACCTCACACACTATTTGAGGCATAGCACAGTATTTGTATTGATTTTAGAAGCTACAGCTTCACAAAATCAAGCTCAAGGTACGGTGAAAGCGCACCCTATCAGATTGCAGGCACCGCCTGGCAGTCGCAGCTGATTGGCTCCCCTATCTCTCTCTGCCAACAGGGCTCCGACTGTGAAATTACATTGATTTTTACTGTTTAAATTGAAACCTGCCTGCGTAAAGTAAGGAAAAAAATATAAATCTGTGTTCAAAATTAGAGTGCTATGTGTTTGCAGCTCCTTTCTGAATCTGTGAAACCCCACTCCTCCCCACTGACCCACCCCCACTGAGCCAGCTCTCTTTGGTGCCCAATTTCTCCAGGGCTATTGTTCTGCTAAATCTCTCCAAACCCCACACCTCTTACTGTCTTCTAAATGTTTGCCTTTGTCTCCTTCCCCTATTTAACCTCACTTCTCTTCTCTCCCCCCAGCAGCTTGCCCTCTGGCCACGGCTGCTGCAGCTCCCAGCAGTCAGCAGGCTCCTCTCCATCCACTGACTGAGACCAGGACCCCACACAAAATCATGCTCAAGGCACGGTGAAAGTGCACCCTATCGGATTGCAGGCACCACCTGGCAATCGCAGCTGATTGGCTCTCCTATCTCTCTCTGCTGACAGGGCTCCGACTGTGAAATTACATTGATTTTTACTATTTAAACTGAAACCTGCCTGTGTAATGTAAGGGAAAAAAATATAAATCTGTGTTTGAAGTTAGAGTGCTAAGTGCTTGCAGCTTCTTTCTGAATCTGTGACCCCCCCCCCCCCACTGAGCCAGCCGACAGGGCACCAACTGTGAAATGACGTTGATTTTTACTCTTTAAATTGAAACCTGCCTGTGTAAAGTAAGGAAAAAAATATAAATCTGTGTTCGAAGTTAGAGTGCTAAGTGTTTGCAGCTCCTTTCTGAATCTGTGAAACCCCACGCCTCCTCCCCACCTCCCACCCCCACTGAGACAGCTCTCTTTGGTGCCCAATTTCTCCAGGGCTATTGTTCTGCTAAATCTCCCCAAACCCCACGCCTCTTACTGTCTTCTAAATTTTCAGCTCCCCCAACCCCTCCACTGATTAAATACTCTCCCTCTGCCCACCATCTTCCTTGACCCTGCACCCACCAGCCTCCTGCAGCCTTCCATTGGCTCCACTCTACTCTAGAATTTCCATTCTGTCGGTTTCACCTCCTAGGCCTATTGGCCATTCACCCTCCTAGGGGCCAACCAACACATTCGTCCAGGCCAATCTCAGGCTCCTTTCTCCTCATAATTACCTCCTTGTCTAAGAAGCTGCTACAAAATCCCAGCACCATGTCCACCATGGCTAGCATTGTACCTCTACTCAGTTGTCTGTGCTCCTGCCTCCCAACCCTCCTCTCCACCATGCCGCCTACCTTTCCCATGCCCCTTCCCCCTACTTGGCTCATATTGTAACTCCTCCTTTCCCCTCCAATCCTGCGCTCTCTCTCTCTCTCTCTCTCTCTACCTCCTACCTGGGCACACTCCACCTCGTCCCCCCTTTCCTAATCAGGCCTCCCCTCCTGGACTCTCCTGTACCTACTTGCTTCTCCCCCGTTACCCACAAAATGTCCATCCTTGCCCCACTCACGGTGGTGCTCTTCCGTTCCAAGCTACCTCCAGTATACTAGCTCAACACCTATCCTTCACCCTCCTCCTTCTCATAGTGGGAGACATACACCCAAATCCAGGACCCTCGACCACCACATCCTCACCAAACTCAGCTGTCACCCCCACCCTGCATCCCATCCCCTCCCAACTGCCAGGTTACCCCCTCCACAAAGGCCTCCATCTCCTTCCCCTAAATATCTGTAGCCTACCACTTAAAATCGACCAGCTACAAGTTCTTGCTGCCCTACATGCCCCTGATGTCCTCATCCTCTCTGAAACTTGGCTTAACAAAAACATTCCCGACTCCTCAATCACAATCCCTGGTTAAACGATGGCCCACCAGGACAGGGCCATGAGAGGTGGCGGCTAAGCCATCTTCATAAGTTCAGACATACACTACGAAATAATGTTATCTAAAACTGAACCTAAAGAGTATGAACTCTTGCTGCTGCAGCTCACACTAACTTTCTCACTGCCCATATTCATTGCCAGAATCTACTGCTGACCAGGCACCCCTGCCACAACTGTTACTGACCTTCTTACACAAATCAGTTCACGAGCACCCACCAGGGAATTATATGATATGGGTGACCTTAACCTAAACTGGTTAACCCCGGCCCTCAACAAAACCCGGACGGATGCTGCTGCCCTCAATTTAACCCAACTCATCACTGTGCCCACCTGCCTAAACCTTAAATCAGGTAACCGCTCCCTTATCGACTGGGCTCAGACCTCCCATCCTCACAGAGTCATCCAAACAGGCCTACTCCCTGACTCTATTAGTAATCACCATGTCATCTACTTTGTTTGCAAAATCCACCATCTCAAATCCCCCCAAGTTCTTAGTCCAACGGTTGTTCAAATCCCTAAACCTCGCTCCCCACCTAAATGACCTTGTCCTAGCTAACTTGCTCCCCTCCCCCCCAATCTGATAGATGACACCCTACTTTACTTGAAAAACACGTTCCTTAAGATATGGGATTCCCATGCCCCGCTGCGACATACTAGGGTACGCGGTACCCACCTGTCTTGGATCTCCCAAGAGCTCACAGCTTGTATGAACACCTGTGACTCAGCATGGCAAGCCTTCAAAGCCTCAGCCCTACCTCAGAACCTCTCCCACTACCGGTATCTGCACAACATGTGCACTAGAGCAACTTGGCTAGCTAAAGCAGAGTACTTTAGATCCTCCCTCCAATCTAACCTTAATAGCCCCTCCAAATTCTGGAAGGTCATACACTCCCTCTTCTCACCCTAGCGGCCAAGCCCTCGCCTCTCTTTAGTGTAAACAACTCCACATTCTTGGATCCTATCACATTCACTGCTGAGTTTAACTTATATTTCTCCACCTGCGCTTCCTCGCTCCTTTCCTCCTTACCCCCCATGTCACCTTCTCCACCACCTACAGGGCAAAACCTACCTCAAAATACAGGTATTTTCTCCTTCAGGGAAATCTCTCCAGATGAAGCTCTAGAAGCCCTGCTAACATTAAGCCCCTCAAATGGGAATTTCCCAGATGGACTAGACCTCAAACTTCTGTTCCTCTCAGCCTCTGCCATAGTCACCCCTATTGCCTACCTCCTAAATCTATCCTTCACCACTGCATCTGTCCCTCTGTCCTGGAAGCACGCCATTGTCATCCCTCTCCACAAAGGGGGTGCCTCCTCCTCCACCTCAAACTATCAGCCAGTCTCCCTCCTCCCTGCTCTGGCGAAGCTGCAAGAACACTTAGTACTTAGCCAGCTAACCTCCTATCTTGCCGACTCAAATTTCTTCACATACTATCAGTCCGGATTCAAGAAAGATCACTCCACTGCCTCCTCTTTACTAAGACTTACTGACACATCCAATCTGAATTGGATAGAGGCCTCATCACCTCTACTATTTTCATCGATCTGACCAAGGCCTTCGATACAGTCTTCCACACTCTGTTACTATCTAGCATCTCTGACTCTGGCCTTTCCATACCTGCTACTGCCTGGTTCAGTGCCTATCTTACAGACCACACTCAATCTGTCAGGATTGCGGATGCCATATCCCCTTCCCTCCCCATGTCCACCGGTGTCCCCCAAGGATCGGTGCTTGGGCCTATCCTATTCTCTATTTTTCTAAACAACCTGCCCCAAACTTGTTCTGCCTCCTTGATCCACATGTATGCTGATGATACTGTCCTATTTTCTTCTGGCTTTTCCCCAGCCTCAGTTGCCTCTACCTTCCAGGTGGATTTTAACAAAGTCCAGCTCTGGTTTAACTCTCACCAGCTCTCTCTAAATGCTAAAAAAACTGTAACTATGACTTTTGGTACATCCCAGCGACTAGCCAGGCTCCCCTCCCTCCCACTTTTCAACACCCTTGATGGGTTAGAGCTGGAGGACGCTTGACAGCCACCTCACCTTCGCAGTCCATGCTGACTCTATACTAACAAAACTCTGCCCCAAGCTCGGAGCTTTATACTGGAACCGTTCTAGCCTCCCCTATCCAGTCCATCGTGAGCTTATCCAGAAGATGATACTTCCTTCCTTTGATTATTGTGATATTGTTTACAGTGCCACCCACAAGTCAGTTTTATCCAAACTGGATACTCTTTTTTAATGCTTTCTGACGGTTCACTCTTGACGCTCCTCCTCGCACCCACTGCTGTGAGCTATACCACTCCCTTGCTCTCCCCTCCCTTGAGAACAGCTGCCTAATACACTGTGCCAAGTTTATCTCAAAGAACTGGTTTGGTACCCTCCCAGTGTATCTGACCTCCATACTATCACCCCCTCTGGCACCCACCTATGCTCTGAGGTCCCTAGACTCAAGGCTCCTGTTAGTCCCCAGACATCGGACCCAAGCTGGCCAGGCCACCTTCTCTCACTGCTTCCCTCAACTCTGGAACTCTTTCTCCCCTCTGAAATTCATCACTCTTCCTCTGTCCACTCACTATCCTATGCCCTTGCCAACCACTGCTCAGTAAACAGCTCCTGCAGCTAACTCTCCAATCTATTCTACCTCAGACACTCTTATATTTCTTCTCCCAGTAGGCCCAATGGTGCTACTTCTCTAACCACACCCAACTACTGCACTTGACCCCAACTTTTGAGCTAGCTAGCTTGCACTTACCCATATGTCATTATATACCACAGCCCACTACCTTAGCAGGATTTCCTCATTGTAACTGTTACTCTCGACTATTAGGGTATATCTATTAATCCACACTCAGCTATTCCTGTCAAACATATGCAGCTGTATTATCTAATTATATGTTTTCAAGGTATAAAGCATGACTTCCCCATGTAATTGCTACTATACTATAAGAAAGGGTAAATTGTCATCTATGCCCAACTATTTCTGTCAAATGTTTTCAACTGTATTGTAATTGTATGTATATATGTCAGGACCTGGACTACCCTTGTCCTCTTCCCCACTGTACCCCTCCCCCCAGGTCACACTGGGAGACGAACAGTTCTTGCTCAGTGTGCTTTTCCTGGTGAAACAATTTCAATAAATAAATAAATTGTTCTGTGACCCCGCGGTTTAGTTCCAGGTCACATGATTGCTATTTTAGCCCACACTGCGGCGAGCAGAATATCCCTGAACAGCTGCGAGTATTGCTGGCTGCTGCTACTCCAAATGCAAGCAGCTCTCTATATGAAATATATGTCTTGTGTGCTTTAAACTGTGGTAAAGTGTGTATTATATCTGTCCTCTGTTAGAGCTCTGCACTAGCTGAAAGCAGGAAGAGGAGTGTAGTTCAGTATGGGTACTGAAACTACAACTCGCTGAGCAACCCAGTGCATTTCTTTCTGCTGGAACTCCAGCTTGTTATTTCAACCTCACACACTATTTGGGGCATAGCACAGTATTTGTATTGATTTTAGAAGCTACAGCTACACAAACTGTTCTGTGACCCTGCAGTTTGGTTCCGGGTCACGTGACTGCTATTTTAGCTCGCACTGTGGTGATCAGGGCGAGCCTGGGCAGCACAAGCATGCATCATCCCACACAAAGACACTCACGTCTGTGCATGTTTTGCATGTTCTGTGGGTTCTGGGGATAACCAAGCAAAAGGAACACAAGGCAGGAAGTAAGTACTAGTATCACAGCATCAGAAAAAATGACTAAAGGCATTAGGAAGCTTTCTCATTATTGGATATTATAGGCTATAGGCCTAGTAGTACCAAAAGCCTGCCAGTTTACTTAAATTATATTTAACAAGCTGAAGCATCTACAAACTGCACTATAGGCATACCTATAATTTGGCCATATGTTTATGTGTGATTGCCACCAAACACTGCAACCTAACAGGAAGCGACCTTAGAAGATTTGTAGAGTACTCTGAATAGACACTAATTATATATGTCACTAAGGGAAAAATGCCTGAACCAACAAATAAAACAGATACAATCATCACTTTAGATGGAGAAATTTGGATCAAATGTAGCAGTTGCAACATGTATCTTATAACAAGTAACAACATTCCCTTGGAACAACAGTTCAACTGTGTTAAATGTTTAACTAATTTGGAATTACAAGCAGAAATAAACTTATTTGGTAACAGATTACAAACCCTAGAGACTAGTCAAAAGGATATGCTACAGCGTTTTGACATATTGCAAAATATACAATCCTCAGCACTGAATACATATACTACTGACCTTGTGATAAGTCCAACACTTCTTGCACTACCTCAAAGAACCTCTTCCAACAAAGACCCCAGAATTTCATCCATCATCAGATCAATAGTTCTATACCTCATCATGTAGGATCCTCAAAAAAAGGGCACGGGACCTTGATGATGATGGTTCTGAGGCATATCCAGATTGGACGACAGTCTCAACCAGGGCACCAAAGAAGGGAAGGAAAGCAGAACGATTCCTTATTCTGACCTCAGATAGATTTAGCATTTTCCAGATAGAAAATATGGATGACAATCCAAATACTGAGGAGTTAATCCCAAATACACCAGACAGTACCCCAGGATTTATTCCAAGTGGAAATAATGACACACTACTAATTAACTTGAGTGAAGAGCCTAATAATATTACTGAACCACAAAACCACATAGCCCATACAATAGAACCTGATCAACATATGGATACAGTAACTAAATATGATGAGAACTATATCCAACCTAATATTTTGGTACTTGGGAACTCTATCATCAAGCATCTTGACAGGGTGATCTGTAACCCAGATAAGGAATTTAGAACTTGTTCTAGCTTTCGTGGAGCTAAGGTTGCAGAATTAATGGCAATGGCTACAGATATCTTACAAAATGCAGGGGAAAATCCACTGGTAATCATTCATGCAGGCACGAATGATATTGGCCAAAGAAAATTAAATGAACTAAAACAAGATTATGTGTTCCTATCTAACGCCATAATTGATTTGGGTTGTACCCCATGCTTTTCAGAATCCTCCCAGTTCCTAGAGCAAGACCAGCTAAAACACAAAGCATAAAACAACTAAATGAATGGTTGAGGAAATGGTGTTTCAAACAAAATATAACATGTCTGACCCACTGAGAACAATTTTCTGACAGGAATGCTTTATTTTGCTAGGATGGACTCCATCTAAGCTGATGGGGTAGTACCCTTTTGGGGAAATCCCTTTTGAACTTCATTGACAATTATTTAAAGTAATTGTAAGGAGGTAGAAGGGGAATGATCACCCTTCTCTAATGACCAAAGTTAATGAAAAGCATAACACAAATTGCAAAATCCTTATGCTAAATGCTAGAAGTTTGAATAATAATAAATTGGCTGAATTGGAAGCTAAAGGTCAAATTTTGAATCCTGGAATCATTGCAGAGTCTAAAACGTGGTGGGATAATAGCTCCACACGGATTCAGAATATCACCAACTACAAACTGTACTATAAAAATAGGCAGGGAAAAAGGAGGTGGGCTTTGTTTGTATGTACATAATGATATTGATTCGCACCAACTTATGCAGGAAAACAATAATGATAATGAAAGTACATGGGTAAACATCAGATTTAAGGGTCATCGTACATTACTAATTGGTAACTTTTATAGGCCACCTGCAGCAGATCATAGCTATAATGTATCCTTATTTAATGAAAAAACTGATATGACCAATAAAGGAAATACTATCATCGAAGGCGATTTCAATATTCCAAGGAATAAATTGAAATACCCTAAAAGGGTCTGGTGAAATGGAAAATATCTTCATTAATATGTTAACTAATAGTGGATTGGAACAATTAATAAAACAGCCTACCTGTGGTAATAATATTTTGGACCTACTTATGACTAATAATGAACATACCATAACAAATATTGAAATCACTGAACCATTAGGAAACAGTGATATTAATTCGGTTTTGTTTAGCATTCCAATAAAAATTATTAAAAATACAACTTCAACAAGACTAATAAACTATGACAAAGCCAACTATGTTGAAATAAACAAACAATTAAATAACACTGAATGGGGTATAGTACTCAATTATTTAACAGTTGAAGCAGCTTGGAACTATATAAAACAAACCATATTAGACTTGGAATCTAAGTTTGTTCCTACTAGAAAGAAATATAATAAGGTAAAATTCTCCTTTAGTACTCTGAGTCAATACACAAATTAATAAAAACAAAGGAAAAATTATTTAAGAAAATCAAAAAATTTCCCAGTCCATCAAACACTAAACAATATAAACAATCAGTTAATATTTTAAAGAAAGCAATAAAGAATGCAAAATATAGATTGGAATTCAAATTAGCACACTCAAAAAATAATACAAAAGCCTTACATTCATATTTGAAAGGCAAAAATCAGACAATTAAAATGATAGGTCCTATTAATAAAAACGGGTCACTAGTTGTAAATGAGCAGGAGATAGAAAACAGCCTAAACAGCTATTTCTGTTCAGTATTTAAAAAAACGTCCAGTACACATGTTAAACATACTCCTGAATTAGACTCCAAACCGATAAACCAAACATATACAACAACACATGAAGACATTTTATCAGCTCTACTTACTATAAAAAAAAAAAAAACAGAAATTCCAGTCCTGGACCAGATCACATTCATCCAACATTTCTAAGTAATACTGCTGCAGCCATTTCTATACCCTTAATTATTTTATTCAAAAAAGCATTATCAGATAAGCTAATACCATCTGATTGGCACAAAGTTATGGTCATTCCCATATTTAAGAAGGGAAATAGGACAGAGGTTGGAAATTACCGTCCTATAAGCTTGACCTCAGTGGTCTGTAAATTAATGGAGAAAATCATAAAGAAACTCTTTGAAAGTGAAATTAATCAGCTTGATATTACTGACAAATCACAACATGGATTTAAAAAAGGATATTCATGTACTACTAACTTAATTTCCTTTTACAATCGTATTAGTAAAGAAATTGATTTGGGGACACCAATGGACATGATATTATTAGATTACAGCAAGGCCTTTGATCTTGTACCACATCAAAAATTGCTTAACAAACTTATTAAATTTGGCTTTTCATCATGGCTAATAGATTGGGTCAAAGAATGGTTGGCTGATAGAACACAACAGGTCAAAGTAAATGGCTATGTATCTAATCTTGGAAGGGTGACCAGTGGGGTACCTCAAGGGTCAGTTTTGGGCCCACTTTTGTTTAATATTTTCATTTCAGATATGACCATAAGTAACAATAATATCCTCTCCAAGTTTGCCGATGACACAAAATTAGGTGGTAAAATAGAGAGTGAAGAAAATACAAAATCAATCACCAATGATCTACTGCTGATTGAGAAATGGGCTAAAGAGAAAAGTATGTCATTTAGTGTTGAAAAATGCAAGATAATGCATTTTGGTACAAAAAAAACATGTATAGACTACTATCTTAATAACCGGCTAATTTCTAAATCAACTTGTGAGAGAGATTTAGGTATCTTGATCAATAACAAATTAACACCACCTGACCACTGTATAAAATTCTGCAAACAGTCAAATGGCCTGTTAAACAGAGTAAGGAGGACATTTGTTTCTAGGAACGAACAATGCCTTATCCCACTCTACAGGTGCTACCATACCAAAAGAGTAATATAGCAATGTTGGAAAGGGTTCAGAGGAGGGCCACTAAAATGGTGTCAAAACTAAAAAATACAGATTATCAAAAATCAAAATCAAAATTTATTTATAGTGCGCTTTTCAACATATCAAAGTGCAAATACAAAACAGCATCTTACATAATAAATAATATAAAAACAATAAAAAGCAGCAATAAACCTATCCATATGCTAATTCGAATAGATAGCTCTTCAGGGACACCTTAAATGATTCCGTGGACAGATACTCCATAATCTGACGAGGTAGAGAATTCCACAGGGTTAGGGCCATAAAGAAAAAAGCCTCTGGCCCCCAGATGACTGAAAGAGGCAGACTCTAGGAATCTCTAGCAATCCCTAAGCAAGGCTGAGTGGGCGGAGAGGGTGGTAGAGTCGAAGGAGATCTTCCAAGTGATAGTAGACTAAAAAAAACAGGCCTGTTCCCACTCCAGTTAAGAAGATGCAGAGGCGATTTACTCCTCCTGCTCAAAATTTTGAAAGATAATGATATGAAGAGTAGTTTAGATATAAAATTCACTGATAGACGTGTAGTGGGCAGATCTCGCAACAAAATCTTAGATGTAAAATGGGTCAATACATCTAAAAGAGATAATTTCTACAACATCAGAGTGGCTAAACTCTGGGATACTCTCCCTCAGGACCTAATTGATTTGGACAATCCAAATTCCTTTAAAAAAAACTGGATGAATCATGTTGAATCTGAGCTCCTGGCCAAAGCACTTGATTCCCTAGGTTCTTTAAGATAGAGGTTAAATCAAACTAACAGTCAGATATTTAAAGGTTATGAAACAAGTTTTATTTTCTAATCCTATAACAAGCATATACTTCCTACTCAAGCATAGAATTAAAAAGCAGTCCTAATTTACCTGACACAGGTGTTGATCACTCACCATATGCAGGCTATGGCATACATGCTACGGCTTTTAGACTTCTTCCTCCTTCTCTCTCCTCTTTTCTGTCCTCCACCCTTCTCTACCTTCTCCAACAACCCAGCACAAATGTGCAGCTTTTATATTCTAGCTGACCTTACTCTTTGAGTGACCACTAGATCCTTGGACCATTCATAATGTTAGTATAAGGTTTTTACCAAATTTGGCATGTGCCTTAGACTTTAAGAATTGCTGGCCAATTCTGATTGGTTGTGGCTAATTACTGCACAGTTACATCATAGCTAAGGGGTTACAGCCTCCATAATTGGTGAGTGATCACACTGGCCATTAGATGGCAGCAGTGCTCCATCTACAATAATAGCTAGTGTCTTGTTTTGACACAGTATGGTTTGGCTTGCATTGAAACATATGATCCTTATATACAATTCTTATCCTACACAAGCCAAACACATATTTTTCACTTGAGTAATCCATATATATATATATATATATATATAACCCCTGTATGCCTATGGTTGATTGTACATCTGCTGACTTCTTCAGTTGTAAAATAATGCTGTTTTCCTTATTTATTTCAACCTTGTACTGTACTGTATACACTGTATATACTTTTTCTTCCTTGTATATTATTGCTTTTTGTATACCTGCTTCTGTACTGTACTTTGATGTATTCATGACCAGGTCCACTTTGCAAATGAACCTTGCTCAATGGTGCCTGCCTGGATAAATAAAATTTTGATTGATTGATTGATATATACATAAAGCATACAAGCATAATCACAGTTTGTACAAAACATTTACACATTGGGTAAACAACACTGACAGACATAAGGTTTCAACTTTTCAGTGGAATTGAGAACAGACAATTTAGAATAAACATCTACAGTGTTTAAAGTACCAGAACTGTGACTTCTTTTCAGAGCATTTTCATTTCTTTGTGCAGAGTATCAAGACTTAGCTGTAGTTAAAAAATTTAGTAACAGAAATGGATATAGCCCTACATTTATAAAGGAGTTAAATTGATTTTACCAAAAGACATTGCATTTTCAGTGGTAGCCACATTTATACAGAGACAATTGAGGGTAGTGAAAATCAGCACTGTATACTACATCTCAGAAACACCACAAATATAGACATTAGTTGATCTAAACATTTGGTTATTAACACATAATCCCAGAAATGACTTTTACATGACCCAGAAGAAACCAGTGAACCCTGTATTGTTTTACTCAGCAAACAGTGAGAATTGGAATGTTGGGCAATGGTTTCAGTTGAGATATTTCTTAGATATACATTATTGTAAGTAATGCTAAACCTTCCTGGAAATTACAGGGTCTGTGTTTGCATGGCATGAATGAAGAGACAGCAGCCATAAAATTACATTTATGAGTAACATCACATGCTTGTTAATTATACAGGACCTCTTCCAATCTTTGGTTTTGATTAAAGACATTTGTTTACAAATGGGTCCTGTAATTTGGGAAAATAGTCAGTTGCTGATAAAGCTGCTTAACTGGTCCATTCAAAACATTCCTTGACCCCAGGTGTTTTCTCTCCACAGTGAGAAGATTTTGAAAGGTCAGGTATAGTTTATCATCTACCCTGAATATAAGTAAATATAAACCTTTAGTTTTTATCAGAAAAGACAATATGTCAGCAAACACCTTTTATTGGTTTATACTGAACTGCTGCTTAATCCAACAGTCCCCACCTTGATGCCAGCAAAGCAAGGGCATGATGATTACATTAGTTTAAGTGCGCTGTCTGCAAAAATTAAAATTGTGCATGTGTGTGTGTGTGTGTACTTTAAACAGCATATTATGTGTATACGGATGAAATGACAATTAACTGAAGAACAATTAAGGCATTATGCATGAGTTCATCCAAAGATTGTTAACCTTATGTATAGCATAGCTAATTTTGATGAGGAGGTGTGTAATTTTACACTCCAGCAAAGATTGCAAATTTCAGTATAAGGGATCAGTATGCACATTGAAAACAGGTATCTACCTGTTAGCATCCTCCTGGTGGCTAGGTTTACTTGAATGACAGACTCATTATGTATGGAGACAGGAGTGATCACAGTCTGGCCAATAATGGTATGTTTATGAGGGGTGGTATGCTCATGAGTGGCAAAACAAAAATTTGGGGTGACGACATCACAAAAGAGGGACCCATAAAGATATTTTTTATAATTAGGAACAATACAGTACTGCCCTCCATATTATGAATGACTGTAACAGTCAGCAGACACCATTTAGTAAGCTGGACTGGACAAGAGCTGGTGAGGTTTAATTGCATTGGGCCAGTTGCTTTAGCATTTGTCTGCTTTTCAGGTATACAATCACAGACAGGAATAGCAACATTGAACACCTCACATCTACACACATATATGTACCCTCTCACAGCTCTCACAGAGCAACATGCAGTATGTAGGGCTCTCCACATCTGTGTCTCAGGGTAAAACACCAGGAGCTGTGCTAAATTCAGTCATTCCTTGTACACGTCCCCTTCTAAGTGTCATATGGAGTGGACAGTGGCCAGTTTAACAAATACTGATATGGCAGGGTCAAGAATGAACAAGGACACAATGAAGCATGTCCCTAATCGAGCATGATCCTTTAATATAATATAGGCCTCTGTTGGGATGTGACATTACTGACCCCAGGTTTTGGGCAGTGCTAAACCAAGGCCTCAGGCAATTTGTTTTAGCACAAGTCCAGTCTATTTCACCACACATGTAGCCACACTGGGAGCAATACCCATTCATTTTGATGAGATCTGGGATGTGGCCATTTTCCACATCCTGCAGTAACGTAGTTACTATAGCTAGAACATAACCACCATAGGCTGTGCAAATGATCTCTTGACCTTGTGTTTTTTTCTTTTCTATTATTGATTTAAACCAATTTAGTTATCTTTGCTTGATTCTCATTCAATGAATTAGCAATGCTGTTATGATACACCAACAGCTGCAAATTTAGTACAAGTGAAGTAATATGCACATTTAAGGTTACAGCATAATGTACAATTAGTTTGACCAGGTTCATGAGGAAGATATTTCTTCTTGTGAAATGGCTCTATTAGGATAACCACTTGACCAATGACAGCAGCTTAGGCAACAACATTTGGTTAAGTAGTTATTTGAGATGAGGCCAGGGAAGTGCCCTTGTTTCCACAACTCATGAGCAAATTGTAAATTATGAGAACACAGTTCCCATAGGATATGCATATTACTTGTTTACCCATATGTTTGTATTGGCCTTTTAAAGACTGCTTGTAAAATAAAACCTTGATCTTGGTTTGTGCACAATAAATAAGCATACAACATTGTACACCATGGAACCATTAACAAACTTTTAGGCCTCAAGAACCCCCCTTTTTATGGCTAAACCATTAGGATTCTGCATTTTAGGCTTATCAGTTTTCAAAATGCCCAATATTAAATGGAAGCAGAAAAAAAGAACATATTTATTTGGACACAGTGCCATCATTTTGCCATATGAAGAATGACAGGCACGTGCCTAACCCAAACATTTCAAAAGAAACATATTTAAAACATACTTAAACTAAATATTTTAAAAGAGACATATTTTAAGAAAAAAAAATTTAACACAGGAAATTAAATGAACATTTAAAATTTAAAATTTAAAATTTGAACATTTTAGGACATAACAGGTACAACAAGCACCTAACTGATCAAAGTCTCTGGGTAGAAGCAAAGTGAAACCAGTGGATACAACAGGTGCAGCTGTGCATAACTGACTAAAGTCTCTGGAGTAGGAGCAAAGTGAAACCACTGAATGGATGCAGTTGCATTTTAAAGTCTTGTACAGTCTTGTATAAAAGGAGACATTTCAGCACTGTTTATATAGTTCATGATGTTTATAGTGTTTATGATGGTTTGTCATGGTTAGTACAGTCCTTTGCAGTTCTCTTTTTTTTTCAGTACCAGCCACTGCTTTATGCGAGATGTCATTGTGAATGTTTCACACACAGCAAGAAGAGGGATCCCTTTTTATATGCACAGACCCTGTCCTTGCCCCTGGGAGTTATTTGAACTCTAGGGCCTTTCCACATTATAACTTCTATGATACCTCCAGTTACTGCTACTGGAGGAAGTATGGTGCCAACTTGGATTAGCATTATGGGCCACTTGAACTTCATACACCTACATTTTGTCCTGTATCCTGAAATGACAGAAAAACAAACTAGAGTTGAGGAGAGTTGGTTCCCCTCTTTCCTCCAAAGATTATTTTTTTTTCTTTAGCTGTAACAGCCAGGAACCATCTAATTGTTGCCTTTTTTTTCCTAATGACTTCAGATAGAAGGTAATGTTTGTTTTTTTCCTTGATCCTAAATAGGTACATTGTCTGATGCATTTCAGCTCCCATAAAAGATGGTCCCCTGTTGCTGTCCATCTGTAAGGGCATCTATGGGCTTTTTTGTGAAGGTGAGTTGTTTACCCCTCCAACCTCTGGTACCTCCCCCTTTCAAGCAGGCCTCACAGATTTATTTTAGGTTGCCCACTGTAAATATATGGGCTTTATGGCAGTGTACCTAAGTAGTTTGATATGTGTTAATCACTTACCATTTGAGGCACGGAAGTCCATCTGTAATTACACTGGAAGAAACTTAGGACATTACAAATTTAAACTGAATCAGAAAACAGAAAAAAATACTTGTGGCACATTGATGTATTGCTACATAACCCATATGGTTGCTGCCAGTTGTTTGCCCTTTGTAATTTTGATTTCATAAATTGAAAGACTACACTTACTTAGAGTGTAGCATGGTCCTTCCCTCATTTATGCTGCAGAAGGTGCTCTGCAGTGCCATACCATTTGAGCATAATCTTTTTGAACTTCCTGCCATTTTATTAGGTAACACACCTTTGTAAAACTACTAAGCAGTTTGAGAGCTTTATTTTTCCCGAAACTGTATTTTTCCAAACTATGGGCAACAAACAAATGCAATTTTCCTCCATAGTTGTCTCCTTGTATGAAACACATTAAAACTTTTAACATATTTAAACTTAAATGACATCCACATTAACATTCCCCACCTGCAAAACACTTGAACAAGATATGTTTTGCAAGAAAATTTGCAGTGACAGTTTTCACTGAAAGGGAATAAAATTAGTGATCATTAAAATAAATGTGCTACCTATAGAGATTGGTACCAAAAACCAAAATTGCAGAGGAGTTTAAGCAATAGAGGGTTACCATACTTAACCTTTGCTTGACATGGAAATGAAAAACATGCATTAGTAATGCTTTAGCTTAACAAGTACATGATAACCATTTGTTTTGTTTTTTAGAAAACTGAAAGGCATTATCAGAAGTGAAAATGTTTATGTAATAAATTTATAAAGCATAGTTTTTTTTTAAGTTTAGAGACTGCACAACATGCATCTCTGAAAGCTTAAGCAGTGAGTTAATTGTATCCAAATGATAATAATAAAAAAAAATTGCAATTGTTGACTTTTTTTTAATGCACATGGATATGCCACTTTGTTATGGATATTAAAAGGAAAAAAGCTTAAACATAGTTTAAAGATAAATATTTTTCACAAACTTACTACCTGAAAATGATAATCATTATAATTAGTGTTTTTAGTAAACAATTTAAAAGAAGAACTAATGTTCGGAGGTCCAGAAAGCAAACCGGTTAGGCTAGTTTAGGGGACAGCAGAAAGCAGAGTAATTGAATTTAGATTAAGCCAACTGGTGAAGCAGAGAAAATGTTAAAGATTTAAAACAAATATTTATGGCTGTAACTGCAGCATATTGTTTGGACTTACAGTGACAATCCTGCAAATTATTTCCACGTGGCACATATGACTGTAAGCTTTGGCACAGTTTGTTTTAAATTCAACACATTTTTAAAAGACAGTTTTGCAACCAATAAGAAGAAAAAGACAAGTAATATCAGTTTGACATTGGCAATACTAATTGCTGCTATCCTGTATGTAACCCAAAATACATGCATGATATTGAGCTGTTGCAACTAACACGTGCAATCCTTTAGCTAATTAACCATGATTACAGCATTGCCTCAGGCGATAATACATATGGAGCAGTAATGTGAAAAAAATTACCCTGTGACATCACCGAGGCTAGCTTGAGAAGCAAATTACACATTTTTATGACTTCTGTAGACTAAAATAAACCTTAAATGGTGAAACATTTTAAGGCACAAACCTCTAATTTATAAGGTTTAATTACAGCATGTTTCTTGTTGAAACCCAGAGTGCTTTTCACCCAACAGACAAAAGGCAAACATTTTTTTCCTTATGACACAAGGAATTTTGCCCAGCTTTTAAACTAAGCAAATGTGTGCAATTTGCGGTGTAAGAAACTTTGCATTTAGTACAGAGAAAATTAAATAAAGGCCAGCATTGCAAAACAAAAGCAATTGTCAATGCAGTTTGCAAAATACAGTATGTGACTTACACATTTTTAAATAACCAAAACAGCATCAAACTTTTTGATACCCTAGTTACTCTTTATTTAAAGCTAATGTAGTTTATTTTATTTTCTTTGGTGGGTGTGGCTGACTGCACTTTAGCCCTATATGTTTTCTTTAAGGTAAGAAACCTTGTTATAATATTTTCTTAGCAACAGGTGCCATCTGTTACAAATGGCACAAACATGCTGTAGCACCAAGTCAATACACTTTTGTTTTATTACCTTATTACTGCTTTAAGTCATGCATGTAACTTATTGCATAGCTGTGGATGTATGTGTGGGGGGTAGAAAGAAAAAGAGTTATGAAAAGACGGCTAGCATATGGAAAGTCCACATTAAAGTTAGATCTGGCATGCTGTGGTTTTTATTTTTGAGCTGAAGATTTTAATTTTCAGCATGCCAGTGTTTACTTTTTGTTTGCCTAACCATGATTATTCAATGCTTCTCCTGGCAATCTGTCATACTTTGGTGTCCATGGTGACTCACAATTCACTTTTAGGTGGAGGGTCAGAGTCTTTGCATTATAGAGTGATGATGGGGCTGTGACTACAGGCAGTACTTCTGGTGCTGTTACAACACTGTTTCTCTCTCTGCCTTTATTTTTTCTTTGACCTTCTGCTGTTCATACCCCTGAGTTTGTTTTAGTCTTATACCTTGCTGGAGATTTACAATTATGTTACTCTGTTTCATGCAAGCTGCTTTTAAATTTTCATTTTCTCTCTTTAAAATCTCTTTTTCTTGTCTCAGTTTTTCTAACTCATTTTGCAAGGTATTGTTAGAACACTGGACATCATTGAGCTGAGCTATAGCTTTCATTTTGTGGTGTTGGAGCTCTACTATTTTTTCCTGCAATTCACAATTCAGACTGGTTGCAGCAGCCACTTCCTTGCCATAGCCAGTATAAAGGGGCCATGAGGGGCTTATCCTGTCCTCCTCTTCACCTTTTTTATATGTTTCCCTTTCTGTGTGTTGCTGACTGGGGTGGGAACACAGCTGCTGATGCTGGACCTCATTGTAGGGAGGCAGAGCAGTTGGAACCACTGATTGGCTTGGTACCATCATCCCTGGTGCTACCACAGCAACTACACCCCTATGGAATTGCATTTCACTTTGTAGTTGTTTTATCTGCTGGTGACAGTGCAAGTGGTCTATTTCCGAACCCTTTCTCATTTCTGTTACCATTTCTATTTGTTTTCTTAAATCGGCTTTTAAGTCAGCATTTTCCCTGTATAATTTATCTCTTGCAGCTTGTATTTGTTCTAGCTGCTGATGCATGGTATTGCTATAACACAGTGCATTGGTTAGCTGCCTAGTAAGACTGCATTGCATTAGTGTAGATTGTAGTTCTTTTTGTTTTGCTTCTTCCACTTGTTTTTGTAAGTCCAAATTGCTAGATTGTAAATCTGGAGCTTGCCTTTTTATGCATTTTAATTTTTCCTCTAAACTGACTACTGTGACATACAATCCTTTTATTTATTCAAGTCTAGGATTACACAATACCTTTGAGTGTAGGCTCTTTTACAAAGGTTCCATGTCAGAAATTGAACAGTATACAGTATTAGAACAGTACACAGGCAGCAAACTTTGGTGAAAAAGTGAGAAGTACATGAGGGGAGAGTAGAGGATGGGGTAGGAGGGAGAGAGGGGGAAGGAAAGAACAGAGTTCAAGTGGATGGGGTAGAAAAGGTGGGAGGGAGGAGCTTGGAGGGAGGCATGGGGGGAGAAAGGTGTGCAGCCTGAGGGCCTTGTCAGGGACAGACAGTAGTAAGTGCCCAGATTGGGGAGATGCACATTTAATGAAGAAGTGCTTGATACAGGGGATGAGGCAGGAGGGTGGGGAACCAATGGGGTGAGCAGTCACAAGAGCTGGAGGCAAGCAGGGAGAGTCGAAGTCTGGACTTGAAGGCACCAAGGGTTGGTGCAGCGAGAATGTCGCTGTTGAGTGAATTTAGCCAATAGGGTGCCCTGTATGTAAATGATCTTTGTCCTTGGGTAGTCAGACACCTTGGGATATGTAGGAAGTTAGGCTTGGAATGCCTTGTAACAGATAGGCTGGACCTGGATGAGAGAAGAGTGTGCACTCCAGGAGGGGCAAGGCCCATCATTATTTTCTTGGCAGTGATGCAAGTCTGATATTTAATTCGACATTCAAGTTGCAGCCACCCAGTCCGGGAGTAGAGTTCTCAAGTGTGAGTGAGACGATGGGATCCTGTGATGAGTCAACAGACTTTATTGAGAGAGATAGTTATACGTTTGAGGGATGTGGCGGTGACAGAGCCATATATGATAAGACCAAAGTTGATGATGCTGATGACAGAACTGTGGACTGCAATTGACAATGCATCAGAGGTAAGGTGTTTCCTATGCTTCAACAGTAGGCCCAGTTGGGTGTTGGTGGATTTCGCCACGTTATTAATGTGGGCAGCATAGGAGAGATGGGGGTCCAAGGTGATGCCAAGGTACTTGAAGGATTGCGTATGTTCAAGTAAGACCACTTTCATAGTTTTGATGGAGAGTTTGTGGTGTTTGTTTTTGTTGTATGGGCTGCTGAAGGTCATTGATTTTGTTTTTTTCTGACTGAGGATCAGTTTGGGTGTTGAGAACCAGACTTCAATGGAAGAGAAGCCAAGCTGGAGTTTTACTTCCAGGGCTTTAGGATCATGATGAGAGGCTAGGAAAACTGCACCATCAGCATACAGAATGATTTTCTCAGTGCGGGAGTTCAGTAATGAGCTTAGGAACAGGCTGAAAAGGAAAGTTCCCGGGATAGAACCCTGAGGGACCCCAGAGTGGACAGATCAGGGGTCCAAGAGGGTATCAGCAATTCTAACTCTCTGAGACCGATTGAAGAGGTAGCTTTCGAACCAGCTAATAGAGTGATGTGAGAGCCCGGCCTTTAGGAGCTGACCAAGCAGGAGGCGGTGATTTACGGTGTCGAACGCTTTAGTCAAATCGATAAAGACTGAGCCCATAAGTTGTCCATTATCCAGTGAGTTGTGGATCACACCGGTGAATTTGAGAAGTGCAGAGGAGGTGCTGTGTCCTTTTCTGAATCCATGTTGTTGCCAGCAAAGTATGTTGTGCTTATCTAGAAAGTCAGTAAGCTGGTCAGAAACAATGTGTTCTAGAGCCTTGGGGGGGAGAATTGATATGGGTCTGAAATTCTCAAGGGCTGTTTTGTCACCCACTTTGTGGATAGGGGTAACTGTGGCAGATTTTCACTTATCCGGGAACTGGCTTAGGCTGAGGGAGAGATTAAGAATCTTGGTCAAGGGCACAAGTACCTCTTCAAGGGTGAGCATCAGGAGTTTGAGATCAATGGAGTCATTGCTGAATCTTGAGTTCCTAATGGCTTTGAAGACATACTTGCGAGCCTGGTGAGTTGTGACTGTTTTAAAGTAGAAAAGTGGGTTGTCTGAGGAAGAGTTCATTTGGGAATGAGGAGAGTGGTCATCATTGAAGAAATCAGTGGGTAGAACGGAGCTGAGGTCAGTGAAGGCAGAGTTGAAGGAGTCTGCAATGATTTTGGGGTCAAACATGGTGACTCCATTGATGTTAAACATGGTTGGGGGGGATTTTGACTATTTCCCGGTGACTTCATGTATATTTTTCCAGAAATCCCTTCCATTGCCCCAGGAGTTGGTGAGAGCATTCTTATAATAGGCAGATTTCAATTGACAGATGGATTTGGTGCAGTCATTCTGAGCACACTTGTAGTTTGAGATGTCATTTTGCCTCCCAGAGTTTCTGACTAGTTCCCAGAGGTTGTACCTTGATTTTAGTTTCTTTAGGAGGTCACCTGTGAGCCAGGGGTTACTGAGTGCATTGACTTTTCTCTTCCTTATGGAGGCATAAATGTTACATGCCTCAGTGAAGATTTGAATGAAGTGGTCCAGGGCAGTATTCACATTGGTCGCATTGAAAATTGGAGACCAGTCTTTGAGAAGGAGATAAGATTTGAGACGTGTTAGCTGACCACGGGGTAGAACTCTGCTGGTGATGGTTTTGGGGGGAAGTTTTGTGAATTTATTAGACCAGGTACAGCTGTCAGGGGAGTGGTCACTGAGGGAGTCAGGTAGGACAGTTGTATTTGTGATCCGTGAGGGGTGGGTGGTAAGGATTCAATCAAGGAGGGTGTTGGTGCCGGTCCTGTAATTTTTCCTGGTCAGTGAGTCAACCATCTGTGTGAGGTTGGCCACATTGATGGAGTCTCTGTATGCTCCTGCTTCAACAGCAGGCCAGTTTATAATGAAGACTCCAAGGAGGATGGACTCGGTGTCTGGTGGAAGTGACCTGATGAAGTCTAGAACTGCAGTTAGCCCAAATCCTTGTTCTTTAGGAGGGATGTAGATGGTGACAATTGTGAGGGCTTTGTTTTGTGCACCAAGGAGAATTCTGATTGGAAGAATTTGAGCAGTAGAGGAGTGAGACAGGGTATTAATGGGGTGAACTAGGATAGCGTCTTTTAAGTATACAATGCAGCCACCACCTCTTTTAGCCAACCGGTCGAGCCTGAAAACATTGTAGCCAGTGATGTTGATTGCCTGGTCAGGGACCGAAGGTGAGAGCCAGGTCTCGACAACTGCCAGGATGTCCAGGCAATGTTGGCTGGTAAGGGCCTGCAGGGCATCAATTTTTGGGAGGAGGCTGCAGATGTTAATGGACATGATTGAGAGGGCACCAGTGGACTTACTGTGGTTAGGGGCCTTGTTGAAAGGTGGGCCAGGGTTTGGGTGCACATTGCCAGATGAAAGTAAGATCAGGAACACAAGCCGCAGAGTGTTCAAACGAAGTTCCTTGATGGAAAACTTATGTATTCTTGGTAGACAAGCACGGATAGTATGGTGAAAGTGCAAGGTTGTGGTTATGGTGAAGAGAGAGGACTGGAAGGGTACACTTAGTCCAGTTGCATTAGAGGGCAGTTCCTTAAAGGTAGGTGGGACCCAGGACAGTTGATTGGGTACTTGATGGAGAGTACCCAAGTGGTGATACGCTGTTTCAAGTAGGTAGCTGCAGTGGGGAGAGGGGCAGCAGGCTGCAGGGGAGTGGAGCAGAGGGGTGAAGGGTGTAAGGAGGAAGAGAAAGGAAAGGAGAGAGTGGGAGGAGCGAATGGTGAGATAGGAATGAAGGGGGTTTAGAGAAGCGGGTACATAGGCAGGCAAGCTGAGCATGAAAGGAAAATAGGGGAAAATGGCAGAAGAGAGGGGGAGGAGGAGCAGAGTGGGGCAGGAAACACAGTCAGGTGAGGGCCAGGTGGCAACAGTGACACAGTGATGCAGGGGTTAAGGCTGTGAGAGGGGTGGAGAGGAGGACCAAGGGAGGAGTCCAATAGTGTTAGAGCAGGGAAGAGGGGCCACGGGGGGGCGTGGAGACAGCCTATTTAATTAAGGTGTGAGGAGGGGGAGGGGCAGGCATAAAATGTCAACCGCTTGCAGTTCAAATCAATGGGCGCAGCAGTTCTGAGAGAAGCTCAGTTTTAGCAGGCACCGCTAGCCAATTAGAAGTAGCTGGATGAGGACAGACTCCAATCAGGCTACAGAAATATGAGCGTTGAGCCAATGGCGGCAGTTTTCAATTCCCCAGGCTAGAGAGGACCTCTTACCGGCTAGAAGGATCCCAGGGATGGCTTCAGAGTGTACAGCTGGGCGGCAGGAGTTCCAAGCCGCAGCCACACCAGCGGAGGGTCAAGGAGCCCAAATCAAGGGCTGATTCTGGAAAAGGGAAAGATATAGGGAAAATTAGCAGTGGGAGGGGAGTACAGTTGTGGGGGTGATGTGGGGACTTAAATCGGGGGGCGGGGAGCAGATGCATCGGAGAAGGTGGGCAGGGGGATGAGTGGGGAGGCGACTGCCAGAGGCAGGTATCTCTTAAGACAAAAGAAGACTAGCCTTGGTGCCACGGGGGGTGAGGAATAGGGGATAGGGCAGAGCAGTTTAGCAGAGAGGGAGGCAACAGTGAGTGGAAGAGGGGCAGTTCATGCCCCACAGAAGGAAAGAAAAAGCAATTAGAGCAGTATGAGCAACAGGCTGGCAGAAAACACAATCAGGGGGCTAAAACAGTAGCATTTGGAATCGAGGACATGCACAGGAAAATTTACATTAAAAACTGAAGCAAATCAGAGAGATTCAGAGCTGTGGCAGAGCGAGGGTCCCAGTAGCACAATCAGAGGACAAAAACAGTATCAATTCAGAAACGAGAACATGCACATGAAAATTTACATATCAAACATGAAACAATCCTTGAATGCAGTAACCTTTTTTTGTTTGTCTTTGATTTTCCTTGCCAATTCTGCCTGGAACTGTTCTTTCACATAACCCCAACAGTCACTCTTATGCCTAAACTCTTTGCAAAATTCTTGGCCTTTGTGTGAAATTACAAAATTTGCAATGTATTGTTCCATGTTACAATAACTTATGTATTTTTATTTTTTAATTTTTTTATTTTTATAGTGTACTGTTTCATGTTACAATAACCTGTATATGTACCTATTTAAGACTGGGTCTTATTATACAAGACCTTGGATCAACCACTGTTCTCAGCAGATTGACTCCAACTGTCACTGTGGATAGGTTATGATCCTTTTCCAACAGACAAACTTGATCCAAATATGGGTTTCCCTGTAGGAACATTCCCCAAAATTACAAATATTGACTCATTAGTGCCCTCTATCCTGCTGACGATGCCAATTATTGAATCTGAGCGGCTGGCCAAAGCACTTGATTCCCTAGGTTCTTTAAGATAGAGGTTAAATCAAACTAACAGTCAAATATTTAAAGGTTATGGAACAAGTTTTATTTTCTAATCCTATAACAAGCATAGACCTCCTACTCAGGCATAGAATTAAAAAGCAGTCCTAATTTACCTGACACAGGTGTTGATCACACACCATATGCAGGCTATGGCATACAGGTTATGGCTTTTAGACTTCTTCCTTCTTCTCTCTCCTTTATTCTCTCCTCCAACCTTCTCTACCTTTTCCAACAAGCCAGCACAAATGTGCAGCTTTTATATTCTAGCTGATCTTACTCTTTGAGTGACCACTAGATCCTTGGACCAATCATAATGTTAGTATAAAGTTTTTAACAAAATTTGCCATGTGCCTTAGACTTTAAGAATTGCTGGCCAATTCTGATTGGTTGTGGCTAATTACTGCATAGTTACGTCATAGCTAAGGGGTTACAGCCTCCATAATTGGTGAGTGATCACACTGGCTATTAGATGGCAGCAATGCTCCATCTACAATAATAGCTAATGTCTTGTTTTGACACAGTATGGTTTGGCTTGCATCGAAACATACAATCCATATATACAATCCTTATCCTACACAAGCCAAACATACATTTTTCACTTGAGTAATCCATATATATATATACACACACACACATATATAAAGCATACAGGCATAATCACAGTTACACATTGGGTAAACAACATTGACATACATAAGGTTTTAACTTTTCAGTGGACTTGAGAACAGACAATTTAGAATAACGTCTACAGTGTTTAAAGTACCAGAACTGTGACTTCTTTTCAGAGCATTTGCATTTCTTTGTGCAGAGTATCAATACTTAGCTGTAGTTAAACAGTTTAGTAACAGAAATGGATATAGCCCTACATTTATAAAGGAGTTAAATTGATTTTACCAAAAGACATTGCATTTACAGTGGTAGCCACATTTATACAGAAACAATTGAGGGTAGTGAAAATCAGCACTGCGTACTATATCTTAGAAACACCACAAACACAGACATTAGTTGGTCTAAACATTTGGTTATTAACACAAGATCCCAGAAATGACTTTTACATGACCCAGAAGAAACCAGTGGACCCTGTATTGTTTTACTCAGCAAACAGTGAGAATTGGAATGTTGGGCAATGGTTTCAGTTGAGTTATTTCTTAGATATACATTATTGTAAGTAATGTTAAACCTCTCTGGTAATTATAGGGTCAGGGTTTGCTTGGCATGGATGAAGAGACAGCAGCCATAAAATTACATTTATGAGTAACATCACCTGCTTGTTAATTATACAGGACCCCCTCAAATCTTTGGTTTTGATTAAAGACATTTGTTTATAAACGGGTCCTATAATTTGGGAAAATAGTCAGTTGCTGATAAAGCTGCTTAACTGGTCCATTCAAAACATTCCTTGACTGCAGGTGTTTTCTCTCCACAGTGAGAAGATTTTGAAAGGTCAGGTATAGTTTATCATCTACCCTGAATATAAGTAAACATAAACCTTTAGTTTTTATCAGAAAAACAATATATCAGCAAACACCATTTATTTGTTTATACTGAACTGCTGCTTAATCCAACAATGGCTCATGTCAACTATCTAACTGGGTATAATTGGTCTGCAATGGCAGGGGACAATCACGATGGGCCCATGGACTTCTTTTGTCCTATTCAACGTAAGTAAACCTAAGTAAATCACACAGTGTGTGTTTATTTTCCAGTGAGAGATTGCTTGTGCTATGCCAGCAAGGAGGATATTGTTTGATGTATGCTGACAGAAAAATTACCAAAGGCTTAATGTGTGTGGTGAGGGAGGACTCAAGTGAACTTTTAGATTGAATGTAATTGTGACACCAGGCACATTAGTTTATTTGTTCACTTAAAGGATACCTAAACCATCTTTTTTACACATTTTTTTTTTGTAAATTACTCCATAGGCTTGTTAAGGAGAGGCTGCTGATTACATTCATCATGGAACTGCATCTATTAAAGTAGGATACATGCAGTTTCATAGCATTTGAAAATTGTAAACACCACCTCTTCTGATTCAAAAATCCTGCTCTCAGAATTCTAAAATGGTTTCCATGATGATGTCACTCTTTACAGCAGGTTGCTGGCCTTTGGAAGACAGAAATCTTGCTTGTAGAGCAGAAAGCAGCTAATTAAAAGAAGCTACCATTTTTCTTACTAATTGCCCTCCATCCCACCCTTCCACCCTCCCACCCTAATCCAGTTCTACTTTGATAGCCACTGGATTTGACTAACAACAGGAACTTCCTGTTTGGCAGTAGGAAGGGAAGGATCATACAGAGACATTAGTTTTGTTAACCCCAAAGGAAAAAAGTAGCTCGCTCTCCCCCAGCTGCTGGTGGTCTGACACCGAGCAAGGAAGTAGGAGGCTACTGAAGAATATAGGAAGTTGCTGTCCCAGAACAGGAAGGGTGAGAGTTGTAAGGAGAGGAGAGAGTAAGGATACAGAGAAACAGGAGAGGGGATACAAAATAAGACATGATAGGAGTGGTGAAGTGCAATGGCTGTGGGGCGGCAGTGTTCTGGGAGACATTCTGGAGGCTGCGATGCTGCCCTATTTGCAGGCACCTTTCTGGTCTGAGGGAGGAGGTTGCCTGTCTCCTGGCTGACCTGGCTAGGATTCATGAAACCTCCTCCCCCACCCAAAGACCACCAGGGCCAATGCCACTACCTCAGAGGTTGCCAAGAAAGAGGAGTGGCTGGACCAGGGTGGGCTCAGGAAGGGAGACAGTGGTGGAACAGAGTTGCATCCCTCCAGCTGTACCTCTCCACAATTCATACACTGTTCTGGTGGATAGTGATTCCTCTCTGGAGGCACCTGCAGTGGAGACCAAGGAGGATGCTGAGAACCTTCATAAAGAAGACCCACAGGAGGGTGGCATGGGAGCCCACAGGGGAAGGAAACAACTCCTGGTGGGGTACTCAATCATTGGAGGGGTGGATGTGGGGGAGGAAGGGGAGAGGGAGGTAAGGTGCCTGCCTGGCACCACCGCTTGGAGGGACATGAAGTGAATCCTCAGGATCGTGGGAGTAGCTGCATGAGGGAGGGAGCTGGATGTCATTGTCCACCTAGGGACAAATGACCTGACTAGGAAAGGGATCAGAGCAGTGCAAGAGGAGTTTGTAGAGTTGGGGAGGGGCCTTAGACAAGTAGCACATACGGTAACCTTCTTGGAGGTGCTGCCTGTCTATGGAAAAAGCAATGTTAGGGTACTCCTCACCAGGGAATTCAATCAATGGTTGAAAACTGGTGTGGAGCTCAGGGTTTTGGCTTCATTGGGGACTGGGGAGCCAACTGGAGGGACGCAGGCCTATACTAGTGTGATGGTCTGCTTCTGTCCGGGGGGGGAAACTGGGATCCTAGGTGAGAGGCTTAATTGCTTCATTGGCAAGCATTTAAACTAGCCAAGGAGGGGGAGGTACTGAAAAGGAGCAGGGAAATCCCAGCCTCCCCCCACAAAGCACGGTAATTAGTGAGATAAACAACAAGGTAGAGAAGTCATTAGGGAGCAGGACAGAGGTAAATGTAAAAAAAGGCAAAGGCAGTAAGGACAGGGATGGGGCTAAAAGGGGTAAGAAGGCCATCAAAAAGTGGAGGGCGATGAGTACCAATGCTCATAGTCTGTGTAACAAGCTCCCTGAACTAGTTATATGCAGCCAGGCCATCCAGTACCACCGCATTTGCTCTAATCAAGATGACAGAGACAGACACCTTATTACACTAAAAGAAGCTTTCAGACAGAAGGAATATAAAACCAGCTCCATTGACAGGAATATCCATTCTGCACTCTGTAGGCCTAGGGAAGAACTACTACGGTACAAGCCACAGAGAACATCTGATTGCACACCTCTGGTAGTAACCTACAACCCAGAACTGGAAAAACTACAGAAAATAATTAAAGATCTACAGCCACTACTGTCTGAAGATGAAACTCTAAAAAATATATTTCCCACTCCACCAGTGCTTGCCTTCCGCCAGTCACCAAACCTGAAGCAGAAACTGGTGCGAAGCAAACTTCCTTCTGAGCTCCAACTAGGTGACAAAAGTACAAAACTATGCAAAGCACCTCGCTGCAAACTATGTACATATATCTCTCCTGAGACATGTGTCAGTAACAATGGAAAAACATTTACGATCCAAAACTCACATACCTGTTCTTCTAGCAACGTAGTATACATGCTACAATGCAGAAAATGTGAGGAAGGTTGCTATATTGGTGAAACTGAACAGGAACTCAAATCAAGAATGAATCACCACAGGTTCACAGTTACCCATAAAAATGAAAATATGCCAGTAGGGAAACATTTTTCTAGACCAGATCACTCCACCAGTGATTTTACTGTCAGAGTGTTAAAAGGGAACTTCAAAAACAGCCAGGATCGGAAAACATTTGAAATAACAATGATACAATATTTTGACACTAAAGAAAAAGGACTTAATAAAGATGTTGGTTTTTTAATACACTACCAGTAATTATGCTTAAAGCAGTGCTTCTGAGTTTCTTTTTAAACCCTCACATCAGCACCCTCTGGTTGTTTTAACAGGTACCTTCTAAAGACAATGGTATGTATTTTCTTTATGCCTTGACTTTTTAGAAATGTTAATTAATGGTCCAGAGTCAGAGTAAAATTAGGCAGCCTTTTGATCTTACAAGTTGATCTCTCCAACAGACACACTCCAGTGAAAATTAGTCTTCCTGTTTGTAAGAGGTGCAAATTGACTGCAATGCTTTGATCTGTAAACTGCTAGTCTAGGCTTCGAAGCCACATCCAACCTTTATATCTGTCACACTGCTTAGCTGTTTTTCACTTTTGACCTGAGGAAGAGAGTTTCACCTCTCAAAAGCTAGTCTTAAAAATAATTTTCTTAGTCCAATAAACGGTGTCACCTGCAACATATTTGTTGTATTTTTTCTCTTCACATTTTTCAAGAAAAAAATGATAACATGGTACTGTGAGCACATCATTGGTTCAGCACAAAAATATCCACAAAAAGAGTGGTGTATCATTTATATATACCTTTTAGTTTATTTATAATTAGCAAAAAAAAATCAGAATTTTTTTTTTCATCTTTAGCCGCAAACAAATGCAAATAGCTTTAAAACAAAATTAGCAGCATGGTACTTTGAGCAAAAAAGTTGTTCAGTATAAAAGTATCTATCAAATGAGTGGTGTTTCATTTATAGATACCTTTTAGATTTTTCATAATCAGTAAAAAATGGCAGCAAATTCAATGTTTTTTTTTCACTTTTTTGAAGGTATGGCATAAATGGATTATGCTACCTCCCTACTGGAAATATTGTGATACATTTTGTTTTCATGCTGATTGACCTGATGACATCACTTATGGTTTCACTACTTGTGATGTCATTGAGTCCATTGGCACATGAACAAAACATATCAACAATATTTTCAGTAGGGGAGTAGCATATCCCTGATATGTTCTTTGCAAAACCCTGTTAATGCATTAATTTGAGTTGCTATTAAAGCAGCAATAGTATGGAAATGTGATGTTAGGATTTTAAAAACTAATTCCACCCCCCCCAAAGCAGCCAACAGGGGAAAGGAAATGCAAGCAACCACACACATCCATCATTAGGAAAGAAACAAGGGCTTCTGTAGTCATGGATGCACACGCACAGTTGCACACCACCTGGGCAGAAGTACAATAAAAAATTCCCTTAGGATCACAATGTAAATTGTAAGCAATGAATAACACATGACAGTGTGATGCAATACTAAATTACTATATGCCCAAGGTGGGTTGCGAGGCATGAAGCACAGCCAAATGCCTTCAACCACCTGAGAAGTATGGTAGATGATTCCCATAGGATCACACTGTAAATTGCAAGAAAGCACTAACATATGGCAGGGTGTGCAACAATACTAAACTGCTGTATGTTGAAAACCCTAACATCAAATTTCTATACTATTGCTGCCTTAATAGTAACTCTAACTGATGCATTAACAGAGGTTTTTTTGTTTGTTTTTTTTTTGCAAAGAATATATATGGGATATGCTACGTTCCTACTGGAAATGTTTTTGATATTTTTTTTCGAGTGCCTATTAACCCGATGGCATCATGAGTGGCAAAACCACAAGTGATGTCATCAGGTCAATGGGCATGAGAATAAAAAGTATCAACAAATTTCCATTATGGAGGTAGCATAATCCATTTATTCCATACCTCCAAAAAAGTGAGAAGCAATTGAATTTGCTGCCATTTTTTTGCTGATTATAAAAAATCTAAACAGTATCTATAAATGAAACATCACTCATCTTGTAGATATTTTTGTGCTGAACAAATGTCGTGCTCACAGTACCATGCTATCATTTTTTGTTTTAAAGTTATTTGCATTTGTTCGTTGAAAAAGTGACAACAGAATTTTCTGCTGCTTTTTTTTTTTGCTAATTTAAAAAACACTAAAAGGTACGTATAATTGAAATACATTTTATATATATTTTTGTGCTGAACAACTTTTGTGCTCATAATACCAGGCTATCATTTTTCATTTTAAAGTTATTCGCATTTGAAAACCATTAGAAGAGCTAGAACACAGCTGTCAGCTCTGTCATAAGTAATGTCATCATGGAAGCCATTTTAGAATTCTGAGAGCAGGATTTTTGAATCAGAAGAGGCTTTGTTTACAATTTTCAAGTTCAATGAAACTGCATTTTTCTTACTTCAATAAATGCAGTTTTAGTATAAATGTAAACAACAGCCTCTCCTTTACAAACCTATGGAGTAATTTAAAAAAAAAAAAACTGTAAAAAGGATGGTTTAGGTATCCTTTAACGCATGGGGTGCCTGGTGTCACAATTACATATGCCATGCAGTTTGTGAGTGTTTGAGGCCACAGCTCTAAATGCAATAATATATTTATGCCCACTGTTGCCAGCATGGTATGTTGGAGTAGTTTAAATGTGTTTTTATTATGTGTTTTTTAAATATTTCCATCTCAAAACCATGATGAATATAACCTAGTTCTGTTGGAAGGTAAACAATGTTGTGTCTTTGTAAGTTTGGGAGTTGCTAAATTATTTAAAACTATGCTGTTTTTATTTGTTGGGGGTATGGGTAGGGGGTTGCAACAATGTTTTATGCTTTTTCTAGTGATTATTACAGGTCATATGTGGCAAAGCAAAGTAGTGGACAAACAATCAGGTGATTGACCGGGGAGGTGGACGTGGCCTATCTGGACTTTAGTAAGGCCTTTGATATCATCCCCCACAGGAGGATGGTGAGCCAGATGGAAAGCCTGGGGTTGGGTGTGAAAATAACAAGCTGGGTAGAAGCCTGGCTGTCATGAAGAACTCAGAGGGTGGTGCTAAATAGGAAGCACTCTGGGACAGCAAGGGTGAAGAGTGGAGTGCCACAGGAGTCAGTTTTGGATCTGCTTCTCTTCAATATCTGCATCAGTGATATTGCTGAGGGTTTGAGGGGGAGGGTGTGCCTATTTGCTGATGATACAAAAATATGCAATAGGGTGGACACCCCAGGGGGAGTGGAGGACATGAGGTAGGACTTAAAGACACTTGAAAAATGGTCTGGGATGTGTCAGCTGAAATTTTATGCCAAGAAGTGTGCTGTGATGCACTTGGGGAGTAGGAACAGAAGAGCAGGGTACACCCTAGGTTGGGAGGAAATTAAAGTAACAGAACAGGAGAGGGATCTGGGGATCATAGTCTCTTCAAACCTTAAGGTAGGAATCCAATGTAGAAGGGTAGTGGGAAAGGCAAATGGAATGTTGGTATGCATAGGCAGGGGCATTACTAGCAGAAAGAGGGAGGTAATAATGTCCCTTTACAAAGCCATCATGAGGCCACACCTGGAGTATGGAGTTCAGTTCTGGAGGCCACATCTCTGCAAGAATATAGATGCATTGGAGAGGGTTCAGAGAAGGGGCAACCAGCATGGTGCAGGATATGCAGGGAAAGTCATATAAGCAGAGGTGTAAGGAGCTGGATCTGTACACATTGGAGACAAGGAGGGAAAGGGGAGACATGATTGAAACTTTTTAATATGTAAAGGGGCTCTATAAAGTGGGAGAAGATGGTTTAGTTAAGAGGAAGGAGAGGGTCAAAACTAGAGGGCACAGCCTCAGACTGCAAGTAAAAAGATACAGGGGCAATGTGAAAGGGCGTATCTTCATGGAGAGGGTGGTGGAGCCCTGGAATAGACTGCCAGAAAGAGTGGTGGGGGATAAATTGGTGGAATAATTCAAGAGGGCATGGGACAAGGATATGGGTCTGAGTATCGGGGGAGGGGGGCTGGAAGGGAGGGGGAGATGTAGGCGGAAAAAGGGCAGACTAGATGGGCCAGTATGGTCCTTTTCTGCTGTCAAACTTCTATGATTCTATGATTCTTACCTGTAAACTATGCTTTTTCCAGGTGTATGTGTTCATCAAGGCTTTTGTTTGGGGGGACACTATGGACCATAGAAAGTTTGTTTTGTGCTCAGAATGTGTGGCTGAAGATAGGTGACAAATACATCTGGATGGGCTACACTTTGTTTTTGCTTTTTATTTGTTTGTTTTTGTTTTGGTTTGCTACTGTTGACTGTGACTGCTTTTACCTTACTATGCAGCTCTTAGCTTCTTAAAGGAGAAGTTCACCCAAAACCTGAAAAAATATATGTTGGGCAGAGTGTTTTAATTTGTATGTGAAGTTCTAGTGTTTCCTTCCCTCTGACTGGTATTAGGAGTTTTTACTAAATTAGCCTGCTAGCTTTATGCTAGTTTTACAACCCCTGGGGATCTTCATCCCCGACAGCTTAATTGTATTTCTTGTTCCCACAGTGCATCTTGTCTCATGTGACAGTGATGTAAGAGACCCAACATTCAGCATACACATGCCAAACAAACTAAATATCTTGGAAGCTTTACAAGCTGCACAAAAATTACCAGCAGCAAAGTTTTACAGGACAAAAAGACCTTTATGATGAGGGTAGTCACCAAGCTGAATTCTACTGATTTTAAAATATAGCCATCTCTACTGTTGTGAACTGATTGTAAAGCAATGCTTTCTGCTGGATTTATGGTCTCTGCTACATAACCATCACATGAAACAAGGTGCATTGTAGGGCAAAGGAATACAATTAAGCTGTTTCATATGGAGATCTCCAGGGGTTGTAAAACTACACTAAAGCTAGCAGGCTAATTTAGTAAAAACTCCTAATAGCAGTCAGAGGGAAGGAAACACTAGAACTTCACATACAAATTAAAACACTCTGCACAACATATATTTTTTCAAGTTTTCCGTGGACTTCTCCTTTAATTGTTTTGCTTAGCCAATGTGTGCACATTAAGTAAAGACAGATTCTCTGTGGGTGTGTTCCTCCATTTTATTGTTGGCTAGTGTGTGTGTGGCGTGTGTGTGTGTGCGCGTGTGTGTGTGTGTGTGTGTGTGTGATGTCTAGATTTCAGTAAGACCTTTGACACCATAGGAGACTCATAAGCAAACTGAGCAGCCTAGGAGTGAGTCCAAAGATGGTAAGCTGGGTAAGAAATTGGTTAGGGGATAGACGACAGAGGGTGGTGGTAAATGGATTTCACTCCGAGTAAGGGAGTGTGACCAGTGAGGTGCTACAGGGATCTGTGCTGGGACCAGTCCTCTTTAATGTCTTTATTAGTGACATTGCAGAGGAGATTGAAGGGAAGGTCTGCCTTTTTGCAGATCGCACTAAAATCTGCAATGGGGTAGTCACTCCATGAAGGGTGAAAAAATGAGTGGTGATCTGAGAAAGAGGAGTGGCCAAGGGTATGTCAGCTAAGTTTCTATGTGAAAAAGGGCAAAATCATGCACTTAGGGCACAGAAAACCGGGGGGTGGAGTACAAAGTGCAGGGAGTGCTATTGGTGACCATAAAACAGGAAAGAGACCTGGGATTAAACATATCAGATTACCTAAAGGTGGCCAGGCAGTGCAACAAGGTAGTTGGGAGAGCTAGTGGGATGCTGGGGTGCATAGGGAGGGGTATCACTAGCAGAAAAGGTGAGATGGTATTACCTTTATACAGATCACCAGTGAAACCTCACCTAGAATACTGTGTCCAGTTTGGGAGACCTAATCTCTGGAAATACATAGAGTCAAGGCAGTCCAGAAGAGGGCAACAAAAAGAGGACCAGTCCCAGTACAGATCCCTGGAAGCTTACCACCTAGTTAATGGGGAAGGCAAAGGGAACGGGATGGGACACGGGGGGGAAGGAAGGAGGAAGGAGGGTTAGGGAGGGGAAGAGAGTGGGTTGGAGAGTGGTCTCACTGAATGCAAGGAGCCTTGGAAACCAGTCAGCTAAATTTCAGGCCCTATTGGGAGAGGGGAGGGTGGATATTGCAACCATCATGGAAATGTGGGCCACCCAGTACCAGGACTGGGAGTTGATGGTCCCAGAGTATAGGATATTCACAAAGGATAGGACCAAGGGGAGAGGGGGTAGTGATCTATGTAAGGGAGGGGGATAAGGTGTGCAAGGGATGGGGGGGAGAAGGAAATTCTGGTGGAGCACCTGGAGGGGATTCAACCAGACTGGGACACAAGTCAGAAGGGGGATGTGATTAAAAGGGGCTAGTGGAGGGTACGGTGGCATGTACTAGAACACAGAGCAAGAAAGGGAGAGCAAAGAAGCCAAGTTGGATGACTCAGGAGGTCAGGGAAGGGGTGAGGTCCAAGAAAGAGGCATTCCAGAGGTTCACAAAGTCAGGGCGGGGAGAAGACAAGGAGATGTACATGAAGAAATCCAGAAAGGCCACCAAACTAGTCAGAGCAGCCAAGGCTTCCAGTGAGCTGGGCTGGCATAGGGTATTAAAAATGGAGAAAAGGATTTCTTCAGATACATAAGGGAAAGAAGGAACAGCACTGACAAAATAGTTAGGATAAAAAAGGATGGGGTGGAGAGTGGAGAGAATCAGGCAGAGGCATTAAATGAATACTTCTGTATTCATGCAAGAGAAAGCAGAGCAGGTACCACAGGGGAGGGATGGGGTAGGCAGGGGGGAGAGAGGGTAACAGATGCAAGGATTACTGAGGACAGGGTACTGGAAGGACTGAGGGCACTGATGGTGGACAAGGCACCTGTGCCCGACAGCATTCACCCTGGGTTACTCAAGGAGCTAGCTGAGGTTCTGGCAGGGCCACTGGCTGACCTGTTCAGTACCTCCCTGGACACAGGATGTGTACCACAGGACTGGAGGATGGCCCATGTGGTGCCCATCCACAAAGGTGGTACAAAGGATGAACTGGGAAATTACAGGCCAGTGAGCCTCACATCAATCGTGGGGAAATTCATGGAGACAATCCTGAAAGAGAGGCTGGTGACCTTTTCGGAGGATAATGGACTCCAGGATGGGTATCAGCATGGGTTTGTTTTGGCAGATCCTGCCAGACAAACCTCACTGAGTACTACGATTGGGTGACAAGGGAACTAGACAAGGGTCATGCAGTGGATGTCCTGTATTTGGATTTCAGCAAGGCCTTTGACTCTGTGTCGCACTGGGAAGCTGGAGGGAAAGCTGGAAGCTGTGGGGGTGGGAGCAAAGATGGTGAAATGGATAATGAATTGGCTAAGCGGTAGGCAGCAGAGGTTCATAGTGAAAGGGGAACTCTCAGCACTGAGGGCAGTGACTAGTGGGGTGTCACAGGGATCGGTGCTGGAGCCGGAGTTGTTTGGGTTATTCTTAGCTGATATCTTACATGGGATCCGAAGTAAGATCAGTCTGTTTGCAGATGACACCAAAATGGGGGAGGTGGTTGATGACATTGAGGGATGGAAGGGGCTACAGGATGACCTAACTAAACTGTAGAAATGGTCAGAAACATGGCAGCTGGGGTTCAATGCCAAGAATTGCAAGGTAATGCACTTTGGAGCAAAGAACCGGGGGGGACTATCAGCTGGGAGGGGTACAGTTGGGTAACACTGTGGAGGAAAATGACCTAGGGGTACTTATAATGGGGAACATGAACAACTCTGCTTCATGTAGGATGGCAGCAGCGAAGGCCAACAAGGTGCTGGGGTGCATAGTGAGGGGACTCTCCTCCAGAAGTAGGGAGGTAGTCCTCCCCCTTTACAGGTCACTGGTCAGGCTGCACCTGGAGTACTGCATGCAGTTCTGGAGCCCATACCTGAGGAAGGATGTCAGATTGTTGGAAGGGGTGCAGTGTAGAGTGACAAAGATGATCCAGGGATTGGAAGGCAAGCCCCACGAGGAAAGATTGAGCGAGCTGGATATGTATTCATTGGAGGAGAGGAGGGATTGGGGGACATGATTGAGACCTTTAAGTACTTGAAATGGATGAACAAGACTCAAACAGAGGGGATCTTCCAATTAAGAAGAGGAAGGGACACAAGAGGGCACAGTCTCAGACTGGAGGTGGGAAGATTCAGTACGGCAGTAAGGAGACAGTTCTTCACGGAAAGGGTGGTGAACAAGTGAAATACTCTATCGCAGGAGGTGGTGGCCTGTAAGATGGTGAGCAGTTTCAAGAGGGGATGGGACAGGGTGAGGGTGAGGGTAAATCTAAGGAGAAGAGGAGTGGGAGGGGCAGCTATGAAAGGAGGGCCTAGCTGCACAATCGAACAGACTCGACAGACCATAAGGCATATTTCTGCTGGCATTTTCATATGTTCATATGTCTGTATGTAAAATGGTGCAGGGTCTGCAGAGTAAGCCCTATGAAGAGAGATGGAGGTGCCAATATGTATACCTTGGAGAAAAGGATAGAGAGAGGGGATATGATAGAGACTTTAAGTACCTCGAGGGTATAAATAAGGTACAAGAGGAAAGTATTTTTCAGAAAAAAAGATACTCAAGAACAAGGGGTCATGCTATGAAGCTGGAGGAGGTAGACTCAGGGGTGACGTGAGTAAGTACTTCTTCACAGAAAAAGTGCTGGATGCCTGAAACAGCCTCCCAGTGGAGATGGTGGAGGCAAAAATGGTAGCGGAGTTCAAGAATACATGGGATAGGCATAAGGGGACCTTAGTGGTAAGACAAGTGGGGTAAAGCCAGAGATCTGGTAGGATCTGTGGTAATACAGTAGGTAGGGAAAAATGGGCAGACTAGGTGGACCAAGTGGTCCTTATCTACTGTCAAATTCTATGTTTCTATATTCTATGTGTGTGCGTGTATAACCTGTTTTGTTGTGTTCTTTCTTTTTTTATTTTTACATACTAATCAGTGATCCACTTTAACAACAGTTTATGTTAAATGTTCAGCACATCTCCTTCACTCTTCTATATGTTGGGGAATGTTCAGCACATCTCTTTGGTCAATGTTGTGAAATGTTCACTGCATCTCCTTCGGTCAATGTTGTGGAATGTTCAGTACATCTACTTCGGTCAGTGTTGCACAATGTTGTGGAATGTTCAGTACATCTACTTCGGTCAGTGTTGTGGAATGTTCAGTACATCTACTTCGGTCAGTGTTGCACAATGTTGTGGAATGTTCGACACATCTCCTTCACTCTTCGGTATATTGTGGAATGTTCAGCTTGTCTCCTTCAGTTAATAATGTGGAAGGTTCAATGCATCTCCTTCATTCTTTTCTATGTTGTGGAATGTTCAACGCATTTCATTCAGTCAGTATTCTGGAATATTCTCCCCTTCGCTCTTCCGTATACTGTAGAATGTTCAGCACATCTCCTTGACTATGTCTATATTCTGTGGAATGTGCATTGCCTATCCTTCATGCCATCATTTGGAAAGTGTGCAACACCTCTGTTTCAGTCTGTCAAAAATCCTGTGGAATGTGCAGTGAGTATCCCTCATGCCATCATTTGAAAAGTGTGCAACACCTCTGTTTCAGTCTGTCAAAAATCCTGTGGAATGTGCAGTGAGTATCCCTCATGCCATCATTTGGAAAGTGTGCAGTACCTCTCTGTATCTGTCCATCCTCCTGTGGAATATATAGCTTCTCCATCAGTGGTGTCAGTAGCTCAGTAAGCAGTGTCAGTGGCTCAGCAGGTTGCATACTCACCTCTTAGGCCAGAAGATCACAAGGCTGTGGGTTCTAGTCCAACACCAGGCACTTGGGTTAAATCGCAATACTGATACTGTAGTGCAGCATGAAGGGGGTGCTGCACTCCTGAGGTGCCATCTTTCGGATGAGACATAAACTGAGGTCCCATCTGCCTGTTCTGGTGGTAGTTCAGGTGGATGTTAAAGATCCCATGATACTTCTCGAATAGAGTAGGGGAATTGTTTATTAAATCTTCAAAATCACAATATTTACAAACATGTTGTTTTCACATCAAATTTATATAAATCAAAAAATAATAATAATAACATTATTTATAAAGTGCCTTTCAAAACCAAGGTGCTGTACATGAAATAACCACATATCAATATTCTATAAAATCCAGATTAAAACAGCATCAATCCATAAAATCCAAATAGCAGCATGGCTAAGACTATCAGTTAGCACTTTCAGGAAATGCTTGCCGAAACAAATGCAATTTAGAGCTGACTTGAAACTGTCAATAGTCAGGCACTCTCTCACCCAGTGAGGTAGAGAATTCCACAGGGTAGGGGCTGCATAAGAAAAAGACCGAGCCCCAGATGTCTTCAAGGGTACCCTGGGAATCTCTAGCAATCCTTGGTCGGTGGATCAAAGCGGGCGGGAGGGGTGGTAGGGGCAAAGGAGATCTTTCAGGTAGTGGGGTCCCCGATCATGTAGGGCTTTATAGGTCAGCAAGCCAACCTTGAAGGTGATGCACCACCGCACAGGCCGCCAGTGCAGTCTGTGGAGCACTGGTGTAATGTGACTAGTCCTAGAAGTACCAGTCACAAGTCTTGCTGCCGCATTCTGCTCCAGCTGTAAGTGGTGAATATCAACCCCAGAAGCCCTAGGTACAGGGCATTACAATAGTCAAGGCGGGTAGTCACAAAAGCGTGGACAAAGGTAAAAAGATCATCGAGAGGAACCAGGTGCTTCACCCAGGCGATATTCCTCAGATGAAAAAATTAGATTTTGACAACTGCCAACACCTGAGATTTTAGGGTCAGTTCATTGTCAAAAATAATGCCCAGGTTACGCACCTGATGTGAGGCAGCTAGTGGAACATCCCCCAGCCATAGCCCAGGAGACTGTCCAACCAGCATGCCTGCCACTCAACGATCTGGGTCCACCACCAACACTTCAGTCTTATCTGGATTTAATCTCAGTCAGCTGGCACTCATCCAGTCCTGGATCTCAGAGAGACAGTTGTTAAATACAGAGATCGCATCCCCCTGCCTGGGCACAAAGGACAGGTACAGCTGAGTATCATCTGCATAGCAGTGAAAACTCAAGCCATACCTCCTAATAATGTCTCCCAATGGCAGCATATACACTGTGAACAGCATGGGTGCTAAAATGGAACCCTGTGGAACCCCAGAGGCTAGGGAGAGGGAGTCAGAAGAATAAATCACCATGACCACCCTCTGAGTCCTACCTGGAAAAAAGATCTAAACCACCTGAGGACCATACCCGAAAGTTCACAGATGGTCCACAGGTGCTCCAATAGCACTCCATGGTCCACAGTGTCAAATGCCGCAGAGAGATCAAGGAGGACCAAGATGGAACGAGACCTCCTATCTCTCACTATTAGGAGATCATTAAGTACCCGAACAAAAGCTGTCTCAGTACTATGTCTCTTCCTAAATCCAGACTGGAGAGAATCATAGACATTGTGGGTGGTAAGATGGTCATCCAACTGTAACGCAACCACCTTCTCAATAACTCTTATCTACAATGGGCTGGTTTGAGACAGGTCTGTAGTTAGCAGGACAGTTCGGGTCAAGAGAGGGTGTTTTCAGGAGCGGTCATATGACGGCTTCCTTAAGGGGACCAAGAAAGATCCCCCTCTCCAATGAACTCCAAACTATCTCTGCAAGGATTGGGCTGATCTCATCTGCTCAGCCCACCAGGAGTCATGCAGTGCCTGGATCCAAACTACAACATGTTGGCCGCAAAGACTGGATGACCATCACGATGTCAATGAGCTCTGGCCATCCAAAATCCATCCAAACAGACCGGGCACTTGTGATGTCCCACTAACCATCACAACACCCATTGGAGGTGGACTGGCTAATATCGGATCTGATGGCGGCAACCTTATCTGCAAAAGATTGAGCAAACTCATCACATTTCTCTTGTGGAAAAACTTCCACAGACTGAAGACAGATTGGACTGCACAATCTGTTCACAGTCCGGAAGAGCTGAGCTGGTCGATTTCATGCAGTGGCAATCTTCCTGGGTGGGAACTCTGCCTTCTTACAGGTAATTATCAATTGATAGAAAATTTAATGTTCCATCAACCAAAGCCTGTTGCCATCAAGACCTGATTTCTGCCAAACCCTCTCCAGCCTTTGCCCCACTGTCCTCAACTCCTTCAAGGTTCCATCAAACCACGGAGACCTCGAACAAAGGGTGAGGGGGTGAACACAAACAGGAGCAATGGAATCCAGGGCCCTGTTACCACCACATTATAGGCAAGAACCAGGTCCCCCAGATCCATGCATTCCCTCGGCATGCTCGCTAGATCCAGCACTGCCATTAGGCCATCAGGGGTCACATCCCATAAAGGGCGGTACTGGACCTTCTCTGCAGGGGCAGGCCCATTGGGGGGAGCCCTAAAACTGAACCTTATGGTGTGATGGTCAGACCATTCAACTGGTTCCACCACCAAATTGGATATCTCCAGCCCCAGGAGGAACACCAGGTCCAATGAGTGACCCCTAATGTGGGTAGCATAGGTAACAACCTGCATGAGGCCAAACAAAGTCATTAGTTGGAGGAAGTCACATCTAAATTGCGAGAGTTCATCGTCAACCCAGGCATTGAAATCCCCCAGAATCAACCATCTGGGGGATCCCAATACCACATCGACAATGAAGTCCGCAACTTGCTGCTGGAGTTCTTTCCCATCTCTGGGTGGACGGTAGATGAGAAGTATCCTGCACCCCATACCCACACCCATGATACACTCAAAGAATCTGGTGCACCCCACTGGCACCTCAATAAGGCCCAGTTCTGATCTAAAATTAATGGCTACACCCCCACCCCTATGATCCATCCTCAGACAGTGTATCACCAAGTAACCTGGTGGAACAGCCGAGGACAGTACTGGACCCGCATTTTCGTCCAACCAGGTCTCGGTGATGCACACCAGGTCAGCTGTTCCAACAAGATCTGCTATAATAGCAGTCCTGTTACAAATAAACCTGGCATTGCATAACACCGTCTGAGTAGGATGAGCAGTCAGGGAAGACCGTACCACCTGCCTGCATTCAGTAGTGCTTTTGGGTATGGGAATCAGACAGGGAGGACTCCTGTTCTGATCCCAATTTACCCCAGGGTGTCTCCTTGTCACCACCACCACCATCTCTATCTGACCGCTCCTCTCCATTCCCTCCCCAGACCCAGGACCCCCCTCCTTATCCTCTTCCTGGCTATTCCCAGGGCACAACATCTAATATATGTCTCAGATGACAATGGAGGACAAACAAAGGGGCAAAGGTCCCAGAGTCTAGAAGGGGAATAGTGCCTGACCATCTTATAGACCTCCCAACACATTTCATATAGCAGAGACAATAATCAAACAAATTCAACAACACTCAGACACTCACTTAACTAAACCACTCACCCTTTCAATCATACAACCAATCAAATAAATTCAACTCCACTCAAACACTCTTTTAAGCTATAACCACTCACTCGTAAAATCCATAAAACATAACCAACAACAATTTCTCAATACAAACAAATTAATATTAACAAAACAAAGTAACAATCCCAACCCCCAATGCCCAATGACAATAAAATCTCCATCAGCAGACGAAAAAGTTTACTGAAAATGATCAGTCGCTAATGCACTCAGAATGTCGATATATTAAAGCTAAAGAACTCTCACTTCTTCAGACAGTTGATTCACAGACATTATCCAAGTACTACCTCTCACATAGACTTAGAAAACCAACAGTATTATAATGAGATAGCTGATTTAAAGGGCACTCTCACTGCCCTACACAGTTTAGGCCCAAAATGTGGAGATCAAGAAAAATCTGACCATTTTGCTAGGATCAAGTAGAAGCCTCCTTAATAAACAGCGTGAAGTTCATACAGTTCAGGTGTTCTTAGTCCAGGGCTTGCAGTGTCATCCATCATGAAGATACAGGTGGCACACCCCGGCATCACCGACAAGGACCCTGCTGAAAATAACGTGCACCTCACTTCGGCCACAAAGAAAATAAAAGAAATTAAGAGTTAAGTATTTTAGCCATACTTCATACTGTTCATATTACACTGGATGTACAAAATTAATAGCAGTGAAATAATAACTAAGCTATTCCCCCCCGACACACACACAAACACACACACACACTAAAAGAGTGGGGAGTTCATACTGTAATGATTTCAAAGCAAAAACAAAAAAAGAGAAGAAAAATCAAATACATACAGTGTTGCTTCACACCAAATCACTTATGCAGATATATAGAAAATAAAAATCCTTAGGTATTTTATTCATGCTTATTTAAAGTCATATTATCACCTGGTTATATTAACCATTCCAGTGCTGCCCATCTCTAATTATATTGTTCAGTCATGCATTTCCTCTTCTCTTTTACTTTGATATTTAGGATTATTTTTCCAAAATGGAAAATAGTACCTGTACTGGTTGCCATTCCATCTGCTGAATTGTAAGTCTGCACCTAGCCTGCCATATCCAATACTTTATATGAGTAGTGATTAATCTCAGTGTACTCTTATTAATGTGAGTGGTCTCCTTAGGGAATATCCCTTAAAACAATGCTTTAGTTGTAATAATATAATCTGGGAAATGGGACCATCTTTCTGTCATAATGTCCCAAAATCCTATTACAAAGGGGCACTCAAAGTACAGGTGTTGCATGGCTTCTGGTTGCTCTATGGAAGATATCCTACTGCAGTTTCTTTCCATTTTGTCTTTATGTTTAAGGTTATCCTTTACCTGAAGTTTCCCATTTGCACTTAACCATATTTAATCCCACATGTTTGGTAGAGTTCTTTTATCCAGTAACATTTTCGACATGTCTCTTATTTCTTTCGTGGGTCTATCTAAAAAACCTCTTTAATCTGTCCATCAGCTCCAGTACTGTACCTGGTATATGGAAAATAGCCCAGGTACTCCCACTATCTAAATCAATTGACTCTCTGGAGCTAAATAACTACCGACCTATATCTATTCTACCTTTACTCGCTAAACTCCACAAGAAATTGGTAAATGTTCATATAAGGGACTATCCTGATAAAAACAACATGATAAACTCAGCCCAGTTGGGATTCCGAACAGTCCATAGCACAATCTCAGCTCAAGCCTCGGTTACTAATGACTGGCTCCTTGCAGTGGATAAGAAGCAAGTCACTGGGCTATCTTCCTGGACGTCAGTAAAGCTTTCGACACTGTCGATCATGCTTTACTCCTCAACACATTAAACTGGCATGGCATCTCTGGCCCAGCCCTGTCATGGGTCAACAGCTACCTGACAGATAGACTCTAACAGGTTAAGGCAGAAGGTTCCGTCTCCCCGCTCCTTCCCCTCAAGAGAGGAGTACCACAAGGACTGATTCTTGGACCTCTTTTTTTTATGATATGTATCAACACCATCAGTACTAACATTAGTAAAGCAAGATTATACCTGTTCATGGATGGTACTGATATATCCAAACCCTTGCTAGCCAAAGCACGTTTGGAGCTCCAGTCTGAATTTAACCCCCTGCAATGCACCCTTATACAGTTCAAATTGCTATTAAATGCTAGAAAAACAAAAGTGATGTACTTCTATTCAAATCATCTGTCTGCATTACAAATGCACTCAAAACCCTGCCCCCATTAAGATTCTTCTTGATGACAATCTTGAGGTAGTTAACACATTCAAATACCTAGGCTATGAACTAGATCAACATCTAATGTTTTCAGCTCATATAGCCTCCCTTGCAAAAAAACTACGGCAACGAATTAGATTTTTTTACAGAAACAAATCCCTTTTCATCACAGAAGCAAGACTTTGTTTGGTCCAGACTACTTGCATTCCTCTACTCGACTATGCTGATAAACTGTATGGCCAATGTGCAGACTACCTGCTTCACCAGTTAGACACCCTCTACCATAGAGCTTTACGCTTCATTTCTAACGCCCATCGTCATACTCCCACTGTGACCTTTATACCTCTTTGGGTTGGCCATCCTTATCAACTAGATGTCTCATCCACTCTCTCATCTGGCTCTAAAAAGCTCTTCTTTCAAAGTTCCCCCCCATATCTCTAATCTCTTCCGGTGGACTGCCTGCTTTTACCCTTTAAGTAGCAATGCTTGCGTATCCCAGGCTCCTGCTTCAGAGCCATGGCCATAAGCTGTTCTCTCCTGGATGCATGGAGTAAAACCCAGGCTAGACTCAAACTACAAAGTCTAATCCCTCTAAACAGTTTAAAAAAACTAGTCACTGGTAAATTACGCGACTCCTGTGCTTGCCACTGAATATGTGTCATCGCCTCACCCATTATCCCTTGAGTACACAACAAACATTCTCTTTCCCACAGCTCCATCCCTTACCCCCTTCCTCACCTAAAGATCTAATCCATTCCCTCATCCCACCAGTATCACCCTCTGCCTCTTTGACCTGCCATTGTACCCACCCCAAACTTCACCCACCCTCCTCCTCTTTCAACTGCCATTTGCCCTCTCCCTAGTTTGTATACTATACCTGGTCAACCTCCTCTAACTGCCTACCTAGTTATTGTCAATATTTGATGAATCCTGCATAATGTAATTAGTACTGTATGCTACTTAATGTTTTTTTATGCATCATCATCCTTATATTGACATATCTAGATTATTACCTGTAAATGTGTTCTAAATAATCCTTTACCTTGTATGTATGTTTTACTTATTTTTTCTATTTATTGTGTATTGTTTTATATTGCTTATGTCTTTTATGTCAAATTGTATGTTCAGGACCTCCTTGCAAATGAGCCTGCTCAATTGAGTTTTTTTCCTGTCAATAAACTTGACTTGACCTGAAGGGGTTACATAATAAGTGTCCTGAATGTGCACATAACATTGTTTCCTATTTTGTGTTGTGAGGTGGGCTTTTGTAGCTTTCCATAATTTTTATTTCCCTATGCAGTCTTTCAAATATCTGGGTATGTCTGTCATTCTTGTTTGTTTAATAATTGGTGTGGATGGTCCCTGTGTCTGTAAGACTTGGGTTATTTGATCTGCGAACCATGGGATCCATATAGCTAGGCTCCCTGCTAGTATAGGCCTTATATTAGAGTATATAAATATGATGCAGTAAAGTGTTATTGGATTAATCATCTTTATGCTTCCTAGTGCTTTGTCTAGGTATAGTGTTCCTCTCTTTATTGGGTTCAGGCGGCTTCCCCACATGCAAAGAAAGAAACAACTAATCAGTCTGGTTTCCAGCTTCTGTGGTGGTGGAAACACATAGCTTAAATATAAAAAGATAGGGATAAGATATGTTTTGACCATGTACACCCTCATGTTCTTACTCATCCTCCATTTGTTCCACTGGGCGATTCTGTCTAGTGCTCTATTTATTATGTATTGCCAGTTAAATTCTGCTGGATCCGAATATCCAGAATATATACCTAAGATTTTCTCCTCTTTCCTTCTAATTGATATCCTCACAACCTCTGTAACAAGGGTAGGAGGTTGCCCTATGGGTATAAATTTACTTTTCTGAATATTTATTGTGGAGCCGGATATTTCTGAATAGAAATTCAATATGGATTTCACTGGTATGCTAGACTGTTGATCTGCTATAATAATACATAGATCATCTGCATAAGCCAATGTTCTTATCTTAGAATCTTGGCTGGACATTGGCAATCCGTGTATGTGATCATTATTTATTTTCCTGATCAGGGGATCTAATAACAGGATGTACAGTATGAGACTTAAAGGGAAGCCCTGACGTACCACCACTTGTACCTTGCAAGGGTGGCCCCTCCTTCCATTTGTATATGGAACGATAGAAGCATGTTGGTAAGACAGTTGTATCCAGTTCATAAAGGTCTGATGGAACCCGTATTCTTCCATGCAGGCTTATAACTATGTATGTGACACTTGATCAAATGCTTTGGTCTGATCTGTACTAAAAATATATCCAGATATCTCTTTGTTTTGTCCTCGTTCTAATATTTCTCTTAATATGATTAGTATGTCTTAAAAATTTCCAACCGGGGAGTGAACATGCTTGTGTGGTATGAATTATTGAACCAAGGACTGTAGATAATCTATTGCTAAGGATTTTTGTCAAGATTTTAAAATCAGAATTCAGTAATGATATGGGCCTCCAGTTTGGCAATAGTTCTTTATTTCCAGTTTTATGTATCAAAATCAGTAAACCTGAATACATATATTTTGGTAATAGAATGTTTAACATGAAATTGTAAAGTTCTGTTAGTTCTGGTAATAACTCCTGGATTATATGTTTGTAAAACATATGGGGCAGTCCACCTGGTCCCAAGCTGTACCTGTTGTGAGTTTATTTATTACGTTAAGGAGTTCCAATTGTGTTATAGGTTCCGATAAAAATTTATTATCTTCTATGATCAATTTAGGTAAGTTGCACTCTTTTAACCAGTTTGCTGTGTTAGTCGAGATAGGGTGTGATGTCCCATACATGGGACATCACACCCTATCTCGACTAACACAGTTACATAAAACTGGAAATAAAGAACTATTGCCAAACTGTTCTAATTCTGCTATTATTTTTTGGTTTTTTGTTACTGTTCCCTTCTTGTCTGTTTCTATGGCCATTATGGTTTTATTTTTTGTGCTTGTCCAGCAGCTTTCAATAGGATTTGCTTGAAACTGGTTACTCTGTATGTTATATTTCTGTTTAAATTCTAGGGATTTAAGTCTGTCATATTGGTGCTCAGCCATTTCCTGTTTAACATTTGTAATTTGTGCTGTGTAGTCTTGCCTTGTTTATGCTTGCAAAGAAAATAAGCTTTTGTCTTAATGTTTCATAAGTAGCGTTTCTATGTTGTCCTATTAGTTTCCCTATCTGTTTAAGAAAAATGGTAAAATCTATCTTACTTTGTTCTCACCAGTCAGTGGGAAGAGTCATACAGGAACAACACAGATTTTCTGGCTTGAATGGTATCATGCAGACCATGCTTTATGTGGTCATTCTCTAGTACCGCTGTATTCATCCTCCAGTATCCTCTTCCTGCTGTGAAATCAGAAGAAGAAGCAAGCTTTACCTCTAACAATCCATGATCTGATGTTGCTACTCTTGAGGATGCCAACAGAAGTTGTGGTGATAGAAACCTGCAATTAATCCTGGTCTTTAGTTTCCCCTTGAAATATGTATATTGGGTTTTGTCATGATGTGTCTGGAAAACATTAATTAAATTTGTTTGGGCTAATAGCCCTACTACTTCTCATATCCAGAAATAATCACCCCAACCCAGGCACCGCCACCAATAGTCAACAGAAACTACACCAAGGGCTGTGCATAGCTGCCATGAATATCTGCAGCCTTCCCAAAAAAACAGCATCTCTCCAAAGCTGGATAGCGCAACACCAGCTGGACATCCTTGCACTCACTGAAATATGGCTTTCAAAAAAAAAAACAGATTCATTCATCAGCTTCCCAGGCTTCACTCTACACAGAGCTGACAGAGTGGGAAAATGGAGTGGTGGATGTGCTCTCTATATTCAAGACTCCCTACTGAACCAAGCTCTCCCGATCCCCTCACTAGACCACGGTGCCCAAGCCTTATCCATAAAACTTACCTTGGACCCCGCTAGGGCTCCCCTAACCATCACAGTGGCATATGTTCCCTCATGCAACCAAGCTATGACCATACAATCCCTCACAAACTATATTTCCAACTTCCGTCCAAAAACAAAGCATATCCTGGTTGGGGATCTAAATGTAAACTGGCACACCAATTCAGCAGCTGCCATCAAGGATGCCTTTGTGGTGCTGGACCATACCCAGCTGGTCCACCAACCCACCAGGGTAAACACCGCAAATGGCTCCTAGACCCTACTAGACATACTACTAACTAACCGACCATATAGAATCTCTGACCTAGTGGTCCTTCCAGACTCTCCGAGTGACCACTCCCCTATCCTCTTCTCCTGGTCATGTCACCTGCCCAAACCCCAACCTAGTGTCTCCACCCACAGACGCTTACGATCAGGTGGCCTTCGAAAAATCAGACATTATCTGGCCCTGTGGGACTGGGCCCCTATAACCCAGGCCCCTAACATTGACCAGGCCCTTGATTACTTCACATGCTCATTCAACAAAGCACGTGACATTTTTGCCCCCCCTGACTAAAACGCAAACTGTAAAACATAATGTCCTATGGATCATGCCCTCATTACGGCAGCAACTAAAACAAAGTGATGACCTTTGGCACAGAGCTGTTGAATCTGGCTACCGAGCACACAGACTAGCCTATAAAGCAGAATGCAATAGGTGCACCTGGGCCGTACGCAAGGCCAAGGCTGAATATTATAAAGACACCCTGGCTTCTTCCTGGGGGAGTGCACGAATGGTTTGGGACAACATTAAAGAACTTAATGGCAAATCCCACCTCCCACCACCCTCCCAGCTCTGCATCAACAATGCCACCTCAACCGACCCACAGGCTGTCGCTAACTGTCTTAACTCAACCTTTTCCAATCTTAGTACAGTCCTCCCGAGCAACTTTTTTGACCCTATCCCAGCTACCCCTGAACCAAACCTCCAGCACCCCCTTTCTACCTTAGGGTCATTACAAAGCAGGAAGCCAAATCCTACCTCTCCAAAGCTTTCAGTGGCTCCAACTATTGCAAAGACTCTTTTGACATGAAAATCCTCTACCGGGTTCTTGACACTGTTCTCTCCCCCCTGACTGACCTCCTTAACCACTCCCTATGCTTGGGGCAGTTCCCGACAGCCTGGAAAACTGCCACAATTACCCCAATACTAAAAAGTGGAGACAATACCAACCCCAACAACTATCGGCCCATCTCCATCCTTCCCCCTCTCTCAAAAGCCCTTGAAAAAAATAATTTTCGACCAACTCACTGAGTATCTGCGAGCCCACAATTTATTATGTAGTGAACAACATGGCTTCAGATCAGACCATAGCACAACCACCGCCCTCATCGAATTCTCCAATTTCATTCACTCTGCCCTTGACCATAAACATCTTGCCGGAGCCATCTTCATAGACCTCTCTAAGGCCTTTGATGCAGTCTCCCACCCCCTCCTCCTGGACACACTCCACCACACTGGTCTATCACATGGACCACTCTCTTGGTTCAATAGCTACCTTACTTCTGGATCCCAAAATATGATAAGATAAATGACACCCTATCTTCCACCCTGCCTGTCCACTCGGGGGTCCCCCAGGGATCCATATTGGGTCCCCTACTCTTCAGTATCTACTTAAATGCACTACCCAAATCCTGCTCCGGTAACTTACTGCTATATGCTGATGATGCGGTTCTCTACGCTGTGCACCCTTGTCCTGACAACCTACAGTCCTCCCTCCAAGACTCGTTCAATCAGATTGAAAGTTGTTTCACCAGTCACAGACTTGTGGTCAACATCAAAAAAACAAAAGCCATGCTATTTGCCCACCGGCAGAACAAGGCCAAGGACACTGAACTAAAAATCCTTTCCCACGCTCACCTCCTCCTGGAACAAGTACTCACTTTTAAATACCTCGGCATTACCTTTGACACCTCCCTATCCTTCCATGCCCACATTAACATCCTGACCTCTGCCATTAATACCCACATCGGCCTCCTATGGCAGCACAAAGACTGCCTGACACCAGAGGCTCTCAATCTGGCAGTCACCTCTTCTGTCCTCTCTCTCGTTGACTATGGGCTCCCCATCTACTTTGCTGCGGACAACACCACCCTGAACAAAATTCACATAGCCATTAATAAAGTGTGCTGACTAATCCTAGGTGCAGATAAACGCTTCCATACTTGCACCCTCTACGCTCTTACGAACATTCTCACCCTGGAGGAAAGACTACAATATCAATCCTGTCTCCTCACCAACAAAATCCACCTAGGGTTAACTCCACTGGAAGTCTCGGCCTCACTACTCTCATGTTCCCACACTGTGACCACTCGTTCTGCCAACAAAAATCTGTGGACCGTGCCCAGGGTCAGAACCTCCCTAGCTCAGAGATCATTCCTCTACAGAGCTCCTGCCTGGTACAATGAGCTCCTGTCAACCATCCTAAAAAAACACATTCTGTCCTTGCGCCAATGCCAGTGCAACTGCTAATCCTCCCAACTGACCTGCACAGAGCTGCACTAGGCTGCTGCCCATTGACATTGCAACCAACTGTATAGGACTAACTGTATAGGACATCTTTGCTGCTGATCTCTGTCTCTGCTATATGACAATGTCCTAGAGCCTGCACCCACACTGTAACTAAATCACCTGTACTAATACCAATACCCTAGCTACTACATGCATAGGTCAACAGTCACCCAGGCTATTATATGTAAATACTTTGCTTAAACTGTGTTGTCCCACTAATGTATTGATCACTGTTCCAATGCCTCAGAGGCTGCACTTGCTCTGTAATTGTTTCTCTGTACTAAAATCAATACCCTAGCTACTACATGTGTAGATCTTTAGCCACCTTGGCTATTATATGTAAATACTTGAAATGTGATGTCCCACTAATGTACTGTCTCTGAATGTATGTCTTTGCTGACACGGAGCCTTTGTAAATGAGTCTATGACTCAAAGGGTTGTAATTCCTATGATTGACTAAATAAATAGAAAGGCTGTATCACAAAATAGTTTGTCTGTAACTAAACCCCTGTCACATTTAAAGTGACTACAGTTAAAGTCCCCCCCCCAACAGAATGGCTGTAGATGTAAAAATATATGGTTATATTTGAGTCAACAGGTGTACCCTTCCTGCCTTATCCTGAGGGCCATACACATTAATAATCCTAAAATCCTGACCTTCTACCGATATATCTAGTAGGAGAGCTCTGTCTGTGAATATTTTATTTATTTGAAAAGGTTTCACCAGGAAAGACAACATGAACTATAAACAGCTCATTTCCAGATGCATCACTGGGGAAGGGTTACATACAGTATGTCTATTACTTCAGATGTTTTTATAAAGGGGTTGTTTATGCATACCCCTACCCCTCTACAAATATCCTCTCCAACGGACCAGTATGTGGCTCCCCATATCCAATATGTGCTGGCTACCTGTATTTCATGTATTGTAGGTAACCTAGTAGCTTGAAAAAGGACCACATCATATAGTGACCCAGCAAAGCCAGCAAAGGTAGCTTTTCTTTTTCTGTCAGTCTTAATACTATTAACATTTAATGATGCAATTGACAGTTCCACAGCCATTCAGAAAAAAGGAGAGTCAGTCTGGGTGTTTTTTTCTCAAGCTGAACCTTGTACCCATCCTCCTTTTTTCCTTTGCCTCTCTTTTAGGTAAGGGGTCATTTTCTTCTCCCTCAGAGATTCTGTCCATTTGTGAGAAGTGTTATGAGGCAGCATCTGAGTCCAGATCCATTTCTGTTTCTTCCCATTGGAGAGTGGAAAACTGATTTTGTAAGGGTAATGAATCTTCTTGTTCTGGTTTGTCTTTTGATTTTCTCCCCTTCCCTTTGGGGACCATTTGGAAGAGTGCCTCTGGTGGGTTGGGAGGGCATTTCATTCTCATTCCTTATTTCATTTGTTTCTGGTAGTCTAGGTCTCTCATCTGTAGTGTGCTGTTCTATAGTTTCTGTGGCAGTGAATACAGTTCTAGGGTTTGTTTGTACCTTGGCTGGTTCTGATGGGGTGTCTAGAGCTTGTTGTGGTGGATTTTGTTGCTGCCACTGGGTGGGCCTTGTAGGTCTTTGTACTTGTCTAGTGGCTTTGTTTATATATAGATCTTGAACTGAAAAATCTTTATTTTCGGTATTATGCAATACCCAGGGACAAATTCAAAAGGAATGACCTCACTCATCTCAAAGGTGGCATAAAGGTACTGATGTGCAATTAAATCCTGAGTTTCCAATGGATCCACACTGTACATATTTCATAATCTCACAGGTGTTGCTTATATGGCGGTGATCCACATTTATAGCATGAGCGAAGTTGCCCTGAAAAGCCCTCCAAAGCTCCCCTCGGATCCCCGAAGCTACAAGGCTGGCAGCAGGAAGGGTCGAGAGGGCAATGGTTGATGAAAGCCCTCCCTGCTCCCCTCGGTTCCCCGGTTACAGGCTGGCAGCAGGAAGGGTCGAGAGGGCAATGGTTGTTGAAAAGCCCTCCCCAGCTCCCCTCAGTTCCCCGAAGCTACAAGGCTGGCAGCAGGAAGGGTCGAGAGGGCAACGGTTGTTGAAAAGCCCTCCCCAGCTCCCCTCGGTTCCCCGAACCTACAAGGCTGGCAGCAGGAAGGGTCGAGAGGGCAACAGTTGTTGAAAAGCCCTCCCCAGCTCCCCTCAGTTCCCCGAAGCTACAAGGCTGGCAGCAGGAAGGGTCGAGAGGGCAACAGTTGTTGAAAAGCCCTCCCCAGCTCCCCAAGGTTCCCTGAAGCTACAAGGCTGGCAGCAGGAAGGGTCGAGAGGGCAACAGTTGTTGAAAAGCCCTCCCCAGCTCCCCAAGGTTCCCTGAAGCTACAAGGCTGGCAGCAGGAAGGGTTGAGAGGGCAACAGTTGTTGAAAAGCCCTCCCCAGCTCCCCAAGGTTCCCTGAAGCTACAAGGCTGGCAGCAGGAAGGTACGCGATCTCAAGACTGCGCTCGGTTTTAAACCTTGGCGCCTTTTTTCTGTTCAGCTCCCTGGCGCTGTAGTACTCGCTGCTGCAGCCACTTTAAACTCAAGGAAATTAATGTATTTTGACTCACAAGACTGTGCCTGAGACTGTGCCTATAATACACTCTAGCCTGCCTACCTTGATTTAATTAACTTTTGCTGATTCTGGTACACTGCAGCTGCTGTTTAATTAATTTTAGCAGATCCTCTAACACAGCAGCTGCTTGCAGGCTTGAAATTTTCGCTGTTTTTCCAATAACCCAAGTATAAAACTGAGTTGAAAGTGTGCCTTTTACAATTTTTATTTCATTCCTACTGATTAGTTCTGTTTGCTTCTCACTCGCTGCTAAGTTCTAATCCCCCCTTCCCGTCCCCCTGATTAACTCCTTTGTGCATATTCACTGTCTGACCCAGCCCTGATTTTCCCTGTATTTAAGCCCTGGTGTGTTTTCTCTTTTCCCCAGGGTCGAGAGGGCAACGGTTGTTGAAAAGCCCTTCCCAGCTCCCCTCGGTTCCACAAAGCTACAAGGCTGGCAGCAGGAAGGTATGCGATCTCAAAACTGTGCTCGGTTTTAAACCTTGGTGCCTTTTTTCTGTTCAGCTCCCTGGCGCTGTAGTACTCACTGCTGCAGCCACTTTAAACCCAAGGAAATTAATGTATTTTGACTCACAAGACTGCCTACGATACACTCTAGCCTGCCTACCTTGATTTAATTAACTTCTGCTGATTCTGGTACACTGCAGCTGCTGTTTAATTAATTTTAGCAGATCCTCTAACACAGCAGCTGCTTGCAGGCTTGACATTTTCGCTGTTTTTCCAGTAACCCAAGTATAAAACTGAGCTGAAAGTGTGCCTTTTGCAATTTCTATTTCATTCCTACTGATTTGTTCTGTTTGCTTCTCACTCGCTGCTAAGTTCTAATCCCCCCTCCCCGTCCCCCTGATTAACTCCTTTGTGCATATTCACTGTCTGACCCAGCCCTGATTTTCCCTGTATTTAAGTCCTTATGTGTTTTCTCTTTTCCCCAGGGTCGAGAAGGCAACGGTTGTTGAAAAGCCCTCCCCAGCTCCCCTGAGTTCCCTGAAGCTACAAGGCTGGCAGCAGGAAGGTATGCGATCTCAAGACTGAGCTCGATTTTAAACCTTGGCGCCTTTTTTCTGTTCGGCTGCCTGGCGCTGTAGTACTCACTGCTGTAGCCACTTTAAACCCAAGGAAATTAATGTATTTCGACTCACAAGACTGTGCCTACGATACCCTCTAGCCTGCCTACCTTGATTTAATTAATTTTTGCTGATTCTGGTATACTGCAGCTGCTGTTTAATTAATTTTAGCAGATCCTCTAACACAGTAGCTGTTTGCAGGCTTGATATTTTTGGCCCACCCCCTCCTCCACCATTAATTAAATACGCTAGTAATCTCACCCACTTTTGTTCCAACCTATAAACTCACTTGAAGGGCAGTCTTACCCCTTCCCCTTGCTGCATCAGTCCTAATTCAAACCAGCAAGGCAGTCCTTTCTTTTATTTCCTCCACTCACTCTTGCCTATTCTCTATGTTTGCCTCTGTTCTACACTTATTTTGTATGGAAAAGTAACTCAGACTGAGGGTATCCCAGTTTTAACTTTTTCCCTCACCTTTTCAGATTCCCCCTGCTCCTGTCCGCTCCTCATAAACTGCAATCTATTGGAATACCTGCCTCTTGTGAATAACTTGTATAATTGACTGCCAACCTCTGGCCACTAAGGGTTTCACTCAAACTGCCTTCACTATAGGTGTCACCTTGCCCTTAACTCACCATTTCTGTCACTTAAATTCTACTCTTATAAGGGACAATCCACCTCTGATTAAAAGAGGTTTCATACAAGGCATACATAATGTTCTCTGTTGCATGCCCAAGGTCACTTCCGGTGGTATCAGGATTACTACCCACCATAATCGTCCTCTCCTATCTCTCATATAACATACCAGCTGGATACCCTGGGTCCCACTGCCATGAAGAATTCTCCTTTGTCTTCTCCAACCTTATACCAATTAGAACCTTGCTCCCTTCTCCTAACCTGTCTCTCCGAATAACTCATCCTTCCAAATTAGGGCATTTCCTTCTCTACCACCCCCCTAGCATGCCCAAATACCTCAAGCGTAATTACAGATTCTACAAAGAAGTTTGGGTGATGCTTCTGCACTTATGCTTATCAGGAGACATAGAATCTAACCCTGGTCCCATTGGAATGCCAGGTCCATGGATGACTCCTCATGGTTCTCCACTAAGGGCATGAAAATTGCCCACATCAATATCAGAAGTTTATCAGCAAACATTCCTGAACTTGATGCCTGGATAGCCCACTACTGTCCGGACATACTTGGACTAACTGAAACATGGCTCAGGCCAGAGATGCCTGATTCCATGTACAAAATACCTGGCTACAGCTTGTCCAGATCCGATCGCCCCACCAAACAAAAGGGTGGAGGAGTTGCCCTTTATTATAAAGAGCATCTCAATGTCTCTGTACTCCAGTCTTGGATAACAAATCACTGTGAAGCTCTGCATACGATTCTACAACTAGAGGGTGATAAAAGGCTAAATCTGATCTTTGCCTACAATCTTCCAAAGGGGGCTCTCCCTGGCTTAAATGGGCTCTTGGATTATCTGGCCACTCTAAAGGGTAGATCTGAAGTCATACTAATGGGAGACTTCAACCTAGACCTATCAGGGAGTCACGCCGGTACATATACTGAAGCTCTCACCTGACTTAACCTCACTCAACTTATCTCTAGCCTTACACGCATCTCTTCCAATTTGGAGCACCAATCTCTCCTGGACTGGATGGCAACAAATAGAGCAAATAAAATAATTGCTGCAGGGACCTTTTCAGATTCTATTAGTGATCACCTGCCTACTTTCTGTATCTGGAATGGGCACTGCCTTAAACCCCCCCAAAAAATCATTGAATTTCGGGATTTTGCCAAACTAAACCGAACTGCACTTCTCAAGGATATTAATAATATAGACTGGTCTCCCATCTGTCACACTGATGATGTAAACACTGCACTTGAATACCTGATGTATCAGCTTCTTGCCCTTCAGGATCTGCACATCCCTCTGAAAAAAAGGCGTCTCAGGGGCTCCCCTAATAAATGGCTAAAAAAAGACCTCCTTAGAGCCATGATAAAAAGAGACAAGGCCTGGACCTTGGCAAAGAAGTCCCAACAATCAGAAGACTGGGTTAACTATTGACAACTGAGAAATGCCTGCAAAAAAGATATTCGGAAGGCTAAAAGGAGCTACTGCCTTAAGCTTCTCCAATCTTCAGCGGGTGATACCAGGGGTTTTTGGAACCACATCAAAAATTTAATTCGGCAAAGGGGTATCTGTACTAAATCCCGCCACCCGTTTTCCCGCAGACTAAATTCCTGAGACCGAGATACCGAAAATTCACAATCCTGAAAGCAGTAAATCCCGAACCGTAATTTCCCGCTGACCGTTCTTGCATGAGTCCAGGTGTGTAATTCCATTTAAGAGATGCGGTCACAAATTGTTGAATTGGGATGAAGGGGACATATTTTTCCTAATAGTGTCTGAGCACACCCCTATACTCTATAAAGCAAGACCTAAAATTCCTCCCGAAGAATTCAACAAGGAATAAAGGAGGCTCTTGTTGCAAAAAATGCAGGGGAAGTGCACTAGTACCCCAGAGCTGAAAACAACACAGTAAGCAAAAACACATGAAGCAGGGGTCAGCACTAAACTTACAAAATACATTTTAACAAATGCAAAAGCAGTACAAGACACACACTAAAAAGGCTGATCTCACCCAAGCAGGAGTAGACATGCAGGCATGAAAATGGAAAAGAAATGCCTATGGTCTCTGTGTAAACAAGTTGCCAGAATCACGGTGTAGGCGTGTAGAAGCATTCTCACAAGGAATAATCAAAAGTGGCCAAATGCATCCCGAATCACCAAAAAGCAGTGCAGAATTATTTAAAGTGACAGTGTAGCCATGCTGGTTAAAGTGCATAGTGCCCAAAAGGTATATGTGCAAACACGCATACAATAAGCAAGCAAAATAAACAAGTTCTACGAGGGGGTTCTATGGCAGATGTCGGGAATCTGAATAACGTGAATTATTGCATTCGGGCTATGCGGTAGTCGGGAATATGGGGGCGGGATTTTGATCGTCGGGAAATTCGTCGACGGGAATTAGTACCTAAATCGGGAAAAGGCATTACCGACATGACACTGAATGACGCAAACTGTAATAAGTTACCTACTATTGCTAATGCTCTTAATGCACAATTCTTGGATCTCTCCGAATACACTGAGAAATTTAACCAACCTCCTTCACCTCCTCCTGAGGTGCAACTTTCGTATGAAACCCCTTTTCGTCTCACATTAGTCTCCTCCACCGAAGTGCTGCATCTCCTCAAATCAGTATCCACTTATGGATCTGCTGGCCCGGATGGGCTACTGCTAAGCTTCTTGAAGCAGGCAGCCCCTGCCTTGCTGTTCCTATTGCAAGAATCTTTAATCTTTCCATAATAACCTAAGCGGTACCAACATTGTGGAAAACCTCGCGTTGTCCCTGTTCACAAAATGAGGATATAAAATATGTCAAACTACAGACCGATTGCCATTTCTCTCCCCTAAATAAACTTCTCGAGAGGCCATGCTACTCAGGTCACAAATTACCTGCACCTTCACAACCTTATATCCCCTACCCAGCACAGATTCCGAACAGGACACAGCACCACAACTGCACTACTTCAGCTGACAAATGCAGTCCTTACAGCGATGGATAAGAACCTGTTCACTGGGGCCATATTTATCGATCTCACAAAGGCATTTGACCTTGTGAATCACTCTCTGCTACTTTTCAAACTGTCCCGCCTTGGCTTTCACCTGTCGACCATCTCCTGGTTCGATAGCTACCTCTCAGGGAGGTTGCAATTTGTCCAAATTGAATCCGCCATCTCAGATCTTTCCCCTACCTCTGTTGGAGTCCCCCAAGGATCTATTCTTGGCCCACTACTTTTCTCCCTTTTCATTAACAACTTACCCTCCCTTCCCTGCTCCTCCTCCTCGTTGATCCTTTATGCTGATGACATGGTGCTTCTCTCCAGTGGTAAAGATCCCTTATCAGTAAGAGCACATCTTCAAGCTGACTTCAACTGCTTGCAGGAGTGGTTACTACAGAACAGGGTCCTAATGAATGCTAAGAAAACCGTAACCACGCTTTTTGGCCCCCCGTCAAGAATCAGATCTCTTACTCCAGACTTATTGATACATTCTCTAGATGACTCCCCTCTTGAATTCGTTACCTCCTTCAGGTATCTAGGAGTCACTCTTGACCCACCTCTTGACTTTAACCTCCACATTGCGGCTACATGTAAGATAGTTTACTCAAAACTTGGTCTTGTCTTTAAAATTAGGTCCTCCCTCAATGATGCTGCCCGGCTTGCTGTTGCACAAGGATTTCTGCTCCCTGGTCTGACATATTTCTCTCAGGTTTACCTTAAAGCTAGCAAAGGAGCGCTCCAGAAATGGAGCACCTGCTAAAACAGTATATGCAGATTTGCTCTCTCCACTGACAGACTTACCCATCATTGCCTGCTCTACTCGAAACTAAATTGGCTCTCCCCAGACTCACTCAGACACTATTCTGCGGGCTGTACAATTGATAATATGGTCAGAACGGGGTCCCCTAAATACCGTGCCGAACTATTAACTCAGCCCTCCCAAGCATACCTCCTCAGGGCATCTGCTCAAACCCAACTTGAAATTCCCAGATATCTCATGAAAAAAAAAAAAGGAGAACGATCCTTCGCCATATCTGCCCCCTGCTCCTGGAACTCCATTCCCTCCCACATCAAACTCTCCAAATCCCACAAGGCCTTTAAACTGGGTCTTCAGGCACACCTATTAGAATCTGACTGCTGCTCTTGTGCTGTAACTTGAGCCTCTCTCCTACCATTTTCTCCTCCCTATGGCACTTACTGATTTCCTGCTGGTCTCCAAAATCTGAAAGTTTCCCACATCCAGCAGAAATCCTATTGTTATAATGCTACTTCATTTAAGTTTTGTTTGCTGTTTGTCGTTTCAGTTTAGTCATTGATGTATCATCAGATGAAAATAATTAATGTGATATTATCTGTTTCTCTTTGTCATCACTGATAATGACTGTACCTGGCTGTATACTGTTCAAATGTTTGTTCTTACCTCATGCTGCGTCATGAAATACTCTTTAATGTTGACTCTGGTCTCCCCTGTCTGTACTCTCCCGGGTCGTGCCTGAATATAGGCAACATTGGTGTCTAGTGTACTTACCCAGTAAACAAAAACCAAATAAATAAATAAATATTGCACCCCAGGTAGAAGCAATTGGGCAGATGTTTGATCCCTGTATCATCTTAGTGTAGTTTTATGCTCACTTTCCATCCTCCTCTCCAGAGCCCCTGTCCATCGACAGTGGGGTCCAGTGTTCATTCAATTTTACACCTTTTCTCCAGCCAAAATATAATATCTGATATGTTTACCCCTTCATATCTGAAAAGGATGGTCACTAGTTTATACATAGGTTTCATTAAGGGGATAGCCTGGAAGGGGGGCCATTGCACAGATTGTTTTCCAGCAGTGAACACAAAGTGTGCCGCACTCATAGGAACAAAACCAGAGGCCAAAAGATTCAAAGATATTCAGAGATTTTAATCTAGGTGAATGAAAGCTGAAAACAGCCCCAGCATTCCAACCTATCAAGGTCTTCCTCAAGGGGCGTACAAATGCCATGATGTCATCACTTTTAAACACAGTTGGTTTATATACAGGTCACCCATAGCCGCATAGTTGCAGATGTTACAGTTTCCACTTCTGTGGAGACCTGCAGGTCTATGTGGTAGCCACTTGTTGTTATCTGGTAATGATCTCTGAAAATGACTGCGGGTTAGTATATCCCCTAAATTACGTCCTTTTCTAAAGGTAACCCATTTCTTGCCTTGAATTAGTTTGACCTATCTAGGTATGTGTGTGTATATAATATATATATATATATATATATATATATATATATATATATATATGCAAGAATAAATGTGTGTTGTGATTATTAGTTATTGTCTTTTTGAGAGAATAAATTAATGGTAATATTCAAATGAAGTGAATTTTCGGGAAATTATAACTATACCTGACCTCCAGGTAGAATAATATGCACAATAGGCATGATATAGTTCATTGGTTAAAATAAAGACAAATGAAGATTTTTATTTGATAGAAAGCTGTTTGTTGTAAGTACACTATTAGAGAATTTATTATGAACTGGACGAAAGTGATCGATGAAGCTGATTGGCCGGAAGGTCTTTGAAGCCGTGATGATATCTAGCTACATCATCACAGCTTCAAAAAACCTCCGGCCACCAGCTTCCTCACTGAAACAAATTCCTCTGACCTCAACGTTCCCCACGTCCTGTTGGAAGAAAATCCTCCAACCGCAGCGTTTACCACCTACAACTGCTGTCCGCAAGGGTGCATCAATCCCACTAAACGAAGGACATCACCCACTCTCTCTGGTACCCACATAACACATCAACACTGGCATTTCAAAAAAAACACTGTGGCACTCACAAAACCAACATGCTGTCTGCTCGTAAATTTTCATACCTGACGGCAACAGTGAACTCGCATTTTTGGCAGAAGCGGGCTACTCAAAACAAAGTCAGATGAAATGCCCATTAACAGCATCTCACATAAAACGAAACCGAACTCAAGTTCTCTGCTTCACACATCCCCCTCCCAAACAATATGCAGACCAGCGTTCCCATCTCTCACAGGCAGCCACGTGCACACATTCAAATCAGCAGTGCTTGACACACTTAGCAAACTACTCCTCCTCTCAATCCCACTGCTTCTAAATTCTTTGGTATTGCTCATCAGCTTAATTTTCTTTTTAGTTTCTAGTTACGGGGGGGGGGAGACAGACAGAGACAAAGACACTTACAGAGAGAGCAGACACTGTGGCAGAGTCACAGCTTTGCAGACTGACTGATCAGTCAGCATTTGGCAGCAGCATGACCTCTGGGGAAAGCAGAAATTATGGATTTTTTTTTCTCAAAAGATATACTTCCACTATCAGAAATATAATAAAAAAGTATTTAAAAAAATATTTTTTTCTAATAAACAAACTAAAACTTTTAAGCCAGTTCATAATAGCAATAATACACTCCAAGGTGTGGTATATCATGGGATATCGTCACTTCTTAGGTAGTTGGATGCACTCAGCCTGCGGCCTCATGCCCAACCACCCGAGGCAAGATGATATCCCATGATATACCAAACCCTGTCATGCATTATTGCTTAATTATGTAACAGTGGTCCTTTTAAGTGATCCCTGTATTAGATATATATAAAAACTTTCACAATCTTTAAAAATACCCCTTTTGTCTTTCTAAGTTTCAGATATATTTGTAATTGTAATAGGCCATTATGACATCCTGAACCTTTATCTTTGCCTTACTGTGCACCTCTCCCCGTCCCCCTCTCTCTCCCTCTTGCTTTGAAATTTAAAATAAAGTTTTAAGATAGATGTTGCAAACATTTGTCACTGTAATTAATATTGCACCTTTTGACATAGTCCTTTTGAATTTAAAGAGACTAAAATGAATATTGTATTGTTTTGTGATGTAGAGCACTTTGATAATTAATGAGACGCATCATGTAATGTGATATGTGATTAAAAGTAATGACATCATGGCATTTGTTACGCCCCCTGAAGAAGACCTTGATTGGTCAAAGCGCTGGGGCTGCTTTCAGCAGTCATTCACATGGATTAAAATCTCTGAATATCTTTGAATCTTTCGTCCTCTAGTTTTGTTCCTATGAATGTGGCACACTTTGTGTTCATGACTTAATTTGGGTTTACAGCCTTGTACCACACCGCTGAAACTATTGTCATGGATGCACCTTTTTTCTCGTTTGTTGTTTTCTAGTAGTGTAGATTGTCCAGAACCTATCCAGTAGCTGTGCTGTTCTAAAACTTATATAAAATGTGGATCTTCCTGGTGCATGTATTAGGGCATCTAACTCTGTCAGGGAGACTCCCAAGTCTTGTTTTAATAATTGTTTCCCCATGTAAAATATGTTGGGTGGGTGTTCTAGACCCCCCTCCCACATATCGCAGCCATACTGCATGTCAGCGTTTTGCTTGCTCTAATGGTTTTTGTAATAAACTTGCAGAAGTAACCTGGGGTGCAGGTGTGGCATTTACATCTGGGTCTGGCATCATGTTTGTCGTGGTTCTTTTTTCCCCTTCTAATTCCCCCTGCCGTGTTACTTCTGTTTCTGCCTCAAAAAAGAAACATTTCAGTCTCTGATTCTAGTGGGGAAAAGGATATATTTTGGGAGTCTTTTATCAAGATATTTGGGAGTCTTTTATCAAGATATATGAGTCTGTGCCTGTTTTTTACATTTCCAGTTCTCCTCCCCATCAGTATGCCTTACAGTCTGGGTAGCTGTTTGCTGGTTGTCCGCTTCTTCTGTTCTCATTGTCTGACCAGCTCCTGGAATTGGAATCTGAGGATCCGGAATCCATCTCCCCGGTTTTGGCTGCTGAATCCAATCAGGTTGCTGTAAGGCTACCTCAGGTGTCCATGCAGCTGTGTTCGAGGTGCCAGGATGTTCTGTGTGAGTGTCCATCCGGGACCTGTGTGGTTCCAAAAATAAAAACTTTAGCTTTGTCATTGCCTTGTTGTTTTGGGGAAGCTCCTTTGTTTCTCTTCCTTTTTTTCTCTTCGTCCTATTTGAATTTCTTTTTCTGGTACTCTGCTTCTTCTGCCAACATCTGGGCCAGTAAGTCAAGTCATCATTTCTCTAATATTTGTTCTAATGCTTTTTCTTCTTCTGTTTCCAATATGTCATTTGCATCTGCTGTGACATTTGCTGATCCATTAATGCTGTCATCCACAGAGGTTGAAATTGCAGCTGTTTGTGAGGTAATATGCTGGTTACCACCGGGGTGCGTTCCTGCCACCCCTGTAATTCTCTTTGCTGCTGCCACTGCTGTACTACTTGTAGCTTCTTCACCATCATCATCCACCCATCCACTGGGTTCCACCATTCTGCTCATAAGATGTAAAGCTCCCTATTGCAGAGTAGGGGAATTTCCCCAGTTTCCTCGACAAATTTCCCCCATTCACTAAAAATATCACCAACGGATTAATCTAGTTCAATGTCAGTTGGCATCCATTTGTATCCCTCTCCCCAGGACGAGGTTGAAAATAGGCAGAATTGTCTAGTCCTCCTTTCCCAGTCAACAAAAACTAAATAAAAATAAATAAATCCATCCATATCTTGTGAATGTGCAGCATCTCCATGTCAGTCAACTGCTTTTCATTTATTCTGAAAAAAAGTACCGATGTTAATATTTGACCACTATTTTAGCTTGTTTTTGGAACAATGTAGATGAAAAGAAGATCATGGGTATCTGCTGTTGCCTTGCTTAGAGATGCACAGAACAATTCCCTTTGCACAAAACTGAAAATGAATGAAGTTAACAGTACTGAAAAAACTTGGGGAACATTAGCAAGAACATTTAAAGAAATCAAATTCATGCTCACAGGTTTATGAGATAAACTGGATGAAGAAAAATGGAAAAACTATAATGAGAAGGCTAGATGAAGAATGCAGTGATACAGAGAACAAAAGGCCCAAGCTGAAAAGGCTGAGGAGTGCACAGTGCCTTGTTGAAAACAAACTACTAGAGCAGATGAGCAGAAGGAGAGCAAAGAAAGAGCAGGTTGGAGGTAGAGAAAACAAAAAGAAACCCATGTAAGACCTCATTGGTAGACCTAATAGTGCTATCAGGAAAGCACAGCAGAGAGCACAACAAGGACTCACATGAGCTCCAAAATGGTTTGGTGCAACTGTTGAAAAGATATTATACAATGGCAAGAAAGAATCTAGTGTTCTCATTGGTCACTCTGGCACTGGAGCTGTGATGTTATACTGGCATAACATCACGGCTCTAGTCCCACCACAGTAATGACCGCATGTAAAGTGTAAAAAAAAAAAAAAGTCACTCCGCTACCTACAAGCAGCTTTTGCAGCTCTGCTCCCGATCCCTCACACTTGCCCCCAGCGCATCAGTAAATAAAAATACAAATCATAGAACACACTGTTGTGGTATCCCATTTTCTTTACGGATAACCGTAAATCAAAACCTCTACTAATTCAAACCTGCAAAAAGAAAGAGGGGAAGTGAGCAAGTGTCCAGTATCTTCACTGTCGCCAGCACATGCTCGCTCTTTACTGGTCACATAATGCTCTTCTCCCAAATAAAAAAGCAAATGTTTCGTATACCTTTCTTCTCCCAGTACAGAGAAACCATAACTCTGTACCAGAAAAACCTGGCCAAAAAGTGAAACATCTGAACGAGCGAGTCTTCTTAGAGGAATGGTCAGCTTCAGTGCTGCTAAAGACTCGCTCCTCAGCAATTTTCACTGATTCCCCTAGACAGCAGCAGGAGCATAATTGTTAATCACCTCTCTGTGTCTGTGTGTGTGCAGTCTCAGCTTGGTAGCAAACCTGAAGGAAAAACTGCCATGTATTTGTTTCCTTCGTTTGAAAAAAAAAAAGCAATTCAACTTACCAGAAGGTAACGGATAAAGGCAAATAAAAACCCAGAAACCCAGATGCACTAACAATGGAAGATAGCGAGTGAGATGGGGAAGAGTGAGACAGACAAATTCACCTGCAGACAGCACACAGTAGGACGCCGCCTGCTGGACAAGCAGAAAAGGAACTTTCTTTTGTTTAAATACTCCTCCACACTACTAAATCAGTAAAAATAAAGGTAAAAGTTTATCCATTGTATTGCTTTTTTAAATTCTAAATATAATGAGCCATTGTATAATAGGAATAATGCACTCCAGGATGTGTGTCATGCTGGGATAACATCACTTCTGGGGTGATTAGTCACACTCGGCCTGCGGCCTTGTGCCTAATCACCCCGGGCATGACGTTATCCTAGCATGACACACACCCTGTCAAGCATCGTTCCTTTAATGTCAAACAACAAGCATAAGGAAGTTGAGACAATGACACAGAGAAGCAGGGAAATAAGGACACTGCCATCCACTGGCAAACAGCAGTAACAATGGACTTTTTTTTTATAAATGTGTGCCTAAACATAGAAAACAAATGCTAAAATACTTTTAAAACTGTTCTTTTTTATCTTTTTATTTTTTGTTTTACAAAAGAGCCATTGTATAATAGCAATAATGCTAGTAGTAGTAGTAGCAAGTTGCATTATTTTTATACAGGCTAAAACTATTAGGGCCAGGAGGCACAATTTACAATGTTGTGCTGTAGTTGCATCATCAGTAACAGTTCAGATAATACATAGCGAGCAAAATAAAATACATAAAGGCTTTTCTGCCCATACATAATCATAACAGCCAACTAGAATAGATGATACATCAATTTTGGCAAAAAGTGCACCATAAAATCTCTGTAGAAATAATGACTTCTAAAAGCCAGGGTTTAATCATAACAAATAAAAATGCTGATCAAAAACAGTTACAAGTATGACAAATTAGCTTAGAAATGTGTTTTTGAAAAAGCCTTAGTTTATTCAGAAATCACACTTCAGGTTCAAAATGATTCCACATCTTTGATACCCAATAGTTAACATAAAGTAACCCAAACTTGTGCATATTCTTAGAACTAAATAACCCATATTACTAATATCTCCAGATTGATATCTAGTAGAATTTGAGAAGACAATTAAAGTTAACATCTGAAACAAGTCCATTTGCAATTTTGTAGGTCATTATAGTTTTTTATGTTTTTCCCACCTAAGAGACAGGGGATCCTATTCTAGCATACTATACACGTCGCAATGATGGGTTGTCAATGGTTTATTTAATACAAATTGAGCCAACTTGTTACGAACTATATCTAATTGATCTAATGTACACTTAGTTGCATTGCTATATACTATACTGCCATACTCCAATACTGGTAATATGAGCTGAGTAGCTTTTCTATTTAAAGCAGATGTACTTCTTCTTATTGTACCTATTCTAGAGTTTACTTTTTTATCGTGTTTGCCAAATGCTTATCAGATTTCATAGAATTATCCATTAGTACACCCAGATATATATATTCAGTTTATGTAGTAATCACATCTCTGTTTAATAGCCTGCTACTTAATATGCTGTCATTTTATTTTTTACCTGAAATAGATGAGAATAACATAGATTAAGTCTTTTTTCCGGTTAAAACTAAGAATTTTGGAACCATGTTTCTAATCTATTGAAGTCTTCCTGAAGTTTGACTTCCAGTTCTAGTTTATCATGTGACGAGCTAATCAAAACTGTGTCAACATCATGTTTGAGTTTTTTATCACTTTTGTTAAACCATTTATATATAGATTAAAAACATTAATGGGCCTAAAATTGCTGATGTCAAATGAGTATCACAGTGCAAAATTTTCAGCATTTACTGGGCTGATGAGATCACCATGTGCCATGGGCATAGGGTAAGAAAGCCTTCACAAAGGAATGTATAGAGAAAACTTGTGAAACTGCAGAATACATGACATTGAAAAAAGCATTGAGGAACTCTTGCAGAAACACAGCAATGAACAAGTAAAATAGTACCACTTGTAAGATATTAGTATGACCTGAGACGTAAGTGGCACTAAGATGAAACAGACAAGAAAAGTGCTTCAAAGAAAAGTGACAACTATATCATAATTTACTGTATGGAACTCCTAAAGGAAGATTTGAAGTTTTTGAGGTGACAATGTCGTGTTACATCATGGCAACAAAACCAATTTTCAAATCTAAAAGAAAAAAAAACAACAGATTGGGTCCTCATGGTGTTGATCTGTCTGAGAATTATGTCTGTAAATTTCAGGACAAAATTTAATCCCATCACTGGCACCGTGAACAGGCCACCATTCATCCTGTAGTTATATACTACAGGTGTCCTAAATGTGAAGGTACAGTCACTGAAACACTTGTATGCATATCAAGTGACCTTAAACATGGCAGCCATGCTGTTTGCCAGTTTGTTGAGGTTGGCAATTCCCACCCACAAAACATATGCACGCTCAATATTGAGTGAGTAATGCAATTTACGGATGGCTGTGGAAGCCAATAAAAATCTAAATGGGCTTTTAATGCAATTTCCTCTGCACCAGCACAGTAGGGATTTCTGACTGGACACGTTTTTGTTTAGTTCACATCACAGAAAAGGCCCCTAGGATGGACAGAGTGCTGTAATGAAGTCAGTTACAAGTTGAGTGGTGCAATCCCACCAGGCAGCGATTGCTAATGCAGAAAAACGGTTCCAATATTGCAAAAAAAAATCTAACAAGAGAGCCTGACACTGAAGGGTGCAGACATTTTCTACAAATATTCTTTTGGGTAGGCGAGAAGAACCAGAAGTGAAAACCATCCTGGGAACACAGAAGATCCAAAAAGTCAAGTCTTTGGGTGATGAAATGGTCAAAACAAGAGGACTCAGCTGTTTCTGCAGATCATGCCGAATGGGAAATGATCCATGTGAGAACACTTGTCACGTGGAATCGTGGAAGGTGAGGAAACTCATGAACTATTTTATATATTCATCTTCTGTTATAGAGAGTGATACCATGCAAGATACCCATGTTTTTTCCACAATGCATCTTCTCCCTCCCCTTCCCTTCTAATGTTTGTGCTCTGGATTTCAGCCATGAAATGCCAGACACTCATGTGACCTCTGCCTCTCTTCCCACACCACCTGCTGTTCCTACAGAAATGACAATGACTGCTTATCCTGACAAAGACATGATGTCAACAGTTCTGATACTCCAGCTGCATTATATAAACATAGAAATATAGAAGTTGACAGCAGATAAGGACCACAAGGCCCATTTCTTTTTCTACCTTATAAATGTGCCATTGGCATTTGCTCTGTCAATGGCCTATCTGTTCACACTCATCTGTATTGCTCCCTTATGCCTATCCCATGCCTGTTTGAAGACCTGCACTGTATTCATATCCACCACTTCCTGAGGTAAGCCGTTCCATGCATCCACCACCCTTTCTGTGAAAAAGAACTTCCTCATATTACCCCTTAATCGGCCTCCCTCGAATCTCATTCTGTGTCCTCTTGTCCTGCTAGTTTTCTTATATGGAAACATGTTCTCTTTCACCTTGTTAATGCCCTTAAGGTGTTTGAATGTTTTGATCATATCACCTCTCTCACTCCTTTGCTGGAGGGTATACATATTGAGCTCCATTAATCTGTCCTCATATGTTTTCTGATGCAGTCCCTGCACCATTTTGGTTGCCCTTCTCTGGACTGCCTCAGTTTGGCTAATGTCCTTGTGAAGGTGTGGCCTCCAGTACTGCATGCAGTACTCCAGATGGAGCCTAACCAGTGTCTTGTAAAGAGGGATTATTAACTCCCTCTTCGGACTTGTGATACCCCTACTAATACACCACAACATCCCTCTAGCCTAATCTACTGCTTTAGTGGTCTGTTTGGATCATTTCAAGTCATCGGTGATGATGATGCCCAAGTCTCCTTCTTCCCTTGTGACTGTCAGCAACTCCCCTCCCATCCTATAGTCGTCTTCAGGGTTTCTCTTCCCTATGTGCATGATCTTGCACTTCTTTGCATTAAACCCCAGTTGCCACTCCTCCAACCATGTTGCTAGTTTAGCCAGATCTCTTCTCATTCTGCCCACCCCATCTGGATCATCTACTCTGTTGCAGATCTTGGTGTCATCTGCAAACAGACAAAACTTACCTTCCAGTCCATCTGCAATGTCACTGATGAAGATATTGAAGAAGACTGCCCCAGGACTGATCCCTGAGGTACCCCACTTGTGACTTGCATCTCTTCTGACTGTATACCATTTACCACCACTCTCTGTTTTCTGCCCATCAACCAGTTTGCCACCCAGTTGATGACCTTTTGACCCACCCTGAGCCTACCCAGCTTATTAATCAATCTTCTATGTGGAACAATATCAAAAGCTTTGCTGAAGTGAAGATAGACGACATCAACTGCTCCTTCTTGGTCCACCACTCTGGTTACCCACTCAAAGAAATCTATGAGATTAGTTTGACAGGACCTTCCTTTTGTAAACCCATGCTGTCTTGGATCCTGTGCTCCTATGGATTTCAGGTATTGCATGATCGTTTCCTTAAGGAGTGCCTCCATAATCTTTCCCACTACTGAGGTAAGACTGACTGGTCTGTAGTTCCCTACCTCCTCCTCCCTGCTACTACTCTTATGGAGTAGGATCACATGAGCCCTTCTTCAGTCTTCTGAAACCTCTCCTGTGCTCATAGACTCACTAAACAGTTCTGATAATGGCTCTGCTAGTTTCACCCTTAGCTCCTTTAGTACCCTGGGATGTATGCTATCAGGTTCCATTGCCTTGTCCACCCAGAACTTATCGAGCTCTTGTAGGACCCTTTCTTTTGTGAAGGGACTAGTGCACACCTCCCTCCCCCCTGTGTCCATGGTGCTGAGCTGTGGGCCCTGCCCTAACTTATCTTCAGTAAATACTGAGCAGAAGTATCTATTTAGGATAGATGTTTTTACATGGTCCTCCTCACATGGCCACTTATCTCCTTTAATCTTAGCAATGCCCCCCTTGACTTTCTCCTTTCACTAATGTATCTATAGAAAGTCTTGTCACCTTCTTTTACTGTTAGTGCTAGTGTTTCCTCGATTTGAGCCTTTGCCTGCCTTACTGCCTTCCCTGATTTCCTTAGGGAAGTTTGGTATGCCTCCCTATCTTCATCCCGCTGCGTTCCCTTATATTTCCTGAAGGCCAGCCTTTTAGCTCTGACCTTTTCTGTTACTGTTTTTTGACAACCCAAGTGGTTTCCTTCTTCTTTTGCACTTCCTTTTTTGTCTAACACAATGTGATATTGCTTCAAGTATTGCATCCTTAATGCTTTCCCACTTTGCCTGTACCCCCTCACCTGTATATCTTTTTGTCAGGGCTAGCTTAACTCTGTTGGCCATCTTATCAAAGTCAGCTCCTCTGAAGTCCCATATTTTTGCCTTGGAATGGAATGGTTTAGTTCTAGTGGCCAAATTGAACCATACCATGTGATAGTCACTGGCCACCAGGTGACTTTCTACCTGGAGATCTGTGATCCTTTCCCTGTTAGTCAGGACTCGATCTAGGATAGCCCTGTCTGTTGTGGGTTGTTGTACCAGTTGTTTGAGGCCCTCCCCCTGCAGGGAACCCACCATGTGTCTTGCTCTGGAAGATGTTCCTGCTGGTACTGACGAATCTGTATCTGGCATGTTGAAGTCTCCCATTATCAGAACCTCCTCTTTAGCTGTCATGTTTTGTATATCTTCTAACAGTAATGTGTCTATGTCCTCCCCCTGGTCTGGGGGCCTGTAGACAACCCCAATCCATATACTGTAGCTGTCCCATTTCCTGTTTCCATGGTGACCCACAGTTCTTCTGGCTCCTTATGTGTATTCGGAATTTCAGTAGATTTGATATTTTCATTGACATAATGGATCACTCCACCCCCCCCCTTGGCACCTCAGTCTCTTCTAAACAGTACATAGCCAGGTACTGAAGGCTCCCAAGTATGGTTACTGGTAAACCATGTCTTGCTAATTGCTACTATGGCCAGTTTAGCCTCTGTCATTATTGCCTGCAGGTCTGGGATCTTGTTTCCCAGACTGTGAGCATTTGTGTACATTATTTTCCATTGGCCAGATTTCAGTGTGTTAGTTGTTGGGTGAGGTCTGACATTTCCCCTGTATGTCGTATGGGGAGCTGGATGTTTTTCCTTCCCTGGTAATGCAAATGAACTGCAGACATGCTGAACTCCTGTTTGACCACTAGCTGAGGGGGAAGGGTGTTCTTCCCATTTGACATATGGGGTGCTGCACCCCTCTCCAAATTTGCTAGTTTAAATATTCTGCAAAGACATCAAACTTCTGCCCCAATACACTGACTCCCTCCTTAGTCAGATGCAGTCCATCAAATTTAAAGGACTTTCACTCCCAAAACTGTTGCCAGTTCCCTACAAATTTGTGTCCTTTTTCCTGGCACCAGCCCTTGAGTCACATGTTTAGCTCCCCTGTCTCCCCTTCTCTGACCTTCCGTCCATCTGCCCCCCCCCCCAGACTTGCAGGATTTCAGAGAAGGAGATGCCGGATGAAATGGATGATAGCTTGTCACCCAGCCTGGTCAGGTGTTCCTTGGTCTCCACAACTGACCAGCTGGCAAGATCATTAGTCCCTATGTGTACCAAGTCACCAATGTTTTCTCCTGTTTCCTGAACAATTTTAACAATGCGGTCAGTGTCTCTCCACGCTGATGTACCTGGGAGACATCTGACCATTACCATTGGCCAGAGATAGGTATCAGCTCCCCGAATCATGGAGTCTCCTATGATCAGAAGTTTTTTTTTTATTTCCTTTTTTTTTTTTTTGGTTCCTGTTTTGGGTGAGTTTTGCTGTGCTAGCTCCTGTGCTAGTGTCCTGCTCTGCAGTGTCCTCTGCCCCTTTGTTTGATTTTGGAGATAGAGGCAGGTACCTGTTTGTACATTTTATATGGCTTGTGGACGTAATATGTTGGAGAGTACTGAGTGATGGGGCACCCAATTTGCCCCTCCTAACCACCTGCCAACCTCCCAGACCAGCTACCCTCTGTGGTCGAGGTGCTTCTGTTGGATGTTAGGGAAATGGCGGGTGGTTCTTATAATATATTTCCTCTTGAATATGCAATTTGTGGTACACAATCTCTGCCCATGCTACCTGGAGTTGAGCCCTTAGATCTCCAATGACCCAGCATGTAGAACAGTGTTCTAAATCCTGTAAAACTGCCCTTCTGAAAAGTGTTCCACAGCACCTGCAGTTAATGATATCCATTCCATATAAGTTGCTGGGTTTATAACCTGGTCAGAGTAATCAGAAGGAAGAAAATGAAAGCAAAAGTTTGATTTTGTGTTTTTTTTGTTTTTGTATAACTTGTTATAACACGTTAAATTACTAGTGCCCCTGTAAATGAGGTCACCGTGCGGATACCCCACTGATCCGCCCTTTCCTGCTTTTCCACAGGAAATGTCATGACTATGCTACCCTATAAAAGGAGTGCAGTGTGGGGTGGTTGGGAATGGGGGTGGGTGGCTGGGCCCTTCCCCTGCCAAAAAAGAAGAATCACGGACAAAAGAAACAAGGAGGCAAGAGTAGAAACAATCAGCCACCAACAAATGCAGTAGCCCTGAAAGCTTATCCAAATTATAGATAAAACTGTAAAACCTGTAAAGCACCACCTGCAATAATTTCACAGAAGATGTACCCTGTAAGAAACACTTTGCTACAGAGAAAAATAAAGTAACAGAAGATATACCTTGCAAAAGACAATTTGAATCAGAAGATTACAGCAGTAATCTGTTAGCACACACCTGTAGGCACACCCTGTAATAATGCAGCAGAAGGTATACCCAGCAACAACAATTTGAATCAGAGAAAAATAAAGCAATAAAATGATAGCAACAAACAGTAGCAATCCCTGTGAGTACAAAATAAAAATAACTCACAGTAAATCTGCTTAGCCAAAATAAGCCTTAATCCTTTCCCTTGCTCTGGTAAGGTTCTTTGCTCTGTCCTTTCATGCAACCTAGAAGGAAAGAGCTCAGGCGAAGCTAGGTGCCTTGGTCAGCAAACCTAGTCTTCCATCATTGTGCAACACCACCACCCACTAAGGTCCTGATACAGTCACTCCTCCATCTGTGTGTTCAGCCACTATAAAGTCTACAAGGAAATCGCACATAGGTCAACAACTTGTATGCAGTGTACTACTCTCAACCACTATAAAGTCCTCAAGGAAACTGGAACACACATAGGTCAACTTCTTTTATGCAGTGTACTACTCTAAGAATGTGTGTCTGTTTGTGGACGACACTAAGATATGTAACAGGATTGATGCCATAGAGGGAGCAGACAAGATGGAATCAGACCTCAAAAAACTTGAAAAATGGTCTGGAACATGGCAGCTGATATTCAATGCCAAAAAGTGCAAAGTCACGCACATAGGAAAAAGGAATCCAGGGAAGGCGTAATACTTGGGAGGGAAAAGACTAGTGACCTCCAACAAGGAGCGTGATCAGGAATCATGATCTCGGACGACTTGAAAGTGGAAAAATAGTGTGAGAAAGCAGCACTGAATGCCAGCAGATTGCTGGGATGCATTGGGAGGGGAATCACAAGCAGACAGAGGGAGGTGCTCCTACCACTGTAGAGACCACACCTGGAGTATGGATTCCAGTTTTGAAGGCCTCACATCAAAAAGGACATTGATCGGATGGAAACAGTGAAGAGAAAGGCAACAAAAATGATTTGGGGATTGTATGAAATGCACCCTATGCAGAAAGACTGAGATAACTGAACATGTATTCCCGGAACAGAGAAGGAAGAGGGGGGACATGATTGAAACATTCAAATACATAAAAGGCATGAACAAGGTGCAGACTCAGGAACTTTTTAACTTCAAGGAAGGCAACAGAATCAGGGAACATGATCTAAGGCTTAAAGGATGGAGGTTCGCTACTAACTTCAGGATGTTTTTCTTCACAGGAAGGATGGTGAATGTATGGAATAGCCTTCCCCCAGAGGTGATGCAGGCAAACACGGTTCTGGAATTCAAGAACATGTGGGATAGACACAAGGGAGCTCTCACACCAAGGGGCACCTAAGGGGGTAGGAAAACACAATACACCAGGCAGACTAGATGGACCTAGCGATCTCCTTCTGCCATCACTGTCTATGTTTCTAACTTCTACATTGGACAGCTAACCTCTGTGGAAAAGAGGAAAAATTATATTTTTAAGTTTCTTCATCAGCATGGGGATGACAGCTTCACATGGCCGAGGTGCCAGGATACTGATGTAGTCTGGAAGACAAGGTACAAATTTTATGCGCCAATAACCTTTGCAGGGCATGGTACATTTAAACTTCAACCCCATGAATTGCAGATAATCAACAGTAAATTTGAAAATCTTAAACAGCGCAGGCATTAATTGTCAGTGGTGTCTGTGCTACATTCTCCACAACAAAACCATTTGATGTTTTTTTTTTTTACACAGATTACAGATTGACTCATATGGGTGCTGCAAACACACAGTATGTGTCAATAAGACTTTTTATTTCTCCCACATAGCCAAAATGTCACATTATATCATGATGTTAAACCATTCTGGATTGTCTGTGCTAAATGTAAAGAATCACAATTGCCAGGAATATAATTATTGTAAATGTATTGACATTTTTAATGTTTTGTAATATTATTGTATGTTAGTCATTAGGCATGATTATTAAACTTTTTATAACTGAAACAAATACGTGGTGTCCCTTGCTACATTCACTACCATGTGTGGTGTCACTGATTACACCCACCACATTGAATTTTTTTTTTTTATCTAAGGCTCCTGTGAGGCATTTATCTCTCAACATGGTTATTTTTTTAACAGTTGAGTCATAGCTTCTTAAAATGCATCACAACATGAATCTACAGGTGAAAATTTGACCCTCATGTCATACTTTGGTAACCCTTTTTATGTTGGCTTGCTGTGCTTGTGCGCAAGTCAACATCTTGTGGTAGTGCAGATTTGGAGGCATGGCCGCTGTTGGGCGAATGCAGGACATACATCAGTAGGTGCGTCCCTCATTCCCCAATCAGCCTGCATGCCCCATGCATGCTAATGTGGCCAGCATATCTAAGGAAAGGTCCGCTGCAATCTGAGCAAAGCTCGTCAGACGCAGCGGAACCTTTCTGTGTGCTCACCACATGAGCAGCATGGTGGGCGGCCGCCCACCCAAGGGCCGAATTCAGGGGTGCCCAATCCCCCAGCGGCTTACTGTGGTCACAAAAGCAGCCCCCATTTCTATATGCCAAGGGGTGCTCAATCCCCTGTTCTTGCGCCCGGTTTATTAGTTCATTATCGGGGAGCCCCACTGCCCATCGGCATAAATCAGCCACCTATTTTTATATGCCGAGGGGTGCCAATCCCCTCAGCCTTGCCTCCCCCTGCCTTCATTGTGTGCTGACGGGGGTGCCCAATCCCCATCGGCATAAATTCACCACCCATTTTCTGCCGATGAGGGTGCCCAATCCCCCGTCGGCTGCAGCACCCAAAAACAGTTAGGTAGCACACTGGGAGCCCACCCCAGCGTGCTACATCTCCTAAAAAAAAACTGTTCCGTGATGTAATTTTGTTTTTTTTTCTTCCCTATAACAAAAAAAGGTCCCTCGTAGTCTCCCTACCCCCCACCTCCACCCACCCACCCACTGCTTCCCTGACTCCCACACCCCTCTCACCCCCTCACCCCAAACTTACCTCCAGAGTCTGGTGCGATGATCTTCCGTGGACCGAACACATCTGCACTCTTCAAAGCCAACTGCAAACTGAGGAAATGCCAGTAAGCTGTATAATGGAATGAATAAGGTTTTTTCAACTTTGCTGCATATCTCGGGCATTTGTTGGAATTTTGGCACCAAATTTTAACATGGGGTTTTTGGCACCCCTCCTCATGAATTCTATCACTGTCATGGCGTTAATCGGCCTTGAAAGGTGATTTTGCAGTCACTGCATAAAATCACCTTTCGGGACCCATTAATGAAATGACTGTGCCAGTGTTCATGAGGTGGCCTCTCAAAAAGCCTATGTTCCAAATTTGGAGGAAAAAATCCAACAAATGCCTGTTTTATGAGCGTGCATTGTGCAGTTGCTACGCAGGCTCATAACTTCGCGCATTCACAATATTTTAATGCCAGATTTTCAGCATTGTCATTTTTGTACACCTCCTTGTGAACAGTACAGCTGTCATTTTCCACGTCCTGCCCAAAATGTGTTTCCGCACTTCCAGCGCACAATAGCACAGTCGCTGTGGGAAATCAGTGTTTGGGCCAGATTATGAAAATGACAGTGACACAGTTCATGAGCAGAGGTCCTATAATGCCTATGTTGAAAATTTGGTGATGATACTCCATGAAATGATTGTGTTATGAGTGTGCATTGGCAGATTGCACGCACGCTCATACTGTCGTGCATTTGTGATATTTTCACTCTGGATTTTCACCATTGCCATTTTTCCACACCTCTTGATGAACAGTACAGCCATCATTTCACATATCCTGCCCAAAATGTGTTTTCGCACTTCCGGCACAGAATAGCGTGCTCACTGTGCGAAATCACTTCTTGGGACACTTTGAGGAAATAACAGTGACACTGTACATGAGCAGAGATGCTAAAATGCCTATGTTGAAAATTTGGTGCCAAACGCCCATACCTAGAGACTGACAGGTGTCAGGGGTGTAACTTGGGATTGTCGGAATTAATGCTCATGCCATTCCACCCCCACCCCGCAGCCAGTGACAATCATCAAGATGTGCCTTGGACACTCTGGCTCCGAAGTTCACCCCACTGTCCTATACTGCACCCCTCTCAGTGTATTTCCTTATGGAATGTGGTGAGTGTAAAGCCTGAAGACCCCAATGCACACTGTCGGTGTCTGCAGGATAAGGAGAGGTGAAATGGCATGAGCACTATGGCCAACACCCAAAGGGACACCCCAATGCCTGTCAATCTCTGCAGGGTGGGGGTGGGTTGGCATCAGTTCAATACTTCACTGCCATTCCTATTATGCATTTCTCTAACTCCTGCACTACCAATGCCAATGCCAGCAAGACAACATTCGGCATTGACAAATGCTTGTTCATGAATAGAGCTGGTACTTGATGGGTGACAATGCAGGACTGAGTGACCCAAGAGCTTTCACCATTTGGTCCAAAGTCAGGTTTAAGTGCTAGAAGTTAAGTTTGAGCTTCATAGTTCAGTTCATTCAGTTAATGGGAGTATCATGATTTATACTTTATTGACTTTTAAGATCTTTAGCATTTAATGTTTCTTCTAGTTATTATTCTTTGTCTTTTTCTTTTCTAATTCCTTTCTGTTATGGACTATATGCACCAAAGGCAACAACCACACACAACAGCATAAGAAAGGCATGCTGAAATGTTCAGTGGGGTCCCCCAGGACTCTGTCATCGGTCCTGTACTATTCAACATCTTCATCAGCAACATCGGGGAGGATATAAATGGTAGATTAGCACTCTTTGCAGACAATACCAAATTGGGAGGCAGAGTAGACACAGAAGAGCATGTCAGTAGTAGTCTTCAAACCAATCTAAAAAAGCTTAAACATGGTCCACAGATGGCAACTGAACTTTAATGCAAAGAAATGCAAGGTGATGCACTTGAGCAAAAATAACCTCAAAACTCAATACTGGTTAAATGGATTCAAACTCATCACCTCATCAGAAGAAAAGGACCTGAGAGTGTTAATCTCAGAAACCCTGAAAGTATCCAATCAATGTAACTCTACATATAGCAAGGCAAGCAGAATATTAGGGTGAATCAGCAGAAGCTTCAGCAGCGGGAACAGAAACGTCATCCTACCTCTTTATAGATCACTGGTGAGACCTCATATGGAGTACTGTGTCCAGTCCTGGGGACCTCACCTTAGGAATGACATCAATAAACTGGAGACAGTCCAGAGAAGGGCCACAAAGATAATGTCAGGATTACATGACCTGCCGTACAGCAAAAGTCTGAAGGAGCTGAATATGTTTTCATTCAAGTCTAGAAAGGAGAGGGGGAACATGATCGAGACATTCAAGTACCTAAAAGGCATCAACAAAGTTCCCTACTTGGAATTGTTTACTAGGATCTAATAACACTAATATGAGAGGACACAGCTGGAAGCTCAAGGGGGAAGACTTCAAGCGCTATATCAGGAAACACTTTTTCTGACAGCGAGTGATAGTACCATGGAATGCTTTGGCCTCTAAAGTAGTGGATGCCAAAACGGTCACTTAATTCAAACTGTGATGGAACAGGACTTATATGCAACATGGGGTCAGGGGAAGGGCTTCACCTACAACACAAATTCTAAAGTAACAAGCTCAGGGGCCCAATAGGGGTACCTGCAAACCAACAAGCAGACTAGATGGACCATTGGTCTCCTTCTGCCATCACCTTTCTGTGTTTCTATGTTCTACTGCTCACAGTCAAACACAATAATCAGCAAAAAGTTAAATCCTTTGTCCATTCAGGATTTAGATAATATATTTAGAATCATAGGACAGGAGGGGCATTCTGAACCAAAGTTAATTTCCAGGTGCAACCTGGGAGAGAATTAAGCACAGGGAGATTAAGTGACATGCTAAGGGTCACACAGTGTACTAGTGGTGGTTGTGGGATTCAAACCCAGGTGATCTGAGTCTCCAGGTTCACATATTTAAGCAATAATGCATGAAAGGGTGTGGGTCGTTTTGGGATAACCTCACACCTCGGGTGGCTGGGAATGAAACCACAGACCGAGTGTGTCCAACACTGGAGAAGGGAGGTTATCCCAGCACGACCCACACCCTAGAGTGCATTATTGCTATTATACAATGGCTCGTTTGTAAAACAACCAAACAAAAGATGAAAAATGACATTTAAAGTACATTTTTTTGTCATTTTTTAAAAGGGTAGGGTCACTCTATAAAAAAGTAGTGCTTTGTTTCGGCCAGCAGGTGGCGCTAATATGTTTATTTCAGTGGCTCTGCTATCCCCATAGAAACTTTTGTTAGTGCTGTAGTTTTCTTTGTTAATATGCGCAATAACCTCAGTGTTTATGTTGTGTTTTGCCATAGTTTTTCATTTCACTTTTTCTCGCTTTGATGTTGCGAGACTCGCTGATCATGCTTCTGCAGCCTGAAGTCATATATTGCTGCCCCCGCTGTTATGATCTTCTGCCCAGCATTGTGATGATGTGTCTGAAAGTTGAAGAAAGGAGGTAGGGAGGACATTTCCCAGTGCTTTTACATAGTCCACTTATTGACATTGGTTTCTGTTGCTGAAGCAACGAAGTGGCTGGTTGTTTCTGTTCATCCCTGTCAGTAGTTTAGTTTTGTGGATTTTCATTTGTTTCTGCTTGGAGGAACTGGACCATTCTTGGATATGACATCTATGAACGTTTCCTGGATTAAAAAACTGCAAAACATCACCACCAGGTATCGGCATTCTCATCATAAATCAACTTTTTTTGGAAGCCATCAAATGTAAAAGTAAGGTCAGTAAATATGTTACACAAGCTCTGAGCTGAGGAGTGTTGCATTGAAGCCACATTTCCGTCTGAATTGTTCTTACAGGATCTGTGCTTCTCTTTGAGGTCTTTTCACAACCATTTTGGAGAACAAAGGGAAGACACTAACAATGGATTTTTACATTCTGCATATGCCCCAAGTCAATGTTCATCACCTTCAGGAATGTAACACATTTTGGGTCTTTGATCTATAATAACAACAGTTTACTGGTCCCCAGTAGTTCACAATTTCCTGTGGATTTGATTATTTTTGATCATTTGGCTCCTGGTACCTTGGTCAAGATTATTGTATTACATATCCCTGAACATAACTATCTGCATGGTTTAATATTGCTACATCAATTATGCAACCTAACCTGTTCTTGCTGTGGGTTGGACCCACCTACAGGCAGTTACGGCTGTGCCTGCTCAAACTTTTACTTTTGCTATTACTGTTGTCTGGTAATATTCACCCAAATCCCAGCCCTGGCCTGCCACATACGGCAACCCCCATAAAACAACTTGGGATGCTTATTTTGGCATCCCTAAATATCTGCAGCCTCCTACCAAAGCTGAAGGCTCTACAAATATTTGCTACTCTACACAATCCAGATGTTCTGGCAATTGTTGAAACATGGCTGTCACCAAAAATCCCTGCCTCAGCTATTGCTATACCAGGCTGCAACATCTTCAGACAAGATAGGATGTGCAATTTATCTCAAAGAGTCACTCATGGGCCACCTCTTGCCTGTTCCTGTGGCTGCTACAACCACTCTGTTACTCGCCATCAGAATTCTGCTTGGTGCCCAAAATAAGGCATTTACTGTGGCATCCATATACATCCCTCCAAAAGATCAAGTGAGTGGTTTCAACTGGGTACTGGACTTCACACGTAACCAGCCACCTAGGTCGAAATCAATTCTGATGGGAGACTTTAATATATAAATTGGCTTGCACCTGAAAATCAGAGCATTAAGGACACCATCTCTGCCGTAAGTTTTTCCTAGCTGGTTTACTCCCCAACCAGATCCAATTACAAAACAAGGACTAAAAGCCTTTTGGACTGGGTCATAACCAGTCATCCAGACCACATGACTAATACCACTGTCCTCTCAGATATGCTCAGTGATCATTCCCCTGTCATCTGCATGTAGACAAACAAATTTTGCAAAACACCACCATGGACAATTACCAGCAGAGGCCTTGCCCAGGGTCACCTGGAACCTCTTAAATCCCTCCTTAGAGTGCAAGACTGGTCTCCAATCTACAGAGCAAAGGATGCTGACACAGCACTCAAACACTTCATCAACACCTATAATTCTGCCTGCAATTCTCACACACCCCTAAAGACATGCAAAATCAAAGGCCCTTGCAACCCCTGGCTCTCTGTAGAACTCCTAGCTCGCATGAAAATAAGGGACCACCTCAGGCACCATGCCCAAGCCACTGGCACACAATCTGACATCCAGAACTACAAAAGAGCGTGAAATGACTGCACTAGGTCCATCTGACTAGCAAAAATGAAATACTATCCGGAAGTGCTTACTGATACCTATCTGGGACTTTCTGGGATAATATTAAAGAAATCACAGGTAAAACCTCGAAATCATCACTTGCCATACTGAGCTTAGATGGGATCACTACCCTTGACCCTGTAACTATTGCCAATACTTTCAATAACGCATTCATGGACCTCAGCAGTGTTCTCCCACTGGATTTTTTTGATGCAGATGTCACCTTGCCCACCTCTGATAGCACTCCCATACCTACTAGCCACCCCCCATTCTACTTTAAAGTTATCTCACCACAGAAAGCCTGTAAATACATCCTCAATGCAACTGGTAAATCTAGACTCAGCGGGGATTCCCTCCATCTTAAACTGTTGTCCCTCTCACTAAACGAAGTGCTAGTGCCTCTTACCTGGATTTTTAATCTCTCACTTAGCATTGCCCAGTTCCCCAAGAGATGGAAATCAGCCATGGTAACACCAGTACACAAAAGCGGTGACAGGTCTCTCCATGTGAACTACTGGCCCATCTCCATACTTCCGCCTCTCTCCAAGGCACCTGAATGCATTGTAGTCAACCAGCTTACAGATTATCTTGATAAACATAAGATCCAATGTACCCAACAACATGGATTCAGAAAAGGACACAACACCTCCTTAGCTCTCATGGAATTCACTGGTTTCATACACAAATCTCTGAACCACGGACAGATAGTTGGGTCCGCATTTAACGACCTGACAAAAGCGTTCAACATGGTCCATCACCCCCTACTACTGGAACAGCTAAGCAACACTGGAATTTTGGCCGACTGTAACGTCTGGTTTAAAAGCTATCTGGAGAACCGCATTCAACAAGTCAAAATTGCCGATGTCATCTCGGACTCTAAACCATTTCACTCAGGTGTCCCACAAGGGTCCATCCTGGGCCCTCTACTATTTAGTCTCTTCTTAAACAATCTCCCAAGATCCTGCCCTGAACAAATTCTATTATACGCGGATGATGCTGTTATCTACACAAGTCACACAGACCCCACGCCTCTTGAAAGCCAGCTGCAACTCGGATTTGCATCAGTAGAGAAATGGTTCAGTGATCACAAACTGGTGCTAAACTATAACAAAACTAAGCTTATGCTCTTCAGCAGCTCCCACAATAAACACAGGCATCATCCCCTGACTATCTCTAACCAGCCTTGGGCAGGTACAATATTTTAAGTATCTCAGCGTTACCATCGACAGCAACTTATCCTATGGGGTGCATATTGACAACATTGCCAAAGCAGTCAATACTTGCATCGGCCTCCTCTACAGACACAGGAACTCCCTTACACCAGAAGACTTAAGGTTGGCCATAGAGAGAGAGCTGTGTTACCTTCATTATTGACTATGGATTGATAATCTATGGATCTGCCACTAAAACTGCCCTCTGGCATGTTTCCACTGCTCTAAACAAGGCGTGCTGCCTCTTCCCTGGAGCCCACCATCTCACCCACTCTTGCGACCTCGATGCCTAAATTGGATGGCTCCAGCTCAAAGATCACATCAAATATCAAACATGCCTGATGGCCAAGAAAATAACCCTAGGCCTCCTACCACCTGGAATTTAAGGTCTTCTCAGCCCCTCTCTTAATACCCACCATACCCATGGCTCTGAATCCCAGCTGTTTCTGGTCCCTCGCTGCCATACCTCCCAGGGACAAAGATCATTTGCTTACAGAGCCACTCTTTGGATGAATGCCCTCAACTGTGACATCTCCTCTGAATCCAAATTGGGCCCTTTCAAATCCAAGCTACAGTGACTACTCTCTGCCACTCGCTCCTGTGACTGTTTCCGCTAAACCTTTTGTGGCAATCTAAAACCCCTAGCACTTGATTATTGTTAAATCTCCTTAGCACCATCTCTGACATCCCCTCCCCCCTGCTACCCTACCCCCTTCAACTTTCCTCCCCTCTACCAAATGTGCTCCCCCCATCTGTCCTGACAAGGCCTGTTGACTGATTTCAACTTACCTTATAATTTTACTAGTAACTGACAAAACTTGTTTTGGCTGATTTTCAATTTTACTGTGTGCATTCCTGTGCATGAAATTGCTTAGTGTTACTCGTTTCTATTCTTTAATTAACTGTGAATGTCAACTATTGCTTCTTTTCTTATTTGCGATTATTTTACTATACCCTGTTTAGTCTAAACCTGTTGATCTCCTTTCTTAACTGTGAATGACAACTATTGCTTCTTTTCTTATTTGCAATTATTTTACTATACCCTGTTTAGTCTAAACTGTTGATCTCCTTTCTCTATGTATACTGTTTTGCCATACTTTTTGTTCTGTTAACCTGTTGCATTATGCTGCTGACGTGGAACCTTTGTAAAAGAGCTCTAAGCTCAAAGGTATTTATAATCTGAGATCTAAATAAATAAAAATAAAAAAACTAAAGAAAAAGCAAGAAGAAAGTGTTTTGAAGAGCGAGTGCTAGAGCCGTGCATTGACTGTTTAAGCACGCACTTACTTGTTCTTTCACTGAGCATGTTTGAGCTGTGGTCCATCACGTAGGTGTATTTTAAATATTTAAATATATAAGAAACAAACTTTGGGGTTTGGGGGAATATCTGAGCACTGTTGGTTTAGAGTGAGGGGCTGGACAGGAAAAGAGAAGGAGGACAACACACGGTAAGTCTGTCGGGTGGGGGGGGACTGAAGTCATTCACAATGGGAACTCAGAGTGACGTACTGCAGATGGTACCACAAACTTGAGGAGGGCTTCTCTGTGTGTGCTGTTGTCATGTGTGTGCCTGGAGTTGATACAGTGAGGTTGTGCTGGGATAACCTCACTGTGCCAGGGACACCCTGACCAATCAGAGTTCAGGAAATATTCTTGCCATTGTATAATTGTGCTTTAACCATTAGGCTATTCTGCATTCTGTCAAGCTCTAGATCAAGACTGGGGCAATAGTCATGTTGGTAGCTGCATAGATCAGGATATCCTACATACTCAGTTTGGCCCCAGCATCAACTCCCCTCCTTGCTTTGCACTGGCAATTGCACCAGCAGCCCTATAGACACTGTGATGTCTAGATTGTGGTTGCCTGTAAACCATTGTGGTGGTTTATAGAATAATAGGATGTTCTTCTCAGCAATAGTGGTGGTACAAAAATAATAACCATCACTATACTTGCAATACTGGTGGCAGCCTTGGATCAGGAGTTAGTAGAGAACAAGAAGTCTAATTCAACAGCTGACACTAAATCTAGGCATGTTGATGCATCAACCCATGCTAGGGCTCTTCTGCCTCTTGGCTCAGGTTTCTTGGCTGGTTCCAGTGATGGTAATGCTGACTATTATGGTGGTGCTGGCTAAGGCAATCGATGCTCACCTTCTGTCTTTGCAGCTGAGATAGATTGTGATAGCTTGGTTTAGAGAAATAATATCTTGTTACCCCTTGGTTTCCAAACCTCCCAGCCTAGGGCTAGAGGACTTTTTCACCTATCACTATAACTTCCTTACAGTCCATCCCAACAAGCTACTGCTCTCTATAGAAACATAGAAAGTGACAGCAGGAGACCTTTTGGTCCATCTAGTCTGCCCTTTAGTAGCCCTGCTTAGAATTTCACTAGCCGCCTACTATCTGTTTTGTGTGAGGGCTCCTTTGTGCCTATCCCATTCAATTTTGAATGAACTCACTGTCTTGGCCCCCACCACCTCCGGGGGCAGTCTATTCCATGTATCCACCACCCTCTCTGTGAAGAACTTCCTGCTGTTGGTGGTGAACCTGCCTCCTTTTAGCCTTAGGTCATGCCCCCTAGTCCTACTGTCTTCTTTGAGGTGAAAGACTTCATGTGCTTGCACCCTATTTACCCCTTTAATGTATTATCATGTCTCCTCTCTCGCTCTTCTCTGTTCCAAGAAATATATGTTTACTTCCTCCAGTCTTTCCTTGTAGGACAGGTCATGCAGACCGTGCACAATTTTAGTTGCCCTCCTCTGTACTGTCTCCAATCTGCTGATGTTCTTTTTGAGGTGAGGCCTCCAAAACTGGACACTGTATTCCAGGTATGGTCTGACCAGCGCTCTGTAAAGTGGCAGAACCCCTCCCTTTTCCTGCTAGTGATTCCCCTCCCTATGCATCCCAGCACTTCATTTGCCCTGAATGCTGCCTTCTTGCACTGTTTCCCTACCTTCAAGTCATCTGAGATCATGATGCCCAGATCACATTCCTGGACTGTGGCAGCTAGTTCGTCCCATCCAAGGAAATACATTTTCCTTGGATTACCTTTGGCCATGTGCATCACCTTGCACTATTTGGCACTGAATCTCAACTGCCATGCTCCTGACCACTCCTCGAGTTTTCAGAGGTCCGATTCCATCTTTCCCAATCCTGTGGAGTCCACTCTATTACATATCTTAGTGTTGTCAGCAAATAAACACACCTTTCCTTCTAGTCCCTCCGTGATGTCCGCTATTCAAATGTTGAGGAGTAGTGGCCCCAGTACTGAGCCATGGGGTACTCCGCTGGTCACTTTTCCTTCTGGTAATACTGCCCCATTTATCTAAATCATCTGAGTTCTGCCTTGTAGCCAGTTCTTTACCCAGTTTACCACTACCTGACCTACCCCTGTGTGATCTAATTTCTTTACCAGCCTTCTGTGTGGTACCAAATCAAAGGCCTTGCTAAAGTCAAGGTAGACCATGTCCACTGTCCTGCCTCAGTCCACCTTCCTGGTAACCCAGTCAAAGAACTCAATCAGATTGGTTTGGCATGACCTACCCACTGTGAAACCATGCTGCTTTGGGTCCTACCACCCTCTGGCTTTGAGGAATGCTACTATCCTCTGATCAATGTCTCCATCTGTTTGCCCACTATAGATGTGAGACTTACTGGTCTGTAGTATCCTGTTTCTTCCCAGTTACCTGATTTGTGAAGTGCGACCACTGTTGCAGTTTTCCAGTCCTCAGGCATCACTCTGCTTTTCAAGGAGCTGGTGAATAGTTTTTCCAGTGGTGCTGCTAGTTCATTTCTCAGTTCCTTCAGGATTCTTGGATGTATCCCATCTATTCCCATGGCTTTATCCACCTGTAGTTTATTTAGTGCTTCCAGTGCCTGAGTTTCTGTGAAGGGACTAGCATCAACCCCTGGACTGTGGGTGCCTCCTTTAGTGAGTGCCAGGCCATTCCCTGCACCTTCCTCTGTAAATACAGAGCAGAAGTACCTGTTTAGTAAATTTGCTTTTTCATGGTCTTCTACTATCTTTACTTCTCCGGCTTTAATCTTCACTATGCCTCCCCTATCCTTCCTTTTTCCCCTGCTGTATCTAAAGAAGGCCTTTTCTCGTCTCCTGACTCCTTCTTCTATCTTGGCCTCTTTTTGGGCTTTGGCCTTTCTTATCCCTTTACTTGCTTCCTTCATTTTTTCTTTTTATGTGTCCCAGTCCTTATCATCTTTGGTTTCTTGGTATGTACTGCATGCCTTCTTTTTCTCCTTCACCATGGTGGCTACCTCCTTGAAGAACCAGAGAGGATTTCTTTTCTGTTTTGCCATACAGACTCTTTTGGAGCATTATTCTGAAGCTGTCTGGACTGCCCTCTTGAGATTTTGCCACATGCCTTCTACTCTCCCCTCTTTATCTGTGATTAAGTTTTCCTTTAGGGTAACTCTCATCTTGTTGAAATTAGCTTTTCTAAAATCTAGAACCCTAGTTTTTGCTTGGCAAGTGTCCACTGTTGTGTTAACTAGAAAAGTGACCATACGTGATCGCTGTTTCCCTATCTTACATCGTTATCCTTGACCCTCTCACTGTTTGTGTGTACCAGGTCAAGAATGGCCTCCCCTCTTGTTGGGGTGGTTTTAACAAGCTGAGAAAGTCCTGCACCCTTCAGGGCCAGCAAGAAGTCTTTGCTTCTTGCTGAAGCTGCCATTTGTGTGTTCCAGTTTATATCTGGAGATTCAAGTCTCCCATCAAAATTGCATCACCTCTCTCAGTCATTCTGTAAATCTTGCTGATTAAGTCTTTGTCCCTTTTTTCATCTTGTTGTGGGGGCCTATGCACAACACCAACTTTGATGGTTTTTCCTATAGCTGCCTTGACTGTTAACCGCAGTGATTCAGTGTCACTGGAGGACCCCAGCATATCAGTGGCTTTTATCTGTTCACATAGGTAAATAGCAATGCCCCCCCTTCCCCCCTTCTTGTCCCTCCTGAACAGGTTGTACCCTGATATGACCCTGTCCCAACTGTGGTTCTCCATGAACCAGGTTTTGGTCACAGTCACCCAGTCTAACCTTTCCACCTCCATGGTGGTGATGAGATCAGGGAGTTTATTTGCTAGGCTTCTAGTATTCATGACCACTGCTTTCCAGAAAATCCCCCTTTATCCGCATGAGGGGGCACCCTCTTCCTTCTAGTTTACCATTCCTATGTGAGAGATTACGCTCGATGTTGATGCTATGGGGAATCATGGCTGACACAGCAGTGTTTGATGTGCTTTTTTTCTGCCTTTTCCTTGAGAAGGTTGTATGTATGTATGCTTATGTTGTTTTGGGGAGTGGTGACTAGCACACCAATGGTTTGGATGTATGTAGTCCCCACCTCCCCTTTGTTCAGTTTAAATGATCCGCATCCACGTGCTGCTACACCTTGCCTAGTCAGGTACAGACCATTGTACTTGAAGAGCCTTCTCCCCCAGAAGTTCTTCCAGTTCCTTATGAATTGGAATCCTTTATGCTGACACCACTCACATAGCCATGAGTCGAACCTGCTAATTTCATCCTCTCTGACTCGTCTACTGCTACCCCCTCTTCCCCAGACTGGAAGAACTTCAGAGAAGGCTGGACTGGATGAAAGAGCAGTCAATTATCCTGTAAGATGTTCAAAATATTTTTTAGCCTCCTCCACTGTGTGGTTGGCCAAGTCATTTGTCCCGAGGTGAATTGCGATGTGCATTTTACCCTGTGTTTCCTGAACTATTCTCTATATGCACTTAGTATGCTTTGCTGCGGAAGTCCCTGGGAGGCACTTTACCAAAATGTCCTTTGTGCCACAGTTGGTTAGGTGGGGTTCCACACCACGGATCATGGAATCCCCAATTATGAGCAGTTTCTTTTTTTTACTGGCCTTATTGTTTGTGTTCTGCTTTCCCTGAGTTTCAGGTTGCAGGTGCTTAGTATCATGAACTGCAGCATCTGAGGCTAGTTCCAGAAGTGAGAGCATACTGCTGGTTGAGGTGAGTAGGTTCTGCCCTGGGGCAGGGCCTCCCTTTCTGGCCCCTCTGCTGTGCCTCTTTCTCCTGACTACTTGCCAGTCCTTTGACCCTGTGCCCCATCTAGGTCCTAGACTGGCTGTGCCTAGTGGAATGTAGGCTGGGCTGCCCTAAAGTGGAGTGTTGCGCATTGTAGGTTGTAGATTATGGTCCAGGCATCCTGCATCTGGGCCCTGAGGTCTGCTATGACCCAGCATCGATGACAGGGGCCTTGCTCCTGTTGATGGTTTCTGAAGGATATAGCCCTGACTGTCCACAGTTGGCTGTATCCATTACGCTGTAGGAGAGGCAAAAAGGCAAGAAATAAGACAAAAAGGTAGATTAAATAATTGTATATGTGTGTGTGTATATATATATATATATATTTACACTTTGTGCTTTTTCCTGATGTAATGCAGGGATTGTGGATGAAACATAGAATCTGTCGGTAGATAAGGACCATACAGCCCACCTAGTCTGCCCATTTTCCTACTTGGTTTGGCAATCCCTACTCTTATCTGGACTGCCTTTCCCCTGCTCTGTGCTACAGCAGGGTGTCTTTATGTTTATCCCATGCACTTTTGAATCCCTGTACTGTTTTCACTTCCACCACCTCTGCTGGTAGGAGCTGTTCCATGGATCCACCACCCTCTCTGTGAACAAATACGTCCTAGCATTCCCCCTAAGCCTCCATCCAGCTTCATGTTATGTCCCCTTGTTCTTGTGCACCTTCATCTGTGAAATATGCTCCCCTTCTGTACCCTGTTTATTCCTCTAAGGTATTTGAATGTCTCTATCATATCCCTTCTCTCCCTTCTCTCTTCCAGTGAATAGATGTTTAGTTCCTTAAGTCTTTCCTCATAAGGCTTGTGGTGCAGTTGATGTATCATTATTGTTGCTTTTCTCTGGACTGTTTCCATTCTGTCTATGTCCTTCCTAAGATGCGGTCTGCAGAATTGGACACAGTATTCCAGATGGGGCCTCACCAGTGATCTATACATTGCCATCACCACTTCACTCCTCCTACTGGTTATGCCCCTTCCTATGCACCCCAGCATTCTGTTTGCCTTCACCACTGCTTTTTCACATTGTTTGGCTGACTTCAGGTCATTGGATATGATAATCTCCAGGTCTCCCTCCTGGCTTATGGTGGCTAAAACCTGCCCTCTCCCCCATCCTGTATTCTTCGCTTGGGTTTCTGTGTCCCAGGTGCATTATCTTGCACTTCTCAGTGTTGAAACCCAACTGCCAAACCCTTGACCATTCCTCAAATAGTCTTAGGTTATTTCTCATGTTATCTAGCACCTCATGTGTGTCAACTCTGTTATAGATCTTGGTGTCATCTGCGAACAGGCATACTTTCCCCTCCAGTCCCTCTGTAATGTCGCTTATGGAGACATTGAATAGAACTGGACCCAGCACTGATCCCTGTGGAACCCCGCAGGTCACCTCCCTCTCTTCTGATTTTATGCCATTTTCTACCGCCTTCTCGGTCCTGCCTTTTAGCCAGTTACCAACCCATTTTACCACTTTAGAGCCCACACCCAGATTCCCCAATTTGCTAAGCAGCCTTCTATGAGGAACGGTGTTGAAGGCCTTACTGAAATCCAGGTAGGCCACATCCACTGCTCCTCCCTGATCCACCACCGTGGTCACCCAGTCAAAGAAGTTGATAAGATTAGTCTGACAGGACCTACCCTCAGTGAATCCATGCTGCATTGGGTCTTTTTTGCACTGCTTGACTCCAGGAACTTCACTACCCTCTCCTTAAGCAGGGACTCCATCAGCTTCCCCACCACAGAGGTCAAGCTTACATGTCTGTAATTTCCTGCCTCCTCCCTACTTCCAGTCTTGTGCAGGGGGGACCACCTCTGCCCTTCTCCAGTCCCCAGCTACCTCCCCTGTCTCTAGTGATTGGTTGAAGAGGGTTGTCAGCAGACCTACTAGGACTTCCCTGAGTTCCTTCAACACTGTATGGTGACTCCTGTCTGGCTCCATTGCCTTGTCTGTCTTTACTTTTCCCAGTTCCTCCAAGACTCTATCCACCTAAAATGGGCTAGTGTCCACCTCTTCCCCCCCGTACATCTTTCCTTGTGAGTCTTGGCCCCTCCCCTGCCTCTTCCTTTGTAAATACTGAGCAAAAATATTTGTTCAGTACCTCAGCTTTTTGAAGGTTTCCTCCACCCACCCACCTTCTCCCTTCTTTGGCTGAACAATACCATTTCTGGTCTTCTTCCTCTCGCTATTATAATGGAAGAAAGTCCTATCCCCCTTCTTGATAGCCTGTGCTATTCCTTCCTCTGTTCTTGCCTTAGCCCCTCTGACAGCTTTCCCAACTTCTCTTTGCTTCTCCAGATATTTCAGTCTGTCTTCTTTGCATTTCCTGAATGCCTTACTTTTTTCTTGCACTTTCTCAGCTATTGACTTAGAGAACCTCAGTGGCCACTCCTTTCTTTTGCTTTTGCTAAGCAATCGGACACATTGACTTGTCACTCCTGCTATGGATCTCTTGAGCCTAAGCCACTGTTCAGCTACCCCTTCCCCTGTATCTTCTGCTGCCAGGGCAATTTTGAGCTGTTCCCCGATCCCCATGAAGTTGACCTTCCAGAAATCTAGGATCTTCAACTTTGAATGGCTTTCTTCTGCCAACGTGTTGACTCTAAACCACACAGTTCTGTAGTCACTGGTACCAAGGGGACTGCCCACCTCAACATCCATGATTCTGTCCCCGTTTGTCAGCATTAAGTCCAGTACAGCCCCCTTCCTAGTGGACCACCAGCTGCCTTAGGTTTGCCCCATACATGGCAGACATGAGGTCCCTGCTCCTTGATGTACTTACAGTCTGGGTATTCCAATGTGCATCAGAAAAGGTATGACTAGGATTGTGGTTGAAAAGGTAGAACAGGGATAGGTTTAGTTTCTGTGTTCCGTAGTCAGGCAGTGTAGATGAAAAGAGAAGGGTGGTACAGTACAGCCCACTTAAAGGAATACCGGATAATAGAAACACCCGCTTAATTGTATAGAAAGTCCATTCCCTGATTTATTTCCTATATTCCCCATGTTAAAATAATCAATTTAAGGAACTGATGCAGCTCTGCTAATAGAATAATTTTTAACTGCCACCCAGAGCAATTTCATCTGTTTGCTAACAAATTGTTACCGAGGGCACAGCTGTCGGCGGTTACAACAATTAAAAGCTATTAGCACCTGTGCTGTATAAACACCCAGTGGTCTCCATTGTCTATTCAGATCACTTTGTCCAGTCACACTACCTCAGCACTTCATTCTGTTTCTTGCATTACCTGAATATGGAAATCACTCCAAAGAAGAGGAAGGCGCTTTCCCTGGCAGAGAAGAAGAAGAAGAAGAAGAAGAATCAGCATTTATATAGCGCTTTTCATACATCCAAAGCGCTTTACAAGCAATGCTAGACTGGTAGTGAAGTGACTGAATGTGTGGTGGCGGCCATATCGCACATCATCACCCACACACAGCCTGGATAATTGCATGAACCGGTTTATGGGAAGGGGAATGTTGGCCAGGACACCGGGAATGTTCCCTACTCTTTTGCGAAGAGTGCCCTGGGTTCTTTTACTTCCACCTGGACACCCACCAGGACAACACCAGGATGGGCAGAAGGGACCTCGGTTTAACGTCTCATACGAAGGACGGCACACCCCAGCAGTACAGCACCCCCCAATACTGCACTCGGATGCCAGCGATTTTTAGGTGCAAGTCCAATCCCGGTGTAGGACGAGAACCCACAACCTTCTGGTCCAGAGGCGGATGTGCTACCAACTGAGCCACGCTGACAGGTGCGGGCTGTGAATGCAGGAAAAGACTCGGAAACTTGCAGCAGCTATGGACAAGCCTGATTTTGAGCCAAGCAATGGCTGGCTCGGTAAATTCAAAATCAGGCACAATATTGTCTTTAAAAAGGCCCATGAGGAAAAAAAGGATGCAGACTGTGCATCTGCGGAGCACTGGATTAAGTCAGTCCTTCCCTTCCTCTTAGCTGATTACCTACCAGACTGTGTTTACAATGCCAATGAGACCAGCATTTTTTACCAGGCTATGCCAGACGGTCCACTCACCTTCAAATCAGAGTGCATTGCTGGAAGCATGAAGGCAAAAGACAGGATTATTGTGCTTGCCTGCTCCAATATGGATGGCACGCACAAAAGTAAGCTACTGGTTATCATGAAAAGCCACAAACCAAGATGTTTTAAAGGGGTTAATGTGCAGCAGCTACCAGTAAACTACCATGCTAATGTCAATGTCTGGATGACTTCCCAGCTATTCTCTGACTGGGCAAAAGACTTTAATAAAGAAATGCGCTGTAGGAGGAAACAGTCTCCTTTTCATGGACAATTGCACAGTTCATCCACAACTCAAACTGTAGCATGTAAAATTAATTTTCTTGCCCCTCAATACCACTTCCCTGATCTAACCCATGGATCAGGGAATCATTCACAATCTCAAATGCCACTGCAGAAAGCGAATGCTGTCTGCTGTACTGTCAGCATTCGATGAAGGGGATGCAGTCTCAGCCACTGACCTAGCCAGGAAATTCACAATCCTGGATGCTATTCAGTTTCTGGGACAGACATGGTCTGATGTAAAGCTGGCCACAATTCAAAACTGTTATAAAAAGGCAGACTTCCTGCATAACACAGCTGATTCAGAGACAGATTTCAAGCAGCTTGATGACACACTTTCTGTCCCTGATAATATGTCTCAGGCAGTGTTTGATGACTTTGTGTCAGCCGACAATGACCTGCAATGTACAGGTATGCTGACAGATGAAGAAATAGCAGCTGCTGTTGTCGGCTGTGAAGGCATGCCCAACAATGAGGAGGCCATGGAGGATGAAGAGGAACCACTCTTACCCACGCCCACTGCCAAAGAAGTGAGCAATTGCTTGATGATGATCAGGCAGTACATAAAACAGAATGCCTGCTCAGAGGACAAGTACCATGATCTCTGTGAGCTACAGAACGTTTGCACAAGGGCAAGTAAAGATCCACAGCGACAGTGCAAGCTCACAGACCTCTCCACTGTCCAGTTCTGAAAGCCAACAAAAAGGAACAGAAAGCAAAGTAATAGTAAAGTAAAGCACAGAACCTTTTTAAAACCTTTTTAAAATAAGGCATCAGATAAAGCTGGAAAGCCAACTTGCCTTTTTTAACCGTTAACTAAACAGTGCATCAAGCATTACACAACAATTCCTGCTGAATGAACATTTCTCTGACTTTCACTGAGTACCGCATGGTACAGTACATTACTGTGCAGAAAAAAAAGTGAAAATGTGCAAGATCGCATATAAGATTAACCCGCTTAAATGCATAATCAGGTCTCATCCCGAACCTATGCGTTTAAGTGGGTTTGACTGTAATATGTGAGGAATTAGTGCAAAACTGTTTATTTTTTATTTTGTTTGTTTTTGTAGCTTATGTGGAACCCTGTAGTGGTTCTTATGGAATGCTTGAAATTAGCTCCTTTCTGTGAATAATATGGGCAGAGCTACAGATTAGTTCCTCTTGTAGCACTACAATTTTGTCCTGCCCCTGATCCTATGAGGCAGGAACAGTGATGCCTGAGGTGATCTCCATTTTGTGAGCAACAGAGTAGGGCTACAGAGAAATCCCTATTGCAGCCTTACAGTTGTGGCCCACCGCCAATCATGTGAGGGAGGTACAGTGAGTATAAAAGTGGAGTATCCAGGGGAGGGTGGGAATAGTGGCAGGGAGGGCCCAATGAAGTAGTCCCTGGCACTGGAAGGCAAATGGGGGGAAAACAATCAGGTGAGTTGGAGGGGTAGTGTTTGTGAGCCCGAAAGTTCCAAGAAACTTCTCCCGTGCCTGGTATGCCTGAGTGCCGACTGTCAGGTAGACTGTGCGGCTGTAGCGCAGGGAACATGGTCAGAGTATAGCACCTGTAACTGTGTGCCTCACCCGCTTGCCCACAACTCCGGTGCAGTGAGTACAGCTCCTTTAGCAGCTGTACCTGGAGATGTGTCCAAGGGGGAGCGGCAGGACGTCCTCCTTTGGTAGCTTTCCTGGATTCTGCACAGATGGCCTAGAGAAGTAACAAGGATTCAAGTAACCTCAGCACTGTAGTTTCTCCTTAGCCCCCAGTGGTCTGCTAACCCGTTCCCTGGTAGCCCTATTTAAGGCTGGTGTAATGAGTTTGAAAAGAGGCATGATCAGAGTCAAGCACCTCTATTGGCTGTGCCTTGCTGATATCACCTAAAGATGTTGACCACCAAGCTAGTAGCCACCTCAGCAAAGTAGTCCCTGGCTCCGGAAGGCAAATGGGGGAAAAACAATCAGGTGAGCTGTCTGAGCTGTTGCTTCCAGCTGAGAACTTTCTATTAGTCAACAACTATTTCAGTAGTGGTACAGCAGTACAAATACTAAGATACTAACATACTAATTGCCAGCAGATTAGGCCTTATGGTCTATCGAGTCTGCTCAAACCTCAGATCCCTAGTTGGGTGCCGAGGCCTTCCCCCCCTTGTGTTCCAGAAACCCCTATCATCCATCCCCACCCCTCTGGGTCAGACCATCATCTGATACATCCGCTTTCTGTGTCTGTCCCACCCTCTCTTGAAGCCTTCCACTGTGGATCTCTGAACCAGTTCGTCAGGCAGTGCATTCCAAGGGTCCACCACCCTCTCAGTGAAAAACCTCCTCCTCTTTTCCCACCTCGCCCTTCCACCTTCCAACTTCAAACTATGCCCTCTGGTGATACCTCCCTGATTTAGTCTAAAGATCCCCTCCATGTTTACCCTATTTATTCCCTTGAGGTACCTGAAGACCTCAATCATGTCACCCCTGTCTCTCCTGTCCTCCAATGAAAACAGGCAGAGCTCCTCAAGTCTGTCCTCATATGTCAAATCCCCTAGTCCTCGTATCATCTTAGTTGCCCTCCTCTGTACCCTCTCCCACTATTATTAGTAGTGGTACAACAGTACAAATGCTGATTTACATACAACAGCCAGGGATCCTGGGTAAGTATTCCAACTGCTCCTTATGCTGAGAGAGCAGCCGCTGGCCGGGTCTGAGCAGAGTGATTGAGGAGAGAAGTCGCCTCAGCAGAGATAGGAGCCCAGATTGTGCACTCAAAGGGGGAATCACCCAGGTAGAACTGCTATCAAGGAATCCCTTCTTCTGCACCTGACAGAGTCTGCCTTCCCTCTGTGATTGGTCTCTCTCCCAGTCGGTGAAGATCAGTGAAGCTCAGCAGACAGTAAGGCTACAAGCTGGACTGCACTTGCCATGTGCCTCCTAGGATTGCCCTTTGTGTCTGAGGTGTTGCTTCTGGTTGTTTCTGGCTGAGAGCTTTCTGTTAGCTGACCACTATTTCAGTAGAGGGTACAGCAGACAGTAAGGCTAGGAGCTGGACCACTCTTGGCATATGCCTCCTAGGGGTGCCCTTTGTGTCTGAGCTGTTGCTTCCAGCTGAGAGCTTTCTATTAGTTGACCACTATTATTAGTAGTGGTACAACAGTACAAATGCTGATTTACATACAGCAGCCAGGAATTCTGGGTAAGTGTTCTGACTGCTCCTTATGCTGAGAGAGCAGCCACTGGCTGGGTCTGAGCAGAGCAATCAAGGAGAGAAGTCACCTCAGTGGAGATAGGAACCCAGACTGTGCACTCCAAGGGGGATTCATCTAGGTAGAACTGCTGTCAAGGAATCCCTGCTTCTGCACCTGTCAGAGTCTGCCTTCCCTTCATGACTGGTCTCTCTCTCCTAGTCAGTGAAGATCAGTGAAGCTCAGCAGACAGTAAGGTTAGAGGCTGGACTGATTTTGGCTTATGCCTCCTAGGGATGCCCTTTGTGTCTGAGCTACCTTCTGGTTCTCCTCAACTCATTTTTCTTCATGTTCTCTATTTACCCCTTTTTTCACCCAATACCCTACCTTGACACTCAAGGTCACCATAACTCCATTGTTCTCTTGTCAAAGAATGGGTGAGCAGCTGTCTTTATAATCAATGCCAAGCCACTTCATGGTCAACTTACAGGATATGCAGGAGTGCTGGGCAGTCCATACCCTCCCTTCATGGGAGTGCAGCGTGTCATCTCCAAAATCTGCTCAACAGCAAACCAACCCAATGGATGATTTGGGAACTTGTCTATAAAACCCAATATCTCAGGAGGGAGTGTAAAGTGCTGTCACTGCACCACTGGGACTATCTACCAAATGGCATTCAGAAATCCACAAACATGATTGCTAAAACATGTCACGTGAATGTACATTAGATAGAGAATAATGCATAGACGACTGTGTTATGACATTTTTTTCCACCCCCGACGTGTGTCATGCCCCATAAACCTTGAGAACGAAGCTCAAGAAGTTTAATTGGTAATCACACATTGAGGGTGTGTAAAAAACTTCATAAGCACACAGTGGTGTGTGTTTTATTTTATAAAAACTGGTGCAGGGACTTAGAGAGTGGTGCTGTTGTACTGTAAGTGAAAGTGAAGCGTGAGTGCTCCAAATGCTGTAATTACTGGGCATGATGTCATACCTGGTTATTCTGACATTTGATCACACTGATAATTAATGCAACAAAGGGAATAACCAGTTATTATAATGCTTTATTGCACACCCAGAGTAATCTTGCTTTGAAGTTAACTTTTTTTAATAAACCAAGCAGTTATATAAGCACAATAACATACTCCAAGGTGTGCATTAAAGCCCTTTTGTGCTTCTAGGAGTGTATACTTGCCACACTTCATAATTACACTCCTGGGACAGGCCTCAAAATACTTTTAATGCACACCTTGTTGTGTGTGTATGTCTTACATATGAAACAACTTTGAATTTAAGATCTATATCTGCAAACAAAACAGATTTGGCTAGGGATGTTGCTCAAGAATGGGAGTGGTAACAGATTTTGAACTCGGAGTAAGAAAACCTAGCTTTACATTAAAGACAGTGACGATGCAGTTTATGCATCACAGTCTAGCACAAATCTATCTAGCTTGTTGTATAAATAGGCCAATTTTGAAGGACTGGTGGGCTTGTACTGTACATTTACAGAAATCTGCTTACTCAAGTGCCAGAGGTAGTGATTATTTTAACTGAGTTTTGTGCACACTGATATAGAGGCAATTTCTCAATGCTAACTGCATTGAGCTAAGCAACAGAGGTAGCCCTATATTCAGCACCACCCTTTCTCAAAGCATAACAACAGGAATTTTTAATGTGGGGGTAAATTTCTGAGCTTTGATAGACTATGCCACAGTTTGGGTTCCTTCCACTGCTTAAGACAACTGTTAAACTCTAGGAACACCAAAGCACACAATGTCAAGGTGTCTGATATATGTTTTCCCTAACTTTGCATTCCATTGCTGTTGTGATGTTAACTACTGCAGCAACCCTTAATCTTGCTTAAAATGATTTTCTGGTTTCCAACAAGACATTCACATTTGGGAGCAGAAGACATCAGCTGCTTAAAATTCTCAATAAATGGGAACTGCAAGAATGTCCATGTTTTATTACTGACATGACTTCCTTAAAATAGGATCTTTTTTCCCAGGGTTCATCTGTTCTGCTTGCTTATTCCTGCTGTGAAATCATGCTCCTAGGCTTATAACATCACAGCCTGTTGCCAAGTAAATGGTTCTGTCACAAGCAGATGACTGGGAATTCTGGGAAGGGAAAGTGGTAGGAACAGTAAGTCAGGGAGGATAAATAGCCTGTTTTCATGTGAATATCTTAAAAGGAATGGATCCAGAAGCAAATGATTTAATACCTTTTAGACCAGCACAATGTCTTGGAGCAGAGGACGGAGGAGTTAGAAAGACAACATATCACTGTGTTGCAAAGGCTCTGGGATCATGAAGCCAAGCTGTCCAGATTATGGTATAGAGCTGAGGATCAGAAGAATCAGAGTAGAAGAAACAACATTAGGATACTAGGGGTCCCGGAAGAGACCGAAGGTCCCAACATGGAAAAATTCCTAAATGAATGGCTGCCGGAACTGCTAGGGTAGAGATGGAGAGAACCAGTGGGAGTGGAACGAGCACATCAGGTGTTTGGCAGACCAGACAGTACAAAGGGCCCTAGAACAACAATCACCTATCTCTTACGATTTTCAGTTAAGAAGAAACTGCTTCAAGCCACAAGGGACATAGGAGCTATCACTTGGAAGGGCAACACTATTTCCTTCTACCGGGACTTTACCCAGGAGGTAGCCGCTAAACGGAGAAAGTACAACCCTTTGAAAAAACTACTAACAGCCAACTCCTTCCAGTACCAATTCAAAAGGCTCACTGCACTATACCTTTCAAAAGATGGCAAATCCTTTCTAGCAGAATCGCCCAGAGATGCTGAAACCTGGATTCATAACCAGTGGCCTGGACTCTTGCCAAGAACTACATCTCCCAGATGCCTCTGGGCACCGAGGGACCAAGCAGAGCAGGGAACACTTAAAGGAAGGAGGCACTCACAAGGGGACAACAATATCAGCTGGACTGGTCCGAACACAAGGGAGTCCCCCTTACTTCTCCCACCACTGTCCTCACAATCTAAAAATGGGAGACACTCGCAGGTGAATCCAGTACCGACCACGACCCAGGGTGCGACTGGAGGAAACGGAATGTACAAGCAGCAAGATTATGCCACAATTTCCACTCCTGGCCAGCAACGCCAGTGATCGAGAAGCCGTAATCTACTGGTGGCAGGTAACTCTACAGCCTCTCCCCCTGCCAAACTCCCAAGAGCCAATCTGCCCATGTCACAAAGGGTTGATAAGAAGATCCTGGGGAACCCATCGATGACGTGGTCTCTCTAGACTGAGCTACTACAGTGGAGGAAAGTGAAGAAACAGCAGCGGCAACTTTTGGTCTAAACCTGGAACCAAATCCTCTGCTGAGGCACTGACAACTTCCCCCAGACCTGCTAGAACTGAAAAGTCCTGTAAAGACCAACTTGCCACATGTGGAGAAGATGGCTGATTTAATAAAGGACTGAACTTTGTTTGGAACTGAAGTTACAGTTTACCATGGTCTTCATCTCGGTGCTTTTGCACCGAACTACTGCTGTTGATGGCATGCTTTCTCCCTTGGCGGGTGTTTTCACCAGTGAAGCAAGGGTGGCATGCGAAGTCCATTGTCTCCGCTATTGTGCCCTTCCTCCCCTTCCCCTCGCCCCATTTCTTTCTCCCTATGTGTTCTCTCTCCCCTCAGTAATAGGTAACTTCTTGTTTGATGTCTAAATGCAGAGCAATAGGGTTTACCCCGAACCATCCACTTTTTGATGGCATTCTAACCTCAGCATACCTCTTTGCATGCTGCTGATGGTATGGGCGGCTCTTGCCCTGGAATGTTCAGTGGGGTATCTGGCATCATTTATGGGGGCTGGCAACCCTGTAGCATGTCCTGATGCCCTCATGCCCCTATACCAGGCTTCTGCTACCCTCAATCAAGCACTTGGAAACAGAACTAAGTGGCTGACAGAGGTCCCCCCCAGTTCCTCTCCCTTTTACCTCTAGGCTGCCCCCCTCCCACTATTTCCAGTTGGCACACATTCCTTTTGTGCCATATTGGCAGTCTGTCGATAAGCACTCCTGGCCTCTCCAGACCCAATCTTTTGTAAGGATCTACGAGGCCAGGTTGGGACAGCTCACCCATGTTAGGTGTGACCTCTCCCCTTACCCATTTGGTGTCTGGAGCAGTGTGGCATGGAGCACTTTGTCATTCCTTTACACACGCACGCCTCAGCATCAGTAATCTTAATCATTTAGTGTTTGTTACACTTAGAGCAATAGCTCTTTTGTTAGGTTGTTTTATTGTTGTTAATCTTTGATAATATAATACATAATTCTCCTTTCTTCTATTTGACCAGGTTCTTCCTCAGTGCAGACAATAACTACTGCTACTGTCTAACTTTTCTCAGTATATCCATTTCCTTTTCTGGGACACCAAGTAGGTGCGCTTGTATACGAATCAACACCCAGGCGAACCCTCTTAGCTGTCTGCTGTTTGACTTATTGCTGTCTCCTGGGTGAGTACCCATTCTTATTTCTAATCAAACTCATGGCAACTAATAATGGCAGCGGCATCCTGTGCACTGCATGGATGGAGGTACATCTCCTGGAATGTCAAGGGGCTAAATCATCCAGCTAAATAAACCAAAGTCCTGCAATTCTTGAACACTATGGGCGCTAACATAGTCTTACTCCTGGAGACGCACCTTACCAACTGCACTGTCCAGTGGCTTAAAAACTGTGGGTAGGGTCAGTGATTGCCAGCTTCGCCACCCCAAAATCTAGGGGAGTGGCTATCTTGCTCCGAAAATCGGTGCCCTGGGCAGTTGAGGATAAGCGCCTGGACTCCCAAGGGCAATGGATAGCAGTTAGACTTTCCTACCCAGGAGGTAGAGCAATAGTGGCCAACGTGTATGGCAATAACACAGTCTCCAGGGAGGTATATTCTGATTTGAGCCAAGCCTTCGCAGAACTCACCGAGGGTATGTCTGATGTATCAATATTACTGGGAGGGGATCATAATCTAGTCCTAGATGTCTTTCTGGACAAATCCCTTCCCACTCCACAGACCCATCCTAAAATGCTAGTGACCCTAACCAATTTAATGACAGAATGGACCCTTTGTGACCCCTGGAGAAGGAGTAATCCGCAGAAGCGTGACTACTCTTTCTACTCAGCGGTACATCGTACCCACAGCAGGCTGGACTTCTGGCTTGCCAACCATGTAGCTGCGCCAAGGGTCATGGATGCTTCAGTTGGTAGCATTGTGATCTCTGACTATGCCCCAGTATCAATTCTATTCTCTCCACCGGGCCAGGGTGCCCCCTCCACAAGATGGAGATGCAATCCCTTGCTGCTGTGGGACACATCCTTTCGAACCTACATAAAGGAAGAAACCCACTCCTACTTTTCCCTCAACTCCCCTGGAGCGACTCAAGCATCCACGGTGTGGGAAGCTTTCAAGGTTATTATTAGGGGGAGAATTATCTCCTTTTCAACAGCTCAGAATAAGGCCTGGGCAGAAAATATGCTCTCTCTATAAGCTGAACTTGCAACTCTGGAGAGACAATTTAAAGTTTCTGCCCAGAACCAACTTAGCTCCCCCTGCTAGCTACTATCACAGGACTAAAATATCGGATAAACACTCTGTTAAACAAAAAAGCAGAATGGCAATTACTCCGTGCTAAACATAAATCATGAAGGGGGGGGGGGGCAAGGGAGGCAAGCTACTGGCTTACTACCTCCGCAAGCAACAAGCCTCAACCAGGATATTTGTCCTGAAGAATAAGCAGGGCAAAATAGTCTCGGCACTCAAGGCCATTAATGAGGTGATGCAGAGCTTCTATCAAGAGCTTTATCAAACCCATAATACACTCTCAGATACAGAGCTCTCCTCACGGCTGTCCGCACTATGTAAAGGGGTTCCTCTTCCTAGAATTTCCTCGGAGCAATGTCACACTCTGGATGCTCCAGTCACTCCCGAGGAGCTACAGTCTGCCCTGTCCCAAATGGCAAAAGGGAAATATCTGGGACCAGACAGAATGACTGTAGAACTCTACCAACTCCTTAAAGCTGAAATTATTACCCCCCCACCCACTTCTGCGAGCTCTACAAGAAGCCCAGAATACTGCAGTTCTTCCCCCTACCATGCAGGAAGCCCTAATAACCCTAATTCCCAAGAAACCTTTGGATACTCTGCAATGTGTCAATTCCAGCCCATTTCTCTGCTCTCTGTAGACACCAAGCTACTAGCCAAAGTCATGGCAAATAGGCTAACCCAAGTCCTACGCACCCTGATACACCCATCACAATCTATTTTCTCGAAAGAGAAGTCAGGAGTAGATAACTTACGCCTAGTCCTTAACCTAAAATGGTTGGCGCTCCACTCTAAAACCCCGATGGCAGCTTTGGCAATCAATTTTGCCAAGGTGTTTGACTCATTAGAATGGGGTTACCGCCATAAGGTCTTAAACCTGTATGGGTTTGGGTCCTATTTCTGTTCCTGGGTTTCCACATTATACCACCTAGCAACAGTCAGAACTGTCACCAACTGGGACATCTCTCCCCCTTTCTGCTACAAAGGGGCACTAGGCAGGGCTGTCCCCTCTCCCCTTTTCCTTTTATTATAGCCCTGGACCCTCTGATTAGAAAAATCATGGGCACCCCAGGCATTACAGGTATTCCTGTTAAAGAGAAATCCTTTTTGGTTAATGCCTATGCAGATGACGTTACTCATGCTATCCAACCCAGAGCTGTCCATACCCACAATACTGCCTGTACTGCAGGAGTTCGCCTCTCTCTCCAGCCTGCTAATCAACCAAAAGAAAACAATTATTTCCCCGTCGAACGTGAGATTTGGTAGAAATTGCCTCATTGGTATTGACATCACCTGGGCCCCACAAGGATTTTCTTACCTTGGGGTCTTTATCTCTTCAGCTTGGAAAGATCTGGAAAAGGCCCATTTCTCCCCTCTCTTGGCAACCCTAGTGGCTGAAGTCCAGAGATGGAAAAATTGCGGTTAACTCTTAAAGACAAAATGGAGCCTATCTGAATGTTTATTTCCTCCAGAATCTCCTACCTTCTAAATAATCTCTCAATTCCGCTATCCCAGAAGCCATTTAACGCCCTGGACAAACTTATCTCATCATTCCTGTGGGAGGACAAAGCTGCAAGATAGGGGCACACAAAACTACGGGCCCACTGAACCAAGGGTGGACTGGGGCACCCCTGGTTCACAGGTTACCATTTAGCCTTTCACATGGCCCAAGCCACTGCCTGGTTCATCCCTCACTCTGCCCCCCCCCCAATGGGCACTACTTGAAGCTGCCTTTATACCAGACAATTCACTTTTCTCTTTACTATCCAACAGAAAACCTCCCAGGGATCAGCTTACATTCATCATGATTGAAACTTGTAGATCTTGGCATCGGGCAATGGCACTTACTGGGGTTCCAGGTACAGACTATCTCCCTTCAATCTCCTACACCCCCCCCCCATAGAATAACAAACTCATTATGGTAGACTGCAGACCCCTGAAGTGGCCCCATTGGGCATCCAAAGGCATTTATGTGGTAGGAGACCTCCTTCTCCCAAATAGCAAAATATTGATGTCCTTTGAGCAGCTTTGGGACACCTATGGGTTGGAAGCACCAGATTTCTGGAGATACCTCCAGATACAGAGTGCTCTAGCTCCCCTCTCAACTGCCTCTACTGCTAAGGGTAATTGGAGCTTCTTGACCACCCTCCCTCAGCCTAGGAAAGACCAAAGCCGGGCGGGTACTTTCTATAAAATACTCAGAGATTCTCAGCCTGATACCACCTTTACATGTCGAATAACCTAGGAAGCGGAACTTAACCACCCCCTGTCCCCGCAGCAATGGTTGGACAGCCTTAAGGCTGCACATACAGCATACAGTATGAAGATTCCAGGAGTCAGCTGATACAACTAAAAATCCTTCTCAGATGGTACAAGACTCCTGCAGTGCTTCATAGCCTTAAGATATTGAAACATGATAAATGTTGGCGGTGCCAAGCCTCACCTGCCCACTTGCTCCACATTCTGTGGACATGCCCAGTTCTTCAGGGGTTCTGGACACAGGTGCTGAATGACTGTTCAAAGACTGTAAGCAAACCGCCCTCACACTGCCAGTACTCCCTGTTGCTAGGAGATGTCTCTGTACTAGACCCCCTGGCTGTCCCAGCTAAGGTATGGATTCTGGCAGCTGTAATGGAGACTAAGAGGGCCATTCTTATGAAGTGGAGACAGACCTCCACCCCCTATGATCTCGCAGTGGTGAGCGGCCATGGCTCGGCTGGCCATATTCGAGAGGCTTACAGCGGTAGGGAAAGGTCACCTCCCCAGATACCACAAGAAGTGGGACGCATATCTGCATTCCCATATCTGTGCAGTCTCACCTCCCTCTCCGCAAAACCCCCTGCTGCTATGACTAGAGGTACTGTACTTCCTTCCCCTTCTCCTACCCTTCTCATTTCTGCCCAGTGGTAGGGAACACGAGTGCTGTAGATATTTGGTCAGTACCACCCTGACATTCTGCCTATTCTATATCTTTCTATACACTTTTTTGCTGCCTGTCCCTTCTTAGAAACCCATTTTGGGTTACTTGCTATAATATATGTTTGGGATTTGATCTTAACTAATTGCACAATCTACAGAATTATAGTGAATGGTTATGTCACAATCCAGTAGTTAGGAAGTAGCTGAAACATGTATGATATTTCAGAGATGACTTATGTTAGCTCTACTAGAAACTTAGTCTCCCCAGATTGTAAAGAATACCGAATGTCTCACTTTTATTTTTTTCTACTATCTAATGTGTTATACTAACCTATGGTTTGTATGTGATGCTCAATACTACTGTATTTGTGTAGATGTGTGCCTGGCTCACAGATGCCATTATTATGGCTATTTGTAACTGGAAAATTCAATAAACTCTTATATGATGAAAAAAAGTAGGGAATCTGTAGTCTCAGTAACTAAGGTGGTGGACTTCAGAATGGCGGATTTTGGGAGGCTGAGGGAAATCCTGAAGGGAAGACTTGAGGGGATCAGGCCAGAGATGGATACACAAAAAAAGTGGGATATCATTAAGCTTGGGCTGAAAGAGGCTACTGAAGCTTGTACCAGGACACTGAGCAAGAAGGGCAGCACTAAGAAGCCTTGTTGGCTGAACAGGAAGGTGTTGAGGGAGGTGAGGGCAAAGAGAGCACCGTTATATAGGTTCAAGAGGCCCAGGAGGGGGGAGGACAGGGTACCACACAAGAGATGGTCCAAGGAGGTGACCAAGCTAGTGAGGGAGACCAAGGCCTCCAGGGAGCTAAGGTTAGCTCATGGCATTAAGGGAGGGAAGAAGGACTTTTTTAGATACAAAAGGGAAAAAGGGAGATGCAGGGACCAAATAGTGCAGATTAGAAGGGACGGGGAGTGGGTGGAATGGAGAGCAGAGCAAGCGGAAACACTGAACAAGTATTTCTGCTCAGTGTTCACACAGGAAAAGGCAGGTCCACTACCAGCGTGGCTGGGAAGGTAGGGGCCGGGGGGAATAAGATGACTAATGGGATTATTGTGGATAGTAGAGTTCTAGAGTGTCTAATGGCACTAAGGGTGGACAAGGCATCAAGTCCTGATGGCATTCATCCTAGAATGATGAGGGAGACGGTGGAGGTGTTGGCTGGGCTGCTGGTGGACCTATTCAACACCTTCCTGGACTTGAAATGCATGCCACAGGACTGGAGGGTGGCCCATGTGATGTCCATACACCAAAGAGGCCCACGGGATGAGCCAGGCAACTATAGACCAGTGAGTCTCACTTCCATAGTGGGTAAACCCATGAAAATGATACTGAAGGAGAGGTTGGTGATGTTCCTCTAGGCTAATGGCCTCCAGGATGAGCAGCAGCATGGGTTCATATCAGGGCAATCTTGCCAGACCAATCTAATAGAGTATTATGACTGGTGACACGAGAACTGGATAGGGGCCATGCAGTGGACATCCTGTACTTGGACTTCAGAAAGGCCTTCGATTTAGTGCCTCAATTGATGGGGAAGCTGAACTCCAAGGGGGAAGGGGCAAAATGGGTAAACTGGACCATGAACTAGCTGAGAGGGCGGCAGTAACAGGTGGTGGGGGGGGGGACTCTCAACCCCTAGGCCAGTGATTAGTGGAGTGCCGCAGGGCTCTGTGCTGGGCCCAGTGCTGCTCGGGCTATTCATCTCGGGTATCTCACAAGGAGTTGGGAGCAAAATCAGTCTATTCACAGGTGATACAAAGATGGGGCAGCAATGGATGATGAGGAAGGGTGGAGGGGGCTACAGGGGGTACCTAATTAAACTGAAGGAGTTGTCGGTGAGGTGGCAGCTGAGCTTTAACGCAAAGAAGAGGAGGGAATATTGGTTGGGGGGGGTTAGGGACCACCGAGGAAAAGAAGGACCTAGGGGTGATGGTAACGGGGAGCATGAACAACTCTGCTCAATGCAGGAAAGCTGCAGCTAAGGCCAACAAGATGCTGTGGTGTAAAGCAAGGGTTTTCTCATCCAGACATAGGGAGGTGCTCCTGCCCCCCTATTGGTCCGTTGTCTGACCATACCTGGAGTGCTGTGTGCAGTACTGGTGACCATATCTCAAGAAGGACATTAGACTGCTGGAGGGAGTGCAGTGGAGGATGACAAAAATGATATGGGGGATGGAAGGCAAAGCCTAGGGACAGAGGATATACGATTGAAACATTCAAGTATTTGAAGGAATCAACAGATCTGGCAATGATGGGTTATTCAGGCTGAGGAAGGGTAGGGATACGAGGGGGCACAGGATGAGATTGGAGGGGGCAGATTTAAGAGGGAGATGAGGAGGCATCATTTCATGGAAAGGGTGGTGTCGAAATGGAATGCCCTACCAAAGGAGGTGATATCATGTAAGACAGTGGGCAGTTTCAAAAGGGCCTGGGACAGGGGCAGGGGGTGGGGGACTGGGTAGGTAGCACAGAGGTACGTCCGGGAAAGAGAAGGTGGGAGGGGGGTGGGACAGCTGCAAACTTGGGGTGATAGCTGCATACTCAAGCAGACTAGATAGACTATGAGGCCCGTTTCTACTGTCAGATTCATATGTTTGTATGTTCGTACAGCCTTGTGTTAAGCTCTGTACTAATAGAGAGGGATGGATGGGGGCTGTGGATAACATCAAGTGTGGACAGGCATTGATGTGAGCAGGTATACAGCCAAGATAGTAGGAATCATGGACAGCTTTATGAGTTGGATCCTTAGTATAATATACACAATAATATATACATATAGATTTATGGATTTGTGTCTTTATAGTTCCTTGTTATATTATGAATTTATTTGTTTTTGACATATTAATAAATCTGTAGGAATCACAAATCGTTCCTGCCAACTTCACTTACTCGAACTATTCCCCCAAGCAATTTTATCTGATGTAGTTTTTGCTTCATTAATATAACCACATGAAGTAGAGATACTTTGAATTCTCTTTTCCTTTTTAAATTTCTTAACAAGAAACTTAAAGGGAATCGTCAACCTGTTTTTCATCATATTATTTCTAGTTGAAACCCCACTTTTTATGATTGCTTACCCTCTCTAAAATTCATTGATGTTGCTGTTTGTTTTGTCTGTTTCCTTATTTAGTAGAACTGAAATGCATGGCAGTGTATATTTATAAACAACCCTGTTTTGTTTACAATCCTGGATCTGTTCTTACTGCATTCTTCCTGTGCATTACAAACACACCCAGATAGTGCAGTCACTGATAAAGCAGTAGCTTCCTAAACTCCCACTGCATTATGAGGGGCTAGACTCTTTTGTGGGTGTTCCCAAGTCCAGGAAAGATGCATTTGGAGTTGATCAAGGAATGTAAACAAACCTGTTCTGGTGTGATAACACCAGTATGTTGGGCAGTCTGTGTTTTACTTTTTTGAAGAAAATAAGAGTCAGACTCAAACTGCCAGCTACATCAATCTTTACAGAATTTTGGCAATCATAAAATACGTTTTTATGTTGATTGAGCACATGTGCAAGAAACATGTTGCGTCAGCTTTCTCCACAAGCAGGTTGTGGAGGCGTGGCACTGTTGTGCCAAATGCCCCCACTGCCTGCAAAGGCTTGTCCCCATCCCCCAATGCCATGGCACACTGCTGCTGACACTAGTTCAGCCAGCATGCCACAACTTTCTAAAAATCAGCTGCTGCAATCGGGGGCTGTCTCGTCATTGCAGCGTCAGCCATCCGCTGCAATGAGGGAATGACTCCGTCATTGCAGGGCGGGATGTAAAGACCCCTGATATTGTTTGTGAACATGGCGGTGGCTTGCCGCGTATGCAACAATCCTTACCCCACCAGTTTATTTGCCGGCGGGGAGCCCAATCCCGTCGGCGAAAATCCTTATGTTGCTTCGGCCGAGAGTGCCCAATCCCCATCGGCAGAAAAATTCCCGCTCCCTCTTTGTTGTTTGCTGAGCGGGGTGCCCAATCCCCATCGGCTACAGCCCCCAAAAACAAGACTTCAATGGCACACTGGGAGCCCACCCCAGCGTGCCATATACTCATTTTGTTGTTTGCCGACAGGGGTGTCCAATCCCCCGTCGGCTACAGCTGTCCCCCCAAAGCCAGACTCTGGTGGCATGCTGGGAGCCCACCCCAGCGTGCCACATGCCCCTGTAAAGTTGAAAACGGTCCCACCACGTTTTCTTGTTTTTTTTGTACCTGAAAAAAAGGAAACGGTCCCTCGTAGTCTCCCTGCCCCCCTCCCACAACCCGCACCCACCCACTGCACACCCAGCCTCCCTACACCCCCCTCACCCCATACTTACCTCCGGAGCTTGCCGACGATCTTCTGTGGACCGGGAACACATCTGCACTCTTCAAAGCCTACCGAGAACTGAGGAAATGCCGGTAAGCTGTATAATGTAATGAATAGGGTTTTCAACTTTAGTGCATATCTCGGGCATTTTGGGAATTTTTCACCAAATTTTCAACATGGGGTTTGGGACCCCTCCTCATGAATTCTTGAACTGTCATGGTGTTAAACAGCCCGAAGGTGGTTTCGCTGTCACTCTGCGGAATCACCGCCGGGCTGGTCTGGCTCAACAGTGCCAGTGTTCATGAGGGCAGGTCTCAAAAAGCCAATGTTGCAAATTTGGTGGGAAAAATCCAAAAATCGACTATTTTGCGAGCGTGCATTGCGCAGTTGCTACACACACTCGTAACTTCGCGAATTTGCAATATTTTCATGCCAGATTTTCAATATTGGCATTTTGTCACACCTCCTTGTAAGCAGTGCAGCTGTCATTGTTCACATCCTGGCCAAAATGTGTTTTCGCACTCACGGCGCAGAATAGCGCGCTCACTGTGGGAAATCAGTGTTCAGGACAGATTAAGAAATGACAGTGACACTGTTCATGAGTAGAGGTCCTAAAATGCCTATGTTGAAAATTTGGTAAAATCTCCATGAAATGACTGTGTTACAAGCGTGCGTTCGCGGAATTGTACGCACCCTTGTATGTCTCAAAATTTGTAATGTTGTCACGCTACATTTTCAACAGTGGCATTTTTTCACACCTCCTTATGAACACTACAGCTGTCATTTTTCCCATCCTGGCTAAAATATGTTTTTGCACTCCTGCCAGAGAATAGCACGGTCACTCTGGGAAATCAGTGTTTGGGACAGATTAAGATCGGCTAAGTGAGAGGGGTGAGTGACCGAGCTCAAATGAACTCTGTCGGGACTGCTGTGGATTTGTTTGTGGGCAGACAGAGGCCCCAACACAAGAGCCCAGTACAAAAGGGCAGCCTGCAGCACTGGGAGAAACACAACGAGAGAGCGACTGATGGAGAGGGAGTGAGCGAACTCACCGAAGCGCTGTCAGGACTGCTGCAGATTTCTTTGTGGGCAGAAAAAGGTGTCAGTGCAGGCAGGAGCCAAGTACAAAAGGCCAGCCTGCAGTGGTGGGAGAAACAGTATGAGCGAGTGAGACAGGGGGACTTAGTGAGCTCAATGGAGCTCTATCAGGACTGCTGCGGATTTCTTTGTGGGTGGAAAAAGGCGCCAATGCAGGCAGGAGCCCCGTACAAAAGGGCAGCTTGCAGTGCCAGGACAAACAGAATGAGTGCATGACAGAGGGAGAGGGAGAGGGAGCGACCTCAAGGGAGCTCTGTCGGGACAGCTGCGGATTTCTTTGTGGACCGACAAAGGGCGTGCCATGGCAGGAGCCCCTTTAAAAGCGCAGTCTGCAGCGCCAAGAGAAACAGAATGAGCGAGTGACAGAGGGTAGTGAGCAAGCTCAACGGAGCTCTATTGTGACTGCTGTGGATTTCTTTGTGGCAGAAAATGTGCAGCGCAGGCAGGAGCCCAGTACAAAAGGCCAGCTTGCAGCGCCAGCAGAAACGGAATGCAAGAGTGACAGAGGGGGAGTGAGCGAGCTCAGTGGAGCTGTGTCGGGACTCCTTCAGATTCTTTCTTGCCAGAAAAAGCCACCAATGCAGGCAGGAGTCCAGTACAAAAGGGCAGCCTGCAGTGCCAGGAGACACAGAATGAGTGAGTGAGGGAGGGGGAGTCAGTGAGCTCAACGGAGCTCTGTTGAGACTGCTGCAGATTTGTTTCTGGGCAGAAAAAGGCAGCAATGCACGCAGGGGCACAGTACAAAAGGGTACCCTGCACTGGCAGGAAAACCAGAATGAGTGAGTGAGCGAGCTCAGCAGACCTGTATTGTAACTGCTGCAAGTTTCTTTGTGGGCATAAGAAGGCAGCAATGCAGGCAGGAGCCCAGTAGACAAGGGCAGCCTGCATCGCCGGCAGAATCGGAATGAGTGAGTGAGAGAAGGAGAGTGAGCGAGCTCAATGGAGCTTTGTCGGGAGAGCTGCAGATTTCTTTGTGGGCAGAAAAAGGTGCCAACAGAGGCAGGAGCCCAGTACAAAAGGGCAGCCTGCAGCGCTGGGAGAACCAGAAGGAGTGAGTGAGACAGAGGGAGTAAGCAGCCTCAACAGAGCTCTGTCGGGACAGCTGTGGATTTCTTTGTGGGCGTAAAAGCCACCAACACAGGCAGGAGCTCAGTACAAAAGGGCAGCCTGCAGCGCCAGGAGAAACAGAATGAGCGAGTGAGAGAGGGGGAGTGAGCCACCTCAATGGAGCTCTGTTGGGATAGCTGCAGATTTCTTCCTCGGCAGAACAAGGTGCCAACGCAGGCAGCAGCCCCGTACGAAAGAGCAGCCTACAGCACAGGGACAAACAGACTGAGCCAGTGACAGAGGTCCACTGAGCGAGCTCAGCAGACCAACGCAACCAACATTCGGCATTGACAAATGCTTGTTTAAACTAGGGACACTTTGGGACCTAAGGGGGTTGCCAGGGTCCCTTTAAGTACAGAGTGTTATGATCACTGCTACCTAGCCTCACCTCTACTTCTGTCTCTCTATGCAGTTCATCTTTATTACTAACTATCCAATGATTAGGTCAATAATTTTAGTTCCCTCTATAACATATGAATCAAAAAGCAATTATTATGTTCAATTACTTAGATAATTCTCCATGATTTACTCAAGCTTACATCCCAGATCCCAGTTAATATTCAGACAATTAAAACTGGCAATCAGGACATTTCCTTTTTAAGTAGCTTTTTTGATTTGATCATTTACAGTAACTTAAGGTCTATCCCTTCACCTTAGTGTGGTGATTATTAAGATATAACAAGCACCCCAACTACCCTGCATTTTTTGCTACCATAATGATTTCTTTTACTGTAGTTTTAAAACATTTTTGTTAGTTGTATTTTGAAGCTAAATGTTACCTTTTTAGTCCTCATTTGTAGTCAGTTAAGTGCTAATATGTTGCTGAATGCAACAATAATGTCAATTGTTAATGTTGTGAACAGAATGCCATTATCCTGGATCATTTGCCTCAAACAGGAGTGCTAAGCAATAAGCATATGCATGGTAATAGATATCTGCACCTGGAATCAAGAACCATTAGGACAATGTATTCCACCTGGAGGATCACATGTGCAATGCTAGTTGGCAGCTGCGTGCGTATAAAGACCTGCCATCCCGGTCATATTTCAGTGAAGCGGAACCTTCTGGAAATGTTGAGTAAATGTGATTCTGCTGAGCAGTTCCTTACTTTAGTCATTATGTTGGATAAAATCTTTGGATCCCAGGTTTCATTTTATTCATACTGTTGCGTAGCTTGAACTAATGTACGTGTGTCCCAGGTCTGAAACATTAACTAATGGATGTACCTTGTTATCAAAATGACTGCCCCATTTTGTGACTTGCTCTTTGATACTGTACTGAGCAAGTCGCATATTCTCTCTAAGAATCAGTCCACACCAGCTTAAAACTGGATAGTGGCAGTAGGACCCCACTGTAAATGAGATGCTTCATCTAAGCAGAGCTATGACTTGGTAAATACATGAACTATAGCACAGTTGCCAGTGTTCTCAAATTGAATTTTTGTTTTAAAGGAAAGAAATACTATAAAACATTTCAGTTATTACTAACAATACCCCTTTTGGTTTACACCTAATTTTTAGCAATACAGTACTTTTAAATATTAAGGAATAACCTGTGGATGTGTTGCCATGAGTTAATCTAAGCCTATGGGGATTTTATGGCATGATGCAAAGTTGAGTGACTTATCCCACCATACTGTAGGATTACATCAGTAAAGATAAACTAACCCATGGAGTGCATTAAATTAAATTTTAAATGAAAATGTTTTAATTTTTTTTTTAATTCATGTTTTATAATTACAATCTAATTGTTGTTTTGTACATGAGGTTTTCCAGCCATGAATATAACATTTTTGAATGTGAGTCAGCCAATCAGAATACTTGATTTCTAGCCACTTTTTGTAGTGCTTTTTAAAATGTTTGTGTGTGTGTGTGTGGGGGGAGGGATTCCCCTTACCGACCACTAAATATAGTTGCATAGTTTACACTCAAATGCTATACTGTATGTTGCAGTAAAACACCTATATGGCCCCATTTGACAAATGCCATGCATATAACTCATTGGCTCTATTTATTAAGCTGCCATTCCTATGCGGAAAGGAGACATACAGAAAGTGTAATACAGCACCTAGCCACCATGGTGACATGCATAGCGTAGAGGAATGGAAAAGGCACTTTGCATAGAGATATGAGGAGAAGCATGGACATGTGTATGTAGCAGATGTGCAGATACTATCCACTTGGACAACACCCTGTGACCCCACCATATAAAGATACATGTACGATACCTGCCAGCCCTTCACAGTAAACAAATAGTATTCGGGATCTGTGCATGTCACCTGGGTAGGGATACAGCACCAGCAGAGCTACCATGGCTGAGGGATGGGAAATGTGTCCTGTCCTTGATCAAAGATATGACAAGAGTGGGAGATGGATATGGCATCAGCAAGCATCAAACTGAAATCCGCAGCAGCCTTCAGGTGGTCATACCTATAAAATCAAACAAAGGCATTTATGTATTTATTTATTTGTTTGTTTATGTTATTTGAAATTTGCTTGACATAGATGGTGGGATGGCTCCTTGAGATGCAAGATCTTGTTTTCATGAGGTTCCCATACCACTCTACAAAGAGCGGTATCCCTCATGTCCCTGAGGATACTGCCACCCACCCCTGACAAGATGGCCAGTGACACTGAGCAGGAGTCTGGATAGCACCATGGACAGTACTCATGAAATGGCCTGAGGGTGGGTGCCTGCAATGACCAGAATTGGCTACTGAGGATCTGCTAAGCATAGAGAGTGTGACTGGGGTGACCTCAGGATTTGAAAGTGTTTTCCTCATTGCAGAGACCATGGTGAACACCTTTTCTCAAACAGCCTGGCTGTTGGCAACAGCGGTGCTCACATCCTTATGGGTACGCCCATACCATACCATGTCTAACAGTGCCCTGTATCATAGCTGAGGCAGGCATCAGCTGAAAGCATGTGATCACTGAAAGTGACCAACTGCATTTTCTGGTTCTGTTCTTTTCCCTATGAAGGGTTATTGACTCTGCACTCAGTAGCTTGCCTGTGATACATGGTGATACTGGGTTGTGACATATACTACTGTGATAGTGATGGGTTCTTAAGCATCCCCCATGATCCTGATGGTCAATCTAATGGAGATCGGTAGCTACCAGAATGAGGGTGACCAGCACTGGGCAATGCATTGAAACCCTGTACTGGGCATAATGGCTACTACTGTACAGTGATATACATGGGTGGTGACTTGAGGCATGCACCATGGTTAACTGGCCTACTGTGCTTGTTCCCTTGCAAGTTGTTATTAGATTTCCCTGCAGCTTTGTTCTGGTGTTGGGGATAGTCTGTGGGCTCACAGTATAGCTGTCTTAAAACTACACCACTGAAGGGGGAAACTACTGAGCTGGGTGGACTGCTTGGTGGCCTGTGGAAGTGCCCTCATGGATAAATATGCAACTGGTTCAGGGGATGTGGTCTGGAGTGAAACACTGCTTATGTATACTGTGGACTTGGCAATGGACTATAGCTTATTTATTTATTTATTAGCTTTTGGTATTAGCTTATGTTTTGTAGGGCTCAATAGGACCCTGCCATGGGGGGGGCAGTGACAGCAGGAAGTCTTGGATCTGTCAGTGGATGATAAGAGGTAGGGGTAAGAAAAGTATATACCTAAGCAAGAGATAACTGGGTCCCACAGGTCCATTAAGGTGCTACAGTATGTCACTGGCATCACGTGGTTATTTTTTTGTATATAAAGTATGTGTGGGTCTGTGAAAAGAGAAAGAGCAAGGGAGGGATAGTAAGGATGAAAGGGGGATGAAAGGTGTGTGTGGAAGAGGACCACCAAAAAAGCAGATATATTGAACAAATACTTCTGTTCAGTATTTATGGAGGATGGGGTAGGTAGCTGGCCAATAAGAAAAGACAAGGGCATTAAGGGAAGGGAGGTAGACACTAGCCTTTTACAGTGGAACGAGTCCTAAGGGAATATTCACAGTTAAAAGTAGACAAAGCAATGGGACCAGGCGGGATGCACCCCAGGTTACTGAAGAAGCTCAAGGAGGAGTTGGCTGCTCCTCTGATAGCCCTGTTCAACCTGTCCCTAGTAACGGGAGAGGCCCTGAGAGACTGGAGGAGGGCAGATGTGGTCCCACTCCACAGAAATGGAAACAGAGAGGAGGCTGGAAATTACAGTCCTGTCAGCCTGACTTTAGTTGTGGACAAAATAATGGAATCACTGCTAAAGGAAATGATTGAGTAATACCGTGTTTCCAGTAGTCTTCAGGATCCAAGGCAGCATAGGTTAACATGGGGGAAGTCTTGCCAGACAAACCTGACTGAGTTCTTTGACTGGGTAACCAAGGAAGTGGATCAAGGAGAAGTGGTTGACGTAGCCTACCTGGACTTCAGTGAAGCCTTCAACACCATTCCACATAGAAGACTGGTGACCAAGCCAAGAAGCCTAGGAGTGGGTCTTAAAGTAGTAAGATGGGTATAGAGCTGGCTGGACAATAGGAGTCAGAGGGTGGTGGTAAATGGTGTCCACTCTGGAGAGGGCAAAGCGACCAGTGGGGTGGCAAAAAAGGGTTAGTACTAGGCCCAGTCCTCTTCAATGTCTTTATAAACGACATTGCAGAAGGACTGGAAAGGAATGTATACCTGTTTGTGGATGACACAAAATTCTGCAACAGAGCAAACACAATGGGGGGGGGGTGAAACAATGAAAGAAGATCTGAAAAAGCTGGAAGAATGGTCACAGGTTTGGAAGCTCGACTTCAATGTAAAAAAGTGCACTTTCGTGCACTTGGGGCACAGAAATCTGGGGACAACTTATCAACTGGGAGTAGAAGTACTAGCAGTCATAAAACAGGAAAGGGACCTGGGGGTAATCATTTCTGATGACCTGAAGGCAGATAAACAGTGTGACAAGGTAGTGGGATGCTCGGATTCATAGGCAGGGGTATCACCGGCAGAAAGAGGGAGGTAATAACACCCCTGTGTAGATCACAAGTAAGACCCAACCTCGAGTACTGAGTCCAGTTCTGGAGGCCCCACCTCTGAAAGAAAATAGACAGGGTAGAGGCAGTACAAAGGGGAGCAACCAAAATGGTGCAGGGCCTGCATCAGAAGCCCTAAGAAGAGAGGCTTAAAGAATTAAATATGTCATCCCTAGAAGAAAGGAGGGAAATGGGCATATGATACAAACATTCAAACACCTCACAGGTGTAAACAAGGGACAGGAAGAGAGCATTTTCCAGAGAAAAAGATGCTCAAGGAGAGGGGTCACACTATGAAGCTTGGGGGGGCTAAGAGGAAATGTGAGTAAGTACTTCTTCACAAAAAGGGTGGAGGATGCTTAGAACAGCCTCCCAGTGGAAATGGTGAGGGATGAAATGGTTACAAGATTTAAGAAAGCATGGGACAGACACAAGGAGATCTTAGAAATAAGGTGGGGGAGGCAGAATGGAGACCGAGTGGGTCTGCGGTAGCACTGTAGGTAGGGAAAGAAAGGCAGACTTGGTGCGCCAAGAGGTTCCTATATGCTGACAACTTGTATTATTTCTATGTGTACAATGATGTGCTGCTCCATGCTCAATATGCTTGGGATAGGAGGACAACCCACATATGAAAGTGAAGATATGTAGAAACAGGGAAATACCAATCTGCCAAACCACTATCAGTGGCATGCTTATATGGGATGTCTGATGGTTGCAATGTGTGATGTGTTTTTGTATGCCGCACAGCTGCACATGACCTGCTTGTGTGATTTTGGAACACAATATGCTATGCACTACTGTTATATTGTGTGTATAGTGTAGCACTGATGACTAAAGCCCATAATGAGGTTTGAGTTTATAAGACACATGATTCATAAAGGAGGCAGTGCAATCCAATGATTAGATCATAGACCTCAGAACCTAGGTTTAAATCCCATTACAGTCACTTATTGTAATGCGTAGCTTTGTGCAAGTCATCTGACCTTTTGAATCTTCCATTTCACACAAATGTAAAATAGACAGAAGCAGGACCTTGCTTGAAACAATAACTGTATCTCATGTCAGGTATCCCATGCAAACAAACTGTACAAAAAACTCACATGAATAGTAAAAATGCAATTAGGTACGAATATTAGAAGGCCTGTTAATCTCACTGAGATTGGAGAAAATACAGAAGCTTTTATTATGACATTAGACATTGAGAAGACCTTTCATTGCATGAACTGGAATTATGTTTACAATATATTATCAGATGTTGGCCTAGGTCCAAATTTCAGAAATTGGGTAAAACGTCACCTCACTCCACAAGCTCAAATCTGTATGAGCTACAATTCATCTCTAAAAATATCTTCAAAATGTGGAACCAGACAAGGGTGTACACAATCTCTATTGCTTTTTGCCATCACTATAGAACCACTTGTATTAGCTATTCATAATCACAAAGGTGTCACAGGATTTACAGTTTTAAATAATGTCTACGACATAAGCCTATATGCTGTTGACACTTTACCAACATTTCATTTTACTTTTACCTTTTTCATTTTTTAACTGGTGAACAGATAGGCAGAAACTGTCATTTTTCGCAGCTTCCAGTATACAGAAAATGTACATAAATACAATGAAACAACAGACAATGGCATAGAATAAAACATGATCATTCAGATCACTCAATCAATAGTTTCAAAAGATGGGATTTAAATACTGACAATTTCTTCACAAGAAACTATGGAACTGGGTAATTTGTTATAAAAACTAACTGCTTTAATTTGAATGCCCTTTGTCAAAGTGTAGAGACAAAGAGTGGCGTAGAAAATGCACATTTTGCTTAAGTCTAGTATAAAAAGTACTACCAGATCTTGGGGAAATATTGGTAATGGATTGAGGCATGATTATCAAACAAATTTTGTGAAAAAAAGTTGAAACCTAAAAGTTAAATCAGTCCATGAGGATAAACAACCTATTTCAAGATAGCAGGTGCAATAGTGAGTTGATTTAGGCATACCAGTTGAAAACCTACAAATATTATAAAAAATTAATTTAATCTACCAAAAAGTTTATCATTTATAGAAAATTAAAACAAATTCCTTTAATCAAGATTAGATAACAAGCATAGCATGTAAATTATGTGATTCTGGTATTAAGAGATTATTAATACAATACAATAAACCTAATTTTTTAAGAAAAATCTTAGACTGAGTAACACGAGTCTCAAATGGAAATGACTAGCCAGTGAACACCAAGATAACACTGTCTCAATTGTTAATTGTCAATGTCAATCTTATGTCAATCTGCATAAAGAATAAGCCTGCAAAAAGTGCAAACTGGGAGACTGAATAAAAAAAGGAAAAGACAATAAATAAGGAACCCAGGACTTGACCCTGGAGTACACCACACTTAATCAAATGTTTAGCTGAACTTATGCGGTCAAAAACAGTATAATGCATTATTTCAACCAAGTAACCACTGAAACAGGAAACAGCATCATCCAAGAAACCAAGCCTAGACAGAGAGCACATGAGGAGCTAATGATTAACATGGTTGAAGGCCTTGGTGTGGTCCACAAATACTGATGCCACACAGAGCCCTTTATCAAGTGTTCCATTTTACATAGTCGTTAAATGCCACCAAGGACATCTCCATGGTGTGTTTAGTTCTAAAACCGTGCTGTGTCCTGGTCAGGAGGTTATAGTTGGTAAGATGTTCATTAGTCTGGCTGAAAACTATCTTTTCAAATGTTTAAGAAAGGGAGATAACAATAAAAAAGCTGCTAATTTGATACAGTAGACATGGTCAAATATTTCCAGATATTTGGTTACATTTCTAAAAAGATTCTCTCTGGTGACCCTGAAGAGGTACTACAGGCAGTAAGGAATTTCTCTAAATATATCAAAGAAATTTAAGGAAATATCTGACCATGGAAATGGCTGTAACTGTACCAAGTTTGTAGAACCAGTTTGTGTATAGGCTTAATAATGGCAGATTTCCAAATCTTAGGTACAACTCTAAAACAAAATGAGTGATTTAAAATATAGGCCAATGAGTAGGACAGGGTATAATAGGCCATCTTGACCAAATGAAAATCTCTTTCATCTGTACCAATGCCATGTTTAGGACTCATTTTGGAAATGTATTCTGAAACCAAATCAGGAGACAAAATCTTACAACGAAACATCACCAAATAGTGATTATATACTACAGATTTGGGAAGGCATCAAGCTATAAGAACTAGGCCCCATTATGCAAACAATGGACCCTATACACAAAGTTCTGTGCTGTCTCCCATGTTATTCGTGGTGTACATGCTGCCCCTCGGAGACATTATAAGAAGGTATGGGCTGAGGTTTCACTGCTATGCAGATGATACCCAGCTATACCTGTCTTTTGCACCCGACCAGGATGGAGCTCTCTCAGTGTTTAACAACTGTCTGGAAGAAATCCAGGATTGGATGGATTCCAGTTGGTTGAAGCTGAACTTAGAAAAGACAGAGGTTTTGGTTGTGGACCTGGGTCATCAGATAGATGGGTCGTTTGTTGGTACGACCTCTGGAATTCTCCTTGGTGGCGTTTCACTTCCAACCTCTGAACGGGTGCATAACCTGGGGGTTATTCTGGATGACAGGCTGACACTACAGTCACAAGTGTCAGCAGTTGTCAAGACTTCCTTTTACCATCTTAGGAATATCGCCAGAGTTAAGCACCTTGTTCCGCCTGACGACCTACCAACGTTGGTCCACGCCTTTGTGTCCTCACGTCTGGACTACTACAACTCCCTGTACTTTGGGCTTTCTGGGGTTGAAATCCGTTGCCTACAGCTGGTGCAGAATGCAGCAGCCTGGGTCTTGACTGGGACAAGTAGGTCCTGTCATATTACCCTGGTGCTGCACGAACTGCACTGGTTACCAATACGGTGGTGGATCGCCTTTAAAGTCAGTTTACTGACTTTCAAAGCCCTTCATGATCAGGGTCCACCCTATCTGAAAGAACTCCTGGTGCCTTACTGCCCTGGCTGATTGCTCCGCTTGGCCGACGAGGGGTTGCTAGATAGTCCAAGAGTGAGTTCTTAAATCATCGTATTGTAGAGCATTTTCTTATGATGCACCCACTCTTTGGAATTCTCTACCCCGTCGGTTATGGGAGTGCACCTCTGTGGAGGAATTTAAGAGCGACCTGAAAACCTATTTTTGGCAAATGGCCTTTTTGGATGGCTGATTATACTGTAATTATTAATTATGTTGTGGTTTTATTTGCGTTTATTATTGAATTTTAATGTTTGATTCTACTGTTTTAATATGTACAGTGCCTAGAAAAATGAAAGGCACTTTAAAAATAAACCTATTATTATTATTATATAAGCACAAACTACAGCAACACCTCACCAGTCTCAACAAGTGTGACTGCACCCTGTAGATCTGCAGGTCACCCACTCGCTCTTTAGGCCCCACTGCCCCCTAGCTCACTTGCCCCCCTCCTGTTCTCCTCTCCCTTCCTTCCCCAACCACTTGGTCCTCCCCTCCTCTCCCTATCCACCCTACCCTCCTTCCCTAAACCTCCAGGACCCCTCCTTCTGTCCCGTACACTATTTTCATTCCCTCCCTATACCGACAGGACCCCTCCCCCTGTCCCACACCCTACTTTCATTTCTCCAACTACTCTCCTCCACTTGCCCATCCCTCTGTGCCCCCAGTCACCCTCCCCATCTCCCTTCTTACCTCTTCCTCCTCCTCCTCTCTTGGATGTACCACCTGCTTGCCCTCCACTGTGTTACCCTTGGTCCCCTTTCCCCCTCCTTGTGCCCCAGCACTTCTGTAGCTTAGCACTTCATGACAATGTCATAACTTTGACTGCATTTCTCTCCTCCTTGTTCTTCCTCTTTTCTGCACACCTTCTGGGGTGGTCATCTACCCCCCCCCCCACTATTCTGCTCCCACTCTCCCACCTTGTTGTACATCTCCTTGAATATGTTCTCCTTACAATCATGCTACTTGTACCAATTAGGTTCATAGGTTCATAGGTTGTATCAGAGCATAGAAGACATAAGTCCATATAGCTTGCCAGTTTGCTAACAATACCCACGTATGCTTTTATTAATTAAATAAGAATCTAGCCTGTTTTTAAAGGTATTCATAGTAGGACTTGTCACTATTTCGCTTGGTAGTGTATTCCAAATTCCTGTTGTTCTTATACTAAACCAGTTTTCCCTTCTTTTAGTATTATATTTATCTTTATACAGTTGATAGCAATGTGCCCTGGTATCATATGTTTGTTGCCTTAATTTTAAATCTAGTTGCTCCCTTAATTGGTCGTCACTAAGTGCTCTAAATATTTGGCACATATCCCCACGTAATCTAAGATACTCCAATGAATATAGTCCAAGTTTTTCCAATCTCTGTTCATAATTCAAACCCTGAACTTCCTTTATGCCCTTGGTTGTCCTTCCTGTAACCTGGTGCCCAAAACTGCTCACAATACTCTGTATGCGGGGATACCAATGAGGTGTACAATGGCAGCAATACTGCTTAACATGACTTGTGATATGCTTGCGTATACAGTGTTGTATACCACTTGCCTTCCTAACCACCTGGCTACAATGTAGTCCAAATTTTAGTTCATTGTCAATTCTTATTCCTAGGTCTTTTTCATCCTGTACTATCCTCAGCTCACTGTTACATAGTTTGTATTTATAATGCAAGTTATTCTTTCCCATATGCATAACAACACATTTATCAGCATTAAATGACAATCTCTTTGTTTTTGCCCATTCTTCCAATCCTGTAAGTGCTGTTTGCAAAATAGTGGCCTCATTGATATTATTGACCGAGTATCCCAGCCGTGTGTCATCCACAAACTTTGATAGCCATACTCCATCATTGACACTCATACTAGAAATATATATATTGAAAAGGCATGGTCCCAACACCGATACCTGAGGTATCCCACTTGACACTTCCACCCACTCTGAGCATACTCCTCTCACACACAATCTCTGCCTCCTTTCCCCCAGCCAAGCCTCCACCCAAGAAGAAACTTTATCATGGACCCCCATATCCCTGAGTGCTCCTATTAATTCTTCATGCGGCACCTTGTCAAATGCTTTTGCTAAATCAAGGAAGATAACATCCACCGAATTGCCTGTATCCAAGGCTTTGTTGACCCTACCATAGAATTCTAAAAGGTTTGTCTGGCATGATCTGCCCTTAGTAAACCCGTGTTGTGACCTATCAATGATACCCTTGCTACTCAAAGAGTCAAGGATTTGGTCCTTGATCATAGCCTACAAGATTTTACCCAAGACTGAGGTCAGGCTGATGGGGCGATAATTTTCAACTTGTTGATGAGATACTTTTTTATATATTGGTATGACCAGTGCCTGTCTCCAATCAGCAGGTACTTCAGATGTATCCAGGGATTTTTGGAAGATGTAAGTTACTGGACCTGCCAATTCTTGTGCCAGTTCCTTAATTACTCTTGGATGGATTCCATCCGGACCCTGTGCTTTATTAGGATTTATATCCTGAAGCCTTTGAGCTATATCAGGGATATTTAATGTAATGCTAGATCCTTGTGACATGTTTTGCTGTTTAGTTGGTATATGTTGCCCTTTATTAAAGACTGATGCAAAATATACATTACACAAATCTGCCATTTCCTGATTATCTGAGGTTAGACGGCCAGCTGGATCTTTCAAGGATGTAATGCTACTATTGTTTCCTCTTTTAGAGTTAATGTATGAATAAAAGGATTTATAATTATTTTGTACTTTGGTAGCTTGTTTGTATTCATATGTCTTTTTTGCTAAGGTTATTGCTGTTTTTGTATTTTTTAATTGTTCTTTATATAGCTCCCAACAAATCTTATTATTAATCTTTTTTGCCTTTAAGTAAGCTATATTTTTTTGCTTAATTAGTTTCCTAACTGGGGGAGTCAACTATAAGGGGAGTGATTTTTTGAACCTGTTATATTTCTTTTTTATTGGAACATGCCTATGGACCAGTGTGCCAACTGTATTACTCAATGTACTCCACATTTCTGATACTGTTAAGTTAGCAAATTCTTTTTGCCAGTTCCAAGCTGTCATTTCATTTTTCATTAACTTAAAATTTGCTTTATCATACATGTGGATGATTGTACTCCCTGAGTGATTTCCCAGGTTACCCGAATATTCAAAGCTGACCATGGCATGATCGCTTGATCCCGATGGAGGCAGTGTTATGCAATTATGAATGCTATTACTCATATTACTTAACACCAGATCTAATATGTTTTCCCCCAGTACTATCAGCTACATGTTGATCTAAACCAGCCAAACTGAAGATCTCTAAATATTTGGTTTCGATGGGTGTTAAAGTTTCTAATGTGTCCCATTTAATTCCCAGGAGATTGAAGTTGCCCAATAATATAGCATTTTTTGCTGCAACCAACTGTTTAGTAAAATCTAATAATATAAGGTCATCAGAATTAACAATTCTGTTACCTAACCTATTTTATCTACTGTTTTTAACCTATGATGCCAATATTATTGATGTTTCTGTACACCAGTTCCATGCAAGCTGAAACAACTGTATTTGTAATAGATATTGTCAATGTTGTATGTTGATTTCCCTTTCATTATGTTGGCTTGCGCATGCGCGCCAGCCAGCATATTGCATTAGTAGCAGATTTAGAGGTGCGGTCATTGTGGGCGAATGCAGGGCACACATCAGAAGGTGCGTCCCGCATTCCCCAATAAGACAGCTGCAGGAGCTGACACCAGGCATATGTCAGGTGTCCACCAGATCTAACAAAAGGTCCACTATAATCATGTAGCAGCACAATGATACGCCCTCCCGACCTGCCTGTCCAGCACCTGCAGACTGCCCAACCCACTTCACTTGCCAACGAGGGAGCCCACTCCCCATCAGCATAATGCCCCCCTCTCCTATTTAAAATGTATGCCGAGGAGGGTGCCCAATCCTCCTTGGCATCATGCGCCCCCCCGAACAGTCTTTCTTTGCCGATGTGGGGCCCAATCCTTATCGGCATGAGTCCCTCTCCCCCATTTATTTTGCTGATGGGGTAGCCCACTCCCCATCAGCGTAATGTCCCCTCCTCACTTTTGTTGTGTGCCGAGGGGGGTGCCCAATCCCCCTCGGCTCTCGTCCCCACCTTCAGTATGTGTCAACGTGGGTACCCAATCCCCCGTCGGCTACTGCATCCTCCCCAACAACAGTCAGGTGGCATGCTGGGAGCCCACCCCAGTGTGCCAAATGCCCCTGAAATACAAAAACCATCCCGCAATGGTTTTTTTTTTTTAAAACCTGTGAAAGAAGAAAACGGTCCCTGGCAGTCTCCCTGCCCTCCCCAACCCACACTCCACTTTTGCGCATCCCGCCTACCCACCCCTCGTCCCATACTTACCTCCAGAGGCCGCACAATGATCTTTGGTGGACCGGGAACACGCTCTGCACTCTTCAAAGCCAACCATGAACTGAAGAAATGCCGGTAAGCTGTATAATGGCATAAATAGGGTTTTTTCAACTTTGATGCATATCTCATATCTCGGCCATTTTTGGGAATTGTGGCACCAAATTTTCAACATGGGGTTATTGGGACCCCTCCTCATGAATTCAGTAACTGTCATGGTGTTATTCAGTCCCGAAAGGTGATTTCATGGCCACTGCGTGGAATCACCTTTCGGGACCGATTAATGAAATGACAGTGCCACTGTTCATGGGGGGGGGGTACTCAAAAAGAGTATGTTGCAAATTTGGTGGGAAAAATCCCAAAAATGACTGTTTTATGAGTGTGCATTGCACAGTTTCCACGCACGCTTGTAACATCATGAATTTGTAATATTTTCACTCCAGATTTTCAAAATTGCCATTTTCCCACACCTCCTTGTGAACAGTATAGCTGTCAGTTTACATATCCTGGCCGAAAAGTGTTTTCGCACATCCGGCACACAATAGTGTGGTTGCTATGCAAAATCAGTTTTCAGGACAGTTTGAGGAAATGACAGTGACACTGTTCATGAGCAGAGGTCCTACAGTACCTATGTTGAAAATTTTGTGACGAATGTCCATAAAATGGCTGTGTTACAAGCGTGCATTGAGCAGTTTCCATGCAACCTTGTAACTTCGCAAATTTGCAATATCTTCATGCCAGATTTTCAACACTGGCATTTTTTGACACCTCCTTATGAACAGTACAACTGACATTTTTCACATCCTGCCCAAAATGTGTTTTCACACCTGTGGTGCACAATGGCATGGTCGCTGTGGGAAATCAACTTTTGGGACAAATTAACCAAATCACAGTGCCACTGTTCATGAGGGGAGATCCCAAAATGCCTATGTTGAAAATGTGGTTAAAAAAAATCCAAAGAATAATTGGGTTAAGGACTTGTGTTGCGCAGTTTCTATGCATGCTCATGACTTCACCAATTTTCCATATTTTCACTCCAGATTTTCAATGTTGCGATTTTTTTACACCTCCTCATGAACAATACAGTTGTTATTTTTCACATCCTGCCCAAAATGTGTTTTCATCCCTGTGTCGCCAAATGGCATAGCCGCTGTGCAAAACTACCTTTCAGCTAACAAACTAATAGTGCCACTCTTCATGAGGTGGGGTCACAAAAAGCCTATGTTGAACATTTGGAGTAAAAATACCAACAAACGCCTACGGCATTAGGGTTTCCAACTGTAACTCCCCAACCTGTAGAGACTGACAGATGTTAGGGGTGTGACTTGGGATAATTGGCTGTAATGCTCACACCATTCCACCCCCACCCTGCAGCCAGTGACAGGCATTGAGGTCTGCCTTGGAGTGTTTGCCCCTAAAGTTCACCCCATTCTCCTATACTGCACCCACCTCAGCATATTTCCTTATGGAATGGCGTAAGTATAATGCCCAAAGACCCCAAAGCACACTACGACACTTGTCAGTGTCTACAGGGTAGGGTGAGGTAGAATGGCATGAGCATTATAGCTGACGGCCCAAAGGCACACCCCAACGCCTGTCACTCTCTGCAGGGTGGGGTTGGTGTTGGCTTCAGTTCAATACTTCACTGCAATTCCTATTATGCATCTCTAACTCCTGCACTGCCAATGCCAATGCCAGTGAGACAACATTCGGCATTGACAAATGCTTGTTTGTACTCTGTGTTGTTAATACTACATGCTGACGTGGAACCTTTGTAAATGAACCATTGGTTCAAAGTTATTTGTAATCCTAGTACTCAATAAATAAATACACATTTTCAGGAGTCAGCTGATTTCAACTTTCCCAAGGGATTAATCTCAGTGCACTCAGTAACATTTCTGAATGCCCCAACCAAAGGAAAAACTACTTTACAATGAGCATACAGAGCAAAAAGGACTGATCAAAAGTTGTTTGTGTACAGTATCACTGGTACATATTTGTTTGAAAAAAATTACCATTATTTAGCAAGTTGGTGTGGCTGATGTTTGTGTGTGGTGGGGGGGGGCAGGACAAGCGAGATCAGTTGCTCTAATCCAGCAAACTGTTTAATGTGACTCTGGGGTGAAGACTAGGCAATATAAAAATCAGCCTGAAGACAAATAATTGTAAGGCTACATTATGAGTACTGTGTAATTGTACCACAACATCCATGCCAACACCACTATAAGTTTCCACCAGCACTTCCAGTTCACTCATAACATGTTTAAAAATAAATCATAGACTTATATAACTTTTTTGGCAACATGAGTCATGCACATTTGTGTGACAGTTGTCAGAAAAAGAAAGGAGTTTATGCACATAATGGTTAAAGATACGCTCGAGGTCACGCAGTGGGTAAATGGCAAAGGTGGGATTTTAGTCTTGGGTGTCCAGGTTCACAAGATAACTTTAACTATTAGGTAATACTGCCTTCTAAAAGGCTGCAAACAGTTCCACAGACATGTGAAAGCTACAGTGAAAAAAGGTCAAAGTTTAAAACAGCTGATAAAGTGCTTATGTGAACACATAATGCAACAGTTGGGTGCCTTTATGTTTCTTCTCCAAGAAAAAACTGTATACAGTATTCAGTGCATGAATTTGGTGATTTGTTTCCTCTCTTCACCTTAAAAAGCATTAGCAAATTATAATTATGGTTTTAAGACATTCATCCTTAATGGGGTGCACAGGGAGGGGCATCACCAATGGAAAGAGGGATTTGGTGTTGCCTCTGTATAAATTGCTGGTTAGACTCCACCAAGAGTACTGTGCCCAGCTCTAGAGACAATGGGCAGGATTCAAAAAGTGTTTTGGGACTAAGTCCCACTCTGCAACCCCAGTTGCACTTTGAAACTGCCACAGCTGCAGAGCAGCCGATCCACAGCTGCAGCAGTTGCGGAGGGTGTTATTTCGGGTCCCACTAGCTGTAGTAGCCTCCTGCAGCTGCAGTTCTGTCCCTGGCAACAGCACCCGCAAGCTGCTGTAATCCGTTGAGCTGGTCGTACTCTGACTCCACCTTAGTGAATACCCGCAGCTGCGGGCGACCTGCAGATTCACAAGTGGCAACCCACTAGCGCCAAGGTTTTCCCACAGCTGCAGGACCTTCCCCGATGTTCGTGAATCCTGCCCAACATCTTCAGAAGCCAGAAGTACATAGACAAAGTGGAGGCAGTCCAGAGAAGGGCAATTAAAATGGTGCAAGCCTGCATTTGAAGCCCTACAAGGAGAGATTAAAGAACCTAAACAAGTACACATGCCCCCTGACGAAGGTTTTTTCTAACCCAAAGCGCCAGGCTTTGTGTGGTCATCCTTCTGTCCTTTGGGGATTCACTGTTTGAACTGATAAATTTGCTAAATAAAGCAGTGAAAAAAAGGACATTTTGTTGGTGGTCAGTGTTCCTCATTTTCTACTCTTTCTGGAGTGCTGGCAAATTTAAGAAGAAGTGCAATTAAAATGGTGCAAGCATTTGAAGCCCTATAAGGAGAAAGTAAAGAAACATAGAACCATAGAAACATAGACTTTGACGGCAGATAAGGACCACTTGGCCCACCTAGTCTGCTCATTTCCCTACCTACAGGATAAGCTGCAGATCTTAGTTAACCAACAGCCTGTTTTTTCCTACCCCCCACAAGAATTGCCTTATGTCTGTCCCATGCATTCTTGAATTCTCCCACAGTTTTAGACCCCACAACCTCCTCAGGAAGACTGTTCCATGCGTCCACCACCGTCTCTGTGAAAAAATACATCCTCACATTGCCTCTGAGCCGTCCTCCCTCTATCTTCAAATTGTGTCCCCTTGTTCTTGTACATCTCTTTTTCTGAAAGATGCTACCCTCTTGGACTTTGTTGATTCCACTGAGGTACTTAAAAGTTTCTATCATGTTCCCCCTCTAACTCCTTTCCTCAAGGGTATACATATTAAGCTCCTTTAGTCTCTCCTCATATGGCTTCTCTTGCAGACCCTGCACCATTTTAGTTGCCCTCCTCTGGACTGCTTCCATCTTGTCTATGTCCTTGCGGAGATGGGGTCTCCAGAACTGGATGCAGTACTCCAGATGTGGTCTCACCAACTGTCTGTACAAAGGAATAACAACTTCCTGTTTTCTGCTGGTGATGCCTCTCATTATACATCCCAGTACCGCTCCAGTCCTTCCTACTGCCTTCTCACTTTGCTTGCTAACCTTAAGGTCATCTGATATGATTACCCCCAGGTCCCTTTCCATTTTTGTTGTTGCTACTACCTCTCCCCCCATTGTGTAAGCTTCCCCTGGGTTTTTGTTTCCCATGTGTATTATTTTGCACTTCTTTGCATTGAATCCAAGCTGCCATACTTCTGACCATTCCTCCAACCTTGCCAAGTCTCTTCTCATCCTTTCCATGCCTCCTTGTGTATCAACCATGTTGCAGATCTTTGTATCATCTGCAAAGAGGCATACTTCCCTTCTAGTCCCTCTCCAATGTCACTTATAAAGACATTAAAAAGGACTGGACCCAGAATTGAACCCTGCGGTACCCCACTAGTAACCCCTCTTTCTTCAGAGTAGACTCCATTTACAATTACCTTCTGTGTCCTGTTGTCCAGCCAATGTTTCAGCCAGGCTACCACCCTGGGACCCACTCCCAGGCTGGTTAATTTGATTATTAATCTTTTGTGTGGGAATGTGTCAAATTCCTTGCTAAAGTCTAGGTAGGCCATGTCCACAGCCCCTCCCTGGTCTACTACTTTGGTCTCCCAGTCAAAGAAATCAATTAGATTCGTCTGACATGACCTTCCCGCTGTGAACCCATGCTGCCTTGGGTTCTGTGCCCCACTTTCCTCTAGGTACTCAACAATTCTTTCCTTCAGAAGTGATTCCATCACTTTCCCTACCACAGAGGTCAAATTGACAGGTCTGTAGTTTCCTGCCTCTGTCTTGGTCCCACTTTTGTGAAGGGGAATCACATCCCCCAGTCTTCAGGTACCACACCATCCTCCCATGATTTGTTAAAAAGGGTAGTCAGTGGTGTCACTAGTTCTCCCCTTAATTTGTTAAGAATTCTGGGGTGAATTCCATCAGGCCCCATTGCTTTGTCCACCTTCAGTTTTAGGAGTTCTTTCAGAACCCTTTCTTCTGCGAAAGGACTGGAATCGACCCCCCTATCCAGAGTGCTTCTGTTAATTGGATTTGGCACCTCCCCCTGCTTCGCTTTTGTGAACACTGAGCAGAAGTATTCATTCAGTATCCCTGCTTTTTCACTGTCCCTATCTGCCCACCCACCATCCTTTCTATTCAACCTCACTATCCCTCCCTTTGTCTTTCTATGCTCCCTGATGTACCTATAAAAGGTTTTATCCCCCTTCTTAACTGAGTTGGCTATCTTTTCCTCAGTTTTGGCCTTTGGTATTCTGACTTCCCTCCCTGCTTCCTTTTGCCTTAACTGGTACAGTTCTCTGTCCTGCTCCTTCTGTGTTTCCTTATACTTCCTCAATGCTGCTTGGTACATCCAGCAGATCAGACCTTGGTTTGATTCTCACAACCTCCACTTGCATACTGTGTGACTCTGAGCAAGTCACTTAACTGCCCAGTGCTCCCAGGTTGCCCCTGAAAACAGGCACTTGTGCCTAGTGGGCCTTACCCAGTTACCACAGACTAAAAAAAATAAAATAAAAAAAATGCTATCTTTTTCTCCCTAACCTTCCCCGTCATCTCTTTTGAGAACCATAGTGCCTTTTTCTTTCATTTTGATTTGTTTATTTGTTTCACACAAAGGCTTGTTGCCTTTGTGATGGCAGTTCTGATGTTTCCCCATTGTTGCTCCACCCCTCCTTCTAGCCTGTTTGCTAGTGTTTTTCTAAGCCACTCTCCCATCTTGCCAAAGTCAGCCCTCCTGAAGTCCAGTACCCTCACTTTTGTATGGCTTGACTCTGTAGCTGAATTTATAGTGAATCACACTGTTTGGTGGTCACTTGTTCCCAGATGGCTACCCACTTCTAGATCTGAGATCCTCTTGCTGTCCCCATTTGAGAGTATGAGATCTACAGAAATGGAACTGCATGGAAACGAAGCGGAAACTTCGATAAGGAGGGAAGGGTCTTTCACCCTGGCATCTATTAATGCCTGTAGCATCCTCAGTAAGTTAGACACCCTTCAAGCATGGATTCAACAGCATAACCCTGATGTCCTCTCCGTGGTTGAAACGTGGCTAAACCATAAGATCCCAGATGCCTCCATCTCAATCTTTGGCTACTCCATATTCAGGCAAGATAGGGCTTCCAAACATGGTGGGGGCTGTGCCATATACCTCAAGAGTACCCTCTTAGGTCACCCTATGCCATCACCTAACCAGGGCACCTCTGCTCAGATTCTCGCCATCAAAGTCCTCCTTGGAGCTCACAATAAGGAACTCACTATTGTCTCAGCTTATATACCCCCTAAGAACCAAGCCATTGGCCTCAACAACATTCTGGAATACATTAGGCACTTGCATCATAACACAGAAACTATCATTCTTGGGGACTTTAATATTAACTGGCTCTCCCCTGAGGCTTCTGTATACAAGGATGCAGTAACAGCGCAGCACCTCTCACAACTGGTCCTCACCCCCACCAGATGCAACTACAGGACCGGAACTCTCACACTACTAGATTGGATTCTGACTAACTGCCCTGAATGAATTTCTAATGTCACAGTCCTCCCGGACTCAATTAGTGATCACTCCCCTGTCCTCTGCTCTTGGTCTAACAAGTTTCTCAAACCCCCTCCCAAGATTTTCTACACAAGGGTAATAAACAAGGGGCACATTCAGCTACTAAAATCCCACCTAAGCAGACTTGACTGGGCAGTGCTGGATACACTCAGTGATACTAACAAAGCCTTGGACTTGTTCATCGATTGCTTTAACTCGGCCTGTAACATCTATGCTCCACTAAAAAAGATGAATGTCAAAGGACAGTCAAACCCCTGGGTTACCTTTGAGCTTTTAACATGTCTTAAGCACAGAGACCACCTTTGGCAATGTGCGCATGCTAACCCTTTGCAAGGAAACATACAAAAATACAAAGCAGCCCACAATGCCTGCACTCGCCTAATTCGGAATACCAAAAGTAAATATTTCAAGGAGGCACTGACCAACTCCTGGGGTGATGGGAAAAACTTCTGGATCAACCTGAAAGAACTCACCGGCAAGGTACCTAAAGCACCCCCTACCATGCTCAACTTACAAGGCACTCCAATGCTCGACCTTGACACCATTACTAATACCTTCAATAATGCTTTCACGAACCTGGACAATGTGCTTCCACCTAATTTCTTTGATGACCCTTCCCCCAATGCCCCCCTCGAGACCACCTTAAATTCTCATTCAGCTCCACCTTTCTTCTTCAAAGAGGTTCCTCCACATGTGTCTCGTACCTATATCTGCAAAGCCATCTGCAAGTCCAGGTTCAGTGGTGACTCCCTTGACCTCAAACTACAGGTGTGTGTTCTGGATGAGGTCACTGAACCCCTGATGAAAATGTTTAACCTCTTGCTAAGATTGGGCCAATTCCCTGCATGTTGGAAGCAGGCAACTGTCACACTGGTGCATAACAATGGAGACAGATCTCTTCATTCCAACTACAGACCTATCTCACTCCTCTCCCCGCTATCAAAGGCATTAGAACGAATAGTATCAGACCAGCCAGTCGAATACCTGGATAAAAATAATGTCCAATGCCCTGAACAGCATGGCTTCAGAATAGGGCACAGCACCACCACAGCTCTTCTGGAATTCATGAGTTTCATTCGCTACACGCTCTACAAAGGACACTGTGGTGGTGCAGTCCACATTGACCTCACGAAGGCCTTCGACACTGTTAATCACCCTCTACTTCTTAGTCAACTGTCCTACAATGAAACCCTTCAATGGTTTGCTAGCTATCTCAAGGATCAGACCCAAAGGGTCAGGATTGCAGGTGTCATGTCCGATGTCAAGCCTGTCTGCTCTGGAGTCCCCCAGGGGTCCATCCTGGGACCTCTACTCTTCTCCTTCTTCCTCAATAGGCTCCCTGGTGTCTGCCAGCAAAATATTCTACTCTACACAGATGATGCAGTACTATTCTCCTCTCACCATGACACTAATCTCCTTGAAACACAGATGCAATTTGACTTCAAGCATGTTGAAGATTGGGTCACCTCACATAAACTCTTCATGAACTATAGCAAGACCAAAGTTATGACATTCTGTAATCCGAGGAACAAGTACAAATCTCAGTCACTCAATATCGTGAACAATGCTGGGCTTTTGCTTGAGCACATCCTGGAGTTCAAATACCTTGGTGCCACACTGGACAGCTCCCTCTCCTATACACGGCATATTAACACTGTTGCCAATACTGTTAATATGTGAATTGGATTGCTACACAAACACAAGTCCTGTATGACTGCGGACACCCTTAGATTGGCCATCTACAGCTCTGTCACCCCTATCATTGACTATGGTCTGGCAATCTATGGCTCTGCTTCCTCAACTGCCCTCCATAGAATCTCAGTCTCGCTCAACAAAGCCTGCAGACTCTTAACGGGCGCTGCCAGAGAGACGCACACATGTGACCTCTATACACAGACTTGTTGGCTACCACTCCTCAGCAGGATTCAATATCAGACCTGCCTGCTTACCAAGAAGATTCTCCTTGGACTCATGCCTCCTGGTGTTTGTAAGCTCCTCTCTGCCTTCAGTGGTACACAGCAAATGCGTAATGCCCAATCCCAAACCTTTCAGGTTCCTAGATGCCGTACCTCTTTGGATCAGCTGCCCTTCTACGATAGGGCTCCTTATTGGTTTAATACCCTCAACAAAGAAGCACTTTCCTCCTCTACAATTGGACCCTTTAAAAAGAATCTCCGACTTTACCTCACCTTTACCTCCAAATGTGACTGCTTCTCCTAACTGACTGGTCCATTCTCTGACTAGAAGATCTTGACCTGGGCCCCGCATCCCTCCTGACACTATTCCCACTGGCAAATGTCTCCCTGTGCTCCTTTTCCCTCCTCCATCTTTCCTACCTCCTTCCCTTTCCCCCATATACTCATCCTCCACTGTTCTAACCCCACCTTTTCCCCTCTTTTGATCCCCTCCCACCTTCCTTCTCCCCCTCATGACAAAGGCCCCTCAAACCGTCTCATCTCTTTTGCACTTATCAGGCCATTTGTCCCCGTTCTTCTTAATTCCCTTACTCTGCTGTATCTTCTATCTGCCTACCTTCATTGCTCCCTGCTAATAACCTTTATCTCTAAAGTAAGAATTGTCAACCTTGTCTATATTATGCCTGGTTACCATTACCAACTTTTGTATGTATGTTTCCCATTACTTTGACGTGGAACCTTTGTAAATGAGCAGCTCCTGCTCAAAGGTACTTGTAATCTGAGAGTTTAATAAAATAAAAAAATAAAAAATAAGATTGCTCCCTCACGAGTGGGTTCCAAAACTAGCTGTCTGAGGCATGTCACCTGTAGGGCATTGAGAATGGCCCTGCTTGTGGATGTGGCTGCAGCAAAGGAGCTCCAGTTAACAACTGGCATGTTCATGTCCTCCATCAACAGTATCTCCCCTTTCTCTGCCATCCTAAGGATGCCTTCTATTATATCCTTCTGTATTCCCTCTCCCTGACATGGGGGTCTGTATACAACCCCTGTGCAGATTGTGGTGCCATTTCCAGTCTCTAAGGTGACCCACAGTGCCTCCTCTCCTCCCTGTTTACTCTTTTGTTCCATTGCTTTTATCCCGTCCCTTACATAGAGAGCTACTCCTCCCCTTCTTCTACCCTCCCTGTCTCTCCTGTAGGTTGTGTACCCTGGTATGTTAACATCCCAGTCATGGTTCTCTGTGTACCATGTTTCTGTGACTGCTATGATATCCAGGCATCCCTCTTCCATCAAAGCCACAAGTTCAGGGAACTTGTTGCTCAGACTAGGGGCATTGGTACTCATTACCCTCCATTTCTTGATGGCCTCACCCCTTTTTGGCCCATCTCTGTCCTTACTGCCTTTGTCATTTTCTTCATTTACCTAACATGTACACACAGTAAGAGAGGAGGGAGAAGGGGATATGCTAGATACCTCTAAATACCTCATATGGGTAAATAAGGTACAGGAGGGAAGCATTTTTCAGGAAAAAGATGCTCAAGAACAGGGGGACATGCAATGAAGCTGGAGGTGGGTAGAATCAGGAGATAAGAGGAAGTACTTCTTCACAGAAAAACTGGTAGGTTCCTGGAACAGCCTTCCAGTGGAGGTGGTGGGGCAAAAATAGTGGGGGGGGCTCAAGAATGAATGACATTGGCATAAAGGAATCTTAGGGGAAAGGAAGGGTGGGAGGGAGAATAAGATGGAGATCAAGTGGGATCGGTGGGGATACTATAGACAGGGAAAAGTTGGCAGACTAGGTGGGCCAAGTGGTCTATATCTGTTGACAAATTCTGTTTCTGTGTTTCTATCCATATGCAGACAAATGCTCAGTGTTGACTGGTTGAAACAGTGCTGAGAATTTGCCTGAATGTGATCACCTGTCACAACCAGCCATAAGAGGGAATCAAGCAAAGGGTTTGAACAAGTGATATTTCCACATTTTAAACTGGGGTGGTGACCCTTTTGTATTTTTTTAATTGTATATTAAACATACCTTTTATTATAAATCACCAAAAATAGTTTGATTATTTATAATACAATTATATTCTGCCCAGTGAGTATCTTATGCCTATAAGATTATCACCTCTTGTGACCTACGGGTTCTAGAACTGCTCCCCTTTGGTTTGTGGTTCTGTGACTCACACCCAAGGAACACAAAAGAAGACACTGTCACAGGCATAGCTCTCCAGGTCCCATATAAATGTATAACAGATCACAAATATAGATATATAGATATATATATATTTTTTTTTTTTCTGTATATGGAAAACATATGAAGTCTTGCAAGTCATTTTCACATGCAAAGGAAGTTAAAATCAATCTGTAGGAATAGCACCAGTCACCAAAACATATACATCATGTTAACAAGCAGACTAACCAATATCAATTGTATAGCAAAGTAATTGATTTTATGCCTGCACAAATCTAACTGATTGTACGTCAGCAGTATATAGTATATGATTTTGATTTGCATTAAACATGCCAACTTATGTTATTTATCTAAAACGTTATTGGGGTAATTGCTTCACTTACAGTTAAGTGACTTCTGCTGCATTTAATGTAAGAGGATATTGTTCTATGAAGGCTTTTAATGCCTGCAATTCAGGCTTCAAGAAGAACCTCTAGGCTATAAAATTGTTAATTTGAAAATTTAACAGCAAGATAAGTATTTAGCACCTGGAGTGTTAAGCCATTTCCACATCTGTTAGAAAATTAATTCCACCCTTTCCACCTTGTTAATCATTTTTATTGCTAATACTACCTCACAATATCTCATTTGTCATAGAGAAAGACTATGCAATATAGACACTAGCTAATAATAACATTTTTTGTGGGGGAAATGAATTACCTTTTGTCTATATTAACCAGCATCTCATTAGCCTCTATAAACTCTGCTGGAAAGTTAAAATGACAAATGAAAGAAGAAATGACAAATCATAGATAAGAAGTAAGTTTTATGCCAAGTGCAGGATATATGGGACCTCATTCTCAGCTGCTGAACCTCATTACTGCCATGTTCAGCAGAACTACCCTATCAGCTTTGATATAAATGTTTTTGGGGATCTCCGTTACAGTATTTTCATATCTGTTACAAAAATGCCAGTGTAATAACTCTTTGAAATTAGCCTTCTGTTTTATTCTGTTTTAATAAATGCTTGAAAAGACCTTACAGTTATTATTACTGTAGTTGGGATTCACTGTTGATGCTAGGTTTTGTAGCATGCAGTTAAAGTAAAACTGCCATTACACATGAAATTCTGAGATACAGAACATTTGTCAGAGCACAGTATTCAAATGACAGGTCTGTCTGTCTGTCTATGTAGCTATCTTTTTGTTAAACTGTATTTACTCTGGATAGCTTACCTAAAATGAAGAATCACATTTCCAGTGAAATCATGCATCTATCCATTTTACAGATGGATGCAGTATAGCGCTAGGCAGTTAAGCATACATTGTGAAGTTCATACAATGAGTTTGTGTCTCTGGTGGGATTTGAACCTGAGTCTACTGGTTCTCAAGCCTGCATCCTAACCTCTTTACCACATTATGATTTGAACAGGCCTATGAGGTTCCTAGCATGCCCTCCAGCAATCAAGGAGGAGGAATGTTCCCTTCATTTACATGCAAAGTCATGTTATTAATGAAAATCAAACACATTGGCAGACTATGCCCAGTAGAACCAGTGGCCTACCCAAAATGGAGGACTACCAAACTGCTTACCTGGTAAATCCAGCAGACCACTCAGTTTAGCGAAACTATTTGCTATAAAGGTTTTTTTGGACCACAATCAAAAATAAACACTCTCTCAAATTAAAAATACAACTAAAATGAATATGGTGTGAAGACCCTATTGATTTCATGAGGGCTGGACTTCATGTTTGTATTTATTACATTTTTAAATCTTTACATTTTTATGGCTACAGTGGGTGTAGCCCTGCAGATGTTTTACTTTAAGAAAAGGACTCCCTTCATAAATTACCTTCCAAACAACATGATACAGTGTTAAAAATAGTGTCCTCCACTGAAGTCTCATTACTACGCTGTCTGTGTGTGTATGGCAGCTGGAGAGCACTATTTTTCCCTCTGGCTTGAGAAGTTAATTTGGCCCTCCCCAGTACTGGCTTTTTATGCAAGTTGAAACCTCCTCCATAGTGTTTTATGGGCCCTTTCTTTCCTTCTTTGTTAAGCTTCAGTGCTTAGTTTACTACCATTTGCAGACTGAGAAACTTGTTTTGCTAGTATCCCCTTCCCCACTCATTCAGAGGTGTGCATTCCTTTGTTCACTAACCATGCTGGTTGATTTTACTTGCTTCCCTCATAGTAAGAATGTAAAACTAAACTTGTGTTATTTTATTTTAAATGATTAATAAAGTGACATGTCCAGTTTGTGTCTCTTGGAGATGAAGCTGTATCCCTTTACCTGTATGGAGTAATTCACTTGCCACCAACTCTTAAGACCTCAGCTGTAAGATACATCATGCATGTAAGGTGATATATGAAATCAAATTGCATTCCCTGAAACAGTTAGGTTCATGTCTCTTCCCTACCTTTGTAGCCACACAAAGCTAACCCCGATACCTACTGCTGGACAACACAGATGTCTAAACAAACAAAGCTATTTTTAAAAGGATTTTCTTCTTGCTTGTTTTAAGTGCTTGGGTAAGCCACAGGAAGACATACTGCCAGGGATATATAAAAAGTCACAAGATATCTATAGACAGAAGGGAATACAACACTTTAAATGATTACAACTGTATTAGACTACAAATTCAGACTGTGATGCAAAGTTCTCATGAATTGATTCAACGTTAAATTTATTAAGTTTATATTCTTTGTGCTTCTCTTTCTTTTTTTGATGTTACTATGATCCATATTTGCTGTTGCTGTTGGAAACATTTGTTCTAGAGATCCCAGCTATCTCAGAAAAGATATAGATTGGGTGAAGCCAGTACAGAGAAGGGCAACCAAAATGGTGCACGGCCTGTACCAGAAGCACTATAGGGAAAGACTTTGGGAGATAAATATGTACTCTCTAGAAGAAAGGAGAAAAAGGGGAGACATGATTGAAGCATTCAAATACAACCCAATCCACTAAAATAGCAGGCCACACCTCCCCCCCATCACCACCAGTGTTCCCCCAAGGCTCAGTTCTTGGCCCCATCCTCTTCTCCATCCTTCTAAATGATCTACCAAATTCTTGCTCCTCTACCGCGATCCACATGTATGCAGACGACACGGTCCTCTTTACCTCTGGCCAGACTCATGAAGAACTCACTTCCAAACTTCAAACGGACTTCAACAAAATCCAACACTGGTTCAATACCAACCAAGTCTACCTAAATGCCAAGAAAACTGTCTCTATGTCTTTCAGCACTAGACAACGTTTATCCAAGCTCACCCCCCAATCTTCCATACCCTAAACAACACCATCCTTGATGAAGTGCCCTCCTTCAGGTATCTAGGAGTTTGGCTCAATCGTCACCTCTCCTTTTCCACACACTGGATGCCATCATCTCTAAACTGCGCCCAAAACTTGGCGCCCTCTACAGGAACCGCACTAGTCTCCCCGCTACCTGTCAGACGTGAACCAGTCCTGAAAATGATTCTACCCACCATCGACTACTGTGCCTCAAAGACCACCCTAGCCAAACTAGACCCCCTCTTTAACGCGTTCTGCCACTTTGCCCTCGATGCCCCCCCACTCACATCACTGTGAGCTCTACCGTTCACTGGCACTGCCATCCCTGAGCAACCGGCGCCTAATTCATAGTGTCAAATTCGCTTCCAATTTCTGGCTTGGCTCCCTCCCACCCTACTTCATATCCTCCCTATCTTCCCCACCTACCCCCACCCACGCCCTCAGGTCCGCTGACACTAGGCTCTTAGTCATCCCCCACCGAAGGACCACCGCCAGCCAATCGGCCTTCTCTTACCTCTTCCCCTAAACTCTGGAATGGCCTGCCAGCCCAGATCTGCCACTCTTCATCCAAACGCTCCCTAGCCTCTGCCCTCACTAACTTCCTAGCTCCAAATTGCAACTGCCCCTGACCTCCCCCCTTGATAGTTTCTCTTCCCCATTGCCCTTTAGCACCTGACCAGCGGCTTGGCCACACCTAATTGTCTGGCTTATATACCGCCCTACGCACTTACACTCTCACTCTTACTCACTCTTCTCTCTCCAAGCATCCCCCTTCTCTCCCTTCTTCCCAACTAACCTACGCTCTTCAGCCCTACTTACAGTTACTAACTCCACTCCCCTTCCCTCCCACTTTACCTAATCCTCCCCTCTATGTTTACCCTGTCCCTGATGATCAAGCTCTGTACAGCTCTTGCTTTGATATGTACCCATGTTATGTATACCATGTCCTTGATGATTATGTTCTTACTGTTCTCCTTATGTAACAAGTTCAAAAGTAATCCCTCCCAACTGTATGTTATCTGTATTGCTCTGCTGCTAATCTCAACTATTGTATGTATAACTGCCTCCTCTGTAACCCCTCCCCCCAGGTTGCACCGGGAGACGAGCATCTTTTTGCTCAGTGTGCCTTTCCTGGTGAAATATTTTCAATAAATAAATAAATACTTCAAAGGTATCAATAAGGTACAAGAAGGTTCAATTCTGCTGAGAAAGAGATGTTCAAGGACAAGGGGGCATGAATATGTAGCTGGAAGGGGGAACTTAGAGGGGATGTGAGGAAATACTTCTTTATAGAGAGGGCGGTTGACACCTGGAACAGCCTGCCAGCAGAAGTAATGGGTACCAAAACTGTAACAGGTTTCAAACATGCATGGGATACACATAAGGGGACCTTGGTAACAGGGCTGGTGTGTGGGGGGGGCGCTGGAGATCAGTTATGGTCCATGGCAGCACAGTAGGTAGGTAAGGACCTTAGGGCAGACTTGGTGGGTCAGGAGGTCCTTTTCTGCCAACAGCTCTGTTACCAAACTGGAAGGCATTTGCCTAACCTTCGAATAGCAGTCGGACTATGCTCACAGTATTTTAGCATTAAATTAGCATGGAATTGCCATTCAAACTGTTTTGCCATGTTAACAGTGAATTCTATTAGTAATGGCCATCTTGATGGCCTTCACAGTCCAAAGCCTTAAGTTAGCCTGCCTATAGCATGACATATTTAAATCAGAAGCCTAAGACAGCAATTTTCATACCAGTCATATCAGTCTGGATGATTGTCAAGGACTGCTTTTTTGCAGTATACTTTTGCTGCTTATGAACGATTTGTATATATTTAAGGTTAAAAGTACTGTTACTGAATGGATATATAAGGTTAAAAATACTACTTAGGATTGGGCTTTTTTTTTTGTCATGTCACTATTTTTCCACCTTGCTGCGGCAACTTGCCAGTGGGGGCATCCAGCCACCGTCCCTGCCCGCCGGGAGAGCACCAGGCTCACTCGTATGATGGGGCATCTGGCATGGTTATTGCCAGTCCACTGCAGGGCCTCCCCATACCCTGTACAGATGGACCGGCCCCAAGAGCCCCCCAGTGCGATTCCATGAGAGTCCTCCTGGTAAGGGAGGGCATGGCTATCAGGCTGCACGGTTGTGCCCAGCCATTTTTCCTCCATTAAGGTCCCCCGGGTGTGCAATGATGTCCATGCACTGATGTGCAGATGTCCACCGTGCTCACCCTCTACTAACACCTGCATCTGAAGTACCCCCAGGCAGCGTGGTGTGTTTTCCAAGCCCACCCCAGGACTAGGAGAGCTGTCAGAAGATGCTCAATCCTAGTCCTCCCCTGATGACCCCTGATGACCTGGGCTCATTCCCGAACCCGGGTCATCAGCATGGTGTGAGGTGTGGCGTCCAGCGCCTCAACCCTCAGTGCCACCGGGCAGGCTAGGATTGGGCTTTGACTGTAAAGTGAATGGCAATGTTACAATTCACTTAACAGTCACATCCCAGTCTGAAGCAATATTTTTAACCTTAAAACCGGTTCATGCAGTTGTCCAGGCTGTGTGCAGGTGTTGATGTGCGATATGGCCACTTCTACACACTCAGTCACTTCACCAGTCAAGCATTGCTTAGAAACATAGAAACATAGACTTTGACGGCAGATAAGGATGGCTTGGCCCATCTAGTCTGCCCATTTCCCTACCTGCAGGATAGGCCGCAGATCCTAGTTAACCAACAGCCTATTTCTTCCTACCCCCCACAAGAATTGCCTTATGTCTGTCCCATGCATTCTTGAATTCTCCCATAGTTTTAGACCCCACAACCTCCTCAGGAAGGCTGTTCCATGCATCCACTACCCTCTCTGTGAAAAAATACTTCCTCACATTGCCCCAGAACTGCCCCCCCATCTTTAAATTGTGTTCCCTTGTTCTTGCATGTCTCTTTTTCTGAAAGATGCTACCCTCTTGGACTTTCTTGATTCCACTGAGGTACTTAAAAGTTTCTATCATGTCCCCACTCTCTCTTCTTTCCTCAAGGGTATACATTGTGGCTTGTAAAACACTTTGGGATACACTGTGTATGAAAAGTGCTATAGAAATGCTGATTCTTCTTAAATATGTAAGAGTCATTTTCAGGCTGGAAAAGTATGGAGTAACATTTTACCTTAAACTTATTTTGTACACAAATAGTCTCTGAAAACCTGTTTCATGACACAGCTTTATCTTGTGACATGTGGCCTCATATATAAATGATGCATCAATAATAAATCAAAGTATTTTGCCCAATCTCAGCACCCTGATATCAGGTCATGTGATCAATGGCATTATATATAGCTTGAGTGCCACCTTCTGCACCTGGAATTTTCATTGAGCAAGGAAGTGCTGTTATCAGGCAGTAACCCACACCTCAAAGTGGCCATGCTGCTCCCAAGAAAGTTGCCAGTATTAAGTAAATAAAATGGTGCTCACCTCCTGTGTCCAGAGTCACGGTAAGTCCAGTTGCATAAATCCCAGGATTTCATACCTTTTTCAGTGTCTTGAAGAATGTTAAATGTTTTCTTCAAGGAAGGTATCGCAGACCTCAATCTGCCAAAATGAATGAGTGTCAGTAAGGGAAGGACCAAAATAGAACACTTTTTAGAACTAAACTGAAAACAGCTTTATATGATCTGTACAACCTTGCTTTCATTCACCGTCTGATGAGGCTGACCCCTTCCATAGCCCATCTAACAGTAACTGTCCCTTCTGACTCCATTACTGTCACTTGTTCTGCACTTAGCAACTATGATGTAGCCTAGTAATCTGTACCTAACTTGCCTGCACTTATTAATGGTTTATGTTAAGTTAGTAATTCACAGTTATACTGTATATTGTCTTTAACTGAATGTTTACTTTGTTAAAGTCTACCTGTCTACCAATCCTGTCTATACAATGTACTTGTATGTCTAACATGGAACTTACTTAAAGAGCTTCTAGCTCACAGGTGTAATCTGAATAATAAATAAATAAATGGTCAGTTTAAAACTCCTGTATCTGCATAGAAACTGTTATCATTCCTGCACATTACTTAAAATGTAAACAAGTTGATATAGGGCCCATAGTATCGTGCTTATCAGTACATTTTTTTTCTTATTATTGCAAGTAAATGATTACAAAATGTTCACGCCTTTGTTGAAGAACAATGATATTGATATTCCAGATCTCCTATCATATTTCAGTCATTGTGCATTGAGCTTCTGCACTTTGTTTTCCCGGGACTGGGGTTTGGAGGTTGGGGGGGGCAGGAGACTGCATTACAGTCATCTTGCCATCAGGCCTTTGTGCTCATATGAGACTAGGTTTGCAAAGGTGATACATATCACCCCTTTAGGTGCCACTTACCACGGTCACAAGCCTCTAGTATTTCCATTGCCCCACATGCAGGGTGGACCCCTTTTATAAGCATGGACAGTGGTTTGTGTTAGTGCTCAGACACTAAGAGATTTAGCTTGCACTACAAGGGACTCTTAATTATCGAGCCCACCCACAAAACAGGTGCAAAACCCAGTTAGCACAGGCTAACATCCCTTAACATCAGCACTAACTTTTGAATATGTGTCTCCTGATCCTGGGTTCTTCAGCAGAACTCAGGGAAGGAACCCTGAAGCTTTGTGTGATCAGCACTTGTAAAGTAAGCATAATCATGCGTTCTTTCACAGAAATACAATGTAAGCTATTTTGTCACTACACAGAGGTGCCCCATGGCTCAGTCCATCAGTCCCATCAGAGGGCTGGCTGTGGGGGACATTGGGACATGTAGTAGGTAAACATTACAGGCAGAGGGTTATAGGCAGGGGGTCACAGGATCAACCAGATAAAAAACTTAGTAAATACATCAAAAAATTCCTTTCACTCTGTTTTTCCTTATTGGGACATATAGGTCCTGCAACATTATTGCAGGGAAGGTGAGGATTCACCTTTAAAGTTGGTTCATAAACTTATAAGATGTTACATGGGTTGGATCTTGGTTACCCATTAGATGTCCTCCACCCTTATGTGAGGTCGTCCTCTCTTCGCTCCACTGAGGGCCAAGAGGAAAACCTTGGGAGACTGGGCCTTGAGGTAGTAGGCCCAGTCTTACTGAATTAGCTCCCAAGGGTCCTCAGACAGACCCCCATGGTGACAGCCATTGAAGATGTGTCCAAGGACCTTTTTCTTCAATTTCAATCAAACCATTGGGGATCAATCTATCTTCTCCTTTAGGCTCCTTCCAGCACAGTTTTTTATAAGTTGTATGTGTTTGATCTGCTGATGTACCAAAATTATATGCCTGTTTATTTATTTATTAATTGACTGTAATTTCTGCACTTTTGTAAAGTACCCTAGGGAAGGGCGCTGCTAGAAATAAAACCTACTACTGCTAGAAATAAAACCTACTACTTCTCCCAGAAGGTGGCAAACCTAGAAGTATAGAAAGTACTCATGAATACTGTATGTATGGATGTAGTTCAGTATGCATTCCCACTGTGCTATACTGTGGGACTGTATCTACATTTGTATTCTCTGATAGAGCATATTGTTTACCCAATGAGGAACTTTGTTTTGTTTCTTTATAAACTTTACTGCAAAAGAAAACAGAAAAAAAACAGTAGATATGAAAATAATACAAAGCAACTTCAGAGGAAATTGGCACTATAAGCCTAAAGAAATTTCATATTTCTGAGGAAATAACAGAGTACCATGGGTTGTGGGGTTGTTTAGATTTTGAATGATAAATACAGAATCATTGGATTCCAAACCATTGATTTCGATATTATGACAAAGCAAAAAAAAATCCAGGAACTATTTTCAGATACTAAATCAGAATCCAATTGCACATCTGAATGTAATTCGGTTAAAAAAAAAAAAAAGAAACTGCCCCTTCTTCATAACCTTATGGAGCTGGTACTGCTGGGTACCAGCCGAGGCAGTTTCGAGGCTATTTGTGGAGGGGCTTTATGACAGGCTGGGGACTCGAGGTGATCATCAATTATGGACTGGCTGCTAGCTGGCAGTATCACTGATGGATTAGGACAACAAATGGAACTGGAGTCGGTAAAGTGGCCTGCCAGCCAAACAATCTGTATGCTGCCTCAGCCCCAGGGACCACAGCCAGCTGGTAAGAGAAGGGTTTTGGTGAGAGTTACTGGGTGGAAGGAAGTTTTACTTTATGGTTAAATAGTGTCAGATGGAGAATCAGAACTTCAGATTCCACCTCAGATTTCATTACTGTGCCTTAACTGGAGGCAAAACAGAATCAGACTCTGAATTGGAAATTCTGAAAAAATGAGGTACTGGCAGAATGGGTTCCAAAAAATTCGAGCACCCCTACTGGGTAGTACTGTGGATAGGGAACTCCATAAAATACACATTTTCACTTCTTAGTTATTCATCCTTGCTGATAAAGCAATGATTACAGGGACATGATGAACCTAGAGTTCCTTACAACCTTAAATTACACACACATAACCCCAATACACCAAAATCAAACTCTACTTACCTAATAGGTAAGCCATTATGTTTGTCAAGACCTGCAAAGGATTACCCTTTGTATGAGCAGAATGGTTTGAGGATCAACAAAAGCAGTATTAGTAGGGCCCGAAGAAGAAATCCCCACATTATAGTTCACCCGAGTTTAGAAATGGCAGTAATTTAAGGTAACGCTTACCTGCTTCTGGGTGAACTTATGGAAGGGATCCAGAAAACATACTGTAGACAGGGCACCTGTGAAATAAGAATAAAGAGAGTGACCAGAAATGATCCATAGTTCTTGAGAAAGATAAGACTACAGATGGACCAGGAGAAAAAAAAAAATACTTACCCAATGGGTTGTAGGGGGGCTCTTTAGACCTGTGAAAAAAAGAGAAAGAGAGATATGTTAGTACAAGTGAAGAGTTCCAGAGAACAAGAAAACTGGATATGAAGTGATATCCTAGCTGCCACCATTGTTGAGGGGTGTACAGGCCGCCATTGTGGGCATACCTCTCAACCTGCTAGGAACAAAATTAGGGACAAAAGACCAAAATCAGAAACACCATATTTTACTCAGCATGGCGCAGCACTATCGAATCGATAACCCAGGCCAAATGTTAATTCAGCTGCAATATTTGAGATCTTAACCCAGATTATTTCATTTTGATAGGCATACTTGTTATTTTGTTCAACTTCAATGGGATTTAGTTCTTTTATATAAAAGGCTACACCTCCACCTTTCTTATATTTTCTCTTCTTACTAATCGAAGTATATCCAGGGACATTAACTCCCCATTCATTTTCAAAGAACTAAGTTTCTGTGATTCCACAAACATCAGTGTTATTTTCATGTAGTAAAAGTCTCAGTTCATCAGTTATGTTTTTTAAACTTTGTGCATTTGTTAACAGAAGTTTTAAATGGTTAATCACATTTATTTTATTAGTACCTAAGGACTCTGGCTGCACTAACGGAGGGGCATTAACAGTTGTTATATTCCCTAATAGAGAGTTAACTAGGTGTTTTCTCGCTCTCATATTCTTTAGTTTAAAGCATTGTAGATGCTTGCTTTTATCTGTTTCCCTAAGGCAAAGCTTCCCTTTCAGTTCAAATGGAGCCCATCATTGCAACATAAATCCTCATTATTCTCAAAATGTTCCCAGTGTGTTAAACATGGAATATTCCGTTTCAAATACCAAGTTCTCATCCAGTTATTAACTGTCTTGATTTTATGGTTCATTCCTGGAGAAAATCTTGGGACTGGAAGTATTTCTAACAAAACAACATCACCCCCAGATCTATGATTCTGTTTGTAAGGGCCACACAATCAGATTTAATATTTTGAATGGGATCATGCAAGATGTTGTTTACCCCAACGTGAGCTACAAAAAAAACATTGCCCTTAGACATGTAAAGAATGTCTGGTACCAGTTGAATAATATCTGATATTTTTGCTCCTCTAAAACAAGACAAGGGGCCAGATATTCAAAACTTTGCCCCATGGCTAAGGTTGCACTGCCCGGCGTGCAGGCATAGCACGGAGCAAAATGTCAGCTATATTCAAAAGGAATAACCCAGTGCAAAACCAGCTGAATATAGCAAGCAAAGGAAGCCTGGCAAACAGGGCCAGGAGTGCAGGGCAAAAACAGCCCGGGAATAAGACAGCACTGAATATAGCACCCAGGCAGGCAGTGCAAACACACAATGGAACACAGTGTAGCGGTGAGACAGCCTGACCCTTGGACACATGCAATGAAACACAGGCTGTAATGAGGTATCAGGAGCAGACCACAAAGCACATCCTGGAGGATGCTACATATGCACGGGAATGGCAAGCAACAACCTGGACCCATGTGGAGAACCCAAGGAACAGTACAAACCAAGTGAAACCCCAGCACCCAAGAACAACACAGGACACAGTATAATGTAATAAATGCAATGTAATATCAAATAATTAAAAGGAAAGGTAACGGGAACAGACTAGTGATGCAAACCCATACTAAACTAAAGACTAAACCAAACACAGAACAACCAATGCCCCAACCAACACTGGACGACCCACCCCATAACAAAGAAAGACAAAAGAACAAATCCCACTAAGTGACATGCCAAGCCCCCCCCCAACACACAACCCAAGCAACAATTAGCCCACTACGGGAACAACAACAGGAACGTACAATAGGCAAAGCAAAGATTTAAATGGCAAACATATGTACAAATAATAACAGGATGTATAATAAGGCACAGGAGAAGGGTGCAAAGGGGAGGAGGATGCACACAGGGACACAGGAATACAGTCCAGGAAATAATATCATGTCCAGTAAGGGGGGGTGTGAAGCCAACACAAGACGGGATGAAGGGCATGGCTAGCTGCCCGCTGGATCTGGGAGCTGAGCCTCCAACACAGCTGCCACCCTCCTCGTCTCTGTTACCAAGATGGCCTGCTGCTCTATCAGAGTCCTCTGTTGGCGGATGATGCAGCACAGCAGTTCCTCCATCCCCTCCGACTCCTCTGGACTGGTCGCCCACAGTGATGCCCGGAGTGGACCTACAAGAGAAAGGGGGAGACCATGAGGATGGGAAACCAGCCAGGAGGCAGACAGTAGCCACAGGTGGCCATACAGGGATGGACAGCATGTCCTGATGGACAATTCTGAGTGGAGCTGAGTGCCGCACCGGTAGGCCAACCTGGAAGGTGCCCACAAAGCAGTCCTGGGTGACACAGGCACCAACCCAAACCCCAACATACATGATGACAACAATCTCGACAGCACCAGGGTACAGGTGACACCGCCCACCCCCGACACAGCACACAGTGAGACAGGGCAGACACACAGCTGGACCCCTGGAGAGCTGGGTGCAAGGGCCATGCCACAACATGCACAAGGGCACCCACACATCAGGACATGCTGCCTACTGACAGTTGGAAATGTACCATAATGCAGAGCACAGCAACAACAACTAAAGGCATGCTGGAGCAACACTAAACCATGACAGTGGCCTGCCAATGACCAACCCAGGCCAGGGGATAACAGGCAGCCAGGGCACAGATGCTGGCAGTGAAGGGCTGACACATGCCACCAAGCAAGGCCACTGAAAGCATACCTCACAACTGTAACACAGTACAAGGAAGGTTCCCCCAAACCACAGAGCAAAAGCCCCCTGTTCCACCCGGTGAGGACATGTTCCACAGCCAAGGTCAACAATGTAATGCAACACTCAATAATAAATGATGCACATAATGTAGTAGTATAGTGATAATGGACACTCAGAACATAAATGCAACACAGTAACAGTATCATGATATACCCAGGTAAGAATTCCACTACGTGTACCACACATCGCCAATATGTACCACAGTATGACAGGCAATGTTCCACTGTTGGTGGACAAAGGGATGAGAGGTATGCCTGGAAGGCATGGGTCATGGTGTCCCTCAGCTACAACAGGCATGTGGGTGGCGCTATGCAGGCCTGTCCAGTGAAGCCCCAGGACAGAAAGGTAATGCCAACTGTGCCCATGTGGATGCTCTGTGGGGGGGCTGAAGGAACGACGTACACTGCACCGCAGGTGTGGGCATGGCAACCAACAGCGTGTGAGCCCCACCGAACACCTGCCACCAGAGCACCAACCACCATCTGGCACTCTCACAGCAATGCAAGCCAACAGTGTCCCACCCCCCCCAGGGCCAGACTCCCAGCACCCGGCTGTGGTGTGCAACACAGGTGTGCAGCACAGCACAGTGCCACAGCACCACTGGCCCACTGCCCATCACAGCCATGCAACCAGACCAGTTAGTGGCAGGACACATAATAAGACACACAGCACAGTGAAACAGCACAGAGCAATAAGACAGGTACTCACGCAACATGCCACTGCCCTCAGGGCTGCTCTCCTGCGCCCACTGTGGCATGGACGGCACCCTCGAGCTGCCTCTCCATTGCTCCTGGGTCACATTTCGGCCCCCTCTATAAGGCCATGGGCTGCTCGATCCGCTCTACAGAAGACAGGTGAAATATTGGTGTTGGAGCATGACACAGCATACACCATATGCAGCAAAGCAAGATGCACATGCAACCCCAATAACACTGCACACACAGGGAGTGAACATGGAGGAAACCCCCACAGAAGGTGGCATGGCCCATGGAGCATTCGCCAGGTACACACGACATGATGTCATGGTGGCGCAGTGGTGCGACAGTGCCTGTTGCAGCTGTCCTGCGATTGTCTGCATACCTGTGTGTGTATGTCGACAGTCCCCCAGGAACAGGACCCCGGCACCACTGTGTCACTGGCCACAGGCTGGTGCTGCAGCAGGACCCACCACCAACCATGTCCCAACCTGCCACCCACACCATGCCACCCCCATGGCCACAGCATGTACCGTGCCCCCTGCACTGTGATGCCCCCTAGGGGGCCAACATGTGAGTCCCCACCAGTGCCACATGCACCCAGGCACCATCTAGAGTGGCACACACATGCACACACACACACACACACACACACTTGCAGCCCAACATGCAAGTGATAGTGGGTGTCAACATACACTGCCATTTACCTGGCACAGGCACAGTACCCTCGTGCACCATGCACTTGTAGTGCTCAAACTGCTGTCGCTGCCACCATCGCAGGTCTGTGTATCTGTGCCTGCACTTCTCCGCATCACAGGAGATTCCCGTGTGGGCACACAACTTTCTTGAGACCAAGGACCACACCTGCATGCAAGGGAGGTCCCCCTTCCTGTCCTCCCCAAAGACCCTCTGGTGTCTCTTCTGGACCAGCTCCACCAGGTTGACTGTCTCCACCTCCCCTCAGTGCCTGTCACTGTGCACCACAGCACACTGTTTCCCATGTCCTGGCATTGCCCACACAGCACAGATACCCCTCCACCTGTTGCAAGACCCAGTGTTTGTCACACCCAGGACCCTCCAGCAACAACTGCAGTAGCACCATGCTATCACATGACGTAGCGTGCCACTACCCGGAAGTGGTCGCACTGTGCATGCGTGACCCCTGGTATAACCCTGGAGAAAATACACCACGAATGCGCATAGCGCCGTACTGTGTGGGCTAGTGCAGCACTACATCGCACTATACCAGGATGCTAGCACAGCCATGGGGCCTCACAAGCATGCATGGTGGTCACGCTATACCACAGAGCACCACACTACTGGGATAGCACAGTGCTGGCCCCCCAATAGCCCGGCGCTGACATTTGCACAGCACTAAGGTGTTAGCCTGGTGCTAATCAGGCCCATATTCAACCGGCATATGCAAATGAGGGTACTTGTGCATGCATGGTGCAAACAGTGTGATTAACATATCATTATGTGCTGCTTTGCATGCATAACAGGATGGATTGCCTGGCTGGGCTATAAAAGGGCAAGCAGTGCACCACCGGTGTTGTGTTGTGGGAATGCAGCATACTTCAGTTACTGTGGAACAACACGTGACAGAAGGAGATATGCAACAGGGGGCAGAGCAGCGAGAGGCAGGTATGTACAACTGCTGTGGTGCTCTTGGAATGGCACTAGCTCAGAACAGTCTGCCCATACTGTAGCCCACAGATGTACTTGCTGGGGAAAGGTCAGCCAACTGCAGGACCACAGGCAAGCACTGTGCTGCATAATGGTGCACATCAACATACGGCCACCAGTACAGCCGAACATCTAGTGCAATGTGCATGTGCTCCCGCATCGTACTGTACAGTGTGGCACCGCCTGCACACTGTGGGCACCAGGCAGGGGCCAGTGTGCAATATTGTGACATGCCCTGCAACACTGGCTCACTGCCATGCCACCCTGGATGTGGGGCGTGGTGGGCTGTTAATGCTCTGCTGGTGGAACACAGGGTCCCGGCACTGTGCCATCACCAGCACCATGTGGCCTGTGCCTGGTGTCCTGCCATTGTACACATGCCAGTCTCCGTGTCCACACCCTCAATGTAGTGAACATGTCAGGGCACAGTACAGTGCCAGGTGGTGGGCGTAGGGGTGGCCCAATCCTCGGGTGCACATGTCAGCCATGGGCAACAGCAGTGCACATGTGGGTCCAGTGCATGCTGTCCAGACACAGGGTGGTCAAAAACACTGAGGCCATGTGCATCATACATGCACATGCTGCCCAGTGCCATGTCCATGTGGCCTGTGACACTCTAGGGGTGGCATGCTGATGTGCATGTGTGATGCACCACAGTCCTGCCACAGCTGGTGACACATGTCCCTTTCCAACTGTCCCATAGGTAGTGCGGCGTGACCACAGCACATGCACACACATCTATTCTCCCAGGAAGAGCTCAAGACCCTGATGCATGCTGTGAAGGAGAGGGAGCAGGTGCTCTGCCAGCATAAGGCCATGGATGTGGTGGTGCGCCAGGCATGGGAGGAGGTGACAGCTGGGGTCAATACAGTCGGCGGACGTGGCAGGATGACTGAGGTGGTGCGCAAGCAGTGGAACGACCTGCTGCAACGGGCAAAGGAGGAGAAGGCACAGCGGCTGCGTGACCATATGTGGATCAGTGGTGGACCACAAGCCCAACATCAGCAAGAGGAGGAGCCGCTCATGGCTGTGGTGGCATCCACATTGCAGCCGGTGGCAGTTGCAGGTGTACCAGGTAGTGGGTGGGAAATGCCTCTCACACTGCCCAGGACAGGTCTGTATTCGCATGTGTGTACCCTGCATGGTGTGATGGCACAGGTGCAGGGTGTTGCTGTTGGTGCCTTGCACGGGGTGCAGTGTGGGCCTGCACTGCTGTGGCCTGCCTAACAGCTGTCTGGCCATGGCATGTGCACTGTGTGTTGGTTGGGTGCATGTGGTCGCAGGCTAGATCTGTGTGGATGGTGTGTGGGGTGTGCATGACCACAGCAGGTGGCACATGTCCTGGGGTGTGCATGGTATGTTGGTGGTGGTGGTGGTAGGGCACACTGTGTGTGTACAGGCGACTGACCCTGTCCCATTTTTCTCCACAGCGGTGTCTGCAGGGCCTGCAGCAACACAGGAACAAGCCAGGACGGCTGCCCTTGGTCCAGAGGAAGTGGAGGATGAGGATAATCAGCCATTGATGTCCAGTCTGGGTGCTAGTCGAGGATGCCCAGAGCCACTGCATGTGTGGCAATCCATTGGACAGGGGTTGCATCTGCCAGGGGAGGGGGGACACACTGCAGGTGGGGAACTGGATTTCACTGAGCACCTGGAGGATGCCCAAGTGGAGGGACTGGATGTTGGGCAGGTACTCCTGGTGACAGCCACCAGTGATGGTGATACGGACATGTCGGAGGGTTCATACCACCTGGATGTGCCTGTGGAGTGGGATGCATGTGTGAGGCTGGGTGCAGGCCATGGAACAGATGCCAGGGGGGTGTTTGGCATTGCTGGCATGGCTGTACCTGTGCAGCCGGTGGTAGGCAGTGTGGAGGACTTGTGTGCACCACTGGAAATATGGTGTCCCACACAGATTGTGGTTCAGGACCCTCCTGGTCAACAGCACACTACCAGCGGTCTGCGGCAGCAGGACATGCCGGACGTGCAATGGCATCCCGAACCATGTGTGCAGCAGGCACCAGTGCCAGCTGCCATTGAGGGGGACTGCGCCCCTGGAGCAGGATGCCCCTGGTGCCCGCCCACTACTGCAGGCTACAGTCACATCTTAGCAGGAGGCTCAAATGAACCTGCATGGCCTGTGGAGGGAGCTGAGGCATGAGCTAGCACTGATGTGGGAGTCCATTTCAGTGTGTTTTGCCCATGCAGAACAGTGGGCAGAGGACAGGTTGGTCTGCATGGTGGCTGCGATTGACCATGGCTTTGCTGGCCTGACAGCTGTGGTGGTTGACATCACCACTGTACTTCGGGGGTGTATGGGGGTCACCAGCATGTGCTTGTTGGTCAGGGTGCACATGGCACAGGGGCCCACAGGCGGGCAACCCCATGGCCACAGAGCTGTCACTGGGTCCAGCTCAAATGCTTCATGCACCTCTTCAGGCACACAGTGCAGCCATGGCCGTCCACCCATGCTGTCAGGCTCTGCTAGTCAATGGGGGCACAGGAGGTCTGCCCTGCCTGCCTCACCTTGTTTCTCAGCCATGTCCTCGGCTCAGAGCACCCCTGGGTCTGTGACCTGCACCCATGATATGTGAAGTGTGCATGGTGGTAATTGGCAGTGATTGTCACGGTCGACCTGCACCTCTGCACAGTCATCACCCCCCATGTCCACATTGGCATGCCCACAACCCTGTGCACACATGCACACACCGACACACAAACACCCCCACACTCCACCCCATGCACACTCACACTTCCACTGCCATGGTGGCCCTCCTCACACTCCCACCACACATCATGCATCTCCAATTACACTATACCATGGCTGAGTGTCCACCTCCCATGTGACCTGCACATTCCCCACATTGCACCACACTCACATATGCATTCTGTGCCACTTTGTTGTGTTCCTTATGTGATTGTTGTTGTCACTGTTTTGGTTGTCGGTGCACATTAAACAATTCACCATTGTACTGTTTCATGTTGCTGCACAGTCTGTACTTACCCTCTGGCCTGTGACAGTGTCCTGATCATGTTGGTCCTGTGCTCTATGGCCTTACGGGCCGTCCGAGGATCCCTCCTCTCGAGTTGCTCCACTATCCCCCTTAGACCCCGGAGTCAGTTGAAAAACCAGTTATGACTGACTGACCGCACATTATGACTGATTTTTTCAACTAGTTTGAAATTTGTGACTTCAACTAACTGAAGAAAATCAAACCAATTTTTTCAACTTTCACCATCGTTGAATTCTATTACAGTATGTAGTAATTTGTCATACTTTTTAAACTTTGTATCTTTTATTATTAAAATCTGAACTATAAAAGTTAATAAAATGTATGGAAAGACCCCCCCCCTTGAAATCAATGGGATGTGCGCACACACAGCCTTCGCCTTCTGACATCACAAAACGGGGCTGCATGTGCCTATGTGGGGGTGTGTTGGTGGGTTAAGGTAGGAAGCAGCTCCATTTTTAGCATTTAGGATTTAGCAGCATTATAACTTCATAAATGGTCAAAAACAAAATGAATTATTTATGCCCCTCTATTCTGGGGCAGGTGGGGTATTGCATATGTTGGAGGGAGCAGCAACTAGTCAGCAGCAGCTAAGAAGCTGGCTGTTCTTTAAAATGCAAATACAAAGTGCAGTGAAACAAATCTACACACAGTAGGGACCCACTAAAGCACAATAACCAGTCAAAACAACAACAACATATACTAAGTCCCTGAAAGTAACAAGTTGAAGCAGGGCAGTAAAATAGTATAAAAAAAAACATAAGTAGCAGTAACTAGTTACTTAGAAAAAGAACTGTGAGTCTAAAATACAGTATAGATAGGGCCTCTTAAACACCCCACAGAAGCTAGAAGGTACCCTTTTGCAAACAGAGCTAACCATCAATATATGTTACTTTACTAGTAATCGTAGATTCTGTGAGGCTAAAAACAGTTTACAGGAGGACCCCTTGAAACACCTTCTGTATGGTATACCAGAACTGAGATGTATCCATAGTTTAAATTTAAAGCTAAAAAAAACTCATGCATATTAAAAAAAACATTTTCTGACAGTTTTTGAACTTGTTTTGGCTTTTAGCATGTACACTAATGTGTTTTGTAAATTTTATTCATCTTGCCGTGAGGACTTTAATAATAACTTATTTAATAATAATTAATTTGATAATTCATTTTATAATTTAATTTCTTTATTTCACTAAAATACCACCAACAGCTTAATCTGGTTCAAAGTCAGTTTACATTCATATGTATCCCCCTTCCCTGGGTCGTGCCTGAAAATAGACAGAATTTGTCGAGTGCACTTACCCGGTCAACAAAAAACTAAATAAATAAATAAATGTAGTTTATCCAAGTCCTACAGTGACAAACAAACATTTTCTCCACTGGATCTGACTGACCATGCTCCCCGCACCAGCCTTCTATAGGTCTGGGAACTCACCAACTGACCACCTGCACCTGGCCTGCTCCACGACCTCGTGGAGAGTCTGACTTACTCACAATGCCACCACAGTCAGAGAGAGAGACCAGCTGGGCCACCAGCAGTAGATCAGTGATGATTGATCACCTTGGCTTTTCAAGTTTGGCCCCCTTCAGGCTCCATAGCCCCAAGCCCTCAACCAGCCAGACAAGCCAGCTCAGCATGCAGTAGACAAAGACAGACTGAGTAGTCTGTGAGAAGCCATCATCCTCCTCCTCCTTCCTACTGCCCACTGCCAAGCCCTGCCTTGCTTACCATAATAGCGTGTTGCCAGTTCGGTCAGGTCTTGGGTGATGATTGGGTTGGCAGCGTCGGGTGGCTCCATGGCTCAGGCTGCTGCTCTACTCGGTGGCAGTGCTGGTGTTTTTTTGGAGCTGTGTGCTCCCTCCTCCAAACCCACACAGTCAGTCCCCAACCCAGACCCAAGTCCCCATTCCAGTATTCCGCACAGTGAAACTAGTGCACCTACCACTCTTCCCCACCGACTCTGAAGACCTGACCGAGACTGAGTGAGAGGTGCCTGACGGGCCTGGCCAGCAGGGTCATGTGCTGATCCCAACCACGACCAGACCACTGACTTGCTGCTTTCACACGACTGCTGCTTGGCTTTGCTGGAGGACTGATTGGGACCTACACAACCACACACTAGTCTCTCTCCAGGCACCAGACACATCAGGACAGTGGGCACAGTTAACTTATTTTTAAATTAAAGGCCTAACTGCCAAACTTCATCCCTGCAGAAAAACACTGCTCACTCTGTTGCCCACACACCAACACAACATCCTCCTCTCCTGACAGTCTCCTCTCCTACCTAGGCATGCTCTCCCTGCCACCTCGTGCAGCCAGTCACAGACACTCTCAAGCTCCTGGCTCCTCCTTCTATCTCTCCTAATTGGTGGATACTTCATGTCCAGGAACCAGGGGTGCATTTTACTGGCTGTAAAGCTTGGTGCTATTGGTTGAGGACTGTTAGATATTCACGGGCTCCTCCTCCCCTCCCCCAGGAAAGAAAAAAAGAGGAAACACACTGCAGTGCACCACAAAAACAAACCAGGACAGGTCACAGAATCGTCAAATGCAGTGGATTTCAGCTCCACTATTTTATGACTGCAACCCAATGCAATTGCAACTACTTTGAATTGCAACTGACTATTTCAACTGCCGATGACTGCTCCGGGGTCTAATCCCCCTGACCGCTGGCTCTGGGTCACTGTCGGCCTGTCCCTCAGGTTCAGGTGCCTATATCCCACAGTTCATTGCCATGTTGTGCAGCATACAACAGGCTAGGAAGATACGGCATACCTTCTGAGGCATATACTGTAGGGCACCACCTGATGCATCTATGCTTCTGAAGCGCACCTTCAGTATGCCAAACACCCTCTCTATGATGTTCCTTGTGCTGGCATGTGCCTCGTCATACATCTCCTCGGCCACTGTGGCCAGACGGGGTACCGGTGTCAGCAGCCAGGGTCGCAGGGGATAGGCACGGTCCCCTGTCAAGAGATGTGTACCTGTTAGTGCCGTACTGCAGTCTGGCCATTACTGTCCTGCACCCCTGTGTTGCCCTCCCACACCCCTTCCCTGGCTTCCCCGCCTGCCCCCATCCATGATGTCATGTGTGTGCCTTGTATGCTGCTACTCACTGACTAGATGCCCACTGGGTATCCTGCCCTCCTCAAATGCCTGGAACAGCTGGGACTGGTGCCAGATGAAGGCATTGTGGGCACTGCCTGGGTACTGCACATAGACATTGCTGATGTGCCCAGTTGCATCGCACACCACCTGGTAGTCGATGGAGTGGTACCCCTTCCTGTATATGTACACGTCACTGCCATCGCCAGGTGGTGCACAGATGGGGACATGGGTGCAGTCAATGGCACCCAGTACAGCTGGTAGGTGCGCAACTCAATGGAATTGCTGCATTGTTTCTCTGAGCTCTGCTGCTGTGCTGGGGAATACTATGAACTCCACAGCATGTGGCAGGAAAGCTTCTAGGAACTGGGTCAGGAGGCATGAGGTGGCAGACTGCGATACCCCGATGGTGTCCCCCATTGGTCGTTGGAACGTCCCTGTGGCAAGGAAGCACATCGCTGCTGTCACCTTCTCCTCCACTTAACTGCTGTGAGGTTTAAATTACTTGTAGAAAGATCTGGTAAGTAGGGGGAGTGGCTTAGCTAGAAGGAAGCTACATTTAAAGACTGCCTTAGAAAGATTCTGCTAATAGCTTGGCAGAAGACACAAGGAGAAAAGACTGCTGTGTGACTGAACTTCTCTACTGGGACTATATTGCCCTCCTCCCCTCCACCCAAAGCTAGTTCTATTTTTATAGGCACAGGATTTGACTGACAACAGGAACTTCCTGTTTAGGGGCAGGAAGTGAGTGATCACAGAACCACCAAGGACCCACCATCCTAGAAGGGCAAGAGTAGCTCTCCAGCCCCCTCTAGCTGCTGGAGGTCTGCCTCTGAGCAAGTAAGTGGTCTACTGAGAAATATAGGATATTCTTGTCTCAGAACAGGACAATCAGGAGCTAAAAGGGCACACAGGCAGAAAGTAAGGAGAGAGAGAAAAAAACAGACAAAAGAGTAAGGATTGCAAACAGTTAAGGGGCCATAAATAAGACATGATTGGAGTGGCAGTGCAGTGGCTGTGGAGCAGCAGTCTTCCGGGAGATGTTCTGGAGGATGCGGTGTTGTCCCATCTGCAGGCACCTCTCTGGGCTGAGGGAGGAGGTTGCTCATCTCCAGGCTGAGTTGGCCAGGATTTGTGGGACCCTCCTTCCATCCAGGGACCACCAGTGCCACTGCCGTTGCCTCAGAGGTTGCCAAGAAAGAGGAGCGGTTGGACCACAGTGGGCTCAGGGAGGGTGAGGGTGATGGAACAGAGGCACCTCCCTCCAGTTGTACCTCTCCACAATTCTTATGCCATTCTGGCAAAATGTGGTTCCTCTATGATGGCACCTACAGTGGAGACCAAGGAGGATGCTGGGAACCTCCACAAAGGAGACCCACAGGAGGGTGGCAAGGGACCCTGCAGGGGAAGGAAACAACTCCTGGTGGGGGACTCCATTGTTAGGAAGGTAGAACTGGGCAAGGAAGGGGAGAGGGAGGTAAGGTGCCTGCCTGGCGCCATGGCTTGGAGGGACAGGGAGCAAATCCTCAGGATTGCGGAGCAGCTGCACAGGGAGGAGCTGGATGTCATTGTCCACCTAGGGACAAATGACCTGGCTAGAAGGGATTACAGAAGTGCAGGAAGAGTTTGTGGAATTGGGGAGGGCCTTAGTCAAGTAGCACGCATGGTAACCTTCTCGGAGGTGCTACCCATCTATGGCATAGGAGAGGCTAGGGTGTTCTGTACCATGGGATTCAATCAGTGGTTGAAAAACTGGTGTGGAGCTCAGGGATTTGGCTTCATTGGGGACTGGGGGTCCACCTGGAGTGATGCAAGCCTATACTGGCATGATGGGCTGCATCTGTCAGGAGGGAACCAGGATCCTAGGTGATAGGTTTAAATGCTTCATTGGCAAGCTTTTAAACTAGCCAAGGGGGGAGGCACTGGAAAGGAGCAGGAAAATCCTAGCCCCCCCCAAACAATCATGGTAGTAAGTGTGGCAAACACCAACATGGAGGTGTCGATAGGGAGAAGGGCAGGGGTAAATGGAGAAAGTGACAAAGGCAAGAAGGACAGGGATGGGGCAAAAGGGGGTAAGGCCATCAGGAAATGGAGGGTAATGAGTACCAATGCCCGTAGTCTGGGCAACAAGCTCCCTGAGCTGGTGGCCTTAATGGAAGAGGGATGCCTGGATATCGTAGCAGTCACAGAAACATGGTACACAGAGAACCATGACTGGGATGTTAACATACCAGGGTACATAACCTACAGGAGAGACAGGCAGGGGAGAAGAGGGGGAGGAGTAGCTCTCTATGTAAAGGAAGGGATAAAAGCAACTGAACAAAAGAGTAAACAGGGAGGAGAGGAGGCACTGTGGGTCACCTTGGAGACTGGAAAGGCACCACAATCCACACAGGGTTGTGTACAGACCCCATGTCAGGGAAGGAATGGACAAGGATATGATGGAAGGCATTCTTAGAATGGCAGAAAGGAGATACTATTGATGGGAGACCTGAATATGCCAGATGTTAACTGGAGCACATTTGCTGCAGCCACATCCAAACAGGGCCATTCTTGCGCCTACAGGTGGCAGGTATTGAACAGCTAGTTTCAATACCCACTCGTGAGGGAGCAATCTTAGACCTCGTGACTGTCAAGCGGGGCAGTGAGAGGATCTCAGATCTAGAAGTGGGTTGCCATCTGGGACAAGTGACCATCAAACAGTGTGGTTCACTTTAAACTCAGCTACAGAGTCAAGCCATACAAAAGTGAGGGTACTGGACTTTGGGAGGCTGACTTTGGCAAGAAGGAAGTGCCTCAGAAAAGCACTAGCAAACAGGCTAGAAGGAGGTGTGGAGCAACAATGGGAATTATCAAACTGCCATCACAGAGGCAACAAGCCTTTGTGTGAAGCAAATAAACAAATCAAAGCAGAAAGAAAAAAGCCACTATGGTTCTCACGAGAGGTGGCTGTGAAAGTCAGGAAAAGAAAAAGATAGCATTCGGAGTATAAGGAAACACAGAAGGAGCAGGACAGAGGCTGTACCAGTTAAGGCAGAAGGAAGCAGGGAGGGAAGTCAGAATAGCAAAGGCCCAAACTGAGGAAAATAGCCAACTCAGTTAAGAAGGGATAAAACCTTTTATAGGTACATCAGCGGTAGAAAGACAAAGGGAGGGATAGTGAGGCTGAATAGAGATGAGCGGTGGGTGGGCAGAGGGGACAGTGAGCAGGAATACTGAACGAATATTTCTGTTCAGTATTCACAAAAAGAGGAGAGTGCCTAATCAATTAACAGAAAGCACTCTTGATGATCGATCAGTCCTTTCACAGAAGGAAGGTTCTGCAAGAACTCCTAAAACTGAAGGTGGACAAAGCAATGGGTCCTGATGGAATTCACCCCAGAATTCTAAAAGAATTAAGGAAGGAACTAATGAAACCACTGGCTACTCTTTTTAATAAATCATGGGAGAATGGTGTGGTACCTGAGGACTGGAGGAAGGCGGATGTGATTCTCCTTCACAAAAGTGGGACCAAGACAGAGGCAGGAAACTACAGACCTGTCAGTCTGACCTCTACGGTAGGGAAAGTGATGGAGTCACTTCTGAAGGAAAGAATAGTTGAGTACCTAGAGGTCAGTGGAGCACAGGATCCAAGGCAGCATGGGTTCACAGCGGGAAGGTCATGTCAGACGAATCCAATAGATTTCTTTGACTGGGTGACCAAAGTAAGTGACCAGGGAGGGCTGTGGACATGGCCTACCTAGACTTTAGCAAGGCATTTGACACAGTCCACACAAAGATTATTAGTCAAATTAACCAGCCTGGGAGTGGGTCCCAGGGTGGTAGCCTGGAAATAAACATTGGCTGGACAACAGCACACAGAAGGTAATTGTAAATGGAGTCCACTCTGAAGAAAGGGCGGTTACTAGTGGGGTACGTGAGGGTTCAGTATTGGGTCCAGTCCTTTTAATGTCTTCATCAGTGACATTGCAGAGGGACTGGAAGGAAAAGTATGCCTTTTGTAGATGACACAAAGATCTGCAACAGGTTGATACAGCAGAGGTAAAAGGATGAAAAAGGACTTGGCAAGGTTGGAGGAATGGTCAGACTTATGGCAGCTAGGATTCAATGCAAAAAGTGCAAAATAATGCACCTGAAACAAGAACCAGGGGAAGAATACACAATGGGTGGGAGGTAGTAACAACAACAAAACAGGAAAGGGACCTAGGGGTAATCATATCAGATGACCTTAAGGTTAGCAAGCAATGTGAGAAGGCAGTAGGGAGGGCGGGGTATACTGGGATGTATGGGAGAGGCATCAGCAGCAGAAAACAGGAAGTTGTTATCCTTGTACAGACAGTTGGTGAGACCCCATCTGGAATACTGTGTCCAGTTCTGGAGACCCCATCTCATAAGGACATAGACAGGATAGAGGCAGTCCAGGAGGCAACTAAAATGGTGCAGGGTCTGCAAGAGAAGCCGATGAGGAGAGACTAAAGAAGCTTAATATGTATACCCTTGAGGAAAGAAAGGAAAAGGGGACATGATAGAAACTTTCAAGTACCTCAAGGAATCAACAAAGTCCAAGAGGGTAGCATCTTTCAGAAAAGAGACTTGCAAGAACAAGGGACACAATTTAAAGATAGAAGGAGGGTGGTTCAGGGGCAATGTGAGGAAGTATTATTTCACAGAGGGTAGTGGATACATGGAACAGCCTTCCTGAGGAAGTTGTGGGGTCTAAAACTGTGGGAGAAGTCAAGAATGCATGGGACAGACATAAGGCAATTCTTGGGGGGGGGGGGGCAGGAAGATATAGGCTGTTGGTTAACTAGGATCTGCGGCCTATCCTGTAGGTAGGGAAATGAGCAGACTAGATGGGCCTAGCGGTCCTTATCTGCCGTCAAAGTCTATGTTTCTATGTTTCTATGTTTCCACTGTCATGGCATGGCTGTGTCTGGTGTTTGGGTGCAGCTGCTCATGCAGGAGTTCATATAGCTGCCTCAACATTCCCCTGTTCATCCTGAACAAGCCAGTGATGTGGTCATCTGGCAGGGTCTTGAAGGAGACCCTGGGCCGGTACCACCTGTTTGCAGCGTACCATCTCCGCGGCCTGTGTTGTGGCCCATGTTGGGCCTGCTCCCTCTCCTCCACTACAGCTGCCATCAATGGCAGCATCACTGCTACTGGCACTGCACACATTCCCCACTTCCTGTTGTGGTCTCTCCTCCCAGGTGTTTTGCCCTGGGTTAAGACCAGCCTTTTATAGGTGGTAGCTAGCGCTGCGCTAGGTGTCACGCTATGTGTCCTAGCACGGCGCTAGGGCTTTGAATATCCCTTAGCGCATGTATGCAGGCCACCCCCCTCACTTTGCCCCTTGCATACATTATTGGTTTGCCCCACGCTAATGCTGTTAGCGTGCGCTAGCAGGTCCTTTTAATATGGCTGCTTCATGCTTCTCCAGCTCTATTCCCATGCAATTGGTTTGCACGCTGCGCTATGCTTTGAATATCTGGCCCAAGGTACGATTAGCTTTATCCGAGTTACAAATGACTCTATCTAGCTGTTTTATCATTGAGACACCCAAAACATAAATTTGTTTGGGAGATGGCACACCCTAGTTCTCATTTTGCTGCTCAGGCACAGTATGGCTTCCTTCCACAGTACTACTGACAGATGTATAATCCATTTCTGTGTTAATGTCATAGTTTATCAACTCTTGTTGTTGTAGGAGAATATCATCAGATGTGGGGTTTGTGTGGGTAATGGGGGCACTATCCTGTGTTCCATTGATTATAGAGGTCAGCAGGGAAAAACTATTCTCAACTGGCAGTTGATAATGTTCGTCCCTTCTCCCTTTTGTGGCAGCTTTCTTTTGTTTAACATTACACCATTCTTGAGAGATGTCATTTGCATCCTCATTTTTCTCTACATTTGTTTTGATTAAGCTTTGGAACATGACACTCATTATTTTGATTTAGACCCCCACCCTCACAAGAGTGCTGTAACACAGAATTAAAGTTTGCTAAAACCTCATGTGTCAGTAGGAGAATAGGACCATTCTCTCTCTCTCTCTCTTTGAATCTGGCTGCCATTTGTTGCTGACTTAATTCCAGTTGTGCCAACCTTGCACTAAACTGGCTAATTTCTGTTGCCATTTGCTCATTCTGCAAGCATTTCTTGCATATATATTCTGTGGGTATGGTACTAGTTTTCAGTATTATATAGAGAATAAAGTATAGGGTGATGTGTGTAACGAGAAGTTTACACACCGAGTGAGTTAGATGCTCATAAACCCGGAGGCGGCTCGAGGGTATATTAACATCTAACATGAGGGTGTGTAAACTTCAAGTTTAAACACATCACCCCATATTTTATTTTATATAATTGCTGGGTTTGCCTTTTTCACCACAGCAATCATATAAAATGAATGCAGGTTCCAGAGCGCTCCACAGTACCATTTGCTCTCAGTATGCAGTCATTTTCGATTTTATTTTAAAACTTTTTTCAGTCAGCAGCGAGAAGATAAGTTTTCCCCGTTGTGGTACATTTTCTGTTTTAAAATGTACTTACCGCAGAGTCCGAATGGCAGTTGGGTCTCTGCAGAACAAACAAAACGTGCGGCCGCGGTCTGAGAAGAGCTGCAGTAGGGCATGCGCAGAGTGAGGGAAAACGTGCGCGTGTTTGCCGTTATAAACGCTCCTTTATAACGGCAAATTACACCACGGTTTCCCTATGGGAAAAAGGCAAGGCCAGTTATTATATACATATTGCAGGTTATGCATAGCATCCCCACATCCCCATCTAGAGTCATTATTGTGCCCAACATATTGAGATCTACATATCTTACCCTTCTGATGTATGTTATTATATCAGTTTATGCTTTTTAAATGTCTAATTCAGTTGCATACTATCAAATGGCATAATAAAACACAGTCACATGTTCTGCATGCTTATGCAGTAATTTCTCTTTATTTGCATACTTGAAACTAAAGTGGAACACAGAAACTTACATACTAAAATGCCAGCAGAATAGGCCTAAAGGGGTCTTGAGTCTGCTCAATTTTCAGCACCCGCACTAAGGGACAATTTTGGTGTGTCCCCCCTTCCCTTGGGTTATACTGTCCCCCTTCCCAGATGTTCCACCTGTATTGGGCCTGGTCAGATCCCCCAGTACCCGTCCCATCCCCTCTTAAACCCGTCCACAGTCTCCACCTCTACCAGCTCCCTGGGCAATGCATTAAATGGCTCCACCACCCTTTCAGTGAAATAACATGTCCTCCTCTCCCCTCTGAGCCTGCCCCCTTCCAGCTTACACCCATGACCTCTTGTTGCCCTACCCTCCTTCCTTTGGAGTACCCTGACTGGGCCTCCTTTATTGATCCCTTTCATGTACTTCAAGACCTCTATCATGTACCCCCGTCCCGCCTCTCCTCTAGGGTGTACATGTCGAGCTCTTTGAGCCTCTCCTCATAGGTCCTCTCCCCCAGGCCCCAGATTGTTTTGATTGCCCTCCTTTGGGCCCTCTCTAGGAGTGTAATGTCCCTCTTTAAATGTGGTCTCCAAAACTGTACACAATACTGGAGGTGTGGCCTAGCCAAGAAGTTGTACAGTAGAAGGATCACTTCCGCCTTTCTGGAGGTAATCCCCCTGGTGATGCATCCCAGCATCCTATTTGCCCTTGCCGCTGCCCTCCTACAGGTCTCTGAGTTGTTCATTTTGAAATCTACCACTACCCCCAGGCCCCTCTCACCCTCCATGATTTGAATTATGTCTCCTCCCAGGATATACCCCTGACCTGGATTTCTGACTCCCAGGTACAGAACTTTACACTTCCCCACATGGAATTTTAGTTTCCATTTTCCTGACCACCTTTCCAGAGCCTCCAGGTCCTCCTGCAAGGACACCCTCCCCTCTTTCCCATCCACCACTTCACCCAGCTTTGAGTCATCTGCAAAGAGACTCATCTTACTCCTGATCCCCCTCCTGATGTCTGAGATATAGGCGTTGAACAGGAGTGGCCCCAGCACTGACTCCTGGGGAATGTTCAGATTGCCGGTGTCACCTCTAATGAAAAGCCAGTTCTTTCAGGTGTACCTCAGGGGTCCATACTAGGCCCTCTACTCTTCTGTCTTTTCCTGAACAACCTCCCCAGGGTTTGCCACCAGAAAATACTACTTTATGCAGACGATGCAGTCTTATTTACAAGTCATCATGACATCAAACACCTGGAGTGTCAGCTGCAGTGTGACTTTAGGCATGTAGAAGAGTGGATTAAGGATCACAAGCTCGTCTTAAATTATACCAAAACCAAGGTCATGACCTTTTTGCAACATACAGAGCAAGTACAAATCTCAGTCCCTCACCATTAAAAACCAGTCTGAGTTTTCACTAGAACATGTGCCCAAGTTTAAATATCTTGGCATCACACTGGACAGCTCCCTCACCTATGTACGGCACATCGACAATGTAGCAAAGGCCGCCAACATACAAATCGGTCTTCTCCACAGGCACAAACACTGCATGACTGTGGATGCCCTTAGATTGGCTATCTATAGCTCTCTTACCTCCATCATTGACTATGGTCTAGCTATCTATGGCTCTGCTTCTCCCACTGCTCTCTGCAAGATATCTGTGTCACTCAACAAAGCCTGCAGGCTCCTAACTGGTGCTGCCCGCCAAACTCACACCTGCGACCTGTACACGCAGGCCGGTTGGCTCCCACTTCATATCAGAATTCAGTATCAGACATGTCTGATCACCAAGAAGATTCTCCTTGGACTCATGCCTCCTGGTGTTCAAAGGCTCCTCACGACATACAACAGTACCTAGCACACACGTAGTGCTCAACATCAAACCTTCCAGGTTCCCAGATGCAGGACCTCAATGGGTCAAAAAGTCATTCACCTACAGAGCTCCCCAGTGGTACAATGCCCTTAACAATGAAGTACTTACTCCTACAACACTTGGACCCTTTAAAAGGCAGCTCCATCTATACTTAGCATCTACCATGCAATGTGACTGCTTCCCCTAGGGGCAGCCTCCTACCTCTCCTTAGTCTTAGGTGGAATGTTGACCCCCTCCACCTTCTTCCCTGTCACCTGCTTACTCCTCCTCCTCCTACCCCTACCCTTTCACACCTATGCCCAGCTCTCACTCATCTACCCTCCTCAGAGGGTATCTCATGATCTTGGGTCCCCAATCCTACCAATTCTGCACTCGCTACCTGCCCATCACCTCCCAACAATGGCCCCTCAGCCTGCCTATACTCTCTTTAACCCTGACATCTATTACACTATCTGATCTATATAATGTACTGTTCTGCTATGAAACATCTTTTTTTCATTAACAGGCCCACTATGTTCTCTCCATTATGTGCTGTTTGTTTATAGGTTTGCCTTCGATGTGATAATCCTGTAACCATGAACTACCTCTGTATGTATGTTTCCCCTGCATCCTTTGAGGTGGAACCTTTGTGAAAGAGCAGCAATTTTGCTCAAAGATATTTGTAATCCAAGAAATTAATAAATAAATAAATAAAACTCCACTAGTAACCCACCTTGGGGATGAGGCTAACCCTCCAACCACCACCTTCTGAGTAAGCTCAGAGAGCCAATTTCCTATCCATCTTAACAACTGTCTCCCTACCCCCATCTTCTTCAGCTTAGCCAGCAGGCCACTCTGTGGTATCGAATCAAACGCCTTGCTAAAGTCCAGAAAGAGGACATCCACTGGCCTACCCTGGTCCAGGGCCCTCATCACCCAGTCATAGAACTCAACAAGGTTTGTCTGGCATGATCTTCCCATGACAAAGCCATGCTGCCTATCATCCAAGTACCCAGTTTGCTCCAGTAACCCCCTAGTCTTTCCTTGGCAATACCCTCCTTCACCTTGCCGACCACCGATGTCAGGCTAATGGGCCTGTAATTTCCCGCCTCCTCTCTTGATCCCCCCTTGTGAATTGGCATGACATATTTTTTTAGGATCCAGTGTTAAGTTAATTTCCAGGCTTTTTAAGGATCCATTGTTATTACTTTCCAGACCTAAAGGAGAACTACACTGAATCTATAGATCATTTCATTTACCACTGTCACAAACCTCTAGTATTTCCATTGCCTCCACATGCATGTAGACCCCTTTTATTAGCGTGGACAGTGGTCTGTATTAGTGCTTGGACACTAAGGGGTTTAGCCAGCACTACAAGGGATTCTGAATATAGACCCCACCCACGAAACAGGTGCAAAACCCAGTTAGCACAAGCTAACACCCCTTAACATCTGCACTAACATTTGAATATGTGGTCCCTGATCCGGAGTCCTCCAGTAGAATTCGGGGGAGGAACCCTGAAGCTTAGAGTGATTAGTACTTGTAAAGTAAGCACAGTCATGCATTCTTTCACAGAACTACAATCTAAGCAATTTTGTCAGTACACAGAGGTGCTCCATGGCTAATCCATCAGTCACATAAGAGGGCTGGCTGTGTGGGACAGTGGAACATGTAGTAGGTAAACATTACAGGCAGACAGTTACAGGTAGAGGGTCACAGGATCATCCAGATAAAACAATTAGTAAATACATAACACAATTCCTTTCACTGTGTTTTTCCTTATTGGGACCTCTAGCTCCTGCAACATTACTGCAGGGGAGATGGGGATTCACCTTTAAAGTTGGTTCATAAACTTATAAGATGCTACATGGGTTGGGTCTTGGTTACCCATTACATGTCCTCCATCCTTATGTGAGGTCATCTTCTCTTCGCTCCACTGAGGGCCAAGAGGAAAACCTTGGGAGACTGAGCCTTTGAGGCGGCAGGCCCAGTCTTACTGAATTAGCTCCCAAGGGTCCTCAGACAGACCCCCATGGTGACAGCCATTGAAGATGTGTCCAAGGACCTTTTTCTTCAATTTCAATCAAACTTTTGGGGATGAATCTGTATTCTCATTTAGGCCCCTTCCAGCACAGTTTTTTATGAGTTTTATGTGTTTGATCTTCAGATGTACGATAATTATATGCCTTTTTATTTATTTATTAATTGACTGTAATTTCTGCACTTTTGTAAAGTACTCTAGGCCTCCGGGGTAGGATGCTGCTAGAAATAAAACCTACTACTTCTCCCAGAAGGTGGCAAACCTAGAAGTATAGAAAGCACTCATGAATACTGTATGTATGGATGTAGTTCAGTATGCATTCCCACTGTGCTATACTGTGAACTCATATGCATTCCCACTGTGCCATACTGTGGGACTGTATCTACATCTGTATTCTCTGATAGAGCATATTGTTTACCCAATGAGGAACTTTGTTTTGTTTCTTTATAAACTTTACTGCAAAAAAAAAAAACAGTAGGTATGAAAACAATACCTGCCTTCAAGGCACTTTAAGCCTGAAGAAATTTCAGATTTCTGGGGAAATTGGCACTATAAGCCTGAAGAAATTTAATATTTCTGAGGAAATAACAGGGTACCATGGGTTGTGGGGTTGCTCAGATTTTGATTGACAAATACAGAATCATTGGATTCCAATCCATTGATTTTGCTATTATGACAAAGAAAAAAAAATCCAGGAACCATTTTTGGATGCAGAATCAGAATCCAATTTCACAGCTGAATATAATTCTGTTAAAAAAAAAAAGAAAGACATTGCCCCTTCTTCATAACCTAACAGAACTGGTGCTGCTGGGTGCCAGCCGGGGGAGTTTTGGGGCTATTTGTGGAGGGGCTTTTGGACAGGATGGGAACTTGAGGCGATCTTCTTTTATGGACTGGCTGCTAGCTGGCAGTATCACTGATGGATTAGGACAACAAATGAAACTGGAGTGGATAGATTGGACTGCCAGCCAAACAATCGGTATGCTGCCTCAGCCCCATGGACCCCAGCCAGCTGGTAAGGGGAGGGTTTTGGTGAGAGCTACTGGGTGGGAGGAGGTTTTACTTTATGGGTAGGGAACTCCTTAAAATACACATTTTCACATCATAGTCATTCATTCCTGCTAATGAAGTGATGATTACAGGGACATGATGACCCTAGAGTTCCTTACAACCTTAAATTAAATTAGACACACATAACCCCAATACACCAAAAGCAAACTCTACTTACCTAATAAGTAACGCTTTATCTTTGTCAAGACCTGTAAAAGGTTACCCTTTGTATGAGCAGAATGGTTTGAGGATCAACAAAATCAGTATAAGTAGGGCCCAAGAAAGAAATCCCACATTATAGTTCACCCCAGTTTAGAAATGGCAGTAATTTAAGGTAATGCTTACCTGCTTCTGGGTGAACCTAGGGAAGGGATCCAGAAAACATAGTGTAGACGGGGCACCTGTGAAATAAGAATAAAGAGAGTGCTCAGAAAGGATCCATAGTTCTTGAGAAAGATAAGACTACAGATGGGTCAGGAGAAAAAGGTGAATAATACTTATCTGATGAGTTGTAGGAGGCTCTGTAGACCTGTTTAAAAAAAAAAGAGAGCACGAGAGAGAGAGAGAGAAATATGTTAGTACAAGTGAAAAGTTCCAGAGAGAAGGAAAATTGAATATGAAGTGATATCCTAGCTGCCGCCATTGTTGAGGGGTGTACAGGCTGCCATCGTGGGCATACCTTCAACCTGCTGGGACCAAAATCAGGGACACTCCCCCAAAAAATCAGGGACAAAAGACCAAAATCAGAGACACCATATTTCACTCAGCATGGCGCAGCACCATGGCATGACATGTACATCATGCAGAGTAGTACTGTACATATGTAAAGTACCTTTGTTTATGCTTTTTAAATATCTAATTCAGTTGCATATTATCAAATGGCATAATAAAACACAGTCAAATGTTCTGCATGTTTATGCTGTAATTTCTTTTCATTTACATAATTGAAACTAAAGTGGAACACAGGCACTTCTAAAGAAATATTTTTTTAGGATCCAGTGTTAAGTTAATTTCCAGGCTTTTTAAGGATCCATTGTTATTACTTTCTAGACTTAAAGGAGAACTACACTGAATCTGCAGGTAATTTTTCCCTAGTAGAAGCTGTTTTTTACATACTTTCAAGTATCCTAGTGGGTATTTCTGATTTACATGCTGCTAGTAAAAAACACTTTAGAATTGTGTGATGTAGTTTACGACCCTACTCTACTCTTCTATTGTGTGTGCAATGTATATGTGTTCTACTATAGAACTCTGTGGCTGAGAGGGACATAAACTATATCATACAGTTCTAAAATGACACTTAACACCAGTGTAAAGCAGAAACACCCACCTAGGTTCCTAAAAGGCCTGTATAGATGGAACAATGTCATGTCAATTAAAAGCAGCTCCATTACTTTTCTGATGTGCAAAATAATTTCCAATAATAGTAATCCAAAGATGCCAGCGCTGACAAATGATCCAAGATCAAGATAAGATTTATTCTTGTGACAAGACCTTGTAAATACAAGTCCAGCACACCACGCCTGTTACAGCAGCCATGACTTCAACACACTAGTGGCCCCACCATAGACTAGATTACTATAGATGGAACAACAACAGAAATTTAACTAGTACTTAAAAACAGCTTCTATTGGGAAAAATGACTTACAAGCTCAGTGCAGTTCTCCTGAACTGTATTGGAATGCAGTGTGTGTGTGTGTGTGTGTGTGTGTGTGTGTGTCTCTGTGGAATGCAGGGGGAAGGCTGCCTCCTCCAGACTGCTGTTATCTGCTTAGTTTAACCTGTGTTGCTGGGGGGGGGGGCAGATTAAAAGGAAAAAATCTGCATTCCCTTCTACTGAATATTATGCATTTTATGTTTTTTTATTTTATACTGTAATTTATTTTACCCAGGATAAATCTAATTTCTAGTGTTATCCTGCTTCTAAACACTAATTCCTACAGCTGGGTGGACTACAGATTAAGCAATTGGCCTCAGTATAAAAAAAATTTAAAAAGAACACTACAAAACTAACAGTTCATAAAAAGCATAAAATCCATGTCAGACTCTGGTGGTGTAGATTGTTGTCTTTCATAAAATGCTATTCAAACACAGCCACAATTTCTTCAGCTAATTTTAATCAGTCCCAAGCTTGCAACATGATGTATCCAGCAGCATTACAAATACTGCATTTGAATGCAAAACAGCCCCTCCCCCACACACAAACATGTGCTGTAGTATCTTGTGCTTTAAAATAACTGTAGTTACACATTTCTTAGTCTGAAGGGCCATTTTCTGTTGGACAAAACTTTAAAATGCAGTAAAAACAAGGAATGCACTAATCAAATGTATTTACAACAAGTAATGAAGTATAAATGAAGTCTGACCCAGAACAGCAGGAAGCCAGTTACAAAAACATAATGCCCTGGATATTCAAAAGGGTTGCGCCATGCGCAACAGGAATGTGCCAGCACAAGTACGGAAATGCGCCATTGTGCGATATTCAGTGGGAGGCTGCTGCATGAGTAGCAATGTGCAAGAGTGCAATAGTAATGAATGCATGCACAGCTGTAGGGGCAGAACCATGAATAACATGCGCGAGTCGTGTTCAACAGCATACCATGCACAATGAAACTAAGCGGAAGTTGCATGACGGAAATGATCCAAAATAAAAGGGAACAAGAGAGGGGTGCAAGAACGCTAAAGGGAAGCCACAGGTGGGAGCATGGTGACAGACACAAGGGAGTACAGAGGGTAGCAGTGAGCAGGACTGGGCAGGAGCAGGACAAGGCACACCTGAACTGAGCCAGGAACAGAATAGGAGTGGGGAGCCTGTGCCATTGTGCAGAATAGTTAGTGGAGTGCCACATTGGACTGAGGGCAGTGGCAGGAGGCAGGACAGCCACAGCCAAAGGCTGCAGGTGTACCCAGTGCAGGGGGAGCATCAGAAATGGACAGCAGGGGGAACGGGATAACAGCCACCAGGGGGGACACCAGCCATGGACATGGCCAGCACCACTTCCAGATGGAGACGGTAATGAGGGGTGTGAGAAGGCAGGCAGCAGGGGGGTGCAGCCGTAGAAGGGCCTGATGGTGGTACAGCCAGAACAGGCAGTACTGAGCCCACACCACCTTTGAACACTACTCTGACACAGAGATTGTGGGCTGGTACCACCTGAACTGGGCAATCCTGAGGTGACTCTGTGAGCTGTGCAGTGATGAGATGCACGCACCCACACGACGGAGCCATGCTCTGTCAGGGGAGACGAAGGTGACAGCTGTCATATGCCTGCTTACCACGGGCACCTTCCAGGGACCAACAGGGGACACAACAGGCATAACCCAGTCAGCCATGTCACGCCTGCTCACACAATTCCTCAGCGCACTGCTGCCACATGCTGTGGAGTACATCCATTTCCCCAGCATACAGGCGGAGTGCACAGCACACATACAAAAGTTCCACAGGGTAGCACGGTTGCCTGGCATGCTTGGGGCCATTGACTGCACCCATGTGGCCATCCGCACGCCACCTGGCCCGGATGGTGTGTCATACATCAACCGGAAGGAGTATGAAAGCATCAACTGCCAGGTGGTGTGCGATGCCAGGGGGCGCATTACCAATGTCTGTGCCGTGAACCCTGGGGAAGCACATGATGCCTTCATCTGGCACCAGTCCACACTGTGCCACAGGTTTGAGAGTGGGGACATCCCCACTGGCCACCTAGTAGGTGAGTATGCATATCACGCAGGACAACATGAGCAGATGTGGGGGGTGCATAGTCAGAGAGGTGCCATGGGTACCAGCCTTGTCGGCCCATGGCAAAGCGATGCTGACCACCATACTAATGTCCACCCTCTACACACAGGTGACAGTGGCTACTCACTCCATCCCTGGCTGCTCACACCATACCAGCACCCCACGACCCCATCGCAGCTATGGTACAATGAGGCACACGCCACAACAGGGAATGTCATCGAGCGGGTGTTTGGGATGCTGAAGGCATGTTTCTGGTGCCTGGACATGTCTGGCAGTGCCCTCTACAGTACAGCCCCTTGAAGGCCTGTGGGCTATTCCTGGCCTGCTGCATCCTGCACAACATGGCCAATGACTGTGGGATAGCTGTAGAGGTCGAAGAGGGGGACAGCGGTGGGGACGATAAGGACGCTGGTCCAGCCAGTGATGGGCAGCCACCCCCCTGGGTGAAGGGACCCCCGCCTGATCTGGATGTCACAGCTGCACTGGGGCACCATTACATAAGAGAACTTTGGTCAACACAGGTAGGTCACCGCCATGCGCAACCACCAATGGCAAGGGCATAGCCCACAGACAGGCAAGGAAGAACCCCAGGGGTGGACAGCGGTAAAGGAATGGGTGTGAGAGTGGCACCACACACGGCATCAGGGATGGGCATGGCCAAACACAACACGTGCACACACACACACACACACACACCACAAGACATGCACAAGGGGTAGACGGCACGCCAACTCCAATTGCCACCCCTACCCAAACACAGGTCCACACATGACCATGCCCAGTGGCCGTCACTGTGTGTGCCTCAAATGCTGAGCACCATTGCACACTGGTGGACAGTGCAATGCAGGCATCATCATGCACACGCCACAGTGGCCAGCAGCCAGGAGGGTGTGCACAGGGGCCGTGTGTGTGCGGGGCCGGGTACCCCACCTGTGCATCACATGATGCACACCACACTGCACATAGGGCAGTGGCAGACAGTGGCCATGGTGGGAGACAGGTCAGTCATGCAGCACAGTGCCACGGCCACCACGGATGCGTGGGCGGCCCCACTGAGACCTGCCAGCCATACCAGGCTGACCATTGGCCTCACTGGGTGGCATCGACAGTCCCCCAAGGGTGATGCTGCGTGAACACGACCATGTTCAAGCAGGGGTCTACAGCTCACCGAACATACCCGTGCCAGACGTGCTCGGTATGCCCACAGCCGAACCCAGTGTTGACATAGCAGGTGTCGCACAGTGCTGGGAACGGGGGGTGGACATGACACTGCGCAGTGTCTGCGGGGCATGGGCACTGAACTGGGTGCCAAATGTGGCCATGACAGCTGTGAATGCATTTGTCTGCCTGTCAATGGCAGCGGCCACATCCTCCCACGGCTGGGCCATCTCTGCCAGGAGCAGACCATGGTCTCTGCTGTGCCGCTCCTCTGCCTGGTGCAGAACCACACTGAGTGCATCCACCGCAATCACAAGCAGCAACTGCTGATCTACTGAAGCCTGGTGTAGATGGCTGTGCTCATCAGAGAGGTCATCCGCCAGTCAGGCATGCTGTCCCTCGTGGTGTTCCTGGCCCTGCTGGGCAGCACCCCTTGATGATGGGTGCTGCACACCAGAGCCATGCTGGGGCATGTCCACATGCAGTGCACTGCCACCGCCCCTGACCCTTTCCCCCCTTCGCCATTGGCCGACTGCTGGCACTGCCCCTCCGGCTGCTGATTGCCAGGGCTCACCGGCACCACCACAGTGGCAGAAACAGCACCACCGGCCTGGATGCACACCAGTGCTGCCCCACTGGGGCATACAGGCACAGGCTGGGACTGTGTTGTTACGCAGGCCTCCGTGGTGGCACCATCCACTGCAATGCCCGTGCTGTTGCCTGCTGTGGGACCATCACTGTCCGGGATGTGTGATTCATCATCATCAGTGCTGGATCTGGCACCAATCCGTGTCCCAGCACCCTGGAGACCATGGGCACTGTCATGCTGGGACACAGGCAGGGCCTCATCCACACCCGCACCACCCTCTTCAGTCCAGACAGACAGGCAGGTATGCACTGGTCCAATCCCTCGGACACCTGTGGAGGTGGATGGGTGATCCTCCATGTCCAGGGCTTCACCCTTGGTGGACACACCCACCACCGCTGACCCATGTAGATGCTCAGGAGCTGTAAGGGAACACAGTAGCATTAGTGTCTCAGCACTGTCCTGTGGCATTCCCCCCACCCACCCACACAGTGACAGCACAGGACCTACCATGCAGTGATGGGCTGCCACCCGTCTGGAAGCCACCACCAGGAACATCCTCTATGGCACAATGCCACATGCTGCTGGCCACCCACTCCTCCTGTGGCATCAGGCATGGCACATCCGGCTGTCCTCCACCGGTGGCAGCATGTGCTACCCTGATGGCAGACACCTTATCCTTGATCCTCCTCCTGTCTGTGCTGACCTTCTTCTTACACTCCTACACGGAGCGCTGGTGGCTGCCATGCTGGTTCACGGCACGCGCCACCTCACCCCACGATGTAGCATGGGCCTGTGGCGTTCCCAGCTGTCCGCTGAGCAGTGGTTCCCTGTCGAGATATGCCTCAAACAGGGCACCTGATTCAGCCCTGGTGAAGTTGGGCCTCCTCCTTCTCCCCCGTCCCTGTTCCTCCTCATCCTCACGTTTGGTCATGATCGAGCCTGTGGGAATGACAGGTGTTACCTTTGAATGTGCTGCCCCATTCAGCCCTCACAAACCACAGTCCACACATCCAGACAGCATGCAACCCACCACAATAGACTGCAATACCAAACTATGTCCTCAGCAGCCCCATGTCGCATTTATATAGCGCAACGCATGCAAATGAAGTGAGGCGCAACTGTAACTGGATGCTAATGCAGTAGTTGCACCATGGAATTGCTGATGAGCTGATTTGCGTATGCTGGCTGAATATCATGCTGTTGCACCTTGCGCAATGTTGTCGAGTGTGCTCAGGCTATGGCGCAGCTCTGTGACGTGCGCAGTAGGCACTGCTCGGTGCATGCCCGGGGTGCTGACACCAACGCATGTGGTGCTGATGACATGCTCTGCACGGAAGGCAGTGCAGGGCATGGCCACCACTGTGCCAGTGGCACTAGTTCGCTGTTTGCCCATGTGGCGCTCATGCCTTGGTGTGCCATAGGCACTATGGAGCCACAGCGCGGTAGGCCACTGCAGGGCATAACACACAGGCACCCTACCGTGCTACATGCAGGGCATCCTAATAGCACTGTGGCGCTCCATGAGCAGACAGACCCTTGACCCTGCGGTTGACCTTTGCCCCCTAGGTGCTGTGCATCCGCATGGGTGCACCCCATCATGCAGTTCAGTGACAGCGCAATGGGGAATGGCAGCGCAGTACTGCGTAGCCTGTGCACATGGGGATCATGTGCTACAGAGCACCATTTTGATAGCGATGCTCACTGCAGGATGGCACGGAGGTGAGCACAGCAGTGGCATGCCATAGAGCTGGCCAACCTGGTGGCCATTGTCGAGTCCCATGCTGGGGCCCTGTTTGGCCAGGACCCACTTGACAGGCCTCGCAGTACTGTGTAGGAGGAGGTGGCTGAAAGCCTGGAGAAGGCCACCGGTATCACCAGGTCTGGTAAGCAGTGTCGCCACAGGTATGGCAACCTACGGTGGAGGGACCCGGACAGACTGGGGCGTCTGCAGGCACACGCCCAGTGAGGTGCCGTGCCACGGCCAGGTAGGTGCTCCATCCATACACTGGTAGTGTCCTTCCATCCATGTATCGTGGTGTGCATGTTACCACCCCACAGGGGGATAGGGTCCATCTAGTTGGGGCGGTGGTGGTGGGGGTGCGGCATGGCTGGGCTGTGCAGGAACTCACACACCAGGTGGGGGGCTTTGCTACTGGTTTGTACTGATGTTCCCCTCTCCATGTTTGCACACTAGGCCCGGAAGAGTGCCGTAGGGTGAGGCAGGCCTGTTCCGAGCAGGACAGGGTTGGTGCGCCACAGCTGCAGCAGGGTCGTGGTGGAGGGGCCATGGGCCAGCAGCGCCCAGCCATCCAGGATGCAGGTGAGTGCTGTTTTTCCCCTTACATCTGTGCATGCTGTGTTGCAGGGTTGGCAGCGGGGCATGGCCACCAGCCCTTGGTCCCACCACCATGCATGCCACACAGTGCACTCAGCACTGTCCTGTGGCACTGCATGTGTGGGTGGGCATCGCTGGTGGTCTTTGCGTGCACCGGGTACATGGCTGTGCCACTTTCGCACTGCATAGCCATGTCACTGTACGGCCACGGTGGTGCTGTGCAGGACATTGGCGGTGGGTGTGTGCAGCGGTCCACATGGCTGTGGGTGCCTGGGTAGGCGGGTCATGTCAGCACGGTCACTGTAGGTGGTCACATGCCATCACAGGGGCTTGGCCCACGGCTGTATGCCATGCACAATGGGTGGGCTGAAGGGGTATGGCCAGTCATGCAAAATGACTCTGCTCCCTTGTCCTAGGTGGACAATGCTGGACGGCACTTGAGAGACATGTACAGGAGCTGCTGCAGCTTTGCCAGGGCCACCCTCGAGCTCCTGCAGAGGCTGGAGCAGGATGGAGGACGGTGGCTCAGACGATGGCGCAGGGACAGAAGTGGGGAGAGCGGCCAGCGACAGGCCCTCTGTGCCCCTTTATTATAGTCCCCCCCTGGACTAACCCTAACACCCCTTCATCCCTCTCCCAGTTGTTCACCCCTGCCCCATGCCCACCCCCACCTGGTTTGTGGCCCTTCCCCCCATTGTATATAGTTGTAAAGATGTTTTGTATTTCACACTTCTTTAATATATCCATTTTGTTATGACAACTGTGGTGGTCTCTGATTTGCAGCGGGCTAATGGTGCTTGGCTGCAGTGGTGTGCATGGCGTCGGGGGTGGTACAGGCCTGGGCGTGTGTGTGTCCGGCAGGGACCTGCCTATGGTGTGGGTGGGGAACTCGGTCCCTGTCTGTGGTATGTGTGTTATTCCCTGTGCACTGGATGCCTGTGTGCAGTGGTCCCTGGTGCATGCACTGTGTCCATTGCACCCCTGTCAGTATGTCCATGGCCCATGCAGCTGACACCCTTGCATGTCTGTGCTATGCACGGTCTGGTGGCATGTCAGTGGTGTGCCTGGCCTCAGGGATGGTGCAGGTCTGGGCATGTGTGTGTTTGGCAGGGATCCACCTACGGTGTGGGTGGGGGACTCAGTCCCCGACTGTGGTATGTGTGTTGTTCCCTGTGCACTGGACACCTGTGTGCAATGGTCCCTTGTGCATACACTGTGTCCATGGCACCCCTGTCAATATGTCCATGGCCTGTGCAGCTGACACCCTTGCATGTCTGTGCTATGCACAGTCTGCTGGCATGTCAGTGGTGGCTGTCCATGCTGGCCACCCTCTGGACCTAGCACAATGGCGGCTTGCCTCCTGCCACCGGTATGGTGCACGTCTGCCTCAGGTGGCACTGTAGCCTCTGCTGTTGTTGTCCCCCCCTCCATGCTGTCGCTGGTGTCTGTTGCAGGGTCCGTGCTCTGATGTCTGTCACTTGTGCTCTGGCCGCATGCTGGTAGTGGATGGCTTCATGGTGCATGCGCAGGATGGCTGGTACACCTGTGCCATGGTAGGGTGCTGGCCGTGGGTACACGGCTGCTGTGGTTGCACACCAGCAGGATTTGTTGCTTGCTATTGTGTCTCTGTTTTGGGGTGCCCTTGGGTCTGGGTGGGTGTTTGTCCATCCCTCTGTTGCATCCTGTGTAGTGCATGCCTTCATGCACCACTGTGGGCATCTGTGCTTGCTGTTGGGGCCAGAACTGGGACAGGGTGTGTGCTTGGGTGGGTGTGCGGGGTGCTCTCCTGCTGGTGGTGGGGTCCAGGGCAGGCCCTGTCGCATGCGGGGTACCTCGTGTACCGACACAGGGTGGACCTCTTAGCTGTGCCATGGGGGTGCCATGCAGGGTGGCACTGTGTCTGCAGTTGTTGCGTTGGTGGCTGGTGCCGCCCACTGCGGGGTGCTCACGGTGGAGCTGCCATGCATGGCTCCATGGTGCACAGGGTTGCATTGTTACAGTGGGGGTGGTGGCATGCATACGGATCCATGCACTGTTGGGCACTGCTCCTGGGCAGGGTGTCTGGGGATCACTGTGCAGGGTGTGCTCTGCATTGGTGGGATGGGGTGGCACAGGGTGGCCGGACCTCCTTGTGTTGTGGTCACTGCTTACCAGGGGGTGTACTGGGGCACCATGCCCCAGCTGTGGATTCGGTGCTGGTGTCCATGGGCTGGTGGTTCTTCCAGTTCACCTCAGGTTGTGCAGTTCATGGGGTGCAGGGGGGGATGCTGCTTGGTCTGCTGCGTGCTCCTCTGCCCTTGTCTTCCATGGGTGGTGCACCCCTGCATCCTGTCCCTGCGCATCCCTGGTTGTGCTACTGCACTGCTACCCTGCTCCACTGCGCATCCCTGGTTGTGTTACTGTGCATCAGCCCTGTGCCACTGAGCATCCCTGGTTGCGCCATGGCATGGTTGGCATGATATTCAGTTGTGTTGTGCAAGCGCACCTTGGCCTGCGCTGTGTTTGAATATCAAGTGTGTTGCGCATGGGCGCACTGCACTTGCGCCTATTCCTGCTATTGCATTATTTTGTGGCACAGTTTAAATATCTGTGCCAATGTATTGAAGCTAAAAGACTCTCTCTGCAACTTTTCCTAGCTTACTAAGCTCTTTTCTGAGTTACAGTTTTACAAAACTGTAGAAAAATACCTGAAAATCTTTGCAGAATCTCTCTGAACAGACCCTCTAACAAAACCTGTCCAGCTCAGATCACAAACCAGTTCCAACTGGCTTAGCCTGTTTTTAGAGCAGAAATGAACTAGGAAGTGAATCACTCTGGCAGTATCATATCCCACCAAGAAGTCAAGGCATTATGGGAAATTACTTCTTTTTCAGATTTTAAGGTAACAAGCAAGTGCAAGCTGTCAGTTTTTCAAGATGTTCCAAATTATTTATACAAAAAATGGGGTTAATAAGGATGATTACATAAGGGTACGTCTTAGAGGACTGACTTCATTTAACCATTTACTTATCTAGGGTTGTCAATGAAGATGAAGGATCTTGTTTTCAGTGAAGTCCTACTTTTTCTGCTTAATTCTTCAAAAGATGAAGAGACCCTAGCAAGATCAAATATAATCACAGATGAACAAGAATCTACTGTGGCAGACCTGAAATATTTAAGCAATAAGGATAAACAAGGGTTGCATTAATCATGTGTAAATTACACCCTTGGGGTGTAATGTAACACAAGGTGAAGTCAAGTGCCACATGCCCCTAGGAGGTGATTAACATATGGATAATACAACCCCTGGGAGTACCTTATTATTTTTTTAGCGAAGTGAAATTAAAAAATATTCTATGTGGCTATTTAATTTTTTTTAATTATACCTGATTTTATATTCAGATGGTCCTTTCTCCAGCTGAGCATAGTCCACAGTCAGTTTATGTTCCAGTTCAGCTTGCAGACATTCAAAGACATTTGTTCTGCTGCATAGCTGTAACAGCACATCAAGATGGCTGCGCAATTGGCAAACATGTATGTTAGTTTGTGACATCATGCTGACCTCAATACTGGCTAGCCAGTGAGTTTATCCAACTAGGAAAAAAACATCAGTTTAGTGTGAATGTGTGGATAAGGTTAATGGCCTAGATGCCACTCTTGAGCCATAAATCATAGCGACTGAGTAAACACACCATCACTGAGGTGACATTTGTGCTAAGAGCATAAGACAGGGAAGAGAACATTATTTCTATGATGGTTGTCATGGCAACATGTCATGGGTCTTAGTGAGTTCTTTTTCACTCTGCATACTCTACCCCTTCCCCCACAACACCACCTTCCCCATCTTAGTCAACTACAATCCCTGCAGCTGGACTAGCCTCCTTACCACCCTCCCAGTAGTTGAACCACCACTCTACAGCTTGACCACCCTCCACTCCCCCAAAGCTCCCTGTAACTGGAACAGCCCTAAGTCCAGCATCCCTCTAGCTGACCACTCTCTCAGTAGCCAGAACTGTCCCATATGACTACCCTCCTTCCACTGCATTCCCCTTCCAGGGCCCTGACCAGGCTCTCCATGCAAACCTCTTTTGGTTCATATCACTGGTGGAACTGCATTTTCTGGTGGTATACGTGGTGAGAAATTCTGGAGACATTGAGGGTGTTGGAGGGAACTACAGAGGAACTGATGGTGCTGGGAAAACTGTAGGGTGAGTGGGCTGGAGAAAGAAGGTGGTGAGAGGGTTATGGATTGAGAGGTTACACTGGAGAGAGCTGTGGGGGAATGTGGAGGGAGGGCGGGTGCAAGACTAAAATAAAATCAGTAACACTGAGTTCTGAAACCAGGTTTGGGCGCAACAACCCTTCACAAAGTCAGTGACTTGAATTTCTAGGCTACAGAACCAGTACAGCTTTCCTCCAGGCACTGGCAACTATATTATTCCCTACCTGTACTCCCTGCAGTGCTAAACAACACTATCATCACACAAACAAACAGGTGTTATTAACACAATGTCGCCAAAATGACATTCACTATTTTTGAAGTGCTCTTGTTTCCTCACTGGTTTGCGCTTGCTCTTCTCATGGGATACCTGTATCTTTCACTTTTGCAATGTCCCAAAGGTGTGAATGCTTACCTTCCACTTTGCAGTGCCAAGCTGATAATGCATACTACCTCTTTTCACTCTCTACCACCCCCCAAGGACTTCTCTGTCATGGGAGAAAAGATGAATGCTGTTGCCAGATATATGAACCTACAACAAAAGAAATCATAAAAATGGTCTCAAGGCCAGCCCATCGGCACAGCAGTAGTGCTACCACTCACAATGCCAGTGACTGAGGTTCAGAAGTGAGCCCTGGTCATTAGGAGTCAGCTGGGGGAAGGAGGATTGAGCATCTCAGAGGATGGGTCACTGCCTCCATTGCACTACTGCCACCTAGGTGACCACGTAGGAGACCATGGGAAGCAGTGCAATGGAGATGATATCCAGCTCAGTCTTTGTTGCCCAGACTAGATTCTTTTTGCTTTGGCACAGACCCCAAATCCCTGCCACTGGTGCTTAGCCCCCACTCTGCACCATCCCGTCATGCCTAGGCTTATCCCCCAGGGTGGGGTGCCCCTCCCAATGCATAAAAGGGCAATCCCTGTCTTACCCCCCAGGGTAGGACCAAGGGAGTGGGAACCCCCAGTGGGCAAAAAAGGGCAACAGGAATGGCAGTGGAGTGGGGGCAACATGCTTGGGGAGCGGATGTTTGCTGCAGTATTCCTCTGGAGGTGGGACGTGCAATGACATCCATGGGACAAGCCCATCTGTTTCTTCTCCCACACATCTAGGTGCCAGTTGCAGTAGATCCCCTGGCCTCCACCAGGGGTCTCTGTTGTGTTGCACCAGACACTGTCCCCCTCTCCCCCGGAGAAGGAGAGCCATCCCTTGGATGTTCAATCCTTCTCCATCCAGCTGGCCCTCTGACACCTGAGTCTGTTCCCTAACCTAGGATGTTGGCATTGCATGCAGACACCTTCCCACTGCACCAGTGGGCTGGTCCCCTGGACCAGCTTCTTCAGAGCTTGGCACTTACCTAGGAAGGTCCCTGGCCCATCCGCCATCTGCAGCAGAACTGTCTCCAGTGATGTCACCCTGCCTCAAACCCCTGCCACAGTGTTCCAGTGTCAGTTCTGTGATGGTAAGTTGTAGAGAGCCGCTAGCCAGGTATCCATTACCAGGGGTCAGTGTCTACCGGGCGCCAGTGCCTACTGCACTCCAGAAAAGGAGAACAGTCTTTGGGATTCTCATCCTTCTCCACACCCCCTCACCAAGTCTTCCAATGACCTGAGTTCACTACTGAATCCATATCATCAGTGTTGCAAGTAGTCGCTATGACTGCGCCGGCGTACTGGCCTGCATTGTTAAACTTTGTAAAGTAGTTCACTCTTATTATAATGTTGCATGTTTGCCTCTCCCAGGGGTCTCTGTTGTGCCAGACACTATCCCCCCTACCCTTGGAGAAGAAGAACTGTCCCTTGGATGCTGAATCCTTCTTCACCCAGTCAGCCCTCTGACATGTGTGTCTGTTCCCAAACCCGGGTTGTTGACATTGCATGAGGGCATTGCACGAGGACACCTTGCTGCTGTTCCGGCGGGCCTGCCACCAAGATCAGCTTCTTTAGAGCCTGACAGTGACCTTGGAAGGTCACTGGCCCATCCTCTATCTGCAGCAGACCTGTCTCCAGTGATGTCACCCTGTCTCAAAGCTTCACCACAGTGTTCCAACATCAGTTCTGCAACGGTAAGTTGTAGAGAGCCGCTTGTCAGGTATCCATTACCAGGGGTCAGTGTCTACCAGGTGCCAGTGCCTACTGCACTCCAAAGAAGGAGAGAAGCCTTTGGGATGCTCATCCTTCTCCACACCTCCTCGCTTAGTCTTCCAATGGCCTGAGTTCACTACCAAACCCATATCATAAGTGTTGCAAGCAGTCGCTACCACTGCACCAGCATGCGGGCCTGCATTGTTAAACTTTGCAAAGTAGTTTAATCTTATTATTTTGGGGGGATCCTACCTGACCCACATACATTGTCCCACCACCCCACTGCTACCCCACCAAGCATCCCACCAGCTCCCCCTTCTGCCCAAGCACCCCAGCTTCCAGAGTGGGGCCACCTGGCTCCCCAGCAGAACTGCTACTATGGTACTGGCAGAGGGAGAGGTTTCCAACCCCCCATCTTACCTCCCAGGGCAGGGCCAACGGCTGCCTGGCAGGACTTAAATGGTATCGGCAGTGAGGATCGGGGGATGTGCGGCAAGGTCCAGGTGACTTCATTTAGTTGGTGGACCATTTTTGCTGCTATGCTCCCCGAGGGGTGGTGAGACATATAATGACTTCACAGGCTGATGCTGATGTCTGTCCCATCCCCCTAAACTATGTCATTGCCCACTGCATCCACCCTCCTGGCCTCCACCAGAGGACAGTTAGCACCGGTCATGTTACCCCACCCTCACCCCAGAGAAGAAGAGCGGTCCTGAGGAAGCTCAATCCTTCTCCTGCCCGGCCAGCCCTCTGATGTCTCGAGTCCATTCCTGAACCCGGGTCATCAGTGTCACAGACAGTCACCATGCCTCTGCACTGGTGGGCCGGCATGTCCAATTTTATTATAATGGTTTGCATTTAATGAATTTAATCATTGATGACAAAACATGCTATTAATCTGCTCTAAACTGTTCTGAATTGTTCTTAAACATAGCAAAAAAGTAATTTGATAAAATGTTTAAACAAGCATTTTAGCAACTTTTATTGATCTTTCAGTTGTGTTCTGCACAGGTGTTCATGGAGTATACTAGATATTTTTCAGTTCTGTGAAACTCTTTCAACATGGCTATCAATAAATTGTGGGCTGGATTCACAAGCCACATGTAGGACGCCCACAAAATGCATCCACTAAAAATGACGCAAGTAGCAAGATGAGGCAAAAGATGCAGCAAGTGCGATTCAGAAATGCAAGCTGCAGCAAACCCCAGAGAAGTTGTGCATTGCGCCTTGCATCCAGAATTGCATCAGTGAAACCTGCAACATGCCGCATGGCATGATGCATCAACAATCTGTATTCAGGAAGCACAGCACAGGGCTACCTGCATCCATCCAAGGCCCTACCACCTAGACCAATGAAAAGGTGGTCTAAGTGCACACCACTATAAAAGGGGTGGTGTAACACTGTACAATGTAGACACACCAGAGGAAGCAGTGTGCAGACTGTGGAGTGTGACTGTAGAAGAGGATGACCATGCCCGCAGGGGTAGCTCTACTGGGCATAATGCTGGCAGCAGAAGCCTGGTGGAGGCAGTGTGGGCGAAGGAGAAACCACAATGGCAGGATCCAGGCTAATGCACCACCACAGCCACAGCAACCAGCCAGGCGCATTGCCCCTGAGTGACAGGTGCCAGACAATCCTATGAGGAGCACACAGAGGAGCAGTGTACAGCACGATACTGGTTGAATAAGGCTGCCATAGCAATGCTGTGCCAGAGCTGGAGGAGGATCTAGCCACAGCTACAAAGTGGGGCCATGCCATACCAGTCAATGTGAAGGTTAGCGCAGCACTGTGCTGTTTGGGCACTGGTACATTCCAAAGACCCAGTGGAGATACAGTTGGAATATCCCAGGCCACTGTGTCCCGGTGCCTGAGAGAGTTTGTGGATGCCTTGCTGTGACTGCCATGACAGGTATATTGCCTTCCCACAGGGCGCACAGCAGCAAGCCACCAAGCAGGCCTTCTATGCAATAACACAGTTCCCAAATGTCATGGGTGCTATCAATTGCACACAGGTGGGAATCAAAAACTCCACTGTTAATGGAGATGCCTTTGAAAACTGCAAGGGGTACCATGTACTGAACATCCAGGTGGTGTGTGACAGCCACTGTTAGATACTAGACGTGGTGGCCAGGTATCCTGGATCCTGCCATGATTCCTTCATATTCTGTCAGAGTGGCCTGCAACAGGCATTCCAGAGAGATGAACTGGAAGGCAGATGTCTGATAGGTGAGTGGAGACATACACAGATAGGGAATGGTGGGCAGGGTACACTGTATAGACAACTGGAGGTGACATAGTGCCAGTCCATGGCTAACTGTCCACTCTACTGAACATTCCACAGGTGACAGTGGATATCTCCAACTGCTATGGCTCATGTCACTGGTGAGGAACCCACAGAATGCAGCGGAGGAGGCATATAATGATGCACATGTCACAACACGAGCAGTGATTAAGAGAACCTTTGGTATCCTGAAGGCATGCTTCAGGTGTCTGGACAGAGCAGGAGGAGCACTGCAGTACAACCTGGAGATGTGCTGTAAGATCATCCTTGTGTGTTGCATCCTGCACAGTATTGCCCTAAGCCAGAGGGTACCACTGCCAACAGGGATCCTGTGCATGGTGAGAGGGATGCAGAGGAGGCCGACAACGATGCAGATGTGGGACATCATCATCATCATCATCGACTGCTAGGCAATGCAAGAACACAGGGGTCGGTGTTGGGTCCTTGTTTATTTAATATTTAAGTAACATCAATAAAGTTGAGTTTCCCTAACATTTGGCTGAGTAAATCTGTGGACAATTGTAGAATTGGAGGTGTTGTGAATAACCTGGATGATCAAGATAATGTTCAAAAGGCATTAGATACATTGTTACAGTGGACAGTTCAGCATAAGTTAGAACTAAATTTAAATAAATGTGCAGTGATGCACTTAGGTAATAATAACAGCAACTGTGAATACAGGCTGGGCAATATGGCATTACAACAAACTGAAATGGAAAGAGATTTGGGGGTACAGATAACTAATGATTTTCAATTTGATATGCATTTTACTACTGTTGTAAGGAAAGCAAACCAGGTTTTTAAATTTTATCTTACGACACATTGGAAGTAAGGAAATCAAAGTGCTTTTGCCCTTGTATACTGCATTGGTTCGTCCGCATCTTGAGTACTGTGCACAAGTTTAGTCTCCTTACAAGAAAGCGGATATTAAAAGGGTGGAGGGGGTACAGAGAAGGCTGACCAAAAGGATTAATGGAATGTGTCATAAATCATATCAAAATAGGCTTCAAGATCTAGGGCTGTATACTTTGCAGTATTGAAGGTTGAGGGGAGATATGTGCATGATATTCAGAGCACTAAAGGATGAGCAATTTAAAAAATATATAGGGTTAAGGGAAAAGAAGCATTATTTGTATGAGCCCAGAAGCCATAGACTACAATTGGAACTGGATAAGTGGAACAGTTTACGACGCAAAAAATGGTTTAGCCAGAGAGGAGTTCAGTTATGGAATTCCCTTCCAGAAGCAGTTGTAATGAATAAATCAATGTACTCATTTAAAAAATGATTAGATCACTTTTTTTGAATAAATGTAAGTTTATGTAAAGTTTATTGGCAAGCACCAAGGACGCAAGTCTGTGCAACTTGGATTATCTATGAAATCTATGAAACACGCTGGCAGGTCTGTGACCAGCTCATCAGGAACCATTTCACCTAAGGGACAGCTGTGACCCTTGGGTGGCACCGGCAGACATATACCCAAACATTGAAGGCTACCAAGACATGACTGACAACACATGTGAACACCACAGCAACACACACCACCACACAGGAATGTCTGCCCAGTGCAGTGCACCACACAGGGGTGTGCTGTGGCACAGAAATAGTGCCCCTGTCTGGTGTGTCATCCCTGGCAGACAATGCAGGGAACAACAGTGCTACAGGACAGTGTGGGAGAGGACAGCGTGTGTCAGTACACACATCCACACATAGCAACTGTGGAATCCAAGCTGCCCCTGGAAGAGAGTGGCACTGCGGGGTGTGTACACGGGGCCAGAGGGGCATGTATGCTGTGCTGTTGGGATGGTGACAGGTACCATCAGTGTACAGAATGAAACACGCATCTGCAGGCCCACCCACAGGACACACAATGCAATTACACAGATATCCCACATAGACAACACACTGCCACACCAGCATAACCGTGCAACATCCCCCCCCAGCAGGCCTGCACCACCATGAAGGTACACATGTGCAGCACAGGGCAGTACCAACACACAGCACAACCACAGTGACAACCACACCAAGCACAGCCCAGAAACACATGCAGGGGTACAGTACATGCACTACTGAGTCCTGCGTACAGATATCATGCAAACCGCAAGCTGCGATAAATATATACGCAACCTGCGTTATGCAGTGCAATGACATGCACTTGCAGCGTGTGCTGCAACATTGTGTAGTGATGCAGGGAGTGACACCACAGTGTGCAACTCGTGGCCTCGTACAGGAGGGAGTGTAAAGCGTGCAATTCGACGTACTCACACAACCACATCTTGTCTGCCAGTGCAGATATGAACACACTAAGTGGCAGAGGGTCTAATTTCAGCCCAGATGAGACAGCACATCTGGTCAGCCTGGTCCAGCAGTGGGCCAGGTTCCTGCTGCCACCTGCCAGCAGAAGACACACCCCTGTAGAAAGGGAACAGGTTTGGAGGAGGATTGGTGCCAAACTGTTCACACAGCATGGGGTCAGGAGAATGCCCAGGCAGCTGCAGCATAGATGGCAGGACCTTGCCAAGAGGGAAGGTGCCATACTGACACACATGAGGAGGATGTGACCATGCAGATGGGCAGGCCACGCCTGTATGGTAGGTATCCCAGACATGTAACAGTCATGCCTATACCACGGCAGCCTACAAAACACAATGCCCTGTGCAGACACTAATGGCTGTCCACTCATATTTCCACAGGTGGCAGTGACGGTAGTGCCCACAGACAAAAGCCAGAAGAACGATGGAGGAGCCCACACCAGCATGAAAGAAGGGATATGGCCCCTCAAAACTAAGGTAGATAACATAGCAAATGCACAACAGCCTAGGTGCATGGGTACATGAATGGTCACACCATGTGTGATTACCGTAGCAGGGTTGCAATTGCAAGTGCACCATGTGTGCAGACATCAGCCATGATGCTTGCCACACAGATGCCATGATGTGTGACACAGACACACCTGTTGTGCCACTGGGCCACAAGGCTGAGCACTGGCATGTGTGTGCTGTGACCCAGCACACATGGGCCCATGCCATGCACTGTGCGCATGCTGGGGCATGTGCCACTTGCAGGACATAGGGGAGGGACAAGGGGGGGGCTGCAACCTGATTGCATGCCTGCAATGTGACATGCCATGGTATGTACATGTGGCATGCACATACAATGGCATGTACTGACCAATGCCCTATGGCAGTGCATGAATGCTTGCAACCACCATGTGCCCCTAATGGGGATGGAGGATGTGCATGGCCTGTAAGCTGGTTAGACAATGACTGTCCCTGCTGTGGCAGTGCAGTAACAGTGGGCCCGGGGTGTGGGTGACAGTCATGGCCTACAAGTACCTGCAGGCACCTGTCATGTGCCACAGTATTGGTACTGCCGGTGACAGTAGTAGGACAGGGTGTAGTGAGTGTCCCATCAGAGACAATGCGTGGATAAAGGTGCCTGTGTCTATGCAGTCACAGCTGTGGCCCTGTACCAATACATAGCAATGCATGTAACAAACAACCAGTGTGGTAATGAATAGAGTCATATGCACCCATGTGTGTGTTCCCCAGAACCACCATAACCCCCAACCCCCGGCATGCTGAAATACACATGCCATTGTGGAACACATGTGTCTGTGGTAGCATTGTAAATGGGACGGTCATCACAGTGGTGGTGGATGAAGCTGGGCACCAGCACAGCAAACATGGTGCACATGATGTGTGGGACATGTACCTGGGAAGGGCCCATGGGCTCCGAGGGACAAGCTGACAGGCAGCAGGATCATGAACAATGTACCACCATGATGCAACAATGCCATGTTATGGTGTCCTGCAACATGAGGGACATGCCACAGGTACATGGGGTGTGCGATGATACATGCGTACATGCCATGCCTCAACAACACAGTGTGCCAACAGTATGGGGTTATGTCAGACCCACCTCATGTGCCATTACACAGGAAGACCATTGTTTAATCATAGACATGTACGTGGAAGTATATGTGGATATCAAGTAGTAGTCATGATCTGGTGGTTAGCTGGTAGGCTGGGCTCCCTGACAGTGGAGCCTGACAGGCCCACCCCATAGGTACTGGGGATGGCATGAAGTAGGGGACATGGGGGGATGATATGAGGGTGGGAGGGTTAAAGAGGTGATGGGAGCAGGGTGGAGAGTGCCCCAGTGATCACGGAAGGCCTGGAAGCAGACACAGCTGACACAGAGCAGCACATGGCTGCAGAGAAGGGGGACAATGTACTATGTAGGGAAGCGTGTGCACACCAGTACCCGGGCTGGGTGATGAATGTCCTGAGATATAGAACAGTCACATAGGAAAGGGTGAAGGGGTGAAGAGTGCACTATGCATGGATGAGGGGGTGTAGGCATTCAAGGTATGAGTCGGTGGAAGGCGGGACAGGGTCCCAATGGCTGCAATGCCAGGACCCATGGGACATGACACCAGGGTTGGGATTAGTATAGGGACACCCAGCACAACTGTTGTACCTGGACATGGTGTGTGCAGAGAATAGCAGAATGTGCTGCAGGGCGGGGGACACTGTGTTGTTGGGGGACTGCGACCCACCATGTGGTGGAGTGCAGCACCCCAACCAGCACACATGCAAGGGCGCAAGACTCAATGCAGAAATGGCAGGACAGGCAACCAATGCAGGCAGTTCATGGTCTGCCTCGGATGTGTGACACTCCGGACCCTATACTGTCCAACGAGGCGATAGGTAGGAGTGTGGTGGCAGAGAACACACTGGCTGGGACAGAGCAGTACCCAGTGTGTGCCATGCTAAACATGGGGATAGATGCAGATGATCTGGATACAAAGGTATATGCTGTACTGCGGGCAGAGTGTACATTGATGGGGGAGGTGATGCCCAGGAACATGGGGTGGAGACTAGAATGCCAGGACATATGACAGTGGTGGTATGCCATGGGAAAGGGGCATGCAGAGCACACAGGGGCACATACTTGAACACTCTTCAAGGATGTTGGGACATGTACACCCAGATGGATGCCCCTGGGACAGGGGGCTTGTGAGGTCCACGATGGCAGACCTCTGGGGGCTAACAATGACCAGGAGGGGGTAGTCGACAGTGATATTTACATATGAAGATGTTCAGAGAGGTCAGTTGATTAGCCAAGGAAGCCATGGCCCACAGAGAGCTTTTGCTGGAACAAGGTACTGTACACAGAGGTGCAGAAACACAGCAGATGCATATATGAACGTGGGGACAACTGGGACCAGATAGAGGGTCTGTGGATGGATGGAGTGGGTGGAGTGAGTGGTCGGGCATGCAGGGTACTGACAAGTACATATCTGTACAGTAGACATGCAGGGGAATGGGTAGGTAGGAACTGTAGGGGAGGTGGGCAGTGGTAGGAATGAGGTGACAGACCTAAGGTGTACAGGGACTCGTTAGGAAACACAATGAGGACACCAATGGTCTACAAGGAAGCAAGGGCAGACAGCAGTCACACCAGGGTGAGGATGCAGCTGACAGAGATACTGGCAGGGCCACTGGTTGACCAGTGCAAGTACCCCCCTGGACATAGGATGCATAACACAGGATTGGGGGATGAGCCATGTGGCATACATACACACCAGTGTCCCAAATGATCGTCCAGGGAACCACAGGCAAGGGTGCAGCATGACAACCGTGAGTGAGGCATGGGGACATACCTGACAAAGAGGCCTGTGACCAATCGGTAGGACAATGGCCTACTCTGGGGGCATCAGCACGTGTGTGAACCAGACAGAGCATGCCGGACCAACGTCATAGTCTAGTACAATTGGGTAACACTGAGGATTGGACAAGGCCCATGCAGTATATGCCCTGTATCTGGCATTCAACAACCCAGATGGCCCAATGAACACTGTGGGGCAGTGCTGAATGTCAGTATCTGTGGGGGAGTTCTGCACGGATGGTGACAAACATAATACTGTTTCCAGTGCAGGCAGATGAGTGTGGTGATGGGTGTTGCGGTCCAACCCTGATGGCATTCGGAGGCAGGGTTGCATAGGTATCTGTGCTGTGAGTGGAGTTCCTTGTTTACCACATAGCTGATAACCCACATGGGAGTTGATGTAAGGTCTGTCCATGTGCAGACAACACCAACATGGTGGTGGTCGATGACATAGAAGGCTGTAGGGGGCTGCAGGAAAACCTGTCTACAGTGCATCAGCGGCAGTGTCATGGCGGATAGTGTCCTCTGCCTAGTAATCCCTGTTATAGCTGTTGTATACAAGGAACCAGTGGTGGGACAGTTACCCGGGAGAAGTATGTTCATTATGCCCCAAGGAGGGGAATGGGCTACGTGCACATACAACAGGGGGCATTTACCACAGTTCACACTGTGGGATGGTGGCTGTATGAGCCAACATGCCTCCGGCAAGCATAGAACAGGGACCATCCCCCAGGGATATTGCGCTACACCCCCCCCCCAGAAATGTGTCACTGGTCAGGCCACATATGGCAAATGTGTGCAGTAGTGACACACGTAACACAATATGGACCTATGATTGGTGGAGTGGGTGCAGCCCCAAACAACACAGCACAGCCAGGAACAGGAGGGCATGCTAGACAAGGGATGGCAGGGGGAGGTAACCCTGTACACTCCTGATGAGGGGGAAGGATAGGGTGGATCACATTGACAGCCAGATATGTGTGACAGGGATTGGCAATACATGGGCAGAGGGGTTCTCCAGCCTAATAAGAGGGTGTGATATGAGAGGGCATGATCCATGATGTGAGCAAGGTGGTAATATGGGAAGGTGAGGGGACATATGCAAGGCAATGGGAGGGATGGGTGGAACACTGTACCACAGGTGGTGGTGGTGGACTGGAAGACCATAGCCTGTGTAAGGGGTGATGGGAACAGGTGAGGGGAAATGCTAGGGAGGGTAGCTGCAGAGGGGGAAGCTGTGCCATGTTGTGACAGCAGCACAATGGAGCATGTACTGTTGACGGGGGGGCCTTATTCCACTGTGTTTCCATATGTTTGTCACTGTGTACCTCCAGAAGGAGCATAGCCGACACAGCACAGCACAGGACAGAGACGGATGACAGTGGAACAGCTGTCCCTGCAGCATACAGTGCAGTCACTTAGCTAAAGGAATTGTGGCCTCTCAATGGTATGGTACTACACCTGTGCTCCCATTCCGAACAGGTGGACAGTGCAACAGCGGTATGGGGATGGTGCCAGACATGCCATGGGCATGCATCATGTTCCAAGCCATGGATTGTGTGAAGAAGGCAGAGGCACAGAAGTATATGTCCCGGTCAAAATGACTGCATAGGCATGCACGCCCACTACCACGTACAGACGATGAGCAGTCCAGTGTGATGGTGATGGCCAGGAAGAGGAACCAGTGGCTGTGGACACTATCATGGACATTGCACCAGGGCACCATGTGCCTGACACTGATAATACCAGTGCCTCAGTGGACACACAGGACACACCCCAACATATAGATGATGGCCAGGGCACAGTGGTGGACAATGCCCATCAGGGTGTGGCCACAGAGGGTACTGGTGAAGAGGCATCAGCTGCAGGCATGCAGGTGGATGTGGAGACTGTAGACCATGGACACTGCCAGGGGGCCGCATAGGAGGTGCAGGACCTTAATGAGGATGTGTCTGACATAGCAGGCCAACAGGAGGAGATAGGGTTGCCATTGGAATGTGTGGTGCTGGGCAGACAGGCTGCAGGTGGGGAATCTGCAATGGGTGTAGGGAATGAGAGTGGGGTGGACATGGCTTTGCATGAGCAACCCCGTGGTGTGGAGGCGCAACAGAGGGTGATGGAGGAGGGTGCGGGCCAGCAAGCCTCGGGATCAAATGCACAGCAGAATGCAGCCTTATGAGTTCTACAGGGCCACATAGCAGAATGTATGCATCATGTTGAGGGTCTACATGGTGCACTGCATGCAATGATGGCCGCTATGCGACAGCTCCATACACTGTAATGTGGATGCAGTACCAGTACTCAACACACACTCTTGTGCCATGTGCTGCATAGTGGGTGACACTGTTGGTTTGCAGGACATCCCACTATGACTGTCGAACAGTTCCAAAACCCTATATGGTGCTCCATGTGATAGTTCCCTGGCCCTTGCTGCATAACAGCAATGTGCCGTGCATGTTCTACTGTTCAGTTTACACAGCAGGGTTGTGCATTAGGCATATTTTGTTCATGCGTGTTACTACATTGATACTATTTTATAATGTTCATGCCTTTAAATGATTTTAGTCTCCTTCGAGCAGGCATTGCACATGTATAGTATCTGTATTTCCAGTACCATGTACATATCATGCACGTGTGTCTGTACTGTAGCCCCGTGGTACCCACACCCAGTCATTTTAATAAACCATTATATAGAGAATAATGCATATGTAGGGAGTTGATATGGAGTAAGACACCCAAGTTGTGTGATACAATATGCAACCTCGAGAGCGCGTTCGAGAGGTTTTGCTAATATCACACAACGAGGGTGTGTGAAAAACCCATTTCTACCCCTACATGTTTTATTTTTATAATAACTAGCACTAAAAAATTCCATAGAAGAATTCACACTAGTACTAGGAGTGAGGTTAAAACGCCATAGTTTCATTAATAGACACGCCCTCACGCCTATTCAAGGACCGACATCACATAACGTGCTAGCGTGGGGGCATGCCTATTAGTAAGGAAGTACGAGCGTTTTGGCCGCAGGTCTCTGTGTTGGTTTTACGAAATAAATAAATGAAATAAATAAATGCTGCACACATACAGATCTCTAAACTGGAGGGTAAGCTACAGAATTAATTTAAAATGATTACGCTTTCTCATTTGGATCTGTAAGTTATGGAGGTCATGCTATGAGTTTGAATCTGTTTACTCTGGAATGCGAGTGCTGCAGGCTTCTAGGCGCGAGACTGTAAAAGTCGTATCAACCCGCAGGGTTGATATGACTTTTTTCGTATCAACCTCTGGGTTGATACGACTTTTTACAGTACTCGAAAACGGGTTGATAACAGGGATCACCAGTTATTATTGCATTTTTACTCTCTGTGTTGTACATTGTGCTGTTGGAGTAGCTTTACTGCTGCATTGTTGCCCTGTTGTACATTGGTAGGGTATTGACTTGTCTTGTGTGACATTGCCCATGCATGGGCTACGGCCACTGTGGTTGTGTACCATGGCCTGTGGAGGTGCTGTGCTGTGTGTGCCATTCCGGGATGCCGCTTGACATGTCCCCTTGTGTACCTGTTCTGTAAATGTGCAATGTTGTGCCCCCCATGCACTGCTGGCCAAAGGTATAGGCGTCCAGTCCATCCATGGAGTACATGTTGCAGGACCTATGTGCCTGCACTGGAACACTGTCACAGAACAGGGTCCACCAACACATGCATGGTTGTCAGGAACAGCCCTACTGTTGCTTGTGCACCGGGACATTGGCTGTGCACTTTCCTGCCACTGCCTGTACCCAGAACTGGTCCCACACATCACCCAGGGCAGCTTTCAGGTAGTCACACCTCCTCATGCATGTCCAGACACGTATGCTGCAGGTGTGGACACCCATACAACACAGGCTACCAGTGGCAGCTATGATCTGCCCTGTACATGGCATGGACATGTGTACCAGTGGCCCAGACATGTAACACCCCTGTTGATGGCATGCTGACCTGTCCAGGCTATAAGATATCAATGGCAGTGTCCTACAGCAGGTACATCTAACATAGTTTGCAATGCACCATATCATGTGCCTAGTTTGTCTAATATCCCAACACTAGGTGGTGAGTGTGTACAGTGTTTGTCGTATGTGTGTATGCCTCATGGATGCAGCATTGTGTGGCAGGGTTGGAAACAGTGGACATGTCCATGGCAGGACATGAATGTGGTGGTCAGCTCTGCAGACACAGTTGGGCTTGACAGGGTTGTGGTGCAGTGTGCTGCATGGGGCCACATGGGTATGGCCTACTACACATCAATGGTGTGCATGCCGCGTATGTGTATGACAATGTGATCCTTGCAGCCACATGGGGGATTGAGGGCATACCATCCTGTGTAGGCCATGCATGTGTAACCCCTAGGTGGCGCTATTCCAAGGGCTACTACCCCTGCCTGCTTAGCTAGTAGCAGGTTAAGGGGCCTGAGTTCTGAAACGGGTGCCTCCACCTGGAGGTCAGGGTTGGTAGTGGTCAAGCTAGCCTGGGCACAGCCCTCCAGGACACTGTAACCCCCCCTCTTTCCCTGCTAGTGGCTGAATCAATACACAATAATCACTTTCACAATACCCCTGATATACCATACAGATGCCCACACTGTTCACACTTACCACCAGGGCTGGTTCCTCTGGCTCGACCCTGGGGACCCCCTGCAAAACAAGGTTATACAGAGCAAATTAACAGCAGTACAGTACTTTGAGCACAGACTGGAACCACAGTCAAGTTAAATGCATAAAGGGTTAGATCTGAGTTATTGAGGGGACTTGAACAAGGGAGGGGTATAATCAGGTTGATTTGCTTAATGGCTCTATCAATCAAATAGTTATGCATGCACTTCAGAGTCCCTAAACAGTCATGCACTCTGGGTACCCAGGTGGAGAGGCGGTGGGCTAGCCAGGATCGTTGCCCAGGGTCGGCCGGCATCGCAGCTGGTTGGGGCCCTGTGATGGAAGACAACAACATGCACCATACACACTATTTGTAATCCGGAGCCGGAGGGCTCAGTTCATGAACGAAAAGGAACAACAAGACAATCAGATGACACACTTTGATTAAGCTGTTGTTGCAGGGAGCTACCCTGATGGTTACTCACGATACCCAAAACTGGACACAGGCTGGACGAAAATCGAGACTGCAGGTCGCTGATCTGGAGTGCCAGGAGAAGCAGGGCCCACATGGTTAATCGAGGCATCGTTCCTGTTCAAGCGTGGAGCAGGGGGCTGATCCCCAGGCAGGTCCTCTCATCGATGGCTCTCTCTGTTCAGTGGGGTAGTCTGGCAGGGCCAGTGTGGCATGGCCCAGGCCAAATGGAGACGAATGCGGATTCAGTCCGTTTGGGCTGGATACAGCTTCCAGCAAGCAGAACACAACTCACACAGTGGGGAACCAAATCATGACTCACTATACACACACAGCACATTTACATGTAAGGGATTCTATAGTACCAGGCAAATTGCTCTCCGGTCACCATCGCAAAGTCTCTGCACAAACCAGGAGTTCAGAGGTAGCTGGAAATCCTTACAGGCCGATCGCATTCTGCAAAATCTTCGGTCTTCCTCAGGTACGAGCCTGGTCGCAAGTCAGTGGCTTACTTCAGTCTCACTGCTCAGATTTAGTCCGTAATTGGTTCTCTTTTCCCTCTCTGGGCAGCAGGCAGACATTTTATTTATTTTTTTTATTTAGTTTTTGTTGACTGGGTAAGTGCACTAGACAAATCCTTCCTATTTTCAGGCACGACGCGGGGGAAGGGGATACAGATGAATGCCAACTGACCTTGAACCAGATAAAACTGTTGGTGGTATTTTTAGTGAATGAGGGAAATTTGACCAGTACACCGGGGGAAATTCCCCTACTCTGCTGCTGCATTGTGGCCAGTAGGGGGACCAGCCATTGAGATGGCCACTTGGTGCTCGGACTCAGAGCAAGAGGACGTCTCGGAGGTAGGGGAGTTGGTCTCCCTCCCTATCTCTGTTTACCAGGAGACCGAAAAGGAAAAGACCGGAGACGGATCGGGAGGAGCTCCGATACGGATGGCTTTAGGAGCTGTGTTAAAAGAAGGATCTACCGCTCTCACAGGCACCACAACCGGATTTCAGGCAAGTCGGGTGACTATTTCATCAGAGGCTTCTGAAACTCATTTGGGTTTACAAGCAGATTTCGAGCAGGCTTTACAAGTGGACAGTGAGGCTGGGGCTTTGCTCTGCCCAGCTCCCTCGAGTCCTGTCAGTCACTGCATGACGTGGACTGACAGGGCGCAGTGATGCATTCTGGAGCCGGTAGCGGATGCGGAAGCCATCAGGGCTCTGGTGCAGTGTGGCTCTGCGTTGCTGGGGGCAGGGGAGACTGGCAGTGGTTCCCTACTTCGCAAGTGCCAGGAGTCTCCCCTCGGCTCCTCCATAACGGCAGCGGGATCTGGTGCTTTGCCTCCATATGTGGAGCACGACAAGATGACAATGGATCTCAACTCTGGTGTTACTGTTCAACGGTCGACAGCTTCAGTACAGTAGGGAAAGTTGCCATCACAGCAGTCAGGTATTGTGCAGTTACAGGTTGTGGAGAGTGGATTATGGGGACCCCAACAGCAGGTCACGGCGGGACATGCCGTTCATATCTCCCCTGGTCGTGGATTTGAGTCCCACCTGTCTGCTTCAGGTTTAACTATCGCTGCAGCTCTTCAGGGCGCAGGGTGGGAGAAGTTCCCCTTAGATGATTCTTGGACCTCCCCTGCACGACCTGGCCCCACTCCTCAAGGAGACTTATTGGATATTTCGGACCCTTTGGATGTACTCTCGGGCTTAAGTCTTTCCCAGCCACCGTCCTGGTGGGCAGGAGGGGTGCAGGGTTGTGAACAGGGGACAGTGCTGCATAAAACTTTGCCTATTTTCACTACAGAGACTAGTGTCTGGGATGGGCCTCTGGCTCCTATTTTGCCCGCTTTGGTTTCTAATCTGCCTCTGACTACTGAGTCTCCTATAGACATGGTGGGGACAGGGGGTGGCTCACTTCAGACAGTCATGCTTAGTGAGACCACTAGGCCTCCACCTGCTAGTGCTTCTACCCGGGGTACGAACTCTGACTTTGCTGCTTCAGGACCTGGAACATCTGCTGGCCCTCAGCGGCCTAAAACTTTTGCCGGCTTATTTTATTCCCCCCCTGAGCAGGCCAAGCGGCATAATGCTATCCAGCTTAGATATAGGGGTGGGTTGGAAACATTTCCAGATCGTCTATATGTGGGGAAAACATTGATTAAATCCAGTCTGCAATTTTCTCCCTCTGAAATTTATGCCTTAATACATATGTCTGGTGATAATTATTTTGACATTAGCTTTAAAACTGCCTTAAGTTTAGATACCTTTTGGCATCGTTACCAGGCAGTTCATCATACTCCATTATAGTCCCCTTTTTTTGCTATTCCCCTTACTAAACCAACTATAAAGAATATCACTGCTTTGTTTAAAAATGAGGGGGTGGCAATAGATGACATTGTGTGGTGGTTATCTACTAAATGTACAGTGTTGGGTTTACCTGATCCCATTATTGACTGAGTTTTTTTGGACAGGGGGGTGGAAACTTCAGGTAAAATTGCCAATTGTTAATGGGAGTATACAGCACTTACCCAGTTGTTTTTATCTAGGTAGGGATAGGGGGTTTGTATTTTACCCAGGACAACCAAAATCTTGTTTTCGATGTGGGGCCCATACCCATCTTAGTAGTACTTGCGGTCAACTTAAATGCTCCTCATGTCTGGGTTCTGGACATGTGAGTCTTAATTGTCCTCACCCGTCCTACTGCAATTTGTGCGAAGCAACCTCACACTCCTTTAAAGATTGTCCATGGGCCTCCCATAATAATCCGGCGATGCCTGCTGACTCTCAGAATGAGACTGTTACTCAGGCTCAAAGATCTGCTCAGGCTAAGCCTCGGTTTCGGCCTTTTGCTTCTCCACCTGTCCCTTCCCCCTCTGGTCCCTCTTCTTCACGGGTTGACCCGGGTTTGGATCCAACACCCCTGACCGTGCCCACTTCTAGTCCGGACTTAGTGTCTGGAGACATGGGTATAATACCTCCTGATACAGTTTCCACTCCAGCTGTTGCTGAGGAGAAGTCCCCGGCCCCTAGCACTTCGGCTACACCCTGTGTTAAAGACAATGTGCCCCCACCCAAAGATACGGATTGGGTTCCGGTGGGGAACAGGAGACAGACAAGAAGCTCTCTTCTCAAAGGAGTTCCCCTGCCTTCTTCCTCTCCACCCTCTGATGTGGTAGTGAAAAATCGTTTTGCTGTCTTACATAAACGTAAGCAGGCGGTTGATACTGAGGAAGATTCCGATGCCTCCTCTGTTGCATCCTCACAGGTTGAGATGTTGACTGACTCTGAGCAGGTTTCTGGTGACATTCAGCTTAGTAAGAAAAAAAGATGTAAGTTGAAGTCTCCAGGCAAGGGACGAGGTAGGAAAAAATCTTGAATTTGCAAATGACTGATATGGGGGATGTCTTATCTTTTGGTAGCTTAAATGCTAATAGCCTTAAAAATGTTAAGCGGCGACGGGCTATTTTTCCCTCCTTTTGTCCTTACCTTTGCATATTAATTTTTTACAGGACACTAGGCTCCACTCGTTGAGAGAGATTGGGCGGGCCTCCAGGGATTGGAGGGATGGCCTGTCTTTCTGGTCCTTGGCTGAGTACGTATGTTCCGGAGTGGGGATTCTTGTTAAAGGGGTGGACATTCATGTTATGAGACTACTTGATTTGATTCAGGGTCGGGTTCTTATTCTAGATGTCATTCTCCAACAAAAAGAATGGCGGTTGATTAATATTTATAACCCTCAACTTAAAACTCAGTGGATTCAGATATTGAAAGCTATCCAGCCCTTTCTTCATTCGTCCAATTCAGTTATTTTTGGAGGGGATTTTAACTGTATTTTGGCCTTGTCTGACAAAACTGGAATTACCCAAAAATTATATTCAGATTCTAACTTCCTTAATACTTTGTATGTCACTGCTGATTTGCGTGATGGGGCTTCTTTTGGTGTAAATCCGCCGGAACACACTTTTCACCGGGGTAGATTTACCACACGGATTGATTACCTTTTTCTTTCTCATTGGTTGTCTAATGTTCAGTATTCAGTTCTCCCATGTGAGTATTCAGATCATTGTGTGTTATTGTTACACATCGGTTGTCCCAGTAACAAACCTGTGTCTCATACGTTCTGGAAGATGAATATTTCTGGTTTGGGGGAAGAAGGTGGGTGGCAGGAGTTGTATGGGCTTCTTCAAGACAAGATTTCAGTATTTGACTTATACGATAACCCAACCTTTTGGTGGCAGGATACTAAATCTGTTATTAAAAAATTTTGTAAACAGTTTTCTAAACAAAAATCCTCAGATAGCTATTTCCAATACCTTAAGTGCCGTCGGTACTTACAAAGATTACTATCTTGGCAAACTGAATGGGGACTGGATTATTCTGCCCAGATCCGGCAGGTCAAAACTGAGATGCGTTCCTCTCCGTATGAGAGGACGACATCGCTGTTTCTGGAACAAAAATATGGGAGAAAGGGATCGGCTAAAGTAGTTAACCCCTATGATAGTAGCCACCAACAGGTTGCATCTAAATATATGCCCTCTTTGCTCTCCCATTGTGGCACCCGGATTAGTGATAATCGTACCATTTTGGGGGAGGTTTCATTCCATGCTCAGTCTTTATATGGGCAAGCTAATGAGCCAGAGGCCTGGGAAGGTTTTTTGGGTTCTTTAAATGTTCCTACCTCGTCCCCTGATTGTATTAATGCTTCCTGTCGGCCCATTACTAATGCTGAAGTGGACTCTGTTATTAGCCACTTAAAATCTACCGTTACCCCTGGTTCTGATGGCATTCCCAATGAGTTTTATAAAAAAGCTAAACCTTTATTATTACCATATTTAACGAAAGTATATAATGTCATTTTACAAGGTCTCTTACCTATTCCTCTAGCATTTGCCGACAGTTATTTGATTTTTTTTTATATAAACAGAAAAATGATAAAGAAAAGTTGGACAACTGGCATCCTATTAGTTTGTTAAATTCCGATTGGAAGATCTTATGTAAGATTGTCTCCAATAGACTCTCTCAGATTGCCACCCAGGTAGTTTTTTCTACTCAGACTTGCGCGATTCCAAATCGTTCTATGCTCTCCAATTTGAAAATTTTGCAGGAAGTCTTTGATGGGAGTGACGTGCAAGGATATGTTCTTAGTATAGATCAGACTAAGGCTTTTGACCAGGCTCAACATAGTTATTTATTTGCAGTTCTAGCAAAGTATGGGGTACCTGCTGAACTGCTGAGTTGGATTAAGAATTTGTATCGGTCTGCCTGCACAAAGACGTTGATTTACGGATTGCAAGGCCCCCATATCCCTATCAAGAGAGGGGTATGCCAGGGATGTCCTTTAAGTCCCCTGTTGTATGTTTTTTCTATTGATCCTCTGCTCAGGAAGCTGAATGGGGAGGGGACCATTAGACATATCTCTGTAAAACCAGATCTCGTATTTCCCAGTGCTCTTGCTTATGCAGATGACATTTGCATTCTGGTAGCAGATCAAGCATCTGGTGAGAGGGCAATTGAGATCATCCGTTCCTTCTCCTTAATTTCTAGATCTGAGTTAAATACCCAGAAGAGTGTGGGTTGTGCAGTCCATCTTCCCCCACAAACGCTATCTCTGGATCTTGGAGGGATTAGTGTTCAGTCTCAGAAAATTTGTATTTTGGGGGTTATTTTTGGCCCACCTGATGCAGCAGCACGTAACTGGATTTCATCTATGGAAGTAGCTGAATCCAAAATTGTTCGCTGGAAGCGGTTCCCTATGTCCCGCAAGAAATGGATTTTTCTGCTCAAAACTTGCATCCTGCCTATTTTTTTATTAATTAGTTATATTTTTCCCCTTCCCTTACATCTTGAAGCCTGTCTTTATAATTTATTTTTTCAGTTGCTCTGGGGTAGCAGACTAAACCCTGTAAAAAGATCCATTACTTACTGGCCTATTAAACAGGGAGGTCTTCAGATGGTAAACCCGGTGTTGTTTTATTTTTCCATTTTTGTCCATTCTGATATTTTTCCATGTATAGCCAACCTGACGGATTGTTGGGCCCTTAGTTTTTACTCCCGTTCTCAGTATTTTTTTGATAAATGGCAAGCCCCTGTGTGGAAACCTTTTACCAAAATTCTGACCGGGACGTCTGGATACCTCATTGAAATCTCTAGAAAAGTAAAACTATGGAAAGTGTCTTATGATTTAGATTTGCTACAGAATAGAAAACGCTTATATTCCTCAGTTCTGCAAACCATGTTCTTGGTGTCGCCCTGTTTTGATGTACCATGTGATACTCAATGTTTGACAAAACAATTGCTGGAAAGTAGGATTCTGGAAAAAATGTGGGATACCCTGTGGTTGTGTTGTCACAACAAATTAAATGTTAAGGGTAACCAAGCGCATAAGCAATTGTCTGAAAGGTATTGTGTTCGGGACACCTGTATATGTACGCTTGAATCTATGTCGCACCTGTTTTTTGACTGTCCATATATTGCACCACTGTAGACTCAGTTGAGTCAGGCATGGGCTTTACCTACGTTCTGTGCTTTAACTTATTCAGAGTTAGTTTATGGGGAATTTGGACCTGGTTGGAAATATTTTTTTCCAGGTACATTGAGGGTTCTGTTTGCAGTTTGCAAATGGTGTATCTGGCACAACCGATGTATGTTTGTTCTTCAACAAAAAATGGTTTCTTTGACAGACCTAAGGGAGCACATTATGAAAGAAATTTATAGTATTTATTGTTCAGAAAATTTTTTTTCACCTGTACCTTTAGTGGTGTTTTGGTGGAGAGCGTTACCTTTAATTTTGTTTGAAAGGGTTACTTGAATGGTGTTTTCTGAGGGGGGGTTTGGGTTGTGAGACTTCTTTTCAGTATTATTTTCTGTTTTTTTCTGCTTATTATTAACCTGTATTGAAGATATGGTTTCTTTTTTTGTTTGGTTTTTGGCATTTATGTATGGTGATATGATTATTTTGTGATTTATCTTGAGTTTTTGTTTTCTTATATTGTTTTCCAATAAAAAATTTCCCTACTCTTTTCGATAAGTGCCATGGGATCTTTAACATCCACCTGAACTACCACCAATCCAGGCAGATGGGACCTCGGTTTAACATCTCATCCGAAAGACGGCACCTCAGAAGTGCAGCACCCCTCTCATGCTGCACTACAGTGTCAGTACTGGGATATTAACCCAAGTGCCAGATGTGGGAACTGAACCCATAGCCCTCTGATCTCCTGGCCTCAGAGGCGAGTGTGCTACCTACTGAGCCACTGACACTGCTACAACGTAGTACATTGTGGACATACAAGCGAAAACTCAGGCCTTTCCACAGTTCTCCCGCGCGAACTACGCAGACGGCTGCTCGACTGTCTCAAACTGTGGCTTCTTCAACTCCCCACTGAGATCTGACCCAGACAGCAGGCAGCTTGGGAATTTCCCAAAGATCTAAAAGGTTCAGTGGGCTGATTCATCTGTCAGTCATAACAAAGGCTCCCCCGTAGGGCTGTTTAGGTGCCAAAGTCTCAAAACTACAATTGCTATAAGTCTTGCCTCCACAGAGCCCCTGTAAGCAGGTTCCATTTTAGGTCCCACAGTACTGATTGGTCCAGTTCGGAAGTTCAGGACCAAGATGGTGCAGATAGATTGAAAAGTCTTTGCTGCAAAGAAGGCAGGCTAGACAAACTACATTGTCACTATCACTCTAATGGATTTTCAGCCAACAGTTACATCTTCTAACAGAGCTTCCTCTGCGCAATTATCGATGGCAGAAACAGAGCTATTATCAGGCAGCCCGGGTGGGACTTGAGCATGGAGAAACTCAGCCCCCCTCCCAGTTTAATTATAACTGCAACCAGTCAGGTCTTAAAGAGACAGTACACAGAGGCTTTACAGACACTCTCTAGTAATAACATTTAAACGGTTAGAATGCAGGTCACCAGCCTGGCAGTGATCATTTAGGCAAGCTCAAGGAAGACTTTTCGGGAACCTCCATTTGTAGGGGGGTTACACATGACACCATTATAGCCATGGTCATTGTAGCAGACATAGCATGTGTGGTGTGTGTGTGTGGCATGCATTAGGTTGTGTCTGTGTGTCTGGCCTGCCATGTCCCAATGTCACTATCAGCATGTCTGTGCATGTGCCCTCCACAGCCCCTCTTGAACATGGCATATGGCAATGGGTACACCCTCATTGCAGTGGCATATGTGATGTGGCATGTCTCACACTGTGGTTGTGACATCCATCCACTGTGTGCAGCCAAGCTACACACATTGCACATGTGCTGTGCTTGCCACGTGTTCCATCATGTCAAGTACCACACCACGGGTGTGAATGCTGCCTGTGCTACGTGTGTTCACACATTGCCCTGACCTCTGCAGTCTAGTGTCTGTGCCTGCCATTGTCCCTTGGGCAGTGTGGCATCACCTGTATCATAAGATGACATGGATACTTCCAGGATACCGATGGCTGCTGCAGACCCTGACCCATGATGTTATCTCACAGTATCATCACGGTCCAGAGCCCATCAACACAATCAGCCATATACAAACTCTGTAGGGCTATGTGATACTCGCAATGATACATACCAGGGTGTGGTATATCATCACATCTCAGATGCATGTGATAGTTGGACTGAGGCCTGGTGCCTCACTATGAACCTGTGGCATGACAATATCTCATGATATGACACACCCTGTTGTATAGTAGTGCATATTCATACAATGTTGTGTGCTACTCCTTTAGTGTCATTGGTCAGACTTTGTTACATGACTGTGTGTGCATCCTGCAGAACGCACGCCTGAGGTATGTCATTCATTATGAACATTCTTACATTGCATTCACTGTGTACATGGCTCCAATGTCATATCACAATATAGCACTCCAGGGTATGTGTTCGTAGGTGGTGTACCCACCTCCTGGGTAGTTCGGTCAATCAGACGCATCGTCTGACACCCCACACAGCGCATGCATAGCAGCTCCATAACCAACACCCTGTTGTGCCTTACTGTTGAACTGTGCTACACATCACAGCCATACTGGCCTGTGTGTGCATGCCTGTGACTACTGGCTGACCCCATCTCAGTACCCAGCTGTGCTACATACTATCATGCAGCATTGTATGGATGTATCACAGTACAACACAGTGGTATTTGACTCTTCATGATTTATTTACACATCACAGCACTAGCCCTGACATTGTTGTCAGTTATCCAGTTTCACTGCTAACAGTGTGGATGGTTGTTGAGTACACATTCCACTTATAGTATTGCACTGGACATTCCTTACGCTGTTCATGCACAGCACGTTACATCATCCAGCCCCACCCTCATTACGCTGTGTACCCACATTTCCCCCTGTGGCAGCCTCAACATGACTGCACAGTCACACCTATCCCTGTTCCCATACCCCTGTAGCATTGTGGTAGCCCATAGTGCCCATTCCAGTGTTTGAACTGTGTGCATGTCTGGGTCATGTGAGGGGGGTCCTTCTGCTTATGCGGCCTGCCACACCGCCATGGCAGTGTCCCATGGGTGTTGCCCCTGGGTACCACACCCCTTGCACCCTCATGCACACGCCAATGACAGATGTTGTATTATTACTGTAATATTGCTGTATTGCACTAATATGTAGTAATGGGTATCCACTGTACATGCGTAGGTAATAAGGATCACGCTTGCTAAGTGTATACACTATACATTTATTTTACAGCATTATTTCTTAGTTTTCTGTTAGATGTAATGTTCATTTGTTTATATGAGGCATACGTGCTTTGGGCCTAACTATATATTTTTACCAACGTATTCTTTTCACATGTATTTCTGCTGACACTGCTTTACACCATAATGACCTTGCACCTGCTACAACTTCTGTGCCGTCTTTGTTCTAACTAATGTTACGTCTTCTGTATAACGTAATGCTTTTCTTCCTGCTAACTCTACATTTTCTATCCAGCAATATGATGGTACCACTTGCTTCAGCCAATGAGAATTGTCGCACCTTTTTCCTTATCTCCCTATAAAAAAGTACTATTCTAGAAAGGTTTGCTGAGAATTGCTGCGTCTAGACGTAGGGGAACTTGTTATTTCTCCCTGTGCTTTGCACTGCAGGTTGTAAGACTGTGCTTTTGTAATAAATTTGTTTATTACACGATTTGCCATTATCTGTCATTCCTTCCACTTGTTTATCTCTAACAAGAACCTGATGCTGGAGTCCTTTCACTCCCCATAGGGGTCTGCAGCTCTTGCTGTGGCAGTGCCACAGGCTGGGTACCATCTGTGTTACCTGACCCACCTGTGTTGTGTCAGCCTCCCCTGTCACATTCCCCTCACCGTGTGTCTGCACAGTGCTCCCTCCCCCCTCACGAGGGGTCTGCACTCATCTCTGTCCCCTTTTCTCCTTTGTGTGTGACACTTCTGCTGGTGTGTTGCTAGTTGCAACAGTTCCATGGCCTGTTGGTACTGTTCTGCAGGCACCATTTATGTCTGGCTGTATGGCCATGAGGGGCCATGTGTTGGCACTGCTGCTGTTGGCACACACACACAACGGCACTTGTGCTTGGCATGGTGAGCGCTGCTGGTTGTGGTATGCCTTCAGCATCATCTGTCTGTGTGTTCTGGTTCATATGTCTGTGTTGCTGTCTCTGTGTCCTGTGCTGCAGGGCCATTACAATGTCCTGAGAGGTTCCACCATCATCCCTGTGTGTTGCTGATGACATGCAGTTGATTGTTCTATGGCTCATGCTGCTCTGTCCATGGCCTCACCTTGTTTATGCATGGTAGATTGCACCCCATGCAATACCACAACAACATCCGTCAGGGCAAAGGATGTTTCTCTGCTGGTGGCCTCTATTGCATTTGTTATGGAGGGGCCTATGGCCTGTAATGTGTGGTGCTGTGCCTCAATGCATTGCCGTATGTTCCTAAGCTCACCAGTCTCTATCTCTGCCCTGGCACAAACTCTGGCAGTATGTATCAAATGGTATTACAGGTGAGTCCTGCCCTGCCTGGTCTGATGCAGCTGCCCCAAATGTGGCCTCCAGGTCTGCTATCAGCAATGGACTGAGCTCAGCTGCTTCATTGTCCTGTATGCTGTCCATGTCATGGACTATGTCATCCAATGACTGTGTCTGGTCCTCCCCATGCTCTGTTACTGTGTCACGGTCATCACCATGTCCCACCCCTGCACTGTCCTCCTGCATCCCTGTAGACCAGTCATCCAAGCTCTCCACGTGGCTCCTGTGGCATGCTGTGTTGCAGCTGTTGCTATTATTGCTGGTGCTGGTGGTGGTAGTGCCGCTGTCATCATCATCTTCTTCATCATCATCCACAGTGCACTGCACCCTCTGCCTCCTATGTCCACTTTGTTGCCCACTTGACCCTGGTCCAGCCTCCTCGGCTGTCTCTGCCATGTGCCCTGTTGGGGGAAATACATGGTACAGTGACTGCCATTCCACAACATGCTTGTCCCTGCCTCAGTATGCTATGTTGTTGCCACTGTCCCTATGCTGGCCATGTTGCACTGCCTGCCAGTTGCTGCCTGTCTGTACCTGCAGGCCAGATACATGTCTTGGTGTGGCATGTGCTGTTGACCACTGTTGTGTTGCACATGCCAGTCTGTTGTCCCACCATGTACAATCCCATGGACAAAGGTGTGATGTCCTTTGCAGTACAACAATCTCCACAGCAGCTGGTGGAGGTGTGTGTGTGTGTGTGTGTGGTCCAGCTGCATACCCACATCACTGTGTGACCCTACACCATTGTTTACTTATTGTTTTATTTTAAGTCTTTGGTAACCGGGTAAGGCCCACAAGGCACAAGTGCAAGTTTTCAGGGGCGACCTAGGAGCACTGGGCGGCTATGTGACTTGCTCTGACTCACATGGTATGCAAGTGGAGGTTGTGTGAATCAGACCAAGGTCTGGTCTGCTGGGTGTACCTAGCATATTCACAGCTCATTACTCTAACCTCTAGGTTATACTGCCAGTCCATTGCCAGTACACTGGTTATGTACAGTGTGGCTGCTGTGGCTTCTGTTGTACATGGCATTCTTTGCATGTTGGCATGGGACAGCTTGGATTCCCGCATACAGTGCACTCACACCATGGACATTAGCTGTCAGCTGTGCATGGCATCACACCACCACTGACATGGGTCCCGCATACTCAAGGCATTTGGGCCACTGGACCAGGCACTTGTGTGTGTGCATGCTGCATGTAATGTGTAGCTGTGCTATGCATTTGTCCAGTGCAGTGTCCCTGCTGCAACACACACCTATTAACAATGTTGTCTGTCGCAACCATTTGTGTACACATGTCAGCCCTGGTCATGGACACTTACACCTGGCTGTCCTTGCATGTTTACATTCCTGTTGTTGCTCATGGTGTGTGTGTACACACTGGCTACTGTCTGTACCACCATGTCCCCATTGGTGTTGTCCCCATTGCCACTGCTACATCACTACCTTGCCTTTACATTAGTGTATGTACATACATGTGCATTGCAGCATTGCATGTTGTGGATATGGTCTGCCATGCATGCACCTGCAGTCCACAGCATCTGTGTCTGCCATTTGTGGCTTTATGTGGCATGTGCGTTGTGTGGGTCGTGTGTTCCCCATATGTGTTGATCTGCTTGGTTCGCCATGTACCGTATTGTTTCCTGGGCACATCATCCTACCTGTGTTGTTCCTCCCTCACACCTCTGCAGGGGCATGTTGGTTTAGGTGTGACAGACCCACTGCTGCTTGGGGATTCACTGGCCCACAGTGTACTGTGCCATTTACATTCAGGTACCTGTCACTGTCCACACGCATGTGTCATTCTACATGTGGTAACAGACCTGTTCCCCCCACCTCACCTGTGTGTGGTTACAGTGTGTGCCTTACCTTGTGCTCCATATGTTCCTGTGCTGGCTCATGCACTGTCATGGCACAGTGTGCCACGTGCATGCCACTATGGTGCTTGTGGCATGCATAATGGTGCATGTGGGTTTTACTTATCATGCATTCCCCCTTTGTTCATGTCCTCATAGACTGCCCCTCACATTCCTGTGTGTCCCAGTACTGTTCACAGGCACAGCCCACTGCACACTCTGTTCCCTACTCTTATTTGTCAGGGAACTTGTGTTTCTGCAGTTGCCATTGTGTTGATTGTGTGTGATCCATGGTGCAGGCACACAGGCCATCCACCAGTACATTGCATGGTCATGTTGTACACGTGCCCCATGTGTGCACCACCACTGGTGATGCTGCCCAGGAGTGTGGAGTGGACTGCTGTACTGGTACACGGCACACCACCACCCTCACCCAGGACGCACTCCAGGATGTGTGGTGTCTGTCCACATTCATTCACATCTGTGCATGTCATACCACTCACTTGTATGGTTTTACACACAGTCACACCAATTATCTGTTGGCTGTCATATGTGGCAACCGTTCCTTGCTGTGCATGCGGTGGCCCTCTGTGCCACATCACTGCAGTTGTGCTTTCATGGGTTCATTCCCACATGCAACTTTCATACCTCTCAACTGCTATGTATTCCACATGGTGCTATGGTATTCACACTCACATTTACTCTTGCTACTCACAGGTTTACTGATGTTCCTCATACTGTTTGAGCTAGTTGTGGACACATATGAATTACATCATTGAACTGGGTTGATAGCCACATTCATTATCACTCACTATATGGGGCCCACTAATTGTATGCCTATTATTGTTTCATTTGAGACAGTGCTACACATTGTATCCCTTTAATATGATATTTGATGGCCAGTGCTATGTTTATTACTGCTGCATGATTGAGAGGTCTGGCACCCATGCATACATGCTTCACCATGGCACACATTCATTATCATCCTGGGACTATCATCACATATTACTACTGCTCACATGCATCTCCTACGTGTCCCACTCCGCATGCTGTATGTGTCCAGTCCACTGACTCATGTACAGTCTGGCTGCTTAGGTGGGATGCTATCATCTCCTCCTGGCTTGTTAGGGGTACATCTTGGCTCTCTCTTCCACCAGTGGCCAGTGCACTCCTGCGGTTCTGTGCTAGCTTCTCTTTTGTCCTGTGCTTCTTATCATTATAGTGCTTCTGCAGCCCTCTAATGGTCCTCTTTGCATGTGCCACAGCATTGGCATGCCTGACAATTTCCTCCCACTGCTTCTTCCGTTTATCTCTTGTGGCCTTACTGCCATCTCTGGCACATAGGATGGCCACATCAGCATCTGCCTCCTGGATCAATGTATCAGTCTCCTGCAGCGTGAAGTTTGTTTTCCTCCTCTTCTTGCTCCCATTGCCCTGTGTGGGTTCACCTCTGCCTTGTGGCCTGCTGCTTTTCTTCTTTCTCTTACCCCTTTTGCCCTAGGGCTGTTGCTCCATGCTTGTTTGCGACTTGCTCCTTCCACTTCCATCTGTTGGTTGCGGCATCATTCTGCACCTACATTCTGCATCATGCCTGCTGTTTGCGTGTTTTTATAGGATGCAGCTTGTGACTTATGTCCTTCCAGTTTGCGTCGATGGATTTATGACTTGCACCTGAATTTGGCACAATGCCTTGACCGCAGCATTTCTGGACGCAAGTTGTGCATGGCGCAGTCTGTGTCTTCCTTTCTGAATCCGGACCTGTTTGTTTAATGAAAACAAGGTTCTTGCAAAAATATTTGTGTTTTACAGTCCAATTGAAGATTTTGTGGAGTCATGTCACGATATTTGTATTTATTTTAGGTTGTTGTCATCCATTGCACTGCTGCTATTGTTCTGTGGAATCTTTATACTACTTGTGATTGCTAATGACTGTAAATAACAGTAAACATTTTAGCAGTATTTAACATTAGTTCAGCTCAGAATAACTACTAAACTGAATGCTAAACTGATTGACTGCTTTTATACTGCTAAGGAACTCTATTTTTGCTGTCAGAAGGCCATCCGCAAGCTAATATACTGTTACTATAGCAGTCTGCTTGGGTAAGGACTTCTATGTTCAATGTTAAACTAATTGGCTTTATATTCTTAATGCTTCTCTTTTATTGATGTTACTATGATCCCTATTTGCTATTGCTGTTGCAATAATGTGTTCTGGAGGTCCCAGCCATCTCAGAAAATATATAGGTTAGGAGAAGGCAGTACAGAGAAGGGCAACCAAAGTGGTGCATGGCCTACACCAGAAGCACTGTGGGGAAAGACTCAGGGAGTTAAATATGCACTCTCTAGAGGCAAGGAGGGAAAGGGGAGACATGACAGACGCATTTAAATACCTCAAAGGTATCAATAAGGTACAGGAAGATTCAATTCTGCTGAGAAAGAGATGTTCAAGGACAAGGGGGAATAATATGTAGCTGGAAGGGGGGAGACTTAGAGGGGATGTGAGGAAATACTTTGTACAGATAGGGTGGTGGACACCTGGAACAGCCTGCCAGCAGAGGTACTGTAAAGGGTACCAAAATGGTAACAGGTTTCACACATACATGGGATACCCATAAGTGGACCTTGGTAACAGGGCTGGTGCTCCGGGGGGGATTAAGGCTGGTGATCAGTTATGGTCCATGGTAGCACAGTAGGTAGGGACCTTAGGACAGACTAGGTGGCCAGGAGATCCTTTTCTGCCAACAGCTTCTATGTTCAACGTTAAACTAATTGACTTTATAATCTTTATGCTTCTCTTTTCTTGATGTTACTATGACCCCTATTTGCTGATGCTGTTGCAAACATTTGTTCTGGAGATCCCAGCCATCTTAGAAAAGATATAGATAGGGTGAAGACAGTATAGAGAGGGCAACCAAAATGGTGCATGGCCAGCACCAGAAGCATTGTGGGGAAAGACACAGGGAGTTAACTATGTACTCTTTAGAGGAAAGGAGGGATGGGGAGACATGATAAAAGCATTCAAATACCTCAAAGGTATCAGTAAGGTACAGGAAGGTTCAATTCTGCTGAGAAAGAGATATTCAAGGACAAGGGAACATGATATGTAGCTGGAAGGGGGAGACTTAGAGAGGATACAAAGAAATACTTCTTTACAGATAGGTTGGTGGACACCTGGAACAGCCTGCCAGCAGAGATAATGGATACCAAAACTGCATCAGGTTTCAAACATGCAGGGGATACCCATAAGGGGACCTTGGTAACTGGGCTGGTGCAGGGAGGGGTTAAGGCTGGAGATCAGTTATGGTCCATGGCAGCACAGAAGGTAGGGACCTTAGAGCAGACTAGGTGGGCCAGGAGATCATTTTCTGCCAACAGCATCTATGTTTCTATGTTAGTAAATAGCTGGTATGTAAACATTATACATTCATGCTGACATCAATTTTAAGATGTTAAATATGAAGCCTATGGTACCAGTAACACAATGTCATTGACACGTACTGCTCAAATATTCAACCTCCATGGGTCAACCTGTTGTCAATTTAAATCAAAAATATGTATTTCTATAGAAGTCAGGACCATAAAGAAAAAGAGAGAAAGAAAGAAAACAAACACAGAAGAAAAAGTGTGCATAAAATAAGCCAAATCAAGGGGGAGAGTAATATGTATAAAGCAAGTGAGCAGTACTGAAATGCATTTTCATTATACTTGTGAAAAGATGAAAGCTCAAGTAAAATATAGGTCCTAAATATAGAAAACAATTGAAAAGGATAAAAAGGAAGGGAAATGGTCCTAGATGCAGTAGAAAAGAACAAAATAACCAAAAAATCAAAGAAGCCGACTGGCATAAAATTTAAAACGACAAAACAGTGAATGACATTTGACAGATTATAAAGGGCAACATATTATCATTTGCAATAGTTACATTAAAAGGATCAAGAAATATAACAACAAATGATGACAAGTAAGATGGCTAAATAAGGATGTGGAGAAAGTTACTCAACAACAAAACTAAACGTGCAATAAAATATCTGAAAACAAAAGCCATGACATAATCACATGGTCAGAATATTAAACATTTTAAAAGAAATGTAAAAGCAAAGGTAACCATTTCAAAAGGAAAATGGAACTCAAACTTGCAACAGATGCAGACAAGAGCAACAGCAAGCAATTGTGCAGTTACATCAAGAGCCTAAACAAACAAAAATAAGAATATAAGTAATAGTAATATAAAAGGGGAAACAGTAAAAAAGCCAGTGGAGATAGCAAACCAGTGTAATGAATATTTGTGTTCCTTAGTCAGACACAATCACAACTCAGTCCCCTGCCCCTGCCCCTGTACATTACCAGGAAGGCCAACAGAAATAATATAAATACAGACAACAACTGCAAAAAATTCAGAATAAAAAAGTCTCCACTAAAATGCTGAAATAAAATTTTGGAATAAACCATAACCAGGCACCTCTTCAAAATATATATTTTTTTAATTAATAAATACAGGTTCCTGGTCAAATTCTACAATCACTACTTAAAGATATAAGTTAGCCACATGTCTAACAGTGATTTCAGTGACCGAGAGCAGCAGGGATTCACAAAAGGACAATCACGTACCACAAATGTAATTTGTCTCTATGAAAATGTTACCCAATTCTTGGATAACTATACCTGATAGACATAATTTCTGTTATACCTTTGCAAAACATCTGCCACTGTACCACATTTGGTAGTCATTGAAAAAATGTCTTCCCTAGCTATTCATCCCTGTATTATAAACAGTAGAACCCAGACCAGCCAAACCATATAAAGATTCATTACTGTAAGCCGTGTGTTCTGATACTTAACACTTGTAGGGTAAGTTAGTGCATCTGGACTTATTTGCTGCACATGCATCTCAATTGTCATGGGGTCCTGACCATGTTTACCCTTCCTCAAGCCAAACTAGCTACAGTATGTCTTACAACTCCTGGTAGGTGACATCACTTTAGATTATGTATTACTGTGGCAAGCCATTATTTTCAACAAAAAGTATACATTTTAAAAAGACAGTGATGTGAACTGAGAAGCAATTTGTGTAGGTGAATCATCATATGCTAGCCTAGATATTTCCAGGTTGCATTCAGTTAGCCTAACCAGTGGGAACAGAAGGGGAGAGGGATACAGATCTGAAATAGAACCATTTAACCCATTTGTGATTTAAAGTTACATTACGGAAATGCAGCCTCCAGAACTGGACACCGTATTCCAAATAAGGCCTCACCAGTGATTTGCACAGTTGCATCACCACCTCCTTCCTTCTACTGGTGATACCTCTCCTTATGCACCCCAGCAGCCCACTGGTTTTTCCCACAGCCTTGGTACATTGTTTAGCCACCTTTAGGTCCTCCAATATAATTGCCCCCAAATCCCTTTCCTGTTTGGTGACCATCAGTTTCTCCCCTTCCCCATAATCCTCCCCTGTATTCCTGCAACCCAAATGCATGATTTTGCACTTTTTTGCATTAAATCTCAGCTGCCACACTTCAGACCATTCCTCCAGTTTACCTAGGCCACTCCTCATTTTTTCCACCCTTCCCAGAGTGTCCACCCTGTTGCAGTTCTTAGTGTCACTTGCGAAGAGGCACACATTCCCCTCCAGCCCCCCCACAATTTCACTTATGAAGACATTAAACAGGACTGGGCCCAGGACTGATCCCTGTGGCACCCTGCTGGTCACACTCCTTTCCTTAGATTGAGCACCATTCACCATGACTCTCTATCTTCTATCATTCAACCAGTTCCTAACCCAGTTTACCACCTTGTGACCCACTCCCAGGCTGCCCAGCTTGTTCACAAGTCATATGTAAATGTTAATGCATTTGCAGCCATAGTAGCTCTGCCAGACTTTGTTTTGAAGTAGAAGGGGCATGACAACTTTATTTAGAAATTAAAATCCTGAGAGATTCATACATGAAGAATGGGTAATTTGAACTAGGCCCAACCTGGGATTTTGAAGAAAGTATATTATCCAATCTGTCAGCACATTCAAAAGCTTGAAAGTGCCACTGTCCCAAAGGAGTCAATCCATTTTGCCTGGGTAATGGATACTAATAGTGCAACATCTGCTCCAGAGCCATGCATAGTTCACATTATCTGAACTCTCCGAAACTGAATGACTAGTACCCCTAAACCTCTATCCAAATTCCAAAGGGCTCATTGATGCTACCGGATGTCCAAACTGAATGTATGATAGCCATAAAGGCTGGGATGGCTTTACTATTCTTGTGTTGTTTCCCACTTCCTGTACCAGTTTTTTTCATAGTAAGCCATATTCCAGTCTTGGAAATACCATAAGAAGCATATATCAAGGCACCATCCCCTGCTACCTCACTAGCTTGTGCTCTAGCACAAGTTTTGCCTCCAGATTAACATTGTAAATTACCATGATTTGCACATTGTACATTTTTTGTTTACATTATTTAAATTACTTTATTGATCTTGTTTTGCACTAGTTATACTGTATCAGCTTTCATTTATCCTTTCCTCCGAGTCACACCAAATTAGAAATAAATAAATACATAAATGGAGGCAGTATAATGTAGTGGTTAAGAACACTGAGCTGCAAACAGGACAGGTGATCAGTGCAATGGCCCAAGGAACCATGCCCACCAACAGTGCACAATGGGCAGCATGAACACACACCCCTGAAGGTCCCATAACAGCCACCCGCAGGGGGGTGGCTCAACGCCAGCCAGCAACTCGGCACACCACGACATTGCACAGAGGTGGTCCCTGCTGCACAATGGCCACATGACTGTGCAATGACAGTCACATGGCACAGTGCACCAGCAGCACCACAGCAACAACAGTGGCAGCCGGGGCGCATGCCCACCCCACCAACAACCGGCACAGGTGTCCAATGGATGAGCCACAGTGGCATGCACCACACACAGAGTGACACACACACCTGCAATGGCACAGGTGGCCATGCCCACACCAACTCCCCCCACCACCCCCCATGTACAGTGTGAAGGACCATAACAGTGCTTACCTGCTGGTGCCGGTCCAGCGCCATCATGGCACACTGCTCCCTGCTGAGTGGCTGCAGCCCTGGCTGCCATCATTCCTCCAGTCCTGGGAATGGAAAGAAGACAGGTGCACATCAGTAACCGACCACAGCAGCTGCCCCCCCACCCCTGAGCACAGGGCGTGCCCCTGCCCAACACGTCCCGCATGCCTGAATGGCTGCATTGCAATACAAGTGGAAGCTGGCAATGCCACCCCATGATGCACACAATGACAGTGTACCCCTCTGCAGGGAATGCCAGGCAGCCAAGTCAACACCACAGTACAGCACCAGGGCAGACATGCAACACGTGGGATGACCTACCTGGCTGTGGCACAGCCCCACACCTGGCACATGCCTGAAGCCTCCTGAGCCTGTCTGGATCCCACTGCATGAGGTCCCCATAGAGGTGGTAGCATTTCTCACCAGTCCTGGGCACCCCCATCCTGTGCTCCAGGCTGGCAGCAACCTACTGCCACACAGTGGCCCTGGCTCGCAGCAGGGGCACCTACCCAAAGAGCTGGGGGCGTGGGGCTTCACGCAGGCCACAAGGTTGTCCAGCTCCACTTGTGACCAATTCTGAGCACGTCTTCCTCTTCCCTGCACCATGGTACCAGTAGCAAGTTTGGCAGCGAAAATTGCGGGAGGAGGTGCATGTGTACGCAACATGTGCCTTATGCATAATGCATGGGACAATGCACAGTGCCCATCCATTGCACAGTGCCAGAGATGCACAGTGTGGGCATGGCTATGTGGCGTCATGGGCTCAGAGGTCTGACCCAGGGGTCAGGGGTCACCCACTATTGTACAATGCGCACATGTGCGATAGAGCATGGCACCCCATGCGCTACCCTGCACGTAGCCGGCCGTGCACAATGTCACTGCATCATGCTGTCCATGATTGACACCATGATAGCGTGACAAACATGCGCGCTGCGGCCTGCGTATTGTACTGCAACTTGGTCTGGAGCAATCCCATTGTGCATGGCGCAATATCATGCTATTCAGATGCCACATGCAAATGAGCTCATCAGCCCATAAGTGGCACAGTCGGGTGCACTAGCATGTCATTACTGTTGCGCCCGACCTCATTTGCATGTGTTGCGCCTTATAAGTGCTACGGAACAGGCTTGCACCACTTACCTTGATAGGTAAGTGGTGCATGCCACTGCAGCACACTGGGAGTGGACAGCACTGCAGGGTGGGATGGACCAGGGAGATGCTGCCACTGATGCACTGTGCTGTCCATGTCCACAGGCAGCATCATGTCGGCACATGAGGAGGGCGAGGAGTGGGGGCCTGCAGAAAGCGCAGGCCCAACTTCACAAAGGCCAAGACTGATGCCCTGTTTGAGGCCTACTTGGACAGGGAGCCCCTGTTTATCAGTGCCATGGGCACACCACAGGCCAGGGCTGGTGCATGGGAGGAGGTGACAACCTACGTGAACCAGCACAGCAGCCACCAGCAGTCGGAGCAGGAGTGCCACAAAAAGGTGGGAACAGATAAACGGAGGATCAAGGAGAAGGTGGAAGCCATCTGGACATCCTGTACTGCCACCGGGGGAGGGATGGCGGATGCACCCACCCTAATGCTGCAGGAGGAGTTGGTGGCAGCCACCATGCATTGCACCATGATGGAGGGTGTGCCTGGAGGAGGATTCCAGATGGGTGGCAGCCCATCACTGCATGGTATGTATGTCTGACACACACAGCTGGTGGCACAGAGGGTGCATACATGGGCCTGCTGGTGTGCATGCATCCGGCATGCATGCCATGTGCATGTGTGCACACCCACGTGCATGCCATGCTGCAGGCCATTTGCAGCAGCAGTGTACTGGGGTCACATGTGGGCATTGCATCATTGACATGCCATAGTTCTCTTGCAGCACCAGCACACCTCCATGCAGAGGATGGGGTGCCAGCAGCGGCAGCACCGGTGGATGCGGGTATAGACCGGGATGACCAGCCATCCACATCCACTGGTATCTGGGGGCCCAACAGGCTGCATCTTGGCACCTCGGTGCAAGCAGATGTCCTGGACCTGGGGTCAGATGAGGCACTGGATGTGATCCTACAGGATGCCAGCCTTGGTGTCCTGTGTTTGGAGACACAGATCGGGGCAGGGTCCAACTCTGATGAGGACTACTCTCAGCTCCTGGACAGCATGGGTGACATTGTGGGTGTGTCACCCCTACTGGCATCTGACACAGGCATCACACCCAGTGCTCTGCCAGAGGTGGAACAGCTGCCTGCCACCACTGCATGTGCGGTGGTGTGCACTGCCATGGCTGTGCACTGCGGTGGTGGTGGTATGGCTGCACAAGCACAGGGCAGCATACAGTGGCCAGATGGGTGACAGCAGCAGGTTGTGGGTGCCACCGGGCAGCAGTAGACATGGTTTTCCACCGGTGCACCAGCCGTGCCCATTCCCCCTGCAGACCCCACTGTGCAGCGTCCACCAGAGTGGGGGGCTGTGCAGCATGGTCGGTCGCCACAAGAGAATCGATGTCGGACACTGACCATCTGGCTGAGCACACCCGTCTGCAGTGGGGGTCCATTCAACAACAGGTGCTGCTTGCCACTGGAGTGCATGCACTGCATGTGGAGGTGCGCCAGGTAGCTGAGCAACAGGAAAGGGGCACTGCGCAGATCCTGGCAGGGATTGAATGCACGCAGGAGGCCACAACTGCATACTTAGATCGCATTGCCTGTGCAATCACGGATGGCTTTGCATTGCTGGCTGCCACAGGGCATGGCCGTGCACAGGTGACCCCCCTCAGTGCACTGTCCACCCCACGGACCAGGCGTCGGGTGACCCCAACACAATCAATGTGGGCTCTGATGTAGGCATCCCAGGCACACCCAGGGCTGGCCTGTTTGGGTGTCTGCACACCCCCACGAGGGCACTGTCACAGTCCCGCAGTTCCATCCCTGGGGGGCTGTTACAGACTCCCTCAGCTGATGTGCAGCCGTGTCTGCCGATCAGCCCTGGCGCAGCCACCCCCATAGCCGTGGTGGCCATGGTACCGTGCAGCGGCCCTGATCTGCAGGCCACCCTGACCGCAGTCTGCAGCTGCTGCCCTGTGCACACGAGTGGTGGGTGTGTGTGTGTGTGTGCCTACCACTGGTGCCGCACCTGTGTGTTGCACTGCACACTGCCTGTGTGTGTCCTTGCCTGGCCACTGGACTGTGTGGTGTGGGCATGATGAGGGCAGTCTAGCACTGATTGCACCTGTGCGCTGGTGCAATGCATCTGATTCATGCCACATGCCAATGCCTGGGTGTGTGTGTGTGCATATGTGTGTGTGTGTGTGTGTGTGTGTGTGTGTGTTGCTGTGTGTGGTTGTGTGCCAATGGCTCCCCTACCCCTGTATCATGCTTCTGTTTCTGTATGCCCATTGCCGTGCACTCACCTGCTTGTGTGCTGTACCTGTTAGTGTGGCCCATGCATGTGTACTGCACCACCTACCTGTGTGCACCATAGTGTTCCTGTGCTGTATCCAGGTGGTGTCATGCCTGCCGGAGAAGCTGGGGTTCCCTCCACCCAGGGGGTGGCTGTTCACCACCCTCCAGCCCATTGCCTCCATCGTCCCTACTACTGTCACCCTCATCAGCCTCGACAGCTATCCCATGGTCAATGGCCATGTTGTGCAATATGGAGCAGGCCAGGAATAAGCCACAGGCTTTTGAGTGGCTGTACTGTAGGGCACCTCCTGACCTGTCTAGGCAATGGAACCATGCCTGCAGCATGCCAAAGACACACTCAATGATGATGCACATGCTAGCGTGTGCCTCGTTGTACCATTCCTCTGCTGGGGACGACGGGCGCCGGTAGGGGGTGAGCAGTCAGGTCCTCAGCAGGTATGCACTGTCACCTGTGTGGAGAATGACATGGTTAGCCCTCTGCTATTCTGTGCTTTGCCCCTTGCCTGTCCCTGACACCCACGCCACCATGCACACCCTGCCCAGCCCCATCCCCATGTCTGCTCTACCCATCGCCCCTTGCCCATGCCATCCTCATCCACTAGGTGGCCTGTGGGGATGTCCCCCTGTTCAAACCTGTGGCACAGCACAGAGCTGTGCCAGATGAATGTGTCATGTGAACTCAGAGGGTGTGTGGCAAAGACATTGGTGATGCGCCCCGTGGTATCGCACACCACCTGGCAGTTGACACTCAGGCTCCCCTTCCTGTTGATATATGCAACACCCTCAGGGCCAGGTGGCATGTGGATGCCCAAGTGGGTACAGTCAATGGCTCCAATCATGCCAGGCATGTGTGCCACCCTGTGGAAGTCCTGCATGGTTGCTGTATGCTCCGCCTGTGTGCTGGGGAAATGGTTATATTCCAAAGCATGTGGCAGCAGTGCATTGAGGAACTGTGTAAGAAGGCAGGATGCAGCCAACTGGGTGATGCCTTTGGTGCCCCCTGTTGGTCTTTGGAGGGTGCCCGTGGCAAGCAAGCACATGACAGCTGTCACCTTCGTCTCCACAGACATGACATGGCTCCGTCTGGTGGGTGCCTGCATCTCCTCACTGCACAGCTCACAGAGCTGCCTCAGAATGGCTCTGTTCAGGTGGTACCAGCCCACGATCTCCATGTCGGTGTAGTTCTCAAAGGTGATGTGGGCATGGTACCACCTGTGCCGGGCATACCACCGACGGGCCCTTCCTTGTCCACATTGCTGTTCCTCCGGCCCTTTCACACCCCTCATTACTGCCTCCATCAAGAAGGGCGCACTATGCATGGCCCTTGCTGTCCACTGTCCCACTGGGCAGTTGGCTGCTGGCTGTATGCCACCCTGGTACATGGTATATGTGTGTGTGTGTGTGTGTGTGTGTGTCTCTCTCTCTCTGTCCCTCTCTCCCTCTCCCAGGCCACCTCTCTGTCCCTGTCCCTCAGTGTGTGGCCTTTGTCTGTTTTTCTGTGTCTCTCTCTGTCTCTCTCTGTCTCTCTCTGTCTCTCCCTCTCACTCTCACCCCTGGCGCAAGTGCTGTCTGTGTGTTTACGCCCTGTATTTATAGGAACAAGTCTGCTTGGAGCAACTTCGATTTGCTCCATACTTGCCCCATGGTTTCAGGGTTGAATATGCCACTGCACTGGATATTCATGGGAATGCCCCCTGCACTTGTGCCTGCATTCATTATAGTTGCGCATTGGTGCAATGGATTTTTGCACTGTGCACTGGCTCCCGCTGAATATGGCTCCTTGGCACAATTCCACATTTGCGCCAGCACAACTCAGTTGCGCCATGCGCAACTGCTCTGAATATCTGGGCCATTATGTCTGTGCCCAGGTTATTTAAAATAAGAACAATGAAATTATACAAATAAAACAAGACCTAACCTGGATTGTATGTACAACTCTCCCACACTATAAAAATGAGGGGGGATACAGCAGGTCTCTTATGTGGGTTAAAAACCCAAGAGGTTAATTTATTTTTTCTTTTGGATAAAACCAAACCCTATTAAAAATATGTGTTACAAGGGTCCTGCACTTACAAGTTGTATCTCCTGTGCTGTACTGAACAGAATGCCATCTGGGTAGCTCCCTGTAGGGCAGCAGCAGCCCCTAGAGACCATATTTATGATAGGACATCTGCCAATCAAGTGGGGAAATTCATGCCTTACAAGAATTTAGGTTTTATTTTTTGCCTAATGGGTTTCTTTTCTAAGAAAATGCCTTACAATGGAATTGATGATTGTTTAGAAAGCTCTCTAACACTATATAAATTAAAAAGAGAGCCTAATAAAAATGTTTTAAAAACTTAATGATGCTTTAGAGCACATGACCTTGAAGGTGGGTATAAAAGAGCTGGCTCAAGTGTATTCCAGCAGATAGGGTCAGTTCCTGCTGGTTGGTGTAGGCAGAGGACTGAGGGGAGTCCCATACTACAAACTGAGTGGAAACTGGTGAAGAGTTTGCCACGTTCTTGAAGCCTTATTTGTGTTTATTTTCTGCTTATTATTTTTATTTACAAAATCTTTATTTTGCACCTGTTTTGAAAATGTTTATGAAGTAATAAACATCATACTAGACAAAGTGTGTTAAACGTAATTATCCTTGTTGTGTCCATCTATTATCCCAAACTGTTACAGTTGGTCTTAGAAATGGGATAACTGCTGGCAGCATCTTGCCAGGGATAGGAGATGCTGATTCAGCGGATACCGACAGGTATCCCAGGTGGACATGGCCATATGCTCCAGGAGGATTTAGAGAAGAAAGCCTTGGGTGTCCTGAAGAGGAGGATGGCTGAACAGACAGGAACTGCACTGACACTACACAAGAAAAACCCATCCCCAGTCCATCCTTCTCTCTGCAGCCTACCTCCCTGAAAGAAGTAAAAGATCTTATCCTTCAGCTGGACACTAGGAAAAGTGCTGGGGCCGACCTCATTGACCCGTACTTCTTAAAGGTCGGCTACCGTGTCCTCGCAGTCCCAATTACTCATCTCTTCAACTTATCCTTGTCCCAGGGTGACCTACCGCCCATTTGGAAAAATGCACTTGTGGTCCCTTTGTTCAAGTCAGGAGATCCTACTGATCTCAATAACTACAGGCCAATTTCCCTACTTCTAATCCTGTCAAAGATGCTGGAGAAAATAGTGAACTCCCAGCTTCGGAAGTACCTGGAATCAGAAAAATTGCTCAACCCATTACAATCCAGTTTTAGAGCACAGCACAGTACAATCTCTGTTCTAGCCAAGGTGAAAAATGACTGGCAGTTTGAATTAGACAAAAAAAACTTTGCGCAGTTTTCTTGGACCTAAGCAAGGCATTCGATACCGTTGATCACAGACTGCTTCTGTCGTCCCTCCAGAACATTGGTTTGGATTCCCTATCCCTTAAATGGTTCTCCAACTACCTCTCAAGATGACTTCAACAAGTAAAGGCAGAAGAGCATTTTGTCCACCAAAACCCCAATTGAGGGGTGTACCGCAAGGTTCCATTCTTGGTCCCTTGCTCTTCACCATTTATATTAACAACGTAGATGCCCCCATCAAAGAAGCACAAATACACCTATTTGCGGATGATACGGTACTCTATGCTAGTAGCACCACACCTGAAGTGGCCTGTAAAGCCCTTCAAAATTAATTTATTCTGCTGCAACATCAGCTTATAAACCAGAAACTGCTGTTAAATGCAAAAAAAAAACAAAGCAATGTTCCTCTCGCCCCTTCAAAATGCAATAAATCAAGCAATTGCTGGGACACTCCAGCAGATCACTACCATTCTAGGTGAGCAGTTGGACTACGTACCAAAGTTCAAGTACCTGGGGGTCTGGTTAGAACATAGACTTACTTTCACAGATCACTTAGAAGAACTGGCAAAGAAACTTAGACAAAGACTTGGTCTGTTCTTTAGGATTAATAATCTCCTCACAAGGGACGCTAAACTGAAACTGGTTCAAACTACCTTTCTTTCCCTATTGGATTACGCAGACTTTCTATATAGTCAGGGACCTGCAGGTACCCTAACCAAACTCGATACACTTTATCACAGAGCCAAAAAATTTATCACGGGTCTTCCATACTCAACCCACCACTGTGCATTGTACCGTATCACTATATATCTTTTTATATTAGGTTTTATTTGTGCTCAGTGCACCGGATATGTATATTTCTTTACTTTTATGAAAAATTGTGTCCTACCCAAAACTAGCTGTATCTTCTGTTCCAAACATATACTACCGTCAATGTTACCTGCTGATACTTTGTATATACTGTATTATTGTATCTCACTTTATTTGTATTATTACTTTTTTCTTGTGTGTTGCATCCCATGGCCCGGATATTCAAAAGGGATGCGCCATGCACAACAGAGATGCACCAGCGCAAGTACGGATATGCACCATTGTGCGATATTCAGCGGGAGGCAACTGCATCGAGCAAGTTGCAATGCGCAAGAGTGCAATAGTAATGAATGTATGCACAACTGTAGGAGGAGGAACCATGAATAAAATGTGCAGTGCGATATTCAACAGCATGAGCCATGTGCAATAGGGGAGCTGGCGGAAGTTGCGCGATAGCGGAAATTATCCAAAACAAAAAGGAAGAAGAGAGAGGTGCAAGAATGCTACAGGGAAGCCACAGGCAAGAGCGAGGTGACAGGAACAAGGCAGAGGGTAGCAGTGAGCAGGACAGGGCATACCTGGAGTCAACCAGGTACAGTAAAGGAGTGGGGAGCCTGTGCCACAGGACAGCCACAGCCAAAGGCCAGAAGTGTACCCGGTGCAGGGGGAGCATCACAAATGGACAGCGGGGGAAGCGGGATAACAGCTGCCGGGGGGGGAACACCAGCCAGGGACATGGCCAGTGCCACCTTCCAGATGGAGGTGGTAATGAGGGGTGTGAGAAGGCAGGCTGCAGGGAGGCGCGGCCGTGGAAGGGCTCGTTGGTGGTATGCCCCGAACAGGTGGTACCGAGCCCACACCACCTTCGAACACTATTCTGACACAGAGATTGTGGGCCGGTACCGCCTGAACCGAGCGATTCTGAGGTGGCTCTGTGAGCTGTGCAGTGATGAGATGCAGGCACCCACATGACGGAGCCATGCTCTGTCAGTGGAGACAAAGGTGACAGCTGTCATGTGCCTGCTCACCATGGGCACCTTCCAGAGACCAACAGGGGACACAACAGGCATAACCCAGTTGGCCGCGTCATGCCTACTCACACAATTCCTCGGTGCACTGCTGCCACATGCAGCGGAATACATCCATTTCCCCAGCACACAGGCAGAGCGCACAGCACACATACAAAAGCTCCAAAGGGTAGCACATATGCCTGGCATGTTCGGGGCCATTGACTGCACCCATGTGGCCATCCGCACGCCACCTGACCCAGATGCTGTGTCCTACATAAACCGGAAGGGATATGCCAGCATCAACTGCCAGGTGGTGTCCGATATCAGGGGGCACATAACCAATGTCTGTGCCACGCACCCTGGAGGAGCACATGATGCCTTCATCTGGCACCAGTCCACACTGTGCCACAGGTTTGAGAGTGGGGACATCCCCACTGGCCACCTAGTGGGTGAGTATGCACATCACGCAGGATGACATGAGCAGACGTGGGGGGGTGCATAGTCAGAGGTGCCATAGGTACCGGCCTTGAAGGCCCATGGCAGAGCGATGCAGACCACCATACTAATGTCCACCCTCTACACACAGGTGACAGTGGCTACCCACTCCATCCATGGCTGCTCACACCATACTGGTGCCCCGTGATCCCATCGCAGCCACGGCACAATGAGGCACATGCCACAACATGGAATGTCATCAAGCGGGTGTTCAGGATGCTGAAGGCACGTTTCCAGTGCCTGGACACATCTGGCGGTGCCCTACAGTACAGCCCCTCAAAGGCCTGCATATGCCATGCACAATGGGTGGGCTACAGGGGGATGGACAGTCACACATATTGACTCTGCTCCCTTGTCCTAGGAGGACATCGCTGGACGGCGATGGAGCATGGAGTGCAGGAGCTGCTGCAGCTAGTGCAAGCATCCCTGGAGATTCTACAGCGGATAGAGCGGGACGGGGTCCGGCTCCGCAGTGGACCGAGGTGCCACAGGAATGGAGAGCGGAGCAGGCAATAGGCCCTCCATGCCTCCTGAGTGACCTAACCCCCCTTGACCCACCCTTGCACCCCTTCTTCCCTCTCCCATTTGTTCACCCTTGCCCCATGCCCGCCCCCACCTGGTTTGTGGGCCTTTCCCCCCACCCTTGAATATAATTGTATATATGTTTTATTGTTCATACTGCTCAACACATACATTTTGTTATGACAACTGTGGTGGTCTCTGATTTGCAGCGGGCTACAGGTGCTTGGCTGCAGTGGTGCACATGGTGTCAGGGGTGGTGCAGGCTTGGGCGTGTGTGTATGTCTGGCAGGGACCCGCCTATGGTGTGGGCAGGGGACTCGGTCACTGTCTGTAGTATGTGTGTTGCTCTCTGTGCACTGGACACCTGAGTGCAGTGGTTCATGGTGCATGCACTGTGTCCATGGTGCCCCTGTCAGACTGTCCATGGCCTGTGCAGCTGACACCCTTGCATGTCTGTGCTATGCACTGTCTGCTGGCATGTCAGTGGTGGCTGTCCATGCTGGCCACCCCCTGTACCCAGCGCAATTCCAGATTGCCTCCTGTCACTGGTATGGTGCACATCTGCCTCGGGTGGCACTGTGACCTCCACTGGTGTTGTCCCCCCTCCATGCTGTCGCTTGTGTCTGTTGCAGGGAATGTGCTCCAATGTCTGTCACTTGTGCTCCACCCACATGCTGGTGGCGGACGGATTCATGGTGCATGCGCAGGGTGGCTGGTACACCTGTGCCATGGAGGGGTGCTGGCCGTGGGTAGACAGCTGCTGTGGCCACACACCAGTGGGATTGTTGCCCTGCTATTGTGTCCCTGTGCTGGTGTGCCTTTGGGTATGGGTGGGTGCTTGTCCGTGCACTGTGTTGCATGCTGTGTGGTGCATACTTCCGTGCACCACTGTGGGCATCTGTGTTGGCTGTTGGGGCCAGTGCTGGGACAGGGTGTGTGCTTGAGTGGGTGTGCGGGGTGTTGTACCACTGGTGGTGGGGTCCCGGGGAAGGCCCTGTCGCATGCGGGGTACCTCGTGTGCCGACGCATGGTCGATCTCTCAGCTGTGCCTCAGGGGGGCCGTGCAGGGTGGCACTGTGTCTGCAGTTGTTGCATCGGTGGCTGCTGCCACCCACTGCAGGGTGCTCACGGTGGGGCTGCCTTGCATGGCGCCATGGTGCACAGTGTTACATTGTCACAGTGGGGGTGGTGGCATGCATAGGGTGACATGCACTGTTGGGCGCTGCTCCTGAGCAGGGTGTCTGGGGATCACTGTGCAGGGTGTGCTTTGCATTAGTGGGATGGTGTAGCACAGGGTGGCCAGACCTCCTTGTGTTCTGGTCACAGCTTGCCGGGGGGTGTGCTGGAGCACCATGCCCAGCTGCAGAATTGTTGCTGGTGTCCATGGGCTGGTGGTTCTTCCAGTTCACCTCAGGTTGTACAGTTCATGGGGTGTGGGGGGCGCTGTCTGTTCTGCTGCATGCTCCTATGCCCATGTCTTCCATGGGTGGTGAACCCCTGTATCCTGTCCCTGCGCATCCCTGGTTGTGCTGATGTGCTGCTACCCTGCTCCACTGCACATCCCTGGTTGTGCTACTGTGCATCAGACCTGCACCACTGCACATTCCTGGTTGCACCATGGCGCGGTTGGCATGATATTCATTTGTGTTGCACAAGTGCATCTTGGTCTGCGCTGTGTTTGAATATCGCGCATGTTGCACATAGGCACACTGCACTTGCACCTGCTCCTGCTATTTTGTGGTGCAGTTTGAATATCTGGGCCCATGTATATTGTCCCTTGTTCCTTGTTAACAAACCCAGGTCCACCTCGAAAATTAGCTTGCTCAACGGTGATCACCTCGTTAAATAAAGACTTTGATTGACTGATTGATTGATTGGCCCCACAATTAACTGGTCATGTGCAGATCATATATAGCCACATGGACATGAGGGATGCCGAGGATTATGATAAAGTTAAAAGAGAAATCCTCAGGCAATATGACATCAATACGGAGACGTACTGTCAGAGGTTCTGGTTCTTGAAGATGTAATCAGCGGATACACCAAGAGAAATCTATGTCCGCTTGAAGGACCTCTGTTATAAATGGCTACAACTGGAAAGCAAACAGTCCACCAGGTGTTGGAAGTCATAATCATCAAGCAATTTGTAAAAGTACTGCTTCAAGACATCCAGATTTGGGTAAGACAGCATAAGCCAGAGGATGTTAAGAAGATCATCGCCTTGCTGAGGATTTACTGGCAGCCAGACCTTCCCAATTTCAATGCTCTCAAATGAGTAATCCAACCTCCACACATCCAGTAAGGAATCCCCCTTTACCTACTAGCACACAGACTGGGAGAAATAACTGGAGGGCTGAGAAGAAGGGGAGGATAACCCTCTCTGAACTCGTATGCCCCTGAGGGGCCTGCACATCTGCAGCCACTGCTGTAAGACATACAAACTGAATTCTGACTACAGAAGTGCTGGCCCTCATCAGGCCTGCACATCCGCAGCTGAAACATAGAAACATAGAAGTTGTCAGCAGATGGGGACTGTATGATCCATCAAGTATGCCTTTGGTTTCCTACCCCCCCCCTTACTTAGCTGCTTGCTTGAATATCCCACATTGTCTGTCCCATGCCTGCTTGAATTCCCCCACCATCTTGGCTCCCACTACTACCTCCAGCAGGCTATTCCATGGTTCCACAATGTGCTCTGTGAAGAATAATTCCCTAATATTGCTCCTGAACTTTCTTCCCATAAGTCTAAGGTCATGCCCTCTAGTCCTGTAGTAGTCTTTTAACTGGAAGAGGTTCTGCACGTGCACCCTGTTGTTGCCTTTAAGGTATATAAATGTTTCAATCATGTCCCCACAATTCCTGCGTTGCTCTAGGGAGTATAATTTGAGGTCATCTAGTCTTTCCTTTTACATTTTCTGATGCAAGCCCTGCACCATATTTGTTGCTCTTCTTTGTACCGTCTCCAGCCTATTTATGTTCTTCCTGAGGTATGGCCTCCAGAATTGGACACAGTACTCCAGGTGAGGCCTTACCAGGGACTGATACAGGGGCATGATTACTTCATACCTTCTGCTTATAATGCCTCTCCCTATGCATCCCAGGATGCCACTAGCTTTTAGTGCTGCCTTTTCACTTTGTTTACTGACCTTGAGGTCATCTGATATGATCACCCCCAGGTCTTGATCCTGCCAAGTATCCACCAGCTGCTCTCCTTCCATTGAGTACAGTTTCCCTGGGTTATGTTTTCCCAGGTGCATGACCTTGCATTTTTTTGCATTGAATTTCAATTGCCAGGTCCTGAACCACTCCTCCAGTTTTTGGAGATCAGCTTCCATGCTGTGCTGTTCCTCTGGTGTGTCCACCCTGTTGCTGATTTTGGTGTCATCTGCAAACAGGCACACGTTTCCCTTCAGTCCATCTGCAAATGTCGCTGATGGATATGTTGAAGAGGATCAGTCCCAGAACCAAGCCCTGTGGGACCCTGCTAGTCACCTTCCCCTCTTCTGACAGGGTGCCATTCACCCATGTAACCAGTTTCTGACCCAGTTCATCATCTCAGGCCTGACTCCCATGTTCTCCAGTTTTTTGATTAGTCTCCTGTGTGGAATGGAGTCAAAAGCTTTGCTGAAGTCCAGGTGAACCACATCTGCTGCCCCACCTGGATCCACTGTTTTGGTGACCCAACTGAAAAAATCTACCAGGTTTGTCTGACAGGAACTCCCTGCTGTGAAACTGTATTGATTTTTGTTGAGCTGACCAGTTTGCTCCAAAAAAGCTACTATTCTTTCCTTCAGCATATAGAAATTCCTGAAACCCAAACTGCAACAGTACTTCTGTCTGCAAAAGCATAGGTCACAGTGAGGCTCACACTTCTGCAGTCACAGATACTCATGCATGCTGTAAAACATACACAGCTGTGACTACAGGTACAAATCCACAAAGGTAGCACATCAGTGCATCTGTATCGGTAGCACATCGGTGCAGTTGCATTTGTGTCATCTGGAAACAGTTGCAAGTTGTTTGTCTTACCTGATGATGGCTGTCTGTGGTTGCTTGTGTGGTCTTGACCTTTTGTTGCTTGGGGGTTGGGGTGGAGAGTTAGGGTTGGAAATCCTAACGCCTACTTTTGTGGTGGTAACTTGAACCCTAACTGGTGCATAACACAGTTTGTTGCAAAGAATTTCATTTCTTTTTGAGTTAGTGGAATTCTACCCTCATTCATGCTGGTCCATCTGGGGCCTGCATGAACAGATGCAGATGCACAGGGCCCTCTGAGCTCTGCACCAAGAGAAAAGTCTGTCTGTCTGCAGTTCTTTGTAGCAATGGATGCCAAGAATTTGTCGGGTTATCTGATGGGCTGCAGGAGCACAGAGCCCTTTGGGCCCTACACTCCCATGTGACTACAGATATTACTTGGTATGAAAGAACAGAAGAAGGCCAGAGCCCATCGAGACTGTTCCCTACACTATGTGGGACATTATTTATCTATTATCCCTCAACCAAACATCTAATTTGTTTTTAAAGACAGTGGCACTAGTTGCATCTACTGTATCAATTCTTGTGGCAAGGTGTTCCATGCAATGGATGCTCTTATTGGAAAAAAGTTTCCCCTTTTGCTGGTTTTATAAGTTTTTACTTCAAGCTGTTTATTATGCAGTCTCGGAACATGTCTCCTTTTGGAGAGTGTTAGACCACATTTTCCATTAGATCTGGTGAATTTATTAAATTAAAAACCATAAGCATATCACCTCTTAAACTTCTAGTTTGAAGAGAGAAGAGATCAGTAGCTTTTAATCTGTTCTGATAATCCAAGTTTGTTAATCTTGGAATCATTCTAGTTACTCTCCTTTGAACCTGTTCAAGAATTGCTATGACTTTTTTCTGGTTTGGATTCCAGAAAGAGGAGCCATAGTCTAGATACGGTCTAATGTATGCCCTATACAATGGAATAAGACATTGTTCAGTGTGATTAACAAAAGTACGTTTTATTTGCCTCAAAAGTCTGTTGGTCATGCAAGCAGTTCTAACACAGTGATCATTTGATGTAAGTTTATTATTAACATACTGTATATCCCTAAATCTTTTTCACAATTTGATGAGTGAAGTGGTAGTCCATTTATATAATATATCGGTTTTGGATTATTTACACCGAAATGCACTAATAAACATTTGTCTTGATTAAACTGCATATGATTTTCATTTGTCCAAAGTGTCAATTTTTCCAAATCCTTCTTTCATGCAGAAATATTTTCTTGATTATTAACCTTGCCCCCCCCCAATTTAGTATCGTCTGCAAATTTAACCATGAAGTTATTTGGCCCTGTTTGTAAATCACTGATAAAGAGATTAAACAATGTTGGTCCCAAGACCGACCCCTGTGGTACACCACTTGTCACACTACTCGAATCAGACAAGATATCATTAATTCTGACTCTCTGAGAATGATTTGTCAACCAGTTTAAAGTCCAGTTGACAATATCAGGTGACAAACCTAGATTGTGCATTTTAATAATGAGTTTTTCATGTGAGACTTTATCGAAAGCTCTACTAAAGTTCAGAAGAATTACATCAGTAGGGATACCCACATCTAGTAGAGTACTTAAATTATTGTAAAAAGATATCAGATTGGTGGTGCAGGAATACTGGGGAGTAAACCCATGCTGATTTGAATAATAAATTCCTAATTTTTTACAATCTTGATCTATTAGAGACTTCATTACTCATTCCATTAATTTACCAGCCACTGAGGTCAGGCTAATTGGATGATAATTTTGCACAGAACCTCTATTGCCTTTTTGAAATATGGGAGTAACTATTGCTGAATGCCAATCATTTGGTACAATGCTTTCTTGTAAGGATTTGTTGAAGATAATTGACAAAGGTATAGAAATATTTATAGAGGTTTCAGTCAGAAACCATGGATGAATACCGTCTGGGCCCGGACTAGTATTTTTTTTTTTTAGTTTTTTGATAGCCTGTATAATGTCAGTTGGATAGAACCTATGATAATCTACGTGGTGAACTTTAAATGTACTAATAGGATATTTTTGAGAGAAGACAGAACAAAAGTACTTATTAGAGAGATTCGAGGTTTCTATATCGGATAGAGAAGAGCCATTGGTTATAATGGGACCAATGGTCCTTGATACACCTTTTTTACTATTTATATAGGAGAAAAGAGATTTGTGACATTCTTTTGTGTGAGCTAGTTTAAATTCTAGCTTATTTTTTTCCAATTTAATAGAATTTTTCAAGTTTTTCACAGATAGTCTGTATTTATGCAATAGAGTAGTTTTAAATGGAACAGAACTATTCTTAAGTTTCCTAAAAAAGTTTCATTTTTATTTTAATCTGATTTTTAATTGCCTTGTTGAACCAAGGGGGAATTTTTCTTTTATTATTAAATTTCCTCTTAGATGGAATAAAGGTATTTTCCAAATAATGTATAATGTTTTTTAAAAAAGTCCTAAGCTTGTTGTGTTGTACAATTAAGAAGATTAGATTCTCAGTTTATGTTTTGTAAGTATTCATTGATTTTAGAAAAATTCGCTTTATTATATTTTTTTTACAGTATGACTTCCTTTGTGTAGTTTTAAACTGTTGAATTTCAAAAAGAATAGATGAATGATCACTGGTCCCAAGTGGATCCCAAATTTGTAAATTGCTAATTTGTTGCTCTATGTTAGTAAATAGATCCAAAATATTAGGACCTCGAGTGGGTTCAGTAACAAGTTGTTGTAATCCAGTACTAACAACCACATCTATGCTCATGGCAAACAGTCCATCTGTCGGCCAAAGCACATGGCCCTCTGGCAGCCACAGGTGCAGAAGTGCAGGGCCCTATACCAGTGGAAGAATTCTCTTCACTATATGGTACTTGGGCCTGTGCAGGAAATGCAGGAAACCCCCCTTCCCAGGCCAGGAGGTGGTGCCGCATGGCAGTGTCATTTCTCCCAGCATTGGCCCATGCAGCTGGCTTACTGAGCTTACCCCCAAACCCAGCTCACCAGCATGAGATCACAAAGCACTATCTGCTCAGCCAAAGGCTGTCACTGCACACAAGGTTTCTTAATAATGTTTTGTTAAATTTTTACCCCAAATTTTTGACATAACTGTTTTATGACTCCTTCTTATGAACATGAGACGTGGTATCTATAGAATAGTGGCTGAAATGTAATTTATGCCACAAGTGCAGAAACACATTTTGGCTTGGATTTGAAAAAAGACACCTGTCACGTTTATAAGGTAGTGTGAAAAGATGGCTATGGCTATGTTGAAAGTTTGGAGAAAAAATATTGAAAATTACAAAAGTTATGAGTGAGCATAGACACATTTTAAATGAACATTCATAACTTTGTTTTTTTTTTTAATATTCTGACCCCAAATTTTGAACATAGTTTTCTTATGACCCTATGTCATGAACCCAGTAGGTGAAAATGTTGAAATCCCACCCAAAAGGTGATTTTGCAGAGCAACTGCAAAATTAAATTTTTACCCAGATTTGAAACATTTCACCTACCTTTTTCATGAGGTGTGGTTTCAAAAAGGCGATGCTGAAATCTTGGTGGAAAAATATAGAAAATTATGGAAGTTATGAGTGAACACTGAAATATTTCAACGGTCACTCATAACTTGGTCATTTTACTATATTTTTTCACCAAATTTTCAACATAGTCATCTTATGACCCCCACCTCATGAACTTCATAGGTGAAAATTCTCAAATCACACTAAGAGGGGAATTTTCAGCACAAATGCAAAATCAGCTTTCTTGACAGATTTGAAAAATGTCACCTATCTTGTTCATGTGGTGACATCCCAAAAAGGCCAGGTTGAGATCTGGTGTAAAAATATTTAAAAATGACAAAGTTATGGCTTGTTCAGTTGTACAAAGGGCAGAGGCACCCATACCTCACCTGCCACCACACTGGCAACCCAGGTTCGGTGCCGGACTCAGTTTGCCTGGGGCCGGATAGGGGACAGGAGGATTGAGCATCTGAAGGATGTCTCTCCTCCACTGGGAGGGAGGGCTGTAGGTTCTCAGCAGTGGTATGACCCCTGATGGAGGCTCAGGGCAACCAGTGCAACCTCGGGGTTGGAGGAGTGGTGGCTGTCAATGCCTGTGCATTGGAGCATACTTGGTGCATCTATGTTCTTTCTGAGGTATGGCCTCCAGAATTGGACACAGTACTCCACAGGAAAATGGAAAATGGGTGGGGGCAGACTTGATGAAGCTGATCATCTTGTGGGCTCCACACCAGACTCCAGGACCCTCTCCCCACACCTGATCCATTCATTCGGTGGGTGGTGTCTACTGTTTGACCCCGCAACAAGGGGACTAAGCCATGGGGGAAGCTTGGGCCAAGGGCCCACTCTGGATCAGTCTCACCAGCAGTGTGGTGCCTCCTGATGAACCCTGTCATGGGGCGCAAGCTGTGGGCAAAAATTGGGAGAGGTTGGTCCTTAGATGATGGTGTCAGGGCCAGGGAGGTCAGTGGAGAGCTGGGCTATATTGTATCAGGGTGCATAAACAAATTAAATAAAAAAAATGATAAAGTTATGAACAAAAGTTCAGAATGCTTTAAAATACATTAACAGGACTTACCTTATTTTCTCATATCACAGTTGCAGTTCTGGGAGAATGTCTTTCAGATCAAAGAGTGGATGTAAATGTGGGACCATCTTCAGGTGAGTGATGGAGTGTGGGGTGGCAGGTGCTGAGTGAAGGGGGTCAGGTTGGGGGTGTGAGGGGCTGAGATCAATGAGAGACCATTTTCTTCTTTTCAGGTTACAACTTTTAAAAAAATTGAGGGACATTTTTCTTTTTTTTACAGGGGGGACCATAGCATACACTGGTGACTGGGCACCCCAGTCTCAGAATAGTCTTCAGCAACACCAGAGGTTGGCACCCCCGGTGCTGCCACCTATGGGAGGTGGGGGCATAAAGTGGTACTGGAGGTGTTACTGAGGGTAAGTGTTCATTAAAATTTAGTGGACAATGCCAAAGAGTAGATAAAAACAGCAGAGAAAGCGGCACTGTAGGCAAAATGTGATATCCAGTCAGCCTTTAGGCTGCTACAGCTACAAGCTCTGGATTGGGACTTGCTAGGATTTAAATTTGGGAGGGGAGAAAACTACTTTGATAAGGCCATGCCTATGGTCTTAGCCCATGTCCTGTGCAACTTTTGTGAGGTTTAGTAATTTTGGGAATGGGTAGCCTGGGAAGTATCAAGATGCAAGGGCACCTTGCATTACCTGGATGGGGGGAGAAAGTGGTAACTGTCTACACAATTTGGAGGCATTTCAAGATCTGTGCAAGGTACTTGGGGTGCCCTTAGCAGAAGAGAATATGGCAAGACCATACCACACTATCACCTTTTTAAGGATAGAATCGGACTCCATAGCCATGGAATCCAGACTCACAGCAGAGAAGGTGGGGATGCTGCAGCAGTTAATAAGGGAAAACATGGAGGCAAGATGAGTTCCATTGAAGAAGATGCAAAGCCTCATAGGGCACAACAATTTTGCATGTAGGGTCATTGCACCAGGGTGACCATTCACAAGGAGGCTAGTGGGGACAACAGTGGGAATCCAACAGCTACACCACTAGGTCAAAATAAGCAGGGGTATCAGGCTGGAGTTAGAAGTGTGGGATTGCTTTCTTCAGAATATCAGTGGCAGGTTCATGTGGCAGGCTGAATGGGTGTACAACACAGATTTGCAGTTGTACACTGATATGGCTGTTGGCATAGGGATGGGAGCTTTCGGGGAAGATAGGTGGATGGCCGCAGAATGGCCAGAGCAGTGGCAGGAGGCAGACTGGTGCAGGAATATCACACTCTAAGAGGTTTTCTTATTTTAGCAACCATCTGGACATGTGGTGAGACATGGGCAAATAGGAAGGTTTGGTTTTGGTGTGATAGGCAGTTTTGGAGGTTCTGAACAGGCAGATGATGAAGTTGCCCTCAGTCATGAGGGTGCTGGGCATTCTAGTGTTCAGGTGCCTACAACTAAACATTTTATTCTGGGCAAAGCACATTCCAGGTTACCATAATATAACTGCGGACTGTCTTTCTCATTTACAGATGCAGAAGTTCAGGGAGTTGGCTCCTTTTCAATTCAATTCAGTTTATTTATTTTGCTAGGAAAAGGATCCATTGAGCAATCTCATTTGCAAGGAGGTCTTGGGCAGGACAGTTGAAGTTACATCACAACAACAGCAGTTACAAATACATGAGAAAAGTCACAAGCATCACATATAATGAGATTCGGCAAGTATATACATAGGGAAAAGTCACAGGTCTCAACATAAAGCATCACAAATAACATACATTGCAGCTGCAGAAGCTCAAGGAGTTGGCTCCCTATGCAGAGATGGACAGGATGCCAGCTCTGCCCATGTTGTGGGAAATTGGGCTGAAGGATCTGGGTTCCTTTTTTTCTAATTCTTAGGCACCTAGTACACTGAGGTCTTTTTTTTTGTAAAACATTTTTTTTTTTCCAAGATATGTAGTACATATTTCCAGTTATGGGATTTCATCATACAGTCCCTTCTAGCTTCTAATACATTATCTTAATTACTTATACATATCTTGATATAAGGCTTCCCATCCCCACCCTCCCCTTTGTGTACATCTTATGCTGATAATTATTTGCAGGAAAATGGTATAATAAAACTACCCTACATTTATAATAATGGTGGAAGGAATTTAATAACTTCATTCCAGGAGATACATTGTAAGGTGCTATCCTCTTCTATAGCATCAAATAACTTTTCATAATACATTGCTGTTTTGTAAATATTTCCCCACTTGATAAGATCAAAAGGTTTTAGCGTGCTGGATTTCCAATTTTCTAGAATAATTATTTTTGTGGCCACAATGGCCAAGGCAATTATATATTGTTTTTCCTTTTTTATCCAAATTCAAGGATTCAAAATCATTAGAGAGAAACTCTCTCAGACAAAATGGTATTTGTTTCTGTATCAGCTTTTCCACTTCCAACTTTGCCTGTAACCACCAGGTTGTTATCTCTTTACAATCCCATAATAAATGAAAGTGATCAATCTGCTTCTTGTTCTCCAAACAAAGATGCCAGCAACTATGTGGATAGGAGGAATCAATATGACTTAATTTGTAAGGTGTAATATATACCCTATCCATAATTTCAAATTGAATAGATTTGTTTTTGGCATTTGTATAAAGCTTATTGGCATAAATTTTTACCTCATTCCACTCTTTTGCATTCCATTTTTCATTAATGTCCGATTCCCTTTTATATTTGTCTCTATGCAAAATTTTTTCAACTCTTTGTGAGTTCCTACTGTATGTATTATGGCAGTGTAAACATAAGCGACACAACTTATATTGTTTTCTTTTTTGTAAAAATCTAATGAAGTGTGTATATCTATTTAATATTGGAGATTAGTATCTCCAGATGGTGAAATATATTTATTAATTTTATTCTCTAATATCTTGTATTTTAACCATATTGATCCTATTAAATTCTTTTGACATAGATCCAAAAATTCAGTTCTGCTCATGAACTTATCTTCTCTCAAACAATCTATCCAATATAAAATTTTTAACTGTTTAAGTTCTTTATTTGGATTGTGTTATAATGATTCCATATTCTGGGATTTCCAGTTATGCTGGCATGTAACTTGGAATTATTTCTAGGAAATTCTTTTAAGATTTTATTATTTATTTTGCATGAGCAATTACAATTTTTTTTTTCTTTTTTAAATAAATGTGGAAAAGCTAATACATCAGATAGCTTTAGATTATTTTCTTTTACCAAACTATGGCTAAGATACAACTGTGATTTGTCCAATTCCTCCCTCTTCTGTTGCCTCATCCAGAAAATTGCTTATTTTACCTTTGCCACTCAATAGTATATCGTGGGATTGGGGCAACCCATACCATCTTCTTTACAAGGGGTGGTTAGCTTATCCCAAGTGATTCTAGGAATGCCACCATGCCAAATATATTTCCTAAAAATCCTTCTCATTTGATCTAGCCAAGTAATCAAAATGTCTCCTTGTGTGGCTTGAAACAAGTACATTAGGTGGGACATAATCATCATTTTAAGAGGCTCTATTCTCCCCCATAATGACAGAGCTCTATCCTGCCAAATAGACAGCATCTGTAATATTCTGCCCATACATATTTTCAAATTCAGTTATATTGTTCTCTGTGTGTTATTTGTTAATTGAATCCCCAAATATTTAATATTATCTGCATTTCTGATAACATATCTTTTGTCTCTGAACTAATGTTATTTAGGCACAATATTACAGATTTTGTTGTATCTAATGTGTAATTGGAAAATCTAGAGTATTTGTGAAATTCTTGTACTAACAATGGATATGTTTTCATGGAGTTTGATATTATCACTAAAATGTCATCTGCATAGACATTTAATCTAAAGTGAATTATTTCTTGGCCTATTCCAGAAATCATAGTATTCTTCCTGATATGTTTCAACAATGGCTGTTATGATAGTACAAATAAAATAGGAGACAGCGGGCACCCTTGTCTTATCCCATTTTGCATCGTTATTGATTCAAACTTGCAGGAATTAATTCTAAAGGAAGCAGAGGGGCATTTATATAAGGTTTATATAGGGTTCTAATGTCATTTATTATATGTAGAGGAAAACCCCAAATATGTAACATTTCAAACGTGAACTGCCAGTTTATCAAATCAAATGCTTTCGAGGCATCCAAAATGTTTGCTATGGTTTCAGGATGTGTCTCTGGGACCAATGAGAAGGCTGCTTGCACTTCTGCTAGTCCCTCAAAGATATTTCTGCCCTTTACAAAACCCTTTTGATCCACATGTATAATTTGTTGTACTTGTGTTAAAATTTGTCCGGCAACTAATTTAGCTATTATCTATAATCACAATTTAGTAAGGCGATGGGGAGATAATTTTCTGGGAGTGATGTATCTTTATTTTATTTTGGTATTAAAACTATGTCTGCCTCATAAAAAGATTTTGGAAGCAGTATCTCATTGGTCATTTCTTCTGCTATTCTAGCTAACCATGGTGCTATCTCTTGGATCAATGTTAAATAAAATTCAGATGTGAAACCATCCAGTCCAGGGGAAGAGTTTTTTTGTCATGGCTTTTATTGCTTCAAACACTTCTAATTCAGAAAATTGATTAGAATTAAATTGTACCTCTGATAGTTGGGCCTCTCTCAGATATCCCTCTAAGTCCTTAGAATCAATATGTGTATTTACTATATTATAAATAGTACTAAAGTACTCAGTAAATACTCTAGCTATTTCTATAGCATTTGTACATATCTTTTGGGCTGTATTTTTTATACTTTTATTCTTCTTATTTTATTACATTCTTTTTGTTTTTAAGCACATGTGCAAGCATCTTTTCTGAGTTTATTTTTTAGTTTCATAATGTTATTTTCCGCCTTTTTAGCTATTTAATTTTTTTTTCTCTGTTATTTTTTAATTCAGAATTGGTTGAAATTTTAATGGGTCCATTCCTATTTTGTGTTGTATATCTATTATTTCCTGATCTATTTTATTTATTTTTTCTTAATTTTTTTATTGGTTTTGATCTGATATGTAATAATATAACTGCTAATAGTCACTTTAAATGCATTTCATATATCCAAAACATTTTGACCCTTATAGTTGATCTGCCAAAATTCCAAAATATATTGTTTTATATGTGGTATAAAATTAGGTTAATTTAATAACGTATTCTGGAATTTCCATTGTGGAATTCTTTTCCTATCCCTTGTGGGTATAAACTTTATATAAACCATTGCATGATCAGATATGGTGATTGTGTCTATCTCAGTCTTTGTAATATCATTAATAACTTCTTTGTTAACAAATATGTAATCTAATCTTGAAAAAACATTAATATGCTTAGCTCGAAAAGTGAACTTAATTTGATTAGAATATCTATTTCTCCATGAATCAACTAAAGTATATTCATTTAAGAAGTGTTGTAATAGCTGGGAAGTTCTGTAGTCAGTGGCTAAGGGGTGTGAGGATTTGTCAACCTTAGGACTGAGAATAGTATTAAAGTCTCCTCCTATAAAGACATTGTCAGTCTCTAATTCTATTAAAGCCTGCATTAGCTGGGAAAGAAAATTATCATATCTAATAAACAGGCCATAAATTGAACCAAAAAACAGAGTCCACTCCTCCTAACAGGCCCTTCACTAAGATGATTCTATGCTCTTTATCTTGCCAATGTTGAATCTACCTAAAATCCGTATTTTTGGTGATCAATAAGGCCACCCCCTTATTATTAGTTGTACCTTGATAAAATATCTGTCCTACCCACAGATTTTTCAATTTCTTGAGTGTTTTAATATCCAAATGTGTTTCCTGTAATGCCAATACATTAACTTTCTTTTCATAGGCATATTGTAATATTGTATTTGTTTTCTTGTTGTTGTTGAACCCATTTACATTTAATGTGGCAAAGATGAGCTCTGTAACACTAATATGACCCTATGACATTTAAGGGACAAAGCACCTCTTCCCCATCTCCTGTAATTTTTTTTATAGATTTCTTATTCTTTTTGACTGCTTCATTAAGTTAATAATTATTTTCCTGCCATTTAAAATTGTTCTATTTCCCAAAAAAGAAAAAAATTGAAAAGAAAAATGAAAAAAAAAAGAAGAAAAAACAAGGAATAGAAAAACTATCCTTACAGATTTAAAAAAAAAGAAGAAAAATTGTAGGCTGGCACTTGCCTGCCTGATGGTGGTGAGTGTTTATACTTTGTGCTACTTTTCCAGATCCCACTGCAGCACATGAAAGAATCAGTTAATACACTCCCTTCAATTCCTTTAACAAAACATACAATAAATATAACAGAGTAACAACCTTATATATTGTATCATTGTATCATTAAAACCAATTTTCTGTTAAGGGGATAAAATAGATAGTTAACAATATATGCAATCTGATGTTGTATTTATACATTTAGAACAATTTATGTCCATGAGTCCTTGAAACAGTGAATTAGTGATATTTCTTCTCCTCCTCCCCATCTATCCTTAATGCTCATTCCCAAACATCTCTGAGTATTTAGCATGCAAATCCTGCTCTGCTTCCATTGCATTATCATAGACCATCTGAGTTCCTTTTATGAAGACTTTAAAGGGACACTGTCAACCTGTTTTTCATCATATTATTTCTAATTGAAACCCCACATTTTATGATTGCTTACCCTCTCTAAAATTCACTGATGTTGCTGTTTGTTTTTTTCTGTCTCCTTGTTTAGTAGACCTGAAATACATGGCAGTGTATATTTATAAACAACCTTGTTTTGTTTACAATCCTAGTTCTGTTCTTACTGCATGCTTCCTGAGCATTAGAAACACACCCAAACAGTTTGGTCACTCTTAAGGAAGTAGCCTCCTCAGCTAGACTGTTTTGTGGGTGTTCCCAAGTCTAGGAAAGATGTATTTGGTGCTGATCAAGGAATGTAAATAAACCTGTTTTGGTATGATAACACCAGTATGTTGGGCAGTCTGTTTTTTACTTTTGTAAAGAAAATATGAGTTAAAATCAAACTACCAGCTACATCAACAATATTTACACAATTTTGGCAATCATAAAATATGTTTCTTAAACTAGAGACACTTTGAGACCTAAGGGGGTTGACAGAGTCTCTTTAAGTTCATGTAGGGGCACAAAAATATATATATTTTGAACCAAATTTCCAGATTGCAGATCTTAAATGGGCATATTTTTTCCATTCAGTTGTCACTTTGTTTGGTAAATCTTGGAAAACATTTATTTTAGCCGCTTTGAGAGTAAGCTGTTTTTTTTTTTTTGAAGACAGTATTCATTATTCTGTCTCAGTCTGTTGATTTTTGCAATTTGACAATTATGGCTCTGGAGGGGTATCATCCTCTGGTCTCTGTCATAGAGCTCGATGAACTCTGTCATATTCCATATGCAGTTCTTCTTTAGGCAAATCAAGTAAGGTAGAGAAAACAAGATCCAAAGTTGCTGTTAATGAGTCCTGCTGATCCCATAACTCTGGAACCCCCAGAATCCTGATATTCTTTCTCCTGGCTCTGGTCTCTGCATCAATTATTTTGTCCTGCATTTGACGAATCATCAAATCTTGATCAGTTAGTTGTTTTTTCATTTGTAACAGTGTCTCCTGTGTCTCCAATGCACTTTTCCGCTTTTTTACTTCTGTCAAGATTTGTTTTATTTGTCAGTTCTAAGCCTTTCAGAGATTGCTGAATTGTATCCACTTTGGAGACCAGTGTGTCCAATGGGTCCATGTTGACATTAATTGCCAGTATGTCTTTTAGGATTGTTTGGGCTGGGAGGGGAGGCTAATCCTGTTGATTTTTTTTTTTGCTTCATCATTATTTTTAGAGGAATGAGGTTATTCATCTTGGTCTAGCATATTTTCATTCACATTCTCAGCTTTATGAAAAGATGCAATTTCTGAGTCGGATTTCTCCAAATCTGCCATCTCTTGAGAATTCTTGGTACTGTAACCAAATTGGCAGGTAAGATGCTCAAGTACATTTATTGGAGAAACTGCTTGGGTTAATGACCCATTTCTATTCAACAAAAATCCAAAAAATAAGTTAATTTTAGGCTGGTTTGTTTGCACAGGTGAGCATTTACCCCTTTCTCCCTCCTGCCCCTTCCTTTACTTCCGTTTTCTCTATTTCAGGGTCCCTTAATTGTTTTATAGATTTTTCAGTTCTTTTTTTTTGTGTGTGTGTTTTTTTACTGGTGCTTTAGAGTGTTTTTTCCTTTTCTTAGCTGGAGGTTTTTTCTTCCAGTTTTTGTTTATTTGGAACTTCTTTACTTCTAATAAACATTTGACCCACCTAGAATGGACTTTCTTCCAGTTATTTTATATATGTAAATATATTTTTTCTCCCCCTTATTTTTCCTCTTTTCCTTTTCTCTTCTTGATAAGCTATTACTGTAATGGTTCTTTTACAAGTGACTGAGGTGAAAACTGGGGACTGATCCCTCATCAAGGCCAAAAGTCCCTTGGCCTTTTCTATTATTTTACTTGGACCACTCGTTACCCACTGTTTTTGTTTTTAAAACACAATCCTTCCCTTCATTTTTTCCTTTTGCCTTTAATTTTGCCTTAGTTTGTAACGTATAGGTCATAGAATATGATATTGGGAGGATACCTTCAAATTTCAATTGTTCCAGTGTTCAAAATGTCCCTGAGCGTGGATTCTCTTCCTTTCTTGTGTAGTACAATGCTATTTTTTTTTTCCCTTTTAACATCTAGTTCGTGAGGTAGTGTTTTCGGTGTTCCACAGCATAATGTAATGTCCTTTTCCCGGCCTGTCAGCACGGGTCCTCCAACTCAGCTTTCAACGTGATAAAAACTGTTGCTTATGAATCCATATTCTGGTTCTCTTTACCTCAAAAACAATTTTGTCGTGTGGTTAAAGGCAATATTTAGAGAGGAAAAAGGGAAAAAGAAAATGCAAAGTTTCTTTTCCAGTTCATGCGCTTATCCTCAGCCTCAGTAAGAACATTGAGATTCACAATGCCACCACGCCACCATGCAGCATTGTTGTGGCCCCCACCAACACCAGAGTGCTCCTTCCAAGAGCAACATGTATTTGCGATGCTGACCTGGTACTCCTTGCCAAAATAAGTGAGAGAAACAACCAAAATGACAATATTCAGAGACTAGGTATGGTGTGTTTTACTTTTCATTCTGAAACAGCAGGCATCCGTATATAGCTGAGATTGCTAGAGCTCCTTCATGTGCACTGTGCTCTGGGATCTGTAGATAGCATGAACTCCACCTCCTATCCCAGCATTCTCCACCCAAATTGGATCACCTTCCTGGGGTAGCACACTGAGATCTTAGGAGTTATTCCTAAGGATATTTTTAATGAGGTTTTGGGGAGGGCCCAGCTCCCAGTAATTTGTCTGATACCAGTTCAACAGCTAATGCAATTCATCGTTCAGCTGGCAGAGAAGGGGATGGCACAGTCCACCATGGCTAGCTACCTTGCAGCTATTTCAATGGTCAGTAACCTTAGGGACATAGAGTATCCATACAAGGCCAAGGTAGTGAGGGGGGTAATGAAGGGGTGGGCCAGACTGAAGGGGAGGGTATAGGATAGGAGGTAGCCCATTACCATTAGTTTAATGTGGAAGGCAATTGGAGCTCTACCCACCATATATTCAACAGGTTATGAGGCACAGTTATTTATTACCACATTCAGTTTTCTATTTTTGGGAGCATTCTGTATTAGCAAGGTGGTGGCCAGGGTGGCACCAGACTAAGGCACAAATGGGATAGTACAGAAGAGGAATGAGCATATGAGGGAGGAAGGGCTTAGTATACATAGCAAAAGTTCCAAGGCAGACCAATGAGGCAAAAGGGTGTGGTTGAAGATAGCCAGGGGAATGGAGGAACTGCTATGCCCTCTGAAAGCAGTCCAAAGGTTACTAGAAGTCAGACGAGTGGGAGAAGGGGTACTTTTATTGCATGGAAATGGTAGGCCATTGACTGGGTAGCAGATCTCTGCAGTGTTAAAGAGGCAGCCCTATTAAAAAATCCTCATTGGACCCAGACTGTCTCACCAATTACAGGCTGGTCTCTAACCTCCCATTTTTAGGGAAGATCACAGAAAAAGTGGTGGCAAGTTAGCTTGGGGAACATCTTAATTCCTCCTCCACCTATGAGGTTTTCCAGTCTGGATCAGAGCAGTGCAGGAAGAGTTTGTGCACTTGGGGAAGGGTCTTAGACAAGTAGTATGCATGGTAACCATCTCGGAGGTGCTGCCTGTCTATGGCATGGGTGAGGCTAGGGTGCTCCACACCATGGGATTCAATCTGTGGTTGAAAAACTGGTTCAAAGCTCAGGGAGTTGGCTTCATTGAGGACTGGGGGTCCACCTGGAGTGATACAGGCCTATACTGGTGTGATAGTCTGCATCTGTCCAGGAGGGGAACCAGAATCCTAGGTGATAGTTTTAAATGCTTCATTGGCAAGCATTTAAACTAGTCAAGGGGGAAGCACTGGAAAGGAGCAGGGAAAACCTAGCACCCCCCCCAAAAAATCAGGGTAGTAAGTGAGGTAAACACCAAGATAGAGATGTCGATAGGGAGAAGGGCAGGGGTAAATGGAGAAAATGACAAAGGTAATAAGGACAGGGATGGGGCAAAAGTGGGTAAGACCATCAAGAAATGGAGGGTAGAGTACCAATGCCCGTAGTCTGAACAACAAGCTCCCTGAACTGGTGGCCTTGATGGAAGAGGAGCCTGGCTATCGTAGCAGTCACAGAAACATCATACACAGAGAACCATGACTGGTATGTTAACATACCAGGGTACACAACCTACAGGAGAGACAGGAGGGAGAAGAGAGGGAGGAGTAGATCTCTTTGTAAGTGAAGGATAAAAGCAATGGAACAAAAGAGTAAATGGGGAGGAGAGGAGGCACTGTGGGTCACCTTAGAGACTGGAAATGGCACCACAATCTGCACAGGGGTTGTATACAGACCCCCATCTCAGGGGGAGGGAATGGACAAGGATATGATATAAGGCATCCTTAGGATGGCAGAGAAAGGGGAAATACTGTTGATGGGGGACCTGAATATGCCAGAAGTTAACTGGAGCACCTTTGCTGCAGCCATATCCAAGAGCAGGGCCATTCTCGACACCCTACAGGTGGCATGCCTCAGACTGTTAGTTTTGGAACCCACTCATGAGGGAGCAATCTTAGACCTCATACTCTCAAATGAGAACAGTGACAGGATCTCAGATCTAGAAGTGGGTAGCCATCTGGGAACAAGTGACCACCAAACAGTGTGGTTCATGATAAACTCAGCTACAGAGTCAAGCCATACAAAAGTGAGGGTACTGGACTTCAGGAGGGCTGACTTTGGCAAGATGGGAGAGTGCCTTAAAAAAGCACTAGCAAACAGGCTAGAAGGAGGGGTGGAGCAGCAATGGGGAAACATCAGAACTGCCATCACAGAAGCAATACACCTTTGTGTGAAGCAAATAAACAAATCAAAACAAAAGAAAAAGCCACTATGGTTCTCAAAACAGATGGCAGGGAAGGTTAAGGAAAAAAAGATAGCATTTATAAAGTATAAGGAAACACAGAAGGAGGGGACCACCTGATGCAACACACCAGCTAGCAGCTCTCTCCAACCACTCCAGCCCCCGATCCAGTATTTCTGCTTAAATAACGACTTTTACTGACCTTCAGTACATATAATTAGATTTAACAGCTGGGTGAATGATATCACAACATCCTGTTGAGATTTTTCCCTTGATGGAAGCAGAAATCCAAAAGAGTATGCCAAAACATATTCCACCTGCAACGCCTCAAGAGGCCTCCAAAATAGTCAAGGCCTCTACTGTAGCTACTGCTCAATCTCCGGTGACTTCAGTCCCCGATCATGAGCCTCTTACCCTAGCCAGATTCCTAGAAGAGTTCAAACCATTTAAAGAAGAACTGAGAACTCTTACCACCGAATTTAAATCTTTTACTCATGCCTTGGAAGACCTCGCCACCAGGACATCCGACAATGAAGTTCAACTCCACTCTCTTGGGGGGAAAGCCTTCAGGTTCAAACCCGATCTCATTGCTGCTAAACAGCGGACTGCCAAACTGGAGAGCAAAGTCAAAGATCTGGATGGCCATAGTCGCCGCAATATTGTGGTGCTCATTGGACCACTGGAGAGAGAGGAAGGTTTGGACCCTGTCACCTTCACACAGACATTTGTGGAAAAAGTTGTGGGCCCCTCACCATTTGGCCCCAGATACATAGTAGAAAGAGCATATTGTGCCCTTCGTCCGATGCCACCCCACATTGCCCCACCACTTACCTTTATTTTTTGCTTTTTAAATTTCCAGGAGAAGTGGCACTTTCTCTCAAAGGTGAGAGATTTACAAGAAATCAAATGGGAAGGGGTAAAGCTTCAGATTGCCCAAGACCTCCCTCTTACTGTACACCAGCGGAGAACCACTTTCCACCCACTGATCACCAAGATGATTGCCACAGGAATCAAGTACAGGATGAGGTACCCCTCAAGACTACAGGTTCTTATCTCTGGCTCCTGGGTAACCTATGAAGATGTGAGCTTGGCAAACTTGGGACTTAAATCAGCATTTCCTGACTTATTCCACAATCTCTGAACCAGTAGTGTCCTGATATGGTGCCGGAATTTTCCTTTTAGGGGCTTTTATAATGCTTCATAATTCTATTTGTGATGCGACACCCTCTCTCTTCCCTATGCAGAACCATCGCCTACTATGTCACCTTTTTGGGGGGAAGAAGCTCCTTCCTGAATGATATTCACAGACTGCTCGACCATAGTGGGGGCTAGATTCCTCTGAAATGCTAAATTTTTGGCCTAGGAGACTGAGCTTAAGAACTGTTCCTTGACAGTCTCCCACGATGTCCCGCGGCTCCAGTGCGCAATCACTTTCCCCGGTGCATTCGCGCATTCGTGTAGTGCAAGCACTTCTAATCAACTAATATGCAGCAGACATATTCTACCACTAGAGGGAGCCTGAGGATACAATATATCACCAGTAACAGATCAGGCTTCCATTTTCTAATAATATTCAACTCTGAAGTGGTTGTATTAGAGTCAAACTTAGCATTTGCATTAGTTTTATTGTTGTTGGTCGAGGCTCGGGATGGCGGGAGGGTGGAGGTGCTAACTAAAAGTGTTCTGTTAATCATAGGCTATGATAGGGAGGGGAGGGAGGGAGGGAGGGGTCGAGCAGCAAGGGCTACATTTCAGTTTCTCTTAAATTCTAAGGGTTGCGGTGGTTCAAGAAGGGGGGGTGGGCTCCAGCACAGTTGTTTACAGTTCATTTTGTTTCAGGGCAAACATACCAGTTCTCTTATAGGCTATTTTGTAGGACATGACTAAGTCCCTATCCTTTGCAACATGGAATGTTAAAGGGGCCTGTCGTAAGACCAAACATTATAAACTTTTAAAACACCTTCACCTCTTAAAAGCTGACATAGCGTTCATCCAAGAGTCCCATTTTTTTACTTCTTAGGCACCCACACTTAGAAGACACTATATTGGGCAGGTTTTCTCGGCCGTAAATAGTTCCCAGTCTTGTGGGGTGATGGTTTTGGTGGCGAATTCAGTTCTGTTTAAGCCCATTCAGGTTATTAGTGACCCTCAGGACAGATACGTATTTGTTAAAGGCATGTTGCATACTACAGAGCTTCAGCTGGGCAGCATATATGGCCCTAATGTGGACTCTCCCCATTTCTTCGTGCAGCTTTTAAACACTTTCACCCCCTTCCTAAACCTTCCATTAGTCATTGGTGGAGATTGGAACTTACCATTTGATCCATCTCTTGATCGTTCAGCCTGCCTATGCAAAGGCCTATCCCCTGCACAAAGAACCCTAAAGGACTTCGCTGACCATTTAGGTCTCTGCGATGTTTGGAGAATCCTTCATCCCTCACTCCAAGAGTAGACCTATACCTCCCCGGTCCACAAGACCTCCTCCTAGATTGATTACATTTTCCTGTCCCTTTCTCTACTTCCCGGGGCATCTGGCTCAGAGATACACCCAGGTCCACCATCGGACCACTCTTTAGTCTGTTGCATCTCTCCCTCTCACTTCTGCTGAAATCTGTAGGGTGTTGGAGGCTCAACAATCAGATCTTAAAAGACCCGGGAGTGGTACAGTACTTATCAGACCATATTACTCAATTCACATCTGTCAAAAGTGGCTCTACAGACAGAAGAGATGTAGAATGGTGTGCCTCAAAAGCATATATGCGAGGTTTACTGATAGGGCTAGCTTCCTCCTGGAAGAAAAAGAGGAATGAGTGCTTACTAACCCTCCTTTCTCAAATTAAGAATATGGAATCTCATCTCTCTCTCCAATCCACTAATCAGTATAGGCAGGATCTCCTGAAATTAAAATATGCTTACTTTAATCTCCTATGAGAAAAAGCAGAGCATATGATTTTAAAATCCAAAGCTGTCTATACTGACCAAGGGGAGAAGGCTGGATGTTTACTAGCTCTAAGGATCAAACACCAAGAGTCCTCCAGACTTATTGCAGCTATTTCCTCAGCGGATGGCTCCCTAAAGACCTCCCTAACTGATATTGTGGCTGAATTCACCAAGTACTACAGACAATGATATGGCCCTATGAATAACCCTCCCTCTCCTCAAATTCTTAAGGAATACCTGCAAAGCACACAGCTTCCATCACTTTCATCTACACAAGCCCAAACCCTTTTATCCCCCATTTTGGAGGTAGAGCTACTCAACATGATCAAGAATCTCCTGTCTGAAAAAGCCCCTGGGCTGGACGGTTTTACCTCTAATTTCTATAAACCCTTTTCTAGACCACTAGCTCCTCTGTTAAAATCCCTTTTTGACCATATCTTCTCGTGCAGGGAAGTCGATTACTCCCTTTTCGAGGATCTGATTATCCTATTGCCAAAACCATTCAAGAACCTGGCTCAGGTCACTAGCTAAAGGCCTATATCTCTTCTCAATCAAGACATTAAGATACTGGCAAAGCTTTTGGCAGAGCGTATTAACCAGGTTCTCCCTAGTCTTATTGGACCAGACCAAGTAGGTTTTATGAAGGGCAGGTTCTCGGTTGACCATCTGCGTACTTTGGCTCATGTCTTCTCTGCGTCCAGGGATGCAGACTTTCCAGATGCACTAGTTTCACTGGACGCTGAGAAGGCATTTGACAGAGTAAACTGGAATTATTTATTCCAACCCCTATACACTTTTAGCTTTCCTGATAGATTTCTACAATGGATCCGAGCTTTCTATAATCCCCTTCTGCTCACATTTATTGCAATGGGCAAATCTCTGAGACATTTCCATCGCAATCGGGCACAAGACAAGTTTGCTTTCTGTCCCCTCTCCTTTTTAACCTCTACCTAGAGCCATAATACACAGGCTAATGGATTGTCCGAAGAAAAAGGGCTTTTGTCTTGAGGGATACAAAGTGACCCAGCTACCTCTATCCCACCAATGTTAGATATCATCAAATAATTCAGTAGCTTTTCCAACTATAAGTTAAGCCTTGATAAGATGGTAGTATTCCCTCTGAATCACAAAGTATTAAAGCCCGAAATTACGGCATTGGGTCTCGAGTGGGAACCCAGCGCCCTTAGGTACCTAAGAATTAATTTGTCCAGAACTCAATCATGCCTTAAAATGCAAAATTTGGACTCTCTTCTTCAAACACTCACTCAGGACCTAGACAGAAGGTCACTACTTCCCCTCTCTCTCTCTCTTCGGGGTAGGATTAACCTCATAAAAATGAATGTTTTTCCCAAACATTTTTATCCCCTTAACCTTCTCAACCTATGGCTTCCCCTCTCCTGGTTTAAAAAAGTACACAGACTTATCACAGATTTTATATGGACTGGCAAAAAGCCACGATTGGCATGCCTAAAGGTAGAGGGGGGCTCCATCTTCCCCATATAGCTCTTTACTACTGGGCTAGTCAAGTTACTAAATACTTTAGGTGGACACTCCCTGAAGCAGAACAAATTCTGCTTCCCTATGTCCCCATCTGGCTTAAGATTGAATTAGCCCAAATTTGTTCCCTACACCTCTCTCCCATGTCTCTTTTATACATAAAGTCCAAGTCCCTTCCCCCACAACTCCAGGGCTCCCTAATTGGTATTTCTGTTAAAATCCATACTCAGCTTTGCACCTTTCTTAAATATAACAATGCTCGTGACATTACTCAGCCTCTTTAGGTAACCCTAATTTTAAAATCACTGGCAAGGTGCTCTCATCCTCATGGTTGCCCCAGTTATCTCCCCTCCAACTTCAGCACTTTATCAGCAATGATGGTACAGGTACTTGGCTCACTCTCGGAATATCATGGCTAAATTTGATATTCCCAACCATGACATTTTCAAGATTTTCCAGGTACAACACATATTAATTAAATCTCTCGGTTCTATTCCCCCTCACTCAATAAATATACACTTTGCCCAAGAACTAAGCCCTTGTGCTGGTCTTCTACACGCCGTGTCAAATATTTATAGTCTCATTTTTGATTGGGCTGGTTCAGATTACATGGGTCCATCAAATTATTGGGCGACCCACTTTCCAGGCATACCCTTAAACTGGCCTACCTTATGGAAAGGATGCCATAACTTCATAATGCAGGATAGGCTTTCCCTGATGCAATTCCATAGCCTTCACAATCTTTATTACTCCCCAGAGAGGTTAGCCAAGATCAATCCTACAATCCTCTGTTTGTACTAGGTGCCAGCAAGCAGAGGGCACTTTACTGCGTATTTTCTGGAATTGCCCCATGATAGCCCCCTTGTGGTCCTATATCAAACAAAAGGCAGATCCTCTCTTAGGCCTTAATGATTTATTTACTACTTGGATCTGCCTTTTGGGGGATTTCACTGAGGTGAAGGTGCTTAGCCACAAATTCCACATGGCTCTCATAGCACTGTCAGTTAAAAAATTGGTCCTAAGGCACTGGAAAGATTCCGAGATGATCACCTACTCTGAATGGTTACACAAACTGCTAGCCAATATTAGAACTGAAAAGATGATCTCCAGTCTTCGGAATCGGGTAGCTAAACTTGAGAAGGTCTGGGGCCCTTTTTACTCATATTCCTTGCCATCCGCTTGAGAAGATTATTTAGTTCTACTTTATACATAGCTCATAGAATCCAAACCATGCTGGGACAAATGGGGGTAGGGGAGACTTTGTGAGGGGTGGGATTGAGGGTTGGTGGGTGGGGGTGGGGGCAGTTCCTCATTTTGTATGTACAAGACGTGTTACATTACTGGTATGGAACTGTACTAGTTTTGTTAAAACTGTAATAATCTTTAAATAAAAAAAAAAAGGAAACACAGAAGGAGCAGGACAGAGAACTGTACCAGTTAAGGCAGAAGAAAGCAGGGAGGGAAGTCAGAATAGCAGAGGCCCAAACTGAGGAAAAGATAGCCAACTCAGTTAAGAAGGGAGATAAGGAGGGGGCGCTGCTGAGCAGCTTACAGGAAAGCAGCATATTTCCTGAGCTCCTGGGTCTCGATCTCTAAATTGATTAAAATACTTTTTTTTGAGTAGTTATTTGACCACAAGACACTTCAAGTACCTAGTAGTTTGTCTGGAGCTGCAGGTATGGGGAAGAATCGGGGGGCCGCTGCCTCCTCGTCGTATTTCTCTGCACCTAAAAAATCACTATGGCAGCATGAGGAAAGGCCTCCAACACTCCCAGAAGCCACAGCCTTGAGTGCCTCCGCATCGGAGGGTGCATCTTTGGTCACCATTCAAATGACTTTGAACCAGCTGGTCCAGTCAGTCCATGAGATGGACAAAAAATTGGACTTTCTCACAACACAGGTAATAGAGTTGGAATCCAGAATGGATGGATGTGAAGTATCCATGCAGAAATTTGAACAACTCATTTCCAAGGCCTACGACGTTACCACCAAGCTGATAAAAGAAAACACGGTGCTCCGACAGCGACTGGAACTAGTGGAGAACCAGGATCGGGAGTGGAACCTGCATATTTTGGGGCTGATGGTGTCGGCAGAAGGAGATGACCCTTTAGATTTTGCCAGAAATGTATTGCCAAAGATTCTGGGACTCTCAGAGGGGGACTCTCCACTGTCGATCGAAAAGGCATACCGTGTTACACTGAGGTGTGCTACTTTGGACATGGAGACACCACGGACTCTCTTGGTAGTGTGTACTAGCATTGGTGATCGGGACCGTGTGCTTTCCCTGGAAAGAAGGAAACACCCTCTACAATTTGGAGGGAACTCTTTACAAATCTTCCTGGATCTTGCATATAGTACGCAGCAGCGGAGAAAGGGCTTTGATGGGGTCCGCAGTCGGTTGCGGCATTACAAAATTAATCACCAACTATTGTTTCCCACTTGTCTGAGGCTAACCTGGCAGGGATGACCATATCAGTTCCAGGAACTGAAGGATACGGAAAAGATGCTGCAGACCATTGAGAAGGAATTGGAGGAGAGAGAGGAGGAATGTTGTTTCCTCGGATGAAGAAGTGCCCTGAGCTTGTTTTGACCCAAAACTCAATGAGGTCAGTAGGAGTGGGTTGGGGCAATGTCCTGGCTGTTAAGGGGCTGTGTTTTGATGCCTAAAATTGTTACGCTTGGTTAAGGCATTTTGATGTTAGCCAGGCATTGTTTTTTGAGGATGAATCCACTCTGCACTCGCCCATTTTAACCCACTCTGGAAGGGAAGGGAATTAATTTTAGAGCCCTTAAACTTTATGTGTGTGCCATGTCTCAGGTCATGGACTTGAACTGAACTAAAATGGGACTTTTTGAAATAATTAGTTGTGTTTTACAGCTCTTCTACTTATCATACTTGTGTTACAATGTTAAGATAACTACTTAATGCCTTGTTGGTATAGAAATATATGTTTAAAGGTAAAAAGAGACACCTGGGAGGTTGGGAGTTTATATGGTATAAGTATATTAAAGCATAGCTATTCGAGGAACCATATAGGCCAGTATATCAGGCCAGTTTTCATTGGTTTTGATACTATAATGTGGTGTAATCCTTGGTTCCCTCTTATATTTCCTTAGCTGCATGCTATGGGTATTGATGCTATGGGTGATGTGAGGTTCTTCCCCCAATGAGGTGGCTATCTGGGAGGTACCTGACATTATTGAATTGTAATAATCTCTTTTACGGATATTTTATGTAATCCTCCTATGATGTATAATTTTGTAAGTGTTTTTACTGCAAAATTATAAATAAATAATACGGAAAAAAAGAAGGGGGATAAAACCTTTTATAGGTACATCAGGGAGTGTAGAAAGACAAAGGGAGGGATAGTGAGGCTGAATAGAATGGATGGTGGGTGGGCAGAGAGGGACAGTGAAAAAGCAGGGATACTGAATGAATACTTCTGCTCAGTATTCACAAAAGAGGAGGAGGGGGAGGTGCCTAATCCAATTAGCAGAAGCACTCTGGATAGGGGGGTCGGTCCCAGTCCTTTCACAGAAGAAAGGGTTCTGAAAGAACTCCTAAAACTGAAGGTGGAGAAAGAAATGGGGCCTGACTGAATTCACCTCAGAATTCAAAAAGAATTAAGGAGAGAACTAGTGACACCACTGACTACCCTATTTAACAAATCATGGGAGGATGGTGTGGTACCTGAGGACTGGAAGAAGGCTGATGTGATTCCCCTTCACAAAAGTGGGAGCAAGACAGAGGCAGGAAACTACAGACCTGTCAGTTTGACCTCTGTGGTAGGGAAAATTATTCAATCACTTCTGAAGGAAAGAATTGTTGAGTACCTAGAGGCCAGTGGGGCACAGGACCCAAAGCAGCATGGGTTCACAGCGGGAAGGTCATGTCAGGTGAATCTAATTGATTTCTTTGACTGGGTGACCAAAGTAGTAGACCAGGGAGGGGCTGTGGACATAGCCTACCTAGACTTTAGCAAGGCATTTGACACAGTCCCACACAAAAGATTAATAATCAAATTAACCAGCCTGGGAGTGGGTCCCAAGGTAGTAGCCTGGGTTAAACATTGGCTGGATGACAGGACACAGAAGGTAATTGTAAATGGAGTCCACTCTGAAGAAAGGGGGGTTACTAGTGGGGAACCGCAGGGTTCAGTACTGGGTCCAGTCCTTTTTGATGTCTTTATAAGTGACATTGCAGAGGGACTGGAAGGAAACGTATGCCTCTTTGCAGACAACATAAAGATCTGCAACAGGGTTGATACACAAGGAGGCATGGAAACGATGAGAAGGTACTTGGCAAGGTTGGAGGAATGGTCAGATGTATGGCAGCTTGGATTCAGTGCAAAGAAGTGCAAAATAATGCACCTGGGAAACAAAAACCCAGGGGAAGATTACACAATGGGGGGGGAATAGTAACAACAGCAACAAAAATGGAAAGGGACCTGGTGGTAATCATATCGGATGACCTTAAGGTTGGCAAGCAATGTGAGAAGGCAGTAGAGAGGGCTGGGAGGATACTGGGATGTACTGTATAGGGAAAGGCAACACCAGCAGAAAACAGGAAGTTGTTATCCCTCTGTACAGACAGTTGGTGAGACCCCATATGGAGTACTTGTCCAGTTCTGGACAATCCATCTCCGCAAGGACATAGACAGAATGGAGGCAGTCCAGAGGTGGGCAACTAAAATGGTGCAGGGTCTGCAAGAGAAGCCATATGAGGAGAGACTAAAGGAGCTTAATATATATACCCTTGAGGAAAGGAGGGAGAGGGGGGACATGATAGAAACTTTTAGGTACCTCAGTGGAATCAACAAAGTCCAAGAGGGTAGCATCTTTCAGAAAAAGAGATATGCAAGAACAAGGGACTGAATTTGAAGATAGAGGGGGGACGGTTCAGGGGCAATGTGAAGAAGTATTTTTTCACAGAGAGGGTGGTGGGCACATGGAGCAGCCTTCCTGAGGAGGTTGTGGGGTCTAAAACTGTGGAAGAATTCAAGAATGCATAGGACAGACATAAGGCAATTCTTGTGGGGGTTACAAAGAAATAGGCTGTTGGTTAACTAGGATCTGCAACTTATCCTGTAGGTAGGGAAATGGGCAGACTAGGTGGGCCAGGCGGTCCTTATCTGCCATCAAAGTCTATGTTTCTATGTCTATTCCAGATTGATGTATAGTTTTTTATTTTGTTATCGTTTGTAATTTACCTGGTGTGGCTTTTAACACTGTTATTTTCTTTGTTTATTGCTTGGTCAGCTTTATGATTTCTTTCCCAATAAAAATTCCCCTACTCTTTTGCAAAGAGTGTCTTGTTTTTTTTTTTTTTTACTTCCACTGGGACAACACCAGGATGGGTAGAAGGAACCACTGTTTAAGATCTCATCTGAAGGACAGCACACCCAAACAGTACAGTATCCCTCTAATACTGTACTCAGGTGCCAGTGTTTAGGTATAGAAACATAGACTTTGATGGCAGATAAGGACCGCTTGGCCCACATAGTCTGCCCATTTCCCTACCTAGAGGATAAGCTGCAGATCCTATTTAACCAACAGCCTATTTCTTCCTACCTTCCCACAAAAATTGCCTTATGTCTGTCCCATGCATTCTTGAATTCTCCCACAGTTTTAGACCCCACAACCTCCTCAGGAAGGCTGCTCCATGTGTCCACCACCCTCTCTGTGAAAAAATACTTCCTCACATTGCCCCGAGCCGTCCCCTCTATCTTCAAATTGTGTCCCCTTGTTCTTGCACATCTCTTTTTCTGAAAGATGCTACCCTCTTGGACTTTGTTGATTCCACTGAGGTACTTAAATGTTTCTCTATCATGTCCCCCTCTTCCTCCTTTCCTCAAGGGTATACATATTAAGCTCCTTTAGTCCCTCCTCGTATGGCTTCTCTTGCAGACCCTGCACCATTTTAGTTGCCCTCCTCTGAACTGCCTCCATCCTGTCTATGTCCTTGCAGAGATGGGGTCTCCAGAACTGGACGCAGTACTCCAGATGGGGTCTCACCAACTGTCTGTACAGGGGATAACAACTTCCTGTTTTCTGCTGGTGATACCTCTCCCTATACATCCCAGTATCCCCCCAGCTCTCCCTACCGCCTTCTCACATTGCTTGCCAACCTTAAGGTCATCTGATATGATTACCCCCAGGTCCCTTTCCATTTTTGTTGTTGTTATTACCTCTCCCCCATTGTGTAATCTTCCCCTGGGTTTTTGTTTTCCAGGTGCATTACTTTGCACTTCTTTGCATTGAATCCAAGCTGCCATACTTCTGACCATTCCTCCAACCTTGCAAGTCTCTTCTCATCCTTTCCGCCTCCTTGTGTATCAACCTTGTTGCAGATCTTTGTGTCATCTGCAAGGGCATACTTTTCTTCTAGTCCCTCTGCAATGTCACTTATAAAGACATCAAAAAGGACTGGACCCAGTACTGAACCCTGCGATACCCCACTAGTAACCCCTCTTTCTTCAGAGTAGACTCCATTTACAATTACCTTCTGTGTCCTGTTGTTCAGCCAATGTTTTACCCAGGCAACCACCCTGGGACCCACTCCAAGGCTGGTTAATTTGACTACTAATCTTTTGTGTGGGACTGTGTCAAATGCCTTGCTAAAGTCTAGGTAGGCCATGTTCACAGCCCCTCCCTGGTCTACTACTTTGGTCACCCAGTCAAAGAAATCAATTAGATTCGCCTGACATGACCTTCCGCTGTGAACCCATGCTGCCTTGGGTCCCTGCCCACTGGCCTCTAGGTACTCAACAATTCTTTCCTTCAGAAGTGATTCCATCACTTTCCTACCACAGAGGTCAAACTGATGGGTCTGTAGTTTCCTGCCTCTGTCTTGCTCCCACTTTTGTGAAGGGGAATCACATCAGCCTTCTTCCACTCCTCAGGTACCACACCATCCTCCCATGATTTGTTATAAAGGGTAGTCAGTGGTGTCACTAGTTCTCTCCTTAATTCTTTTAGAATTCTGGGGTGAATTCCATCTGGCCCCATTGCTTTGCCCACCTTCAGGTTTAGGAGTTCTTTCAGAACCCTTTCTTCTGTGAAAGGACTGGGATCGACCCCCCCCCCTCCAGAGTGCTTCTGTTAATTGGATTATGCACCTCCCCCACTTCCTCTTTTGTGAATACTGAACAGAAGTATTCATTCAGTATCCCTGCTTTTTCACTGTCACTCTCTGCCCACCCACCATCCATTCTATTCAGCCTCACTATCCCTCCCTTTGTCTTTCTACGCTCCCTGATATAGCTATAAAAGGTTCTATCCCCCTTCTTAACCAAGTTGGCTATCTTTTCCTCAGTTTGTGCCTTTGTTATTCTGACTACCCTCCCTGCTTCCTTCTGTCTTAACTGGTACAGTTCTCTGTTCTGCTCCTTCTGTGTTTCCTTATACTTCCTAAATACTATCTTTTTCTCCCTAACCTTCACCGCCACTTCTTTTGAGAACCATAGTGGCTTTTTCTTTTGTTTTGATTTGTCTATTTGCTTCACACAAAGGCTTGTTGCTTCTGTGATGGCAAATATGATATTTCCCCATTGTTGCTCCACCCCTCCTTCTAGCCTGTTTGCTACTGCTTTTCTAAGGCACTCTCCCATCTTGCCAAAGTCAGCCCTCCTGAGGTCCAGTACCCTCACTTTTGTATGGCTTGACTCTGTAACTGAGTTTATCGTGAACCACACTGTTTGGTGGTCACTTGTTCCCAAATGGCTACCCACTTCTAGATCTGAGATCCTCTCACTGTCTCCATTTGAGAGTATGAGGTCTAAGATTGCTCCCTCACGAGTAGGTTCCAAAACTAGCTGTCTGAGGCATACCACCTGAAGGGCATCAAGAATGGCCCTGCTTTTGGATGTGGCTGCAGCAAAGGTGCTCCAATTAACACCTGGCATATTAAGGTCCCCCTTCAACAATATCTCCTCTTTCTCTGCCATCCTAAGTATGCCTTCTATCATATCCTTGTCCATTCCCTTCCCCTGATATAGGGGTCTGTATATAACCCCTGTGTGGACTGTGGTGCCATTTCCAGTCTCTAAGGTGACCCACAGTGCCTCCTCTCCTCCCTGTTTACTCTTTTGTTCAGTTGCTTTTATCCCTTCCCTTACATAGAGAGCTACTCCCCACCTCTTCTGCCCTCCCTGTCTCTCCTGTAGGTTGTGTACCCTGAATCCAATCCCAGTGTGGGACGAGAACCCATGATCTTCTGGCCCAGAGGTGGGTGTGCTACTAACTGAGACACGCTGACAAACAGATTATTAACCTTGCATACAGGCCCTTTATTTCATCTAAATTGCAGCAGATTAAATTTAACATGCTACATAGAACTTATCACACTCCTTACAAACTTAATAAGATGATTCTGAATGGTATAGCTATATGCCCTCGATGTAGCTCCTCAGAAGCCAATATGGTCCATATGTTCCCCACTTGTCTTAAATTACAATTCTTTCGGAAAAAAATCTCTGAAGCTATATCTTCCACTTTAGGTAAGACCATTGTACTTAATAAAAAAATGCTTTTACTTGGCAACTTCAAAGATCATGATTTTGTTACTGTACAATCAAAATTGATACATATGTGCTTGATCATTGCTAATGAATGTATTCTCTTAAAGAGCAGCTCTCGATTAGCCCTCCCACTGATACATATAACACAACTAACCTTGCCAGGATTCATTTTCTAGCAATCTTTTCCGTCAGGGACTTTCATTTACAAAAGTTATATCCTTCGTAAATTTATGCCCTGACCCATTGGCTAAAAACTGCATCTGAAGGCCACACCCCCACGCCAGCATATGCTGCCCCATTTTGTGATGTCGCTAAATGAAGGCTGCATGTGTGCACCCCATTGACTTGAATGGGGGCAATTTTTCTAAAGGTTTTATACATATTTAATGTCAGGATTTGAAGAAATCAAAGCAACGCTCAACTAACAGGGTCCCTGTTAGTCGAGCAGTCACATTGATTTCTTAAAATCCTGATATTAAATATGTATAAAACCTTTGGAAAAATTGCCCCCATTCAAGTCAATGGGGTGCGTACATGCAACCTTCATTTAGTGACATCACAAAATGGGTCTGCATGAGCTGGCATGAGGGCATGGTAGTAGGATGTGGAACTGGCTCCGTTTTCAGCCAGCAGGTCAGGAAATAAATTTATGAAGGATATAACCTTTTTAAATGAATGTCCCCTAAGGAAAGATTTCTGGAAAATGAATCCTGGCAAGGTTAGTTGTGTTATATGTGTCAGTGGGGGGCTAGTCATACACATCAAAGCTGCTCATTAAACTGGAAAAACATGGACTCCCCTACCTATGCCCAATGGAAAAACTTCATGATAGATTTAATAAAACTGGAAAAAGTACATTATAGCTTTAAATAATAGCTAGAATGATGAATAACCATTTGGGACCCCCTCAGAATGATTCTAGAATTTACTTTAGCAAGAGTTGGCCTCTCTCTCTCAAAACATTACCACTCAGAATGATTTTCTCAGCCAATAGGTAGTATGCCCTTTCTTGTTGAACTATAGGTGAACAAGCTAATTTGTGCCTCACCACACTATGTATTCATGAATAAATTAAATTTATGTGATTCTTCTCCTATGAACTAATATTACTGTATGATAGTATGTAATACTAAACTCTGTTAAGTTTATTACGTTTTATACAATGGGGTATGAAAATCCTGTAACGTCATTGGTCAAAACACATCACATGACCATTAGATATCCTGCAATAACCCACGGCTGAGAAATGGCATTTATAAAAAACATACTTAAACACATTTAAAATTTATTTTACACATGGGTCCATTGTATACTCGCAATAAGGCATACCAAGGTGTTGGTTATTGGGGGAATTACCCACTTCTTGTGTGGTTAAAACACTCGGCTGTGCCTCGTGACACACCACAAAAGGCATGGGTAAATGCCCCAATAACTCACACCCTGTTGTGCCTTATTGCTTAATTGTTATATTTTATCTCTGTATCATGTGGATACTCAATAAACATCCTTGAAAAAAAGAAGGCAACAGCTTACATGGGTTTGAACCCAGCTGAATTTAAAATACATTATTTTAGAAATGGAGAACCATCAGAGCTGGCTGGCAGTATAGCCTAAAGGTTAGAGTAAGAAGCTGTGAATGAGCCTGGTACGTCCAGCAGACTTGAGTTTGATTCCCACAACCTCCACTTGTATGCTGTGTGACTCTGAACAAGTCACTTAAAGGACACCTAAACAACATTTTGCCAACAAACTATTCAAAAATTCAACTTCATAAGGTGCTAAAGGAAAGGGTGTTGTTTACATTGATCCTAACATTGCATTTATGTGAATAACACAAATAGTTTTGTAGCATCTGAAAAAGTTAGCATCAACCTTCCAATTAAAATAAAAAAAACTGCTTTGCCTGTTCCCTAAAATGGCTGCTTAATGTATATGACATCACTGGAGTTACAGTAGATGAAGAGAGCTACATGGCTTTCTATAGAGCTAACTAGCTCTGTTTTCTTCCTCTGTTTAAAATTGTTTCACCAAAATAATCAAAACTCTGACTTAACATGTGAATTATTTTGATCAATCCACATGTTAGTCTATGGTTTGGTTCATTGTGTTTACTTTAATGTGCCAACATTGTGTTGTAATCCAACCAACTTTCTTTTTAGCAATCTGCAGTACAGAACAGCTCTTCAAATACATGGTGGTCTAATGGTTATGTGATGTCATGATGGCTGTAGCAAAGTTCTGGTCTGGTCCAATGCCAATAATCATGCTTTGTTGGTAATCCAGAAATATGCTCCTCTTACAGTCTTTTGTTTTCTTTACCCCCCCCCACAGTTAGCCCACCAGCCATCAAACAGTTTGCTATTCTTGCTCTGCCCTTATTACTGCCTGTTCCGCATATGAGCTTCCGAGTCCCACAAGGAGAGTATCACACTTCAGATTATAATATTGTGCCTCAGACAGTAGCACACACTTATACAGTTCATTGACTGACACTGTTTAGTGACACCTCCCAAATCACTCCCCGGTCCTCATTCTTCAATGTTTCACTTCTGCTCCCACAATAAACATTGGGTGCATCACCACCCTTTTTCACAAAGAAGGAAGTATGTACAGTCCCCCATTTTATTTCTGCCTCATTGCCAACAACTACATCTTCCTGGAGAGCCAAGCAATAAGTACCAGAACACACCAGAAAAAGTGCTGTTCATACTTTCATAAGGGCTGGACTTACTATGGATAATAACATTATTATGCAGGACAAGCATACTAATTTCTTGATCGAATCCTCCTGACCTCCAGCATTGGTCTACCCTCTTATCTATGATCAGCAGAATCTGGCAGGACAGTTCTCAGCAATCCTTATGCAGTCCTTGTCCATGCCTTCCTCCACAATGCTACTTGTCTGACTCACCATTCTTCTAAATCTTGAATGTAGAAACACAGTCTCATCAATACTGCCTCAACAAACCTTGACACCCCCTCCGAAGGTAATCTTCCCACACAGAATCCAGGTACCCATTTAAGCACCATAGTGCCACTCTGAGTATTTGTCATCACTGCCTGCTCTCATCCATGGTCAGGTAGTGATCATGGTGCTGTTTGTCTCAAATCTCAGATCTCCCAATGATCTGCTCACCTTCCCCCCAGTCTTCCCCATCCATGAATATAACTGTACGCAACAGAAATGGCCTCCTCGGTCCCCCTCTGGTATTCATTCTTCACTCCTGCTCCCCACATCAAAAACTGGTGAGCTCACCACTCTTGCACATCATGAATGCCGTTAGTACAGTCTCCTGTTTTATTTTGACTTATCAAAAACAAACATGATCTTTCCAATAAGCTAGGCTGATTACAACAGGGCACAAGGGGGGAAATGGGCTTTATTACCTTTATAAGATCTAAGCTACCTTTGATTAGGCAACATTAAATGACAAGTGTGTGCATCATTATGCACATCATTTAATAGTCCCTAATCATAGGTAGCCTAGACTTTACAAGGGTAGGAAAGCCCATTTTTCCCCTGGCACCCTGCTACTATCAGCATGACTTACTGGAAAGATCATGTTTATTACTGAGATGACAAAAAAATGGGAGAATGTACTAACTGTATTCATGATGTGGAATGGTGATGCACTCGCCAGTTTTCAATGTAGAGAGAAGGAGTGATGAATAATTGCCAGAGAGGGACTGGGGAGACCATTCCTGCAGAGTACAGCTATATTCAGGATAGGTGGAAGACAGGAGGAGGGAAAGTTGAACAGATCATTGTGAGATCTGAGATGTGGGGCTACCAGCATTGTTATCACAACCTGACCATGGATGAGAGCAGGTAGCAACGGTTAATACTTGGAGTGGCAGGGCAGCACCTAAATTGTTACCTGGATTCAGTGTAGGGAGATTACCCTTGAGGGGTTTGTCAAAGTTTGTTGTGACAGCATCGAGGGGACTGTGTATACAGCATTCAAGATTCGGAAGAATAGTGAGCCAGCCAACTAGCACTGTAAAGAAGGGCACGGAAAAGGACTAGAGAAGGACTGCTGAGGACTGTCCTATGAGGTGCTGCAAATTATAGGTAAGGGAGTAGACCAACCCTGGAGGTTGGGTGGATTCGCTCAAGGCATTAGTATGCCTTCCCTGCCTAATAATGTTGTTATCCATAGCAAGTCTAGCCCTAATGAGGGTATGAACAGCAGTTTCCCTAGTGTGTCTGAATGATTCTTTCTTGACTATGCAGGAAGACCTGGTTGTTGGTTAATGAGGCGGGAAAAAATCAAAACAGGGGGACTATACATACTGCCTTCATTGTGCATAAGGGTGGTGATCCATCTGATGTTTATTGTGGAAGCAGAAGTAAAACACTCATGACAGAAGGCTGAAAAGGGATTTGGGAGGCATCACTTAACAGTGTCAGTCAATGAAACGTATCGGTATAGATGTGCACTGCTCTGTGAGGTACAAGGTTACAGTCTAAAGTGTGATAATTATCTTTGTGGGACTGGGAAGCTTATATGCAACCCCAGGTAGTAATAAGGACAGAGTGTGAAGAGTGGACTGTGTGATGACTGGTGGGCTAGCTGCGCTGGGGGGGGTCATAAGGAAAAAGAAGATTACAAGAGAAGCACATTTTTTGGATTACCAAGAAAGCATGAACTTTGGCATTGGACCAGACCAGAACTGTGCTACAACCATCAGGACAACACATAATCATTAGACCACCAGGTATTTGAAGAGGTGTGCTGTACTGCGTTTTGCCAAAGAGAAAGTCTGTTGGACTACAATACAATTTCAGCAAGTTAAAGTAAACAAAATGAACAAAATCATAGCCTAACATGTGTATTGATCAAAATAACCTGCATGCTCATGGAGACCATACTAAAGGAAAGGGTGGTGGAATATCTAGAGGAGCATTTACTCCAGGATGTGGGGCAGCATGGGTTCATGGGGGGAGATTGTGTCAGACAAATCTGATTGACTTCTTTGACTGTGTCACTAAGACAGTAGACAGGGGTCAAGAGGTAGACATCTTCTGTCTTGATTTCAGCAAGGCCTTTGACTCTGTGCCCCACAAAAGGTTGATCAGGAAGTCGGTGGATCTCAGGGTTGGGGAAAAGATGGCCAGATGAGTGGAAAACTGGCTAAAGGACAGAACCCAGAGGGTGGTTGTAGGGGAAGAGTTATCTGGCACAAGACAGGTATCCAGTGGGGTCCCGCAGGATTGGTGCTGGGGCCGGTGTTGTTCAATGTCTTCATCAATGACATTGGAGATGGCATTATGGGCAAAATGTGTCTATTCGCAGATAGCACCAAGCTCTGTGGGAGAGTGGACACAGCTGAAGGGATACAGGAAGGGATAAAGGCTTTACAGGAAGATCTGGATAAGCTAGGGAGATGGTCCAGGATCTGGCAGCTTGGCTTCAATGCCAAGAAATGAAAAGTTAATCCTAGGACACAGTACTACCTGGGAGGAGTCTGAGTAGCTGCATCAGAGGAGGAGGAGAAGGATCTGGAGTGATGATCACTAGTGACCTGAAGCACTCCACACAGTGCAAGAAAGCAGCAGCAAAGCCAAACATGGTGCTGGGATGCATAGCTGGGGGGATCAGGAGGGGAGAGGAGGTTATACTGCCCTTGTAAGGTCACTCATGAGGCCATATCTAGATTATGAAGTTCAGTACAGGTGCCCGCACCTCAAAAAGTAAATTAACCTGCTGGAGAAGGTCCAGAGGAGGGCAACAAAGATGATAGCTGGTCAGCAAGGTAAGGCATACGAGGAGAGGTTGAGGGCACTGAACATGGACTCCCTGGAAGACAGGAGAGAGAGGAGACATGATTGGGACCTTCAAGTACTTGAAAGGGATAAATTAGGTTGATAAGGAGAGTCTCTTTAAGCTGAGTGGCAATCGTTACACCAGGGGGCACAGGCCTAAGCTGGAGGGTGGGAGATTTAGGAGGGAGGTTAGGAAGCACTTCTTCACAGAAAGGGTGGTCGGCACTTGGTATGTGCTGCCAGAAGAGGTAATCTCATTGAAGGCAGTGGGCAGCTTTAACAGAGGCTGGGACAGGTATAGGGGGAAGGTAAGGATCATGGGTAGGGAGGATGGGAGGTGTGGGGAGAGGGGGCAGGGACAGTAGCTCAAGCTGTGGACCCTGCAACACGAGCAGACTTATAGACCAAATGGCCTTCTTCTGCTGGCTTCTTCATATGTTTGTATGTTCATATGTTAAGTTAGGGTATTGATCATTTTAGCGAAACAATTCTAAACAAAGGGGGAAAACAGAACTAGTTAGCACTATACAGAGATATCTAGCTCTCTTCCTCTAGCTCCCGTGATGTTTTCACTTTACACATTTGGCAGCCATTTTAGGCAACAGGCAGTGCAGGTTTTTTGAACTGAAAGGCCGAAACTTACTTTTTCAGGTGCTGCAAAACTGCATTTAAGTTATTTGGATAAATGCAATATTAGCATCAATGTACAGAGCAGCCTTTCCATCACCTCTCTATGAAGCAAGATTTTTAAATTGTTTCTTTCTAAAAATAGGTTGTTTAGGTGTCCCTTAACCACCCAGTGCTCCCGGGTTCCCCCTGAAAACAGACACGTGTGCCTAGTGGGCCTTACCCGGTTACCAAAGAATAAAATAAATCAGAGGCAACCACTGCAGGTACTTCAGAAAGCAGCATTCATAACATTGGTAGGTGGGAGTCAGGCAGGTACAGGGCATACGTACATATACTGCTATATAATTGACTTTGTTCCCCTTTTGTCCTGCAGATATAAGCTCCACACGTGAAGTGTGGGTGTGCAGGCACTCTTTTATTTGATGGGTGGAAAGATGAACAGCGGTGCAACCAGAAGGATGGCGCTGGGCCTGGATGTCACTAGAGGGAGAGTCCTGATTTGGGTGGAGGGGCATGCACTGGGCGCAGTTGTTACCACAGCTATGGCATTTGGAAAAGAAAGGTGCAAAGCTGAACATGCTGGTACTACATTTGGGAGAAATTTTGCACAGATGCCTTAGCTAGAACTCCTTAGGCAGATACTGAGGGACATTAACAGCATCCAGAAGATGTGGAGCAGGGTGAAAGTGATATTGTCTACAACGATCCCCAGGTGGGTCTGGAAGATGGGGTAATCCAAATGTTTTAAATCTTGCAAGGAAAGCATTAAACAGGCATGAGAGTGCAGAGGCTCAAGCAGGAAATTTTGCAGTAGCATCGCACCCAGAGATCACGGTAGACTGCCCGGGATTGTTCAGGCCAGATAGGATATCTGTCAGATGTGGGCCTAGCCATTTTCAATGTGCAAATAGGGGAGGCTATAGAGAAGGCAACTGGCTGAATTGGGGGGTAGGATAAGTCTTTAGGGGGTGAACAGGCCACTTTCTATAGCAAGCAGGAGGTGGTGTAGTTTAATATAATGACAGCTGTGTAATTGAACCACACAAAGGTGAGGGTCCTGGACATCAGAAGGGCAGATTTAAAAAAAGATTGGTATGTGCCTCAGGAATGACCTGGAGGGGGAATGAACAGGCAGGGTGGCAGAACAGTGGGGGAACTAAAAAGGGTCATAGTAAAGGCAACAGATCTCTGCAGAGATCAAGCATGGGAGCTAAAGAATGAGGAAGAAGAAGCTACTGTGGTTCTCGAAAAAGGTGTCAAGGCTAAGAGGGTAGCATTCTGAAGGCACAAGGAGAAGCAGAGGGAGGAGGATAAGGAGGTTTATCAGGGGAAACAGAGGAAAGAAGGGAGAGCAGTAAGGGGTGCAAAGGTACAAACTGAAGAGAGAATAGTCAAGTCAGTAACAAAAGGGGATAAGACATTTTTTAGGTATATAAGTGAAAAAAGGAAGACCAGGGATGGGACTGTAAGGTTAAGAAGGGGGGGGGGACTGTGAAGAGGGTGAACAGGAAAAGCCAGGCATCTTGAACAAATACTTTTGTTCAATGTTCAGAGAGGAATGAGATGGGAAGGGGCCACAAAACTGTACCATGAGCGCTGGAGGCAGGGAGGTAAACACTAGTCCATTTTCAGAGAAGAGAGTCCTGAAGGGACTCGCAAATCTGAAAGTGGAAAAAGCAATGGGGCCAAATGGGGTCCACCGAAGGGGATTGAGGGAGCTCTGGGAGGCATGGGCTGCACCTTTGATGGCCCTATTTAACAGCTCATAGGAAACATAAGTTGTTCCAGAGGACTGGAGGAGGGCAGATGTAGTCCCACTTCACAAAAGTGGTAGCAAGGAAGAGGCTAGAATTTATGGGCCAGTCAGCCTGACCTTGGTAGTGGGAAAGTTAATGGAATCACTGCTGAAAGAAAGGATTGTGTAATATCTTGAATCCTGTGGGTTACAAGACATGAGGCTGCATGAATTCATGGAGGGGAGGAGGTCATGCCAAATGAATCTGATAGAGTTCTTTGACTGGGTGACCAAGTAACTAGATCAGAGTGGAGCGGTGGACATAGCCTACCTAGATTTCAGTAAAGCATTCAACACTGTTCCACATAGGAGACCATTAAGCAAGTGGGGTAGCCTAGGAGTGGGTCCAAAGGTGGTAAAATGGGTAAGAAATTGGTTAAGGGACAGGTGGCAGAGGGTAATGATAAATGGAGATCTTACTTCGAGGAAGGCTCTTGCAGCAGGCCACACCAGTAGGACTAAGCCATCAGGTGCCAGGACCACACAGTAGCTAGCAGTCTACCACGGGGGACCGCCCACTGCCAGTGTCAGTCAGCTGACGTCAGTCTAGCCTATAAAGCTGGACAGTCCCCCACACCTACCTCAGTTCTTTTCACACCATCTACCAGTGCAGGTCGGACCTTAGCGGAGGCTGCAGCTACAGTCGACCGCCATTTCCCACACTTGCCACACTTTTTTAATTTTTATTCTTTCTAAGTTCAAAACATCAATTTTTCTGTGTTTTTCTTGACGCGTTTGTCTTCTTAACCAATGTTGTCTTCCAACCGCTTCTCCAAGTGTGCCTGTGGCAAACAGATCCCTGAAAAGAACGGTCACTCTGCATGTCTCATCTGCCTAGGCCCTAGCCACAACACTAAAGCCTGCCAGTTTTGCCCAAAATTCAACTGGGCCACTCAGAGACATCATCTAAAAACTCAGGAGAGCCACCTTTTAATGCAGAAGTTGGTCACGATGGAGAAGGAGCTGCAGTCCAGGAGCTCTTTGGCCTTGCCAGCACAGTTCTCCAGGACCTCTTCATCTTCTCACAAGGAGAAATCTGGGAAGCACAAGCCCTGGGACCAGCCCCAGTCAGCTTACCATTCATGGTCGCCCCACAAACCATTGACTGCGATGGGTTGGCTCCTTCAGCCCTGCCAGCCCTCTCTTCCTCCAGGCTCCCAGTGGCTCCACCACCTACCCATATTGCTATCTGAAGCAGAGATTCAGGGCACAGAACTTCGCTCCTGCTCCCCAGCCCCTGACACTCAGACCCATATCTTCCAAGGGCTGTCAGCCATGTGGCTTGACTGGTGTTGGTTCCTCGGGCATTGGATCCATAACCATTACCCCCCCAGCCTCAGCATTGCCTTCATTGATTCTCATTACTGGGACCAACATCTGTCCCTCCAGAAAATTCCCACAGCAGGCTACCACCATCTCCTCCTCTCTGGCATCCCCTCTGCCTTTGCCTCAGGGGTCTCCATCCTCTCAGGTCCCTGCTTCTCCAGCTACATCAATGGATCCTTCCCCAGATGCTACAAGCCAACACCTGCTGGACCACCACCAGTGCTGCCACAGCCCCAACCTATGGGTCCAACCCTGTCATCACCCCTGCTACAACATAAACTGCTGCCAATGCCTGTTGGGCCAATGGCAAATCCACACCTGGTGCCAGGTGGCCCTGCACCTGGGTACCCTATGCCGGCTCCTTGGCCATCATACCCTTTCCCGGCACCCTCTTATCCTTTCCTACTGGTGTACAATATACTGTCCCCAGTGAATTATGATGCCCTCTTCTTGGCATGGTGATCCTTCATCCAGACCCCCCGCTCCTCAAGGGCTGCCTCAGGAATCTCCCCTCCATCCTCCTCAGGACCCCCAACCCCAGAACCCAGACTGGGCTGGGCTGAGTGACTCCCACATGTCAGGGTCCTCTGGGGCTTGACCTGATGTCAGCTCAGGCTTTTGCAGGGACAAGCGCTGGCCTCCAGTGTCACTCCCAGATTGTGAGTCTACTGAGGATGAATATGATTCTTTGGGGTCTTCCTCCTCATCTGGGGAATCTTTGGATGGGGACAACCATATCAAGGAGGTACCTAAGTGCCCCATGATGATCCAATCTTTATGGATGTCATGCACCACATCCAGTCCATTATGGGCTGAGACATGGAGGAACATGACCCGGAGAGACGGCGCTTGGCCATTTATCTCCAGCAGCAGGATGCCTTCCTCATGGTGATGCCCACTCTGATTGACTCCTATGAGGATGTTACTATTTATTTATTTATTGAATTTTGATAACCGGGTGGGCCTACTGAGACAATTATGGTCCCATTTTCAGGGGAGACCCGGGACAGCAATAATATACATAGCAAAGTTCAAGTGTAATACAACTACAGAGGCTGAATTTGTCTGAAAGTAGTTACACACAATCATCAAGGTAATGTACAGAGTGAATGAATTCCATAATTACAACATATTTACAGTAGTTATGTACAAGGGGGGTAAACAGGCTACAGTGGGTAACAGTCAAGCAGTAAGACGAGTCGTCAAACATAGCCTACATCAAGGTGGCATAGTACTATCAAATTAGGCTCAGTGACAGCAGAGGGATGTCACCTGACACAGGAGCAGGTGGCAGAGTTAGTTAGGATAGAGTGCAGATTCGATTGGAAGAGAGATAGTGAGGTGTAGGACAAGACTGAAGGGGGGAAGGAGTTCCATGCAGACACAGCAGCAAAGCAGAAAGATTTGCAAATGGCTGCTAGTTGCAGCTTGGGTTTTATGAGGAGGGGGAGAGAGGCAGACCTAAGAGCTCTGGGTGCTTGTCACAGATGAACAATTTCAGAGAGGCATGGAGTGGTAAATTTGTGCACAAGTTTATTTATGAAGCTCAATGAGGTATACCTAAGTTTAGATTTATATGATAGCCAGTTCAGGGATGTGAGGACATCACAGTGGTGATGTCTAGCATTTACCCCCAGAGCAAACCTACCTACCCTGTGGTAGGCCTGAGTAAGGAGTGTAATGGTGGAGGCTATAGTGGAGGGCAGCAGGGGAGCTCCATAGGTTGGGGTTGGGAGGAGGGATGCAGAGGCTATCTTAAGGCAGGAGGCTGAGGTTAAGAAAGGACGAATGCGGTAAAGGAGACCTAACTTTTTGATTCAGAGATTTGATCAGGTTAGATACATGGGCTTTAAAGGAGAGTGAGGAATTAAGGGTGATGCCCAGGTACTTGAAAGTAAGAACTGAATCAAGAACATCACCACTGGAATAGGTAATGTGAAGAGCAGGAGGCAGACTAGAGGGGGGGGGGCGAGCGAAAAGCATGCTTTTAGTTTTCTTAGTGTTGAGAAGGGCCCTGCGCTCCTGCTGCTGTATCACATTTAGTATATTTCAGTACTGTTTATGTTTGTGTTTTGAGTGGTGGGACCGTGGGGGCCGAAGGGCCCCACACTCCCGTGTTGTATGACATTCAGTGTTTTTCAGTGCTGTTATGTTTGCCCCGTGCTCCCGCTGCTGTATCACATTTAATATATTTCAGTACTGTTTATGTTTGTGTTTTGTGTGGTGGAAGCACGGGGCTGGAAGGTCCCTGTGCTATTGTCACAATATTACATTCAGTATTTATTAGATTTGTTTATCTTTGTGTTTTGGTTTCTGCTACCATGTGCACTAACATTTGTGTTTACTGGCACTGTGTTAGTATGTGTGAAGACATCATGTGGCGGGAGTGTGGGGCCCGAAGGGCGCCGTGCTCCCGTCACTATCACGTTCAGTATTTCACAGTACTGTTTATGTTTGTGTTCTGTGTGGTGGAACCACGGGGGCTGAAGGGCTCTGCAGTCCTGCTGCTGTATGACATTCAGTATTTTTTTACTGCTGTTTATGTTTGTGTTTTGTGTGGTGGGACCGTGGGGCCCAAAGGCCCCCGAGCTTCCATCACTAGCACATTTTGTATTTTACACAGACAGAGAGACACAAATGGAAGTGAGGGGAGAGGCAAGGTAACAGTAACAATCACAGACTTGCTGCATGTTAAGTGAAGAGCCACAGGCAAAGAAGGGTGATGCTGATCAGTTGTACACCTTCCTGATTACAGGTAAAGTGTAGTTATCATAGTTGTCACTTCAATGGACTCAGTCAGGGAATGTCTCTTCAAACTGTGACAGCAGGTACTGGATCCTCAGTAGAGACCCACAGCAGAGCTGAGGGTATGGACATCAATCGTAGACATTAGTGATTGCAAGGACACTCAAGTTAGCACAGTTAGTGTTTGTGTTGGCTCAGAGAGATTATACCCTCGCCAAAATTTGTACTGCATCATGAGTACTGATGCACAGCAAGACTGAGGCAATTGACATGAACGGTACACCTCTGTAATTGTTGGTACACACAAGTTAGCACAGTTAGAATTTCTATGGCCTCACACAGGCACTTTTACCACACATACCAGTTACTGATCCTGATTGTACAGCCACAAGTGCATTTCCTTAGGTACAATGTCACACAGCTCTCTACACCAGGTACTGCACTCTGACTGTAGACTGACAGTAAATGTAAGCATGGGTACCTGCTAGTTAACTTAGTTAGGAATTACAGAAGATCTGTAACTCAGTGTCTGAACATCTAGCCCACATATTGCACACTGAATTGACAGTGCAGAAAAAAAATCATGGAGGTGTAGAGTGTGATGGGGGAATTGCACTTCCACACCACTCGCTGCATCCTAAGTAAACAGCCACAGGAAAAGATAGGCAATGTACATCAGCTGTACAGCTCTCTGATTACAGGAATAATCCAGTTAGCACAGTTGTCACTTGAATGGGTTCAGACAGGCAATGTGTCTCCAAACATGGCAGCAGGTAGTACATTGTAAGTGGAGATACACAACACAGGTGAGGGAATGAACATCTTAGTGGAGATACAGAACACAGGTGAGGATTTGTACATCAATGGTACACATCAGTGACTGCAGGGATGCTGAAGTTACCTCAGTTAGGATTAGTATGAATTTAGGCAGCTAGAGATGTTGCGCCTTTTAAAATCTGTAGTGCACTATGACTGTTTCCCTATAGGAACAATAGGGGACTGGAGATCTATGGCACACCTCTGTAATTGTAGGTACAGTGAAGTTACCACAGTTAGCAGTTGCATGAGCTCAGCCAGGGTACTGCAGTAGATATAGCAGTTAGTGCATCCTAACTGTTTAGCCACAGCTGCATAGTGTTAGGTAGTGATGTGTGACATCTTGCTACAGTAATTACAGCATGCTGAGTGAAGAGTGTGCCAGAATGAGGATTTAAAACAGGCAATCCCCTTAGGTGTTCTATTTCACTCTGTCCTTTCTCCTCTTTTTTCTGACTATCCTTTCTTTTCCCTATCGGGGTGGCCAACCTATCTATTTTCTTTTCTTTTTGATCCCCTATTCGTTAAAATGCATGTGTTCCCATTTAAAAGCAGCTCCTGAAAAATAATTGGTGCCTTAAAGAAAGAGCAGTGGTTCCCTGCTGCTGCAAGCAGTATGTTGAATTTGGTCCCAGACGATGTTTGTTTTGAAATTATTGTTTAACCACCAGGAGTGGTTTCTTATAAAGAGGACATAGCTCTGAAGTGGAACAACTGATGCAGAGTGCCAAAGAATGTACAAAATTTGCCCCTGTTGTTTCCCCATACAAAAAAATAGGCCTAATGTTCAACTACCTCAAATCATTAATAATTAGTTTCAGCAGTTAGTCATTGACCTATTTCCTAATTAAGAATTAACTAATCCCCATGAATTGAGTATTAGTTTGGCATTCATTAATTACTAGTTGAGCTTATACAAATAGGCCAAATGCTTAACTGCCTCAAATCACTAATAATTAGTTAATGTTTAATTATTCCTCAGTTTTGCTTTGGTTGATTTTTTCACATGCAAATGAGTTAGTGGCTAACTCCTCCTAGCTCAACCTACTGCTAACTAATTCTTAACAGTTTCAGCAGTTAGTCATTGACCTATTTCTTAATTAAGAATTAACTAATCCCCATGAATTGAGTATTAGTTTGGCATTCATTAATTACTAGTTGAGCTTATGTAATAATTCACGATCAATACTCAACTTGTTGAGCATTAGCTGATAAGTAACTGTACACCACATAGTAAGCATAGTTATTAGTTAAGAATAACTAATTTTTAACCAGCTCATTTGCACAGTGCTGCTAGAAACTACCCAGCTGGGAGTCCAAATAAGCTGCAGTAGCACATCCACTCCTCACTGAAGGTGCCACACATCTTACTGAAGCACCATGAGGCACCCCTCCACCTCCCCAAAGCCAGAAACTAGTCTCCATCTGGGGTAAGTTCCACCCCGCCAGTACAGCCCTGGAGGCTGGCCTGGGTGTTAAACAGGAGGAAGAGTTAAGTCTCAAATGACTATTTGAAATAAACTGCATTTATGCAAGAAAAGATGCCCTTTCCCAGCTGGAGTCACTTGTTTGTAATTTTGTAGCCACCTACTAGCACATAGACTGGGTACATGCTCCAAATGTGCTAATAAAATTCAAGCAACTTTATGGTAACTATCAAGCAAATGACTGATAAGTGCTGAGTAAACTGGGAGTGTGTTGCAGAAATGCTAATGAAGTGCCTTATAGTTCTTTCTGATACACCTCCAATGGAGTACCTTCTCAGTTGGGACACACTTGCATTACTCCAAAAAAAGCAACTTTAGAGTGTGTTCCAAAAATGTTACTAAAGTGCCTTGGAATTATAGTATATACACTTCAAATTGAGTATCCGTACTCTGCAAATGCACCTAAAATGCAATTTAAGTACCTTCTTGAGTAAACTTCAATCTTTCAGTATAAAATTTTCTCACAGTTAGGGGCACAATTGTAAATTAAAACTTCTGGAAGAGCCCGTGTGCCACGATCGGGTGGTGGGCCCATCCCTGTGTAGCTTCAGTGCCCTCCCAGAGAAGTGAACTAGGAAAATCTGGTACTCAGAAAATGTTCTTGCCCTCATGTCAGTTTCTCAGTCTCTGACCTGACCAGCCACACAAATCTACAAGCAGAGCAGGACTAAGAAAGGGGATGGGGTATGCATTTTATTTTTTTTTAAATGAGGGTTGGGGAGTCCTGGAAGCCATCACATAGGGGTGTACAAGTACCTTTTCCAAATTTTCACTGGCAAATACTTTTGCACCTCAGCTACTCTGCTATTCACTACTCACTATTCATATTCCTTTTCAAGCTGACGGCCCCCACCCAGTCAGCAGCATGGTGTCAAATAGTGTTGTATCACATAATGACCAAAAAAACCCTAGAGACGCAACATTTCAGTGGGGTCCATCTTCATATAATTTAACAACTAGGAGCAGAAGTTCAATTTAGATCAAGATCACTTTCTCAGGGACACACAGTGAGTCAGATGCTGTGGCTGGGCTTGAACACAGATATCCTGCTTCACAGTTTCAGAGACAATATTATGATGGAAAGAAGGTCCAACTAACCACAATTCAACACTACGCCCCCTTCCATATCTTAGGATATTTACTTACTGGTGGTGGAGCTTTCTTCAGGAGGCCGCGGGTGTACTTTCATTTCTGCTCATTGAATTAAACACAGTGAAGTCTTCATCTTTCTCAAACATCAAACAATTTTTCATAATTTCTTGGGAGTTAAATCCTGAAAGTGTTCACTAAAGAAAGGTAATGGTCACATACACTGTTTAGAAATGCAAATGAAGCCCATACTAGACCACATTTTTCTATCATGAAATTCAACGGACACCGTCCTCAACTCTCTTTGCATCTTTCTAGAAATTGTGAATACCCCCAATACAGCATAGACACTCATGGTGCAGTAGGAGGAGGAGGAGAGACTTTTGTATCATGAGTAAATGCACTCTTGGGGTGTTCCTAATGTTCAAGAAGCATGCAACAAGAGTAGATCAAGGATTTTAAACAAAATGTTGGTAATAAATACACTATTTGCATGCATTTCAGTTAAGCTAAAAAAAAAGCACAGCGATTAAAACAACCAACAACTTGAATGAATTGTAGAGAAGGTAAGCATTCATTAAATATATATTTTCAGTTATAAATAATATAATGCAAAAATGATTGACAAGTGTCCATTTAATACCAACTGTATACCAAAATGTGTATGTGATGGTCAAACAACAAAACTTTAAAAAGTAATTTTACTGTAAACAACATTTTTTTTTCCAGTTAGCCTTATTTCTCCCCCATGCACTGGCAGCCTCCATTATACCGGCCACCCCAGCCAACACCCCCCAGGACTTGCTATCCCTCAGAGGCAGCACAGTCTGGGTCATCAGGTACAGGGCGTGTAGGCAGCTGGAGTCATCATGCAGCCAGTGCACAAATTTTCCTAGTACTCCCCCTAAAGTGCAGCATGCCCCCATGTGCTGTACACCTGACTTCTGCCTCTCCTCTTCACAGCTCTGGTAGTTTCAACCTGCTTATCCTCAGACACTGATAGTATCTGGCAGGCACCAAACTCTGCTCCGCCCCACCCTGAGATGAGCAATCCAGCAATAACTCAATCTTCTTCCATCTTGCTGACCCTCCAACTCCCAAGATAACACTTGAAACTTGGGTCTTCAGCACTGCAAGTACAGCACCATCACTGCAATGGTGGGCCTGCAAAAATCTAAGATCTGTGAAATGTAACTTGTCTGCACATCCACATGTGTAGTCATAGGTCCTGTCATCTTATTTTTTGTGGCTATTTCTGCCCTAATAAACACAGAATCTGTCAGCGGACAATGACCATATGGCCCACCTAGTCTGCCCATTTCCCTACTCACTGCTGCAGCCCCAGATCCTACCTGTTGCATTTTTGTAAACTGGTATTTATTGCCCAAGAACCCTCTCAGTCATTCAATAACCCCTAAAAACACCATAATGATGACTTTTGGTAGGGGACGGGGCTGCAGGTACTCTGTGGGCATTGCAGTGGGATCGGGGAGGGGGGACACCTAAATGTACTTGGATCATCTTTGCTGGCAGGTATACATGTATGGGGCTATTTGTCTAGCATAATCATTATGCTGTTTTAGGGCTACGGCTACAGTGCTTGGTGGCCACTTGACTCGCACAAGGAAATTATAAGCCAGGCTTTATGAACTAAGCTCTTTATGCAAGCCAAAAAATGTGATATAAATTGTTAAAATAGCTTCTGCGGAAGGCACCATCATGTTATGGGTTACCTGCCTGGAACTAGTGTCAGTTGCTCCTATAAATGCAGACCATTCCATTTCCATGTAGAAAACAGCAAGCTGGAACATGCAGATGAAGCTGCAATAGAAGCAGCTGCTTGGCTGGATACCATATAGGGTTCAACAGGCCTGGTCACAGGTGAATTAAGAGCAAGGCTAAGCATACAGCAGCAGTGATACAGTGTGTTATAAAGCATTGTTCTACACAGAAATCCATAGTTTTTAAAATGCTGTTGTACCACAGTTCAAATACCACGGAATGTGGTTGTACCCTTCTGTGGCAAAACCCTCTAGAGACATGCACAAGTTAAATTCACTGTGAAAGAGAAATATAAAATAATGCATGGAGAAGTTTGGTCTATGGGGATTTTATGCACCCTGAGGGTGTGTGATACCCCATGAAGCCTGAGGGATTTATTTGGGCATCTCACACACACTGAAATGGTGCATAAAATCCCCATAGAACCAAACTTCTCCATGTTTTATTTTTTCATTTACTGTTTTTTGGTTGAAATTGTTTTTGACGCTTTGCGAGGGTAACTGTTACCACCGACAAGCGTGTCTCATGCTGAGTGACCAATTGTGTAGCGCTTGTGAACGTCCAGCATGAGGACAGCTTGTTTGGTGGTTTTTCAGGCGATGCTGAAGTACTGTTCTGCCCATGGTTTATGGAGCTCCATAAACAACACATGTGGTTTACGAAAAGCTGTTGGGCACTAACTGGCAGTGGTTTATAACCACTAACCAGTAAATATAAAAACAACAATGCACATATTTCACATGATAATATACACTATAAAAACACAGGATGAGCAACTGTATGTATAACCAGTGCGTTGTGCCACCTCGGGGTTCTGATTCCCATGGACCACTCTAGCTTCATCCTCGAGGTCAGAGAGAATCACATGCCCTCTGTGGCAGAACACACTGACTGTGCATAGTTACCCATTCAGTATTTTCTATATGCTGAGTTACCCAGTTTTGACTGCATATCAATATGCCTGTTTTATTTTGGGCATCATTTTTAAACCACTAGCAAGCAGGGAAGAGCTTTGTTGTGGAATTCTGGCATGGGCATCACCACAAACAACACCCCCTGCCCAGTTTGGGCAGTCTTTCCCTGTACAAGTGTACAAGACTGATGCCTCCTCCTCCGCATCATGTAACAGGCATTCCCTGCTGTACAGTGCCACCCTCTTTCCACTCATCCTATATGAACCACTCCCTGGTTTCTAGTGGCACCTTCTTACCACCCCATGCAAAGTTTTCTGTTGTCTAGTGGCATTTGTCTGCCTTTCCCAATATTGTGCCATTCCCTGGTGTCCGGTGGCCCCAACCTCCATCTCTATGATAAACTCTATAGTGCATGGTGGAGCGTCATTGTGTATGGAGAGCTATATACTGCGGTATGGTCTGGCATGGACACAGGGACTCAGTTAAGCCACACAAGGGCAAAAGTATTAGATATCAGGAGGGCATCTTTCAATGAAATGTGTAGATGTTTAAGAGCAGCCCCGGTAATACAGGGGGTGAAGAAACAGTGGGGGAGACTAAAAGGAGTCATTATGGAGGTAACTAACCAATGCATTAGGATAGTGGCCAAAGGAAAAAGAAGAATGAAACCACTATGGTTCTCTAAAGAGGTGGGAGACTAAGTAAGGGCTAAAAGAGCAAGTTTCAGGAATTATAACGGAATCCAAAGGGAGGAGAAGCAGGGAAGGCTGTAAAAAAGCCAAGGCACAGACAGAGGAGGGTTTAGCACAGACTGTGAAAAAAGGGGACAAGACATTCTACAGGTACATAAACAAAATGATAGGGGGGATTGTGAGGCTCAAAGGGGAGGAGGGAGAGTGTAAGGGGGAGGATTTAAACAAGGCAGAAATACTGAACAAATACTTCTGTTCAGTATTCACTGAGGAGGGAGAGGGTCAAGGACCACAGTTGGGGAGCAGAGGCAATTGGGGAGAAGTGGACACCAGTCCATTCACAGTGGAGAGAGTTCTGGAGGGAACTCACAAAGTTCAAGGTGGATAAAGCCATGGGGTCAGATGACATACACCTAGAAGATATTATGGGAGCTGCACAGGAACTAGCAGCGCTCTGGCCACCCCTCACTGAGTCACTCAACACAGGTGTGGTTCCAGAGAACTGGAGGAGGTGCATGTAGTCTCACTGCACAAAAGTGGCAGTAGGTGGAAGCAGGAACTACAGGTGAGTCAGCCTCACTTCGGTGGTGGGGAAGATTATGGAGGCACTGCTGAAAGAAAGAACAGTGGTACATGTGGAATCCATTGGTGCCTAGGATCTAAGGCAGCATGGATTCACATCAGGAAGGTCTTGTCAAATGAATCTGATAGATTTTATTTATTGGGTGACTAAGAAACTGAATCAGGGAGGGGCCATAGACATCACCCACCTACATTTTAGAGAAGCCTTCAATACCATCCCACACAGAAAGTTGGTTAACAAGATGAGTAGTCTGGGCATGGGGCACAAGGTGATACACTGGATTAGAAACTGACTGACAAACAGAAGGCAGAGGGTGGTGGTAAATCTGATCCAATCCAGGGAGAGGGGTGACCCGCAGGGTACCACAAGGATCAATTTTGGGACCAGCTATGTTCAGTGTCTTCATTAGTGACATTGCAGAGGGGCTAGAAGGAAAGGTCTACCTATCTGCAGATGACACCAAGATCTGCAACAGGGTGGATACTCCAGGTAAAGTGCAGAAAATGAAAAGGGACCTGGAGAAGCTTGAAAGATGGTCAGAGGTGTGACAACTGAGGTTCAGTGCAAACAAGTGCAAGATAATGCGCCTGGGTAGGGTGAACCCTAGGGAGAGCTACAGGATGGCGGGAGGTGCTGTTACCAAAGAGGAAAGGGACCTAGGGGTTATCATATTTAGTGCCCTTAAGCTACCAAAGCTGTGTGCAAAGGCTGCAAGGAGGGCCAGTGGCATGCTGGGGTGCATAGGCAGGAGGTATTACTAGTAGGAGATGGGGTGATGCCATTTTTATAAAACACTGGTAAGGCCTCACCTGGAGAACTGCATGCAGTACTAGAGACCACAAATGCGTAAGGACATTAACAAGGTGGAGGCTATCCAGAGAAGGGTGGCAAAGATGGTGTATGGCTAGCATCACAAAATATATGAGGAGAGACTAAGAGATCTCAATATGTACTCACTGGAGGAAAGAAGGCTATACCATGAGTACAGCAACAGAATATGGGCACCAGGTAAAAACGGTGACTCATATTGGGCGCTATATTCTTGGGCTACCCTGCAAGGGTAGCAACTGCACACACACGTGAGGGTAGTGGACTGTGTCAGGAGGGGGGGGATAGTGAGGGGAAGGAGAGGGACAATGAAGGGGTTTTGAGGGACAGGTGTGCCTGCTGAGATAGCCTTGTGGTGTGGTGGTGTAGGTGGATAACTCTGGTGCAGCAGGTTCAGGGTTCTGGACCAGGTGTGCAGAAACTCCACTGCTGCCTGCGGCACTTAATTTTTGTGCGATATGGAATTTTTCCCCCTGCCTGACATGCATCCTGCTGGAGTTGATAATCTATATTCAGAGGGGTGGGGGGGGGCAGCCCCCAAACACTTTTTACCCTTTCTTGTGACATTCAAGTTTTTTGTTTCCTGAATTTGTATATTATGCATATAATACCTTTCAATAAAGAAAATAAAAACTAAAATTTGCGTTTATGATGTTTCTTTGAATTTAAAGCAGTAGTACAATGTGAAAAAAAAACACGCTTTTTTGACAGTTTATTCTCTGTGCTCTGCTGAGCATGTACCTGGAACTCTTTCCCGGAAGTATTGTACTATCACCCTGTAATTTGTTCAGTTATCCTATGTTTTTATTTACATTTCTGCTGTCTGCTGCATTGACAGCAGTAGTACTAGATAGCAGCCACCATATTTTCTGTGGTGCTACAACGGTTGTAACGGATCACTTTCTGGTTAGGTAGTACTACTGCTTTAAAATGTACAATAATTAAAAGTACGTGCCTAACACAAGATAAATACCAACTAGCATGCATCTGAGTAAAAGACTCAAAGGGAAACTCCTATGAAATTAGAAAGATCCGCCTTATCTATAATGGCTGCAGAGCTCCAGGTCGACATTTCGCATACTTCCACCATGAAGGTTATGCTAACGAGAGCTGCCAACTCTGACATTTGTTGGTAGTCCTCATTAGCATAAGCTTTGTGGTGGAAGACATCCGTGAGTGTGAAATGTCCACTAAGGGCTCTGCAGCCATTATAGATGGAGTGGGTCTTTCTGATTAAAACCACTGGACAGCAGGTAACAAAATAATTAGTTTTATGCTAAAACCCTAATCGGCTTCTACAGCAGCAGCTGTACTTGAGCTGTATAGAGTGTCCTTTAAGAAAATTCTCACTCAGATAAAATGTCTTAATCTGTCATTTTGTTATTTAAATAAGTTAACTGTAAATCACATAATTTTGCTTGCTAGTTATTCTGGGTATACAACATGGCAATATTTTATAGCTAAGTACAAGGAGTACAGATACAACTTTGAAACTTTAGAAATTGACACACAATTTAAGCAATATTACCTGATGATGAGCTCTCCTGGTCTGTTATTGACTTGGAAGCTGTCAAAGGACACGAGGTGAAGCAAAGGCCCTCACCCTTTTCCAAGGTCAATAACTCCAGAAGATGCCCTACACTTCAGAGGGTAATACTGCTATTGTAAGAATTTTGAAACTCACTTTTGGTGCATTTTAAACAGTGTGAGTGGCTGGAGTGCATGCTTAGACTATATGTTTACATTAGCAGACTCTTCTGTGAAGTTGCTTTCAGTGTTGCCAGTTAGTGCATTAAGACATTCAGTCCAATGCTCTAGGTATACACAGAGGATTATTTAACCTTTTTGGTTGCTGAAAGCACTTTGCGTTTGGCCTTTTGTCTTAAACTTCAGAGTTGCACAACTACCCCCCAAACCCTGTCCCCAATAAATGCATGTCCTGCCCAATATTTCTAAAGAAGTGACTATGTCCTATTGGGTATTGCGTTCCAATTCAAATAAATGGAAATTAAAGTCTGTAAACCATGCTTAGTTTAAATATATGCTGCAATTTTTATTTTTTTATTATCATTGAAATGTCCCCTCACCTGCAGTGTAGTTTGCAACTGCAGCACTAGTACCGGTGGGGAAATGATGTCTTTGGGCAGCTGAGAGCTCACAATGAGGTGGAGCCAAAGTATCTTTCTAAGGAGGTGCCCAACTGCATTGTGTGGCCTCTGCTGCCCAGACAACAGTTCCCCACCAGCGATAGCACTGCAAATGTAAACAAAGCTTTGGGGGAGGGGAGCTTAAAAAAATGCTGATGCCTCCAAACTTTGAAAAACATACTGTGTGGGTGCAATTCAGCTGGCATTCTGTATATATTCTATAGAGTTCTGTCCATTGTTTATTACTGAGAACATCTGCATGAATTCATGATCTTTATTTCTTAGAGTTCATCTACCTCTACAGCTGACTCCCTACTTCAACTCATAATCCTCTGTTGTGGCATACCGCATAACAAACTGTTGACATGGGAGAAACTGTGATGTCAAATCAGTGCATTATGACCTCGGGTAGGGAGAAAGCAGCAGGCATAGATGATTCAGGAGCAAAGATCCTGTTGTGCAGCAGCTGACCTCAGTAATAAACAGTATTTGTCAATGCTTAATGTTGTCTTGCTGGCATTGCATTAGTAGTGCAGAAGTTAGAGAGATAACAGGAATGGCAGTGAAGTATTGGAACTGAGGCCAACCCCACCCCCACTTCTGCAAAGACGTGACAGGCACTGGATGCTTTTGATCGTCAGCGCCACGCCATTTCACCTCCCCTACCCTGCAGACATCGACAAGTGTTGTGGTGTGCCTTGGGGTCCTCTGGCCTACTGTGCAGGACCAGTGGGTGACACCATGGTGGGGTCCACAGGATATGGCAGCCATGCCAGTCCACCAGAGGCTGCCATTCCCCTTCAAACAAGCCAGAAATGTGCCATAATATCAGACCAGTTAGGTGATACCCCAGCCCATACTCTTCACCCAGGACTGGGGCCAGTGGAATGGGCTGTACTTGTCTCAGCATGAACTGGACAACCAGTCAGAGAGGGACATAGGTGGTACGACAGCCCCAAAGTAGATGCCCTCGTGCCAGCTGCACTTGCTTCCCTGGCAATGCAGGATCATGCAGTTGTCTGTCCCCTGCTCTGCCCCCAGCCCACCGCAGATGGATCCGTGACCATGATTTGCATGGAGTAAGAATATCATCAATGGCTCCAGATGCTGGGGTGCCCCAGCAGCACATCCTGTGCATGGGGCTCCCACTGTCCACCCCTTTGCAAGAGTGAAGCTGGCTACAGCTACTTGTGTGGAGCATGCCCTTATTTCAAAGCATATTACATATAGAATAATGCATGGGGTGGGTGTGTAGCTGAGAATTTTATATTATTACCTGAGGTGTGTGGGATGCATAAACCCTGAGGGCAAAGCCAGAGGGGTTTAGTAAAGCATCCCACACTGATTATTGTGATGCCATAGGATACGAAGTGTACATTGGTACTACACACTATGCACCTCGAAACAGTCATTTTATGGAGATTGTCACTAGATTTTCAACACAGGCATTTTAGGGACCTTCTGTTCATGAACAGGTCACTGGTCATTTTTGTAATGTGTCCCAACACTGATTTTGATAGCAACTGCGCTTATTTCAGCCGGAAGCACGAAACACATTTCGCCAGGATGTAAAAAGACAGCTGCACAGTTCACAAGAATGTGGTAAATGCCAATGTTGAGAATCTGGTATGAAAATATCATGATCGCTTAAATTACGAAGTGCATGGTGCATAGTGGCTACGCAGTTCATAAACAGTCATGTGTTGATGCCTCCTACTAAATTAGAATATAGGTTTTTTGAGAGCCCCACTCATGAAAGCGTGGCACTGTCATCTCTTACATGGTCCCGAAGGTTATTCCAGCACAGTGACTGCGTAAATCACCTTTCGTGACTGAATAACGCCATGACAGTGCAAGAATTCACGAAGAGGTCCTAAAACCCCATGTTGAAAATTTGGGTGAAAATTCACAAAATGCCAGAGATATGTACTAAAGTTGAAAAATCCCTATCTATCCCATTATACAGCTTACCGGCATTTCCTCAGTTCGCGATCGGCTTTGAAGAGTGCAGACGTGTTCCCGTCCACTAATGATCCACGCGCCAAGCCTCGGAGGTAAGTCTGGGGTGGGGGTGTGTGGGAGGCAGGGTGCGCAGTGGGTGGGTGTGGTGGCACAGAGACTACGAGGGACCGTTTTCCTTACAGGTAGTAAAAGAAAAAGAAAAACATCGCGACAGTTTTTTTTTTTTAGGACGGCACGCTTGGGTGGCCCCAGCATGCCCCCCAACTGTTTTTGGGGGTCTGTAGCCAATGGGGGATTGGGCACCTCATCGGCAAACAACACGGGGCTGAATTTATGCTGATGGGGATTGGGCACCTGTCGGCACACAAAGAAGGGAGGGGGTTGCAGAGCCGAGGGGATTGGGCACCGCATTAAACAATTGGGATATTTCTGCCGGCGAGGGCTTCTGGCCGCACACAAGAAAAGGGGGCGGCACAGCCAAGGGGGATTGGCACCGGCACTACACAATTGGGGTTTCTTATGCTGACGGGAGGGTCCTCCGTCGGCATATTGACAGTGGGTAGGGCAGCTGACAGGGATTGGGCACCCAAGTCAGCAGTTCCCACGTGTCGGTATGTCCCGCCATGAGATGGTGGCGAGTATGGCAAGCAAGTGCTGACCGCGCCTGACGAGCTTTGCCGATTGCAGCGGACCTTTCCTTAGGATGTGTCGCCACACAAGTGTGCATGGTGTGGCGCCTGCATGCAGGCTGATTGGGAATGAGGGAGGCAGCCTACAGATGCGCCGCCTGGCATTCGCCCAACTAGCAAATCACAAGATCCAAATTGCACTACTAGAAGATGTTGGCTTATGAGGTGCGGCAAGCCAACATAATAATGAGGAGGAAAAATACTGAATTAATGTGAAATACAATCTGAACTGTGTATAAATATTGTTTTTTTTTTTCAGTTCTACTGAAGGCATCAGCTTCTATTTAAAAAGTTAAAAAATTCCAGTATTTTTTTTTAAGGTTCCCAGGCTCTTCTTTTCAATTTCTTTGACTTGAAAAGCAGTAGCCAATAGGAGATAGCCAAACTTAAAGTAAGCAATAACCCACAACAGACTGTGGGTGAATTACATATAAACATACAAAGAAGCCAGCAGAAGAAAGCCATTTGGTCTCTCAAGTCTGCTTGTATTGCAGGGTCCACAGCTTGAGCTAATGCCCCTGCCCTCCCTCCCCACTCCTCCCTTTCTCCCTACCCATGATTCTTACCTCCCCCATGCCTATCCCAGCCTCTCTTAAAGCTGCCCACTGTCTTCAACGAGATGACCTCTTCCAGCAGCGCATTCCAAGTGTCCACCACCCTCTTGTGAGAAGTGCTTCCGACCTCCTTCTAAACCTCCCATCCTCCAGCTTAAGACTGTGCCCCTCGTGTTATGATTGCTACCTGATTAAAGAAACTCTCCTTATGAACCTTATTTATTCCTTTCAAGTACTTGAAGGTCCCAGTCATGCCTCTGCCTTCCAGGACATACATGTTCAGTGCCCTTAACTTCTCCTTGTATGCCTTGCCCTACTGACCAGCTATATCATCTTTTAGCCCTCCTCTGGACCTTCTCCAGCAGGTTCATGTCCTTTGAGGTGGGGCACCAGTACTGAACTCCATACTCTAGATGCGGCCTACTCAGTGACCCGTACAAGGACAGTATAACCTCCTCTCTCCTACTACTAATCCCCTAGCTATGCATCCCAGCATCTTGCTTGCCTTTGCTGCTGCTTTCTTGCACTGTGTGGAGTGCATCAGGTCACTACGTGATCATCACCCAGGTCCCTCTCTCAGATGCAGATACTCAGACTCACCCAGGTAGCACTCTGTCCTGATCCTTAGCCCAAGATGCACTGCATTTATTGGACATATAATGCTAAGCTGCCAACCTGGACCATCTCCCAGCTTTTCCAGATCTTTCCTGTAGGTCGTCATCCTTTAGCTGTGTCCACTCTCCACAGAGCTTGGTGTCATCTATGAATAGGCACATTTTTCCCTTAATGCTATCCCCAATGTCACTGATGAAGACATTGAACAACACCAGCCCCAGAACTGAGCCCTGTGGGACCTCACTAGTTACCTCTCTAGTGCCATATAACTCTCCCCCCACAACCACCCTCTGGGTTCTGTCCCTCAGCAAGTTTTCCACCCATCTAGCCATTGTTTTCCCAACTACAAGATCCACCAACTTCCTGATCAACCTTAAATCAAGATAGAGGATGTCTACTGCTTGGCCCCTGTCTACTGTCTTAGTGGCACAGTCAAAGAAGTCAATCAGATTTGTTTGACACGATCTCCCCACCTATGAACCCATGCTGCCTCTCATCCTGGAGATCATGTTCCTCTAGATATTCCACCAACCCTTCCTTTAGTATGGTCTTCAACTGCTTGCCCACAATGGAGAATTGGGGCATTAAAGAGCAGCTTCCTGGTAGCTGCCTGCCCCAGCCCGTTCGATTCCTTACCTGAATGGAATCATGCTACTGACATTTGGTATAAAAACGCTTATCAATTTGCAGAGTTATATCCCTTCAAATTTTGAACATGATGGTGTCAAGAAAGACCGATCTCTCCGTTAGACAAACATGCCCCCGACGCCAGCCCACAGAGTACAGCCAGGATAAACACTAAGGCTGCGGAGCTCCATTCAGTTTTCCATGGGTTGGTATTTAACATATTTAACCTTTATGTTGGGATTTTTTCATATCAAAGAATCACTTTGACCAATAGGATCCCATAGTAGATCAATTGGTTTGACATGCAAAAATCCCAACACTAAATTGTTTAAATATATTAGAAAATACCAGCCCCATAAAACCGAATGGGGCGCACTCCTGCAGCCTTCAATTTGTGACATCACAAAACAGTGCTGCGTGGGCCGATGTAGGGGCGTGTTTGTCTAACCAGGAAGTCAGTCTTTTTTTCGGCACCATTATGATTTCCAGAATTACGAGGGAAATGACTTTGCGAATTTAAGGAATTTTTATGCCAAATGTTAGTAGCTCAATTCCAGTTACGTAAGGAATCAAACAGGCTAGGGGACAGTAGCACTGCTGAAAGTAGGAACCTGTTCTTTAATGCATGCCCTGGGTGCACTGTGAGGCATGAGGGTAAAGCCCGAGTGCTCCCAGCCACCAGTGAACTCCAATAAATTTTCCTCCTTTCATGATGGTGGAATAGTAAAAGAACAGTTTAGAGATGTCAAACCCTGCATCAACAACCACCTAGCAAGTGAAAGCCTACAGTTAGCACCACTACAGGTTAATGTCCTAGCACAGCTAAGAGATCTCTTACCGGGTTCCTGTGGAGCCTGGGATAATGGGGTCTCAGGAGACTATCCAGTTGTACCTGTGAAACAAAAACAGCAATGGGGTCACAAAGGATCTGCAGCTCTTTATGAACTAACAATGACAAACAATGTAGGATAAACAAAAAATAATACTTATCTGATACATGCATTCAGTGTCCTCCTTCACCCAGTCAGCATCCTGTCAGATCTGTGGACATATAAGGAAAAATGGGTCAATATGAAGAATAAAAATACTGATCAGCTGGATCAGTTGGGAAAGACTTATAATGGTTAAAAAAAAAAAAGTGTTGTGTGTTGGGGGAGGAGGAATACAGACTGGTACCTCACCATCGAACTGAGCTTTAGAATGGACTCTGTCTCTCAGAGGCCATCATGCAAGAAAGTCAGTGCCCCTAGAACTGATTTTCTCTAGGGGGGTGGGGGCCTTGTACTCAGCAATCAACTGACACAGGCCAGGATGAAGACACCAGCTGTTATCCTTCTTGCACCATTGACAGGACTCTGGACTGCCAAACTGTTAAAGCATCTTGGGATGGGTTGCCATAGCTAATGAGAAGAATGACTCTTCCCCCTCTGCCTTCCCCCACAGAGAGAGTGGCTGTACTGAAGGTCCAAATTTAGTCCATGGGATGGTGGATGATGTAGCTACGTAGCTGGTGGCAGTATGACACTTCTCCATGGTGCAGGGCCTGCTCTGACTGTGGCTTCATGCAGGCAGCTACTATTTTTCCCCAATTTTCATGCAGGCCCACCTCATGCGACACTGCATAGTCTTATCAGACCTCACCATGCGTGCAGATCCAAGTATTTTTGAACTCTATCAGTCCACCACCAGAAAAAATGAGAAGAGCCAGCATCCCCACCACTTTCACCAACATGGGCATTCTATTCACTACACCCAAGCGAAAAACAGAAGACTCTTCCACCGTACCAACATGAGTAGTTCAGCATCCTACCAGTATGGTCAGCCTCCCTCTCCTCCAAATAAAACTAACAGCCAGCTTCCCTTAACCCCACAGTCTCCCTCCCAATAATGTCTCCCCTTTCACCAGCACAGTTAGCTACCTCAACCACATGGCCAGCTCCCTTCTCACCCACATTACACTGCCCTTTTCCCATACATGTGCTTGTCCAGGTCACTACACATGGTCACTTCCATGGACAACAACCAACTGCACATCTGGCTAGCCTCCCCTTCAAATATGGACTGTACCACACACCACCACAGGAACCACCTTACTGACCACATATCCAGAGTCAACACCCTTCCATTAGCACAGCGCTCCTTACTGGCACACTACATAAGATCAACACTATTCAGCCAGCTCCCCTCCAAGCAGAGACCAACCCCCACCACCAGCATAATAATCTAGCAGCCCCCAAGCAAAATCAGTCACATGTCTCCATGTCCAAATCAGCTGTACCACCAACCATAGTGAATCACCTTACTGTACATTACCCCCCCAACCACCACCACCAAGAGCATCACACTGGTGGTACCTCTAACACCTCTTAGAACTGTTTGTCTTACATTCTGGAACACTTGCCTATGTAACTGGAAGTAGTAGGCGGGCAGCAATCTCCCTTAAAGTTCCTTGCCCATTAGATCCTGCCCAATATGCAGGCAGAAAATGCCGGAAGACACAAAATAAAAAATGTGTTGCACTATGGCTGGCAGCAATCACAGAATTACAGCCCCAGTAAGCAGACACCCAACACAAATATAAACAAACTGGCCAGATGAATTTCTCCCCCAACACCTCACAAGACAACACAATACCTGGCAAAGAAAACTGCTGCAGGCTTTCCTTTTTAAGTAATTGTTTGCAGCTTTATGTCCAGGGCCATACTGCAGATGTGACTTTCAAAACACAATTACCCCTGCAAGATTTGTTTCCACTTTGTACACAGCATCACCAGCCTTACCCACCCCCCCATGCCACAACACAACCAGCAGACAAACGGTGAGCTTCCCATTTTTTAAAGTTCAAACTGGCACAGGTTTTAAAAGGAAAACTGCAGTAAATGAGAATGATCTACCTTTAATGTGTGTTGGCAATAGGGTTACCACCTTTTCAGAAGCTCAAAGTGGGGCATTTCTTACTGAAACATGATTTTTCACAGGACAATCTGTGACCTCAGCCAGTGCAACAGACTTGTTTTCTCTAATAATCAGAATCAAGACTAAATATTGCAGTTTTTTAGTTGTTTCTATTGTTTCTTATTCTTTTCAGATATGTTAGTTAAGGTATTATTATTTTTTGCAACATTTTGAGGAAAGTTAGAAAATATTTTTTCTACTGAACGGTCAGGACATGTAGTATTTTTTCATGTGATTTTGCAGGACACAGCTGCCCAAATCAGGACTGTCCTGTGAATATCAGGACAGGTGGTAACCCTAGTCTGCAGTGTTGCAGTGGGCCTGACATTCTTTTTGTAAAGGAGAAGCCTCTTGTACACTCTAAGAGTTTGTTTTCCTCACCTGATCAGCTGTGATTATTCCTGAAGGTCTCGTTTGTTATATACTGCGTTTAAAAAAAATCAGTTGATTGGTAAAGTTTTTATCAATAAAATAAATAAATATGCAGTCTGCCATTGATTTGAGCTTGAAGAGGTCCTTTTCATAGTGTCATCACAGCAACAGTCCTCTGGTGTCACACTGAATAATGTCCCACATTGTGCAACTACTGCTAATATTGGTTCCAACTGTCAGTAAATGGGGACAGAAATAAGTGACACACACATTCATTCCAGTGGGTAGTGCAATGTGTCAGAGTGCTGCTATAAAGTTTCTGAACAGTTGTTAATGACAGCATATGCTTAACACAGAGAATGTTTAAATTAATAAATACTGTAAACAAATGATCTGTGTTGTGTGCAGTTTTCATCTCCTTCTGTATCGCAAGCTGCATGCACTTCCTTATTTAGTTTTTTTTTAGTTAGAATGTCAGTGCATGGAATCCATTGTACCTCAATCCCAAGGTATTGCCACTTTCAGTATTGATTGAGTCACATACCTGTTGTTTTCCTCAAAAAAACATATCACAGGCTCATAGATTTAATAATCTGTTTCCATACATCGGCACTGAGTGAATGAACTGATCACCTTTGAATTTCATTTTTTTTTTTCTCTTTAGTTGTTTAACCAGGAATAGCACACTAAGCTGAGAGATTTTTTACAGGAGCGACCTGGGAGCACAAGGAAGTTAAGTGAGTTGCTCAGGGTCACACAGTATGCAAGTGGAAGCTGTGGGATTCAAACCCAGGTTTGATCTGCTAGATGTCACCAAATTTGCAGCTCAGAGCCTTAGACCACTGCACTATACTGCCTTTTTATTGGTTAAACTGGAAAGACATGTGAGCATTGCTGCCTGTTTACACAAGTGTTCAGCGTCACCTTTGAATTTATTAGCAATTTGTTTTTCCAGCATTACTGAAGTACTAATTCTAACTCATTGTAATACTGCATACCTTCCAAGGCAGGTCTGAAGCTTTGCTAGAATATTTTAGCAAATTTTCAGGAGATTTTCTGGAGTAAATAGTTTGAATAAATGTTGGCGGTTTGGGGACTGCTATGACCTCAGAAGCTGTTCGGTGCGTCTTGGAGCTTATGCATGCTTCTGTGTATATTGAATTCAGTAAATGTAATTACTGTCTATGCACCACAGCAGTGTCCTTTGTGTTTGATGAACACTGATGAATGTTGAGCCAACTTCTTGTAACTGTCAGAGCAAGAAATGACCACATTAACATCCATGTGTAGTGGGCAATGCACAGAGTCCCAGCATGGGATAGGGATGGCTCTGGAGCCTACGCAAAGTGGGGGGGGGGGAATTACAGTTTGTGGTTAAGTAAAAAAAAAAGCAGAAGTCCAAGGAATGGGGGAGAGGTCCATACAAATACCAGCTGTCAATGTCCATGCATTAAATTCCCCATTACATGAGGGAACAGTATGGTACTCTCACCATAATTTGATGTGTAGCCATACATCAAGGATTGCAGTCTACCACACTGCTTCCTTCCTCCTTTTACTCACCTACATAAATCTTGGTGTCACTTCTGCTTGTTTTCATTCCACTCATTCTGGTCCCTGCTTATGTAACTCCCTGAGGTTGATTTTTTGCATTAAACCAGTGCGCTATGTCCCGTATGTCCTCCCATTTTCACCAATCATTACCACATTCTTTTAAGTTCTGTGTTTCACGGGCTACTGAACTGGAAGCCCAAAGATGCAATGCTTCCTGACCAATCTTTGTTTCTTTCACGTTCTGTGAAAAACAAGTGTAACCCCTAGGTAGCGCTATCCCAAAGGATACTACCCCAGCCTTCATGACTAGGTGCAGGCTGAGTGGCCTGAGCTCAGTAAATGGGTGCCTCCACCGGAAGGGTTGGTTTAAGGGTAGCGTAGCTGCTGTGGGTATAGCCCTCCGGGACACTGATACCCCCCAATGGCTTGTACTGGTCAGCAGATAAACAATCACCATTAATGTCAGAATACAATGTTGAACCCACTCTTGGCACACTTACCACCAGGGCTGGTTCAGCTGCACTGGACCTGGAGACCCCTGTAAAACAGGACCTGAAATAGAACAGTGCAATAGCAATACAGTATCCCCTCCACAAAGGTACACACTAGCCAAGTTAAATGCAGAAAAAACAGAATCTGGTTTATTCAGGGGATGTGAACAAGGGTAGGGCAGCAATCTGGCATTTGATTTCCTATCTGATTTAGTCAGGTTAAACATGCACGCACTAAAAGTCCCTCTAGAACAGTCACACACACCATGGGTTCCCAATTGTTACTCAGGCTAGAAGCATTGCACGGAGTAAGCCGGCATTGCAGCTGTTGTTGCTGGCCTTAGAAAAGAAATAAGCAACATGCACTTTAACCCACAATTTGTATTCTGGAGCTGGATGGCTCAGTTCATAATGATCCACCAAAACAAATCGGATGACACACAATACATACGAACATATAAATCTGCCAGCAGAACAGACCAACTGGCCTATAAAAGTCTGCCTGAGTGTGCAGCTAGCACCCTAGATTGCAGCTGCCTCAGCCTCCTCCTCCACTGTCCCTCCCATCCTTGTCACAGCCCCTGCCCCCAGAACCTTCCTCTTGCTTTGTCCCACTCCTTCTTAAAGCTTCTGACTGTCATACATGTTACCACTCCTGCTGGTAGCACTTTCCAGTTAGACACCACCCTCTCAGTGAAGTAGTGCCTCCTCATCTCCCTTTTAAATGTCCCCCCTCCAACCTTAGTCCATGCCCCCTCGTCTCCCTACCTTTCCTCAGTTTAAACACCCCTCAGTGCTAGGTTTATTTACCCCCTCAAGTATTTGAATGTTTCATCCGTCCTCTCCTCCAGTGTGTACATATTCAGTTCCTGCAGCCTGACTTCATAGTCCTTTCCTTCTATCCCCTTTAACATTTTTGTTGCCTTCCTTTGTACCCCTCCAGTAATTTTATATCTCGCTGCAGGTATAGCCTCCAGTACTGCACACAGTATTCCAAATGCAGTCTGACCAAGGATCTGTAGAGATACAGGATCACATCCCTATGCATGGATGATAAATCTCTTGCAATACAACCCAGTATCCTGTTTGCCTTAGCCGTTGCTTTCCTGCATTGGACAGAGTTATTCATGCTCACTGTTACCAACACCCCAAGGTCCTTCTCCTCCTCAGTGATCCCTAGCCTTACCCCTCCAACCAGTAGTCCCTCCTATGTTTTTTTTTTTTTGCCCTGAAGTGCATCACCTTACAGTTCTTCACGTTGAATCATAGCTGCCACTTCTCCAACTATGTCTCTTGTTTGGTGAGGTCCCTGTGCAATTGTTTCCATCCATCCTCTTCATCCACCACCGCCCCCATTTTGGTATCATCTGTGAACAGACTGACCCTGCTCCCAACTCCGTGTGGCTATATCAGAGATAAAGAGCCCAAATAGCACCGGGCCCAGCACTGAACCCTGTGGCACCCCACTTGTCATTGCTCTGGGTGTCGAGAACTCCCCCCCCCACAGCCGCCCTCTGCACCCTCCCCTGTAACCAGTTCTCTATCCAGTTTGTCAGCTTTTTCCCCACCCCCACAGCAGCCAGTTTCTCCCCCAGCCTCCCATGAGGCACAGTATCAAAGGCCTTGCTGATGTCCAAGTACAGGACATTTACCACATGACCCCCATCTAGCTCCCTTGTTACCCAGTCGTAATTCTCTATTAGGTCTGTTTGACAAGACCTCCCAGAGACAAATCCATGTTGCTGCCCATCCCGGAGGCCATTACCCTTGAGGAATGCCACCAGCCTCTCCTTCAGTATAGTCTCCATAAGCTTCCCCACTATGGAAGAGAGACTGACCAGCTGATATTTTCCTGGCTCTTCCCTAGGCCCATTCCTGTGCATGGGCACCACGTGGGCCACCCTCCAGTCCGAAGGCATAAACCCTGTTTCCAGGGAGGTGTTGAACAGATCTGCCAGTGGCTCAGCCAACACCTCCGCCATCTCCCTCAGCACCCTGGGGTGGCTGCCATCAGGACCCGGTACCTTGTCCACCCTTAACACCCTCAGCCCCTCTAGCACTCTATTCCCTATGATCATTTTGTCTGTCACCTCCTCCCCACTTTCTTCCACCCCCAGTCCATAATGGTAGTGGGTCCATTGCTCTCCTTAGTGAAAGCAGAGTAGAAGTACTCATTCAGTATTTCAGTTTGATCCTCTCCCTCTTCCACCCATCTCCCTCCCCACTTTATTCTCACTATATGTTCTTTGCACTTCCTCTTTTCCCTGACATATCTAAAAAGGTCCTTCTCCCCTCCCTTTAGGCCCTGTGCTAACCTTAATTCCCTGGAGGCCTTGGCTTTTTTCACCCACCTGGCCACCTCCTTGGACCAACTCCCATATGCTTCCTTATTCTCTTCCTTCCTTGTTCTCCTGTACTTCCAATGCATAGCTCTCTTTGCCCTCACCCCCTGAAGCACTCACTGTTCAGCCAGCATGGTTTTCTGGCTCTGCCCTTCTTACTCCTAGCCCTGGTGCAGGCTACTGTGGCTTCCACTAGCCCAGCTTTTGCTCTGCTTCCATCCCCAGCCTTATATCCTGGAGTCTCCATTGCAGTATTTCTCCCATCCTCCCAAAGTCCACCCTCCTAAAGTTCACCACCTTCATACCCGTGCCTTCAGTCTCCCTGCCCAAAGTGAGTATGAGCCACATTGTTTAGTGGTCGCTACCAGCTAGTGGGTCCTCAACCCTTACCTCCCCCACTGCCTCACCATTTACCAGTACCAGGTCCAGTGTGTTACCAAGCCTCGTAGGCCCACTTACCATTTGTGTCAGGAGGCCATCCTGGATCGCATACAGTCAAGTCAAGTCAGTTTTATTTAAAAAAGGGGCCTTGCTAAAACCAAGGCGCCTGTACAATAAATACATAAAAATAAAATATAATAAATTTTTATAAACAAACATATAATTCCAACAGACAACAATAAAATAGCAGCATAGCATCGCTAAAGCAAAACATCAATCAAATGCCAGGCTAAAAAGATAAGTTTTTAAAACTGTTTTAAAACTCTGGATGGTTAGGCAATCTCGAACCCGATGAGGTAGAGAGTTCCATAGGGACGGAGCAGCAAAGCTAAATACCCTTGCTCCGGATGTTTGCAAACATACCCTGGGAACCTCTAGCAATCCCTCATTGGAGGATTGGAGAGGACAGAGGGGATGGTAGGGACAAAGGAGATCTTTCAGGTAACTCTGTCCCTGTTTGTGTAGCACCTTATAGGTTAGCAAAGCAACCTTAAAGGTGATCCGCCACCGTATCGGCAACCAGTGCAGACCGTGGAGCACAGGCGTATATGACCAATTCTTGATGCACCAGTCAATAGCCTGGCTGCCATGTTCTGCACCAGCTGCAAGTGGTGGATATCAACCCTCTGCAGCCCTAGGTAAAGGGCATTGCAGTAGTCAAGGCAGGAGGAAATGAAGGGATGAACCAATATTGGAAGATCATGGGGAGGAACCAGATGTTTCACCCAGGTGATATTTCTCAGATAGTAAAAATAAATTTTAACAATGCTGACACCTGTAATTTCAGGGTTAGGCAGTCAACAAACATAACACCCAGGTTCCGCACCCGGTCTGAGGTAGCTAATTGGACACCTCCTAGCCATAAACCCGAAGCTGAACCTGCCAACATACCCACCTCGCGACAACCTGGGTTCACAACAAACACCTCAGTTTTTTCAGGGTTCAACCTTAGCCAGCTCTCATTCATCCAGGCCTGAATTTCAGTCTGACAGCTGTCGAGCACTGAGACAGCATCGTCTTGTTCAGGGACAAAAGACATGTATAGCTGAGTATCATCTGCATAACAGTGAAAACTCAAGCCATACCATCTAATAATCACTCCCAATGACAGCATATACACTGCAAACAACATGGGCACTAGAATGGATCCCTGCAGAACCCCACAGGGCAGGGAGAATGGAGATATCATAGGTATTATAGGTATGTTCAAGCCAGAAGATAGAATCCTACCCTATAAGGCTTGCCTATCCGTATTTTAAAATGTAAATTTGTTATTTTCAAAGTGATGATCCAAACCGCTCTTAAACTCATTCATGGTAGTACTGTCCACAATATTCATTGGAAGATTGTTCCAAACTCCAACTACTCTACAACTGTACCAATGTTTATGAAAGTTATGATTCCAGATTTGCTGATATAATTGTTTTTTATGCTTTCTAGTACTAGTTCTACCAAAAGTATGTCTAAGACCCAATTCTTCCAGTAGGACTTCATCCTTCATGATTTTATATAGGAAATACAGATCTCCCCTTAATCTATGGTAATATAAGGAAAAAAGATTCAGGCTGACCAGTCTATCATAATAGCTTTTATTCTTTAGACCTTTTATTTGTTTTGTTAATTTTCTCTGCACCCCCTCTAAGGATAGAATATCTTCCCTATTTTGTGGTGACCAAACCTGAACACAATACTCCAAGTGAGGTCTGACCAATGCACTATAGAGTGGAATCAATACCTTCCCATCTCTGCTAGCTATATGTTTGAGTATACAATTTAAGTTTGAGTTGCTTTCCTAAGTTGAATCCTGCAATGTGATCTAAATTTTAGATCATTAGTGACAGTAATCCCCAAATCTCTTTCCTCTTTCACAACCCCCAAGGGGGTACCATCCAATATATTTGTTTCTTCTTTATTGTTCTTACCTAGATGCATAATCTTGCATTTAGTTATGTTTAATACTAGTTTATTTAGGTTAGTCCATTCATATATTGAATCCAGGGCATGCTGTAAGGTAGCTTTTTGTTCGATGAGGTACAAACCCCTTATACCACTCTCTGAGTCCTACCCGTGAGGTAGGATCGAAACCATCTGAGGACAACCCCCAAAAGTCCACAGATAAACCACAGGCAATCCAACCACACACCATGATCCACAATATCAAATGCTGCAGAGAGATCAAGAAGGACCAAGACAGAATGAGCCCTTCAGTCTCTCGCTATCAGGAGGTCATTTAGTACCTGAACAAGGGCTGTCTCCATACTATGTCTCTTCCTGAAACCAGACTGGAGAGAATCATAGATATTGTGGCTGGTCAAATGGTCCTCCAGCTGTAAAGCCACCACCATCTCAATAACCTTACCCAAAAAGGGAAGGTTAGAGACCAGCCTGTAGTTTGCTAGACAGTCAGGATTCAAGGAGGGCTTCTTAAGAAGAGGCCGAACTATGGCCTTCCTAAGGGAAGCTGGAAAAATTCTCCTCTCCAAGGATAACCAGACAATCTCAGCAAGTACTGGGCCGATAACACCAATGCAGCCAACAAGCAAGCACATAGGGCCAGGATCCAAACTATAGTTGGTAGGAAGTAAGGTCTGGATTACCATCACAATATCATTGATTGTAGGCTGGCCAAAGTCGCACCACTCACACTGGGGGTCCAACATCTCCTGCCGACCACTGCTACTCCCTAGAGAAAGGGTCAAGCGTATATCAGACCTGATCGTGGCAACCTTATTCCCAAAGAATCGAGCAAACTCCTCACACTGCTCTTGTGAAAAAGGATTTCTGGACTGAAGACAGAGTGGATTGCACAGTCTGTCCACAGTCCGGAAAAGCTGAGCTGGTCAATTCCACATGGCAGCAATTTCCCTGGACAGGAATTCTGCCTTCTTATGGAAAATTGTTGATTGATAGATCAAATAATGATCCATCAAACTAAGCCTGTCACACACCAGGCCAGACCTCCGCCATCACCTCTCTAGCCTTCATCCAACTCTCCTCAACTCCCTCAAGTCCTCATCAAACCATGGTGACCTACGGTGAAGGGAGAGTGGCCGAACATGAACAGTAGCAATGGAATCCATGGCCTCTGTCACTGCCTTATTATAGGCAAGTACCAGATCCCCTGGATCCATGCATTCCCTCAGCATGCCCGATAGGTTCAGCACCGCCATCAGACCATCTGGGGATACACCCCTCAAAGTGCGGTACTGGACCATCCCCATAGGGGCAGGCCTCTTGGGGGGGCCTCAAAACTGAAGCTGATGGTATGATGGTCTGACCACCCAAATGGTTCCACCACCAAATTGGATATCTCCATCCCCAGGAGAAACACCAAGTCCAATGAATGACCACCAATGTGGGTCGAGAAGGAATCAACCTCTGTGAGGCCCAGTGAACTCATTAACTGGAGGAAGTCCTGTTCAAACTGTGAGAGTTCATCATCGACCTAAGCATTGAAATCCCCGAGGATCAGCCATCTATGGGGTCCCAATATTAGGTCGGTGATGAGGTCCATGACTTCCTGCAGGAAAACATTCCCATCTTCTGGTGGATGGTAGATGAGAAGAAGCCTGCACCCCACACCCTCACCCATGATACATTCAAAGGAGTTGGTGGCTCCCACTGGAATTTCCCTCAGGTTCAGTTCTGATTTAAAACAAAAGACCACACCGCCGCCCCTATGATCGATCCTCGGAGGGGTATCACCGAGTACCCGGGAGGAACTGCTGAAGCAAAAACTGGGCCAGCATTTCCATCCAACCAGGTCTCAGTGATGCAAGCCAGGTCAGTTGAATTAACAAGATCACCAATTATGGCAGTCTTGTCTTTAATGGACATGGCATTGCATAACACCACCTGAGATCGATGAGCAGCCAGGGAAGACCAAGTTTCCCATCTGCAATAAGCAGAACCCTTGGATAGGGGAACCAGGCAGGGTGGACGCCTTTCCTGGACCCATTTCACCCATGGGCATCTCCTTGTCCCCACAAACCCAATCTGCCTCCTCCCGTCCATTCCCCCAACATGCCGAGTCCCGCCCTAACCACCTGCTCCCTGGCACTGTTGGTGGCAGGGGTGCTCGAGTCATCCCCCACTATCACCACACTTCCCCTCCTATACACCTTCCTTATCTGCTCTGCCAATTCCCCATCCATTTCCCCCAACTGGGTTGGTGGTCTGTACACCACCCCAGGCTCAGTTTTCTACACTTCATGTCCAGAAGCTGCACCCAAAGTGCCTCCGTCCTCCCATCCTCCCCCTCATCCCTTGTACATTTGATCTCTTCTCTCACACAGAGTGCTACTCCCCCTTCAACTCCCTGATCCCTCCTGTATATACTGTACCCTAGGATTGCTAGATCCAAGTCATGGTACTCAGTGGTGCAAGTCTCTGTTACTGCAGCAATGTCCACATTCCCCTCTGACAGGAGTGCCTGAAGTTCCGCAATTTTGTTTCCCAGGCTTCTTGCATTTAGGAAGACCAACCTTCCAACCATACCCCTCCTTTCTCTCTCCCCTCTTCTCCTTGGTCTGCTCCCCTCCTCTCAGTAGTCCACATCCTTTTTTCACCTTGTTATTACAGGGTGGTGGTGCCTTCTGCAGTTCACACTGGCCACCCTGCATGCCCCTTCCCTGAGTCACTTCACCTCTACCTTTATCCGTATCTAGGGGGGGGAGCTCACTAGGCTCCCCAATCCAGACCGTTCTACTATTCTCTTGCCACCCCCCCAGTTTAAATATACCTTAGTTGATATATACCCCTCAATTCCACCCTTTAGTACTCCCCTCCCCTCCCCTCTCAAGTGTAGCCTATCCCCTGCATACAAGTTACTATTCCCCCATATCCTACCCCAGTTTGCCAGTAAACCATAATTCTTGGTGTGGCACCATTCTCTCAGCCACTTGTTGAACTCCTCTATCCTTCCTTTCTTCCCCGTGCTCGCACATGGTACCTGGAGTACCTCAGAGAATGCCACTGACTGCCAAGCCCCCTCACATTGCTTGCCCAACTTCTCAAACCTCCCCTTCACCACTTCTACAGACTCCCCCACCAAGCTGTTTGTACCCATGTGCAACACTAGGTGAGGTTTCTTCCTCCCCTTCAATGTGCACTTGAACAGTGCCTGCCCTGCCCTTTCTGTGGTCAACCCAGGAATATCTGCAACCCAAATATGACTGTGTCTTCCCCCCCTTCCACACCATCTGACCCCTTTCAGTACAGAATCCCCCAGCAAGAGTACCCTTCTGTTCCTGTCCCCCTTCCTATCTTTTACCCTTGTCTGTACTACAGAGTACATACTGCCCTGCCCCTTACACACTCCAGCTGCACCCTCTTTGTCTCCTGCAACCGCTCCCCCTGTTTTTACCTCACTCCCTGTCTCTGCCCTGCTCCTCTCATCCCCCCAATCATCTTACCAGCCTGACCTCTGCCTATTGGGCTTTACCTATCAATCTTCCCACCACTCCTGCTGATCTTCAACCCCTTCCCTATCCCCTCCATTGCAGATTTTGAGCACCCATTACCCACGACCCACGATGATTTGAGCTTTGTTGCAGGGACCTACCCTGATGGTTACTCAGGTTACCCAGACCAGGAGGCAGGACTGACAAGATGAAAACCTCAGGATGGTATGCTGTTTGCCAGGGGAAGCAGGGCCCACATAGTGCACCATGATGGTCGATCCTGTTTGATGGTGTTGAGCAGGGAGCTAAAGCCCCAAGTGGGTCTTTCATTGGATGAATCTCTGCAGCATGAGTGGCAGTCTAGGGTGAGATGGAGAGGTCCAGACCAGGTGAACAGTTTGGATTGCAGTCCATTTTAGGTACTGGATGTAATGTCCAGCTAGTGCAACACATTCAGGGGTGTAGGGAACCAAATCATGACCCACACTACACATTCAGCACAATTATAACCAAAACAGCCAGACACCACAGTTTGGATGACAGTCCAGTTGCAATAAAGCAGTGTCTCTGTGCAAATCGTATGCTCTGTGGTTCTCTCCAATTCCTGACAGGCCGATCGCTCCAGGAGTAAGTCTTCGGTCCACACCAGGCAAAATTTACTCTCTCACAATTTAGGATTCCTGTCTCAATAACAGCAATCTGGACAAAGTCCGATATCAGATCACAGGCTTCTTTATACTGGAAGATGGTAGCAGGCAGCTCAGACACAGCCTTCCTGCCAAATCCCAGCGCTACCATGCAGGAGCAGCTGCTTGAATTACTTGAGTAGTTCACTCTCTCAACTCCAACTCTACACTGACACACTGCTGCAGGCAGCTCTGGGATTTCCCAGTGATCCAAAAGGTTTGGTTGGTTGGTCCATCAGTCTGTCACAGAAAGGGCCAGTCCAGGTCCATTTAGGTGACAGACAGTAAAAATTACAATTCCTAAAGAAATTCACTCCCACAAGACATCTGGGGACAGTCTCCATTTTAAGGTCCCTGTGGTACTGATTGGTCCAAACTGGCAGTCCAGTGCCAAAATGGTGATTCATGGCAGAAAGTCCATGCTGCAAAGGAAAGCAGGTTAGACAAACTATTATATTATTATTATTACTAAAGCAGATAATCAGAAAACAATCACAGATCCTATTAGGGCTTCCTCTGTGCACTTAGAGATGGCAGAATGAAGCAGCTGTAATGCTGCCCGGGTGAGACTCGAGCCTGAAACCTCTTGGTTCCCACCCAAATTAATTATAATCCATGAGATAGATATTTCTTAAAGAAACAGGCACAGAAGCTAACAGGGAACTCTCATGCAAGCACATTCAAATGATTTAGACACAGAACAACAGCCTGGCAGTGGGCCTTAGGCAGGCCCAGGAAGACATTTTAGGAACCACCATTTGTGGGGGGGAAGGTTACACCAGTATAATATAAAAAAGATGACTCCAGATATGTAATTGTGCTGTTCCAGGCTGACAAATTGGAATCTTGTCCACAACATGGGTCTCAGTGGACCATAGAATATCATTTAATATTTATTTAATGATTTATGCAGGCAATCATTATGGGACATTGTCTAGGGTTTGGAAAAGAAATCTGGCAGACAGGTGTGCAGCGTTTGCTGTGCAAGAGTGCTAATGAGAGTCAGGACAGGCATGAAACAGATCAAAATCTAAACTATAATATAAAAGTGCCCAACAGGGTTAGACTGCATGGGGAGGGGCAGAATTGTTCAAGTTGAGCAAAGAATACTGGCAACACCTATCCTCCCCAAACTCTATGCAGTAAATGGGCAGCAACTGGAATCACAAAGGCTATGCAGTATCCTCAAGAAGCATATCTTTCAGTACTGGGGCATTGATTGGTGAAAATATGGCTGCCCTGGGGCAGAGGTATTGATCAAGGGTATAAGAATCATAATCCCCCACCCCAACTGCTATTCTGTAAGAGGAAAGTGGTTTGGGGTGCATAGATGGTAATCATCCACTGATCCTGCTGCCATTCAGTGCCTTGGCAGTCGACAGAGCTTAAGACTGCAGTCCCACCACCACATGGGACAGGTAGGATGGTGGTGTTCCTTCTGGTGGCTGAGGGTGGAGGCAGTTCTAGCATTGATCAGGCATATCCAACATTGTTCAGATTGAGTGAATGTTGTGCATGCTGGTGTTTCATCTTAGTTCCATTCTATCAAGACTTGGAGAAACTTTGTGAATGACAGGGTACAGTGCACATTGCAAGTCCATTGGTTGGCAGGATCCACCAATGGGCTTCTAGGTGTACAATAGGTGTCATTCACAGACAGCTGTATCAGCAGGCTGCAGTGGCATCATGTGGGTGGGTTGAGCTGCCCACTGACATTAGGATCATGCCATGATGGGGAAGGCGGGGTGGGGCAGGGGTGCCTGAGTGGGTGGAGGGTCCACTGAACAACTGGGTTGACCTAAGGGATTACGGCGAATGTGTGATTAGGTCAAGCTGTTGGGAATGGGGTCAGTTATTATTCCTTTACCACCGCAGTGTGCAGCATAAAATCAGAGTGGTGGGCAGGGAGAGGGGTTCATATATGTTTTATTTACTCTTGCAGTGTGTGGCATACAATTGGGATGGCAGGTGGGGGGTGCACTGGACTGCCAGAGTGGGAAAGCTGCCAACTCCTGTCTGCAGTACAGCAGCCTGCCAGTGGGTGAATACCCACTTAATCTACTTGTTGTAGATTTATCTTGAGGAGACACATCTCCAGACTTGCTCTAGGGATGCGCCTCCAATGTGGATTGTGAATGGGGCTGTGCACCATATGCATGGGCATGCCCCCTGCACAACCACTCCAGTTGTGCTATATAACATTAAGGGTGGTGTGTGATGCACATCAATCCCTTGCCAGAATTGCACCAGTGCACAAGTTGGGGTTGCACTGGCACATCTCGGGTGTGCTGGATGCATCCTTTTTGTGAATCCTGCCCTGGAGTGGACAGTACTCCTGGACAGATGAGTCCATTATCAAGTAGCTTGTGACTACAAAATTTGCTAAGTTAAAATCTCAAGTAATTAATAACTGAGCCATTTCTTGCATTTCAAGTAAAACCACAGAAAATGTTTCTAAGTCATATAAACAACTAACGCTCAAGCTGGATTATGTTTAAGTAGAAAACTTCAATTAATTCCTAGCTATAGTATTTTTCAGTCTCATTTCTTAACTAATGAATAAGTAAACAAAAACAATCCCCAACTAAGTGCTAGATGGCAAAAGTTAAACATTAATTGTGAAAAACTCCTCAACCAATGATCAGACATAATGCTTAACTTTTTAGTTAGCCATTACCTAATGAAAAGGTAATCGCTAGTTATTTGATAACTTATTTCTTTGTATGGGTCATGCTCCTGTGTCTTGCAGCAAGTGTGTAGACTGAGCTAACTCAGTCGGGGAAACACAGAAAAACACTCCCTTAGAAAAAAATGAAAGGAGTTTAAGCATATAAAACCCCTATGATGCCCATATAAAGAAATGCTGCAGGTATCAGGTACAGCAAAGAAGCTAGCTTTGCTGTCAAACAAAATAGGGCTGAAAATGAAATGGGAGCCGACGGCTGAAAGTTTTCAGCAAACAGCTGTTTTGCAAAGCTAAGTACGGTACAGAAAAAGTTGTTTCTCAAATAAAAAATATAGTATTTGCATAAATTGCAAGCAGTTATTGTTTCTAGCTATAAAGAAATATATGCCCTGGAAACTGTCTTCTGTTTTGTATGTTTTCTTTAAAAAGGATTATTTTTCTTAAAAGTAGTAGGTTCCTAGTGCTTGTAAGAGTAAACAGATAAGGAGTTGCTCCTTTCTTTTAAATTTTTCGCCTAGTGATACCTACTGAATATTGTTCTTCTGGTTTAAAATATTACAATGAGCCAGAAATAAAAGAAAAAAGGGTCATTACCGGATGATGTTTCCAGAGGTCCTGCTATAGGGCTGGCAGCCCCTGAACTGACTGTATTTATGGGAGAAGCAGTCAGTGACATCACAGTAGGGGAGGAGCCAGCTCCCAAGTGTGATGTCATGCTCCTGTAATTAAGGTTTTATTTAGCCTTTTTCTTCAGAATAGTGACTCCTTAAGAGCCTGTATGGTGGACATAGAGAATAGCATTAGGCTAGGACATTGTTTTATGAAATGTAGAGGTTTAAAATAAAGTGACCCTGCTAATTGATGATGTCACCTGACCTCTGATGTCACATCAGGCTGCCATAAAAGGATGTCCACCAGAGGGCTAGAGAGATAGATAGGAGAGAGAGTATGGAAGATGGTCAGTGCTTTCTGATCAGAGGCTGAGCAAAAGCTAAGAAGAGCGGAGTGTGGAGGTTTACACACTGTCAAGAAGGAAGATCTCAGGAATTCTTTTGATTTTGATGCTTAATGGAAGAAGAATGATGTCCTGATGATTTACATTGGTGTGAAGAATTAACACCCTCTTATTTTCCTTTTTGTAAATATCCTTTATTGTCTTTATTTTGCTTTTTGTACAATAAATTGACAAACGCAGAATATACATTTTTTATGCACTATATTACAGTTGTCTGTCTAAATCTGTTATAAAGAATCCTCGCTACCACAACTGGTGTTAGAAGTGGGATTCTCTTACCCTGGTACATCAAGGCTGCCCGGGAGGCATTGCCAGGGGGGTGTTGCTACAAAAACACCCTAACAGATGAGTAATAGTGAGCAAACAGACATAAGTGCATTTCATCTGACACGGTCCATAAGTCAAAGAACTGGTATACAACCATTACCAGGTTTGACTCCAGTAGCTAGACTGAATATAATGCGGACCAAAGATGAGGCTAAAGTGGAAGATGCCACAGCAGCAGCTGGCAATCCTAAAAAGGAGAAGAAGGAAGAAGGCCAGACCATCCCAGCACCAGATGACCTTAGTGAGTTGTTAAAATGGCTTTGTCTATGCCAACTCGAGATGGAGCAACAACAAGAGGAGGACCAGAGGCAGAGAGATGAGGATCGGAGACTTCAAGCAGAGGAAAGACGACGCCAGGATGAGAAATGAACTGCCACTTTGCAGGCCATCCATGATATGACACAGGGCCCACCAGATAGGACTGTCCCTAGAGACAGTAAATTAACCAAGTTGATGGAGATGATGATATCGAGGCCTACCTCACGACATTCGAGAGGGTGGCCCAGACATGCAACTGGCCTAGGGACCAGTGGGTGATTCGGTTGGTGCCCTGTTTATCTGGAAGAGAGCTACTTGTCTACAGTCAGCTTAGTGGGACTGATGCTACCACTTATGACAAGGTCAAGGAAGAGATTCTGAGAAGGTACAACATCAGCACAGAAACCTACAGGCAGCATTTTCACTCACAGAAAATGACTAGCCTGAATACACCCTGAGAGACCTATGCCCATCTAAAAGACTATTGTGGGAAACGACTGCAACCTACCACCAAGTCAGTTGAGCAGATTATGGAGTTGATTATTATCGAGCAATTTATCCAAGTGTTACCTATGGATGTACAAGTCTGGGTGAGAGAACACAAACCTGAAACAGCTGAGAACACCATCAAGCTTGCAGAGGACTACTTGGCAGCACGGACCACCAGAGCCAGGGGTACCCAAGGTAATGCAGGACAATCCAGCACTCTGGTAAGAAACCAATTTTCTGATTCTAATTCCCAGAGACAGATCTATAGAAGGGAGAGAGGTGGTAGGATCCCTTACTCAGAGATTATTTGCCATGGTTGCCTAGGGAAAGGGCATATCATGAGGAACTGCCCCAATAAATGCCCTGACCTAACTCACATAGCCCTAGCTAATTTTGGATATGTGACATCTGTAGGAATTGGGGAACAGCAAACCTTAGGCCTATTAGACTCTGGGAGTCATCAGACATTGATCAGAGCAGATTCGGCCCTGGATGTACCCAAACATGACTGTGATACAACTGTTTGTTGTGTTCATGGAGACATCCATCAATATCATACAGCTTGTTTAGACATCACTGTGAACAACAAGAGTCATGATATGTTGATGGGATTAGTCCCACGTCTACCAGTTCCTGTTATTGTTGGTCAGGATTTCCCTCACTTCGATCTCCTGATGAAAACCCATAATAACTTGCAAGAACCTGTACATGTGGTTACCAGGTCCCAGGCTAAAACAGCTATTGCAGGACATTTTCCTTTGATGCAGACTATTTTGAGACTGGCAGCAAAACCAGAAAATCACGAAAAACTAGAAAAAGTGAAAAAAAAGCCTGAAAGGACTTGCATCACGTTGAGAGCCAGTCTAATATACCAGGTGCTGCAATGCAGGACATTGCACAGGAACAGAAATAGGATGTGACTTTACAAACTTTGTTTTTGCAAGTGAACAAGGATGTACTGCCAGGACAATCACGCTTTATCCTTAAAAATAACACACTGTACAATAGTATTGTTGATCCAGTAACTGCTGAAGAAACTGAACAGTTAGTAGTACCAGTAAAGCACAGGGATAAAGTGGAGTATTTAGCACATGGCATCCCTATGGCTGGACATGAGGGAAGAGATAGGACAATGCAGTGCATTCTGTCTCAATTCCGTTGGCCAGGGGTTCACCAAGATGTAGCTACATACTGTCGGGCCTGTCCGAAATGCCAACTAGTGGCCCAAAAAGGGAAGAAGGACTCAGTACCCCTGCAGCCTATAACTCATGTTACTACCCCATTTGACAGAGTGGCTATGGATGTGGTTGGTCCACTCCTTAAGAGTTCCAAGGGTAATCAATATATTCTAGTGATATGTGATTACGCCACTCAGTACCCCAAAGCAATCCCAATGAGTATTGTTATGATTGGCTGTACCTACCAGACGGTGTACATTTCTCGCATGCTGCCAATTGCCATTTCCTGGGAGACCTTCGAGATGCAATCCTCAAAGTCCTCTAAGAATGTCAGACTGTTTGATCAAATATCAAAGTGTTAACAAAGGTTCTTTTCAGAACCAAAAAAACTTGGTCAAAAAATAGAACAGCTGCATACATCAGTCACACACATATAACACATGGGATTGGGAATATTCAGATTGTGCCATGCTGTGTAACATCACTGGGGAAAGTGCAATAGCAATGCAGCAGGTTGTTGTTTGTACAAAATTTAACGCTGTTGTGGTGTGGTTAACATTGTTAAATATTTCAGTCTGTAAGGCACATTGTACATATTACTGTGGCACTACACAAGTGTAAGTGGGCAGAGAGGAGTAGGGGTGTTACAACAGTGAAGTGCAGTGGTGGTAGGCTTAAGTATTACACTATTTAGTACTATACATGCAAATGGAGCCATAATACATGCAAGGCATTAAGACAGCTATTTTCATATTATCATGGCATTATTAGTATGCAGGTATCCTTTTTATTAGTAAGTTGTTGTTCGTATTGCCTGAGTCAGGATCTGTTGTCTACTGATGCCACCCCCCCCCAGTAGCTTGGTGGTTATCTATTTCAAAAGTAGACTTTGTTTTTTTGAAAAACAAATGTGGTAGTACAGTGTAGTGCTGCCTAGCATGTTATAATGGGTAACGTTTTTAAAAGTAATCCTTTCTGGCACTGTTAGCTCTACTTTGTTGTTACATTGAAGTGGAGTGCAGCACAGCACAATGGTTACTTTTAAACAGAAAGAACACAATTGGGTGAGGGGGTGGGGTGCAGTGTATCACCATGGATATATTTTTATAGCAAAATCATACTTGCTGAGTCATGGGTGATGACAACACATGGTACAGTTGACTTTGTCTCTTCATGCAGGCAGGGGTAGTATTCCTTGGGATAGCTCCACCTAGGAATTACACTTGTTTCTCACAGAACTTGAATGAACGAAAGAAAGACTGGTCAGGAAGCTTTGCAGTGTTAGACTTCCAAGAACTCCAAGACTGGTCAAGAAGTATTGCAACTTTGGACTTCCGGTTCAGTAGCCCGTGAAACACAGAACTCAAAAGAATGTGGTAATGACTGGTGAAAATGGGAGGATGTATGGGACATAGCGCATTGGTTTAATGCAAAAAAATCAACCTCAAAGAGTTACACAAGGAATGACAGAGTGAGTAGAAATAAAACAAGTAGAAGTGACATCAAGCTTTATGTAGGTTAGTAAAAGCAGGAAGTGAGCAGTGTGGCAGACTGCAATCCTTGATGTATGGCTGCACATCAAATTATGGTGAGAGCACCATGCTGTTCCCTCATGTAATGGGGAATTTAATGCAGGGCCATTGGCAGCTGGTGTTCGTACGAACCCCTCCCCCTTTCTTTGGACCTCTGCTTTTTTTTTTTTACTTAACCACCAACTGTGATCCCCCCCTTTGCCGTAGGCTCCCAGAGCCATCCCCTGTCCCATGCTGTGGACTCTGTGCACTGCCCACTACACATGGATATTAATGTGGTCATTTCTGGCTCTGACAGTTACAAGAAGTTGGCTCAACATTCATTAGTGTTCATCAAACACAAAGGACACTGCTGTGTTGCAGGACAGTAATTACATTTACTGAATTCAACATACACTTAAGTGTGTATAAGCTCCAAAATGCACCACAGAGCTTCTGAGGTCATAGCAGTCCCCAAACCCCCAACATTTAGATAAACTATTCCTCCAGAAAATTTGCTAAAATAATCTAGCAAAGCTTCAGACCTCCCTTGGAAGGTATGCAGTATTACAATGAGTTAGAATTAGTACTTCAGTAATGCTGGAAAAAAACAAATTGCTAATAAATTCAAAGGTGATGCTGGACGCTTATGTAAACAGGCAGCAATGCTCACATGCCTTTCTAGTTTAACCAATAAAAATGAAATTAAATGGAAAAAAAAATATGAAAAATGAAATTCCAGGGTGATCAGTTCATTCACTCAGTGCTGATGTATGGAAACAGATTATTAAATCTGTGAGTTTGTGATATGTTTTTTGGAGGAAAAATACAGGTATGTGACCCAATCAATACTGAAAGTGGCAATACCTTGGGGTTGAGGTACAATGGATTCCATGCACTGACATTCTAAATAAAAATTAAATAAGGAAGTGCATGCTTGTGATACAGAAGGAGATGAAAACTAAACATAACACAGATCATTTGTTTAGTAAGCAATAAGACACGACAGGGTGTGCGTTAGACACTTTAACACATGGCTAGGAGGTGTAGTGAGACACGAGGCCAACGGCCGAGTGTCCAGCCTCCTAGCCATGTGTTAAAGTGTCTAACGCACATCCTGGAGTGTCTTATTGCGCTTATGAAATGGTTATCTAAAATACAGATGTATGTGATCACTAAAATGCATAATATTTAATAGTAAAAAAAATGACACGTTTGTCCTAATTTTTCATGAAATAGTTCCTCCGCCTGTTTTTTTTTTTTTTTTTTACTTAAGGACTTTAGAGCTGCAAATGCATTGTTACTTGTACTCTGTAGTTGTCCGTGCATTCACCCCCCCCAACTAGCAGTAGTCATCCTTCCTTTAGTTTGAACAAGAAATTCTGTTGTCTCTTTTGTTTTTTAATATATAATTTTTGTACATCATGGTAATGCATGGCGCTAGGGAAAACAAACTGCTTTTGTTTACAGCACATGGGGGAAAAAGCTGTTATGAGATGTGGAAGCTAATTATAGCCAAAGGGATAATCAGCGATCGGACTGCTACAGAGAAAATCCCAAGGTAACAAAAAAAGAATAGTTTCTGTGGGAAAACAACATTGCGCACACACTGAATCTTAGTAAACAACTAGGAGTTCTGGGAGTGAGGTACAGAATGCCCACTCACTCGTTTAGTTACAGACCTTACAGACTGAGTAAGAGATAAAGCGTGCAGGTGGGGGAGTTGAGAGAAAGCCATTGAGCCCTATCCTGGCACTTTTTATTTTTTTTATTTTTAAATGATGAGGTCTTCAATTTCAGTTACAGATATGTTGACAGATCGAAAATACAGCCTTGTAATTCACTCGTAGTTTGTGAAAACAAGATGGCTGATTTTCAATTTGCCAACATTCCAACTGGCATCTTTACTAGGATCAGTGCCCACAGGGTACTGCTGGTCCTTTTTCCTGTGCATAAGAAGGAATATCACACAGGTATGGACCAATCAGGATGCCTGAATTCTGATGCCCATTTCATAACAGTATTTATTCATTCAAACATTCTCTGTGTTAAGCATATGCAGTCATTAACAACTGTTCAGACAGAGCAGCACTCTGACATTTTGCACTACTCACTGGAATGAATGTGTGTCACTTATTTCTGTCCCCCATTTACTGACAGGTGGAACCACATGTTGTCAGTAGTAGCGCAACATGGGAGATTATTCAGTGTGACACCATAGAAGACTTGCTGTGATGACACAGTGAAAAGGACCTCTTCAAGCTCAAATGGATGGCAGACTGCATATGTATTTATTTTATTAATAAAAACTTTACCAATCAACCAATTAAAAAAAAAAACAACAAAGCAGTATATTACAAGCAAGACCTCCAGGAACAATCACAGCTGATCAGGTGAGGAAAACAAACTCCTAGAGTGTACAAGAGACTTCTCCTTTACAAAAAGTATGCCAGGCCCACTGCAACCCTGCTTTGCCATACCTGCCTGCAACACTGCTGACACACATTAAAGGTAGATCATTCTCATTCTCATTTACTGCAGTTTTCCTTTTAAAACCTGTGCCAGTTTGAACTTTGAAAAAATGGGAAGCACACAGTTTATCTGCTGATTGTGTTGTGGCATTGAGGGGGCGGTAGACAAGGGTAAAACTTGTGATGCTGTGTACAAAGTGGAAACAAATATTGCAGGGGTAATTTTTTTGAAAATCACATCTGCAGTATGGCCCTGGACATAAAATTGCAAACAAATACATAACAAGCATTTGTCAATGCCGAACGTTCGCTTGGAGGTATTTGGCACTTGGACATGGCTTAAAAAAATCAGTGACAAAGAAGTAAAATGAGGGAGACAGTTTCACAAGTGGTTCTATTGCCTGAAACAGGCAGCATAACAGTATTGGTGTAAAATACTTTGTCTGCAGTAGAGCAAGTCTGTAACTCTGTTACCCACTGTTCAGCCACAGAAACAAATTGTAGGAGGGACAGAAACATGCTAAGGCAAAGTCTTGGACATCCCTGATTATACATATATATCTCCCTCTCTCCTCCCACCCCCAAACCCTCTTCTACAGGTGCTTTTCAGGCTTGGCCGTACTCTGCCACAGGAAAGCTCAGAGTTGAAAGGCAGAGGGGTAAGTGCATTAGGCATTTGGGGAGTGGGCAAGACGTGGAGGATATTGGCTGCACCAGAGAGGAGTATTTAAAATATAAGTGAAAACAAACATTTGTCAATGCCGAATGTTGCTTGCTTCTATGTGCTGTTTAGGTATTTGGAAGTCATTGGAGTGCAAATATTGAAAATTCGCGAACTTACGAGCGTGCGTAGGAACTGCGCAACGCACGCTCGTAAAACAGTCATTTTTAGCAATTTTTTCACCAAATTTTCAACATAGCCATTTCAAGACCTCTGCTCATGAACAGTGTCACTATGATTTTCTTAATGTGTCCCATACATTGAGTCCGCACACCGATTGCGCCATTGTGCGCTACATGGGCGGAAACATGTTTTGGGCAGGATGTGAAAAATGACAGCTATACTGCTCATAAGGAGGTGTGGTAAAATGTCAATGTTGAAAATCTGGAGTGAAATATTGAAAATTGCAAACCCACGAAAGCAGTGTAGGAACTGCACAACGCACGTCAGTAAACAGTCATTTTAGATTTTTTCACCAAATTTTCAATATAGCCATTTTAAGATCTCTGTTAATGAACAGTGTCACTGTGATTTTCTTAATGTGTCCCATACATTGATTTTGCACACCGACTGCGCCATTGTGCGCTACATGGGCGGAAACATGTTTTGGGCAGGATGTGAAAAATGACAGCTGTACTGTTCATAAGGAGGTATGGTAAAATGGCAATGTTGAAAATCTGGAATGAAAATATTGAAAATTCGTGAACTTATGAGCATGCGTGGAAGCAGCAGAACGCCGCAGAAACGAAATCATTTTAGTACTTCCACCAATTTCAAAATAGGCTTTTGAGAGCCACCTTATGAACACTGGCAGTGTCATTTCATTAATCATTCTAGAAAGGTGATTTTGCACAGTGACTGCGAAATCACCCTTTGGGCCCGAATAACGCCATGACAGTGACAGCATTCATAAGAAGGGGTCCCAAAAACCCCATGTTGAAAATTTGGTACAAAAATTCCAAAAAATGCCTGAGATATGCAATAAAGTTGAAAAACCCTATCTATCCCATTATACAGCTTACCGGCATTTCCTCAGTTCGCGGTCAGCTTTGAAGAGTGCAGACGTGTTCCCGGTCCACCGATGATCATCGCACACCGAGCTCGGAGGTAAGTATAGAGGTGAGGAGGCAGGGTGCGCAGTGGGTGGAGTGCGGGTTGTGGGGGAGACAGCGATGGAGCGTTTTCTTATTTACAGGTTTTTTTTATTCAGGCGGCAGGAAAGCTGTTTGGGGGCGTGGAGCCAGCGGGGATTAGACTCCGTCGAGCCAAAACAAGATTTGCCACGCTGGGGTGGGCTCCCAGCCTGGCACCAAAAGCTTTGAAGGTCGTGCAGACTTGAAGCCGACGGAGTTGGGCACCCCATCGGCTATAACAGTTCGGCAGCTCATACAGAGGCACTGCCAGCACTATGATGCATAGCGGTGGTTTTCTTTGAAGTGAAGACCACTGCTGTCATACATAACACCGCATCCATTGGTGCAGGACCGCCACGCCTGCTCAACGGAGCAGTGGATTGCACAGGACAGTCACACCTCCAAAGTGTCCTATTCTCCCAAGACGTTCCTTGTGCATGCGCGCAATCGAACGTAAAAAGGAAAGCCTACAGCAGTTTTCTTTGCCAGGGCTGCCTATATAATATATATTATATTGTGAAGTGTGGGGTGAGAAATTCATTTGGCCAGTTTGTTTATACTTGTGTTGGGTGTCGGCTTGCTGGGGCTGTAATTCTGTGACTGCTGCCAGCCATAGTGCAACACATTTTTTATCTTGTGTCTTCCAGCATTTTCTGCCTGCATATTGGGTAGGATCTAATGGGCAAGGAACTTTGGGGGAGATTACTGCCTGCCAACTACATTCAATTGCACAGGCAAGTGTTCCAGAATGTAAGACAAAAAGTTCTATGAAATGTTGGAGGTAACACCAGTGTGATGCTCTTGGTGGTGGTGGTTGGGGGGGTAATGTACAGCAAGGTGATTCACTATGGTTGGTTGGTACAGCTGACTTTGACATGGATACATGTGACTGATTTTGGGTGGGGGCAGCTAGATTATAATGCTGGTGGTGGGGGTTTGGTCTATGCTTGGAGGGGAGCAGGCTGAATGATGTTGATCTTGTGCAGTGTGCCAGTAAGGAGCGCTGTGCTAATGGAAGGGTGTGGACTCTGGATATGTGGTCAGTAAGGTGGTCCCGGTGGTGTTGTGGGATGCAGTCCGTATTTGAAGGGGAGGATGGCCGGATGTGAGGTTGGATGTTGTCCATGGATGTGACAGGATGTAGTGACCTGGGCAACCACATGTATGGGAAAAGGGGAGTGACAAGGAGGCTGGCAGGGTTTTAAATAATTGATTAGCAGCTTTTTTCTTGGGACAATACTAACTGTTCAGAAAGTATTTATATAGGTTTTCTAGAAGTGTTATGCTTGTTAAACACAGTGAGGCAGGTGCTATGCATTTTCACAATGTCTTAGCACTTTTATGAGCAAAACGGTAATCAATTTTTAGAGTTAAATAAAACCCTGGGGCTGGCCATGTAGTTAGGGTAGCTGGTAAAAGGGGAGGCATTGTTGGGAGTGAGACTGTGGGGTTAAGGGAAGCTGGCTGTTAGTTTCATTTGGAGGAGAGGGAGGCTGATCATGCTGGTAAGCTGTTGAGCTACTCATGTTGGTACGATGGAAAAGTCTGTTGTTTTTCGCTTGGGTGTGGTGAATAGAATGCCCTGTTGGTGAAAGCAGTAGGGAAGCTGGCTCTTCTCATTTATTCTGGTGGTGGACTGATAGAGTTAAAAAATACATGGATCTGCACACATGGTGAGGTCTGACAAGACTGTGTACTGTCGCATGAGGTCGGCCAGCATGAAAACTGGGAAAACTAGCAGCTGCCAGTATGAAGCCACAGTCAGAGCAGGCTCTGCACCATAGAGAAGTGCCATACTGCCACCAGCCACCTAGCTACATCACCCACCATCCCATGGACTAAATTTGGACCTTCGGTACAGCCACTCCCTCTGTGGGGGGGAGGCAGAGGGGGAGGGGCATTCTTCTCATTAGCCATGGCAACCCATCCCAAGATGCTTTACCAGTTTGGCAGTCCAGAGCCCTGTCAATGGTGCAAGAAGGATAACAGCTGGTGTCTTCGTCCTGCCCTGTGTCAGTCAATTGCTGGAGTACAATGCCCCCCACCCCTAAGAGAAAATCAGTTCTAGGGGCACTGACTTTCCTTCATAATGGCCCCTGAGTGACAGAGTCCATTCTAAAACCCAGGTCGATGGTGAGGTACCAGTCTGTATCTGCTCCCCAAACACACAAGACACTTTTTTTTAACCATTATAAGTCCTTCCCAGTTGACCCAGCTGATCAGTATTTTTATTCTTCATAGTGACCCATTTTCCCTTATATGTCCACAAGTCTGACAGGATGCTGACTGGATGAAGGAGGACACTGACCACATGTGTCAGAAAAGTATTGTTTTTTGTTTATCCTACATTGATAGTTCATAAAGAGCTGCAGATCCTTTGTGACCCCATTGCTGTTTTTGTTTTACAGGTACAACTGGATAGTCTCCTGAGACCCCATTATCCCAGGCTCCACAGGAACCCGGTAAGAGATCTCTTATCTGTGCTAGGATGTTAACCTGTAATGGGGCTAACTGTAGGCTTTCACTTGCTAGGTGGTTGGTGATGCAGGGTTTGACATCTCTAAACTGTTCTTTTACTATCCCACCATCATGAAAGGAGGGAAATTTATTGTAGTTCACGGGTGGTTGGAGAGGACTCAGGCTTTGCCCTCATGCCTCACAGTGCACTCAGGGCATGCATTAGTGCCCCAATTCTCCATTGTGGGCAAGCTTATGAAGACCATTCTAAAGGAAGGGTTAGTGGAATATCTAGAGGAACATGGTCTCCAGGATGAGAGGCAGCATGGATTCATGTTGGGGAGATCTTGTCAGACAAATCTGATTGACTTCTTTGACTGTGTCACTAAGACAGTAGACAACGGCCAAGCAGTAGACATGCTCTGTTTTAATTTCAGCAAGGTCTTTGACTCCGTGCCCCACAAAAGGTTGATCAGGAAGTTGGTGGATCTTGTAGTTGGGGAAAAGATGGCTAGATGGGTGGAAAACTGGCTGAGGGACAGAACCCAGAGGGTGGTTGTTGGGGGGGAAGTTTTATATGGCACTAGAGAAGTAACCAGTGGGGTCCCACAGGGCTCGGTGCAGAGCTGGTGTTGTTCAGTGTCTTCATCAGTGACAATGGGGATAGCATTAAGGGCAAAATGTGCCTATTCGCAGATGACACCAAACTCTGTGGGAGAGTGGACACAGCTGAAGGGATACTGGACCTCCAGGAAGATCTGGAAGATCTGGAAAAGCTGGGGGAGGTGGTTCAGGATCTGGCAGCTTGGCTTTAATGCCTGTAAATGCAAAGCTATGCATCTTGGAGCCAAGAATCCCAGGACAGAGTGCTACCTGGGTGGAGTCCGAGTATCTGCATCCGAGGAGAAGAAGCACCTGGGAGTGATGATCACTAGTGACCTGAAGCACTCCACACAGTGCAAGTAAGCAACAGCAAAGGTAAACAAGATGCTGGGATGCATAGCTAGGGGGATCAGTAGTAGGAGAGAGGAGGTTGTACTGTCCTTGTACAGGTCACTGGTAAGGCCACATCTAGAGTATGGAGTTCAGTGCTGGTGCCCACACCTCAAAAAGGACATTAACCTGTTGGAGAAGGTCCAGAGGAGGCTGCAAAGATGATAGCCAGTCAGTAGGGTGAGGCATACAAGGAGAGATTGTGGGTACTGAACATGTACTCCCTGGAAGACAGGAGAGAAAGAGGGGACATTACTGGAACCTTCAGGTACTTGAAAGGGATAAACAAGGCTGATAAGGAGAGTTTCTTTAATCTGAGTGGCAACCATAACACGAGGGGGCACAGTTTTAAGCTGGAGGATGGGATGTTTAGGAAGAAGGTCAGGAAGCACTTCTTCACAGAGAGGGTGGTGGACACTTGGAATGCACTGCTGGAAGAGGTCATCTCGTTGAAGACAGTGGGCAGCTCTAAGAGAGACTGGGATAGGCATAGGGAAAAGGTAAGGATCATGGGTAGGGGGATGGGAGGAGTGGGGAGGGAGGGCAGTGACATTAGCTCAAGCTGTGGACTCTGCAATACGAGCAGACTTGACAGACCAAATGGCTTTCTTCTGCTGGCTTCTTTGTATGTTCGTATGTAATTCACCCACGGTCTGTCATGGGTTATTGCTTACTTTAAGTTTGGCTATCTCCTATGGGCCACTGCTTTTCAACTCAAAGAAATGGAAAAGGAGAGCCTGGGAACCATAGAAAAGTACTGGAATTTATTTTTTTTAATTGTTACCTTTTAAAGAGTAGCTGATGCCTTCAGTAGAACTTAAAACAACTATATTTAGACATAGTTCAGATTGTATTTCACATTCATTCTGTATTTTTCCTCCATACTATTTATTACTGAGGTCAGCTGCATGACAACAGAATCTTTGCTCCTGAAGAGTTCACCTATTCCTGCTGCTTTCTTCCTACCCGAGGTCATACTGCACTGATTTGACATCACAGTTTCTTCCATGACAACAGTTTGTTATGTCACAACAGAGGATTATGACTTGAAGTAGGGAGTCAGCTGTAGAGGTAGATGAACTTTAAGAAATAAAGATCACATATTCATGCAAATGTTCTCAGTAATAATCAATGGACCAGGAGAACTCTATAGAATATATACAGAATGCAAGCTGAATTGTACCCAAACAGTATGTTTTTCAAAGTTTTAAGGCGTCAGCAGTTCTTCAAGCTCTCCTCCCCCAAAGTTTTGTTTACATTTCCAGTGCTATCACTGGTGGGGAACTGTTGTCTGGGGCAGCCAAGGCCACACAATGCAGTTGGGCACTTTCTGAGAAAGATGCTTTGGCACCACCCCATTGTGAGCTCTCAGCTGCCCAAAGACATCAGTTCCCCACTGGTACTAGCTCTGCAGTTGTAAACTACATTGCGGGTGAGGGAACATTTAAAGGTAATAAAAATAAAATTACAGCATATATTTAAACAAGCATGGTTCACAGACTTTCATTTCCATTTCTTTCAATTGGAAAGCAATACCCAATAGGACATAGTCACTTCTTTAGAAATATTGGGCAGGCCATGTGTTTATGGGGGACAGGGTTGGGGGAGGGTTGTGGAACTCTGAAGTTTAAGACAAAAGGCCAAAGGCAAAGTGTGTCACCCTGCACTCAGTGAGAGCACCACATTCATTTGAATGTGTGGCCATCCGTGGGGGTCTGGGTGCAGGTTGCCTGATTTACCACCTTTCTGGGGTGGTGGGAGATTTCTTGCAGGAGATGGCCAATTTCATCATCGAGGAAACATTGGAGGCCCCCAGATGTTTAGTGCTGGGGGACTTCAATGTTTGGGCCAAGAATGAATTTTCTCTGCTTGGTTACAACTTCCTCCAGATGATGTCATGTCTGGGCTTTGCTCAAGGAGTTTCCTCTGTGACTCATCAGAGTGGCCACATGTTGGATCTGGTGTTCTCATTGCGGCTTGAGATATATAGGCTCAGCATTGATCGGGTCGTTTGATCCGATCATTGCATGGTGAAGTTCTGGTTCAGGCTCCCCCTTGATAGCCCTCCCTCTGCAAAGATGGTCAGCTATCGCCCTTTGAGGGGGTTGACCCCTGAGGGTTTTTTGGTGGTGGCTGACCTATCTAGTGTGGACAGTGCGTGCGTTGGGGTGTGTGTGCATGGCAGTGGATGCCTATAATAAGGCGCTGTCTGGTGCGCTCGACTCCTGCACCAGCCATCTACAACCAAGGTCTTCTCACTGAGGTCTCCTTGGTATGATGGGAGCTCAAGGTAATGAAGACTTTGGGTTGGAGATTAAACACTGCTAGAGAGTCCGGCCTGGAGGTAGACAAACTGGCTCTGCATGTGCACTACAGTGCATACCAGGGGGCAATCAACCAAAAGAAGGCAGAATTCCTGTCCAAGGAGATCGCTGCAGGGAGGAACCAACCAACTGTGCTCTTTCGGACTGTGGACAGGCTTCTTCTTCCTTCCTGTCTACAGCTGAAGGTAGCCTTTTCGAACGCATTGTGCGAGGAGTTTGCTCAGTTCTTCTTGGACAGAGTGCCATCAGGCAGTGGACCAGACTTTGGCTGACAGTGGTTGCCATGGGTGACCGGAGAGCACTATGCCTGGTTGGGGTGAGATTAGAGTGGTGGAGGTGGCTGAGGTCAGTGAGATTGCCTCCAAGCTTCAGCACACGTTTTGTGAACTGGACCAGGTGCCGACTCATTTCTTAATGAGATGTGTTGACTCCATTGGCCTGGTGTTTGCCTTGACTGTCCGGTGTTCCTTGTTAGAGGTGGTTTTCTCCAATGTCTTGAAGGAGGCATTGGTGAGACCTCTTCTGAAAAAAACATAGTTGGACCCTGACGTCAAGGCAAATTACTGTCCCATCTCCAGTCTCCCATTTTTGGGTAGATTGTGGAGAAGGTGGTGGTGCTTCAGCTTTTGAGGAGCATCTCGTGGCCCATGATCTTTACAAGGCACTCCAGTCTGGGTTTCGTGTGAGGCATAGTACAGAAACTGCGCTAGTTCAGGTGCATAATGACCTCCTTAGGGCTAGAGATAGAAGGGAGGGGACAATTCTTGTTCTCCTCGATCTCTCTTCAGCATTTGACAAGGTGGACGATCTAGTGTTACTTGACCGCCTAAGAGAATTCTGCAGACTCGCCAGTACTGTCATATGCTGGTTTGAGTCTTTTCTATCTAACAGGAGGCAGAGGGTAGTGATGAGGAATTTCTCCTCCTCCCCTGGCCACCTGTCATGTGGAGTTCCCCAGGGTTCAGTCTTGTTGCCGATGTTATTTGCCATGTATATGCTGCCCCTAGGAGAGCTCATTAGGAAGTACATACTGGGTTTTCACTGCTATGCTGATGATACCCAGCTATATCTTTCCTTTGCCCCTGGAAGATCTTGCGCAGTGGAAGTGCTTAACAGCTGCCTTGCTGAGATCAATGGCTGGGTGGCCTCCAGCTGGTTGTGACTGAACCCCAGTAAGACGGAGGTACTGGTGGTGGAGTCGAACAGAGGGCGTGATAGGTTGGCCTCTGGTGCAGAGACAGGGCTTTGTCTTGGCTCTGTACCATTGAAGACCTCCTCTAGGGCCCCTGATCTGGGTGTTATTCTTCACAGCAGATTGACACTTGAGTTTCAGGTGGCATCCGTTGTCCGTACCAGTTTTTATCATCTGAGGAATATCGCCAGGATAAAGCCCCTAGATCTGCCACTGGACCTCCCCACTTTGGTGCATACCTTCATGACGTCCAGGCTTGACTACTGTAATGCACTCTATCTTGGGGTTTCTGGGAGTACCCTGCACCAACTGCAGCTGGTGCAGAACGCAGCAGCAAGGCTGTTGACAGGACAGCCTATGTAGTGTCACATCACTCCGGTGCTGCGTCAACTGCACTGGCTGCCGGTTAGGTGGAGGGTCCTCTTTAGGGAGGGTTTGCTCACCTTTAAGGTCCTACACTACCTGGGCCCTGGCTACCTGAAGGAACTTCTTGCACCTGCTGTCTCGGTCCGCTCCCTCCGCTCCTCCTCTAGGGGCCTCCTCATGATTCCCAGGACGAGGTTAAAAACTGCTGGCGACAGAGCATTTAGTGTCGCCGCCCCCATCCTGTGGAATTCGCTTTCTTTAGCCATCAGGGAGTCCCCCTCTGTGGAGGTATTTAGGGCCTGCCTCAAGGCCTTCTTGCATAATCAGGCCTTCCCGGACTATGATTTATAGTCCCTACTTGTCTTTTAGAAATGGATGTTTAATTTAGTTTCTACCTATTCTGATTTTAGTTGCTGTCGAGGGTAGTAAATTCTGTTTTAACTGTTTGGTATATTGTATATAAATGTTCATGGTTTCCAAACATTTTTACAATAGCAATATTACCCTGTGAAGTGTAGGGCATCTTCTGGAGTTACTGTCCTTGGAAAAGGGTAGGGCCTTTGCTTCACCTCGTGTCCTTTGACAGCTTCCAAGTCAATAACAGACCAGGAGAAGCTCACTTCATGAGGTAATATTGTTTAAATTGGGCAGCAGTTTCTAGAGTTTCAAAGTTGTAACTGTACTCCTTGTACTTTGCTATAAAATATTGCCATGTTGCACACCCAGAATAAATAGTAAGCAGCATTTTGAGAATTACAGTTAACTTATTTAAATAACAAAATGATAGATTAAGACATTAGTCTGTTTTTTTTATCTGTGTGAGAATTTTCTTAAAGGGAAACTCCTGTACCACCCCTAAGTGTAGCAGCTGCTGTACAAATTCCCGATTAGGGTTTTTAACATAAAACAAATTATTTTATTTACCTGTTGTCTGGTAGTTTTAATTAGAAAGTCCTGCTCCATCTATAATAGCTGCAGAGCCCTTGGTGGATATTTCACACACCCCGGATGGCTTCCACCACAAAGATTATGCTAATGAGGGCTACCAACAAATGGCAGAGTTGGCAGCCCTCATTAGCATAACCTTCATGGCAGAAGCCATCTGGGGTGTGCGACACGTAGACCCGGAGCTCTTCAGCCATTATATATAAGGTGGGTCTTTCTAATTTCATAGAAGTTTCCCTTTGAGTTAGGCACGTACTTTTAATTATTGTACATTTTAAAGCAGCAGTACTACCTAATCAGAAAGTGATCTGTTACGACTGTTGTAGTGCCCCAGAAAATATGGCGGCTGCTATCTAGTACTACTGCTGTCAATGCAGCAGACAGCAGAAATGTAAATAAAAACATTGGATAACTGAACAAATTACAGGGTGACAGTACAATACTGGCAGGAAACAGTACCAGGTACATGCTTAGCAGAGGACAGAGAATAAACCGTCAAAAAAGCACTTTTTTTCACATGGTACACTGCTTTAAATTCAAAGAAATGTATCATAAATGCAAATTTTAGTTTTTATTTTCTTTATTGTAAGGTATTATATGCATCATATACAAATTCAGCAAACCAAAAAACTTAAATGTCACAAGAAAGGGTAAAAAGTGTTTTTGGGGGGGCTGTGCCCCCTGCACCCCTCTGAATATAGATTATCAACTCCGGGGGGGGTGCATGTCGTGCAGGGGGCAAAATTCCATATCGCACAAAAATGAAGTGCCACAGGCAGCAGCAGAGTTTATGCACACCCGGTCCAGAACCCTGAACCTGCTGCACCAGAGTTATCCACCCACACCACAAGGCTAGCTAGGTGGCAGCAGACACACCCGTCTCTCAAAAGCCCTTCATTGTCCCTCTCCTTCCCCTAGCTACCCCCCCTTCTTCACACAGTCCACTACCCTCACGTTTGTGTATAGTTGCTACCCTTGCAGGGTAGCCCAGGAATATATCGCCCAATATGAGTCGCCGTTTGTACCTGGTACCCATATTCTGTTGCTGTACTGATGGTATACCCTCCTTTCCTCCAGTGAGTACATATTGAGGTCTCTGAGTCTATCCTCATATGTTTTGTGATGCAAACCATGCACCATCTTTGCCACCCTTCTCTGGATAGCCTCCACCTTGTTAATGTCCTTACGCATATGTGGTCTCTAGTACTGCATGCAGTTTTTCAAGTGAGGCCTTATCAGTGTTTTATACAATGGCATCACCCCACCTCCTAGTAGTAATACCTCCTGCCTATGCACCCCAGCATGCCACTGGCCCTTCTTGCAGCCTTTGCACACCTCTTTGGTACCTTAAAGGCATTAAATATGATAACCTCTAGGTCCCTTTCCTCTTTGGTGACAGCACCTCCCCCCATCCTGTAGCTCTCCCTGGGGTTCCCCCTACCCAAGAGCATTATATTGCACTTTTTTTGCACTGAACTTCAGTTGCCACACCTCTGACCATCTTTCAAGCTTCTCCAGGTCCCTATTCATTTTCTGCACCTTTTCTGGTGTATCCACCCTGTTGCAGATCTTGGTGTCATCTGCTGATAGGCAGACCTTCCTTTCCAGCCTCTCTGCAATGTCACTAATGAAGACATTGAACATGGCTGGTCCCAAAACTGATCCTTGTGGTATCACACTTGTTACCCCTCTCTCCCAGGATTGGATCTCATTTACCACCGCCCTTTGCCTTCTGTTTGTCAGTCAGCTTCTAACCCAGTGTATCACCTTATGCCCCATGCCCAGGCTACTCATCTTGTTAACCAACTTTCTGTGTGGGACGGTATTGAAGGCTTTGCTGAAATCTAGGTAGGTGACATCTATGGCCCCTCCCTGATTCAATCTTCTAGTCACCCAATAAAAAAAATCTATCAGATTCATTTGACAAGACCTTCCTGATATGAATCCTTACTGCCTTAGATCCTAGGCACAAGTGGATTCCAGGTGTGCCACTGTCCTTTCTTTCAGCAGTGCCTCCATGATCTTCCCCACCACTGAAGTGAGGCTGACTCACCTGTAGTTCCCTGCTTCCACCCTACTGCCACTTTTGTGCAGTGAGACTACATGCACCCTCCTTCAGTCCTCTGGAACCACACCTGTGTTGAGTGACTCTGTGAAAAGGGTGGCCAGAGGTGCTGCTAGTTCCCTGTGCAGCTCCCATAATATCTTCAGGTGTGTGTCATCTGACCCCATGGCTTTATCCACCTTCAGCTTTGTGAGTTCCTCCAGAACTCTCTCCACTGTGAATGGACTGGTGTCCACTTCTCACCCAATTGCCTCTGCTCCCCAACTGTGGTCCTTGACCCTCTCCCTCCTCAGTGTATACTGAACAGAAGTATTTGTTCAGTATTTCTGCCTTGTTTAAATCCTCCCCCTTACACTCTCCCTCCACCCCTTTGAGCCTCACAATCCCACCCTTCGTTTTGTTTATGTACCTGTGGAATGTCTTGTCCCCTTTTTTCACAGGCTGTGCTAAACTCTGTCTGTGCCTTGGCTTTCCTTACAGCCTTCCCTGCTTCTCTTAGACATTCAAGGTTCACATCCCTGTACTCCTCCTCCCTTTGGATTCCCTTATGCTTCCTGAAACTTGCTCTTTTAGCCCTTACTTAGTCTCCAACCTCTTTAGAGAACTATAGTGGTTTCTTTCTTCTTTTTCCTTTGGCCACTATCCTAATGCATTGGTTAGTTACCTCCATAATGACTCCTTTTAGTCTCCCCCACTGTTTCTCCAACCTCTCTATTACCAGGGCTGCTCTTAAACATCTGCACATTTCATTGAAAGATGCCCTCCTGATATCTAATACTTTTGCCCTTGTGTGGCTTAACGGAGTTCCTGTCTCCATGCCAGACCATTCCACAGTGTATAGATCTCCATACACAACGACGCTCCACCATGCACTATAGTGTTTATCATAGAGATGGAGGTTGGGGCCATCGGACACCAAAGAATTACATAATATTAGGAAAGCCAGACAAATGCCACTAGACAACAGAAAACTTTGCATGGGTGGGAAAAAGGTGCCACTAGAAACCAGTGAGTGGTCCATATAGGATGAGTGGAAAGAGGGTGGCACTGTACAGCAGGGAATGCCTGTTACAGGATGGGGAGGTGGAGGCATCAGTCTTGTGCAGGGAAAGACTGTCCAAACTGGGGGGGGTGTTGTTTGGGTGATGGCCATGGCAAAATTCCACAACAAAGCTCTTCCCAACTTGCTAGTGGTTTGAAGATGATGCCCAAAACAAAACTAGCATATTGATATGCAACAAAACTGGGTAACCATCAGCATATAGAAAATACTGAATGGGTAACTATGCACAGTCAGTGTGTTCTGCCATAGAGGGCATGTGATTCTCTCTCTGACTTTGAGGATGAAGCTCAAGTGGTCTGTGGGAATCAGAACCCCGAGGTGGCACAACACACTGCTTATACATAAAGTTGCTCATCCTGTGTTTTTATAGTGCATATTATTATGTGAAATATGCATTGTTGTTTTTATATTTACTGGTTAGTGGTTATAAACCACTGCCAGTTAGTGCCTAACAGCTTCGTAAACCACATGTGTTGTTTATGGAAGTCCATCAACCATGGGCAGAACAGTATCGCAGCATCACCTGAAAAACCACCGAACAAGCTGTCCTCATGCTGGATGTTCACAAGCGCTACACAATCAGTCACTCAGCATGAGACAAGCTTGTCAGCAGTAACAGTTACCCTCGAAAAGCGTCAAAGACAATTTAAACCAAAAAACTTCAAAAAACAGTAAATAAAAAAATAAAACCTGGAGAAGTGTGATTCTATGGGGATTTTATGCACCATCTCGGTGTGTGATGCCCATAGAAACCCCTCAGGCTTCATGGGGCATCACACACCTCGGGGTGCATAAAATCCCCATAAACCACACTTCTCCATGCATTATTTTATATTTCTCTTTCACAGTGAAATTAACTTGTGCATGTCTCTAGAGGTTTTAGAATGCTGTTCTACCACAGAAGGGTGCAATCACATTCCATGACATTTGAACTGTGGCACAACAGCATTTTGAAAACTATGGGTTGCTATGTAGAATAGTACTTTACTATACACTGTATCACTGCTACTGTATGCTTAGCCTTGCTCTTAATCCACCTGTGACCAGGCCTGTTGAACCCATATGGTATCCAACCAAGCAGCTGCTTCTTTTGCAGCTTCATCTGCATGTTCCAGCTTTCTGTTTTCCACATAGAAATGGAAGGGCCTGCATTTTTAGGAGTAACTGACATGATTGCTAGTTCCAGGTAGGCAACTCACAACATGATGGTGCCTACCGAAGAAGCTATTTTAGCCACATATCTTGGTTTGCATAAAGAGTTTAGTCCATAAAGCCTGGCTTATAATTTCCTTGTGCAAGTCAAGTGGCTACTGAGCACTGCAGCCCTAGCCCTAAAACAGCATAATGATTATGCTAGGCAAATAGCCCCATACATGTACACCTGCCAGCAAAGATGATCCAGGTATATTTAGGTGTCCCCCTCCTGATCCCACTGAAATTCCCACAGAGTGCCTGCAGCCCCATCCCCTACCAAATGTCATCATTATGGTGTTTTTAAGGGTTATTTAATGACTGAGAGGGTTCTTGTGCAATAAATACCAGTTTACAAAAATCCACCAGATAGGATCTGGGGCTGCAGCAGTGAGTAGGGAAATGGGTAGACTAGGTGGGCCATATGGTCGTTGTCTGCTGACAGATTTTGTGTTTATTAGGGCAGAAATAGCCACAAAAAATAAGATGACAGGACCTACGACTACACATGTGGAAGTGCAGACAAATTACATTTCACAGATCTTAGATTTTTGCAGGCCCACCATTGCAGTGATGGTGCTGTACTTGCAGTGCTGAAGACCCAAGTTTTAAGTGTTATCTTGGGAGTTGGAGGGTCAGCAAGAGGGAAGAAGATGAGTTCTTGCTGGATTTCTCATCTCAGGGTGGGGTGGAGAAGAGTTTGGTGCTTGCCAGATACTATCAGTGGCTGAGGATAAGCAGGCTGAAACCACGAGAGTTGGGAAGAGGAGAGGCAGATGTCAGGTGTACAGCGCATGGGGCATGCTGCACTTTAGGGGGAGTACTAGGAAAATCTGTGCACTGGCTGCATGATGACTCCAGCTGCCTATACACCCTGTACCTGATGACCCAGACCATGCTGCCTCTGAGGGATAGCAAGTCCTGGGGGAGGTGTTGGCTGGGGTGGCCGGTATAATGGAGGCTGCCAGTGCATGAGGGAGAAATAAGAGTAACTGGGAAAAATAATTAGTTGACAGTAAAATTACTTTTAAAATGTTTTGTTGTTTGACCATCACATAAACATTTTGGTGTAGAGTTAGTGTTAAAGGGACACTTGTCAATCCTTTTTGCATTATATTATTTATAATTGAAAAAATATGTTTAATGATTGCTTACCTTCTCTACAATTCACTCAAGTTGTGGTTGTTTTAACCACTGTGCTTTTTAGCTTAACTGAAATGCATGCAGATAGTGTATTTATTCCCATTTTGTTGCAAATCCTTGATCTACTCTTGTTGCATGCTTCTTGAACATTAGGAACACCCCAAAGTGCATTTACTCAGATACAATAGTCTCCTTTCCTCCCACTGCACCATGAGTGTCTATGCTGTATTGGGAGTATTCACAGTTTCTAGGAAGACGCAAAGTGAGTTGAGGACGGTGTCCGTTGAACTTCATGATAGAAAGATGTGGTCTAGTATGGGCTTCAGTTTCATTTCTAAACAGTGTATATGACCTTTACCTTTCTTTTCTGAACACATTCAGGATTTAACTCCCAAGAAATTATGAAAAAATTAATGTTTGAGAAAGATGAAGACTTCACTGTGTTTAATTCAATGAGCAGAAATGAAAGTACACCAGCGGCCTCCTGAAGAAAGCTCCACCACCAGTAAGTAAATGTCCTAAGATATGGAAGGGGGGCATAGTGTTGAATTGTGGTTAGTTGGACCTTCTTTCCATCATAATATTGTCTCTGAAACTGTGAAGCAGGATATCTGCGTTCAAGCACAGCCACAGCCTCTGACTCACTGTGTGTCCCTGAGAAAGTGATCTTGATCTCCATTGAGCTTCTGCTCCAAGTTGTAAAATTATATGAAGATGGACCCCACTGAAATGCTGCATCTCTAGGGTTTTCTTTGTCATTATGTGATAAAACACTATTTGACACCATGCTGCTGACTGGGGGAGGTCAGCTTGAAAAGGAATATGAACAGTGAGTAATGAATAGCAGAGTATCTGAGGTGCAAAAGTATTTGCCAGTTAAAATTTGAAAAAAGGTACTTGTACACTCCTATGTGATGGCTTCCAGGACTCCCTAAACCTCATTTAAAAAAAAATAAAATGCACATCCCATCCCCTTTCTTAGTTCTGCTCTGCTTGTAGATTTGTGTGGCTAGTCAGGTCAGAGACTGAGAAACTGACATGAGGGCAAGAGCATGTTCTGAGTACCAGATTTGCCTAGTTCAGTTCTCTGGGAGGGCACTGAAGCTACACAGGGATGGGCCCATCACCCCATTGTGGCACATGGGTCTCTTCTGGAAAGTTTTAATTTACAATTGTGCCCTAACTGTGAGGATATTTTACACTGAAAGATTGAAGTTTACTCAAGAAGGTACGTAAATTGCATTTTAGGTGCATTTGCAGAGTACGGGTACTAATTTGAAGTGTATATCTTATAATTCAAGGCACTTCAATAACATTTTGGAACACACTCTAAAGGTGCTTTTCTGGAGTAATGCAGGAGTGTCTCAACTGAGAAGGTACTCCTTTGGAGGTATATCAGGAACAACTATAAGGCACTTCATTAGCATTTTTACAACACACTCCCAGTTTACTCAGCTCTTATCAGTCGATTGCTTGATAGTTACCATAAAGTTGCTTGAATTTTTAGTGGCACATTTGGAGCATGTACCCAGTCTATGTGCTAGTAAGTGACTACAAAATTACAAACTCATGACCCCTGCTGGGTAAGGGAGTCTTTAGTTGCATAAATGCAGTTTATTTCAGATAGTCATTTGGAACTTACCTCTGCCTCCTGTTTAACATTCAGGCCATCCCCAAGGGCTGTACCGGCGGGATGGAGCCTACCCCAGACAGAGACTAGTTTCTGGCTTTGGGGGGTGGAGGGGTACCTCAGGGTGCCTCTGTCAGATATGTGGCACCTTCAGTGAGGAGTGGATGTTCTCCTCCAGCTTACCTGGACTCCCAGCTGGGTCATTTCTAGCAGCAATGCACAAATGAGCTGGTTAAAAATTAGTTATTCTTAACTAATAACTATGCTTACTATGTGGTGTACAGTTACTTATCAGCTAATGCTCAACAAGTTGCGTATTGATCACGAATTATTACATAAGCTCAACTAGTAATTAATGAATGTCAAACTAATACTCAATTCATGGGGATTAGTTAATTCTTAATTAGGAAATAGGTCAATGACTAACTGCTGAAACTGTTAAGAATTAGTTAGCAGTAGGTTGAGCTAGGAGGAGTTAGCCACTAACTCATTTGCATGTGAAAAAATCAACCAATGCAAAACTGAGGAATAATTGAACATTAAGTAATTATTAGTGATTTGAGGCAGTTAAGCATTTGGCCTATTTTTTGTATAAGCTCAACTAGTAATTAATGAACGCCAAACTAATACTCAATTCATGGGGATTAGTTTATTCTTAACTAGGAAATAGGTCAATAACTAACTGCTGAAACTGTTAAGAATTAGTTAGCAGTAGGGTGAGCTAGGAGGAGTTAGCCACTAACTCACTTGCATGTGAAAAAATCAACCAAAGCAAAACTGAGGAATAATTAACAATTAACTATAAACTCCCTAAACCTCATTTAAAAAAAAATAAAATGCACACCCCATCCCCTTCACTTGGGAACAGTAGCAGGAGGCTTTTCAGGGCAGAGGTTTGGTTTTGTCTTCTGTTTTAACTGTAATATTTGAAATGTTTTGTACTTGAAATTAGTTCTGTGTGTTAAAAATTACTACTTTGAGTTAGAACTGTTACTTGGGCTATGATATTATAACTATTGGGGCTTGGGAACACTTGTTTGGCAGTGATAATTAGAGTGAAATTTAAATCGCGATGTTTGCCTGGTGTTGGTAGAGCCCTCCCACCCACCCTGTTTTGTAGGCTTTCTTAAATACTGAAAGGCCACTAGGGGTTGGGATTGAAGGGCTGTGCATTTCTGTTTGTGACTGAAATTTGAAGCAACAGGAACTGGTGGGCCTGTGACATCATATGGTACCTGATGTCTGCATACACACACTGTTAGTGGAACTGGACACACACTGGACTGTATGTGTTTGTGAGACTTGGGAACTTTATTGGTGGGGTTGAAATTGGGTTTGTAAATAACTGCAGTCAGTATAGAGAGAGACTGTATTCCAAGGGGAAGGGACTGAGAAAAGGGATGTGTGCCATTATAAATAATGGATAATAGATGTAACATTTCCTTTTCAGAGATATTGCCAGTACCAAAGGCCTCAGTGGAGAAAAAAATGAAGATCACAGAGGTTTATGACTGGCTCAGGAAGTGGGGTGAAGAGAGTGGGTTGGGGGTGTTAGGGAACTGGAAAGGAGTTTGGGAGGATAAGAGACTGTATGCCAAGGACAGGCTTCATCTTGCCCCATTAGGGAAGGAAGTCCTTAAACAGGGGATGGCTGACTACATTCAAGAAAGGTGGGGTTTAAACTTGTGAGGGGGGAGGGATAAGGGAGGGGCTGACCAGAAGCCCTCTCCTCCGGATGAGGAGAGTAGCCTTCAAACCCGAGGGGGAAGGGGGAAACAGACTGCAGGTGGAGGTTTCAGGAGAAGCAGAGGGAGGATGGAAGTATAAGGAACCTGGGTGGGGTTTCGACAAAGGGGATCAGGGATAAGGGGTGGGGGGGTGGTGTTAGTAAATGCCAGGAGCTTGGGAAACAAGTTGCCAGAGTTCCAGGCCATGCTGTTTGGGGGTGGATGTGGCAGCGGTCACGGAAACATGGGTCAACAAAAACCATGACTGGGACCTAAACATGCATGGGTACACTATGCTTAGGAAGGATAGAAAGGAGGGCAGAGGTGGTGGAGTGGCTATGTTCATTAGAGATGACATAGAAATTGCTAGGGTAGAAGAGGTAGAGGGAAACATGGAGGCCTTATGGGTCACCTTACGAACCCCAGCAGGAGGTAAGGTCAAGCTGGGTGTAGTATATAGGCTCCCGGATGGTGATGTTCTGGAGGATGGTTTGCTGGACAACATCATTGCCCAGTGTGGACCAAAAGGGGAAGGAGGTGTTGATGGGGACCTTAAAATGCCAGGTACAAACTGGGGAATCATGTCTCTATGTGGCCAAGGAGCAGAGGCTGCTGGATGGCTTCCAGGATGTGTTCTAACACAGCATGTGATGGAGCCCACAAGGAGGGGCATGTCCTGGACGTGGTTCTGGCAGATGGGGATCTGGTAAGGGACCTGGTTGTAGAGGATCCTGACTGGGGCGACCACAATACTGTCTGGTTTCAAATAAGCATGGAGGAAGGGGGTGAGATCTAGAACACTGGCAGTGGACTTCAGGGGGCAGACATTGTGGGCATGGGAAATATTCTCAAGGATCACTTAAAGGGGATTACATCAATGACAAATGTGGAAAAGAGATGGGAGGTCATAAAACGGGGACTTCATGAGGCAGTCAGGACCTGTGCTAAGGTGAAACGTAAGGGAGCAAGGTCACATAAACCATGCTGGTGGTCCAGGTAGTGGTCAGAAAAAAGAAGGCGGCCTATAAAAAATATAAAACAAGAGGGGATAGGGATAAGGAAATGTACCATCTTGCATCTAGAAAAGTCACCCGGATGGTGAGGGGGACAAAGTCCAGTAAAGAGCAGTGGCTGGCACAGGGAATACATGGAGGGGAAAAGGGATTCTTCCAGTATATTGGGGAGCGGAGAAAAACTAAGGGCCATCTCAGCAGATTGAGATCAGAAGGAGGGTGGGTGGAAGAGGCAAGGGACCAGGCAGAGGTATTAAATGAGTACTTCACCTCTGTATTCACTAGGAGGGATGGGATATCTACAAAGCAAGGCACAATGGGGATAGAAGCAGCAGTGAGTGGGATCAGGGATCAACAGAAATGGAGCAAGAGGGAGGAGAGGTACCCAGGGTTGTCACATCAGGATAAGGATAAAAAGGCCAGTAAGGTGGAGGGATGGATGATGCTATCTCCACCGAAGGGTGTGGATAGCCCTCAAGGCCCTAAAGAAGACAAATCTCCTGGGCGGATGGCATTCATCTGAGAGTACTATGGGATTTGGCGGACATACTGGCTACACCCTGGTGGAGCTCTTCAACAGGTCACTTGAGACAGGAGGGTACCCAGGGATTTGCAGAGGCACATGTGGTGTCAATCCATAAAGGGGGTCGAGGGAAGTACCAGGTAACTATAGACCTATCAGTTTGACCTTGGTGGTGGGAAAATTAATGGAGAGTATACTAAAGGAACAATTGGGGGTGTACTTGGAGGAGGTGGGAGGTCTGGATAGTCGGCAACATGGGTTTGTGCCAGATAGATCATGTAAAACCAATCTTGTGGAGTTCTATGAATGGGTAACATCAGAACTGGACAGGAGAAAGCCTGTGAATGTATTATTCTTGGACTTCAGCAAGGCGTTTGACTCTGTCCCCCTCAATGGTCTGGTGGAGAAACTGATGGGGTTGGGAGTAGGCCCTTTGATGGTCAGATGGATTGAAACTGGCTAGCTGGATGCACCCAGAGAGTAGTGGTTGGTGGGGAGCTCTCGAACCCTAGAGAGGTCGGTAGTGGGGTACCGCAGGGCTTGATCCTGGGTCTGATCCTGTTTAATGCATACATATCGGACATCAGGGAGGATATAGGGTGTGAAATGAATCTCTTCGCTGATGAATCTAAGATGGAAACAGTAGTTGAGGGGGAAGAGGGGAGATTGGCCCTGCAAGGGGACCTGGACACCCTGGAAAGCTGGGCTCACACATGGAAATTAAATTTCAATATCACCAAGTGCAAAGTGTTACATCTTGGGCGGGGAAACCCTAAACACAGGTACACCCTGGGAGGGGAGGTGCTGGAGGCCTCAATAGGGGAAAAAGACCTAGGGTCATGGTGGATGCATGTATGAATAACTCTGAGCAGTGCGGAGAGTGGCTAGCAAGGCAAACAGGATGTTGGGATGCATATGAGGGGATCACCTCTAGGAGCAGGAAGTGATTCTGCCGCTGTACAATGGACTGGTTAGACCACACCTTGAGTACTGTGTACAGTACTGGAGACCACACTTGAAGAGGGACATACAGTTCCTGGAGAGGGTACAGAGGAGGGCAACTAAGATGATACGAGGACTAGGGGATTTGACGTATGAGGAAAGACTTGAGAAGCTCTGCCTGTTTTCATTGGAGGACAGGAGAGACAGGGTGGACATGACTTGAGGTCTTCAAGTACCTCAAGGGAATAAATAGGGTAAACATGCAGGGGATCTTTAGACTAAAGCAGGGAGGTATCACCAGAGGGCATGGTTTGAAGTTGGAAGATGGAAGGGTGAGGGGGGGGAGAGGAGGAGGTTTTTCACTGAGAGGGTGGTGGACCCTTGGAATGCACTGCTTGGTGAGCTGGTTCAGAGATCCACAGTGGAGGGCTTCAAGAGAGGGTGGGACAGACACAGAAAGTGGATGTATCATATGATGGCCTGGCCCAGGGGGTGGGGATGGATGATAGGGGTTTCTGGAACACAAGGGGGGAGAGGGCCTCGGCACCCAACTAGGGATCTGAGGTTCAAGCAGACTCGATAGACCATAAAGCCTAATCTGCTGGCAATTAGTATGTTAGTATGTAACTAATTAGTGATTTGAGGTAGTTGAGTATTAGGCCTATTTTTTTTTTTGTATGGGTCAACACAAAGCTGTTTATTGCATATTGTGGTGTGCAATATTTCAGCTATACTGTTGTTCTCATTAGTAAATAATTTTTTTGGGGGGGAGCTTCAACACTGTGCAGCAGAAGTACGGGTCATGGTTGGTCATGGTTGGAGATACTCATGTCATTACAGAATCAATACCAGGATGTCTTAAGTGCGCATAATAGTTATACTGTTCCACAAAACAAAGCATGTGAAAAGTTATTTCTGTCTGAAGGGCTTTGGTAGGGTTGTTAAATGTGTTCTTGTCATGTTCTAACCATAAAACTTCATACAATACATAGAAATACGTAGACTATGAGACATGACAGTAATGGAAATTTTTCTTTATGTTTCTATTGCAGAAGCAAAAACAAAACATGAGGCAGTGGACCTTGTGAGAGGTGTGCTTGCTGCTTGAGGCAGTCCAAGCCAGGGGGATTGCTCGTATCTTAATGCGGAGCACAAACCATAAGTTGGATTCAATGTGGAGGTGCATAAATAGCTTCTTACATGTCATCTTAAAAGTTAAGAATAAGACGGTCATACAGCTCAAGAGGAAGTGGAAGCTGTTGCGCCAACGTTTCTATGTGCTGAAGCAGCAGGAGGAGATACCGGACAACGATAGGTGCTGGTACTACCTCGCGTATGAGTTGTGGGAGGCTGCAGGGAAGCCAGCTGTGGGGGAACACCTCACTCATCGTAAGTTACTCAACAGAACTTTGTACAATGCATGTGTCTTGATATTGATTTAGATAAAAAGTTATGAAATATGCTATGACAGTTAATAGTATATTGCTGATTTGCCATGCCTGGTGTGGTTCAGCTGTGAGGATCAGCTGAGTGACTGAACAACAGCACAAGTAGTAAATGCACCTGTATACACAGTCCCTGTCATGGCATTTTGCTAAGATACAATGCTGAACTTGAGTTGTTGTGTTAATACTGATATGAAACTTTAATAGTGGGTATACTGGAGGATTTAGCACTGTTATGTGATGTGTTTTTAACAATTAGGTTACTTAATGTTCATAAACCATTGTATTACATGTATTTTATGATGATTTTTAATCCTCAGCAAATGATAGTGTTGCAGTTACTATGCAGTATCCATTTTATCTAACTGTACTTCATGTAAAGTTCTATATAACTATTAAGTGTTGTGTACTGAGTGAATTTATGATATTTTCTTTAATTAAGTTTTACTCTGTATGGCTACTGTGTATTAACCACCATAATCTGCAGTCATGCAACTTAGTGATGCAAAGTTTTGGGTTTCACAAGTTGTTAAATGGAGTTTAACTTTAAATACTGGTATAACAAACCACAATGTACTTGAGTTGCAGTATTCTCACACATAGAATGCAGATAGTGTTTTTTTATCATGTAGTATGAAAGATGATGTCTGGGTATCTCATGTAAAATATGGTAAAATCACCATTTGTAGTTACTAGGGAACAGTTAATCTCTCGAGTTGTAGTCCCAAGGTTGTCCATGTTACCCAAACAACCACTTAAGGTGATTAAACGTTGTTGTATCCTGCTCTTCAAGCATTATTATTGATATTTGCAGCACTTGTTATTTTATATGTACCTGCAATGCTTGTGGTGTACCTGATGAGAGGCAATGTTAGCTACGTGAAGCATGTTTAATGGTTACATAAACTGTTGTTATAATGTGATGCAATTTACATGCAAGACTTAGTGGATCTATTTTTTCTCTTTTTCCACAGGCCAATGAAGGGCTCCCCCGCCCGAAAGCGAGGTAGTACCAGCAGAGTCTGAAGCTGTGGAGGCTGGTCACCCTGACACTGACAGTGTCATTGTTGTCGAGTCAGATGGTAAGATACTGATAGAAATAATTGTACTATGTAATTGGGGTGATATGAGGGTATCATGAAATGTGTAACCTGCACTGCTTAACTCAATTCTTTTTAGGAAATACTATTTAGTAAGTTAGTATTACTTGAAGCATCTATGTAGTATTTGTATGAATACAATGTACAGCAATGAGATCTGTAGAATTCTGAGTTTTGATTGTGTACCTGGAACATTTTTAGTGTTGTAGATGATACTGTGTACTTGTTGTGAAAAATGCTAGTCACCAGTCAGCCACATCAGGAACTCGGTGGCAAATGCATATGTTAATCGCAAAAAGAAAGCTGGAAAGCTAATGGATGTATGTCACAGAAACGAGAAGTAAGTTTGAAACCAAATGGATGTATAAAATTAATTTATTTGTTAAAAAAACAATTAAACACTTTGGCTCAGATATTCAAAAGGCTTGTGCATGCTGCAACAGTGTTGCGAGATGTGCAACCCACTGATGCACCCTGGCGTGATATTCAAACAGGAATTGCACGTGTCACAAATCTCGATATGCTGGAGCGCATCAGCAATGTATGCAGGCACAGATAGGGGAAGTGTGCTCATGCATATTCTGCACACCCCGACATTCAGCGTGGGATGTGCTCAACCATGCATACGCAACGTCTACTTGCGCCAGACAAACCTGATGCCAAAAAAAAAGGATAAACAGCTGGTCATGTACAGGTAAGCTGCCGTATTGCAGGGTGCAACACGGCAGCTGCCATCTCTGGGTGGCTACCCAAGCTCCGGCTGAACCTCTTTGGTGATGACCACAAACCCATGTACAATCAAGGGCTAAGTAAAATATTTATTTGTCCTACATTCTTGATGGTACAGTGGAACACTACCTGCTCGACCACGGGCTAAGTATAGTAAAATATTTGTCCTACATACCTGGTGATCCAATGCAACGCTGCCTGCCTCATTGTGGGTTACCTATAATAAAATAGTTGTTCTATATCCCTGGTGGTCCAGTGGATGGCTGCCCGCCTGATCATAGGCTAAGTTTATATTAAATTAACCACTATCCCTCATGTTCTAGTGGAGGTGTCTGAGTGATCGCGGGCAGAATTAACATAAAATTAACCTATTAGCCCTGGTGGTCCAGATGACCTGTGTGCTCAATTGTGGACTGAAGTACAAATAACAGAAAGCTGCTATCTATGGTGTTCCAGTGGAACCCCTTCCTTAACTGCCCACTGATCCCCACCACGCCTTCACCCCTCCCTGGTCAGTGACAGTCAGCAGTACCACTCACCTGTAGCCCTGCGCCTGCTGACTGACACCCCGTCAATAGGCCTGTATACCCATTATTCCACAGTGTGAGACAATGGTCATGCAGCCATGTTGTTCACACATTGCACATATGTGAACTGATCCATGCACATATCTGGAATGTATGGTATTATGGGCTACTGCGCCCACATGAATACGCCTAATGGGACAAACAGGCACAGCCCCACCAACGGTGTTAGTTCGCGGGTGGGTGGGTGCTGCTGGCCACTGCTGACTGGGGGAGGGATGGTAGGGATTACTGGGTGGTGGGGAGGGTGTCCACTGCACACCAGATATAATAGGTTTCTTTTATTTTTTTTTCAGCCAGCGATTGGGCTGACATGTCCACAGAACCACCAGGGATAATGGTTCATTTTATGTAAATTCAGCGAAGAATTGGATGGACAGGTCTACTGGACCACTAGGGATATAGATTTATGTTATTTTACTTCAGCCTGCGCTTGGGCTGTGGGGCACATTGATGCTCTGCAGGTGGTTCGTTACCCAGTGGCTGCTGCCTGGCAGGGTGCCAGGCACTAGTCATGGGGGACTGGTGCATCTGCATGCAAATGGGTCCATAATGACATGAAAATTGCCCATTTGCGCCATGCATGCATTAGGGCCCTATTTGCATATTGACACTCAAATATTGTGGTTGTTGCACCTAGCACCATGGAACTAGCACTACTGCATCCCCATGGTCCACTCTGGCCACTGATTCTGGTGCAGTGCCACTGCACTATGTGCACTGATGGTGGCCAGGGTGCAACATTCAACAATGCTGGGCCATGGTGCAGCTCCGTTGAATATCGCCCAGTCCACGCCACTGCACAGCCAAATTCAGCTGCACCCGGGCTTGCATCACAGACTGGCACAGCTTGAATATCTGGGCTTTTGTATAATTAAGTATACTGCTAAAGGGAGTGGGTATACTGTAGGATGTGCCACATGTGGCATGGTTAAGTCTCTAACCTGTACTTTGTGACTGAACTACAGCAGTCATGAGACATCTACAGTAAACAAACACTGTGTTGAAGTAGATTGCTTGAGAATTATAAAAAAATAAGTGTGATATTTCATTATACAAATTGTGATTCAAAAGGAACAGATATTATAGACAGATGTACGTCAGTTACACACTTCTCAGTTTGGTTTAACTGAACATGATCCACAACTGGCCATGACAGTTGTGGGCAAGAATAACATATGAAATATTGCAGTGCTATGAATTTCTTTTCAGTTGTTTAATAAGTTAATGTTGTGTTCATTTCAGTGTAAGAAGATATTTGTACAGATTTGAATTGTATTTTTGTGTCATGTAATCTTACAAATGAGTAACAGAGGTACTCACTACAATATATCTGTTATCTAGATCTTGTATAGTATATGAAAAGAGTTACTACATATTGCTATACTACTCACTTACGTGAGAAGTACTGATGTCAACAGATGCAATATACAGAACAGAATTATCTGTTATGCACATTGTGATATGAGAAGGTAATAATAGTTGTATTTGGTAATGAGGTTGGGTGATATGATCCACGTATATGTCACGGATTATGATTTTGCGCCTGTCATGTCCTTGTTACATATTACCAGAATCTGTAAATGACTGAATGGATAGTATTGTCTGTCTATGGCAACACTGGTGTACTAGCTGAAAATTGGGTGGGTGTCACTGAACAGCTCAATGGCCATGCGCAGTAGTGTACAGAGAGAGTTTCAGAATTACAGTGGGGTGTACAGTGATGATGTGGTCAGAAGTTGTAGGAATTTGTAATATTATTTGTAACATTGCTGTCACTGTTCATGTAAGTCACTTTCTTACTGTACAGATGAGAACAGTTGATGTGTGCATGTCACTGTTGCTTAATGACAGAACATGATAGAAACACGGAAGTGTCATTGCAGAGAGAAATGTGTTTACATGGTTTAATTACACAATTACACAGTATGAAAGAATGGATTTCACAATAAAAGTATAGTGTACATTAATCTATTGCAGTATATGTAATCATATTTTGTACTTGTATGTTTTATAGAGCCCAGGGAAGCTGTAGTTCTGAGACCTGTGGAGATGAAGCAGGAGCCAGGCACCAGCTCTCCACATAAGTACCATCACAACAGATATTCATACAACATATAGTATCACAGTACCCTGAACCCAGAATGTATGTTATGTGCATTGTCTACTTAGTAGGCTGTTGCGTACTGACTGACTTCATACAGTAGGACTGTACAGCATTGTTTCATAACCTAAACAATGGTTGTAAAGGCTGTATAGTACTACATTGCACAGAAATGCAAATGAATACATTCATAAATCTCTGTTGTGTTATATGGTACAAGGTTTATGGTCATTGGCTTCTGTTGTGGACCAATGGGTGTAGAGCCCTATTCCACAGAGTCAGTGATTGTGCATCAGGCTTGCAAGTTGGTAAGCAGCTTCTTACTGCCACTGACAGGAGTGGGGGGGAATGGACGTGTTGTAGCTTTGTGGGTGGGAGAGGAGGGATGTTGCACTAGTTAACCAAGGATGGATTGCTTTGACATAATACTGCAGGGATTGCTGCAATAGGCCTGTGAGTGTTACACTAGAACACCAGGGACATAGAAGCATTATTACTATAGTAACACCCACTGTCAGCATGGGCGGCTGCGAGGATGAAAGTGCTGCTGTAGCTTGGGTGGTCACTCAGAGTTGTCAGCTGTCATGTTGCACGGTGTGATATGGCAGCTCAGCCATGAGTGGCAGCTGTTGACCATTTTAATGAGGGGATCTACTCTGTGAAGTACAAGTAGTAGTTGTGACTGTGTGTGTTACTACATCCTGGCCTGAATATTGGGTTGTATGTAACGTGGAATGGGAATGAACCTGCTAACTGTGTGCGTATATTACTGTTATGTTTTTATTGATCGGTATTTATACCAGGCCAATAGCACTTTTGAATATCACACTGGTATGCATCAGTGTACTGTGCATGGTGTCACTGTTGTGCCTCTTGCACAACACTTCTGAATATGTCACCCACTCTTTATTCACATGATGTGTAAAGAATGTATTAGATAAAGTAGTTACTAAAGTAACTCAGCTCTTGCTTAGTTAATCTGTAAGATTATTGCAAGTATTATAAAAACAGTATGACAAATAGAGTTTTCTGATTCTCTGTAAACATTATAACTGGTTATGTACATCATTCATGAACATTAATGTAGAAATTGATCATATGGTGAACAAGGTTTAACAGTGTTATTAAGTTGTTTTATTATAATACAAATAAGGTACTCACAGAGATTGTGTCAGTGGCCAGTCAATCACCATCTACTACATTTTAGTATTTGGTTACACTTTCTGCCACAGTACAGCCATCCAGGTGATCAAGAGAACATTAAAATAACACTTGGTCATGCCCTGCTGTTCAATAAATGTTACAGCAGTAACAGATGATTTGTATAAATGGGAATATGACACAGAGTAAATAACAATTTGACATGTGTGCCTCTTTTGTAGCAGTTTTTAAACAGATGATAATGTAAACATTGGATTATGTAATCATACTGTTGGTGTGCAGGTAGTCTAATATTCTCTTGCAGGTGTGGAGAAATAATATAGGCACAGATGCTAAAGTTTAGTTGTTCATACATAATGAAGAAGTAGTATCAGTGTATACACTGTGTTGTTTATTATGGTAAAACATTAAGATACTGAGTGTTGCCGTATAGTAAGTAAAATACAAGAATAGTGTAGAAAGTGTACTCCTGTTATAAATCTTTTTAAGTTGTCAACATAGGACATAATATGGTAGAAAAAAATATTATAACTGAACTGGCAAGACAGGACTTATAATTTGTATCACAGTTCTAAATAGTGTTAATAGTGGCAACAAAATGTATAACAATTACTGAATTAGATATCAATGTTGTAAGGTGAAAGACAGAAAGGTAATTACTGTTTTCAGGCTGATATATTGATTTATGTTTTTGACTCTTTGTAGGACGCTGTTGTGTGAAACGCTGTACTGGCCACTGCCGTTGTTATCGCAGACTGGAGCGCAAGGTTGACAGTCTGATTAAAGATAATGTTGCGCTCCGTGAAGGACAGCAGAGATTGCTGTTCTTCATGGAAGTGCAAAAGCGGACCGTCAACCTTGTGCTCGAGCCTGTGGTGACAGTGGCTGGGGACACCGTGGCCAGTACCAGCACTTCACCTCCACCTCCAACTGTGATATCCAGCTTCCCTGGGACGAAGTGACTAGTCTCTATACCTGTCCTGTAACTTCTCTGGAGGGCGCAACAGCTTCCACTTCCGTTGCGCCTCCACAGTGGATCCAGCTTATGGGTTGGACTGCCTCAAGCAGCACACACCTCTCGCAAAATAGTGGCTGCAAATTGTTTGGGTTCTTGTTGGACCAATTGTATAAATTTTTCTAAATAATATTTTTGTAAGTTTTATAAATACAAATATATTTTTTTCAGTATTATTATTATTTTTTTTTACATCAGGACAAATCAGTATAGTTTCTCTTTTTTCGTTTTACAGTTTAGTAGATTGAATGTGTAAAGAATTTTTTTTGTCAAGACTGACTTTTTCATTTAAGAGTTTAAAAACGTATTGTTTTAACTTTTATAACAATACAGAATAAATATTTTTGGAATATAACATTTTGTTTGTCATATTATTCAACTGTGGGGATGTTTGTCATCAATATTTATAACAAAGGGTTAGAGATAAGTAGTTTTCTCATTTCCACAAACATTCAACCAGATTCATGTAAAATTTCAATTAACATACATATGTAGGTTGATCATATGTCAAACAAGGTTTTACACTATTTAAGATGAGTTTAATAATTGTGGCAATAAAGGACTTCCATGGATTATGTTAATGGTCATTTAATTAGCCTATAAGTGCATCTGTTAGTGTGTACATGTTGTCTCGCGCTACACCAGTAGCAGGTCATTAACAGACCATTAACACAACTGTTGGTCATGCCTTATTGGTTACATATTGTATAAGAAACAATTTGGCTTACCTAGTGTGTTAAAGAAGATTGTTATAGACAGCATTTAAGGTTTAAACAGATAACACAAAGAAATTCCTGTTGTGTTACATATGTTGCAGTGTTATGAAAACATGTTAGTACCTACATTAGTAAGTATGACTTAAGTTCAAAATTTTTGTCTAGTAAAGACACAGAAGAGGAAGATGTAAGATATCTGAATATTTAAAAGTGGTGCTTAGAAATGGACTACTACATTCTTTATGTGTCACAAGAGTAGACTCATTGGCTGCAAAAAGATACTGAGTAAAACACTGCAACATAGTAAATTAGTATTGAAATAAGAGTGGTAAGTGAAAGTAAATACATAAATATAAAGAGGTATATGGCTGAGATGGATGTTATCTTACTCTTCATAACAGAAAATCCTGCTAGATCAGTTACTGTGTTCTTCATTTTGGTGCATCTGTCTATGTATGTGCAGTCCTGGAACAACAACAAATTCATATACTATTCATGCATATCATTCTCAAAAAGACAGGATATTCATGGCAAAAAACTCTGTTTAATGCATCAGTTAGGATTGTTCCACAGTGACAAAGGCAAGGAAATTCGGTGTTAGGGTTGAAAACCCTAACTGCGAATTCACCCCCCCAGCACCACACACACACACACACATACAGTGGCGTGAAAAAGTATTTGCCCCCTTCCTGATTTTCTCTATTATTGCATATTTGTCACACTGGATGTTTTCAGGTCTTTAGAAAATGCAATATTAGATAAAGGGAACCTGAGTGAACAAATAACACTTTTTTTTTAATTTCACTTATTTAATGAAAAAAGTTAACCAACACCAACTGGCACTGTGTGAAAAGTAATGCCCCTTTACACTTAATAACTGGTTATGCCACATTTAGCTGCAATGACTGCAACCAAACACTTCCTATAATTCAATATCAGTCTTTCACATCGCTGTGGAGGAATTTTAACCCACTCTTCCTCGCAGAACTGCTTTAATTCAGTAACATTTGGTAGGTTTTCGAGCATGAACTGCTCGTTTCAGGTCCTGCCACAGCATCTCTATTGGGTTTAAGTCTGGACTTTGACTAGGCCACCCAAAACTTTAATTTTACTTCTTTTAGCCATTCTGATGTGGACTTGCTTTTGTGTTTTGGATCATTGTCTTGCTGCATGACCCAACTACGCTCAGCTTCAGCTGACGGAAGGATGACTGGACATTCTCCTTAAGAATTTTCTGGTACAGAGCAGAATTCATGGTTCCTTTAATTATGGCAAGTCATCCAGGTCCTTAGGCAGCAAGCATCCCCACACCATCACACTACCACCACCATGTTTGACTGTTGGTATGGTGTTCTTACTGTGGAATGCTGTGTTTGCTTTCTGGCAGACATTATAGGATCCATGTTGTCCAAAAGTTCCACTTTGGACTCATCTGTCCATAGAACATTTTCCCAAAAGGCTTGTGGATCATCCAGGTGCTTCTTGGCAAATGAGAGAAGAGCATTTATGTTCTTCTTGGTTAGAGTGGTTTCCATGCTACTCTCACATGAAGCCCATTTTTGCCCAGTCTCTTTCTGATTGTGGAGTCATGAACACTGACCTTAGCTGAGGCAAGAGTAGCCTGCAGTTCTTTGGATGTTGTTTTAGGATCCTTTGAGACTTCTTGGATGATTTTACACCGCCCTTGGAGTAATTTTGGCAGGCCGACTCCTGGGAAGGTTCACTACTGTTCCAAGTGTTCTCCATTTGGAGATTATGGCTCTCACTGTGGTTCGATGGAGTCCCAGAGCCTTAGAAATAGCTTTGTAACCCTTTCCAGACTGATGAGGGCAACAAATTTTTTCTGATCTTTTCAGGGACTTCCTTTGATCATGGCATAATGTGCTTGTTGAATCTTTGTGCTGGCAATGTGACTCTGATGGTAAGCGCCAAAATAAGTGAGGTTTATATTGAGTAGGGCTGGCTGTAATCAAGCCTGGCTGTGTTCAATCAGCTGACTCTAATTATCCCTTTAATTGGGTTGATTTAACTAGGGGCAATTACTTTTTCACACAGTGCCAGTTGGTGTTGGTTAACTTTTTTCATTAAATAAATGAAATAAGTAAAAAAAAAAAAGTGTTATTTGTTCACTCAGGTTCCCTTTATCTAATATTATATTTTGTCTAAAGACCTGAAAACATCCAGTGTGACAAATATGCAATAATAGAGAAAATCAGGAAGGGGGCAAATACTTTTTCACGCCACTGTATGCAAGTAGGGGGGAAGACCAAGGCAACACGACCAATGACAGACAACTAGCTGCAGGTGACAGAAATAAAAAACAATTGTCTAAATGTACTGCAAGACATCCCCACCCACCTGACAAGGTACTGCATGCTCAGTGGAGATCAACAGCAAAACTGAGGCCATGTACACCAAACATGCACATCCCTGATTGCAGGTGCACACAATGTACCACACTTAGTAGTTGCATGGCCTTAACTAGCGAAGCCCCACACCCCACCACACCTGGTACTGCACCATGACTGGACATCAATGATGCCGGTGTCTGATTGCAGCTATACAAATGTTTTTACACTTATGAGTAAAGAGAAACAAAGACAACAACATAAATTTACTACAAGACATAGTCATCATCAAGATACAAGAGGTGTTGCATTTACTATGTAATTTACGTAGTACTAAATTTACTGCAGCTGTCCACTCAAGATACAGAGTCTGATATCGCAGTATGGGAAAACTATTGCCTGTACAAGGATGTGCAACTCTTAATATCAGTATCAGGCATACAGTTTCAGTGATGTAGGTATACTGTTGCTGTACATATATGTACATTTACTGTCTCTGTATACTACAAATGCAGTAACTGTTCTGTCTAACAAATAGTGTAATTACCTGGGTGAGGACAAGCAACTTCTAAATATCCTAACATTACTGTAGCTACAGTGAGGTAGGTGTATCACAGATGTCTATAGGGTCAATTTTCCTGTAGCTCTTTACTGAGAATGTACTACCCGGTAAAGACAATGGAATTGCCTCTCTGACGCCTCACTTATTGAAATGCTGGTAAGTTTAGTATCGTGGCAATGAGTTATGTAAGTCTGTACTGAAGATGTAGCACCTGGTAAAGAAAATGGCATTGCCTCTGTGACGCATCTGTTATCGAAATTGTGGTAAGTTGAGTATCCCTGCAATGAGTGATCTGTATCATTTATGCCCACAGTCTCACTTTTTTGTAGCTGGTCTACACTCAGATTGTAGTAACTAGTCTTTTGGTTTGGCAGACCAGTCTGTCATTGATGCCATGAATGGAGTTTGCCCTTTAAGGGGCAGACCAGGTTGTCCTGGTGCACCCCTTCCTCTGTCATGGAATGGTAGTGCTCAGGAGGGGAGGGGGGAAAGAAGGGGAGGGGCTAAGGACCAGAACAAAGGACAGGTAACAGGTAACAGGAAAGGGTGGGGCAAAGGGTGGTACATAAGGGACAGCACAAGGGGGCCTCAACCACTTTTTGCTGGAGTTTTTGATTTACATCAACTGCAGCACGTCGGATTTGGCAATTTCTTTGAGGTTTGTTCACCAGGAGAGAGGGGTAAGGAAACAGACAATTGATTTGCAGAAGGAGATGTGAAGTTGTTTGGAAAAAAAAAAGAAAATATAAAGAGGGAGAAATAGTATATGTAATAATAAGACTAAATATGTCACAGTATATAACAGAGGAAAATAGGGGGGGTCCTGAATAGCGATGGGGATCAGATGAGGGAATTTGGGACATGATTGTTAAGTATGACGGTAGGATTTACAGGACAAGCAATGCTAGTGGCTCAAAGGAGTAGATGTTTTGCCACTGATAACAAAAATTGTGTTTTTTTTGGTTGGATGGCAGGAGCCTTTCCTTTGCTTTAGGTGCTTTTGCGGCTGTTTGTGGCTGGTTTTTTTTTGGTTGCCTGGTAAAAATAGGGGGCCTGGAAGAGGCCCTGAGCCAGGGGAGAGAGAGCGCAATCTGAGACCGCATGGCATGACGCCACACGGCGCGTGGGGGTATGGAAAAGTCTTTCCTGATTTCTCGGTGCTTTTGCGGTGGTTTGTGCCATTTTTTGTGTGGCCTGGTGGGAATGGTAGGCCTGGAAGAGGCTTGGAGGCAGAGGAGAGAGAGCGCGATCTGAGACCGCGTGGCATGATGCCACACGCCGCGTAGGGGTTGGTAAAAAAGCCCTTTCCTTTGTTTTGGGGCTGTTGTGACTGTTTGTGGCCATTTTTGGCTCCCTGGTAAGGATAGTAGGCCTTGAAGAGGCCCTGAGGCAGGGGAGAGAAAGCGAGATGTGGGACCACGTGGCGTGACATCACACACCATGTGGGGGTTGGAGAGAAGCTTTTTCTGCTGCACGGTGCTGTTTCTGTGGCTTTTTGGCCATTTTTTAGGCATAATGGGGATAAGTAGGGGGCCTGGGAGAGGCCCTGAGGCAGAGGAAGAGAGAGGGTGACCCAGGACCTCACAACGTGACGTCACACGCCACGAGGGGGCTGCAGTGGAAGCCGTGCCCCTTTTTTGTGTGGCTACTCGCTGGGTTAGGCCATCCCCCTTGTTGGATGGGGTTGCTGCAGGAGAGAAGAGGCTGGCAGAGGCCTGAAGAATGGCAAGGAGACCAAAAATTTGGTGACCACATTGCTGACCATTCCCTCTGGTTAGGGGTGCTGACCACGTGATGCCATGGTGGGATTTAGCTCAGCGCAGGCTGGGAAGCTATGTAAAAAATAATAATAATAATAAAATCTTTATCATCCACTGGTAGGAAGCTCTAGGGGAGGCCAGCACGGCTCAGCATTTCTGGGGAACAGCATCAGGATGTTTTTAGAGGCTCGAGGACAGTTTAAAAAAAAAGTGGAGGCACTTGAGTGGCTGCAAAGGGGAACTAATTGGTGGTGACACAGGGAACAGCGGGGGAGTCCGTAGCAAGGGGAGTGGAAGCACGTCGACCACATGGCGTGACATCAGGGCACAAGGGTGGGGGAGGATACAAATAGAAGAGCAGTGGGGGATAGGAGAGGCAGGGAGACTGGCTCACCTGAAACAGGAGCATGAGCGTGTGCAGAGGGAGTACCGCAGAGGCTTAGAGGGCTGATGAAGAGGCCAAGAGTGGCAGCGTGGCGTGGGTCTCTCCCAATGGACACAGGCAGAAGAGCAGCCCAGGGAAATGGCGACCTATCGGACATGATAGAGGCCTTGATTGGGGGCCCGACTGGTCATGCGGGTGTGTGGTGTGAGGGACAAAGGAAAGGCGTTACAGACAGGTGTGTATATATATATATATATATATATACATACATAATTAATCCTGTTTTTCTCTTCCTGTAGTTGTCTTCACAGAGCAAAGGAAAAGAAGGACATGGCGCCAAGGAAGAGCAGGCCATCAAAGGAAGACGCTTACAGGGCTATAACTGAATTGGCAGAAAAAGCCAACAGAATGTGGGAACTGGTGGAGGGGGAGGAACCAAGGAGACCCGGGGAGAAGAGAAAAGCGGGCCCAGAAAAAGGTGGCAGAGGGAAACGACCAGCCGAAGGGCCACGCAGTCCCACTAGGGTGCCACCGATGGTAGTGGGACCCGCCAAGGCAGCTGATCGAGTACCTCCGCAGCCTATAGACTTGGTGATGCCAGTACCTCCCCCCAATCAAGGTAGGATCTCCCTGGCTGAACCCGGACCAGATCCCCAGAACATGGTGTTCCCTCCGCAACCCCTAGTAGTTCACCCTCCTCCTCAACCGTAGGGAGAAACAAGGAGACACTTGGAAGACTCCAGGCAGCAAGGCCTGGACAAGGTTACAGATAACACATCCAGCGCAGTGGGGGACAGTATAAAAGAATACATACAGTAGGTTAAATTGTGTCGGCACTGGGAACAGGAGGTCTAGGGCAGATGGAATCAGCCCTGGCAGAGATTAGGGCAGAGAAGGAGGTGCCGGGCAAAACTGAAGAGTGTACAGAGAGAGAAGGAAAAGGTACAAGGGAGATAGGTGCACCAGGGATGACGATAGGCTAGCATGTGCCACTGACCACAAAGGAAAGAATATGGAAAGGGGAGTATGTGGATATATTCACTTTGGTGAGCCGGAAAGTGGCAGCCAAGTATGAGGAAACTGAGGGCATAAGTAAGAGTGAAATGGCAGCGGCGATAGTGCTGTTAGGGAAGAAGGAGGATGACAAGTTCATAAAAGGTAAGACTTGGGATGGGTGGTTCGTAGGTTTTGCCACTTTCTCAGCCATCGTACTGGAAACTGTAACTATGTAAATTGTAGTACAACAGGGTCAACTGGGTATACTGTAGATATAAACAGAATTTCTTTTAGTATAGCTTTTAGTCAAAATGGGATAAGTGTTGTAGGATGGGAGAGGGCATTCTCTATCACAGACTCTGTAAGTCATAATTCTACTAACCTTTGCATGGCTGCAATCATTGAGTTACAGTGTTGATCTTCATGGGTTTATTTTAAGTGGGGTTGTCCAGTGACTACGAAGTACGTGGTCTGAGTGGGTGGGGCACTGCCTTGCAAACCTCCTCCAGTGCCTTTTTAGTGGGAGACTTTGTATACATGAAATCAAGCACACATATTATACGTATATAACTACTTAGTTTTGCTGTGCTCTATAGCTGAGATGGACTACCAGGTGTGGTGAGGTGTGGAGCATCGTTAGGTAAGGCCATGCAACTATTAAGTGTGGTACGTTGTGTGCACCTGCAATCAGGGATGTGTACGTTTGGTGTACATGGCCTCAGTTTTGTTGTTGATCTCCACTGAGCACGCAGTACCTGGTCAGGTGGGTGGGGATGTCTTGCAGTACATTTACACAATTGTTTTTTATTTCTGTCACCTGCTGCTAGTTGTTTGTCATTGGCTGTGTTGCCTTGGTCCTTCCCCCTACTTACATGTGTGTGTGTGGTGCTGGGGGGGGGGTGAATTCGGAGTTAGGGTTTTCAACCCTAACACCAAATTTCCTCGCTTTTGTCGCTGTGGAACAACCCTAACTGATGCATTAAACTGATTTTTTTCCCATGAAAATATATATATATAATGTTGCATAATAACAAGACCCTGGAGCAGCAAATTCATGTGGCATGGCCCAACTGTAAGCCATAAGCATCCATTATAATTTGGGGAAACTCTGGCCTGCTAGTAGGTCAAACTCGCCCAGGGCCATGTCTCTCCCTTGGACAGTTCCTCCATCCCTTTCTGAATCTTCAGGAGAAACATGACCCTTAGCAAGGAACGTGCCCACCCAGGGCCATGCCCCCCCACCTTGGAATAATGCCCGTCCAACTGTATTCTGTTAAATACCTTAATCATGGGTGATCACCAGTTTTGTGAAGTGTACCTATCCCAGGGTTGCACCTCCAGCCCTCGTTCACCCAGTACCATATTCTTATCCATCACACAGCCTTAATTTCCTAGGCCAGACATGAAATTTTGTGACATAAATGCATTAACACGTTATCACACCAATAACCCCAGGCGTCTAAATGTAACCCTGAAATACTGCTTCGAAAAAATCCTGCAATGAAGGATTGAATATGTCACTCCCAATATTAGATAGGTGTACTCTGTCCATCCTTTGAAGACCATCACCCTCCATGTTAATGTAAAAATGCCTAATTACTTTGATTCTACATGAGGGAGCAAACCGAGCAACTTCACAATTGACCTCCCTGTGGGCCTTATCTATTGCCTGGAAGTTGCACGCTTCCCTTCACTGCTGTCACAGTATGATTCCTGACCACTCAATGTGGGTCTGGGGGAGGAGAGACCTCAGATAGGCCAACCCCATCTTGAGCTCTACAGTCAACTTCAGGGCACCCAGGGCCACCAAGTCATTGCCCCCCAAATGCAGAACCGTATCCAGCAGTGGGTGCTTGTGGAAACCTAAATCATGCATTGTGCCTTTCGGTTGACTCCACCTCAAGACCCTCTTTCCTGCCCAGTGAACAGTAACTCACTGTTCTGATATTCCCAGCTGCATGCCATATGGGAAAAATGCCACTCTGGTCTGGTCCTCCCACACATAAGAATGCCCTATGATCCAGATTTCCGGGTTACTGTACTACCTGCACCTGCACCTGTAAGCAAACAAACACAGCCTGAGTGAGATGTATCATTAAATGTTTCTTTTTATATATATCTGTGTGTGTGTGTGTATATATATAGATATATATATATATATATATCTATATATACACCCCGCCAAGACTCCTGATTACCCTTCTGTGTGGTTCCCAGTTATGTTGAGACCTAATGTAACCCTTAAAGATGTCTGACGCCCATCTGCCCACATTCTTGATTTGATCCACGTTCATGCCCAGTCTGGCAGCCTCCATGGCCAGCCCAATTCTAAATGAGTGTGTCCCAAAAATTTTTGTATCCTTTCCTATAAACCACAACCACTTCTAAAAAAACATTGACACCTCATGACAGGTTTCCCATCCCCATGTATGAAAAAATGATCCCCCCTCGAGGTCTGTTGGCATATAGTCTTGCATTAATGGCCATGGACAATGACCTCCAACCTCAATTTTATATAGGCTTATGTTGGCAGGTGGCCCACATTGATTCATCTTGGACTTACGAAGCCAGAGACACACCTTATCGCGCAATAACATGGCATCGCCATACTGGATGTTGACCCCCAGCCTGGCCACATCAGATTCAGGTGCTAGTTCTGAAATGTGGAATGCACCAAAAAACACACAAGAAAAAAGGGTCCTAAAAAGCTTAGCCTCATATTAGGAGGCGCACACTGTACCCATTGCCTGTAAGAATTCCAACAGCTCTGAAATGCCGATGGGCTTCCTGCTGTCCTTTTTTTTTGTCCTTGTGATCAAGCCCAATCCCACAGCATCTTCTTCTTAATGAATGATACAGTCAGGTCAGGAAAACCTTGTGCCTTTTGTATAAAGGCTATCCCCACCAAAGTGGCCAAATTGCCGCCAGAGTACTATTCAGCTGTACCAAGTATAGAATGTAATCCTGCACCTGCTTTTGCACCCCATGCAGATCATTGCTTACCTCTTGCCCGTAGAAATCAGCAAAAGTCCCAAACATGCCTACATATTTTCTCCACATTGAGGGAACAACAGATTACTAAACGTAAAAATAGAATTTTCCTGCCTCCGCAGCTGCCATACTGCTTCTGGTATCCATGTCGTTAATGCGTCTGTGTTCTGTGCCAACTGCCTGAATCAGTTGAACTGCAATCAAGACAAGGCATCAGCGATAACATTTGTCTTACCTAGCAGATATTGAGTTCTGAATGTGATGCTCTGCTGTAAGCAGCATAAGACAAACACACACGGCACCTTCATTACCTCTTCAGATCTGGAGGTGTGTGAATTAATTATCTCAGCTACCATCCTGTTGTCTGTGTAAAACAACACCTGCTGATTCACAAACCTATGCCCCCACACCCTACTGATACCATGATCAGGAACAGCTCCAGTAAAATAGTGTTCCTTGTGAGCCCCTGTCCAAACCACTCCTTGTACCACTGACCTGCAAACCATGAATTCTAAAGTAATGCACCAAAACCTATGCCCCTGAGGCATTGGTTACCAGCTCCAGTCCCATGTGGGCCTTACACTTATCCTGCCAGAATGATACACCATTAAAGTCCCACAAGAATACCTTCCACACACTGAGGTCTGCCCTTGTCCCCTTTGACACCCTGATGTGACGATGTGGTCTGGTAGAGACAGCTGTCACAGCTGCCAGTCGCCTGAGAAAAGGGCTTCCTGGGCAAATGGACCAGTATGCAAAATTCATACACACACACACGCACATATGAGTGGATTGGGGAGAGGGTGTCAGTGACCATCAAGCAGGGATTGCAGCTGCTGCAATGTAACTTTCTTAGTGGCCCCCACATCCCCCAGCATTTGCTTCAAGGTCTCAACCTTATCCAGTGGTAGCCTGGACACCATATTTATAGTGTCCAGCTCAATGTCCAGGTATGTGATGCAAGTAGTAGGTCCCTCCATCTTTTCTAGTGCCACTGGGACACCAGTGTTCCATCAGGCTACAAAAACCCCTTAATGTGTCATCACACTTATCTGTATCTCCAGGACCTACAAATCAAAAAAATCATCAACATAATTGATAATGCTGTCATTGCCTGTATGTATCCTGGCTGCCCATTCCAAAAAAGATGCAAAGGTCTCGAAAGCTGCACAGCTCACCGAACACCCCATTGGCATAGCCACATCATCATACCAATGCCCTTGAAACATAAACCCCAAAAGCTGATAATCACTGGGCTTCACCGGTAGGAAGCAGAAGGCTGACTTGATGTCATCCTTTGCCATTAGAGCACCCAAGCCATGAACCATCTCGACTGCATCATCGAACGACGTGTACTTGACTGAACTATCCTCTGCTGCAGTATAATTGTTCACTGAGTCACCAGTTGGGTACATCAGGTTGTGTATCAGACGGTATTCGCCAGGTGCCTTTTTGAGGATGATTCCCCAACAGTAAAACCCTGAGGTTGGGAAAAGGTGGACTGCCAAAGGGGCCAGCAACCCATCCCACTTGTACCAGTTTTTGGACTTTTTGCACGAGTATCTGAGGGAGGGCAATAGCCAATTTAAGGCTGCGGGCAGAGGTGGACACACGAGGCAGCTTATGGGGGGGATCTCAAAGCCTGTACTGAAACCAATCACTAACATTCTTGCTGCTTGATGGTCAGGATACCAAGAGAGCCAAGGAACCAGGGTGTCACGTCACACTGGCATTTTAGCCAGATTTCCAGGCTTTCTGCTTATTCTTGTCCCCAATAGCTGACTCAGATCCTTGGTGCCCAGACAAGCCTCCTCAGTAATCTATGACCCACTCACCCCCTCCTCAATCTTTACAGATGTGGCTGAATTTACAATGGGCTCAAAAGTACTTTCCTTTATAGTAATCATAGCATGCATTCTTGACACCCTTTCTCTGTTCTTTCCTGTTATCCCTGCCAGGCAATGACATGGCCACTGTCTGGATATGTAACAATGTTGGATCTCTCTCTTGTCATGTACTGAGCCCACAGATCCAAATACATGCTTTCCCATTTTAATCCTGGCTGGTGAGACAATTTTAGTCAAAACTGCTCATTGTTCTTCAATGATGCATAGCCCCTGAACAAAAGGAGTGTGAATTTTATAGTATCCCAATATTTTAACAAAGGTATCACTTTTTCAGGGTGTTTCATGCCAAACACTGACATGTAAATGTTGAAAGCCACTGTCCAGTTTTCAAAGGTAAATAGTACACTGTGCCTCCGTGGCCTCTCTCTTACCCTTTTTGTCCTCCTCTACTTCAGGGAACTCCCAGTGTAGTAATGAGAACATATCAATATACTCGCCCCCTTCATAATTTCTCACCACAAAATACTGGCTGGAAAACCTACTTCCATACCTCTGCTTGTCACTATCAACCCCTCCATCACCTCACCATTTCCTCAGATCTTCTGATACTTGTACGCTGATGGCCCTTCAGTGCTCCATGCTTATCAGTCAGTCTGCCTTCTCCTATCATGTCCCCAAAGTCTGGAAGTCGCTCCCACCTCACATATGCCACCACTCCTCCTCCCCCATTCCCTCGGTGTTGTCTTACATAATTACCTCTCCACTAACTGCTTCTGCTTCAACCCACCTTAATTTCCCTCCCCTTCCTGCACCTTATTTATACCTTCAATTCCTCTACAATCATTCCCCTATTCCCTCTCCCTCCCTTACAAATTCTCCTCTCCTACCTTAACCCCTACTTATCCTTACCTTCCCACTACCCCCATACTGCCTGCTGTTTCCTGCTGACTATTCCCCTCCTCTGTGTCTCTGCCCCTCACTGAATTCTCACTGTTTCCTTCCTGCTGTGCTCCACCTCTGTCTTGTGCAGGCAAGGTACTCAGCATCTGAGAGGGGTCAGTCACTGGCATCTGCCACCTCTTCCCCCAGTGATATCTATTCCCCCTACTGTCAATCTACCTGTTTTCTTCCTGATATGCTCTATCTCTGCCTTGTGCAGGCAGGGCATGCACCATCTGGGAGGGGCCAGACCCTGGCAGATCCTCTCACCTTTCCCATCTCCTTTCCCCTTCTCCTCCATTTGTTGGTCCTGCCACCTGATGGGGTTCCCAGCCCTCAGGGTTTGCCACTGCCCTGTCTTCTCTCCACCCCTCTCTATTTCTCTCTACTGCTTTCTCCTGCACCCCCCTACGACTCTCCAATATTGGATCTAATGGCCCTTTCTCATGCCTGTTTCATCCTCTGGCAGGGTTCTCAGCATCCTGAAGAGGTTTGAACTGGTTACCTGCCCACCTCCCCAATTCCACCTCTCATCCTCACCCAGCACTGGTCCCTCCTCCTCCCTCATCACCCATCCTTACTCAGCCCTATTTTATTTATTTTATTTTATGGTTGCCCAATTCTCTTTTTTGCACTTAGTCTATTTTTGCACTTCGGTTTACCTTGTAAATTGTACCGTCTGTGTTACTCCTCAGTATACAACCAAATCCAAATAAATAGTCCATTCAGTAATTTTCCTATACAGCTAGCATCATTTAGTGCTTGCTTTCTCTTGGAAAGGTCATGATATTGTAACTATTGTCTGTTGTTTTATCAACCATCTCCTTAGATCAAAACTGTCAGCCATTTCCTATACAGTTAGGAGTTACTAAGCACTTGCATTCTTTGTAAAGGTTGTAATACACTATCTAATTTTTGTTTTACCTGCTCCTTAGTCCAAACTGTAAGCTTCCTCTATTTTAATACTCTCTGTACAGCCTACGCGATTGTATTGTATGTATGCGTATGTATATTTTTGCTCCATTATGTTATTGCACCGTATCTCTGTATCAAATCCCCTTGTTTCCCCAACCCTCCAGGTCGCACCAGGAGATGAGCAGCTTGTTGTTCAGTGTGCCTTCCTGGTGAAACATTTCAATAAATAAATAAAAAATCATGCACTGCGTCAGGCCGATGGTACCCAAGAGGGTCATTGGCCCTCCTATAAGGCCATTGAGTTGTTGGTAGAGAAGGTGCTGAAGAAGAACCAGTTTCTGTGATGGGTTGGGGCCATGACTCTTCGCTGCACTGCTGGCTTATCCAGTTCATTCAGGGTGCTAGCTCCAGATTCTTGCTGTGTTACAGCTGTAATCGAAGTATCAGAAAAAGTTGTAGCAACTGACTCTGCCAAACCTGTACCTTGGTTGGCTGCATGAGACCCCGTGACAACCTAGTTCCCAGCCATTATGTTAGCAGGGTTACAAATGGATGTAGTCCCAGTTCATACTTGGATCGCTGCATTCTTGGCTACCGTGACTTGTACCACCGGGTTCTCGGGCACAGCGGCTACTTGCCGTCTTGTCCCCTTGATCCGTGCTGGCTGCAGAGCTGCTCCTGTTCCCAAGGGATGGCCTGTGTCTGACCATGATTCCCCAGTGGCCACTGCACCCACAGCAAGGGTTCAGTCAAGTACTCCCCCAGTTCCAGCTCTGTGCATCTGAAGCTGTGGTGGTGGGCCAAACCACCCCCACATGTTCGATCCGGTGGACATCCCAATGGTGTGACCACCAGCTGCATTTGACATAGGCATGATTAGCCATACCCATTGCCAATGTGGACACAACAGGCCCCAGGGAAAGACAGGCAACTTTGTACTTTACCCCACATATGCGGGAGTGATGGTCACTCACCCTCAGCTAGGATCGTGTCCACCCAACCCTGTTCATTCTAGCCAGTGTTGGAGGGCAAGGTTTATGAATCACCCAAGCAAGATGAATCCATCTGCCTCCCATGGGAGGGAAATGGTGACTACCATAAGCCCTGGGTGCTGCTCACTTCCCTCAATGTCCCATACTGGCTGCAGCTGGGTGACCCATTGCTAAACGCCCACCTCGAATTCCCAAAGACAGCACCTGTCGAAGCTGTACCATTAGAATAACCCCTCTCCTGTACCCCCACTTTGCTATCATTCTTGTTTGCCTATGGCTGTCCCTCATCTTCCTCCACTGTGATTGCCTCATGCTCAAGCCTCTCAAGTAATGTCTGTCTTATATTATACCTGGGTCTCCATATGACCTACTTGACTACTTCTTCATCCCCAAGGTCTTCAGACTCACCATCTGACAGGGGTGGCGACCCTTCGGATTTATCTTTTTCATATTCTCCCTGAGATATATGCTCCATAGGGGCCTCTTGGTCATTAGGCCTCCTATACTCCTGGTCCTTGTCCCTCTGTGTAACAGCTGCTGCTGGGTCCAATATTTCTTCCTCCATCTGCTCTGTCATTGTCTGCCTTCTCCCATCCTCCATGGGTGTCTGCACTGGACACTTGGCTGGCTTACCTTGCCCTCTCTTTTTTGGCCCTGTTCTCCTGGGATATAGACTCAAGAAGGTGGATGGAAGGCTGCTGCCATTGGGCAGACTACCATACCACCTCCTCCCCCCCCAGTGGCTCACTTCACTGTTGCCTGCCTCAGGTTGGCAGGGTCTGGCAGCTACTTGCAGGCCTGGTTCTGGTTCAACTACTGCCTGCATCTAATTCAGGCCCCCAATTTCCTTGAGGTGCTGTACGGCATTGCTAAAGACCCTTTCTGTCCCCTTCGAGTGCTGTCCTCACAACCCAGTCATTCCCTGAGTGTCTTGAACCTGGTGCAATCTTTTGGGTGCATGTATCACATCAATTGAGCGCAGGAATTTGAGCGACTTAATTTGGACGACTTCAGTTGAGCAAAATCATGTTGGGCGAATGGCATATATTTGCAACTAACAATTACAGTGACTGTATTACCTGAGAGAATCTGTCAATATAGCTATTCACATGTACGGCGATCTGAATATTAGCCTAACCCATTATCCAGGTGCATCTTGGAGTAGGAATCCAGTAGATGGGGGGGTTCTTGGGGATGCAGCGGGGGTGGAGCCCCCCGCGTGACATGGATGGACTTGTGGGATAAAGGTGGGTGGGTGGGTTCATGGGGGCTGGTGATTCCTGTACCTTATACTCGCACCATGGGCTTGGAGTGCTTCTTATTGTGGGATAGTGGGACAGGCACTGACTGCATATTGTTGTTTGCTGCTGATCAAGGACTGAACTGAAATTGTATCACAGTCGCTGTATGTAACCATTCGTCCATAATAATATTACTTAAAAAACAGTCACAGAGATATGCGATTGCTGATTATGCATTCAGTGTAAGGCAGTCACCCAAGTTATAATTGCCTATTATTTTTCGCTTAATTGACATGGAACTGTCCACTAACCCAGAGGGCAAGGTTTAACCAGACAAAGCGGAACCTAGACTAGTACACAAGAAGAAAAAGTTAGTCCATTGAAATGCAGATCATTCAGGTGCAATTTGACTTCCAGCCCATTCATATATATCCTACACTTCCATGATGCCTAGCCCCCCCAGCCCCACTCCATAGCTACCCAGAGCTCACTCCTCCACCAGCACTCCATCCTATTCACTGGAAGGGTCAATCCACCTGCCTTCCACACCAAGCTGTATCCTAGCATTTCCACCTCCCAGTGCCTCATTGCTTCCAGCCTCCCAACCACATACGAGGAGCCCTCCTAGCTACCCACCTCCCCTCTTTTTTGGGGGGGGATTAGTGGCTTCCATCCTTCAAATTTGTTGATATCTTTGCATATTTCATAGATATATTTTTTTTTTCTCCATGGCAAAAAAATGCATTTGATGCATCAGTTCAGGTTAAAGCAACAAAAGTGAGGAAATGAAACATTAGGGTTGAGCCCCTAACCCCACAACACCCAACACCCTTCCTCCACAGACTGACAGGTGCTGGGGTGTGCCATGGGGTCGTGTGGCCCAACTGTTACCCCATTCCATGTGCAAACAGGTTGATATGCTACAGTAAAAGAGAATGGGGTGAGAGTTAGGCCTCACGACCCCATGGCACACCCCGGCACCTGTCAGTCTGTGGAGGAAGGGAGTGGGGTGTTGGGGGGGTTAGGGGCTCAACCCTAACATCTTATTTCCTCACTTTTGTTGCATTAACCCTAACTGATGCATTAAATGCAGTTTTTTGCCATGAATTTTCTTACTTTTTGAAAAAGTGTAATATTACTAGTAAATAATGTGTTGGCCCAAACCAAGCTGCCCATTTGTGCATAATGATATGCATGTGTGCCCTGCACTGCCATGTACACATAGGTAAGGAGGCATACAACAGCCCTATAGGACAAGGAACCCTTGTAATACTAATTTGCCGATATCTTGGGAACCATAGCAGGTAGAAGAAAAATTCAAGTGTCATTGTAATCATGACAACGAGCACTGCTCATAACATGTATTGACTGAATCTGTATTTCACATCATTTACAAGATACAGGTGCCAAAAAGCACTGAAGAGGCACCCTTGTGACACTAATTTGCCAATATCTCAGTAACTGTGCAACCTACAAAAACAATTCCACTGCAGATGTAGTCTACATACTCCAATCTTGTTCCAATAGATTGGATCACTTGAAAGTGAACCAGCCCACCAGTACAGAAAAGTCTGTATCTTGCTTCATTTCCAAGATATGGGTGCCAAAAAGCGCAATGGGCCCCACAATGTTATCCTATGGGGAAAATCACAATTTTGTGATGGCATATCTATGCAACCACTTAATTCCCCAACACCTAAACAACATAATTCACACCTGTAGGACATCCCCTCAATACCCTGTATAGTGCAAGTAAAAAAAACAAACCATTTATTAGCAATACAATGGTAAACTTTTTACATATTTAAAAATTCCTAGTCCGTGAGGTAGCAAAATCCTAGCCTGCCAGTTGATCTTCTTTCGTGAGGTAGAAAAATCCTAGTCCATCAACTTAATCCTGGTTCATGAGAAGGGTCATCTGATCATGAAGTGATGGACAAGGATTTTGCAACTTCACAGAAGAGGATTGGGTGGTGGACTAGGATTGTGACAGCTCGCAGACCACAATTTTGTCACCTTGCAAAAGAGGATTGAAAAAAAACAATCCTGGTCTGCAAGTTGACAAAATCATAGTCCACCAGCCGATCCTCTTTTGTGAAGCTGCAAAATCCTTGACCATCAGCTTGATCCTGATCAGTAAGAAGGGCCATCTGGTCACAAACTGATAGACAACGATTTTGTAGGCTCGCAAATGATGATCGTCTCACGGACTAGGATTTTGACAGCTCGCAGATGATGATTTTGTCACCTCGCAAAAGAGGATTGAAAAAAAAACCATCCTGGTCCACCAGCTGACAAAATCCTAGTCTGCCAGTTGATCCTCTTTTGTTAATCTACAAAATCCTTGACCGTCAGCTTGATCCTGGTCCATGAGAAGGGCCATCTGGTCATGAACTGACAGACAAGGATTTTGTAGGCTCGCAAATGAGGATCATCTCGCAGACTAGGATTCTGACAGCTTGTGGACTAGGATTGGTAGCGAGTCACGGTCAAAGAATTTTTTATTTTTTCACCAAAACCAAGCCAAACCAAAGGCATGGGTTTATAAAGGGCATCACCCTGAGCAAACCCATGCCTCATTTGGCCCCAAAGTCACCCATGGAGACAGCTAGAACACTTTGTTTGGGGGGAAAAAACTGATGGTGACTCATAGACAAGGAAATTCTCTGATGGACTAGGATTTTTTTAAAATCCTAGTCTGTAAACTGACAAAATCCTTGCCTGTGAGACCGATCCTAGTTCATCTAAAATACATATAAATCTTGGAATGAACTGAGTATGCTCAGAACCCAAAAATTAAAAATGTAATAACTTTGGAACTGATTAATATATTTTTACCACACCAATGCTGAATTGTTCCTTTATCTAAACTCTTTCTACATTCTGAATTTCAGACCAAAAGATCACTTGGTCTGGTCGCAGTGCTATGGGCAAACAATGTGTCAAAAGTGGCAAAAAACACATTTTGTTGTGTTTTGCTGCGCACAAACCGTAACTCTGATCAAAACACAACTTGATAAATCAAAAGATCTACCATACCAGACTGTGCATTCCAAATGTTGTGCAAATCCGTTGAACGGTTGCAAAGTTATTAACACACAAAAATTGAGGTTTAACATTAAAGTGCCTATTCAACCCTAACTATAGGGGTGTGACCGTGCCCCTATACAAAATGATACCACGATATCTCTCTCTCTCTATCTCTCTATCTATCATGATGCCCCCCAGGGTGAACCCCAATTCTGCAGCATTTTACAGCACTCTGCAGAATGCTGCAGCAGACCTACTGAATATAGCAATGTAATTTCAATGGTAATTAGTCCCTATTGTTATTCAGGAAAATATGACTCTGCCAGGATGAAGTGAATGTCACAGTTTCCTGCATTACAAAGGGGACTAATTGCCATTGAAATTACATTGCTTTCTTCAGTAGGTCTCCTGCAGCATGCTGCAGAATGCTTTAAAAGTGGGTTTCATCCTGGGGGAAACCACTGTAGGCACAGTTGTGCCCATATAGTTATGGTTGAGTAGCCTGTTTAATGTTAAACCTCAAATTTTGTACTTTAATAACTTTGTAAACAATCAATGGATTTGCACAAAATTTGGTATTTGCTGTCCTGTTGAGTAGATCTCTTGATGTGGGAAGTTGCATTCTGGTTGGATGTATGGATTCTGAGATCTGGATAGTGAAAAAAGGTAAAATGTCAGCATTTGTTGCATTTTTTTTCTCATCGCCTTGCACCCACGGTGTGGAATTTTGTTTTGAATTTTTATGGTAGAAAGAACTTGGGTAACAGAACTGCCACTGTTAGTTTGGTGCAAAATTATAGAACTGTTGCAAAGTTATTACGTTTTTAAGTTCCTATTATATCCTATGGGAAGTTCATTTTTCAGGATAGATGTATAATGTTCAACAAAGGATTTGATCTCATGTAAAAATATTTAGTCTCGGGAGAGCATTTTCTTTTTCGCAAGAATAAAATCCTTTTTTGTGAAAGAAAATTCCTTTTTCACGATCCGCCATCTTGTTTACCATTTTTTTTTTCAAAACAAGTGTTGAAAACCCATTAAAATAAGGTGCTGTAGGGATACTAAAAAAGGATCTTGCTCATTTGAACTCTGTTAGTTGGATTCTGCAGTTGTCTGGCACAAAAATTATCCAGGAATTTTTGTTTTTCTATGCTTTAAATCCTTTTACGTCACTGGCTAAGATTCTTTTTCATCCAAACCAGAAAGGATAACCAGTAACGAAAAAGAATTTTGGTCACAAAGAAAAAAGCAACACTTTAAAATTACACTGTGTTGCTGAGCCCCTTTTCACAATTTTAGCTGCCTGCAGCACAAGAGATTTTATTAAATATAATTGGAAGTCTGGACATATGTAATAAATATTATTCCACCCGACCTTGTGTGTGTGTGTGTATATATATATACATATACTGTATACATATATACTGTGTGTGTATATATATATATCAGGGTTTTATTTAACTCTAAAAATTGATTAGCGTTTTGCTCATAAAAGTGCTAAAACATTGTGAAAATGCATAGCACTTGACTCACTGTGTTTAAAAAACATAACACTTCTAGAAAACCTACATAAATACTTTCTGCACAGTTAGAATTGTCCCATGAAAAAAACTGCTAATCAATTATTTAAAACCCTGTATGTATATATATATATATATATATATATATACTGTATATTCATGGCAAAAAAACTGTGTTTAATGCATCATTTAGGGTTAAAGCAAAAAGTCAGGAAATGAAACTATAGGGTTGAGCTCCTAACCCCCCCCCACACACTCCGCACCCCTATCCTCCATAGACTGACAGACACCGAGGTATCCCATTGGGGTCATGTGGCCCAACTCTCACCCCATCCCATGTGTAAGCAGGCTGACATGCTACAGTAAAGGAGAATGGGGTGAGATTTAGGCCTCACGACCCCAATGGCACACCCCGGCATGTGTCAGTCTCTGGAGGGTGGGGATGTGGGGAGTTAGGGGCTCAACCCTAATGGTTCATTTCCTGACTTTTTTTGCTTTAACCCTAAATGATGCATTAAACACATTTTTTGCCATGAATTTACTTACTTTTTAAAAAAGTGTAATATAACTAGTAAAAAACAGTTATTGGTGAAGGGCCCCGCACTCCCACCAAGTTGCCAATTTTTGCATAACAATATGCATCTGTGGGAGTGCGGGCCCTCCACTTACTCAACACTACAGAGCCCTATAGGGCACCAAACCCTTGTAACAGTAATTTGCGCATATCTTGCGAACCGTAAGAGGTAGAAAAAAAAAATTCAAGCATCATTGTAATTGTGACAGCGAGTACTTCATGCAACACAAACAACCAAACCTGGATCTCACATGATTTCTGAGATAAGGGCACCAAAATGCACTGAACAGGCACTCTTTAAACCCTTGTGACAGTAATTTCACAATATCTCATGAACCGTGCAATGTACGAAAAAAATTCCATTGCTGGCTTATTCTACAATTTCAAATCTTTTTCCAACAGTAGTAGTGAAAAGTCTGTATCTCATTTCATTTCTGAGATAACTGTACCAAAAGTTGTGACACAGACCGCAATGTAATCCTATTGGAAAAATGTCAACTACGTCATTGAATATCTCTGCAACCAATTTATTCCCCAACACCTAAACAGCATAATTCACATCTCTAGGACATCCCCTCAGCACCCTGCAAATTTCAAGTAAAAAGACCAAAACCGTTAGTGGGATATGGTCGTCCCAATTTGGGCCAGCTGGTCTTCCCTAGGGTCCTCTGATTTTCCCCATGGACATCACAAAAATATACATATAAATTTTCCCATAGGATATAATGGGAACTTCAAACTGTAATAACTTTTGAATGGATTAGTATATTTTCACCAAATAAATGCTGGCATGTTCCTTGGCTCAAGTTCTTTCTACATCCCAAGAGTCGAACCAATAGACCACACAGTGTCTGCGCAGCAACACGGACAAAAGAGGTGAAAAGTGCATTTTTTGGTGCTTTGCTGCACAAAAAACGTATAGCCGGCCAAAACGCATCTTAGTAATTCAAGAAATCTGCTGTACCAGACCGTGCATTCCAAATTCCGTTGAATGGTTGCAAAGTTATTAACGTACAAAATTTGAGGTTTAACATTAAAGTGCCTACTCAACCCTAAATATAAGGGGACGACCGCACCCCTATAATATATACTGTATATTCTTTGCAAAAAACTTTGCTAATACATCAGTTAGGGTGAATACCATAGCAACAAAAGCTGTGAAATTCAATGTTAAAGTTACCAACCCTACCACCCCATCCCCACCCCTGACCATCCACATAACAACAGGCATTGAGGTGTGCCTTGGGGTCATCGGCCCTAACTCTCATCCCCATTCCATGTGTAAACAAGATGAGATGATACACCATAAGAGATAATGTATTTCTTCAGCGTAGCCTGGTCCAGGGCCCCCATATTCAAACGAGATGAGCAGCGCATCCCAGTGGAAATGTGATATGTGTCATGCAACTCCAACAATACACCACAGCATGATATTCAAATGTGCGGGATGCACCTGCTGCAAGGCAATGGGCCAGCATGCACACAAATAGTATGCCGTGCAAGCTGAGGGTGTGCTCCCATGCACATGCCGCACTGCGGCATACTCAGCAGGAACTTCACCCCTCACAGCCCAGAGCAGTGTGGCCCACAGCTAGGCCATGAATAGCTGGCCTAAACCAGTCAACCACCCACAGGTGGGCTCTGGAAGTGCACCCAGGTGCACAGCAGACTGGCAGCCCTGGTGGACTAAAGGTACCCCCTCTAATCCCCGATCAATCCAACTCCATCCCCAAACAGCTCCATAGTGTAGTGCCCCCCGGACCCAATCACACCAGAGGAAATCATGGTCAATATCCATAGCATAGAGGACTCCCGCCCACTGCTTTGGTACATAGACAACCCCGCTCCCCCCATACCCTAGCTGTTGCAGAGACTGGCACTACCCTCCATGCCCTGCCACAGCCAGCTGCTGACTGCACTGGACCCAAGCTAGGGACCTTCACTTCAGAATGACCCAAGTGGCTATACCACACAAGCTGCGGATCCACCAGTGTATGCAGCTGTGTGTATGTCTCTGCCGAACCGTAAGAGGGAACTGACATACCTCCAATAGATGCCTTGTCGATACTGTATCTTCCTGCTATCATACACCACTACAAATCCACACTCTCCCCCATTCCCCTACGTAACATGCCACCCTCCGGACTGCTGAGGTATCCTGGGTGCTATGGCATGCGGTATCCTGCAACGGCATTTGTAGTATACACTCCAGGCTATGGATAGTGCATTTGTGGTTCCCCAATTGTACAAACAAATGGGAGTTCAGCTGTAACATGGCTGTTCCGGGACCTGTGTGAGCGAGTACAGCATTGGCTTTCGCCCACACTGAGCAGTGCAACAGCACCGGGATGATGCATCCACATGAGAGTGCCTGAGGTGTATGGCCACTGGGCACTATCACCCGCACACATCTTGGACCTATATATGACACATTCCAGCATCCTACTGCTAGTGCTTCAGCACCCAAAAATAAGATGCCATTTCTTCTGTGAACTATCCAGGCTACAAATATAGCAATCAGGAGGCATATTCTGAGAAAACACATTGTAAAAATGTGTTAAAGGAAGACCACATTGAAACTGCCTCTCAGCAGATCTGCATTGTGCAAATTCATTAGAAATAATGGGTAAAAGCATCCCAAAAGCTCTCCACAGCCATATCAGCTCTGAGTAGAGTTTGTTAGCCATGGTGTCACACTGTGGAATAGCGGCATATCACAAATAGAAACATATAAATCTTTTCTTTAACATAGTAGGAAAGCATTATAAATCACGCAAGGTTGTAAAACTTGTTTTTTTTTTTCTTTTAAGAGTGACATGGCCACATAAACAATATATGTCTGTGGCAGATAAGTAAATATTTTTTTACAAAACACATTTGCAATGATTTTCAGTAGTGCGGCTGACAATATGCAGAACACACATTTCTAGTACTATGTGAAATGATGACTACTTGAGGGGTCATGCTCTGCAGCACCTGACTTACTTCCCAAATTTTGCAGCAAGTGTTTCATCTCAATCACAGTGTCAGAAATGTCACTCAGAACAGAGTGATTCTGCATCTCAAGTTTCACTCGATTCAGTTCATCATCCAACTGCATCCTAAACTGTTGCAATATATCTTTTAGGACCTGTGTCTATACTCTCTGTTCTTGTAGCAAGGCAGAGAGCACGTGACTGACAGAATCTAAACTAGTTGTAATGGTAGAGGTAACATTGTCTAGTTTTTCAAAAATATCACATTCTAAACTGCTGGTTTCAGGCTTTCTTTCTGTCCTGTTTTCTGTAATTGGCTTTTCTTGTCCACTGTGTGTGTCCTTGTGCTGGTGTACCTCCTCTATGTCCTCTGCCTCATGCTCTCCCCATCTACTATTACAGTGAGTGTTTTTGTGTTTTTTCGTTAAGCGTTTCTCACTCACAGAACTATGTGGCTTATCTTCCTCAAGTACTCTTTTTCCAAGGTTGAATTCCTGAAATAAAACATTGATCTTCTGTACTGCTCCTCTGTTCAGAATCTGCAGTAAATGAAACAGTAGTTACTGATTCAACATGCTATGCCCACAGGGCATTGTAAGCTCTATTCATTCACTAGTACTTACCTGCCTCAATCTGTTCTGTAGTGCTACAGATATTCATCTCCTCTGATTCTGCACTACTCTCCCAATCAGTATCATTGCTGTGCTCCTCCATCAACACTGGACATTGTGTTCTTAACGGAAGCCCCTGAATGCACTGTAAAACACAATAGTGTGTCATGTTAAGTACATGTTTGTATGTGTGTGTATATGTCTCTGTGCAAGTTACTGTCTATGTATCTGTTCATGTCTCTGTCTGTCACTCATTTTTGCTCTGTTTCTACTGTCAATTTGTGTATTCACTATTGTATACTTACTGCCATAATAATGTGTACCAAGAGATGGTTTCCCAGCCAAGTCCCAGAGCTGTTGCACTGTGGCAAACCATGAAAAGGAGCTAGCTGTTGACTCTTTCTCTGGAAGTAATTTGAAAAATTTCTGCCTTATCAGTTTTCATTTCTTCTTGCATGAAATAGCATCTCTTATGATATATTTAGTTTGTAGCTTGTAACTGACTGCTTCCCACATATCAGGGAATGGTTGGTTCAAAGCTCTCATGACAATATGTGGGTTGCCAAGTTCTTGTTCTGCTTCCACTAAATGATGGATTTCGCTTTCTTGCCGCAGTATCTTCATTGTTCTGTGAAATAAAAGTAAAATTATCTCCATAGTATACTAATACTGGGTTAGACGTGCATTAAAGATTTTACTTCAACAATGGCCTTGATACAGCAAAAGCAAGAACTGCACCATAGCACCATTTATAAGCTGAAGTCCATCATTCTACCACTGCACCACCATGAGAACTCCATAACATGGTAGATAATTATGTACCTTTATGTATAAGAACTGTTGAAAGAGGGGAAAAAAGAGAAACCACAGTGCAAATGACAAATAGAACAACCTTTATTTTAAGATTCTGTATGACAACAAGTGATGATTCAAGCAATCTGTTCTCTGACAAAGAGCTATCTGTAATTGTACACAGTACTTGTCGTGTAAGCAGAAACTCCACAATTAAAGTCACAAGTCCAACCTTTGTTTCAAACTGTGAACAACAGCAGTACAATACTGAAGTGACACAGTCATATGTCAAAATGTAGTACACAAACATTTGCATCATGCCATGATAATATGCAACATATTATCAAAAAATAAGATTGTAAAAGATATACCACAGAAAAGAACAAGCTGCAGAAATATTTCACAGTATTCCAAAACTAAAAGTTGTTTCTCAAGAAACATTTTTCAAGAACACCAATGAGTCATGACAACATACGTTAAAGATTATGCTGAAAATATAACAGTATCACTTTCCAAAGAATGTCAGAACTGACCTCTCAATAGACATGCCAATAGTAACATAGCATATTTCAAACCTTGAAGTTCAGTACTTCAGGTAATACAGTCAAGGAACTATTGCAATGATTCACAATACTAATAAACAGTGGAACTGCAGTGTAGCATGTAACTGGTTGCTTATAGTCATTCATTGGCCTGCCTTGCCACAGGTTCTTCTACTGGATGGTAAATCACAGAGATGGTGTCTTGCAAGCTGGTGGTCAACCGGGAAAGCTAGGAGGACATCCCATGCAATACAGACTGGTTTTGAAACTGAAGAGCAACTCCTGAGTGTTAACCTTGAGTGTGGATGCACATTTTCCGCAGCATGCTAGTAAGAGTCTGAGTCACAAACTAAAATCCATCTCTAAGATTCATTTAATGTCCTGCAGAGTGTTATTCATTTCAAGATCTGTTTCCATTCCAGACAAAAAGAAAGATAAAAAAAAATACACAGAAGTAACAGTATTGTCCCAAACTCATGCTAACATGACTACATCACAAGAAAGAATAGATAGCTTGCAAGTTGTCATAGTCAGTACTGTTTTACTCACCAGTTGATGCTGCAGAGTTACAGCACATCACTTCAGTCAGTGTCTCTTTAATAGCAGAAGTAGACTTAGTGGTTTTCTCAGATCCTACCATGTTGGTGGTCTCCACTGGTACATGAACCTCTTCTTCATTTGCTTCTTCTTCCAAGATGGATGCATCTTCCGCATATGTCGTACTTCTCTCCGACACCAAAAGAAGTAAGAAACAGTAGGTTACTTAGGAAAATATCACACCCATATGTATATGTATCAACTGTGCAAGCTCCCAAATGCATATGTATGTTCCTTTGTACCTTCTCCCTCATCTTCACTGGTAGTTTGTTCCTCATCCCCAGATACATATGTATGTTCATCTATGTCTTGTTCATCACGTTCACTGGTTGTTTCTTTGCTGGAGGTAGTACCTGATGTCTCATTATCCGTCATCTCTTTGCTACATCTGTGATTTTTCTTGAGCTTACAGACTCATACATCTCTGGAGCGCTCTGGAAGGCAGTCACAGGAACAGTACATGATTAGGAGACACATAATATCAATGGACTGTCATGTGTTAGTAGTACATTTTGGGGGGGGATTGTTCACACAATTTCTGCTTGCTTATACTCACTCATATAGAATCTTTCACCCATTTTTGGTTTTCCAGCATTTTTCCAAATTTCCATTAGTACAGGAAACCATGTTTTCTGGCTCTTTCGAACAGTACCAGTACATTTTATCCGAAAGAATGACTGACGTAGTAGCTTCCATTTTCTATAACATTGTTGTGGATTTCTGTTCAATCTACGTCTGTCAGACAAGTAGACACTAACACCCTTCCACACATCTGTGAAAGGCTGAGTCATCCCTTTCATTATCATGTATGGATCGGCAACAGATTTCACAGCCTCCAAAAGAAAAGGAATCTCGTGCTGCTTCCATGCCTTTATGCCTGGTTTTAAAATAAGACAAATACAATGCCCTCATGTTGAAAAAGTTCATATTTAATGATGTTACTAATGCACCCCATGACAAGAGACCACAGACCCCAGATGACGACCCTGCACAAGAAAATCAATCTTCGCAATCAATTTCAGTAATTCTTAAGCATAACTTACTACGGTACTGTACGTGCCCACAACCCTTTTAAAACACCTGGGAAACAAAAATCCAGGAAAAGAGTACACAATGGGGGGGTGAGATACTAACAACAATAAGAATGGAAGGGACCTGGGGGTAGTCATATCAGATGACCTAAAGGTGGGCAAGCAATGTGAGAAGGCAGTAAGGAGGGCTGGGGGGATACTGGGATGCATAGGGAGAGGCATCACCAGTAGAAAACAGGAAGTTGTTATCCCTCTGTACAGACAGCTGGTGAGACCCTATCTGGAGTACTGCATGCAGTTCTGGAGACCCCATCTCTGCAAGGACATAGACAGGATGGAAGCTGTTCAGAGGAGGGGAACTAAAATGGTGCAGCATCTGCACCAGAAGCCATACAAAGACAGACTAAAGGAGCTTAATATGTATACCCTCAAGGTATGGAGGGAGAGGGGGGACATGATAGAAACTTTCAAATACCTCAAGAGAATCAATAAGGTCCACGAGGGTAGCACCTTTCAGAAAAAGAGATGTGCAAGGACAAGGGGGCACAATTTGAAGATAATGGGGGGATGGCTCAGTGGTAATGTGAGGAAGTACTTTTTCACGGAGAGGGTTGTGGATGCATGGAACAGCCTTCCTGAGGAGGTCGTGGAGTTAAAAACAGTGGAGGAATTCAAGAATGCATGGGACAAACATAAAGCAATTCTACTGGGGGGGTAGGAGGAAGTAGGCTGTTGGTTAACTAGGATCTGCAGCTTATCCAGTAGGTAGGGAAATGGGCAGGCTAGGTGGGCCAAGCGGTCCTTATCTGCCATCAAATTCTATGTTTCTATATAACAGAAGCCATGAGTGTAACACTGTTCCTTACTCACCTTGATATGGACAAACAGAGAATAGTGACGCAGTAGCTGAGTAAATGTTATGGTTACCTGAACTCACAGCAACACAAAACTGTAGAGAAATGGGGGCCCCCCCAGAACCCCACGTACACCCACACATGATCATCATAATTGTCATAGTCATTTTCATGTAACTTAACCCACCACAACACAGTGGCACAGGACACCACAGTACCCCTGGCTACAGTACATGCAATGCTGTGGCCCTCAAACACCTGAGGACCACATCCACCAGGGAAAAAAGAGCACCAAGCTATTAATGGACCACAGCCACCCAAAGTGATATTTCACCCCATCCCCCACTCCCCAACAGTACAACTGCTGCACCATATTTTAATTGTACAAAGCTAGAAAAATTAAACAGCATGACTGTGTCAACTACGTAAGTCCATGCACCCATCCCCCACAAATACCCAGAATAGGGCCTCACATAATCATCATCGGTATCAGTGTAATTATTTTGACAATTCACTGTACACAGTACAGCATCACACATCATCACAGAAACTTTGCTAGCAATATGTTCAATGCTGTGGCCTCCAAGCAACAATGGACCCTGACCACTTATGCTAGGACCCCCACCAGCACCACTGTCCCATTAAATGTGCTGTTCAATGGTACAAACCAGCAGAAAACAAACAAGATCAGTATGTTTCAAACCATTTATGTACTGTAGAAAGCAATAACACACTACACCATTATATTATCAGATGGTTCACCTATCTGAATGTATGGCCCCTACATCCATCCACAGAAGCAAACCAGCGATTTGCAAGGAGAAGCATTTCTGGGTCCGAACCTCACCTAACCCTCTTCCCTTCTACTTCCCTCAACCCCACCAGCAGTTGTCTGAATTATTGCTTGTCTGTGCATACCATCAGAGAACTGTCATAGGCACTCCTTACCCAGAACACAAGGACTAGTATTTGCAAAAGTGGACCTACCTCAAAATGATGAGACACAGTGCAGTGCTGTGAAATCGCTTAACAGTTTCTGTGGTGAAGCACACTGTCGAAAGTGCTGTAACATGATGCTACTGAGAACTCCTGACACACTTCATTTCACTTCCCAAAATATCACTTTGTCACCATTTTTATGTTTGTTTTCTATAAATCTCTCACGCCGAACACGTGCACCACCTAATCTCCATCTTTTCCACAACTCGCCTACAACATCCTCAGCAACATCATCCATGACGCTTCCGGTCCTTTTTGCTCATGGCCTCAGCCTCACAGCACACAGTGCAGTGTGTGGACAGGACATAATTGGTGGAATATTCACTGTGGTCTTCCTTTTTTTTTTTTCCCATTCAAATTTTATTAAGATTTCCAGTACAGAGAACAAATCATGACATTATTAACATGGTACGAACAATTCAGATACAAAATTTGTGATGATTCATTCTCACCCTACCCTTCCCCCCTCCCTCCACCCTCACAACCCGCCCCATACCTCCCAGCATGGCATTATATGTTCTAAGCCAGAACTTCTGAAGTAGTATTCACATACCTTAAACTTGCAATGAGTACAGGGTCTGTAATGGGCCCCAAATCCTATTAAACTTCCCAATTTTATTGTGAAGGCTTGCAATAGTCCTCTCCGTTCTGAGATTAGCAAGAAATTCCTGGAGCCATTCAACATAAGTTGGTTCATCAGAATCTTTCCAATGTCTAAGAACCACTTTCTTAACAGATAATGAAATTAATGCTATATAATACTTCCTATTCACTACCGAAATACAGGAAAAATCTCCCAAAAGACATATTTCAGGGGGTGAACAAGTTGGACAGCCCTAAAAGAGGGTCAGCCCTTTGTTTGATAGAGGTCCAAAATGGGGCAACTGTGGAACAACTCCAGAAAATATGAAGAAGATCTCCTCTTTGCATTTGACATCTTGTACAGAGAGGAGAGAACACCAAACCTAATCTAGCCAATTTCTGCGGGGAATAATAAATGTTATGCAGAATTTTAAATTGCATTAACCTGAGTCTGTCCTGTTGCAAAAATTTATGACAGTTACGCCACAGAAGAGACCAGTCCAAATCCTTGCCCGGGAAAAGAGAAAACCAAAAATTGATAGGGGCATAATTATCAGGGTAGGCCCAAGTAAATAAAACACTGTATATCTTAGATACAGCATGAGGTGAGCCAGCCAGCTCAGTCAAGGTAGCTTGAAAACTAATATGGGTAACCAGAGGGGGAGTCGTACCTATTACCTTAATCAAGAGATGATGAAGCTGGAAAAATCTTAAAAATATTTGTATGAGGTATCATAAACTTGTGCATAATATCTGCTGAAGAGCACCATTGTCTATCGGGTGTTATAAACTCATCAAGGTGACAGTCTCCTATCTGAGGAAGCCAAATGACTGAAAGGGGCTTATTATCTAATTGAAAATTAGGATTACCTCTCATGGGTTGAAATAGATCCTTGAGATTCTCATATTTCAGAAATGTGCACAACTGAGAATGAACCCTGATCGAGACTGCTATAGGGGAACTGCATAAAGATTCAGGAAGGTAACTGACTTTGGTATATAACAACGCAGCGGGGGAATAGCCATGTTTTTTTATGGAGGCTAGCTCCACTTCTAACCAGATCAGAGTATATGAAGCCTGGGCTGAAAGCTGATCTATGGTCAGCCACCGGAGATATTTATTGGCCTGACTGGCCCAATGGTACAGCCCAATATGAGGAAGTCTTAATCCTCCTTTTGCTTTAGGTGCGGCTAGTTCATGGAATGACATTCTAGATTTCTTATCCCCCCATATAAAGGTAGAAATCATACTGTGCACTTTTTTGACCCAAGACAGAGGAAGCCAGACATTCAACAGGTTAAGGGGGTAAAACAAGCGGGGAAAAACGTTCATTTTAATTAAGTTGATCCTGCCCCAGAGAGAGAGGGGAAGTAAGGTCCACCTGCAGAGATCTTGCCCTATTTTGTGAACCAGGGCATCTAAATTTAACTGCCTAAGCCAGACTACGTTCCAAGTTAGAATGAGCCCAAGGTATTTAATAGAGTCAGACTTCCAAGCAAGCCCAAAAGCAGTAATTTCTTGTTTATACATCCTGTGATTAAGAGGGAAAACCACTGTTTTTCCTACATTAAGTTTGTAATTTGAGATCTTACTAAAAATCATCTATTGTTTTGAGAATGGCAGGAATAGACGTAAGTGGATGTGTTATCTGCAGCAGGAGGTCATCTGCATATGCTGCCACTTTGACAATCTGCCCACCTAGGGAGATGCCAGATATATCCTGGACACTTAGTAACTTTCAAATAAGGGGCTCTAACTGTACAGTAAAGAGAAGGGGGGCAGGGGACAACCTTGCCTAGTTCCCACATGCAATTTGAAGGGGCTAGAGATTACCCCATTACAGGAAATTCTAGCTGAGGGAAACATATAGCGAGCTAACCCAGTTCTGACATTTCATGGGGAAACCAAATACCTCCATTACTGCAAATAAGTAATCCCAGTGGACCCTGTCAAAAGCCTTTTCAGCATCCAGTGAGACCAGGACCATTGGAAGAGCAGCGTCCCTGGAAGCAAAGAAGACATGAGCCAGAGTCCTCAGATGATCTACTGAGGATCTCCCCTTCATGAAACCTACCTGCTCTGCCCCAATTAAGGAAGGAAGGACAACATTCATACGATCGGTCAATAATCTAGTTAAAATTTTAACGTCATGGTTGAGAAGGGAGATTGGCCTATAACTTGAGACCAAATCGGGTAGTTTATCTGGCTTGGGCAGCAGAACAATCAAGGCCTCAAAAAGGGAGGGATCAGACGCCAGTCCAGAAAGGAGAAACTGAAAAAGTGGTAAAAGGAGGAGAATCAGTTGTTTGGAAAAAACTTTGCAAAAATTGGAGGTAAACCCATCTGGACCAGGGGATCTGTCAGATGGAAGAGATTTAATTACCCTTTCTATCTCATCCTCAGAGATGGGAGACTCCAATATATTCTGTTGAGACTTCGTGAGAGAGGGTAATTGTAACTCCCTCAGATATTCATAGAGTCCTTCCTCCGATGGAGGATTAACCATGGAGCCACATAGATCCCAGAAGTAACTGGTAAACTCCTCAGCTATCTCTGAAGGTGAGACTTTAAGGGAATCATCTTTGGGAGAAAGGACCACCGCAATAAATCTGGCAGATTCCTGTTGCTTAACACATAATGCTAACATTCAACCAGCTTTTTCTCCCTGATCAGTATATGCTGCTTTTGTTTTTAAAATTGCAAATTCAACTTACTCCCCTAGCAAAGCAAGGTATGCTTCCCTCAGTTTAACTAGGTCTTGTTTAGAAGACTCCGAAGAGGTTGGAGAGAGGGTGGTCTCCATACTCCTGATCTGAGATAGGAGACAGGAAACCCGAGATTCTCTCTCTTTTCTCCTTCTCGACGTTAAGCCAGTTATAATCCCTCTCAAATAAGCTTTAAGAGCCCCCCCTTCCATATCGGGCCACCCCATAGAATTGTTATTTGTAGCAGCAAACTGCTCTGTTTGGGATGCTATATATTGAACTGTTTTCAGCTCCTTCAATATTTGATTATTCAACTTCCATCTGCTCCCTTTGTTTGGCAAGGCTGACACAGATAATAAGCAAGTGACCACTGAATGATCTCACAGCGGCCCTGATACAATACCAGAATCTAAGACCCCAGGTAAGAGAGTTTGGGAAATTAAGATATAGTCAATCCTCGAGGAGGTTCCATGAACCTGGGAAACGAAAGCATACTCCCTTATTTTAGGATGAAGCACTCGCCACACATCACAGAGACCCACAGAGTCCAACAGGTCCCTGAAGGCCCTTTGAGCTGGGGAGAGACCCTGACAGGATTGACCCGACCTATCTAGAACCTGATCAAAAACAAGGTTAAAGTCACCCCCTAAGATCATAGGGATATCCAAAAATGGAGTTAGGGCTTCAATTATCTGAACAAAAAACCTAGGAGAATCTATGTTTGGGCCATAAACAGTTCCCAGGACAATATCCAGAGTATGCAATCTACCTTTTACAAATAAAAGCCTCCCTAAGGGATCAGAGACTATTTGGAGAGGTTTAAAAGGGACCGATCTAAGCAGGAGGATCATAACCCCTCTACTCTGGGTAGTGCCTTCCGCGACAAAAATCTGCCCGACCTGTTGACGTCTCATTTTGCCGGCTTCCCCATTGAGCAAGTGCGTTTCCTGCAGAAACATGATTTCTGCTTTCAAGTGATTTAAGTGCTTCAGAATTTTATATTGTTTAGTTTTATGTCTCACCCCTTTAACATTCCAACTAATGAACTGAATATTCCTAGCCATCACCCTTATCATCAATCAGAGACCTTTTAAAATGCCACCTGTACTCATATATGACATCCTTACTACACCAGACATGATATGTGCTGGGCTTTCCTGACATCCCCCCTTCCCTGCCATTTCTTTCCCCTGACCCAATAACACCCCCAGTAAACCCCACCAAAAACTCCTAGCCCCTGCTCCTCCTGCTCCCATCCCCATTTTACACGGCATGATGAACTGCAACCCGAAAAGTCCCTCCCTCCAACCCCTACCCCTAATAGGAAAACTACCCTTTGTATATTAAGCATTCCACTTCCATTAATGAACAACGTTCTAAAGCAACCTTGAAATATCCCCATTACATTTATATCATATACTCCCCTTAGTAAATCAAAAAAGTTATCTAGAGATAACCACTATGTTGAGATTGTACTCCCCTCTGAAGATCCAGCAAACCATATAGAAACGAATACAGTGGAACAAGGGGCGTTTAACGCAAACATCACAATAGGAAATAACAAGCTCTGACGCCCTCTTGTGGCACTGCTTGAAAGCTGAGAACATTGCAAGCATAGTATAAGCAAACAACTAACACCACCTCTAAAATTAAAAACGAGTTTGTGCCCTTCCAGTTTACTGTCAATGCCGCTTACCTTAGCTCCAGATAAAAAACTTAAACCCTCTTTAAAGCAACGATGAGGAAGGATCCCTCCAAAAAAGCTAGGTTGCAGCTGTATTATTTTCAATCAGCTGACTGGGGCATTCGAGCGTCTCGCTACCTATCCCGGTCTATAATATTGAGGTCCCAACCAAATAGGTGAGCTTACCACATAAGAAGCTTGTGAGCATTTGAGGACAGAAAAAGCTGTGGAAAGGCATGAAATTAATGTGTAAACCAGGACAAGGCCTCATTTTTAAGCGACACCCCTTTTACAGCTCTGACTGACCTAAACGCCCCCCCATCACCACCTTGCAATCGAAATGCAGAAAACTAAGGAGACTAGCAGCTGCAAATCTAAAAGATACAGCAGAACTTAACCGCTAATGTGAAACCCAAACATCCATTAGCTGAATTACAGTCTGGCTAGCCAACAAGCATCGGGCTACAATTCCTCGCTTCCATACCAGGAAGCAGGGCTATGCTTACAATTAACAAATACATACAGAGTCTGCAAAATGAAGATCAATCCTAGGATTAACAGCTCAAGTAGGGAACAAAATGTTTCTCTTAAGTCAAGGAGACTACACTCCATGGGACTTTAGCCATGCGAATGAGTAACCAGTCAGAGCAACTTGTTGCAGGGCTGTCCCGAGAAACAATCTGTAAGTTAAAGAAAATTAGACAATTACGCCAGATGACAGGGCAACATAACAAACTATTCCAGTCTGAGTTTCAGGTAATTTTAAATAGGTCAGGAAGCGCTTCTTTTGAGCCCAGCTGTTGCCGACTCCACGTCCTCGTAGGTCGCTTAGGAACCATTTAAAGAAACTTGAAGCCTTGCAGGGAAGCTCATTCTGAACTTGATACCTGCGGCGATTAATTTAACAACCAATATGTGAAACGTGGCTCGTTTCTGGCATACAAACAATGGCAAATCTTGCGCCACCCTCAGCTTTTTGCCTTCCCATTGCAAATCTTGCGTGTCTTTGGCTTTATAAAGAAAGTGCTGCCACTCCTGAAAGTTCAGAAATCTGAATATGAACGACCTGGGGGGGTCCATCAGGCGGGGGGTCGCAGTGCACGATGAGCTCTCTCTATAATGTATCCTGTTCCATAAGGAGAAGGACCTGCCACCTTTTCCATGAACTTCTTGGCAAACTTGATAGGATCAAAGCCCTCTTCTCTTTCAGGCAGGCCTATAATCACCGCATTATTGCTGTGACTGTGACCCTCCAAGTCTTCAACCTTATTTTCCATCTTCGGTACTCATTGCCTCATGGCTACCAGCTCAAGCTCTGCTTTACTTTGTTTCCTCTCAACTGAGCATATGCGAGCTTCATTGTCGGCCATTTTCTTGGAGAGATCCTCCAAAGCATTCGAAAAGCCTTTTATTTCTCCTGCCATACTCTGCATTTCAGCCTTAAAAGGCTGAAATTCCTCTAAAAATCTGGAGAGGGTAAGGGGATCTGAATCGGAGCTCTCGGTAGTTGCAGACTGCGAGGACTGCAGTGAAGAGGCCCTGGCTTTTTTTGAGGCCTTCTCCGGCATTGTCGGAGGAGTGTGTTTGGCAGCGGCTTTCCTCACCTCTTCTTCCATCAACAGCTTGTCGGGAGAGTACCAGCAGTTAGAAAACTGAAGATCACTTATTCAGCGATAAACTTCACAACAAAACAGAGTTTTAATAGTATTTAAGTGGGCGGGAGGTCGGAGCTAACAGAGAAGAGTCTTAGCGCACCACATCACGTGACTCACTCACTGTGGCCTTCCGAACATGTGGCCATTCTAGGGGGACAGCACACAAACAAGACATAATCTGTAAAATATTCACTGCAACCCTCTGAACATGCAGGTACCCTAAAGGGACAAAAATTTGTCTATTGCAATTATCACTGTCTGTGTAGTGCAAAAATGTGATTTCTGCAAAAATACATAAGGTGTGAAACTGTGGCTCAGAAGTGTTTTCAGTAGTGCACCACTACCACTGTAACTGAAAACACTTGACATACCTTTTAGGAAAATCCAGATCCCCCCCCCCAAAAAAACTAAATTTTTACTCCCTGAGAATCAAACCCTGCACCTTACAGACTGCATCACACCCATCCACTCCACTGAGCCACTCAGTCTCTTTAGTAAAAGCCAGCCCTCTATAATGATGTCTACAATTTGAGACACTTGCGAAAGTCACATTTTTGCACCTTGCCTAATTTGTGAAAATCATACTTTCACACTACACAAAAAAGCTGTACTTGCGAAAGACATATTTTTCATACTTTTACAATGGCTACATGTTCGAAAATGGTGCTTCCGAAGTACAGATTTTCACACCCTTTCCAGATATCCATACAAATATGCATTCTTTCAAAAATTTTAAATGTTTGCAAAAGTCAAATTTTCACACATTTACCTACATTTGCGCAAATCTTGCTGTAGTGCGAAGTCCAGATTTTCGCACCCTATCCAGAAATCCATACAAATATGCATTATTTCAAAAATTTAAAGTGTTTGCAAAAACTCAAATTTTCACACATTTACCCACATTTGTGCAAATCTTGCTTTTGTGCAAAACACACAACCTTTCCCATAGGAAATAATTGGAAATTACAAACTTTGATAACTTTTGAATGGATTAATATTTTCTTTGCCAAACCTTTAGAATGCACATATGTGACCCAAGGGCTTTCTATCCTGAAAATTTCAGCCCACAACACACAGCCATTTCTGAGATCCAGGATGACAAAGAAATGACAAAAAAAATTCCCTAATTCCTCTTGTTTTTTTTTTAACACTTTATATCTCAGAAACCACTCAACAGATATCAACCAACTTTGGTAAGTCAAGAGTCCTTTCCTTTATCTAGAAATAATGCATGCCAAATGTCATGCAAATCTGTTGAATGGCTCCAAAGTTATAAACACTCAAAGTCTGAGCTTTAACATAGAAGTGCAGTTTCACCCTAACTATACTGGCGCAACCACACCAGTATGATATATCGATAGATAGATAGATAGATAGATAGAGATAGATAGATAGATAGATAGATAGATAGATAGATAGATGCAAAAAACTTCATTACAGCACCTTTTAGTGTTCCTGCTATGCCCTTGATAGTATGGAAATATGAAGTCAGGGTGTACAATCACAATAGCACACCCAGACTCCCAACAAAGTTGCACCCATTGCTAACCTACAGAACTTTCACCTCAACAATTACAATAGACTATGTTACACACACTCATAAGGGTCAACACTTTTAAGTAAACTCATGTCCCTAGTGCTCAGTAGAACACATTAGTGAGTTATATGAAATCACAACAGTACTGCAGACTTCCTATCCTTACCTATTATACTGAGCGTTAGAGACATGAGTTGACATAAAAGTGCTGACCCTTATGAATGTGTGTAACATAAGCTACTATTGTACTTGTTGCGGTGAAAGTTCTGTAGGATAGCAATGTGTGTAACTGTGTTATACACATTGTAATTGTTGCACTGAAAGTTCTGTAGGTTAGCAAAGGTGACTTCAGAGTCACTGAGCAAAATCACCTTTCAGGACTAAATAATGAAATTTTACCACTAGTGTTCATAAGGTGGGTTACCAAAAAGACCATGTTGAAAATTTGGTGCAAAAATTCCTTAAAATGGCAGTTATACATGTTCATTGAAAATGTTTAATGCGCACACATAACTTTAGTAATTTTCAATATTTTGACTCCAAATTTTCAACATAGACATATTTCACACAACCACATGAACAGCACAGTAGTTATTTTCCACACCCTGACTGAAACTTTTTTTTTTTTGCACCTGTGGCATGGAATAGCATTTTGGCATGGATCTGAAAATTTTCACCAACAAGGCTTATGAGGTGGGGTCATAAGAAGACTATGTTGAAAATCTGGGGTCAGAAATAATAAAAATTGCCAAAGTTATGGCCATTCATTGCAATTTCGCTACACCCGCTCATAACTTCAGAAATGTTAAATATTTTTACCCCAGATTTTCAACATACTTGTAGCCTTCTGATTACCCCACCTCATGTATGTCACAGCTGTCAATTCTCAAATCCTGTCCAAAACATGTTTTTGCACCTGTGGTGTGGAATGGCATTGCAGTTGCACAGAATTACATTTTGGTGAGGATTCGAAAATTTTCTGTACTAGGTACATGAGGTGGGGCGATAAGGTGGCTATGCTGACAATTTGGTCACTGTTGTCCTATAATGGAAGCACAGGGCCCAGAAGGCCCTGTGCTTCCATATATATGTGTGTGTGTATATATATATATATTATATATATACATATATATTTTTTTTATTTATTATTAAGTCTTGGATTACAATACATTTGAGCAGAAAACATCTCTTTTATCAAGGTTCCACATCGGAGGGGAAGGGTAACAAAACAAACAAAGATAAAACATTACAATGGTTGCAATACTGAAGCAATTTAATGAAAGTACCCATACAATGTAATAAGTAAATCAACATATCATGGGATAAATAAAAGGTTAACCCAAGAGAGGAGGCAGCCTAGAAGGCCTTGTCAAAGCAACAGAGTTAGAAACCTTAACCTCCCAGTGCTCCCAGGTCACCCCTGAAAACAGGCACTTGTGCCTAGTGGGCCTTACCCGGTTACTAAAGACTAAAATAATTAATAAAGAAAAATAAAGAAAAGTGCATAGGAAGGTATAGAGTGAGGAAAGAAAGCAGAGGAAGCAAGTAGGGGGTGAGTAAAGAGGGAAGTGGAGGGGAAGGGGCGACTTGCAAGGAGGGTGGATGTGGGAAACAAGCTTGTGTGAATGGGAAAGTAAAGTGTAATGGAGTGCGAGAGAACATAGCCACAGTTAGGTGACGCAGTCACAGTTTCTGTTATCCAAGAGATGCTGCCTAAGCATTATTTTGAAAGTGCCAGATTTGGAACTGATAAAATTTCACTGTTCAGGGCATTATACCAAAGTGGTGCACAATAAGAAAAGAACCATTGCCCTTGGGAGGTCCAACATCTATGAACAAGGAAAATTTGATTTACTGAGCTTCAGGTACACTGGGAGCTGGAATAGGGACTAAAAAGCTATTCAACACCAGGGGGTGTGAGCCTGATAAGTACTTTTTTTGCTACCAAGCAGGTCTGGTATTGAATCCTACCATCCAGTGGGAGCCAGCCAGACTGGGCATACAGATCACAGGTGTGCATAAGACAGGCTGCACCAGCGAGCAGTCTGCAGGCTTTATCAAGCACCACTGATATCCTACAGCGGGCCTTGGTGGAGGCTGAGCCGTAGATGATAAGCCCGTAATCAATAATTGAGATGATGGAGTTGTGAATTGCTAGTCTTAGGGCATTAGGCATCAGACTGCGATTATGTCTAGGTAGTAGTCCAGTTCTCATATTGACAGCCCTGGTGATGTTGTCAACATGTTGGAAATAGGATAGGGAACTGTCTACAGTGACCCCAATGTATTTAAAGAGCAACTAACACCATCTGGCCAAAAGTGCTACATTGCAGAATTAAAATAAAAATACCCACAGTAAATCTCATACCAACAACTAGATTTATACATTACTTCATTTTAAAGTTATGAGCTATTTTGTAACCCTGATTTCACTACCTGTTCAAAAAAGCCTGTTTCAGTGAAGAGCTGCTACCTCACAGTCTAGTATTCCCTGTCAGCAAGCTTATAGGACCAGTTTCTCCAAAGTTGTAAAGTTCATGTGCAATGGTTTTCACAACTAAAACAGGCAGTACCAGTCAGTAAACATTGTTTTAAAAACTACAGTGGTAGTCACAGAAAAGTTTTGCAGTACTGAGAAATACCTAGGTATACTGAGGCAGAATGAGGCAGGATCTCATTACAGTCAATGCAAATTACTTCAGTGGTACCTCAAGATACCTCGAGGTAGGAAACTTTTCGATAACTACCATGCATGTGTATGTGTTTCAGGTTTTATAACAAAGCTGGCAATATTTCGTTTGGGTGCCTTATTGTTGTGGTCCTTTTTTCCAGGGTTGCTGGATGCTGGGTCATAGCACAGTGTTTGTGAGGTTTGCGCACTGAAAAAGTTTCTGATGTGGTGAAAAGCTGAGATCATTCACACCTATCATTCAATTGAGCCGATTTCTAAGAATGGCACTTTAAAACAATTATTCCATCTCCTTTGCAATGGGGGTGGGAGAGGTAATACGTTTTGAAAAGTGGTGAGGAAGGATAGGGAGAAAAGGATAGCATTTAGGAAGTATAAGGAGGCATAGAAGAAGCAGGACAGAGAACTGTATCAGTTAAAGCAGAAGGAAGTGGGGAAGGCAGTCAGAATAACAGAGGCCCAAACCAAGGAAAAGATAGCCAACTCAGTTAAGAAAGGGGATGGAACCTTTCATAGGTACATTAGGGAGTGAAGAAAGACCAGGGGAGGGATAGTGAGGCTTAATAAAGGGGAGGGGGTTGGGCAGAGGGTGACAGTGACAAAGCAGAGATATTGAACAAACATTTCTGCTGTTTACAAAAGAAGAGGAGGGGGAGGTACCTAAACCAAATAATAGAAGCACACTGGATAGGGGGGTCAATGGCAGCCCATTCACAGAAGAAAAGGTTCTGAAACAACTCCTAAAACTGAAGGTGGACAAAGCAATAGGGCCTGATGGGATTCACCCCAGAATTCTAAAAGAACTAAGGGGAGAACTAGTGGCACCATTCACTACCCTTTTTAACAAATCATGGGATGATGGTGTGGTACCTGAGGACTGGAGGAGGGCAAATGTGATTCCCCATCACAAAAGTGGGAACAAGGCAGAGGAAGGAAACTACAGACCTGTTAGTTTGACCTCAGTGGAAGGGAAAATGATGGAATCACTTCTGAAAGAAAACATTGTTGCGTACCTAGAGGTCAGCAGGGCACAGGACCCAAGGCAGCATGGATTCACAGCGGGAAGGTCATGTCAGATGAATCTAATAGATTTCTTTGACTAGGTGATCAAAGTAGTAGACCAGGAAGGGGCTGCGGACATGGCCTACCTGGACTTTAGCAAGGCATGTCACACAATCCCGCAGGGTTCAGTATTGAGACTGATCCTCTTTAATGTCTTTATAGGTGACATTGCAGAGGGACTGGAAAGAAAAGTATGTCTCTTTGCAGACGACACAAAGATCTGCAGCAGAGTTGATATACAAGGAGGGGTGGAAAGAATGAAAAGGGACTTGTCAAGGTTGGATGAATGGTTAAAAGTATGGCAGCTTAGATTCAATGCTAAGAAGTGCAAGGTCATGCACCTGGGAAACAAAAACCCAAGGGAAGAGTACACAATGGGGGGGAGGTATTAACGACAACAAAAATGGAAAAGGATCTAAAGGTAGTCATATCAGATGACCTAAAGGTAGGCAAGCAATGTGAGAAGGCAGTAAGGAGGGCTGGGGGGATACTGGGATGCATAGGGAGAGGCATCACCAGTAGAAAACAGGAAGTCATTATCCCTCTGTACAGACAGTTGATGAGACCCCATCTGAAGTACTGCATGCAGTTCTGGAGACCCCATTTCCACAAGGACACAGACAGGATAGAGGCAGTCCAGAGGAGGGCAACTAAAATGTACAGGGGCTGCACTAGAAGCCATCTGAAGAGAGACTAAAAGAGCTTAATATGTAAACCCTTGAGGAAAGGAGGGAAGGGGGAACATGATAGAAACTTTCAAGTACTATCTACTCAAGGTTCCCTGCACACACCAATCCAAAAAGGAACGCCACAGCATTTGCATGCAAAATTCAATTTATTATTTTAAAATGGCAATCAATGCAGACAAACACCTAACAAGTTTCGAACCTACAACTGCTCTTCTTCAGAGGTTAAAAAATCCTAATTAGTAAACCACCACTTATACAGGGTTCCTATGACATGCGATCAACAAACCACCCATCAATCTAACACACAGTGATTAATTTAAAATACCACTTGTTTAAAGCCACAATCATTAGAGGTCACAATTCTATACCAATGACCCTGATTTTAAGATCATTGAATATAACCCAAAATCAAGTTTATACAAATTGCGTCTTAAACGGAATTTGAATAAAAGAAATATATAAAGAAAAAATATATGTACATCAAATGATAAAACGAGAGGAGGAGGGAAGGAACGGAAGGGAAAAGGGAATGGGGGGATTTGTGAGGGAAAATAACACTTTGCTTCCTGCAACGTACACCATCAACATATTTCATAAATGCATATTACATACAAAAAATATAAATATTACAGGACAACAAACACTCTGTACAATATTGCAAAGCATACTTCAAAAAAGCAGCTCTCACTAAAATAAACAATCTCTATGAATACATAACTAGCATTTCTGGCATCATAAGCATTCATCCACATATAAATATAGGTATAGATATTATAGATACAAAATATACCTTCTTGGATGCAAACACTGTACATAAAAAATAACATGCCATAATACATGTATGCTAATTCTAGCTTTGGAGAGCCAAATTTACTTTGAGAAAGGAGGGTACATTAAAATTGCATGCTCTATGGAGATTTAAAACTTTCAAGTACCTCAAGGGAATCAACAAAGCCCAAGAGGGTAGCATCTTTCAGAAAAGGAGATGTGCAAGAACAAGGGGGCACAATTTTAAGATATAGAGGGGATGACTCAGTGGCAACGTGAGGAAGTTTTTTTTTTCACGGAGAGAGTGATGGATGCATGGAACGGCCTTCCCGAAGAGGTCGTGGGGTCAAAAACAGTGAGGGAATTTAAGAATGCATGCGACAGACATAAAGCAATTCTAGTGGGAGCTAGGAGGAAGTAGGCTGTTGGTAAAACTAGGATCTGCAGCTTATCCAGTAGGTAGGGAAATAGGCAGACTGGGTGGGCCAAGTGGTACTTTTCCGTCGTCAAAGTCTCATGTTTCTATGTTTCTGCTTACTAGAAGTTTCTAATTTAGCCAACACAATGTGTTCTCCCTGTTGAGCTGTTTTGACCTGTAGTCAGGCTCATCTATGTTCTACTCAAAATTAATATGATAATTTTACCAGAGCCAAAACTGGCACCCCTAGTAGGAATTAACACATATAAGGCCCCTATTGAAACATATTGTAAAGCAGACACTGACAAACAGCAGTGAAGTTACCAGCATTACAATACTAGTAGCAATACAACTTCCTAACAGGCACAGTAGGGTAGCTCTCCAAATGGCTTCAGCAGCCTGGAAACATGCTGACTTAGCATTCAGCAACCCTTGATAAATGGACCACAAAAAGCATTTTAAAGTACAATGTTGTCAACTTTGTTACAAAACCTGAAACATATATAGTTTTTATAGAGATGTTTTTTGAATGGTGCTGCCTGTTTTACTTTAGACAACTATTGCACATGATCTTTAAAACTTTGGAGAAACAGGTCCTATAAGCTTGCTGACAGGAAATACTAGACTGTGAAGCCCTAAGATGACATCATCAGCAGCTTTTCACTGAAACAGGCTGTTTTGAACAGGTAGTGAAATCAGGGTTACAAAATAGCTCATAACTTTAAAATGAAGTAACGTAGAAATCTAGTTTTTGGTATGAGATTTACTGGGGGTATGCTTATTGGATTCTGCAATGTAGCACTTTTCACATCAACGGCTCTTTAAACTGTTGGATCTGTCCGAGCCAGACTCCATTGCAATTCCTGATGGTGAGAGGGTGGGACTTCTGCTTATTGTGAATACTGTACTGCTGAAAAGCAGGACTTTGTTTTTCTGTTGTAATTCAGAACCAGTTTATGATTACTGAACCACTCTTCCACTTTCTCAGAATTGAGTTGAAGGCGGTGTTCTAGGAGCTTAGGGTCATGATGACTTGAGTAAATGACAGCATCGTCCACATAGAGGAGTATTTGCTGATGACAGGAATCGGGGAGATTGTTTAAAAAGAGACTAAATAGAAGGGGTCCCAAGACTGAACCCTGCGGCACTCCAGAGCAGACTGGTAGTCATTCAGAGATGACACTGGTGATCTCCCTTGTTGCAAGGGATCTTCCACATAACTTTTAAACCAGAGCATTGTATCCTTGGATAGCCAACGGAGGACAGTTGTTTGAGTAGTAGGGTGTGGTTAACAGTAGCAAAGGGTTTCATTAGGTCAGTGAAAGCCATGCCCACTAAGTTGCTTTGATCTAACAATTTGTAGATGAAACTTGTGAATTCCAACAGAGCTGTGGTGGTGCTATGCCCTTTTCTGAATCCATGCTGCTGCAGGCATTGGATTGAATTCTTTTCCAGGTAATCCACCAACCTGTCCGCAACTATGTGCTCCAGTGCTTTGGACAAGGGGGGGGGGGAAGGATGGAGATAGGTCTATAATTAATGTGTAGGGCCCAGTCTCCATTTTTGTGCACCGAGGTTACAAGAGCTGACTTCCAAAGTTGGGGAAATTGTGACAACCTTAAGGATAGGTTCAAAATCTTAGTAATGGGAACTAGAAATTCTCCCATAGTAAGAGCAATTAGTTTGAGGTCAAGGGAGTCTCCGCTGTGTCTTGACTTCCCAAGTACCTTGTGTAGATAGTGCCTAGCCATGTGTAATGGAACCTTTATAAAATAGAAAGGAGGTGGGGGTGGGTTTGCACCATCAGAGTCTAGAGTACTATTGATAGTGGAGTCATCAAAGATGTTTGGGGGAAGGACACTACCCAGATCTGTAAATGTGTTATTGAAAGTATTAGCTATGGTCTCAGGATCCAGGGTCTGAGCTCCATTGATGTTAAGCATAGTAGGCACCGTCTGAGGGTCTTTCCCTGTGATGTTATTTATGTTACTCCAAAAGTTTTTATCATCACCCCAGGAGTTTGTGAGTGCATCCTTGTAATAGTTGTTTTTTCCAGTGCATATCACACAAGTGCATTAATTCCTGGCTTATTTATATTCTTGTATATCAACTTGCTTACCGGAGGCCCTTGCACAGTGTCAGAGGTGATCCCTACATTTCATATGACAAATAAGCTCAGGCATCATCCAGGGGTTGCTGGTACCTTTAACTTTCAACTTTTTAAGGGGACATGTATGTCGCAGGCAGCATTGAAGTGCTTGATAAAGTGATCCAAAGCTATATTAATGTCATGGGTGGTGTCTAGTAGTGTCCAATCCAGCATACAAAGATATGCTTTTAAGGGCTCGAGGTGACCACACCTGAACACGCTAATAAAAACTATTTTTAAGGGGAGCTTGTCGAACTTATTAGTCCAGTCACAGGACATATTAATAGATATTTATATATATACATATTATAGGGAATCGGTCATGCCCCTATAGTTAGGGTTGGGTAGGCAGTTTAATGCTAAACCCCAAATTTTGCACATTAATAACTTTGCAACCGTTCAATGGATTTGCCCAAAATATGGAATGCACTGTACAATGGGGTAGATCTCTTGATATGCCAAGTTGCGTTTTGATCAGATTTGAGGTTTTCATTTTGTGAAAGAGGATTTGCCTCACGATCAAGGATTTTGCCACCTCAAGAATGGGTATTCATGAGGAAAAAATCCCTTTTCATGAGCTGCCATCTTGTTTTCATTTTTTGCCACACATAAAGCATTGTAACTTGCCCCACTGATGTGTTCTGTGGTAATTGAAATATGGGTTTTGTTCAGGGTGATGCACGGTACAAACCCATGGCTTTGGTTTATGTGAGTTTTATGAAAAAAAATGCTATTTTTATTTTAACAATCCTTGTTCATCACTTGCTTCTGATCCTTATTAACAAGGTGATAAAATTCTTGTTCACGAGCTGAGTTCTCAAAATCCTTGATCGCAATTTCCGGACCAGATCGCCCTATTTCGTGAAGAAGGATTAGCTCGCGAACAGGGATTTTGTCAGCTCACAAAAAGGGATCGGCTCGTGAAAGGGGATTTTGACAGCTCGCGAAAAGGATTTTTTCAATCCTTTCACGAGCTGTCCATCCTTTTAAGCAAGCCAGTCCTTGTTCACGAAAGAGTTTTGATAGCTCAAGAAAGGTTAAAAACAATCGCTTTCAGCTAGCTGTCAAAATCCCTCGCATCGTCGAGTTGACAAAATCCATGTTCGTGGAGCCATTGTTCGCTGAGATAGGACCATCTGGTCCATAAATTGTGAACAAGGATTAGCTAGCGAACATGGATTTTGTCAACTCACAAAAAAGGATCAGCTCATGAAAGGGGATTTTAACAGCTAGCGAAAAGGGATTTTTTTTTAAAAATCCATTTTCATGAGCTGTCAAAATCCCCTTTTGTGAGCTGTCAAAATTGCTTTCGCAAGCTAATCCCTTTTTGTGAGCTGTCAAAATCCTTGTTCGTGAGATCAGGACCAGATGGCCAAAATCTCACAATCAAGGAATTTTCATGAACGGGAATTTTGACAGCTCACGAACGGGGATTCACCTCGTGAATGGGGATTTTGACACCTCACGACCGAGGAATTTAAAAACTTTACCACTGAACTGTTAAAAAATGGTTTGGTCTTTTGGCTTGAAACTTGCAGGGTACAAAGGGTGTGTCCCATGGATGTGAATTATGCTGTTTAGGTGCAAACATTTTAACTGGTTCCATAGCTAAGCCATTACAAAATTGAGAAAGTTCCCTTTCGGTGCCTATATCTTGAAAATGCTATGAGATACAGATTTTTTGCTAAATGCAGCTTACACCTTTAGGTACTTTAGGTGTACTATGCACATGTGCAGTTTACCAGTACATGATTACAACTGCAGTGGAATGTTTTCAAAGGTTGCTACAATTACTGAGATATTGCACGATGTGCAGCACAGGGGTTACATGGAATGTGTCTAGGCCTGCGCTATGTTTCTATAATTGTGGGACCTGCGCTCCCACATATGGTTAACATTATACAGTAATGGATGCTGCTGGGCCATTCGTTATGCAATAATGGGAGAGCAGGGCCATGGAGATGACAGCTCATTTCAATGCCTGTGTGCTTATGGGAGTGCAGGGCCTGGAGGGCCCTGTGCTCCCAAAACTATATAAGGGTAAGGTTACACTTTCTCAAAAAGTAAAGAAATTCATTGCAAAAAACTGTGTTAATGCATCACTTAGAGTTAAAGCAACAAAAGTAGGGAAATGAGGCATTAGGATTGACACCTAACACCTCACACCCTACCTCCCCACCCACCACTGCAGATCAACAGGATGGGTGTGCCTTGGGTGTTTGGTTTCAACTCACCCCATTCTCTCTACTGTATCATGTAAACTTTGTTACACATAGAATGGGGTGAGAGTTAGGGCCAACAATCCCAAGGCACACCCTGTCACCTGTTGGTCTGTGTTGGGTTGGGTGGTAGAGTGTCAAACCTAACACCTCATTTCTCTACTTTTGTTACTTTAACCCTAACTGATGCATTAACCAAGTTTTTTGCAATAAAAAAATATACAGATATATATACCACAGGGGTGAGAGCTTTCTCAGTGGAATATTCTGTGTTATTTCCACTGCAGTGAGAATAAATCCTGAAGATGACATTTATCCATACACTGCTGATGTCATCAGAGTGAGGATAACTTCACTGCAGCTTGCACTCTAAAGGAGACCCATACAAAAAAATAGACCTAATGCTCAAATCACTAATAATTAGTTAATTGCTAATTATTCCTCAAGTTTTGCTTTGGTTGATTTTTTCACAAGCAAATGAGTTAGTGGCTAACTCCTCCTAGCTCACCCTACTGCTAACTAATTCTTAACAGTTTCAGCAGTTAGTCATTGACCCATTTCCTAATTAAGAATTAACTAATCCCCATGAATTGAGTATTAGTTTGGCGTTCATTAATTACTAGTTGAGCTTACACAAAAAATAGGCCAAATGCTTAGCTGCCTCAAGTCACTAATAATTACTTAATGTTCAATTATTCCTCAGTTTTGCTTTGGTTGATTTTTTCACATGCAAATGAGTTAGTGGCTAACTCCTCCTAGCTCAACCTACTGCTACTAATTCTTAACAGTTTCAGCAGTTAGTCATTGACCTATTTCCTAATTAAGAATTAACTAATCCCCATGAATTGAGTATTAGTTTGACATTCATTAATTACTAGTTGAGCTTATGTAATAAATAATTCATGATCAATACTCAACTTGTTGAGCATTAGCTGATAAGTAACTGTACACCACATAGTAAGCATAGTTATTAGTTAAGAATAACTAATTTTTAACCAGCTCATTTGTGCAGTGCTGCTAGAAATGACCCAGCTGGGAGTCCAGGTAAGCTGGAGGAGCACATCCACTCCTCACTGAAGGTGCCACACATCTGACTGAGGCACCCTGAGGTACTCTCCACCCCAAAGCCAGAAACTAGTCTCTGTCTGGGTAGGCTCCATCCTCACGTACAGCCCTTGGGGATGGCCTGAATGTTAAACAGGAGGCAGAGGTAAGTTCCAAATGACTATCTGAAATAAACTGCATTTATGCAAGTAAAGACTCCCATACCCAGCTGGAGTCACTTGTTTGTAATTTTGTAGTCCCTTACTAGCACATAGACTGGGTATATGCTCCAAATGTGCCACTAAAAATTCAAGCACTTTATGGTAACTATCAAGCAATCAACTGATAAGTGCTGAGTAAACTGGGATAGTGTTGTAAAAATGCTAATGAAGTGCCTTATAGTTGTTCCTGATATACCTCCAATGGAGTACCTTCTCAGTTGGGACACTCCTGCATTACTCCAGAAAAGCACCTTTAGAGTGTGTTCCAAAAATGTTATTGAAGTGCTCTGGAATTATGGTATATACACTTCAAATCGATACTCGTGACTCTGCAAATGCACCTAAATTGCAATTTAAGTACCTTCTTGAGTAAACTTCAATCTTTCAGTGCAAAATATCCTCACAGTTAGGGCACAATTGTAAATTAAAACTTTCCAGAAGAGACCCGTGTGCCACAATGGGGTGATGGGCCCATCCCTGTGTAGCTTCAGTGCCCTCCCAGAGAACTGAACTAGACAAATCTGGTACTCAGAACACGCTCTTGCCCTCATGTCAGTTTCTCAGTCTCTGACCTGACTAGCCACACAAATCTGCAAGCAGAGTAGGACTAAAAAAGGGGATGGGGTGTGCATTTAATTTTTTTTAATGAGGTTTAGGGAGTCCTGGAAGCCATCACATAGAAGTGTACAAGTACCTTTTTTCAAATTTTAACTGGCAAATACTTTTGCACCTCAGATACTCTGCTATTCATTACTCACTTTTCATATTTCTTTTCAAGCTGACCCCCCCCCCAGTCAGCAGCATGGTGTCAAATAGTGTTTTATCACATAATGACAAAGAAAACCCTAGAGATGCAACATTTCAGTGGGGTCCATCTTCATATAATTTTACAACTAGGATCACTTTCTCAGGGACACACAGTGAGTCAGAGGCTGTGGCTGTGCTTGAATGCAGATATCCTGCTTCACAGTTTCAGAGACAATATTATGATGAAAAGAAGGTCCAACTAATCACAATTCAACACTACATCCCCCTTCCATATCTTAGGACATTTACTTACTGGTGGTGGGGCTTTCTTTAGGAGGCCGCTGGTGTACTTTCATTTCTGCTCATTGAATTAAACACAGTGAAGTCTTCATCTTTCTCAAACATTAACTTTTTCATGATTTCTTGGGAGTTAGATCCTGAATGTGTTCAGAAAAGAAAGGCAAAGATCATATACACTGTTTAGAAATGAAACTGAAGCCCATACTAGACCACATTTTTCTATCATGAAGTTCAACGGACACCGTCCTCAACTCTCTTTGTGTCTTCCTAGAAACTATGAATACTCCCAATACAGCATAGACACTCACGGTGCAGTGGGAGGAAAGGAGGCTATTGTATCATGAGTAAAAGCACTCTTTGGGGGTGTTCCTAATGTTCAAGAAGCATGCAACAAGAGTAGATCAAGGATTGGCAACAAAATGGGAATAAATACACTATTTGCATGCATTTCAGTTAAGCTAAAAAAACCACAGTGGTTAAAACAACCAACAACTTGAGTGAATTGTAGAGAAGGTTAGCAATCATTAAACATATTTTTTCAATTATAAATAATATAATGCAAAAAGGATTGACAAGTGTCCCTTTAACATCAACTCTACACCAAAATGTTTATGTGATGGTCAAACAACAAAACATTTTAATAGTAATTTTACTGTCAACTAATTCTTTTTCCCAGTTAGTCTTATTTCTCCCCCATGCACTGGCAGTCTCCATTATACCGGCCACCCCAGCCAACACCCCCCAGGACTTGCTATCCCTCAGAGGCAGCATGGTCTGGGTCATCAGGTACAGGGTGTATAGGCAGCTGAAGTCATCATGGAGCCAGTGCACAGATTTTCCTAGTATTCCCCCTAAAGTGCAGCATTCCGCCATGCACTGTACACCTGACATCCGCCTCTCCTCTTCCCAACTCTGGTGGTTTCAGCCTGCTTATCCTCAGCCACTGATAGTATCTGGCAAACACTAAACTCTTCTCCACCCCACCCTGAGATGAGCAATCCAGCAGGAACTCATCCTCTTCCCTCTTGCTGACCCTCCAACTCCCAAGATAACACCTGAAACTTGGGTCTTCAGCACTGCAAGTACAGCACCATCACTGCAATGGTGGGCCTGCAAAAATCTAAGATCTGTGAAATGTAATTTGTCTGCACTTCCACATGTGTAGTCGTAGGTCCTGTCATCTTATTTTTTGTGGCTATTTCTGCTCTAATAAACACAGAATCTGTCAGCAGACAATGACCATATGGCCTACCTAGTCTACCCATTTCCCTACTCACTGCTGCAGCCCCAGATCCTATCTGGTGCATTTTTGTAAACTGGTATTTATTGCCCAAGAACCCTCTCAGTCATTCAATAACCCCTAAAAACACCATAATGATGACATTTGGTAGGGGATGGGGCTGCAGGCACTCTGTGGGAATTGCAGTGGGATCGGGGGGGGACACCTAAATATACTTGAATCATCCTTGCTGGCAGGCATACATGTATGGGGCTATTTGCCTAGCATAATCATAATGCTGTTTTAGGGCTAGGGCTGCAGTGCTCAGTAGCCACTTGACTTGCATAAGGAAATTATGGGGTTGTATTTTACGTACCAAACTCTTTATGCAAACCAAAATATGTGATATGTGGCTAAATAGCTTTCTCATGTAGGCACCATCATGTTGTGAGTTGCCTGCCTGGAACTAGCAATCATGTCAGTTGCTCCTAAAATGCAGGCCTTTCCATTTCCATGTGGAAAACAGAAAGCTGGAACATGTAGATAGCTGCAAAAGAAACTGCTGCTTGGTTGGATACCATATGGGGTTCAACAGGCCTGGTCACAGGTGGATTAAGAGCAAGGCTAAGCATACAGTAGCAGTGATACAGTGTATAGTAAAGTACTATTACATAGCAACCCATAGTTTTCAAAATGCTGTTGTACCACAGTTCAAACGTCATGGAATCGATTGACAAATCTGTGTAGAACAGCATTCTAAAACTCTAGAGACATGCACAAGTTAATTTCACTGTGAAAGAGAAATATAAAATAATGCATGGAGAAGTGTGGTTTATGGGATTTTATGCACCTCGAGGTGTGATGCCCATGAAGCCTGGAGGGGTTTCTATGGGCATCACACACTGAGATGGTGTACAAACCTATAGAATCACACTTCTCTAGTTTTATTTTTTCATTTACTGTTTTTTTGGAGTTTTGGTTTAAATTGTCTTTGATGCTTTACAGGGTAACTGCTTACCGCTGACAAGCTTGTCTCATGCTGAGTGACAGACTGTAGCTGCCGTAGAATGTCCAGCACGAGGATAGCTTGTTCGGTGGTTTTCAGGTGATGCTGCAGTACTGTTCTGCCCATAGTTTATGGAGCTCCATAAACAACACATGTGGTTTACGGTTGTTACACTTCACTGGCAGTGGTTTATAACCACTAACCAGTAAATATTAAAACAATAATGCACATATTTCAAATAATAATATACACTATAAAAACACAGGATGAGCAACTTTATGTATAACCAGTGTAGTGTGCTAACTCGTGGTTCTGATTCCCATGGACCACTCGAATTCATCCTCAAAGTCAGAGAGAATCACATGCCTCTGTGGGCAGAACACTGACTGCATAGTTACCCATTCAGTATTTTCTATATGCTGACGGTTACCCAGTTTTGTTGCATATCAATATGCTAGTTTTGTTCTGGGCATCATCTTCCAAACCACTAGCAAGTTGGGAAGAGCTTTTGTTGTAGAAATTTTGGCATGGCTATCACTCCAAACAACACCCCCCAGTTTGACAGTCTTTTCCTGCACTAGACTGATGCTCTTCCTCCCCAACTTGTACACAGGCATTCCTCGCTATACAGTGCCACCCTCTTTCCACTCATCCTATATGGACCACTCCCTGGTTTCTAGTGGCACCTTCTTCCCACCCATGCAAAGTCTTTTGTTGTCTAGTGGCATTTGTCTGGCTTTCCCAATATTGTATCATTCTCTGGGGCCCGGTGGCCCCAACCTCCATCTCTATGATAAACACTATAGTGCATGGTGGAGCGTCATCGTGTATGGAGAGCTATACACTGTGGAATGGTCTGGCATGGAGACAGGGACTCCGTTAAGCCACAGAAGGGCAAAAGTATTAGATATCAGGAGGGCATCTTTCAATGAAATGTGTAGATGTTTAAGAGCAGCCCTGGTAATAGAGGGGGTGGAGAAACAGTGGGGGAGACTAAAAGGAGTCATTATGGAGGTAACTAACCAATGCATTAGGATAGTGGCCAAAGGAAAAAGAAGAAAGAAACCACTATAGTTCTCTAAAGAGGTGGAGACTAAGCAAGGGCTAAAAGAGCAAGTTTCAGGAAGCATAAGGGAATCCAAAGGAGTGAGGAGTACAGGGATGAACCTGAATGTCTAAGAGAAGCAGGGAAGGCTGTAGGAAAGCTAAGGCACAGACAGAGTTTAGCACAGAGTCAGAAAAAGGGACAAGACATTCCACAGGTACATAAACAAAATGAAGGGTGGATTGGAGGCTCAAAGGGGAGGAGGGACAGTGAAAGGGGAGGATGGTAGCAGAGATTAACAAATACTCTGTTCAGTATGCACTGAGGAGGGAGGGTCAAGGACCACAGTTAGGAGCAGAGGTATTTGGGGAGAAGTGGACACCAGTCCATTCACAGTGGAGAGAGTTCTGGAGGAACTCACAAAGCTGAAGGTGATAAAGCCATGGGATCAAATGACACACCCTGAAGATATTATGGGAGCTGCACAGGAACTAGCAGCGCCTCTGGCCACCCTTTTTCAGAGTCACTCAACACAGGTGTGGTTCCAGAGGACTGGAGGAGGGTGCATGTAGTCTCACTGCACAAAAGTAGCAGTAGGGTGGAAGCAGAGAACTACAGGTGAGTCAGCCTCACTTCAGTGGTGGGGAAGATCATGGAGGCACTGCTGAAAGAAAGGACAGTGACACACCTGGAATCCACTTGTGCCTAGGATCTAAGGCAGTAAGGATTCACATCAGGAAAGTCTTGTCAAATGAATCTGATAGATTTTTTTTTATTGGGTGACTAGGAAATTGAGTCAGGGAAGGGCCATAGACGTCACCTACCTAGATTTCAGCAAAGCCTTCAATACCGTCCCACACAGAAAGTTAGTTATCAAAGATGCAGCCTGGCATACATAAGGTGACACTGGGTTAGAAACTGACTGACAAACAGAAGGCAAAGGGCGGTGGTAAATGAGATCCAATCCGGGGAGAGGGTGACAAGTGCGATACCATATGTATCTGTTTTGGGACCAGCCATGTTCAATGTCTTATTAGTGACATTGCAGAGGGCTGGAAGGAAAGGTCTGCCTATCAGCAGATGACACCAAGATCTGCAACAGGGTGGATACTCAGAAAAGGCGAAAATGAGAGAGACCTGGAGAAGCTTGAAAGATGGTCAGAGGTGCCAACTGAGGTTCAGTGGAAAAGTGCAAGATAATGCTCTGGGTAGGGGAACCCCAGGAGAGCTAATAGATGGGGAGGTGTTGTCAGCTAAAGAGAAAGGGACCTAGAGGTTATCATATTTAATGCCCTTAAGGTGCCAAAGTGGTGTGCAAAGGCTGCAAGAAGGTCCAGTGGCATGCTGGGGTACATAAGCAGGAGGTATTACTAGTAGGAGGTGGGGGTGATGCCATTGTATAAAACACTGGTAAGGCCTCACTTGAAAAACTGCATGCAGTACTAGAGACCACATATGCATAAGGACATTAACTAGGTGGAGGCTATCCAGAGAAATATGGCAAAGATGGTGCATGGTTTGCATCACAAAACATATGAGGATAGACAAAGAGACCCCAATATGTACTCACTGGAGGAAAGGAGGGTATACCATCAGTACAGCAACAGAATATGGGCACCAGGCAAAACGGGCGACTCAGTATTGCGAAGAGATCTTGGGCTACCCTGCAAGGGTAGCAACTGTACACAAACATGAGGGTAGTGGACTGTGCAGTGAAGGGGGATAGTGAGGGAAGAGGACAATAAGGGGTTTTGAGAGACGGGTGGTCTTGCCACCTCCTCGAGCTAGCCTTGTGGGTGTGGGTGGATAACTCGGCAGCAGTTCAGGTTCTGGACCCGTGTATAACTTCTGCTGCTGCCTGTGGCACTTAATTTTGTGCGATATGGAATTTTGCCCCTTAGTCTTGACATGCACCCTCTGGAGTTGATAATCTAAATTAGAGGGGTGCAGGGCACAGCCTCCACACTTTTTACCCTTTTTGTGACATTTAAGTTTTTGGTTTCCTAAATTTGTATATGATGCATATAATACTTACAATAAAGAAAATAAAACTAAAATTTGCATTTATGATATGTTTCTTTGAATTTAAAGCAGTGTACCATGTGAAAAAAGAGCTTTTTTGAAGGTTTATTCCCTGTCCTCTGCTAAGCATGTACCTGGAACTCTTTCCCGTAAGTATTGTACTATCACCCTGTAATTTGTTCAGTTATCCTATGTTTTTATTTACATTTCTGCTGTCTGATGCAGTGACAGCAGTAATACTAGATAGCAGCCGCCATATTTTCTGTGGCACTACAACAGTCGTAACAGATCACTTTCTGATTAGGTAGTACTGCTGCTTTAAAATGTACAATAATTAAAAGTACTGCCTAACAGAAGATAAATACCAACTAGTATGCATCTGAGTAAAAGACTCAAAGGGAAACTCCTATGAAATTAGAAAGACCCACCTTATATATAATGGCTGGAAGAGCTCCGGGTTCATATTTCGACACTTCTGATGGCTTCCAAGAAGGTTATGTTAACGAGGGCTGCAAACTCTGCCATTTGTTGGTAGCCCTCATTAGCATAACCTTGTGGTGGAAGCCATCTGAAAACGGAATATCCATCAAGGTCTCTGCAGCCATTATAGATGGAGCAGGTCTTTCTAATTAAAACCACCAGGCAGCAGGTAAATAAAATAATTTGTTTTATGTTAAAAACCCTAATCAGGCATTTCTACAGCAGCTGCTGCACTTAGGGGCAGTACAGGAGTTTCCCTTTAAGAAAATTCTCACTCAGAAAAAAAAAAAACAGAGAGACTAATGTCTTAATCTATCATTTTGATATTTAAATAAGTTAACTGTAATTCTCAAAATTTTGCTTACTATTTATTCTGGGTGTACAACATGGCAATATTTTATAGCGAAGTACAAGGAGTACAGTTACAACTTTGAAACTCTAGAAACTGCCGCCCAATTTAAACAATGTTACCTGATGAAGTGAGCTTCTCCTGGTCTGTTATTGTCTTGGAAGCTGTCAAAGGACACGAGGTGAAGCAAAGGCCCTACCCTTTTCCAAGGTCAGTAACTCCAGAAGATGCCCTACACTTCACAGGGTAATATTGCTATTGTAAAAATGTTTGGAAACTCAGCTTTTGGTGCATTTTAAACAGTGTGAGTGACTGAGTGCTTAGACTATTTGTTTACATTAGCAGACTCCTTCGTGAAGTTGCCTTTCTCTAGAGCTAGTTAGTGCATTAAGACATTCAGCCCAATGCTCTAGGTATACGATGAGGATTATTTCACCTCTTTGGTTGTTAAATGGCAAGGCAAGTTTTATTTAGAGATGCCAATCTCGAGGCTCTGGGTAGCCATACAACAATCAAAATAGATACAAAACAACATAATAATAGAACATTTATATACATATATCAAACAGTTAAAACAGAATTTACTACCTCGACAGCAACTAAAATCAGAATAGGTAGAAACTAATTAACATCCATTTCTAAAGATGTGTAGGGACTATAAAAATAGTCCGGGAAGGCCTGATTATACAAGAAGGCCTTGAGGTTGGCCCTAAATACCTCCACAGAAGGGGACTCGCTGAAGGCTAAAGAAAGTGAATTCCACAGGACTGGGGCGGCGACACTAAATGCTCTGTCGCCAGCAGTTTTTGACCTCATCCTGGGAATCGTGAGGAGGCCCCTAGAGGAGGAGTGGAGGGAGCGGACCAAGACAGCAGGTGCAAGAAAGGTCCTTCAGGTAGCCAGGGCCCAGGCAGTGTAGGGCCTTAAAGGTGAGCAAACCCACCTAAAAAGAGGACCCTCCACCTAACCGCAGCCAGTGCAGTTCACGGCACTGGAGTGATGTGACACTACTTAGGCTGTCCTGCCAACAGCCTCGCTGCCGCATTCTGCACCAGCTGCAGTCGGCGCAGGGTACCCCCAGAAACCCCAAGATAGAGTGCATTACAGTAGTGAAGCCTGGACGTCACGAAGGTACGCACCAAAGTGGGGAGGTCCAGTGGCAGAACTAGGGGCTTTATCCTGGCGATATTCCTCAGATGATAAAAACTGGTACGGACAACGGATGCCACCTGAAACTCAAGTGTCAATCTGCTGTGAAGAATAACACCCAGATCACGCACCCTAGAGAGGCCTTCAATGGTATAGAGCCAAGACAGTCTCTGTCTCTGCACCAGAGCCAACCTATCACGCCCTCTGTCGACTCCACCACCAGTACCTCTGTCTTACTGGGGCTGGGGCCGCAACCAGCCGGAGTGCCACCCAGTCACCGATCTCAGCAAGGCAGCTGTTACACTTCTATTGCACAAGACCTTCCAGGGCAAGGAAAGATACAGCTGGGTATCATCAGCATAGCAGTGAAAACCCAGACTGTACTTCCTAATGAGCTCTGCTAGCAGCATATACATGGCAAACAACATCGGCAACAAGACTGAACCCTGGGGACTCTATATGACAGGTGAACAGGCAGGAGGAGAAATTCTCATCACTACCCTCTGCCTCCTGTTAGATAGAAAAACTCAAACCAGTAGATGACAGTACCGCAGCACGCAGAATCTCTTAGGCGGTCAAGTAACACTGATCGTCCACCATGTCAAATGCTGAAGAGAGATCGAGGAGAACAAGAATTGTCCCCTTCCTTCTATCTCTAGCCCTAAGGAGGTCATTATGCACCCAAACTAGCACAGTTTCTGTACTATGCCTCACACAAAACCCAGACTGGAGCAGCTTGTAAAGATCATTGGGCCACAAGATGCTCCTCAAGCTGAAGCGCCACCACCTTCTCCACAATCTTACCCAAAAATGGGAGATTGGAGATAGGACGGTAATTTGCCTTGACATCAGGGTCCAACGATGTTTTTTACAAAGGGGTTTCACCAATGCCTCCTTCAAGACATCGGGGAAAACCCCCTCCAACAAGGAACACCGGACAGTCAAGGCAAACACCAGGCTAACGGAGTCAACACATCTCATTAAGAAACGAGTTGGAACCAGCTCCAGTTCACAAAAGGTGTGCTGAAGCTTGGAGGCAATCTCACTGACCTCAGCCACCTCCACCACTCTAAACTCACCCCAACCAGGCAGAGTGCTCTCCGGTCACCCATGGCAGCCACTGTCAGCCAAAGTCTGGTCCACTGCATGATGGCAGACACTCTGTCCAAGAAGAACTGAGCAAACTCCTCGCACAATGCGCTCGAAAAGGCTACCTTCAGCTGTAGACAGGAAGGAAGAAGAAGCCTGTCCACAGTCTGAAAGAGCATGTTGGTTGGTTCCTCCGGCAGCAATCACCCTGGATAGGAATTTGCTTCTTCACGGTTGATTGCTCCCTCATGCACTGTAGTGCACATGCAGGCCAGTTTGTCTACTCAGGCGGACTACTGCTAGCAGTGCTCTAATCTCCAACCCAAAGTCTTCATTACCTTGAGCTCCCCATCATACCAAGGAGACCTCAAGTGAGAAGACCTTGGCTGTACATAGGCTGGTGCGAGGGAGTCAAGTGCACCAGACAGTGCCTTATTATAGTCATCCACTGCCATGCGCACACCCCCAACACATGCACTGTCCACACTAGATAGGTCAGCCACCACCAAAAAACCCTCAGGGGTCAACCCCCTCAAAGGGCGATAGCTGACCATCTTTGCAGAAGGAGGGCTATCAAGGGGGTCCCGAACCAGAATCTCACATTTTGCAATGATCGGACCAAACTGACCGATCAATGCTGAGACTATTTATCTCTAGCCACAATGAGAACACCAGATCCGACATGTGGCCACCCTGATGAGTCACAGAGAAAACTCCTTGAGCTAAGTCCAGAGATGATATCATCTGAGGAAGTTGTAACCAAGAGAGAAAATTCATCTCAGGCTCAAACACTGAAGTCCCCCAGCACTAAACATCTGGGGGCCTCCAATGTTTCCGACGATGAAATCGGCCATCTCTTGCAACAAATCTCCCACCACCGCAGAAGGCCGGTAAATCAGGAGAATCAGGCAACCTGCACCCGGAACCCTATTGATGGCCACACATTCAAATGAATGTGTGTTGCTCAGCGTGCAGGGTGACGACTTGCCTTGGCCTTTTGTCTTTAAACTTCAGAGTTCCACAACCTCCCCCAACCCTCTGTCCCCTATAAACGCATGGCTCTGCCCAATATTTCTAAAGAAGTGACTATGTCCTATTGGGTATTGCTTTCCAATTCAAAGAAATGGAATGAAAGTCTGTGAACCATGCTTAGTTTAAATATATGCTGTAATTTTTATTTTTATTATCCTTAAATGTTCCTCACTAGTAATGAAGCTTTACAACTGCAGTGTAGGCAGGGGAACTGATGTTTTGGCAGCTGAGAGCTCACAATGAGGTGGTGCCAAAGTATCTTCTATGAAGTGCCCAACTGCATTGTGTGGCCTCAGCTGCCCCAGACAACAGTTCCTCACCAGTGATAAGCACTGCAATGTAAACAAAGCTTTGGGGAGGGAGTTTGAAGAACTGTTGACGCCTCAAAACTTTAAAAACATACTGTTTGGGTACAATTCAGCTTGCATTCTGTATATATTCTATAGAGTTCTTCCTGGTTCATTGATTATTACTGAGAACATTTGCATGAAGATGTGATCTTTATTTCAGAGTTCATCTACTTCATAACTGGTTCTCACTAAGTCATTAATTTCGTTGGACATAAACTGCTGTCATGGGAGAAACTGTGATGTCAAATCTGCAGTAAAGGACTCGGTAGGGAGAAAGCAGCAGGAATAGATGAATCTCAGGAGCAAAGATTCTGTTGTCATGCAGCTGACCTCAGTAATAAATAGTGTGGAGGAAAATACAGAATGAATGTAATACAATCTGAACTATGTCTAAATATAGTTGTTTTTAAGTTCTACTGAAGGTGTCAGCTGCTCTTTAAAGGGTAACAAATAAAAAACTAAATTCCAGTACTTTCCTATGGTTCCCAGGCTCTCCTTTCCATTTCTTTGAGTTGAAAAGCAGTGGCCAATAGGAGATAGCTAAAACAAAGTAAGCAACCCATAACAGATTGTGGTGAATAACATGCGAACATACAAAGAAGCCAGCAGAAGAAAGCCATTTGGTCTGTCAACGTCTGCTCGTAGACAGTAGGGTCCACAGCTTGAGCTAATGTCGCTGCCCTCCTCCCCACCCTCCCATCCCCTCACCCATGATCCTTACCTTTCCCCAGCCTCTCCCAGCCTCTCTTCGAGTTGCCCACTGTCTTCAACTCAGATGACCTCTTCCAGCAGTGTATTCCAAGTGTCCACCACCCTCTCTGTAGAAGTGCTTGCTGACCTCCTCACACCTCCCATCCTCCAGCTTGAAACTGTGCCCCTCTCGTGTTATGGTTGCCACTCAGATTAAAGAAACCTTCCTTATCAACCTTGTTTATCCCTTTCAAGTACCTGAAGGCTCCAGTAATGTCCCTCTTTCTCTCCCTGTCTCTCCAGGGAGTAGCATGTTCAGTGCCTTAACCTCTCCTTGTATGCCTCACCCCACTGACTGGCTATCATCTTGCAGCCTCCTGGACCTTTCTCCAACAGGTTAATGTCCTTTTTGAGGTGTGGGCACCAGTACTGAACTCCATACTCTAGATGTGGCCTTACCAGTGACCTGTACAAGGACAGTACAACCTCCTCTCTCCTACTACTGATCCCCCTAGCTATGCATCCCAGCATCTTGTTTGCCTTTGCTGCTGCTTTCTTGCACTGTGTGGAGAGTTTCAGGTCACTAGTGATCATCACTCCCAGGTACTTCTTCTTCTTCTCGGATGCAGATACTCAGACTCCACCCAGGTAGTACTCTGTCCTGGGATTCTTGGTTCCAAGATGCATAACTTTGCATTTATAGGCATTAAAGCAAGCTGCCAGGTCCTGGACCACCTCCCCAGCTTTTTCAGATCTTCCTGGAGGTCCAATATCCCTTCAGCTGTGTCCACTCTCCCACAGAGTTTGGTGTCATCTGTGAATAGGCACATATTGCCCTTAATGCTATCCCCATTGTCACTGATGAAGACACTGAACAACACTAGCCCTGCACCGAACCCTGTGGGACCCCACTGGTTCTCTCTAGTGCTATGCATAACTCTCCCCCCACAACCACCCTCTGGGTTCTGTCCTCAGCCTGTTTTCCATCCATCTAGCCATCTTTTCCCAACTGCAAGATCCACCAACTTCCTGATCAACTTTTGTGGGCATGAGTCAAAGACCTGCTGAAATTAAACAGAGATGTCTACCGTTTGGCCCCTACCACTGTCTTAGTGACACAACAAGAAGTCAATCAGATTTGTCTGACAAGATCTCTCCATGAATCCATGCTGCCTCTCATCCTGGAGACCATGCTCCTAGATATTCCACTAACCCTTCCTTTAGAATGGTCTTCATAAGCTTGCACACATGAGAATTGGGGCACTAATCGCATGCCCTGGGTGCACTATAAGGCATGATGGGCAGTTTGAGTGCTCTCCAACCACCCGTGAACTGCAATAAATTTCCTTCATTCATGATGGTGGAATAGAAAGAACAGTTTAGAATGTCAAACCCGCATCACCAACCACCTAGCAAATGAAAGCTCTACAGTTGCACCATTACAGGTTAACATCCTAGCACAGATAAGAGATCTCTATCGGGTTCCTTTGGAGCCTGGGATAATTGGGTCTCAGGAGATATCCAGTTGTACCTGTAAAAAACAAAACAGCAATGGGATCATAAAGGATCTGCAGCTGTTTATGAAATAACAATGACATACAATGTACGATAAACAAAAAACAATTCTTATCTGACACATATGGTCAGTGTCCTCCTTCATCCAGTCAGCATCCTGTCAGACTTGTGGACATATAAGGGAAAATGGGTCACTATGAAGAATAAAAATACTGATCAGCTCGGTCAACTGGGAAGGACTTATAATGGTTAAAAAAAGTGGGTTGTGTGTTGAGGGGGGTACAGACTGGTACCTCACCATCGACCTGGGTTTTAGAATGGACTCTGTCACTCAGGGGCCATCATGAAGGAAAGTCAGAGCCCCTAGAACTGATTTTCTAGGGGTGGGGTGGCATTGTACCCAGCAATCGACTGACACAGGGCAGGACGAAGACACCAGCTGTTATCCTTCTTGCACCATTGACAGGGCTCTGGACTGCCAAACTGGTAAAGCATCTTGGGTTGCCATGGCTAATGAGAAGAATGACCTTCCCTCTGCCTTCCCCCACAGAGGAGTGGCTGACCAAGGTCCAAATTTGAGTCCATGGGATGGTGGTAGATGTGGTTAGGTGTGGTGGCAGTATGGCACTTCCAGGTGCAGGGCCTGCTCAACTGTGGTTCATACTGGCAGCTGCTATTTTTCCCCAGTTTTCATGCTGGCCCACCATCGCGCGACAGTACATAGTCTTGTCAGACCTCACCATAGTGCGCAGAGCCATGTATTTTGAACCCATCAGTCCACCACCAGAAAAAATGAGAAGAGCCAGCTTCTCCACTGCTTTCACTATACATGGGCATTCTATTCACCACACCCAAGTGAAAACAACAGACTCTTCCATCGTGCCAACATGAGTAGCTCAACAGCCTCACCAGCATGGTCAGCCTCCTCTCCTCCAATAAAGCTAACAGCCTGCTTTCTTAACCCCACAGTCTCCCTCCCAACAATGCCTCCCTTTACAGCACAGCCAGTTACCCCAACCATGATTGCGAGCCCAGGGTTTTATTTAACTCTAAAACTGATTAGCATTTTGCTATAAAGTGCTAAAACATTGTGAAAATGTAGCACCTGCCTCACTGTAAGTTTAACATAATACACTTTAGAAAACCTATATAAATACTTTCTGAACAGTTAGTATTGTCCCAAGAAAAAATTGCTAATCAATTATTTAAAACCCTGCAGCCCCCTTGTCACTCACATTACACTCCCCTTTTCCCATACATGTGCTTGCCCAGGTCACTACATCCTGTCACATCCATGGACAACATCCAACCTCACAGCTGGCTATCCTCCCCTTCAGATATGGACTGCATCCCATAACACCGCCAGGACCACCTTACTGACCACATATCCAGAGTCCACACCCTTCCATTAGCACAGTGCTCCTTACTGGCATACTGCACAAGATCAACATCATTCAGCCTGCTCTCCTCCAAGCATAGACCAAACCCCCACCACAGCACAATAATCTAGCTGCCCCCACCCAAAATCAGTCCCATGTATCCATGTCCAAATCAGCTGTACTACCAACCATAGTGAATCACCTTGCTGTACATTACCCCCCCAACCACCACCACCAAGAGCATCACACTGGTGGTATTCTAACACTTCATAGAACTTTTGTCTCACATTCTGGAACACTTGCCTGTGCAACTGAATGTAGTAGGCAGGCAGTAATCTTCCTCAAAGTTCCTTGCCCATTAGATCCTGCCCAATATGTAGGCAGAAAATGCTGAAAGACATAAGATAAAAGTGTTGCACTATGGCTGGCAGCAGTCCAGAATTATAGCCCCAAGTGTCGACACCCAACACAAATATAAACAAACTGGCCAGATGAATTCTCACCTCTCACACTTCACAATATAATATATTACATATTATATAGGGAGCCCTGGCAAAGAAAACTTCTGTCAGGCTTTCCTTTTAAGTATTTGTTTACAGTTTTATGTCCAGGGCCATACTGCAGATGTGATTTTCAAAAAATTACCCTGCAAGATTTGTTTCCACTTTGTACGCAGCATCACAAGTCTTACCTCTGTCTCATTAATTCCAATGCTAACAACACAATCTAGCAGACAAACGGTAAAGTTTACAATTTTTTCAAAGTTCAAACTGCTACATGTTTTAAAAGGAAAACTGTCAGTAAATGAGAATGATCTACTTTTTAATGTGTGTCGGCAGTGTTGCAGGCAGGTATGGCAAAGCAGGGTTGTAGTGGCCTGGTATTTTTGTAAACAAGAAGTCTCTTGTACACTCTAGAGTTTGTTTTCTCAGCTGATCAGCTGTGATTGTTCGGAGGTCTTCGCTTATAATACACTGCTTGTTTTGTTTTTTTTAAATCGGTTGATTGGTAAAGTTTTTATTAATAAAATAAATAAATATGCAGTCTGCCATCCATTTGAGCTTGAAGCAGTCCTTTTCACTGTGTCATCACAGCAAGTCTTCTATGGTGTCACACTAAATAATGTCCCATGTTGCACAACTACTGCAAATATGTGCTTCCACCTGTCAGTAAATGGGGGACAGAAAAAAGTGACACACATTCATTCCAATGTGTAGTGCAAAGTGTCAGAGTGCTGCTCTGTTGGAACAGTTAATGACAGCTTAATGACTTAACACAGAGAATGTTTGAATGAAAAAATACTGGCTATGAAATGGGCATCAGAATTAGGCATCCTGATTTGGTCCATACCTGTGTGATATTCCTTCTTGTGCAAGGAAAAAGGACCAGCAGTACCTGTGGGCACTGATCCTAGTAAAGATGTTAGTTGGAATGTTGGCAAATTGAAAATCAGCCATCTTGTTTTCACCAACTACGAGTGAATTACAAGGCTGTATTTTCGATCTGTCAACATATCTGTAACTGAAATTGAAGACCTCATCATTTAAAAATAAAAAAAATAAAAAGTGCTAGGATAGGGCTCAACGGCTTTCTCGCAACTCCCCCACCTGCATGCTTTGTCTCTCACTCGGACTGTAAGGTCTGTAAATAAACGAGCGAGCGGGCACTCTATACCTCATTCCAAGAACTTCTAGTTGTTTATTAAGATTCAGTGTGGTCACTATGTTGTTTTCCCACAGAAACTATTCTTTTTTTGTTACCTTGGGATTTTCTCTGCAGCAGTCCGATCGCTGATTATCCCTTGGGCTGTAATTCACTTCCTCATCGCATAACAGCTTTTTCCCCGTGTGCTGTAAACAAAAGCAGCTTGTTTTCCCTAGCGCCACGCATTACCATAATGTACAAAAATTATATATTAAAAAACAAAAGAGACAATAGAATTTCTTGTTCGAACTAAATGAAGGATGACTACTGCTAGTTGGGGGGGGGGATGCCCAGACAACTACAGAAATACAAGTAATGATGCCTTTGCAGCTCTAAAGTCCTTAAGTAAAAAAAAAAAAAAGGAAAAACAGGCGGAGGAACTATTTTATGAAAAATTAGGACAAACATGTCATTTTTTTACTATTAAATATTATGCATTTTAGTGATCACATACATCTGTATTTTAGATAACCATTTCATAAGAGCAATAAGACACTCCAGGATGTGCGTTAAACACTTTAACACATGGCTAGGAGGCCGGACACACTCTACCGGTGGCCTCGTGCCTCACCACACCTCCTAGCCATGTGTTAAAGTGTCCAACGCACACCCTGTCGTGTCTATTGCTTACTAAACAAATGATCTGTGTTGTGTTCAGTTTTTTCATCCTCTGTATCACAAGCATGCACTTCCTTATTTAGTTTTTATTTAGAATGTCAGTGCATGGAACCCATTGTACCTCAATCCCAAAGTATTGCCACTTTCAGTATTGATTGGGTCACATACCTGTATTTTCCCTCCAGAAAACATATCACAGACTCACAGATTTAATAATCTGTTTCCATACATCAGCACTGAGTAAATTAACTGATCACCTTGGAATTTCATTTTTCATATTTTTTTTTCCCATTTCATTTCATTTTTATTGGCTAAACTGGAAAGGCATGTGAGCATTGCTGCCTGTTTACACAATCGTCCAGCATCACCTTTGAATTTATTAGCAATTTGTTTTTTTCCAACATTACTGAAGTACTAAATCTAACTCATTGTAATACTACATACCTTCCAAGGGAGGTGTGAAGCTTTGCTAGATCATTTTAGCAAATTTTCTGGAGGAATAGTTTATCTAAATGTTGGGGGTTTGGGGACTGCTATGACCTCAGAAGCTCTGTGGTGCATTTTGGAGCTTATACACACTTATGTGTATGTTGAATTCAGTAAATGTAATTACTGTCCTGCAACACAGCAGTGTCTTTGTGTTTGATGAACACTGATGAATGTTGAGCCAACTTTGTAACTGCCGAGAGCCAGAAATGACTACATTAACATCCATGTAGTGGGCAGTGCAGAGCCCCAGCATGGGATAGGGGATGGTTCTGGGAGCCCACGCAAAGGGGGGACTACAGTTGGTGGTTAAGTAAAAAAAGGGGAGGGTCTATATGAACAGCTGCCAATGGCTCTGCATTAAATTCCTAATACATGAGGGAACAGTATGGTGTTGTCACCATAATTTGATGTGCAGCCATACATCAAGGATTGCAGTCTGCCACTGCTCACTTCCTGCTTTACTCATCTACATAAAGCTTGATGTCACTTCTGCTTGTTTTATTTCTACTCATTCAGGTCACCCTTGTGTAACTCTTTGAGGTTGATTTTTGCTTTAAACCAGTGCGCTATGTCCGTGACATCCTCCCCATTTTCACCAATCATTACCACATTCTTTTGAGTTCTGTGTTTACGGGCTATTGAACCGAAGTCCAAAGTTGCAATACTTCCTGGACCAGTCTTGGAGTTCTGGAAGTTCTAACACTGCAAAGTTGCCTCGACCAGTCTTTCTTTCATTCAAGTTCTTGAGAAACAAGGTAATCCCTCAGGGTGGAGCTATCCTGTTGAATACCACCCTCGCCTGTATGACTAGGGCACAGGTTGAGGGGCCTGAGCCGGTAAACTGGGTGCCACCACCGAAGAGTTGGTTGCTGGCAGCGAGCGTCGGGTATAGCCTTTCAGGACACTGATACCCCTCAAATGGCTTCTTCTGCACTGGTCAGCAGATAAACAATCACTGTTAATGTCAGAATACAATGTTGAACCCAATCTTTGCACACTTACCACCAAGGCTGGTTCAGCTGCACTGGACCTGGAGACCCCCTGTCAAACGGGACCTGCAATAGAACAATACAATGGCAATCAGTATCCCTCCACAAAGGTACACACTTGCCAAGTTAAATGCAGAAAGAACAGAATCTGGTTTATTCAGAGAACATGAACAAGGGTGGGGCAGCAATCTGGCATTTGATTTCCTATCTGATTTAGTCGGGTTAAACATGCATGCACTAAGAGTCCCTCTAGCACAGTTACACACCTGGGTACACAGTTACTCAGGTAGCCTGATGCATTGCCCGGGTAAGCGCACTGCAGTTATGTTGGGCCTTAGAAAAGAAACAAGCAACATGCACTTTAACCCACAATTTATATTCCAGAGCCGGATGGCTCAGTTCATAATGATCAACCAAAATAGATCAGATGACACACAATACATACAAACATACAAATCTACCAGCAGAACAGACCAACTGGTCTATCAAAGTCTGCCCAAGCGTGCAGCTAGCACCCTTGATTGCAGCTGCCCCAGCCTCCTTCCCCACTGTCCCTCCCATACCTGTCATAGCCCCTGCCCTCCAGACCCTTCCTCCTACTTTGTCCCACCTTCTTAAAGCTCGACATGTTACCACCGCTGGCAGTGCATTCCATGTTTAGACACCACCCCTCAGTGAAGTAGTGCCTCCTCATCTCCTCTTAAATCATTCCCTCCATCCTTAGTCCATGCCCCTTGTCTCCTACCTTTCCTCAGTTTAAACACCCTCTCAGTGCTAGGTTTATTTACCCCTCAAGTATTTGAATGTTTCAATCAAATCCCCCATCCCTCTCTCTTCCAGTGTACATATTCAGCTCTGCAGCCTGACTTATAGTCCTTTCCTATCCTCTTTAACATTTGTGTTGCCTGCTTTGTACCCCGTCTAGTAATTTTATATCTCTCTTTAGGTATTGCCTCCAGTATTGCACACAGTACTCCAAATGCGGTCTGACCAAGGATCTGTATAGAGATAGGATCACATCCCTATGCCTAGATGAGAAACCCCTTGCAATACAACCCAGCATCTTGTTTGCCTTAGCCGATGTTTTTCTGCATTGGACAGAATTGTTCATGCTGACTGTTTCCAACACCCCATGGTCCTTCTCCTCCTCAGTGATCCCTAGCCTCACCCCTCCAACCAGGTGTCCCTCCTATGGTTTTTTTGCCCCAAAGTGCATCACCTTACACCTCTTTATGTGGAATCCTAGCTGCCACTTCTTCAACCATGTCTCTAGTCTGGTGAGGTCCTTGTTTCCATCCATCCTCTTTGTCCACCACCGCCCCCATTTTGGTATCATCTGTGAACAGACTGACCCTGCTCCCAACTCCATGTGGCTATATCGGAGATAAAGAGCCCAAATAGCACTAGGCCCAGCACTGAACCCTGTGACACCCCACTTGTCACTGCTCTGGGTGTCGAGAACTCCCCCCCACAACCGCCCTCTGCGTCCTCCCCTGTAACCATTTCTCTATCCAGTTTGTCAGCTTTTTCTCCACCCTCACAGCAGTCAGTTTCCCTCCAGCCTCCATGAGGCACTGTATCAAAGGCCTTGCTGAAGTCCAAGTACAGGACATTTACCACATGACTCCCATCTAGCTCCTTTGTTACTCAGTCATAATTCTCTATTAGGTTTGTTTGACAGGACCTTTCTGAGACAAACCCATATTGCCACCCATCCTGGAGGCCATTAACCTCAAGGAATGCCACCAGCCTCTCCTTCGGTATAGTCTCCATAAGCTTTCCCAATGTGGAAGTGAGACTGACCAACCAATAGTTTCCTGGCTCTTCCCTAGGCCTATTCCTGTGTATGGGCACCATGTGGGCCACCCTCCAGTCCAGAGGCACACACCCTATTTCCAGGGAGGTGTCGAACAGATCTGCCAGTGGCTCAGCCAATACCTCCGCCATCTCCCTCAGCACCCTGGGGTGGATGCCATCAGGACCTGGTGCCTTATCCACCCTTAACACCCTCAGCCCCTCTAGCACTCTATTCCCGATGATCATTTTGCCTGTCACATCCTCCCCCTCTTCATTCACGCCTCCAGTCCATAATGGTAGTGGTCCATCCCTCTCCTTAGTAAAAGCAGAGCAGAAGTATTCATTCAGTATTTCCGCTTTATTCGCTCCCTCTTCCACCCATTACCTCCCCTTTATCCATGTGTTCTTGCACTTCCTTTTCCCTGACATATCTAAAAGGTCCTTCTCCTCCCTTGAGGCCCTCAGCAACCTAATTCCCTAGAGGCCTATGGCTTTTTCACCCACCTGGCCACCTCCTTGGACCAACTCCCATAAAGCCTCCTTATCCGCTTCCTTGCTTGTTCTCCTGTACTTCCAATATACAGCCCTTTTTTCCCTCACGCCCTGCAGCACTTCACTGTTCAGCCAGCGTAGTTTTCTGGCTCTGCCCTTCTTACTCCCTAGCCCTGGTGCAGGCTACTGTGGCCTCCGTTAGCCCAGCTTTAATCTTCCCACTTCTGCTTTGCATCCATCCAGGCCTTATATCCTGGAGTCTCCTTGCAGTATTTCTCCCATCCTCCCAAAGTCCACCCTCTAAAGTCCACCACCTTCATGCTCATGCCTCCAGTCTCCCTGCCCAATGTGGATGAACCACACTGTTTGGTGGTCACTACCAGTAGTGGGTTCTCAACCCTTACCTCCCCACTGCCTCACCATTTGCCAGTACCAGGACCAGTGTTGCAAGCCTTGTAGGCCCACTACATTGTGCTGTGAAGGCAATCCTGGATCGCAACCAGGAGTACATGCTCCCTGGCACTGTTGGTGGTGGTGCTCCAGTCAACCCCTGGAAGGTTGAAATCCCCACAATCACCACACTCCCCCTCCTACACATCCTCCTTATCTGCTCTGCCAACTCCCTAGCCAGTTCCCCCCTACTGGTTGGTGGTCTGTACACCACCCCAGCCTCAGCTTTCACCTTGGAGTCCAGAAGCTGCACCCAAATTGCCTCCATCCTCCCCTCGTCCCTCATGGCATTTGATCCTCTCTCACATAGAGTGATGCTACCTCCTTCCAACTCCTCGGTCCCTCCTCTGTATATACTGTACCCTGGGAGCTAGATCCAAGTCATGGTACTCGGTGGCCCAAGCCTCTGTTACTGCAGCAATATCCACATTCCTGTCTGAGAGAGTGCCTGAAGTTCCCAATTCTGTTTCCTAGGCTTCTTGCATTTAGGAGACCACCTTACATCTGTACCCTCCTTCCTCTTTCCTCTCTCTCTCCTTGGTCTGCCTCCTCCTTGGTAGCCACACCTTTTTTCACCTTTTTATTACAGGGTGGTAGCCTTTCACCTCACCATGCCTACCCCTGCATGCCCTTCCTGGAGTCACTTCTACCTTTACCTGTATCTAGGGGGTGAGCTCACTAGGCTCCCCTATCTGGACCTTTTTACTATCCTCAGTCCTTTTGCCACCCCCCAGTTAAAATCCACCTTAGTTGATATATACCCCTCAATTCCACCCTTTAGTATTCCCCTCCCAGCTAAAGTGTAGTCTGTCTCCTGCGTTCAAGTCACTATTCCCTCAGATCCTACCCCAATTTGTCATTAAACCGTAATTCTTGGTTTGGCACCATTCTCTCAGCCACTCATTGAACTCCTCTATCCTTCCCTTCTTCCCCATGCTCACACATGGTACCGGTAGTACCTCTGAGAATGCCACCGACTCCCCAACCCCCTCACACTGCCTGCCCAACTCCTCAAACCTCCCCTTCACCACTTCTACAGGCTCCCCTGCCATGTTGTTTGTACTCACATGCAACACTAGGTGAGGTTTCTTCCTCCCCTCCAATGCGCACTTGAGCAGTGACTGCCCTGCCCTTTTCATGGTCAACCCAGGAATATCTTCAACCCAGATATGATTGTGCCTTTCTCCCTTCCACCCCATCTATCCCCTTTCAGTATAGAATCCCCCAGCACGAGTAACCCCACTTTTCTGTCCCTACCCCTTTCCTCTTTTACCCTTTCCTGTACTCCAGAGTTCATACTGCCCTGCTCTCACACACCCAGCTGCACCTCTGTGTCTGCTGCAACTGCTCCCCTGTTTCCACCTCACTCCTGTCTCTGCCCTGCTCCTCTCATTCCCCCAATCATCTTACCAGCCTGACTTCTGCCTATTGGGCTTTCCCTATTGATCTCCCCTCCACTCCTGCTGATCTCCAGCCCCTCCCCATCCCCTCCATTGCAGATTTTGAGCACCCATTACCCACACCCCACAATGATTTGAGCTTTGTTGCAAGGAACTACCCTGATGGTTACTCACGCTACCCAGACCAGGAGGCAGGACTGACAAGATGAAAACCTCAGGATGATATGCTGTTTGCCAGGGGGAAACAGGGCCCACATGATGCACCATGATGGTCGATCCTGTTTGATGGTGTTGAGCAGGGAGCCAAAGTCCCGAGTGAGTCTTTCATTGGATGAATCTCTGCAGCATGAGTGGCAGTCTAGGCTGAGATGATGAGGCCCAGACGAGGTGAACAGTTTGTATTGCAGTCCATTTTAGGTACTGGATGCAACATCCAGCTAGTGTGACACATTCAGGGGTGTGGGGAGCCAAATTGTGACCCACATTACACATTCAGCACAATTATAACCAAAACAGCCACATACCACAGTTCGGGTGACAGTCTAGTTGCAATAAAGCAGTGTCTCTGTGCAAACCATACACTCTGCGGTTCTCTCCAATTCCTGACTGGCCGATCGCTCCAGGGGCAGTCTTTCCCCCAGGTGAAATTCTCTCTCTCGCAAGTCAGGATTCCAGTCTCAATAACAGCAATTTGGATAAAGTCCAATATCAGACTGCAGGCTTCTTCACACTGGAAGATCGGTAGCAGGCAGGCTAGACATAGCTTTCTAATCGAATCCTCAAGACTACCGCAGGTGAGCAACTGTGTGCTGTTTCATTGACAAGTTGGAATCTTGTCCACAACACATGAGTCTCAGTGGATCATAAAATATAATTTAATATTTATTTAATGATTTATGCAGGCAAACATTCTCGGACATTGCCTAGGGTGTGGAAAAGAAAACTGGCAGACAGATTGCTGGGTCAGACCTTTTAGTTGATTGTGCTGGGTCAGAGCTTTTAGCTGATTGTTTTGCGAGGGCACAGTTTAGGAAAATCCCGGCCTCCCCCTACAAAACAGGGTACAAAATGAGAAAAAGATCAAGGTAGAAAGGTCAGTGGGGGATGCTGCAACAGAAGGTAAAGCCATCAAAAATGGAGAGCAATAGTACCAATGCCCGTAGTCTGAGTAACAAGCTTCCTGAATTAGTGGCCTTGATGGAGGAGGAACATCTGGATATCATGGCAGTCACAGAAACATGGTACATAAAACCATGACTGGGATGTAAACATACCAGGATACACTATCTACAGGAGGGACAGGAGGGTAAAAGAGGAGGAGGAGCTCTTACATAAGGGAAGGAATCAAGCAACAGAACAAAAGGGTAAACAGGGAGGAGAAGAAGCACTGTGGGTAAATTTGGAGACCGGCAATGGCACCAATACTACTTATAGGGTTAGAGCACAGACTCTTCTCAGGGGAGGAAACGGACAAGGAAATGATAGAAAGTATATTTAGAATGGCAGAAAAGGGGAGATATTGCTGATGGTGATCTGAATATGCCAGATGTTAACTGGGAGTGCAGATTGCAGCAGCCACTTAAGAGTGGGGTTATTCTAGATGCCCTACAGGGCATGCCTTAGACAACTAGTATTTGAGCCCACTTGAGAGGGAGCAATCTTAGACCTGGTTCTCTCAAATGGAGATGAAGAGAGGATCACAGATGTAGAAGTGGGTAGCCATCTGGAAACTAGCGACCATCAAACAGTATGGTTCACAATAAACACAGCAATAGAGTCAAGCCATACAAAGACAAAGGTACTGGATTTTAGGAGGGCTGACTTTGTCAAAATGGGTGAGTGCCTAAGGAATGCACTAGCAAATGGGCAGGAAGGAGGGGTGGAAGAACAATGGGGAATAATAAAAACTGCCGTCACAGAGGTTTCAAGCCTTTGTGTAAAGCAAATAAACAAAACGAAATGAGGTAAGAAACCACTATGGTTCTCAAAGGAAGTGGCACTGAAGGTTCAAGAGAAAAAGAAAGCATTCATGAAGTACAAGGAATCACAGAAGAAACAGGACAGAGAACTGTATCAGTTAAAGCAAAAGGAAACTGGGAAGGCAGTCAGAACAGCAAAGGCCCAAACCGAGGAAAAGATAGCCAACTCAGTTAAGAAGGGGGATAGAACCTTTTATAGGTACATCAGGGAGCGAAGGAAGACCAAGGGAGGGATAGTGAGGCTTAATAAAGGGGAGGAGGGTGGGCAGAGGGTGACTGTGAAAAGGCAGAGATACTAAACAAATATTTTTTCTCAGTATTTACAAAGGAAGAGGGGGAGGTACCTAAAACAAACAGTAGAAACACTCTGGATACAGAAGTTGATACCAGCCCATTTACAGAAGAAAGGGTTCTGAAAGAACTCTTAAAACTGAAGGTGGACAAAGCAATGGGGCCTGATGGGATTCATCCCAGAATTCTAAAAGAACTAAGGGTAGAACTAGTGACACCACTGACTAAATTCTTTAACAAATCATGGGAGGATGGGGTGGTACCCGAGGACTAGAGGAGGGCAGATGTGATTCCCCTTCACAAAAGTGGGAGCAAGGCAGAAGCAGGAAACTACAGACCTGTTAGTTTAACCTCAGTGGTAGGGAAAATGATGGAATCACTTCTGAAGGAAAGAATTGTTAAATATCTAGAAGCCATGGATTCACAGCGGGAAGGTCATGCCAGACAAATCTGATAGATTTCTTTGACTGGGTGACCAAAGTAGTTGATCAGGGAAGGGCTGTGGACATGGCCTACCTAGACTTTAGCAAGGCATTTGACACAGTCCCACACAAAGATTAATACACAAGTTAGCCAGCCTGGGAGTGGGTCCCAAGATGACAGCCTGGGTAAAGAATTGGCTGGAGAATAGGACACAGAGAGTAATAGTAAATGGAGTCCACTCTGAAAAAGGGGGTTAGTAGCGGGATACCGAGGGGTTCAGATATGGATCAGTCCTTCAATGTCTTTATAAGTGACATTGCAGAGGACTGAAGGAAAAGGCATGTCTCTTTGCAGATGACACAAAGATCTGCAACAGAGTTGATGCACAAGGTGGAGTGGAAAGGATGAGAAGGACTTGGCAAGGTTAGAGGAATGGTCAAATGTATGGCAGCTTAGATTCAATGCTAAGAAGTGCAAGGTAATGCACCTAGGAAACAAAAACCCAGGGAAGAGTACACAATGGGGGTGAGATACTAACAACAACAAAATGGAAAGGGACCTGGGGTAGTCATATCAGATGACCTAAAGGTGGGCAAGCAATGTGAGAGGGCAGCAAGGAGGGTTGGGGATACTGGGATGCAGGAGGCATCACCAGTAGAAAACAGAAGTTATTATCCCTCTGTACAGACAGCTGGTGAGACCCCATCTGGAGTACTGCGTGCAGTTCTGGAGACCCAATCTCCGCAAAGACATAGACAGGATGGAAGCTGTCCAGAGGAGGGCACCGAAAATGGTGCAGGGTCTGCACCGGAAGACATATGAAGAGAGACTTAAGGAGCTTAATATGTATAGCCTCGAGGAAAGGAGGGAGAGGGGGGACATGATAGAAACTTTCAAGTACCTCAAGGGAATCAACAAAGTCCAAGAGGGTAGCATCTTTCAAAAAAAAGTGTGCAAGAACAAGGGGGCACAATTTGAAGACAGAAGGGGGCGGCTCAGAGGTAATTTAAGGAAGTATTTTTTCACAGAGAGGGTGGTGGATGTATGGAACGGCCTTCCAGAGGAGGTTGTGGAGTTACAAACAGTGGTGGAATTCAAGCATGCATGGGACAGTCATAAGGCAATTCTAGGGGGTGGGGGTAGGAAGAAGTAGGCTGCTGGTTAACTAGGATCTGCAGCTTATCCATCAGGTAGGGAAATGGGCAGACTGGGTGAGCCAAGCGGTCCTTATCTGCCGTCAAATTCTATGTTTCTATGTTTCTATGACAGGGTTTGCAGCATTTGCTGTGCAAGAGTGCTAATGGCAGCAGGGCAGGCAAGGAACAGATCAAAATCTAAACTATAATATAAAAGTGCCCAACATGGTTAGACTGCGTGGGGAGGGGCAGAGTTGTTCAAGTTGAGCAAAGAATACTGGCAACACCTATCCCCCCTAAACTCTATGCAGTAGATGGGCAGCAATTGGAATCACAAAGGCTATGCAATATCCTCCAGAAGCATGTCCTTCAGTACTGGGGCATTGATTGGTGAAATATGGCTGCCCCGGCAGAGGTATTGATCAAGGGTGTAAGACTAGTAATCCCCACCCACCTGCTATTCTGTAACAGGAAAGTAATTTGGGGTATAGTTGCAATCATCCCCTGATCCTCCTACCATTCAGTGCCTTGGCAGTCACCAAAGCATAAGACTGCAATCCCAGCACCACATAGGACAGGTAGGATGGTGGCGTTCCTTCTGGTGGCTGAGGGTAATGGAGGCAGTTCTAGCATTGATCAGCCATATCCAACATTGTTCAGATCGAGTGAATGTTGTGCATGCTGGTGTTCCATCTTAGTTCCATTCTATCAAGACTTGGGAAACTTTGTGAATGACAGGGTACAGTACACATTGCAAGTCCACTGGTTGGCAGGATCCACCAATGGGCTTCCAGGTGTATAGTAGCTGTCATTCACAGACAGCTCTATCAGCAGGTAGCTGTGGCAGCATATGGGTGGCTTGAGCCGCCCACTGACATTAGGACCATGCCATGATGGGGGAACGGGGTGGGGCGGGGTGCCTGAGTGGGGGGTCTACTGGTCCACCGGGTTGACTTAAGGGATTACGGTGAATGTGTGATTGGGTCAAGCTGATGGGGGGTCAGTTATTATTCCTTTACCACTACAGTGTGCAGTATAAAATCAGAGTGGTGGGCAGGGAGGGGGCTCATATATGTTTTATTTACTGTTGTAGTGTGCAGCATACAGTTGGGATGACAGGCGGGGGGGCACTGGACTGCCAGAGTGGGAAAGCTGCCAACTCCTGTCTGCAGTACAGCGGCCTGCCAGTGGGTGAATACCCACTTAATCTACTTGTTGTAGATTTATCTTGAGGAGACACATCTCTGGGGATGCGCCTCCAATGTGGATTGTGAATGGGGCTGTGCACCATATGCACGGGCATGCCCCCTGCACAACCCCTCCAGTTGTGCTACATAACATTAAGGGTGGAGTGTGATGCACATCAATCCCTTGCCAGAATTGCACCAGTGCACAAGTTGGGGTTGCACCGGCACATCTCGGGTGTGCTGGATGCATCCTTTTTGTGAATCCTGCCCCTAGAGTGGATCATACTCTGGAGATGAGTCCATTATCAAGTAGCTTGTGACTGCAAAATATGCTAAGTTAAAATCTCAAGTAATTAATAACCGAGCCATTTCTTGCATTTCAAGAAAAACCACTGAACATTTTTCCAAGTCATATAAACAACTAACGCTCAAGCTGGATTATGTTTAAGTAGAAAACTTCAATTAATTCCTAGCTACAGTATTTTTCAGTCTCATTTCTTAACTAATGAATAAGTAAACAAAAACAATTCCCAACTAAGTGCTAGATGGCAAAAGTTAAACATTAATTGAGAAAAATTCCTCAACCAATGATCAGGCATAATGCTTAACTTTTTAGTTAGTCATTCCCTAATGAAAAGGTAATTGCTAGTTATTTTCTTATATGGGAAGTGCTTCAGAAAACAGTGTATATTTTACCAGAAGAGAAACATACTGAGGTGCAACCTGAGAACACAAGAAACTGAAGTGACTTGCTCAGAATCACACAGTATGCAATTAAGGGCTATGGAATTCAAACTCAGGTTTTCAGGTTGGTAGCTCAAAGTCTTAACAGCTCAGAGCCTTAAACCACTGTGCTATACTGCCCCCTTAGTTTTTATCTTATCTCTTTCCCACTGAAGCTGCAACTTACTCAATTAGCTTTGCAAATGACTCTCACTTATGTCCAATTTTGTTTCTAACTTTCCTAGCCCATTCCTGCCCTGATCTCAGCTTCAAAATAACCTGAATTCTAAATGAAACTGTTTTATAAAGCAGTTTCTGTTTCTCAGTGCTACCTGCAGCAAGTTGTCTTTCTCAGTGAACCTCTGACTCACTCAATTAGCTTTGCAAAACACTGTCAGCTGTGTTTCTCACTCCCAGTCCACTCAGAACACACACACACAAACACACACACACACAGAATGAGCAGGAAACACACAGAATCAGAAAAAAATGTTCCTACAGCTCTCACCCCTGTGGTATATATCGCACACATGATGGACAGTTAATGGGATATGGCAAATATTCTCACGCCTGCAGAGTGAGAATATTTTCCATATCCCACTCCTGCCCATCATGTATCCTTATATATATATATATATATATATATATATATATAAAATACTGGCACAGTAGCACCAGTATAGTTAAAAGTTGAGTAAACAGTTTAATGTTAAACCCCAAATATTGCATGTTAATACCGTATGACGGATTTGCCTGAAATTTTGCATGCATGGTCTGGTACCATAGATCTCTGGATCTGGCAAGTTGCGTTATGGTTGGATGAGCGGTTGCAAAGCTACAGAATGCCAAATAACACAAAAAAACAGACTTTTTGCACATTTCTTTGCTCGCAGCTACAGCCCACATGATTTATCAATTTGGTCTGACATCTTCAGGGAAGATGCAGTCTGGGTCACTGATGTGCCTTTCGAAGATTTGGTGAAAAAAATATAAAACTGTTCAAATATTATTCAAAAAACAAGTTTCCCATTATAGTCAATGAGGAAAAAAGATATGTGTCTCTCGAAAGCTGCCGCCGGAGCATTTTCACTTTCATAAATGCCCATTTTGGGAAAGCACAGCAGCCATCTTGTTTCAGTTAGCGGTGGCTAAAAGGGCCCTAATTCAAAATATAATGGCCCTAGGTAAACACAGATGGTTGTGTTTACCTAATTGGGGTCTGAGAAACAACTGGGTGCATCAGATTTTTAATCTGACCCCCAAAATGTCATTTTCACAATCAGCCCCATACAGTTGCAATTTACTAAAGAAATGGATGCAATACTTTCGCATTTGCAAAAGTGTCACACCCCTTTCTTTCACAAATTGCAGAAGCTGCTCACACTATTTGCTTGCCAATTTTACCCTGGGAAAAACGGAAAACACAAAAATGTCTTCTGGCCACTTTTAGGCCAAACTAATGTTGCCACGGTGTTCCTCGGACTCTGTTTAGGTAAACACCAAAAGAGTTTTTCTCATTTTCATGTGTTTGCAGGGCCAAGGCAGTATTTAGGAATGAAAACATTTTTGCCAACATCGGGGTGCCCAATCCCTGTGTCGGTGGCAGGAATCCCCCCACCACCACTGATGTGGTCAGTTTTTCCCTAAATAATGAAAAACACCACCACCTCCCCATATCTTTTCGATGCAGAATACTGCGTCTAAATTTTTGATGCAGAATCCTACATCAAACTAGGCTGCCCCTTTCCCCACCTAATTCTTTTACTGTAACTTACCAACATCAGGGTGCCCAATCCCCATGTTGATGTGTCTCCCCACCCCCTCAAACTTAAGAGGGACACCGGGAGCCCATCCCACTGCCTAAATGTGTCCATTATCATACCTGTAAAAAAACTGAAACACTGTCCCCTGACATATTTTCGATGAAGCATTCTGCATCTAAATTTTCAATGCAGGATTCTGCATTGAACTAGGTTGCCCCTTTCCCCACCCAATTCTTTTACTATAACTTACCGACATCTGGGTGCCCAATCCCTGTGTTGGTGTGTCTCCCCCCCAAACTTAAGTGGTACACTGGGAGCCCATCAGAGTGTGCCCAAATGTGTCCATTATCATACCTGTAAAAAAAAAAAAATGAAATGCTGTCCCCTGACATATTTTCAATGCAGCATCCTGCATCTAAATGCATGATGCAGGATCCTGCATCCAACTAGTCTGCCCCAGTCCTCACCCAATTCTTTCCTTATAAGTTACTGACATCAGGGTGCCCAGTCCCCATGTCGCTGTGACCCCCCTCAAATTTAAGTGGCACATTGGAAGCCCACCCCAGTGTACCAAAAGTGGCCAGTATCTCATAACCTGTGGGGGAAAAAACACTGTCCCAGAGGTCTTTTTTCCCCTGTAAAAAAGAAAATGGTCCCTCGTCGTCTCCCCAGTCCCCCATCCCCACCTTCCCACTAAGCACCCACCTCCCTGCACCACCCCATCCACATTACCCTCCAGAGGTCTGAAGCAGCGATCGTCGATGGACCGGGGACACGTTTTCACTCTTCAAAGCCGAACTGCGATCTGCAGGATCAAGGTAAGTCATATTGTGGGAGTCAATGGAGGGAGTTTAACTTATGTTGATATCTCAGACAATTTTAGAAATTTTGGCCCCCAAATTTTCAACATGGGGTTCTTGGGACCCCACCTCTTGAAATTTACAAAAGTTTATTACTTTTCCTTTTAAGATGGCCTAAAAAGGCAAAGAAAAACAAAATACATTGCAAAAGACAGATCAAGTATGTTGAAACACTCATACAAACTCTCCCCTACCCCCAGACCACCCCACTCATGGTGTCGGATATTATCATCCACAAAAGTACATGTTTATGCATTGACAAGGCTTCCATAATGCATCCTATCCTAAATAAGATTCACTGTAGCACATAAAGTGTGTGCAGTTTTCAGCATTGTTTTTCAAATTTGGCCATGTTATTGTGAACACTAGAAATCATTTTCTCCACTAAAAGGTTAGACAGTAATTCCTGTAGCCACTGCAAGTAAGATATGGTGGTATCATCTAGCCAATGTTGAAGTGATAGCTTCTTCACGGATAATGCCACCATAGCTAAGTGGTATTTTCTTTCCGTGACTCTTACTGAAGAAAAATTCCCCAAAAGGCAGGTGGCAGGTTCTATGTATTCTGCTAGACCCAACAAGGGATCCATTCTCTGTTTAATAAGATGCCAACATGAGGCTACCTTGGGACAGTCCCAGAATATGTGATACAAGGAGCCTTCCACTTGCATACATCACCTGCAGGCAGATGACGGAACCCTGTTCATTTTGGCCAATTTGATCAGTGTATAATACATATTGTTGATAATCTGATATTGCATCAACTTTAGTCTCTCCTAGGAGATGAATCTGTGTGTATCCGTCCAAATCTGGCAGTATAGCCTAGAGGTTAGCGGAACGAGATGTGAATGAGCTTGATACATCCGGCAGACTAGACCTGAGTTTGATTCTCACAACCTCCACTTGCATACTGTGTGACTCTAAGCAAGTCACTTAACCGCCCAGTGCTCACAGGTTGCCCCTGAAAACAGGCACTTGTGCCTAGTGGGCCTTAACCAGTTACCAAAGACTAAAATAAAATAAAAAAAAATGTTCTCTGGGAACTGGGCCTCCCAGTAGCTAGAAGCTCCATTTAACTGCCAGATGCTTTCATAATAACCTTGTCAACTTTAAGAGATACATAGTCGGGTCTAGAGAACACTGCCCATGCCCATATTTACTGTTCTGTAAACAAACAATTTCAGTACAGAAATGCGCTAAATATATAAATTTTTGTTATAATTTCCAGTGAAGGGCAGAGAAAAAAAAACACGCCTAAAATCGCCACTTTTGACTATACACTCACTGAGTCTGGATTTTGTGGCAAACCCCCTATTCTCCGTCTAATAATATTGAGTAAATATCTGATATGGCATGAGGTTGCATGGCTGCAAGTCAGATTGGGTGTAGGAACCTCCCATCCTCTTCTGCAGGTTGACTTAATTGGGCACTTACCAACAAGTCCCTAGTCTGATACATTTTGAAGAATGACTGGGGTTTTAAATTGTATTTATGGATAATGTCACCAGACAACAGTATTTGGCCATCGTTCCATAACTCCACTATAGAGGAACTTGCCAGTTGTGGGAGCCAGAAATTTGACAGCATTTTCCCCCCAGTCAGGAAATTAGGGTTTCCTGTAAGTGGCTGGTTAAGATCTCGAGTATGTTGGTAGGACAGGAAGGAGCACTTCTGGGTGTGGGCCTTTCCTAATATCCCTATTGGGGTATCTTTAAGGGTGAGTGAGAGCAATTTTGGAGGTATATGTAGCAGGGCAAGAGGTGATAGACCCTGGAATGATATAAGTTCCTTCTCTAATGTAAGCCATGGAGGGTGGTACAGGTCTGTATAAAATGTATTGGAACTGCTTAGCCATTTTAAATATTTTGCAGAGTGGCTAGCCCAGTAATAAAGTTTAAGTGGGGCAGTCTCATTCCCCCTTTAACCTTGGGGGCAGCCAATTTCCCCTAAGCTCTATGGGCTTGCTTGCTTTTCCAGAGGAACTGGGTTATCAAAGAATGCAGTTTGGTAAACAGATCTGCGGTAACCATATATTTAACATGTTAAGAGGATAAAAAATCCATGATAAGATGTTCATTTTAATTATACTGATTCTACCCCAGAGTGAGATAGGCAACTTCGACCATCTGTCTAAGTCTTGCTGGATTGTGTGTACCAGTGTATCCAGATTACATTCCTTCAGGGATTTGGGTTCCCGAGTCAGAAATATCCCAAGATATTTAAGCTTCTTGGTTTTCCATTGTAGCCCCAAATCTGCAATGTCTCCCCTATGGGCAAATGAGTTTATGAGAAACGCTGTGGATTTCTTCAGATTCAGTTTGTAGTTGGATAAAACTCCAAATTCATGGATTAAGGACAGCGTTCGACTGATCGAGGCCCTTGGAGTGGATAGGTGTAAGAGTATATCATCAGTGTATGCCAAGAGTTTGAACTGCTGTGACCCCAGATAGAGGCTAAATAAAAGAGGGGATGGGGACAGCCCTGTCTGGTACCAGAGTGAAGGGAGAAATAAGAGGAGAATGAGTGATTACAATAGATATGAGCCCTGGGTCTAGTATGTAGGGCTTTAACCCATTGCATAAAGAGGAAGGGAATACGAATCTGTGTAAAGTCCTGAAAAGGAAAACCTAGTCCACCCTTTCAAAAGCTTTCTCTGCATCCAGAGACAACAGGACAGCTGGAGAAAAGTTGTCTCAGGATGCAGAGAAAATAAGGTCCAGTTTTCTCATGTGGTCCAGGGAGGATCTCCCCTCCATAAAGCCCACTTGCTCCGGAGATATCAGATATGGCATAACCTGCCCCATTCTAACTACTAAGATCTTGGCTAAAATCGTGATATCATAGTCAAGAAGTGATATCAATCTGTAGTTTGAGACTCATTCTGGGTCCCTTCCCTCCTTGTGCAATACAACTATTGTCACTTCAAAGAGATGAGGATCCTGGTACTCCCCTGAAACTATAGTCCTGAACAGTGTTAGTAGCCAGGGGAGTCAGTTCCTCCTCCAATACTTTATAAAGATTTGGGGAGAATCTGTCCGGCCCTGGAGCTTTGTCTAACAACAAACTTTTGAATGCTCTTTGAATTTCCACTTCCGTGATAGGGAGTATCAAGAAGTCCTGCTGTTGCACAGATAAGATGGGCAAGGGGGTGTTCCGCAAGTCTTCGTCAATACGTGCGACTGTTGGGGGGTCAGGCCCAGCATTATAGAGGTCCTTATAAAAGGGGTGAAATTCTGTAGCTATTTCAACCGGATTTGCTTTAAGCAGACCATCCTGGTTCAAACAGATTGCATTTACCAGTCGAGAGGCCTCTTGCTGGCGAAGCCTTAAAGCCTTTTCCTCCTTGATCTATGTAGGCAGATTTGGTTTTAAGAATAGCATATTCTGCTTTTCCCCACAACAGTTCATTGTATTGTGCCCTAAGACACATCAACTATTGATGCTGGGTATCTGTGGACGAAGGGGAGATATGCCTTTCTATATCCCTTATTTTATCTACTAAATTTTTGACTTGATGTTTTCATTTATGATGCCGAACGGATGCTATTCTTATAAGCTCGCCCCATAGTAAGCATTTCAGGCCACCCCATTCCATTTCCCGATGGTTTGTGGTGTTAAGATTGGTCTCTGCATATTGTGCAATACAGGCCTTCAATCTGTCTACCACCCATTTGTATTTTAGTTGTCTGTAATTGACTTTCCAACTCATTTCTACTTTATGATTAGGAGATAAAGCTAAGGTACAAGATATCGAGGAGTGGTCCAATATAACCTCCGGTGCAATCTGAGATGCCATAAGGCCTGCAAGGAATTGCTTGTTTAGTAAGAAATAGTCTATATGAGAGGCTGTACCATGTACTGGGGGATCAAAATGTATATTCCCTTTGGTGTGGGTACAATACCCTCCAGGGATCGCATAAACCTAATTTGTTAGACATATCCCATACAGCTCTTTGTGCTGGTGACATTCCAGCCCTTGGTTTACCTGTTTTGTCTAGGTATGGGGAAAAAGGAAGGTTCCAGTCACCTCTCAGAATGATTGGGATAGACAGAAAGGGCATTAGGGTGTTAAGAATTTCCATAAAGAAGGATGGGTTGTCTACGTTGGGACCATAGATAGACTCAAGGGCTATCTCAGACCTGTCCAGGGTGCCAAGAACAAAGACAAACCTACCTAGAGGGTCCCGTATACATTAACTGCATTTAAACTTCAGATTTCTAGCTAACAGAATAGCCACTCCCTTACTCTGGGTACTTACGCCTGCCGAATATACCTGTCCAATACTGAGCCTCCTTAAGAGATTTTCCTCTGTAACAAGGAGGTGGGTCTCTTATAAAAAAGAAATTTGCCCCTTTTCCACTTGTAAATATTTCAATATTTTATATCTCTTGTGCTTATTGTGCACACCCTTGGCATTCCATGTAATAACTTTTATACGATTAACCATTGCATAGATATGAGTTTCTCCATCTGGTTCCTGTAACCACAACTCCGGTTTACCATGCCGATGCCATGAGTCCCTCCGCCAACCCCCCCAAACATCCCCCCAAAGGCACACCACACACATATAAACAACTCCAACCACCCCAAAATAACAGTACAAATTTAACACAGTATACCTAAAACTACCTCTGCCAGATCATCTGTTTGTGACATACAAACTAAAGCACATATATGAATTTGTTTGATGATACAGCCCCCTCCCCTTGATTCAGAACATGATCCTGCCAGTTCTGGCAGATGAAATCTCCCTTCCTCCTCCCTCCCTCCCCAACTCCCCTCCATATAACAAAATTATGCGAGTATCTGTGAGACTAACTAATACCAATTCAGAGCCAATGTAGAACAATAAGAAAATGGGCTGTGAGAAATAGGCCAACCCAGTTAGGAAATGTCCAAATTGCCACTACTGTGTAACTAAGCAACACAAGTTTGGTGTATCACAGGATGAGCCATCAAGAGGCTAAGATAACTGAATGTTTATAGTACCCCCAAAAGAAAAATTGTTACTGCACCGTAGAATTTGCAATGCTCCTCAGCCGACCATTTAAACAAAAAACATTTGCAATAATGGTGGGGCTTCGTAATTGCAAATCATATCCAAAAATGTTAATGCCCCAGGCCCCCTGTGAAAAATACCCCATATCAAATCCAACAGTTGAGGTGCACATCCCTCCCCCCAAAAAAGGAAGAGTGGCAGCCCAAGATACCCCCGCTTAACCCTCAGGAAGTGCTGCAGGTCCAGATTTCCTCAGGCATCAGAAATTAATGAGTCTGAAGGGACCGCTGTGGCTGTGCATGCGATCGCAAGTGCAAGATGTCTGTAAAGCATCCATAAATGCAGCTCTGTGGACATACGCGCGATTGAGCAGGAAAACACTGTGAAGTTATCCAGACACATACAGTCCAACAGCAATGTATCCGAGGAAAATACAGGAAGCCAAAAGCTGCCCCTCCGTCTTAGAAAGTTTGTGGTGAGTCTATGTCTGAGCCTGTTGCCGCTCTACTGGGAGCCACTATATTCATTACATAGTGCGATCAGCTAGCAGGGCATAGACAATTGTGGGAAAAAATTCCCCCAGGGAACTGTACCTAGACCACTCTAACAGATGGCCGGCCATCCATCAGAAAGTCACAAATGGCCAGTTGTGCTGGAAGATGTCACATTATCATTATTTGAGGTCCAGAAGGTCATGATCAGCATTTTCATTCACTTGGCAAACAAATCCACCAGCAGCCCCTGCATCTTCTTAGCAGCTTGTTCCAGAGTCTTAAATGTGTGCCATTTCTCCTGTATCCATACTCGTAGCTGAGCTAGGTATAGCATCCGAAACTGAATGCCCGCAGGGATAAACCGGGAGACTGTCGAATGAAAGGAGCCCCTCTTTTGTCTCACTGAAGCCAGAAAATCTTGGGAGATACGGATCTTATGGCCCTCCCACATTACTGCCTGTACTTCCCAAAGCTTAGCCAGTACATGTTGCTTATCCAGGTAATTGAACAACTTTAGCAGGAACGGTCTTGGGGGTGACCCGGTTGTCAGCTTAGGTCTTAGTTGTCGATGGGCCTGCTCCACAGTGTAAGAGGGGCCATTCGGCGATGGGCCCACTATCTTTTCAAGTAGCTTTTGTGTGAAAAGAATGGGAGAGGACCTATCTTAGTCTTTCGGAAGTCCCACTATCACCAGATTATTTAGTCGAATCCGGCCTCGAAATCTTCCATCTTCAACTCCATTTTAGCTAGCTGCCGTTTGAGAGACACGGTCACCTTCCATCTTTCCAGAGAAACTTCCCAGGCCTCCGTATCTTTAACCTGCCGGGAGATATTGACCACCTCCTTCTTTAAAGTAGCCACATCCGATGTTAGCATTAGTAAGGCATCCTGGAGTCATTTCATTTCTTGCAGAAACCATTCCTCTGACAGTGGTGTCCCCGTAGCCTTGCCCGGGGAAACTGATGCTGATTTCCCTGCTTGAGACTTGGCCTTTTTTGTGGCCTTCTCAGGAGATGGCGGTGGAGTGTGTCGCGGGGGTTCTTGCCGCATATTTACTTCCATGGTTGGATTAGCCGAGTTTTCTCACAGCTGTCAATCAGGAAGGTTTAAAGATGTATGTTACATCTGTAAAATAAGTCCTTCTTTGAGTCTTATCTAGTGAAATAGATCTGAATTGGGAGCTGGAGAGTGGGAGAGAGTCGAGCAAACTGCTTACTCTAGCTAGGCATCACGTTATCTCCCCCGGGGCCCCACCTATTGAACACAGCAACTGTCATTTCGTTACTCAGTCCCAAAAGGTGATTTCACAGTTGTTGTGCAAAATCACCTTTCAGGACTGGTTAATGAAATGACAAAAAGCCCATGTTGCAAATTTGGTGCAAAAAAAATAAAAAATGACTGTGTTTGAAACGTACATAGAACAGTTTATACGCACACTCGTAACTTTATCAATGTTTAATATTTTTCCTCCAGGTTTTCAACATTGGCTTTTTTAAACACCTCCTTATGAACAGTATAGCTGTCATGTTTCACATCATGCCTGAAAAGTGTTTTTCACACCTGTGGCACAGAATGGCGCTGTCACTGTGTGAAATCAACTTTCGGGACAGAGTAACAAAATCACAATGTCACTGTTCATGTGGGGAGGTCCCAAAAAGCCATGTTGAAAATTTGGTGACAAAAGTAAAAAAAGTTACTGCGTTACACGCGTATGTTGCACAGTTTCAACTCACGCTCGTAAGTTTGCCAATTTGTAGTATTTTCATTCTAGATTTTCAACATTGATATTTTTTCCACCTACTAATGAACAGTATAGCTGTCATTTTTCACATCCTGCCCGAGATATGTTTTCGCACCTGTGCCACAGAATGGCATGGTTGATGTGCGGAATCAACTTTCAGAACAGAGAGACAAAATCACAGTGCCAATGCTCATGAGGGGAGGTCCCAAAAGGCCATGTTGAAAACATAGTTTGAAAATTCAAAAAAATCACTGCATTATGAGCGTCTGTTGCGCAACTTCTTGCATAACTCCCCATAGGATAACATTGCGATGCCCATTGTGCCTTTTGACACTCATATCTAGAAAACAGTTTGAAATACAGATTATTCACTACTCACAGCTTAGTCTACCTTGGGTGGACTAAGAATTATTAGAGGTTAGAAAGTGAAGAATACCGCCGTCAAATATTTTTCCTAGCTGCTACGGTTACTGGGATATTAGCAATTTAGTGGTCCAAGGATTCATTTTCATGTCTCTAGGCCTGCATTATGTCCATGAACTTAATATATAAGTGGGAGCACAGGGCCCAGATGGCCCACTCTCCCACATATGCATACCATTACACAAAAAAATTCAGTGTTAGGTGAGCAATGACATGCCACATACCATTTACTTTATACTTTCTCAGAAAGAAGGGAAATTTATTGTGAAAATCTCTGTTAATGCATCAGTTAGGGTTGATAGCACACCTACAAAAGTTTTGACATTCAGTGTTAGGGTTACCAACCCCTACCACCCCACCCCCACCATCACCCCCCCCCTCCACACACCAACAGGCATCGGGGTGGGTGTTGGAGTTTTCGGTCATAACTCTCATCCCATTCTCCTATACTGTACCACCTCAGTTTGTTTACACATAGAATGGGTGAGAGTTAGGTCAAAAACCAACACACACCTCAACGCCTGTTGGTGTGTGGAGGGTGGAGGTGGGGTGGTAGGGGTTGGCAACCTACACCGAATTTCCAAACTTTTGCAGGTGTGCTGTCTACCCTAACTGATGCATTAACAGAGCTTTTTGCAAAAAATAAATATATATATATACACACACACACACACACATATATACACATGTGTGTGTGTATATGTGTGTGTATATATATATATATATATATATATATATTCTATGCAAAAAACTGCATTAATGCATCATTTATTGTTTAAGCATAAAAAGTCAGGAAATGAAAAATCTTTAGGGTTGTCCCTCCCCTCATGGACCCGGCAATCATCCCAAGATTGACAGATGACAGGGTGTGTCATTGGGGTTGTTAGGCCTAAATGTCATCCCATTCCATGTGTAATCATATTGACAAAGTGCAGGGGAAAAGAATGGGGTCACATTTAGGCCTCACAACCCCAATGACACACCCGTCACCTGTTAATCTTGGGATGATTGGCGGGTCCATGGGGAAGGACAACCGTAAGATTTTTATTTCTGACTTTTATCTGTAACTTAAATGATGCATCAATGCATTTTTTTGCATAGAATTTCCTTACTTTTTGAGAAAGAATAAAAAACTAAGAACTTGCAGAAGTTGGCGCTCCCACCAACTTGTAAATGTGCGACTACTATCAACACCCTCCAAATTTCAATGTAAAAGACCAAACTGTATCCAAGATATAACATGTTAAAGTTTGAGATTTTCATTGGTCAGAATTGCAGAGAAAACTAAGAAGTTGCAGAAGTTGGTGGAGTACGGGCCCTGCATGCCCACCAAGTTGTAAATGTGTGTGTACCATCAACACCCTCCAAATTTCAATGTAAAAGACCAAACTGTGTCTGAGATATAACATGTTAAAGTTTGAGATTTTCATTTGACAGAGTTGCAGAATTTCACACCTGTTAACATTTTACAGGCACAACAACTGAAAACTACATCCATGACACTAAGGCTAGGTACCCTATCAATTTCAAGCCACCAGCACAATACAAAACACTGTCTGCAACACGTAAATTGCGTCATGCAACATCTCTGCAAAAAAAAATTCTCCAACATGTAAACACTGTAATTCACATCTATAGGATATGCCGAGAAACCCTCTAAATTTCAAGTAAAAAGACCAAACTGTTTCTGAAATATGTACACTTAAAGATTGGAGAAACTGGCATATCTAATGCATTAGAAAATCTAGCCACCTTGTCCCTATCTTGCAATAAAACATGGTGATCAATGAATCTCACGATCAAAGAATTTGCAGGCTCGCAATCAAAGAATTTGCAGGCTCACGATCAAAGAATAAAATATTTGGTGCTATTTTTGTTTGCAAGAAATACACAAAGAATTTCAACTTTGGTTATTCCTTATTACTTGGGCCCCTGTAATCCAAACTATATTGAGGACCTGTTCAAGTATATTTCTCATTACCGATGACAAAAACATTGAATTCGACCGGTAAACGTCCAAGAATCAGCAAAGAAAATAGCCTAATTAAAATATGTGTACTCTATTAAACAATCATATACTTTGGCATTTTGTGAAATCCTTATAAGAATGCACACAATTTCTTTATCAATTGTATTTCCTGGTAACTTCTTGATTATATGTTTTCAGCATTCTTTCTCCTGTAATAGTGCTCATAAATTAATTAGTCAATTAATTTACTTTAGACATTTATTACTGTTTGTCTCAATTTAGATAATCTGTATTTTTATTGCATGGTTTTCATTTGTTAGTTTAGCAGATATTAATCTTTGACGTATAACACCTGCACACATCTATTTTTTGTTAATACTATATGACCCCTCTTCCGATTTTAACTAATGCTAGCTAATTAGTCTGCCATCAACAGACTATCAGTTTTACATATGAACAGATGAAAAAAAAATCTATAGAAGTACCTGATCGACCACTTTTCGCCCACCAGTGTTACATAAACATCTGCTACTGCTTCCCAACGGTGACCGTATAAGAATCAGCAAAGAAAATAGCCTAACGAAAATATGTGTAAACAATCATATACTTTCATAATAACCCTGTGAACTTTAAGAGATACATAGTCGGGTCTAGAGAACACTACCCATGCCCATATTTACTGTTCTGTAAACAAATAATTTCAGTATAGAAACACGCTAAATATATTAATTTTTGTTATAATTTCCAGTAATGGGAGGAGAAAAAAAAATGCCTAAAATCATCACTTTTTGCACCTGCACAAGGACATTAACAAAATGGAGACAGTCCAGAGAAGACAATCAAAATGATGCAGGGACTGCATCAGAAAACATATGAGGACAGATTAACAGAGCTCAATATGTATACCCTAGAGTAAAGAGGGGAGAGAGGTAATGTGATCAAAACATTCAAATATTGTAAGGGCAATAACAAGGTGAAAGAGTCTAACATATTTCAATATAAGAAAAATAGTAGGAAAAGAGGACACAGCATGAGATTAGAGGGAGGCTGATTAAGGGGTAATGCGAGGAAGTTCTTTTTCACAGAAAGGATGGTGGATGCATGGAACGGCCTACCTCAGGAAGTAGTGGATATGAATACAGTGCAGGGCTTCAAACAGGCATTGGATAGGCATAAGGGAGCAATGCAGATGAGTATGAATAGATAGGCCATTGACAGAGTAAATGCCTATGGCACATTCATAAGGTAGAAAAAATGAGCAGACTGGATAGGCCTTGCAGTCCTTATCTGCCGTCAACTTCTATGTTTCTATGTTTCTATGCATTATTGAAGATGTTATTGTATACCGTTGGGGATATGTTTAGACATATAGACAATGTTTTTTAGGGTGTCTGAGCTGGCGTTTTAGGACAGTGGCATGCAAAATACTATATTTTTGTCTCACTCCCTACTTTCTTTTGTACTGGAATAGATCAGTGTTCTGTTTGTTCTTGTATCATGTTTTTACAAATCTATAAAATAATTTAGAAAATGGGTTGGAGAAATCCTCGATGCTGATTGGCCTATTCCAGTAATCAGCCGGTCCGGTATCTTGCAATAGAGATTGGGGAATAATAAGTCCCAGTATCTGCTGACTATTTTTGTTCTAAATTATTGAGCTGAAAGAATGCTCAATTTCAAACAGGCGCCATTGCTTTTCTATCATTTAGTGACAGCTGCGCCTCTAACCCTACCTTTATTTTTTGTTTATTGGAATGTTTCACCAGGAGGGCACACTGAACAACAAGTTATTTGTCTCACGGTGCAACCTGGGGGGAGGGGTTACATAGGGTTTTGAAAGATGATCAGTTACAATAGTATGTGGGTAGTACAAACAATACAACATTGTAAGATTGTACAACAGTTAGAACACAAGCTATTGTACAATAAACAGTAGTGGAACATTAGGTAGATCACAATACATGTCCAAAATCATACAAAAGAACATATAAATGTACAAAACAGCAATAATGTGATAGAACCATTTATTGTGCATGAGTGTACCAGGAGCAGGCGTTAGGTAGTACGCAAGTGCTGTTTGAGTAAAAAGGATTGGGTTAGGTTGTGCACACTGGTGACCCAGAAGGGCAGGTGGAGAAGAGAGGGGGAGAGGCAAGAACTGAATATGAGGAGAAGGGATAGCCATTTCCTGATTTCCCCCTTAAGGATGTTGAGAGCCCTGCCAGGGAAGGTCATGGTAGGAAGGCAGAAACTGGGGATCGGTATTAAGGTGGGTTAAAGATCCTGTGCCTAGCACCAAGCTTGGGGCACATTTTCTTCAGGATAGCATTGATATGCACAGAGAAGTTGAGGTGCTGGTCCAGCCAAACCCCCAGATATGTAAATGAGGAGGTGTCCTCCAAGATGGTCCCATCAAGGGTGTGGAAAGTGGGTAGGGCTGGGAGCCTAGAGAGTCTCTGCCTGGTGCCAAAGGCCATTGAGACTGTCTTCTTGGTGTTTAGAAAAAGCTGGTAAGAAGCAAACCAGAGCTGAACTTGGTTGAAGTCATGCTGTAAGCTGGTTTGCACAGCAGCAGAGTTTTTGCCAGAACTGTACAAAACAGTATCGTCAGCATACATATGGATAGAAGAGAATGAGCAGGCTGTGGGAAGATCATTAACGAAAATGGAGAAGAGTAGAGGACCAAGCACTGAGCCCTGAGGGACACCAATGTTGATGGGAAGTGGGGGGTTGGAGATGGAATCAAGGATTCTCACCGACTGGATCCTGCCAGTGAGGTAGGATTTAAACCAGTTGGTGGCTGATGGAGCAAGACCAGCTGAGGAAAGTGAACCAAGAAGCAGGGGATGGGAAACAGTGTTGAAAGCTTTGGCTAGGACAAAGATGGCTGAGGTGATCAGGCCATCGTCCATCCCTGAAAGCATGGAGTCAGCAAGCCTGAGGAGGGAGGTGGTTGTTGAGTGGTTCTTCCGAAAACCAGATTGGAAGGGGGTGAAAAAGGAGGAATCAGAGAGGAAGGGTGATAGTTAAGAGAGAACTAAATATTCTTGAAGTTTGGCAAGGGTAGGAAGGAGGAAAATGGGGCGATAGTTGCCAAGAGTGGATGTGTCACCACCCTTGGGGAGAGGAAGGACTACAGCGTGTTTCCAGGATGAGGGTACTTGGGCAGAAATAAAGGATAGGTTAAGGATTAGGGAGATTGGATAAGCAATTGCAGGAGCATAAAGGTAGAGAAGTTTAGGATTGAGCTCTTCTGGTAAAGAGCCTTTAGAGGGATTGAGGGATAGGAGAGCATTGAGAGCTTCATCAGAGGAGGTAGTAGAAAAGGAAAATGGGGGAGGGGCAGGCACTGGCTGAAGCGAAGGGCTGCAGTTAGTAGGTGGCAATGGGGAGAGGGAATTAAGAAGAGACATGGCGCACAAGGTGTAATAGGCATTAAATTCATTGGCCACAGAGCTAGGGTCAGAAACTAGGGAGTTATTTATTTTGAGAACTGGAGAGGGAGGGAGAAAGAATAGGGCATAAACTACCCTCCAGAATTTAGATGGAGAGTTAATGTTAGTCAGGAATGAGGAGTTGAAATAATTGGACAGCCAGTCTAGTAGCTTTAGTACATGAATTGCGTAGCATTCTGTGCTTGGCATAGTCGTTTGGATGTTTAGTTGATTTGTGTTTTCTCCAAGCCCGGTCATGCTCCCTGAAGCAAGCCAGTAGTTCAGGGGTGATCCAGGGGAGGTGAAGCCCATGAACTATGGTCATTCTGAGAGGAGCAAAGGCATTCCAGGTGGCAATGAATTTATCCTTAAAATAGTCAAGCGCGTGGTCGACAGAAATGGCAGTGGAGGTGGGGCCCAGTCAGTGGAAGTGAGTGCAGAGCTGATTGGGGTAAGGACCGGAGCTGTATGAATTTAAGGGGAGGTTTGGGGTGATGAACCTTACGTACAATGAAAATGGGGATGTAGTCACTAATGGCATTGGGGAGGAGACCAGATTTAATGACGCAGTGCAGGTGAGTTGTGAGTGCCCAGTCAAGCAGGGTGTGGTTTTGTGTTTTGGGATTAGGGCATGTGGGCTCAAGTATAAACTTGAGTGAGGTTTAGAGCAGTGATGTCATTGCATAGCTTGTTTAACTTGGGAGACAACCAATTTAGATTCACGTCACCCTTTATGAAAAGTTCACCAGATTGCAAGAGGGAGGTGATATTGGCTAAGAGTTCAGTTGTGACCGAGGGTTGAATGCTTGGGTGGCAATAGATGCCAGCCACAAAGATTGGGATTGAGAAAGGAAGGGTAATGCGAGTGACAAGGGCTTCATAGGTAGCTGGGATGGAGGTAGATAGGGTGGTAGTGATGCAGCTCACCCCATCTGTGCAGCAAACATTAATAAATTCCAAAAAAATGGGCCGCTCTACCAAACACACCCAAAACTATTCCAGTCAAGGTGTGAAATTCATGTTAATTTTAGTAGCAGCAGTTAGATGCTTCCTGTGGTTACCTGAGCACTGTCATAAAAGCAGTTGTGTTCCCAGCTTGAAGTTTTTACCCCCCCACCCCGGCATCAGCTTCCCCTAATCATGGCACCAGTAAACATACATGGGGAGGATCTGGTGCTCAGTTTAGTGCTCCCGAGTCTTCACTGTCTTTCACTTTTCCGACTAGCGATCACGCGCATGCCGCTGTCTAACCATGCTCTTGACTGCCTGTAAATTTTTCCTGTCAAGTCCAAATGTGCTAAGGCCTGCTGTGATATTTGCTGGTGCTTCTCTGACCATTTCTGCTATCGCCAAACTACTTTCTGGGGTTTTCTTTACAATTGCATCCTCTGTTTTGACTCCTGAAAAATCAAGTGAAATTTCTGTCATTGATACATGTGACAGTGATACTCCTCAGATGCTCAGTGTTTTTTCACGATTGTGCTAACTGCCGACAGGACACACACACACACACACACACACACACAGTCCCTACTTGGCTCCTGAGACAAAATGTAAGGATGGCTTCAAAGAGAAAAAAAAAATAGCCCATCACTACACTGTGAGGGCAAACCAGCTCCAACAATCTTGGGGGAGGGGAGGGGAGGCTACTTTACAAGAAAATGACTTTCAATTCTACTAATTTTTTTGATTTTTTAAATATTATATTAAAATGTCAGGTATGACCCATTTTCTAAGTGCAATAATACACTCTAAGGTGGGTGGTATAGGGTTATACCAGACCTTCCAGGGGCTATAAGGCCCTCCACCTGTGGCATTGGGCCTTGTTATGCCTCTGGGTGGTCCGGTATAGCCCAGTACTACCTACCCTTTTGGGTATTATTACTTAAATATTAAATATAAAAAAAAGGTAATCTTTGGGACAAGACAGGGAGGGCATGCATCCCAGTAGGAGGCTGTGTTTGGGTATCAGTTCAACTGAGGCCAGCCTGAGATGGGGTTAGGAGACAGCCCTGGACCCTGGGAAGAAAAGTAACATTAGCTCTGAAATAGGAGATGGGAATATTATTAGTTCTCAGAGAGAGGGGCTGAAAACTCTATTAGCTCTGAAAGAGGGGATGGAATATAAACTCTGAAAGAAGGGTTGGAATATTTTCTGTAAAAGAGTAGTGAACTGGCTGTAGAAACATAGTCAACTGTAGAATGAATTGAGATCCCTGAATTTCTAACATGAACTTGTACAGTTTATTGTTCGGTATAGGATTATATGCTCAAAGACACTTTGTATTTGTTGTCTGTTGGTGGTGAGAGTTCTGGGGTACTACACAGAGTCCCAACCCGGGGAGAGAAAAACATCAGCAAGCTGAGGGATGTAAGAGTCCTGGTGAATCAAGAATTTCCCTAGACCCATAAGTTTGCTAGGCCATCCACCATATGTTTTTATTTATTGTGTTGCTTGCACACATGAGCAAGAAATACATTGCTTCAGCAGTTAGGTAGAATGCCTAAATACGTCAGGAAATTTGGGCCACGTCACCACACAATCAGCTGTTTTGGTGCATTACAAGCTACCAAAACAGCTGATTGGGGTCCCCATGGTGACGGCTTCTCCGTCAGCCTCTCACAGTCCCCAGGAAGCCGACAGAAAGCCACCACCCGCCGTTCAGTGTGCCTTCCTGGTGAAACATTTCAATGAATGAATGAAATAAAAAGCAGATGGGGTGCCCAATCCCCCTGTCAGCATGACCCCCTTCCCAGTTTATTTGCTGACAGGGTATTCCAATCCCCGTTGGCATAATGCACCCCCCCTCATGGCTCATGCATCTCCCTCAGCACACTGTATTGCTGATGGGGGTGCTCAATCCCCCATCGGCTCCACTGTCCCCTCAAACAAACGTCCATCTGCCACGCTGGGAGCCCACCCCAGTGTGGCAAAAGTCTCCTTGGCCAATGGGGATGCCCAATCCCCAGTTGGCTCCACTGCCCCCCCAAACACACTGCCAGGTGCCATGCTGGGAGCCCACCCAAGCATGGCAAAAGTCTCCTTGTCCAATGGGGGTGCCTAATCCTCGCTGGCTCCACTGTCCCCCCCAAACACACTTCCTGGTGCCATGCTGAGAGGCCATCCCAGTGTGGCAAAAGTCCCCCGTCATTTGTGTAAAAAAAAAAAAAAAAACCTAGAAGAAAAAAAAATCCCTCATTGATTTCTTTCCCCCCTCTCCAACCCATGCCCACCCTCTAGTACCCCACCTCCCCACACCCCCACCTCACCCCACACTTACCTCCAGAGCCAACCACGGCGATCTTGGCCCGGACTGGGGCTCGCCTAATACTCTTCAAAGCCGACCCTTGAACTGAAGAAATGCTGGTAAGCTGTATAATAGCATAAATGTTTTTTTTTTTTCAACTTTGGTGCATCTCTCGGCTATTTTGAGGAATTTCTTCACCAAATTTTCAACATGGGGTTCTTGGGACCCCACCTCATGAAATCGGTCACTGTCATTTTGTTATTCAGTCCCGAAAGGTGATTTTGCAGTCACTGCGTGGAATCACCTTTTGGGACTGATTAATGAAATGACAGTGTCACAGTTCATGAGATAGGCTCCCAAAAACCCAACGTTGAAAATTTTGTGAGACAATTTCCAAAACTGACTGTTTTACGAGCGTGAGTTGCGCAGTTCCTACGCATACTCGTAATTTCAAGCATTTTTAATATTTTCACTTCAGGTTTTCAACATTGCCATTTTACCACACCTTCTGATGAACAGTATAGCTGTCATTTTTTCACATCTCACCCAAAATATGTTTTCACACATGTAGCGCACAATGGCATGATCGGTGTGCAAACTCAATGTTCAGGACAGATCAAGAAAATCACTGTGACATTGTTCATGAGGTAGGCCCCCAAAAACCCTATGTTAAAAATGTGGTGAAGAAATTCCCAGAAATGACTGTTTTATGAGCGTGCATTGCGCAGTTCCTATGCACGCTTATAACTTCAAGCATTTTTAATATTTTCACTCCAGATATTGAACATTGCCATTTTACCACACCTCCTTATGAACAGTACAGTTGTCATTTTTCTCATCTTGCCCAAAATGTGTTTTCACACATGTAGCACACAGTGGGCGAAATCAATGTTTGGGACAGATTAAGAAAATCACAGTGACACTGTTCATGAGCAGAAGTATTAAACTGGCTCTGTTGAAAATTTGGTGACAAACATCCATAAAATGACTGTGTTATGAGCAGTGTGCAGTTTCCATGCACCCTCGTAAGTTCACGATTTCATAATATTTTCAGTCCAGATTTTCAACATTGGCATTTTTCCACACCTCCTTATGAACAGTACAGCTGTAATTTTTCACACCATTGCTGAAATGTATTTTACACTTCTGGTGCAGAATAGCGCAGTCGCTGTGGGAAATCAGTGTTCAGGACAGATTAAGAAAATCACAGTGACAGTGTTCATGAGCGGAGGTCCCAAAATGCCTGTGTTGAAAATCTGCTGTAAAATATCCCCAAACTAATTACATTATGGGTCTGCATTGCACAGTTTCCACGCACACTCATGACTTCACCAGTTTTTTTCATATTTTCTTTCCAGAATTTCAACATTACCATTTTTCACACCTCTTCATGAACAGTACAGGTGTCATTTTTCACATCCTGTTCGAAATGTGTTTTTGCACCTGTGGTGCCAAGTGGCGCAGTCGCTGTGCAAAATCACCTTTCGGCTAACAAACTGATAGTGTCACTGTTCATGCGGTAGGGTCACAAAAAAAGCACATGTTGAAAACTTGGAGTAAAAATACCTAGAAACGCCCAGGGTGTTAGGGTTTTTGACCATAACGCCCTACCCTGTAGGGACTGACAGGGGTCAGGTGTGTGATTTGGGATTGTCAACAGTAATGCTCATGCCATTCCACCCCCACCCTGCAGTCAGTGGCAGGTATCGAGTTGTGCCTTGGACCCTTTGGCCCCAGAGTTCACCCCATTCTCCTATACTGCACCCATTTCAGCATGTTTCCTTATGGAATGAGATGAGTGTAAAGCCAGAACGCTCCAAAGCACACCCTCGACACTTGTAAGTGACTGCTGGGTAGGGTGAGGTGAAATGTACACACACGCCAATGCCTGTCCATCTCTGCAGGGTGGGGGTGGAGTTGACATCAGTTCATTACTCCACTGCCATTGCTATACTGCATCTGTCTAACTCCTGCACTTCCACTGCTAATGACAGCAAGCAACACTTGGCATTGACAAATGCTTACTTTATTTATAGAAATGTTTCACCAGGAAGGCACACTGAACAACAAGTTGCTCATCTCACCATGCGACCTGGGGGGGGGTACAAGTGGATATAAAACAGAGATTATACATACAATTTCAGTTACATACATGAGGATATTATTAGGTACAGAGTTTGAGCTACATTAACAATGATATTGCAATTAACACAGGTAAACAATACAATTAAACCATTAAAGTGCTATAGGAAGAAGAGTAGGTAGAACAGTGGAAACTGGCTAGGGGAAGGAGGAGCAGTGAGACAGGAGGAGACAGTGCATTACCAGTAAATACAGAAACAAGACCTGGATAAGTGAGATATTTGACTCAGGACTAGGGCGAGTCCAAGTAACAACTCTGGCAGTGCAAAGTGTATAGGGACCAATGGGGGTGTGAATGTAATAAAGTGCATATAGGTAGGGGGCTACTAATAAAGTGCTGGGGGTGTGAAGAAAGGAAGGAAGAGAAGGGGGGGGAGGAGGAGGAGGTTAGAATAGGGGAACGGCAAGTCAAGACCAGATTTAAAAACCACTCCAGGATGCTAAAAACCCTGCCGGGGGAAGAACTAGTCGATAACAATTAGGATGGGGAGAATAGGGGGTTGGGCAGGTAAAAGACAGAAGACAGGGGGTTGGAAAGATAGGTGGTATAGAGACATGCTTAGAATTTATCCACTCCAGGATGCTGAGAACCTTGCAAGGGCACAGAGCCAGGCAGGGACTTGGTTATAGGAGGCAGTATCGCGCAGTGGGTTAAGGCTTTGAGCTGCAGATCTGAAGACCTGTGTTTGAATCCCACAGCCACCTAGGTGCATACTATGTGATCCTGAGCAAGTCACTTAACTTCCTTGTGCTCCCAGGTCGCATCTGGAAACAAGCTTCAGCTTAGTGTGCTACTCCTGGGTAAACAATGTTCCCTTTCCCTTTCCTTTCCCTTTATAGAAGATGGGGGGCAGGTGTAGGACAGAGTTGTAGGAGGGGAAGGGAAGGAAGAGGTGGGCTAGAACTACCCCCTCCAGGATGCTGAGAACCTTGCAAGGGTGTAGAACCAGGCAAGGGCATTGATTATTGAAGATTGGGGGGCAGGTGTAGAACAGAGCTAGAGATAAGGGAAGGGCTTGGTGCGAGGGGGATGAAGTGACATGCTGGGGAGTAGGTACAAGGGAGAGGTTAAGGAGGATCAAAACAGGAGCAGCTAGAGGAGAGATGGTTATGTAAGGCAGAGGCAAGGGAGTAAGTGGAGAAGAAGTGCCATATTTGGGGAGGGGGAGTTCCAGAGTTTCGGGAAGCGATGAGCAAAGCCAGACTGGCCAATAAGTGTCAATCGGTGGAGGACCAGCAAGGTGAGATTGTCTGCAGATCTGAGGAGTGGAGGGAGGGGAGGGGAAGAGAGGTAGGGGAGTTCCCCAAGCCAAAATTTAAAAGTGAGTTTTGCACAGTGAGCGAGATGCCTGTTTGCAAGTAGGGGAAAGGACAGGGCATGGCGAGGGTGCAGTGATGAGTTCGGGAGGGAGCATTGAGACCGAAGCAGCAGAAGGAGTTACAGAGCATGTCCAATCTGGTCAGGGAGGATTTGGGAGTGGCACCATAGACTACGTCGCAGTAGTCAAAGATGGGGAGAATCATCTTCTGGACAAGTTCACGCCGTGCCATAGGAGGGATGCAACTACGGTTCCTATATAAGGCACTAAGCTTGGGGCACAGTTTTTTCAAGATGGTGTCAATGTGGCCAGAGAAGTTGAGGTGCTGGTCCAGCCAGACTCCAAGGTATCTGAATGAGGAGGTGTCCTCGAGGATTGTCCCATCCAGGGTGTGGAAGAAGGCTAGGGGATGTAGCCTAGAGAGTCTCTGCCTAGTGCCAAAGGTCATGGGGACAATCTTCTTTGCATTCAGGAATAATTGATGCGAGGCAAACCAGAGCTGAACCTGGTGGAAGTTATGCTGTAAGGAGGTTGCTACCTCAGCAGGGCATTTGCCAGAGGTAAACAAGATGGTATCATCTGCATACATGTGGGTAGAGGAGGAGAGGGAGCAGACTGAGGACAAGTCATTGAGGAAGATGGAGGAGAGAATGTGCCCAAGCACAGAGCCCTGGGGGACTCCTGTGGTGATGGGGAGGGTTGGAGAGATCACATCATGGATCTTGACTGATTGTGTTCTGCATGTGAGATAGGCTCTGAACCACTTTGTAGCGGATGCAGACAGTCCAGCTGTCTTAAGGGAGTCAAGCAGCAGGGCATGGGAGACTGTATTGAAAGCCTTAGTAAGGTCAACAAAGAAGGCAGAGGTGGTGAGGCCATTGTCCAGCCCAGTGAGGATGGAGTTAGTGAGCCTGAGAAGGGCGGTGGTGGTGGAGGGGTTCTTCCAAAAAACAGATTGGAATGGAGTGAAAAAGGAGGAGTCAGAGAGGAAGGAGGTAAGTTGGGAGAGGACCAGGTGTTCTTGAAGCTTGGTGAGGATGGGGAGGAGAGAGATTGAGTGATAGTTTTATTTATTTATTTATTTAGCTAGTTTTTGTTGACCGGGTAAGTGCACTAGACAAATCCTGCCTATTTTTTGGCACGACCCATGGGAGGGGGATACAGATGAATGCCAACTGACCTTGAACCAGATTAAGCTGTTGGTGGTATTTTTAGTGAATGAGGGAAATTTGGCCAGGACACCGGGGAAATTCCCCTACTCTTTTTGATAAGTGCCATGGGATCTTTAACATCCACCTGAACTACCACCAATCCAGGCAGATGGGACCTCAGTTTAACGTCTCATCCGAAAGACGGCACCTCAGAAGTGCAGCACCCCTCTCATGCTGCACTACAGTGTCAGTACTGGGATATTAACCCGAGTGCCAGATGTGGAAACTGAACCCACAGCCTTCTGATCTCCCTAGTTGCCTGGGGAGGAGGGGTCACCACTGTTTGGGAGAGGGAGGACCAGTGGATGTTTCCAGGATGAAGGGACTGATGACGATGAAAAAGAGAGGTTTAGGATTAAGCAGAGGGTGTAGGCAATAGCTGGTGCTGAAAGATAAAGAAGTTTAGGGTCCAGGTCATCAGGTGAAGAGCCCTTAGAAGGGTTGAGAGAGAGGAGGGTGGTAAGCATTTCATCAGGGGAGACAGCTGAAAAGGAGAAGGAGGAGGAAGGGTGAGCACGGGGGAGTTGAGTGCAAGAAGAGGGTGGAGAATGAGGGAGAAGGTTTCAAGGGAGGGACTTTAGGAGTGCCAAAGCACATGAAGTGTAGTAGGTGTTAAACTCCTAGGCCACTAGGCATGATTCAGTCACTAATGAGTCATTTATTTTAAGCACAGGGGGCAGGTGTGAAGGGGAGAGAAATATTTCCAAGGATGCACTGGAGAAGGGTGTGCACACATCCTTGTGAGTTACATCCTTATGATAGGTGCAATGTGGATGGTCATAAAGCAAGCTTCCCCCACACTAATCCACAAACAAGCCTCAATCCTATGACTGATGGACCCCTTCTAATGGATGAGAAGGTATAGTGCCAGTCATTCTTAAGATCCCCCTTACCACAGTATCCTCAGTGTACCACACTGACTGAAGTGCTTCCTTATTGTGCTTAGTTAGACAGCTGCAGATTTACTAATTGTTTGTCATGAGTGTTTTGTCAAAGTGGTAACATTGTATGATTGCTGTTATGCAGTAACTTAATGAGATAACAGGATAGCTGCCACAGTGTGTCACACTTGGACAGCTGGTTCTGATCCCTGTACGATTTTTTGTAAAAATAAAAAAATGTGTGATGGACTGTGTCAAGTGAAAATGCTGTCTTGCTGGAACTGACACATTAAAACCTCCTCAGGCATAAGTTCAAAGGACAGGACGTAGGGAAAACTACAAATATCTGAGGTTCAATTAGCATGTTAAATTGGCTTTGATCCCAGGGAATAAAATTAGGCATTCATGATGTCCTCAGGGAAATCCTTGATTTGCACTAAGGATCAGGAAAGAAGAAACATCTGCATGTGGTTGAACTGTCTTCCACAGAAGCCATTTGATTACATCAAAGAGACTTTGATGTACAGGTCCCAGACTGCATTGTAGTCCAATATGCATGTGTGAAGGGTGTCGTCAGAGGGAAGCCAGCATTTCATAAAAGAGCCTTTAATGTCTATAGATCACAGACCAGTTTGAAAGGTCACAGGAAAAGAGGAAATTCATTGATGTTACCTATTATTTTTTTAAATATCTTGTTTGGATATCCTGTGTTATGGAATATAAAGTTTAATACTCCAAGGCGAAGTTAGGTGACCTCAGAGAGAAGGCCAACTCAAGACTGTTTTTAAACCTACTGAGCAAACCTTAGAGACACATTCATATTTCTGACTAAGAGAAGAGAGACTATGATGCACTGAAAGATTAAGAAGTAAGGACCTTAGACAAGACTAGTCTGAGTGTTATTATTTATAGGAATCTGCACTTTTAAACCTGTTTTGTTTTAAGGCTGTATGTGTTGGGATATTTTGTTCTGTATTTTACTCTTTTCCTATTTTAAAGTAAAGATATATATTTTAAAAACTGAAACTGCCTGGTGTGCCTTGAAATTTATTTTTATATAATTGAAGCTTATATGGTTATAGTTGACACGGTGCATGAGCTTATTGTGATACCAAACTGGGAAACAGATAGAATTCTCTAGGTCTTGCATAAGAGTTCTAAGGGTTCATTTTGTAAATACCTGGTTAGGTGCCCGTAGGCAAAGATATCCGGCCCTCTGAAGACAGAATCATCTGAGCCTGATAATTGGGTACGCTAACAAGAGGTTATCAGTTATCAGAATCCCTCCAGAACTTGAGACTAAGGTGACTCGAACCCACAAAACAGACAAGAGGGTGACCTTGTACTGTTCACTGTTCACAATTCTATGCTCAGAGGTTGGCACTTTGGGAGTAGAGGGCTGACCGGCTGAGCGAATCTGTGACACAGTGTAGTTCAGACTCCATGTCCATTTGGTCATTGTCTTCTTATGTAAGATCACCAATAAAGTGAGACAGTTATTGGTAGTTGTGTTTGCAGTTTTTTGGGGATATAGAAGCACATCAAATGGGAGCAGAAGTGACTGAACAAGTGATTTCAGGTAAGTCCCCCGACAACTCTCAGATCATTTTTTTTTTCCCAATTGTTTAACCAGGAGAGACACACTAAGCTGAAAGTTTACAGGTGTGACCTGGGAGCACATGGAAGTTAAGTGACTTGTTCAGGGTCACACAGTATGTAAGTGGGGTCTGTGGGATTCAAACCTAGGTCTCCATATTTCCAGCTCAGAGCCTTAAACCACTGCGCTACTGCCTCCCTTCATCATAATAGATCATAAAGCCTGCCATTTGCTATTAACCAGTGTTTCATTCAAAGCAGTGATTGAAAGGTGAAAGGTGACTTAACCTACTACCACCTTTACAGAGGAATCCAGTCTCCTAGCAAGTCATTTATCATTCTGTGCTTCAGTCATTTGACCCTGTGCCACTGTCTTCTCATGTAAAACTGTATAAAAACAGAAACCTACTGATTGCAGGATAATGCATTGCATCTCAGTAGGGCTGTTCTCTCCCCAAACATTTTCAATAAAAACAACAGTCTGCAGATGCAACTCCTAATGTGCACTGAAATGAAATCAAGTGACACAAAGAGAGAAAATCCAAATCAGAGCTTGATCTACTCTAGTATGTCAATGAAGTTGTAGAAAGACATACCTGATTCTAATGGCTCAAAGTCCCATGCAGCAACTGAAGGAGGACTTAAACAACAAGCTGAAACATCTGAAAAACTGTCTGCCTATCTGTCTGTCTGTCCGTCTCTATCTATAGTGAAGCCCGCCAGGATGAAGCACAGTGCCACAGGTTTACTCCATGACAAAAAGGATTAACTCCCATTGAAATTGTGTTGTTTACTGCAGTAACTGTACTGCAGAATTTTGCAGCACTGTGCTTCATCCTGGTGAGCTTCACTGTATCTATCTATCTATTTATCTATCTATCTATCTGTCTATCTATCTGTCTATCTATCTATCTATCTATCTATCTGTCTGTCTGTCTGTCTGTCTGTCTATCTGTGTGTCTATCTACTTATCTGTCTGCTTTTCTGTCTGTCTGTCTATCTGTGTGTCTATCTACTTATCTTTCTGCTTTTCTGTCTAAATATCTGTCTATCTGTTTATCCATCTGCCTCTGTTTATCTGATATATTTTGGAGGCAATAGAAACATAGAAACACAGAATTTGATGGCAGATAAGGACCGCAGGGCCCATCCAGTCTGCCCATTTTTCCTACCCAGTGCTTATACCGCATTCCCTACCTGACCTACGGCTTCCCCTTTCTTCCCTACTGTTAGTGTTCCTTTATGTTTATCCCATGTATTTTTGATTTATTTTCCCCACAGTTTTTGCCCCCACCGCCTCCGCCAGTAGGTTGTTCCATGTATCCACCACCCTTTCTGTAAAGAAATATGTCCTTACATTACCCCAGAGTCTTCCCCTCTTGTTCCCTTGTTCTTGAACCTCTCCTAATCTGAAAGATGCTACCCTCTTGTACCTTATTTATACCTTTAAGGTACTTGAAAGTCTCTATAATCTCTCACCTCTCTCTCCTTTCCTCCAGTGAATACATATTGAGGTCTTTCAGTCTCTCTTCATATGGCTTCTGGTGCACCCCTGCACCATTTTAGTTGCCCTTCTCTGTACTGCTTCTATTCTATGACTTTTTCTGAAATGCTGCCTCCAGAACTGTACACAGTACTCCAGATGAGGTCTCACCAGTGATCTGTACAGTGGCTTTACCAATGAGGGCCAATAAAGAGCTATGAACACAAAATGCAAAGGTTATATCCAACCACATCCACTGTATTGCTGTCTGACTTGGATCAGATCATTTGACCCCCTGTTCTCTGCACCTTACCTAGGTGTGTTGGATAAAAAATGTAGTTGCAATATGAGCACACTTGCTAAAACACTATAAACTCACTGGCCCAATAAAAATACATTTTCTTAAATCTTTTAAGATTTGCAGATAAAAATATTTTTAACCAGTTACGTTAGATGGCAAGTTTCCTTATTCCACTTTAGGACAAATTCAGATTCTATAAAATGTAGCTCAGGAGTCCTCTACTGTCCATGCAATCATTGCACACAGAAATTTTGATTTATTACTGTCAGGCTGCATTTTCCCTTTGAGAACACTAATGTTTGGCTGATATTTTGTGAAAGATGACATATTTTCTTGCTCTTTTGGGCTCCTTTGATAGTTACCTTAGTGGCATTTCAGTCGGAAGGTCATGGTTTCTGTATTGCTGTGGCTGCCTTTGCCTATTAATGCTGGGCAGCTGCACTCAATCACCTTGATTATGATGGATGGCCCCTGAAGTGTGGCAGTGAGGCAAGTTGATATTGCACAGAGGTAATAGGGCTTACATACATTAATCAGAGTTAAAAGGGCCAGAATCAAGAAGGAACATGACAACCTTGGGGGAAGAACTAATTCTGTGTCAGATAAATGTAGCCACTGCTCGAAATGACAAATGTTAGGGGGATGACAGTGGTTTTCTCTCTGGAAAACCACACATTCTTTCCAGATGTCTTACTTTTATCACAGTGGAGCTTCACCTTGCATTATAATACATTTAGCTGACAGCATTATAAGGCTAAACTCATCAATTCTAATTAAGTTTGACATTTGGGTATCATGGGAAAAACTTGCTCTCTGAGTAGGTAGCCGAATTCTAATGTCATAAAAATTACAGCAACATTTTGGCATTTATATTTGATTTTATTACTATTTTAGAAACGTGGTTAAAGTCATGCAGAACAGAAACACAAGTTCAATACAATCTCATCAGCAGTGTATTGTAGTTTAAGCTCAGCACGCTTTGAGATATCTGCTGCACAAGAAAGTTCTGCCACCAGTGGTTAAACTCATCAAGTTTGAGTCTCCGCTGTCCATAGTGAACCTATGCGAACAATCAGAAATGCAAAGTAGGCAAACTGGACATCTTTATAAAGTTTCTGCCTTGAAAAAAACATGTGCATCCTATGTTAAATTTAAGAACATGGCATAAAATATCTTGATAGGCCTTTTTCTAAACAGCAGGTGCTACCAGTTAGACACTTTCTGGAAAGTTATTGGAGACTGTAGATGCAGTTTGCTTTTAGGTATGGACCTGCAGACAGTATACAGACTGATCCAGTTATCTACCACGGCAGTCCCAAACAGACCAGCCATGTCTCAGTTGTGACCAGAGGGGTGCAAGCATGAAAGTGGTAGCTAACCCCAGGCACATCAACAGAGCCTCACAAATGCTGCACTCCAAGCAAAAAGGCAATGTCCAAATGTAGATAAATGCTACTACAAAAACATTATTAAACATATCACGTGGACAGTGGCTACCACACATATATCGGGACCACTCACCCCAGCACTTCGCCAAAAAGGCAATGTCCAAACGTAGATATATGCTACTACAAAAACGGTATTAAATGTATGAAGTGGACAGTGGTTACCACACATATATCGGGACCACTCACCCCAGCACTTCGCCAAAAAGGCAATGTCCAAATGTAGATAAATGCTACTACAAAAACATTATTAAACGTATCACGTGGACAGTGGCTACCACACATATATCGGGACCACTCACCCCAGCACTTCGCCAAAAAGGCAATGTCCAAACGTCGATAAATGCTACTACAAAAACGGTATTAAACGTATGAAGTGGACAGTGGCTACCACACATATATCGGGACCACTCACCCCAGCACTTCGCCAAAAAGGTAATGTCCAAATGTAGATAAATGCTACTACAAAAACGTTATTAAACGTATCACGTGGACAGTGGCTACCACATATATCGGACCACTCACCCCAAGCACTCGCCAAAAGGCAATGTCCAAATGTAGATAAATGCTACTACAAAAACGGTATTAAATGTATGAAGTGGACAGTGGCTACCACGCATATATCGGGACCACTCACCCCAGCACTTCACCAAAAAGGCTATGTCAGGGGCGGAGATTGTTAGTGTTGCTAGCATATTTAACAGGTACACAATTAACAAATACATAATTGAATCATTTAATACAATTAAAAACATGTGCTAATTCACAGTACAAACCCAGTGCTGAACACCATATTACAATAATAAAAAGGAAAAAAAACTGCCCCTATTTCTTACAAGCAGAGATAGTGCATATTTATTTCCTATGCAGTATAGCATTCTTTGTTAAATTTAAAATTCAAAGTGTAAAGGTATTGCCACAGACGATAAGTGAAATTAGACTGAGTGATCCACCCTTGAATAGACCCCTGTCTGCTTCTATGGTGATCAGCCAAAACATCCAATGCTTCACGTCAGACATACACATGTACATGACAAAACACTTACGAATTCAGAGCTGGCGGGCTGAACCTGGAATTGGGAAAACAGAACAGATCAGAGACTACTAGAATTACATACTTACAGCAATCTTATAAATTCTCTAAATCAAGTCTATGTATAGTGATTCATTAGAAAAAAAATACTTTATAAATATACATGAATTTATTGTACAGGGGGGAAACAAGCGTGAAGAAAATGGACATACAGAAATAAATGCCTATGAGGGAACACTTCAAATAAGCATTGGTTTAAACAGCTGCCCTACATACAATCCCATGTGAATTAGTGGATGGACCAGGGGGGGTGGATGGGGGGGGGTCACCATCCCTAAGCAATCATCTATTTATATCTTACTGTGTATTCAGTTTGCACAAATCATTCCTGATTTCATATAGTCAAAATGTCCTGATATCATAAATCTTTTAAGAAAGGTTTGAGGTCCAAATGTTCGTTAAGTCCTTTTGCTTCAGAGTTTATCATTTATATATCCAGAAGGTTTCTCATTTCAGTAACAGATTTAATCTATCACTTCCCCTTTTTGGACTTTTTACATGTTCCAACACCGTAAATTGTGACGACTTATTATCCCCCTGATATTTGTCCAAGAAATACCTCCCCACTGGCTTGTCCACTTTTTCATTTGCAGTTGACCTAATGTGCTCCTGAATTCTTCCTTTTGTCATCCTGACTGTTCTTCTCACATAATAAAGAGATTACAGGGGCACCAAAGCAACCAAAAGTTATTTTTTTTCCCAGTGTAAATGCTGCAATATTTGCAAACATGGTATTCAGGGTACCAGTTTTAAAAACCTGAATACACAACATGGGACGAACATCAGAGACTTTGTAACATGTACAAACAAATTTGTAATTTAAATACTTTGGTGCCCCTGTAATCTCTATTATGTGGGAAGAACTTAGCTGTCAATGAACGCGTACTGTAACAGCTGATTGTACAGTATACGCTCATTGACAGCTCAGTTGGTGACTGGCCGTGGTGTAGAGTGTAGGGCTGTGCCAGTCTCCGGCTTGGGGTGGGGATGGAGGGAACAGGGTGGAGGGGCACTACCTGCCAGGGTTGGGGGTCCACTAGACACCAGGGAATGGTGTTACATTATTATACAGAGGAACAGAGATAGGGAGGGGGGTCCGCTACACACCAGGGAATGGTGTCATGTCATTATACAGGGGATCAGGATGGGAGAAACAATGGAAACCAGGGAATAGTGCTGGTGTCATATACAGGGGATCGGGATGGGAGAAACAATGGAAACCAGGGAATAGTGCTGGTGTCATATACAGGGGATCGGGATGGGAGAAACAATGGAAACCAGGGAATAGTGCTGGTGTCATATACAGGGGATCGGGATGGGAGAAACAATGGAAACCAGGGAATAGTGCTGGTGTCATATACAGGGATCGGATGGGAGAAACAATGGAAACCAGGGAATAGTGCTGGTGTCATATACAGGGATCGGGATGGGAGAAACAATGGAAACCAGGGAATAGTGCTGGTGTCATATACAGGGATCGGGATGGGAGAAACAATGGAAACCAGGAATAGTGCTGGTGTCATATACAGGGGATCGGATGGGAGAAACAATGGAAACCAGGGAATAGTGCTGGTGTCATATACAGGGATCGGATGGGAGAAACAATGAAACCAGGGAATAGTGCTGGTGTCATATACAGGGGATCGGGATGGGAGAAACAATGGAAACCAGGGAATAGTGCTGGTGTCATATACAGGGGATCGGGATGGGAGAAACAATGGAAACCAGGGAATAGTGCTGGTGTCATATACAGGATCGGGATGGGAGAAACAATGGAAACCAGGGAATAGTGCTGGTGTCATATACAGGGATCGGGATGGGAGAAACAATGGAAACCAGGGAATAGTGCTGGTGTCATATACAGGGGATCGGGATGGGAGAAACAATGGAAACCAGGGAATAGTGCTGGTGTCATATACAGGGGATCGGGATGGGAGAAACAATGGAAACCAGGGAATAGTGCTGGTGTCATATACAGGGGATCGGGATGGGAGAAACAATGGAAACCAGGGAATAGTGCTGGTGTCATATACAGGGGATCGGGATGGGAGAAACAATGGAAACCAGGAATAGTGCTGGTGTCATATACAGGGATCAGGATGGGAGAAACAATGGAAACCAGGGAATAGTGCTGGTGTCATATACAGGGGATCAGGATGGGAGAAACAATGGAAACCAGGGAATAGTGCTGGTGTCATATACAGGGGATCAGGATGGGGGGGACCATTGGACGCTGGGGAATATTGTTGAAACATTGGGCATGGGTGCAGGTGGGGGGGCCAATGGAAACCAGGGAATTATTTATTTTTAACATTGGACTGGCGATCAGCCGGGGGGACCACTAGCACCAGGGAAAGATTTATTCATAACATCGGGCTGGCAATCAATGTGGGGGGGGCCACAAGCACCAGGAAAAGTTTCATGTGTAACATCGGGCTGGCGATCAGCGGGCCCCCCCCCCGCTAGCAGCAGCGATAGCACTCTGAGACCGGCAATTGGGGGGCGATGCCACACAATGCAGCCTTGCTGCCCATGCAAATGAGCCCATAATGGTCATTCAAATGGACCCTCAGTGCCTTGCATGTCCAATGGGCTCATTTGCATGGGTCCATTTAAATATCGAAAATTTAGTGTGGGGGCAAGCCATTGTGGCACTTATTTCATAAGCCTTGTCTGCCCAGCACTAAGTTGCTTAGTGCTGTGCTGACATGGCCCTATATTCAGTCGAATAGTGCCAGTGCACTATTCCACTGAATATAGTATTTTTGGGCACCTGGGCAGGAGCATGGCACAGCACTAATGTTCGGGCCCCTGAAGGCTTACATGCTGTACTGTTTGAATGTATCCAGTCTCTTTAGCCCAGATCATGGTTTCAGAGGGAGAACTATCCATTCAAGATCCCTGAAAGGACTGTACCTAATGTACTGGAATACATACCAAAGCTCATACCAAACACTGGGATCATTATGCTGGGTGTGTTTTAATATGGACTGGTTTATTATACATCAGCAACTGCTGCAGGAATGGGCATCCAAAAAACAACCTGCCACAGCTAATGCATATAACAACCAGACTGAGTACCAAAACCAACAAAGGAGCAAGTATTTATTGGGTCCCAACTAATATGCTAATCAGTCATTTTTTCTGGAACACTGTTTGACTCCATGAGTGACTACAGTTCAGCCTATTGCATCTGGAGGAACAACACCATTAAATCCCTACTTCGTGACATAAGACAAAGGCCATTTAGCAAGCTTGAACAAGGCAAACTGAGTCACGAGCTCACCAAGGTAATCTGGGTTCATATATCCACCTTCCCAGATGTCGAATTAGCCTTACATCTGGGACAAATTCCTGCTGACTCAGCTAGCCAGGGTTAGGGGCTCCTATAATAAATGGATCTCCCAGATCTCATGGATTGATCATACCATTGTGACTGTCTTGGTCACAATACAAAAACATTTCCCAGGTCTAAGCCCAGGAATGCTACTGAATACTCAGAAAGAGAGCAGTTTCTCTCACAAGGAAGGCAAAAGCAGAGTACTACTCCAAAGTATGCAAAACTTTCAGCAACCCCCCCTCAAAAAAAAATTGGTAGGCATCAACACTGTCCTGGAAAAAATAAGCCACCAGCATGTTCCCATCTATTGTACAATGAAAACATTATCATCAGCAATCCTAAGATAGCAAATATTCTAAATTTGCACTTCACTAACCTAACTCTTCCAATGTTTGCTGTACACAACAACCCTCATTCAAGACAACTGGCTAACTTGACAAAGTAACTCCACCTGTCTCCTTCCAGCATATCACACCTAGTGAAGGTCTGAAACTACTCTGAAGTCTGACTGCTCCAGAAAGTGCAGGCTGCAGAGCAATTGATCCAAAACTTATTGTTCTCACATCAGACAAGCTGGCACACCATGTCAGCAAGCTAGCAACCCCTAGTGACAGCTCACTGTAAAGGTGCTACTCGCACCGTACCTCTGTATCATACTATACAGCCTATCTCTATGCATCGGCAGCATTCCTCAAATCCGGAAGCAAGCTGTAGTTACAGTACACCATTTCTTAAGTTTGGCCTTCCATCCTACCTCAACAACTCCTTCCTGATCTCAGTACTGTCAGCGTTTAACAAGATATTTGTGAAGTATGTTCATGAACAACTAATGTCACACATCCTGGGCAATAACTTACTACCTGTAGAGAAATCTGGTTTCAGACCCAGCATTCCACTGCCACTGTACCTGTTAAGCTGTCTAATGCCATCTTAACAGCCCTTGATGCCAGCTAAAGTAGTAACAGATGATTTGGCAAGATATGTTTCAAAATCTCTTAGTAACATAATAGTTGACAGCAGATGAGGAGCAGGATTCACAAAGAAAGGCGAAATTCCAGCAGCTGCGGGAAAAAGGCTTGCTGCAGTGCGGAAACGCAGTTGCGCTGTATTCTAAAAAAAAAACAGCCAGGCTGCAGATTTCTGCAGTGCCACAGACGGCAATTTAGCCGTCGAGGATTTGGCGCAGGCGCGGGTTACACAGCTGTGGAGGCTGTGAAGGCACAGCAATAGGGAGCCACAATAGCTGAAGCAGCAGACTGTAACAGTGCTGCTATAATATGAAGCTGACAGCACACACAGAGACCAGCAACCAGTCTCCAACTGGGACCACAGCAGCACCACAGGTACCAGCGATACCTTGGCACCACAGTGGCTGACTGTCCCTGCTGGTCATCCCTCCCTGGGGTGTTCCTGTGGCCTGCGGGGGGGAGTGCACTCGCTGCTGGCTGGTCAGGCTCTACTGCTTGTGGGGCTCTGTCATGGGCTGCACTGGGTCTAGTGGTTGTTGCCTGTTGTCATATCATGGCAACGTGTGCTTTCAGTGCTGTAACATCAGCCACTGCTATACTGTCTGAGATGCTATTACCTGTGGTACACCTCCACCTTAATTGATTCCAATTGCTGGGGCACTACTGCAAAGTGCTGAGGGAGAGTTATAGCTCATTCCACTGTGTTAACATTCTTTTCACAACTGTGGAAAAAAACTGGCTGTGAATAGCCTTTCAGGGGCTGTGCCTTACTTATCTCATGCCTTTTTGTCCTCAGGGACTTCCGCAGTTGCACTTTTTTCCACTGTCCGTAGTGTTTTTTTCCGCAGCTGCAGAGGTTTTTGTGAATAGCACTTGGAGCAATCACCCCTTTTTTTCGTAGCTGAGGCAGTTTTGGGGACTTACGGAAGGTTTTGCACCTTCTAAAGGCTTTGAGAATCCTTCCCAAGGACCGCTAGGCCCATCCAGTCTGCCTGTATTCCCTGCCTGTATCAGCAGCCTCTGACCCCACTAGGTCATTGGCTTACGCCTCTCTTTCCCACCTCTAGGTTTTCCTTATGTCTATCCCATGCATGTTTGAATCCCCCCACTGTGTTAGCTCTCACTACTGCCTGCAGTAGGCTATTCCAAGCATCCACCACCCTTTCCATGAAGAAAAACGTCCTCACACTCCCCCTTATCCAGCACCCCTTCAGTATCATATTGTGCCCCCTCATTCTTGTACAGCTCCTGTACTGGAAGATGTCACCCACTTGCACCTTGTTCAAGCCCTTAAGATACTTGAAGGTTTCAATCATATCACCCCGTTCCCTACTCTCTTCCAGTGTATACATATTGAGGTCTTTCAGTCTCTCCTCATATGTTTTCTGATGCAAGTCCTGCACCATCTTTGCGGCCCTTCTCTGGACCGCCTCCACCCTGTCTATGTCTTTGTGAAGATGCAGTCTCCAGAACTGTACACTGTACTTCAGATGGGGCCTCACCAGAATTTTGTACAGTGGTATCACCACCTCCCTCCTTCTGCTTGTGATACCTCTTTCTGTGTATCCCAACATCCCATTGGCCCTCATCAGTCTTGCTATACTGTTTGGCCATCTTTAGGTCATCTGGCATGATTATCCATAAATCTCTTTCTTCCCTAGTAACTGCCAGCAACCCCCGCCAAACTGTAACTCTCTGCAGGTTTTTTTTCACCCCAGGTGCATGATAGAAACATAGAATTTGATGGCAGATAAGGACTGTTTGGCCCACCCAGTCTGCCCATTTCCCTACCTAATGGATAAGCTGTAGATCCTAGTTCACCAACAGCCAACTTCCTTCTACCCTGCACTAGAATTGCGTTATGTCTGTCCAATGCATTCTTGAATTCCCCCCACTGTTTTTTACTCCATGGCCTCCTCAGGAGGGCTGTTCCATGCATCCACATCCCTCTCCATGAAAAAATACTTCCTCACATTACCTCTGAGCCACCCCCCCTCTATCTTCAAATTGTGCCCCCTTGTTCTTGCACATCTCTTTTTCTGAAAGATGCTACCCTCTTGGACTTTGTTGATTCCCTTGAGGTACTTGAAAATTTCTATCATGCCCCCCCCTTCCTTGAAGGTATACATATTAAGCTCCTTTAGCCTCTCTTCGTATGTCTTCTGGTGCAGACCCTGCACCATTTTAGTTTCCCTCCTCTGGACAGCCTCCACCCTGTCTATGTCTTTGCATAGACAGGGTCTCCAGAACTGCATGCAGTATTCCAGATGGGGTCTCACAACTGTCTGTACAGAGGGATAACAACTTCCTGTTTTCTACTGGTGATGCATCTCCCTGTGCATCCCAGTATCCCTCAGCCTTCCTTACTGCCTTCTCACATGGCTTTCCCACCTTTAGGTCATCTGATATAACTACCCCCAGATCCCTTTCCTTTTTTGTTGTTGTCAGTATCTCACCCCCCATTGTGTACTCTTCCCCTGGGTTTTTGTTTCCCAGCTGCATTACTTTGCACTTCTTTGCATTGAATCTCAGCTGACATACATTTGACCATTCCTCCAACCTTGCAAGTCCCTTCTCATCCTTTCTACCCCACCTTGTGTATCAACCCTGTTGCAGATCTTTGTGTCATCTGCAAAGAGACATACTTTTCACTTATAAAGACATTAAAAAGGACCGGACCCAGTATTGAACCCTGTGGTACCCCACTAGTAACCCCCTTTCTTCACTGTGGACTCTGTTTACTATTACCCTCTGAGTCCTGTTGTCCAGTCAATGTTTTACCCAGGCTACCACCCTGTATAATATTTCACTTTAGTTGCTTCTTACAGGATTGCTGGTTTTAGGAATGACTGGACACCATAAGTAACTTCTAACAGCTCTGAGGTTTATTCAACAAACATACATTAGATAGATCAGCAGGCCTCAGCAGAACTACTACTACAATCTGCTCGTGTAGTTTCTAAAACCCAGTTTCCACCCCAGAGATACCATTAGCCCAAAACTGCAGGGGGATGTGGACTAAACCATTCTACACTGTTACTAGGGTAAGTTACCATATACTACATCTCCCCTTCTAGTAAAAGAAAGCAATTACCTTGATTTTGGTTTGCATATCAATGACAAATAACTACCAAGTACTATTAACATAATGGTTGAGTCTTACTTTGTGATGAGTTAGGATCTAAAGTCACTGGTACTCAGCTTTGTTGAAATAAGTCTTTACCACTGACTTAAGTCATAACAAAATCTCTGAACCTCTCAGGAACTTTAAGCAAACGCCCTCTTCTGGTCATTCGAGTAGACTGCACACTGGGTACAGCCTCAGGACTTTCTGGCAAAGTGTCATTGAAAACAACGGGTTCCATCTCAGGTTGCTCATACTCTTGACAAGTGTCCTGTTCCCGGCTGTTGTCCCTGGATTGCACTGTTTGTAACAATATGGATTCAGTTGACTCATCTGCCTGTTGCTCTTCAGCTTCCAAAGCAACTGTTCGGTCTCTCCTCAGGTGTCTTCTGTTCCTGCGGTATCGCTGTCCTGCAGGTGTAATCACACTATAGGGTCTTGGCTCATCACGGATTCTTTCCACTGTAGCAGGTTGCCACCCACTAGAAGTCTCTATGCATACCCTTTCCCCTTCTCTGAATGGAGTAAGTGGAGCTGCATTCCTGTCATAATACTGTTTCTGTCTTTTCTGTAGTCTTTTCAGACATTTATGTGCATCCTTTGGTATTTCAGGTCGCAGTGCCCTTGTACTTGCTTGTAATGTTGTCCTCAACATTCTGCCCATTAACAATTGAGAAGGTATAAAGTTCAGTCCTGTGACTGGTGTATTTCTAAGACTGAGCAATGCGAGATGTGGATCAGTCTGACCTTGCGTAGACTTCAGAAAGATTCTTTTTACTGTCTGGATCATTCTTTCAGCTAAACCATTAGATTGTGGGTATCCTGGGCTGGAATGAGTTATTCTGAATTCCCACAACTTTGCAAATTGCTTCATTTCATGACTTGCAAATGGTACATGATCCGTTACCAGTTCTTTTGGAATTCCATGTCTTGCAAATATGGCTTTCAATTTTGCAAAAACCGTAGCTGCTGTCTTGTCAGGCATTCTGAGAACCTCGGGGTATTTTGAAAAATAGTCCACTACTATTAAGTAGGAGTGCCCCTAAAGTCAAAATTTCTGCTCAAGCTTTAACCATGGCATGTCAGGTATTTCATGTGGACACATTGGCTCTTTATGGTTGCTGGGTAAGAGTTCCTGACAAAGTCCACATGCTTCAACCATCATTTCTACTTCTCGATTCATGCCTGGCCAATACATCACAGCTCTGGCTTGTGCCTTAGACCTTTGTATTCCTTGATGTGCTGTGTGAAGTCTTTGTAGCATATCTGTTCTCAGCTCTTTGGGTATGATGATTCTTTTACCCACCATTATGAGTTCATTTTCTATGTATATATTGTGTCTCATGGGCCAATAGTGCTGAAGTTTGATGCTGACTTGTTTTTTCCTGTTAGGCCAGCCTTTGAGGTGCATTTCTTTAAGCAACTGTAAATCACTGTCCCTCTGTGTGGCCTGTTTTAGCCCCTCTAACATGCTGTCAGGTAGTGTTTCTATTGCTTGGATTGAGTATATGACCTTTTCACTACTTAGATCAATGTCTCCCTCTGCTGGTTTTCTTGGTATTGCCCTGGATAGAGTGTCTGCAATCAGAATATCTTTGCCTGGAGTATATATTATCTCTATGTCATATTTCTGTATCTGTAACAGCATCCGCTGCAATCTTGCTGGAGCCTTTCCAATTGGTTTGTTCAGTATGGACTGTAGTGGCTTGTGATCTGATTGTACTTTCACTGACCTTCCATAAACATACTGATGAAATTTTTGTAGAGAGAACACAACTGCTAGCAACTCTTTTTCTATCTGTGCATAGTTTCCTTCAGCACTGGACAATGACCTAGATGCATAAGCTATTGGTCTGTTTCTTTGTAGTAGACAAGCACCTAGTCCGTCCTTAGATGCATCTGCTTGGATTTCAATGTCCTCTTTTGGATCAAAGAATTTTAATACTGGTGCACAAGAAATAGTCTCTTTCAGCTTTTGTAAGGCTTCTTCCTGTGCTGGCTGCCACTGCCACATGACATCTTTTTTGAGTAGCTGCCTTAGTGGTGCAGTGAGGTTTGCTTCATTCGGAATGTACTGCGCCAAGTATCGAGTCATTCCTAACAGCCTCTGTAGTGCTTTTTTATCTTTGGGAGGGGGCATCTCAGCTATTGCTTCTACTTTGGCTTCATCAGGCCGTAGTCCATTTTCGGTTATGATGTGCCCCATGTATTTCACCTCACTCACCAAATACTGTATTTTGTCACTATTGAACTTTACATTGAGTTCCACTGCTCTGTCCATTACTTTTCTCAAAGTATTGTCATGCTCTTCCTTGGTAGCTGCGGCTATAAGCATGTCATCAGCTATTACAAAACACCTGGTATGTCCCGAAGTGTTCAGCATTTCTCTGCTGGAATACTTCACTCGCAGACCGTATACCAAAAGGAAGTCTGTGAAATTTGTACCTTCCCCATGGACTGTTGAATGTACATAGGTCTGCAGATTCATCATCTAATTTGATCTGCCAGTACCCATCTTTGTCATCTAGAATTGTAAAAAACTTTTTACCTGCAAGTTTACTCTGAATATCCTCCAATGTGGGGATGGAGAAAAGATGTCTTCTGATAGCTTTATTTAAGTCTCTAGGGTCCAAACACACCCTGATCTCACCATTTTTCTTTTCAGTAATTACAAGGCTATTTACCCATGTTGTAGGTTTTCTTACCTTGCTAATCACCCCAATTTGCTCCAGTTGTTCCAATGTCTGTTTTAGTCTGTCCGTAATTGCATCACGGGACTTTCCTGCACCATGTACCACAGGGTAACATTTGGGTCGAGTATGTATGTGGTAAACACCAGGAATTCTCCTGGCCTTCTAACACTGTTTTATATTGTGCAAGAAGTTCCTCTTTGTGCTTGGTGGCTTGGTTTTAAGCACCTTTTCTGAATCAGATCCAGGATGTCACATGCCTGTTGACCCAGTAGGGAAGCTCCGATGTATTAGTGACATAAAACTGCAGATTGGCCTCTCTGTCTTGTGTCTTACACTTTAGCGTCACTTCCCCTTCAGGATTAATTTGTGCTCCTCCATATGCCATTAGGATAGTACTGGTCGGCTTGATTTGTACCTTGCATGGAAACTGTGCAATCACTTCTTTAGTTAGTATATTGGCTTCAGCCCCAGTGTCCAACTTGAACTTAACTGGCTGTCCCATTATCTTCAAGGTAGTGTACCACCCTTCATCTGGTACTTGTGTCCGCACCATTTCTTGTTTTCTTTTTACAGCACCTACAACTAGTGCTTCTACCCCTTTGGTCATTTTTTCATGAGGTTTGTTGGACTTTTTGGACCTGCACATTTTTGCATAATGGTTGAGGCCACCACATTTACGACATTCTTGTCCATACGCTGGACAAGCCTTTGGCACATGTCCCTTGCCACACCTCCCACACGTGTTTGAATTTTGTGCACGTGTCTCATGTGTTGGTAGCTGGCGGTCTGGTTTTCGGCCTGTTTTACCATCCTGCCTTGATTTATGTTCTACAGCATGGATGAACTTATCAGCAGTCCCTTGTGACGTCGCTTTTGCCTGTGCCCTTGTTACCTCTTTGGCTCTGCATATGTTCACTGCTTTGGCCATCGTGAGGTCTGGGGATTCAGTAGCTTTTCTCGGAGCCTGTCGTCGGTAGCAGCTGAAGACAATTTTATCTCGAATCATTAAGTCCTCAGTCTCTTTAAACTCACAATTCCGAGCTTTTGCCTGAGCTCCATAACAAACTTGTCTATACCTGAGTGCTCATTGAATGGATGGACCCCAAAACTGATGCCTCTCAAACACAGCGTTTTCCTTGGTTCACAATAATTCTTAAATGCTTCCATAACCTCAGCTGCTTTTTAGCTTGTGGGTCAACATCGTTATATTGAGGGTATTGTACACCTCGAGGGCCTCATCCCGATCGTGTATAGCAGGACTGCAATTTCATTTCCTCTGATTTATCATCTAATCCCATGGCTGTGAGTACAGACTTAATCTCTGTGCCCACCTTCTCAGTTTTCTGTAAGATTTCCAGTCAACAATAGTGGTGGAGGTGGCTTAATTGCTCCATACTGCCAAAATACTTTGTTATACAGTCTTTTAGTAAGCTTTTAGGTACTCACAAATACTGTCTTTTGTTTCTTTTCTTGGCAGTACAAACTTTTCTTCTGTCTTGCAACTGCAGCACTGCAAGTTCACTTCTGACACCATATAATATTTCACTTTGAGTTGCTTCTTACAGGATTGCTGGTTTTAGGAATGACTGGACACCATAAGTAACTTCTAACAGCTCTGAGGTTTATTCAACAAACATACATTAGATAGATCAGCAGGCCTCAGCAGAACTACTACTACAATCTGCTCGTGCATTTTCTAAAACCCAGTTCCCACCCCAGACATACCATTAGCCCAAAACTGCAGGGGGATGTGGACTAAACCATTCTACACTGTTACTAGGGTAAGTTACCATATACTACACCCTGGGACCCACTCCCAGGCTGGTTAATTTGTTTATTAATCTTTTGTGTGGGACTGTGTTAAATGCCTTGTTAAAGTATAGGTAGGCCATGTCCACAGCCCCTCCCAGGTCTACTACTTTGGTCACCCAGTCAAAGAAATTTATTAGATTCATCTGACATGACCTTCCCGCTGTGAATCCATGCTGCCTTGTGTTCTGTGCCACACTGGCCTGTAGGAACTCAACAGTTCTTTCCTTCAGAAGTGATTCCATCATTTTCCTTACCACTGAGGTCAAACTGACAGGTCTATAGCTTCCTGCCTCTGTCTTGCTCCCACTTTTGTGAAGGGGAATCACATCCACCCTCCTCCAGTCCTCAGGTACCACACCATCCTCCCATGATTTGTTAAAAATAGCCAGTGATGTTACTAGTTCTCCCCTTAGTTCTTTTAGAATTCTGAGGTGAATCCCATCAGGCCCCACTGCTTTGTCCACCTTCAGTTTTAAGAGTTCTTTCAGAACCCTTTCTTCTGTGAAAGGACTGGTATCAACCCCGCTAGCCAGAGTGCTTCCATTGACTGGATTAGGTACCTCCCCCTCCTCTTCTTTTGTGAAATACTGAGCAGAAGTATTCATTCAGCTTCTCTGCTTTTTTACTGTCCCTCTCTGCCCACCCACCTTCCTCTTTATTCAGCCTCAATATCCCTCCCTTTGTCTTTCTTCACTCCCTAATGCACCTATAAAAGGTTTTATCCCACTTCTTAAGTGTGTTGGCTATCTTTTCCTCAGTTTGGGCCTTTGCTATTCTGACTGTCTTCCCCGCTTCCTTCGGCTTTAACTGGTACAGTTCTCTGTCCTGCTCCATCTGTGTTTCCTTATACTTCCTGAATGCTATCTTTTTCTCCCCAACCTTCCCTTTCACCTCTTTTGTGAACCATAGTGTTTTTTTCTTTCATTTTGATTTGTTTATTTGCTTCACACAAAGGCTTGTTGTCTCTGTGATAGCAGTTTTGATGTTTCCCCATTGATGCTACACCCCTTCTTCTTGACTGTTTGCTAGTACTTTTCTGAGGTACTCTCCCACTTTGCACTTCTTTGCATTAATTTTTAATTGCCACATTTAGGACCATTTTTCCAGCTTTGCCAGCTCCCTCTTCATTCTTTTGACCCCCTCTGGGGTGTCTATTCTATTGCAGATCTTGGTGTCATCTGCAAATAGGCAAACCTTCCTCTCTAGCCCTTCAGCAATGCCATTGATGAAGACATTAAAAAAGACTGGCCCCGGTCCGATCCCTGCGGCACCCCACTGGTCACCCTCCTATCCTCGAATTTGATCCCATTTACTACCACCCAATGCTTTCTGTCCCTCAACCAGTTTCTAACCCAGTTTTCCACCTTGTGGCCCACCCCTAGGGTGCCTAACTTGTTAACCAGTCTCCTGTGCAGAACGGTGTCGAAGACCTTGCTGAAGTCGAGGTAGGCGATAGCCACTGTACCTCCCTGATCCACTTCCTTCATCAGCCAGTCAAAAAAGTCTATCAGATTTGTCTGACATGGCCTTCCTGGTGTAAATCCATTCTGCCTCGGATCCTGTGCTCCTATGGTTTCTAAGTGTTCCAAAATCCTTTCTTTAAACAGCACCTCCATAATCTTTCCCACTACAGAGGTGAGGCTCCTGCCTCTTCCCTGCTTCCACTCTTGTAAAGAGGGCCTGCATGTGCCCCCTTCCAGTCCTCTGGGGCCACCCCTGTACTGACCGACTCACTACACAGGGCTGCCCTATGGTGCAGTCCATAATTCCTTTAATATCCCCAGGTATATGTCATCTGGTCCCATTGCTTTGTCCACCCTCAGTTTTGTGAGTTCCTCCAGGACTCTCTCTTCTGTAAATGAACTGGTGCTTACCCCCCCCATTGTTCCTGATGCCTAGTTTTGGCCACTGTCCCTCCCCCTCTCCCATGAATACCAAACAGAAGTATTTATTCAGTGTTGGTGTTTTTTCTAGGTCACCCTTCACACATTCCCTTCCTCCCCTCTGAACCTTACAATCCCTCCCCTGACCTTTCTTATCTCACTAATGTATCTGTAGAATGTCTTGTCCCCTTTCTTTATTGCCTGTGCTAATCTTTCCTCTGTTTGCACCTTCACGCTCCTCTGTCTCTCTAGGTACACCGGCCTATCCTCGATCTTCTAAGTCTCCTCGTATTTTCTGAAGCCCCCCTTTTTGTCCCTTACCTTCCGTGACACCTCCTTTGTGAACCATAGTGGTTTGTTCCTTCTTTTGCCCTTGTTACTCAGCCTAATGTACTGGTTTGTCACCTCCACTATAGCTTGTTTTAGGTGTGCCCACTTCTCCTTCACCCCACCCATGGCTCCTTTCTTGCCAGGGCTTCTTTGGTCTCTCCCCCATGGTAGCAAAGTCTGCCCATCTGAAATCCAGAACCCCCATCTGTGTACGGTTCATTGGCAACACTGTCCCAATAGTAAACCACACAGTATGGTGCTCACTGGACCCTAGGTGACCATCCACCCTGATTTCATTGATCCTGTCTTCATTGATCAGTACAAGATCTAGAATTGCCTTGTCCCTGGTGGGCTCCGGAACCAACTGCAAGGATTCTATGATGTCTTGTCTCCTGGCTGTAGCTGCCACTGGGATGGTCCAGTCCACGTCTGGCATGTTAAAACTGCCCAGCAGAAGTACCTCCCCTTTTCCTACCATCTTGTATATTTCCTCCACTATTACCCTATCTACCACCTCCCTCTGTGCCGGAGGCCTGTAGATCACTGCTGTGCAAATTGCTATGCCATTTCCTGGATCAAGGATGACCCACAGTACTTCAGTCTCCCCCTGCCCACCCTGCAATGCCATCACTTTAATACCTTCCCTGATGTAAAGGCCCCCCCTTTTTACCCTCCCTATCCCTCCTGAATAGAGTGTACCCTGGTACATTTACCTCCCAGTCATGGTTTCAAGTGTACCATCTCTCTGTAATTGCCACTATGTTCAGGCTCGTCTCTGCCATCAAGGCTGCCAGGTCTGGGATTTTATTTCCCAGACTGTGGGCATTAGTATAAGTGGCTGTCCATGATTTGCAGCCTGTACCCCTTGTATTCATCCCTTTGCAGTCCTGCTTCTTTCTTCCAGCCCTGTTTTTTTTCTTTTGCTGTTTCCCTTCCCCTGCCTTTCCCCTTGTAACTATCTCAAGAATATCTATGAACATCTTTTCCTCCTGATCTTTCCTATTGGCTTCTCTGACCTAACCTCTTGCTAGCTCTAAGGATGTTTTTACAAGATTATCTCTACCACAGGCAATCCAATAGATTTTTATGTTGCTTGCACGCATGTGCAAGAAACATAGTGCCATCATCCGAGTTTTCGGAGGTGTGTCACCCCCTCTTCCAATTCAGTCAGTGTGTTGGCAGGCGCAGCCCCTGTCCGCCAATGCATGCTAGAGTTGTCTATGACAAGCTCCAAATGCAGTGGCATACAGTTGAAAGGGGGAGCTATGCTTGAGTGAGCAGTGATAAGATATCACCTGTTCATGCGCAGCTCCCCCTACACACACACACACACTGCGTGCTCCCCCCCACATACACACTCTGTAGCCAATGGGGGTGCCCAATCCCCCGTCGGCTGTGCTGCACTCTCCCCAAAGCCTTCCAAATGCCACGCTGGGTGCCCACCCCAGCATGGCAACTGAATGGTATAGCTGACGGGGGTGCCCAATCCCCCATCAGCTTCACTGTCTCCCCCCCCGAGTACAGGGTGCCACGCTGGGAGCCCACCCCAGCGTGGCAACAAATGCCATGGCCGACGGGGGTGCCCAATTCCCCATCGGCTCCACACCCCACCAGCCATCCTTCTGCCATGCTGGGAGCCCACCCCAGCATGGCAAACATCCAGTAGTCTTTTTTTCTAAATACCTGAAAATTAAAATGGTCCCACGGCTTCTCCCTCCCCCCTCCCACAACCCGCACCCACCCACTCGCACCGCCTCCCCACACCCACCTCACCCCATACTTACCCTCGAGTCTGGCGCGATGACTTCGGTGGACCGGGAACACGTCTGCACTCTTCAAAGCCGACCACGAACTGAGGAAATGCCGGTAAGCTGTATAATGGGCTAGATAGGGTTTTTTCAACTTTGTTGCATATCTCAGGCAATTTTTGGAATTTTTGCACCAAATTTTCAACATGGGGTTTTTGGGACTCCTCCTCATGAATTCTGTCACTGTCTTGGCGTTATTGGGCCCGAAGGGTGACTTGGAGTCACTCGGCGAAATCACCTTTTGGGACTGATTAACAAAATGACACTGCCAGTGTTTATAAGGTGGGCTCTCAAAGCCTATTTGAAAATTGGTGAAAGCTATTCAAAAAGCGACTTCATTTCTGACGTGCATTGGCTGCAGTTCCTCGCTGCGCTCGTAAGTTGTGAATTTTCAATATTTTCACTCCAGATTTTCAATATTGCCATTTTACCACACCTTCTTATGAGTAGTATAACTGTCATTTTCATCTCATCAAAGCGTGTTTCCGCCCATGTAGCGCACAATGGCGCCGCTGGTGTGCGATATCAATGTCTGAGGACAAATTAAGAAAATCACAGTGACACTGTTCATGAGCAGAGGTCTTAGAATGGCTATGTTGAAAATTAGAAAAATTCTAACAATGACTGTTTTACTTAACGCATTTCGTTCCAACGACGCTCATAAGTTCATGAATTTTCAATATTTTCTACTCCAGATTTTCAACATTGCCATTTTACCACTTACTTTATGAGTAGTGCAGCTGTCATTTTTCACATCTCACCCAAAACATGTTTCCGCCCATGTAGTGCACAATGGCGCTGTCAGTGTTCTTGAAATCAATGTCTGAGGACGAATTAAGAAAATCACAGTGACACTGTTCATGAGCAGAGGTCTTAAAATGGCTATGTTGAAATTGATGAAAATTCCTAAAATGACGCTGTTTTACAGTCGTTCTGCGCGGTTCACCTTGCGGCTTCGTAAAGTTCGCTTAATTTTGATATTTTCACTCCAGATTTTCAACATTGCCATTTTACCACACCTCCTTATGAGCAGTACAGCTGTCATTTTCACATCTTGCCCAAAATTTGTTTCCGCCATGTAGCGCACAATGGCACAGTCGATGTCTGAAATCAATGTGGGACATCATTAGAAAATCACAGTGACACTGTTCATGAGCAGAGGTCTTAAAATGGCTATGTTGAAAATTGGTGAAAAAATTCAAAATGACTGTTTCTGACGTGTGTTGAGCAGTTCTATGCATGCTCATAAGTTTGCAATTTAATATTTTCACTCAGATTTTCAACATTGCCATTTTATTACACTTCCTTATGAACAGTACAGCTGCCATTTTCATATGTCATTAAAATGTGTTAAGACATGTAGCATAATGGTGCTGTTGAAAAAGGAAAGCAATGTTTGGGACAGATTAAGAAAATCACAGTTACACTATTCATGAGCAGAAATCTTAAAATGGCTATGTTGAAAATTTGGTGACAAAAGTCCATAAAATGACTGTGTTATGGGTGAGCATTGCGCAGTTTCCACGCACCCTCATAAGTTCATGACTTTGTAATATTTTAAGTCCAGATTTTCACCAGTGGTATTTTTCCACACTTCCTTATTTACCCTACCCGTATAACCAATGTAAGTGTTCTCCCTGACTCGCTCAGTGATCACTCTCCAATAATATGTACCTGGACAAATAAGTTTCGTAAGCCGCCTCCAAAAACCATCTATAGCAGAGTCCTACCTTATGGCAACCTTACTCATCTCAAGACCTGTCTTAGGCAGATAGACTGGTCCTTGATTTACAAAACTCAAGATGTTGACCTAGCCCTTGATTACTTTATTACTACTTTCAACACTGCCTGTGACACCTATGCACCAGTAAAAGCAAAAATCAAAGCACTCACAAATCCCTGGCTCACGGCAAAACATTGGCACAACTCAAAAGTAGGGATCACCTCTGAGCCACTGCAAGAGCTACTGGCACTCTGTCAGACATTCAAAAGTATAAACAGGCTCGCAACCACTGTACTAAACAGATCCGCTTGATGAAGAGTTCCTACTTCAAGAATGCCCTCTCCAACTCCTGGGCGAAGGGAAATCCTTCTGGGACAACATAAAGAATATCATGGGTCAGCAGTCCAAATCCTCTCCTACAATAATGAATGTGGATGGAACCACTACATTAGACCCAGAGATCATTGCAAACACCCTAAATGATACCTTCACGGACCTTAGTGGTGTCCTCTCATCTGATTTCTTTACTGATGCTGACCCTCCAATTTCTACTTCTACTACTGCCTCTCCAACCAAACCACCCTTCCATTTCAAACTAGTAAAGGCACATGAAGTCTATAAATATGTAAAGAAGGCCATTTCTAAGTCCCGAGCAAGCAGCGACACTATTGACCTTAAACTTCTGTCCCTCACTCTGGAGGAAGTACTGCTCCCCCTCACAAAAATTTTCAATCTCTCCCTCTGCTACAGCCAATTCCCTAGGAAATGGAAGGCTGCAGTTGTCACTCCGGTGCACAAAAGTGGTGATAAGTCACTGCCTGGTAACTATCACCCGATATCAATACTACCACCTCTCTCTAAGGCCCTTGAATGCTTGGTGGCGGACCAACTTTCAGACTACCTGGAAAAGCACAACATCCTATTCACTCAGCAGCATGGATTTAGGAAAGGGCACAGCACATCGACTGCCCTACTTGAATTCTCAGGAGCAATCCACAATGCCATGGACAAAGGAAAGCTAACTGGAGCAGTCTACATTGACTTAACCAAGGCATTTGATACAGTTCACCATGGCCTACTTGTCAAACAACTTATCCCTAGGGCTCTCGAGGGTCCTGGTGACTGGGTAAAAATTACCTTGCTCAGCTCTCAGTCTGTAAAAGTAGCTGGAGTTCTCTCAGACTCAAAACCGGTTCGCTCAGGAGTTCCCAAAGGATCCATCCTGGGCCCCTCCTTTTCAGCCTTTCCAAACTCCCTCCCCAAATCCTGCCCTGAACAATTAATCCTCTATGCCGATGATGCCGTGATTCTTGCCACTCATAAAGATCCGAACCTCTTACGCCTCAACCTTCAGCATGCTTTTCCAAAGTTGAGATGTGGTTCCTTGAACATAAGCTGGTTCTAAACCACAAAAAAACTAAATCCATGCTCTTCTCTAACCCGCAAAACAAGAAACGGCAAGTCCCACTCACCATTAATAAATACCTGGGAAATACCCTTGAACAAGTGCCAATTTTCAAATATCTTGGAATCAACTTTGATCAAGGCCTAACCTTTGCAACTCACATTGATAGTACAACAAAAACTATTAATCAGCGAATTGGGATTCTGTATTGGAACCGACAGCTTCTTACCCATGCTGCACTGAGGATTGCCATCCAATCTTCTATCATCTCAATCGTTGACTGGCTTAAGTTATATCACGGATCTGCCACTACTACAGCACTTAGTCGCATTACAACATCCTAAATAAGGCCTGTGGCTGCTCACTGGTGCACATCGGCGTACCCACACATGTGAACTCTATGCTGACTCAGGTTGGTTGCAACTCTCAAACCGGATAAAGTACCTTACCTGCCTGATAGGAAAAAATCCACTCTGGGTCTCACTCCACCCTGTATCCAAGACCTGTTATGCCGGCGCTAGCACCCGTTTTACCAAAGATCAGAACACCAGCCTCTCAAGTCCCCGATGCTGGACTTCTCAGGGACAAAGATCATTTGCCTATCGTGCCCCCAGCTGGCTAAATGCCCTCAGCACTCATATTACTGCCTCCACCTCTCTAGGTATTTTCAAATCAAGGCTTTCTCTCACTTTGCCACCTCCAGCTCCTGTGACTGCCTTGATTAAACCTCCTATTTTCACTACCCACCCTGTTCCGTTTTTGACAAAGACATGTTTGGGAAACCTTTTCTCCTGCTATTGTCTGCTCCCACACCTTTCACTAACCTCTCTGTTCTGGACTTTTTCCTTATTTGTTTCTCTAATCTGGCATGACCTCTTTCTTGTAATAATAATGTGATTATTGATATCTCATGTCCTTTTGCACAAGTGATTTGATATGTATTTGTATATGTTTTCTTGCTCCTGACACAACGCAAATTGTTGTGTTATCTATGTAACCTTTTGTACTGTACCTAATTGACGTGGAACCTTTGTAAAAGAGCCTCTGGCTCAAAGGTAGTAATTCCTAGAACAATAAACTAAACTAAACAGTACAGCTGTCATTTTTCACAACATGGCCGAAGTGTGTTTTCACACTTTCAGCGCAGAGATGCGTGATCGCTGTGGGAAATCATTGTTCGGGACAGATAAAGAAAATCACAGTGACACTGTTCATGATCGGAGGCACCAAAATGCCTGAGTTGACAATCTGCTGTAAAAATCCCCAACCTAATTATATTACGGGTGTGCGTTGCACAGTTTCTATGTACGCTCGTGACTTCACCATTTTTTTAAATATTTTTACTGCAGATTTGCAACATTGCTATTTTTGCACCTCCCCATGAACAGTACAGCTGTCATTTTACATCCTGTTAGAATGTTTTGCACCTGTATTACTTACTAAATGCGTAATCGCTGTGCATAAGCAGCTTCGGCTAACAAACTGATATTCCCCCTGTTCATGAGGTGGGGTCACAAAAAAACCATGTTGAACATTTGGAGTGAAAATACCAATGAATGCCTGAGGTATATGGGTTTCCAACCATAACGCCCAACCCTGTAGAGAATGACAGGCATCAGGGGTGTGACTTGGGATTCTTGCCTGTAATGCTCATACCATTCCATACCCTGCAGCCAGTGAGAGGCATCGAGGTATGCCTTGGACTCTTCAGCCCCAAAGTTCACCCCATTCTCCTATATCGCACCCATCTCACCATATTTCCTAATGGAATGGGGTGCGCATAAGGGCCAAAGACCCCAAGGAACACTGTGACACTTGTCAGTGTCTGCAGGGTGGGGTGTGGTGAAATGGTGTGGCCGTTATGCCTGACAACCCAAAGGCACACCCCAATGCCTGACACTCTCTGCAGGGTGGTGGTGGGGTTGGCTTCAGTTCAATACTTCACTGCCATTCCTATTACGCAGCTCTGTAACTTCTACACTACCAAAGCCAGTGCCAGCAAGCAAACATTCGGCACTGACAAATGCTTGTTTCTTTAGTTATCTCCAGAAGATTCTCTTGAGATAACTTAGTGAATCAGCTGCTACAACGGTACTTAATGGGTGCTAAGTTCGTAGACTTAAAGGCATATGACACGATAGACCATGACATCTTCTTGCATAAATGCAGTCTCCTGGACCTAATTTATCCTGTGATAAGACTGATGAGAGACTTCCTCACTGGAAGTGTTCAGGTAGACACGACCAGTGGTGTAACATCTGTGCCTTATTCCCTCAGTCTAGAGGTTGCACAAGGCTCCGTACTGGGAACACTGCTGTTCACCCTCTTTGTTAAAACTTTACTTGATCTGGGCCATGGGAACTCAGAAACAGTATATGCAAATAATACTCTTTTATATGTCAAAGCAAAATCTACTGATGTTCTTAAAAAAAACACTACTCCAAATAACTTTTGACAAGGCATAAAGATGGATGGTCACAAACAGACTTCATCTTAACAGTTCCAAAACTAAAGTAATGTGTTTCTCCTGTAAACCCCACCCATCCACTCCACTGCATATATCCACCCTCAATGGATCTGCTCTTGAAAACATACAGCTCTTCATGCATCTAGTGGTCTGGCTCAACTAGCAGCTCTCATTCAACGAATGTACTATGAAAGTAATTAGATGCATCAATCCATAACTCAGATTGCTCTACCACAAGAAGAACTGCTTCAGCCTTAAACATCAGGCAACTGCTCCTCAAATACAAACTACTCTTAACCCCCAAGTATTTATTTATTTACTGAAATACTGAATTTATTTATTTATTTTTAAAAGTATTTTATTTTTCCTCCAGGAGCCTGGCAGGCGCCTCCGCTCCGGGGAACTTGATCTCCAGCCCCACCATCCCCAGTGATCCCCGAGGTCACCCCACAACAAGAGCTGTCAACACCCCCCAGAGACCATATCCAGATTCACAGAGAGCGGAATGGTGCTAGTGGGGCCATCATGGAGTTTGCCTGCTCCATTTTACTCCTCAATTTTTCTCCCTCCCACCTCCCTGCCAACGTCGTATATCTGCAACTTGTCTCACAACCCATGTTGCCCTCTAGTCACCACTAGAGGGTGATCAATGAGCAGGATGGCAGTCCCTCCCTTCCCGAGAGAGAAAAGCAGTCCTCTGGACACTCGATTTTCTCTCCCCTGCCGACCCCCGGCACCCTGGGTTTGTTTCTGAACCCGAGTCATCGGCGTGGCACAAGGTGTGGTGTCCAGCATCTCAACCCTCAGCTTCACCAGGCCGGGCTGGAAATACTGAATTTATTGAAAACTGGTAACCAGGAAAGGCATGCTGAACCAGGGCTTATTTCCAGGTGTGACCCAGAGAAAAGGGAAAGGGGATGCATGAAATCATAAACAGCAGTAGAGAAGCATTTCAAAGACAAAGTGCAAACAGTGATCAGTTCAACAAGATGCAAGTAGAAATAACAATGAACGAGGAACAGAAGTTGGTTCTATGAGCAGCACCAATACCCAATCAAAATGACAAAAACAGGTTGTTACAAATAAGTGCAGCAGTGACGTGAACAGATCTCAGGGGCAGGGGAGGGGACGTGCCAGTGCTGGGTGAAAATGGCACCAGGAGCAGGTCAAGTTGGGGACTGACAGGAGGGGGAAGGGAGGAGCTTTAGCTGGTGCCTAAGGTAAACAGTAGAGGGTGAGAGACAGAGAGAGGAAGGAAACTGGTTCCAGAGGGATGGAAGGCAATAGGAGAAGGCTGACTGCCCATCAGAGGAGTGAGGGTGGGGGAGGGAGAAGGTGCGAGGATCCCTGGAGCAGAAGGAGAATGAGGCAGAGGGAAGGAGTGAGAGGCATGTGACTAGGTAAAATGATAGAGATCCAAACTGGCATTTGGAGATGAAAGTGGCACAGTGGGACTGGCAACGTGATGGTGGTGGTGGTGGGGGAATGGATAGAGAGAAGCAGAGGGAGCAGTAATGGGTACGAGGGGGGGAAGCTGGTAGCAAAGTGACAGAAGGCATTACAGAAAGTATTCTCTCTGGAATGCCTTCTGTTACTTTGCTACCGAATCCAAGTTTCTAAGAAGTGCCAGAGAGGTGTATAGAACAGAAAGCTGACCGACTTCATAAAATATCAATGTCACTTTCAACAACTTATGCAAATTTGCTCTGGGATGTGACAGATTAACGCACTATTGTGACTTATAAAGTGTTATACTGTATATTGATGCAGCAGATACATGAACAACAAACATTTGTCAATGCTGAATGCTTGCTTGCTGGCATTAGCAGTGGAAGTGCAGGAGTTAGACAGATGCAGTATAGGAATGGCATTGAAGTATTGAACTGATGCCAACTCCACCCTCACCCTGCAGAGATGGACAGGCATTTGGGTGTGCCTTTGGGTAGTCACCCATGACGGTCATGATATTTCACCTCACCCTACCCTTCAGACACTGACAAGTGCCGAGGTGTGCCTTGGGGTGTTTGGGCTTTACATTCACCTCATTCCATAAAGAAATACGCTGAAATGGGCGCAGTATAGGAGAATGGGGTGAACTCTGTGGGCAAAGGATCCAAGGTGCACCTCGATGCCTGTCACTAACTGCAGGGTGGGAGTGGGGGTGGAATGGCACGAGCATTACTGTCGACAATCCCAAGTCACACCCCTGACACCTGTCAGTCCCTACAGGATAGGGCATTATGGTTGAAAACCCTAATGCCCTGGGCATTTCTTGGTATTTTTACTTCAAGTTTTCCACATAGGCTTTATGTGACCCCACCGCGTGAACAGTGACACTATCAGTTCATTAGGCGAAAAGCAATTTTGCACAGCGACTGTACCATTTGGTGCCACAGGTGCGAAAACACATTTGTTAATGCCAAATGTTGTCTCGTTGACATTGGCATTGGTAGTGCAGGAGCTAGAGATGCATAATAGAAATGGCAGTGAAGTATTGAACTGACGCCAACTTCACCCCCACTCTAAAGAGACACATTTTCAACTTTGGCATTTTGGGACCTCCCCTCATGAACAGTGGCACTGTGATTTTGATAATCTGCCCCAAAAGTTGATTTCCCACAGCGACCACACCATTCTGCACCACAGGTGCGAAAACACAATTTGGGCAGGATGTGAAAAATGACAGTTGTACTGTTCATAAGGAGGTGTGAAAAAATGCCAGTGATGAAAATCTGGCATGAAAATATTGCAGATTTGTGAAGTTACAAGGGTGAGTGGAAACCGTACAACGCATGCTTGTAACACAGTCATTTTATGGACTTTCATCACCAAATTTTCAACATGCACATTTTAGGACCTCTGCTCATGAACAGTGTCACTGTCATTTTCTCAAACTGTACTGAAAACTGATTTCGCACAGCGACCATGCTATTCTGCGCCAGAAGTGTGAAAACACATTTCAGCCAGGATTTGTAACATGACAGCTGTACTGTTCATAAGGAGGTGTGGAAAAATGCCAGTGTTGAAAATGTGGAGTGAAAATATTACAAATTCACAGAGTTACAAGCCTGCATGGAAACTGCGCAATGCACACTCATAAAACAGTCATTTTTTGGATTTTTTCACCAAATTTGTAACATAGGCTTTTTGAGAGCCCATCTCATGAACAGTGGCACTGTCATCTCGTTAATCAGTCCCGAAAGGTGATTCCGTGCAGTGACCGTGAAATCACATTTCAGGACCGAATAATACCATGACAGTGATTGAATTCATGAGAAGAAGCCCCAATAACCCAATGCTGAAAATTTGGTGCAGAAAATTCCAAAAAATGCCCGAGATAGGCACCAAAGTTGAAAAAACCCTATTTATGCCATTATACAGCTTACTGGCATTTCTTCAGTTTGCAGTCGGCTTTGAAGAGTGCAGACGTGTTCCCGGTCCACCGAAGATCATCGCGCTGGACTCTGGAGGTAAGTATAGGGTAAGGGTGTGGGTGGGGAGGCAGGGTGCGCAGAGGGTGGGCAGGGGTTGGGGAAAGGAGCAGGCCAGAACAGGGACCATTTTCTTCTTTTACAGGTTAAAAAAAAAACATTGCGGGACGTTTATTTTTTACAGGAGCATTTGCACACTGGAGTGGGCTCCCAGCATGCCACCTGAGTGTTTGGGTGGGCTAGCTGATGGGGGATTGGGCACTCCCATCGGCACATACTGAAGGGGGGGCTAGAGCCAAGGGGGATTGGGCATCCCCCTCGGCACACAACAAATTGGGGGGGACATTATGTCGACGGGGAGTGGGCTCCCCAGTCAGCACATGAACTGGGTCAGGGCATGCCGACAGGGGGACTGGGTGCCCCCAAAGTCAGCACTGTGGCAGGCGGTGGTGGCAGTTACTGCCGCCATGTTTACTAGAATGCTTCACCAGGAAAGGCACGCTGGGAGATGCCGCTGTGTGACAAATTTGGCTCTCATTGCAGCGCACCTTTTCTTAGATGTGCTCGCCACGTTATGTGTTGCTGGTGTGGTGCCTGCATGCTGCCTTATTGGAGAATGAGGGATGCACCTACTGATGAGTGCCCTGCATTCGCCCACAGTGACCACACCTCCAAATCTGCTACTGCTGCAATATGTTGGCTGGTGTGCAAGCGCGAGCCAACATAAAAAGAGACCTAAATCAGAAAAAGTAATGAAATGGAAACACTATTCACTCTATGTGACATTTTTGCCCATGAGCCTTTTGTGGCTGACCAAGAGAACTGGAAAACTGAAAGTGATCTCCGACTTTTTAAAGAATTGTTGGAGCAGACTGGAAGTTTCACAGATCTCTCTACGTTCATCTCACAAGATCTAGACGGTAAAATTGCTAATTTTATCTACTCATAAAAGTGGCATGATAGGTCTGACTATGAGACAGAAACCATATGCAGCGTAATTGTTAGCATGGACAGGCAATTAATCTCAACAAAATACCCACAGTCAATCTTTAAAGGCATACAAATGTATTTTTTAGAAACCAAAAGTACTCTTACAGACAAACAGAAGCAACTTAGAAAACTTGGTAAGGGAAATTGTCCTGTAAAGGCTCAACCCTTAACAGAACAGGGCATAGATTTAGTATACTCTTCAGGAACCTTATCTATGGAAAATTTAACTCTGCTCTTAAAGGGCACTGTCAGCTTTGCCCCTTCATTTTCTGGCCAAAATCAAACAGTGTGCCTCTTGGCACAAACCTGCTAAGGATAAAAGTTCTTGTTCTTTAACATCAGCCAGCAATTTCCTTATGAATGAAGGAGCATTATGACTTGGCATTGGGAGACAAAACAGAAGGAGTAGGCAGCGAGGGCAATTGTGGGGGATAATATCTGAAACACTCCACCTTCCTTACACATGGGTTGTGTCCACCTGATAGGTTGTTTGATGCACATGTGACCTCAAAGGAGTTTGACCCCCTTTCCCTGTGGCACAGCCCTTCCATCATCAGTAATGATTGTGTATCGGAACAGGTTGCTGCACACAACAACAGCTCCCTAGAAAATCATCCATTTCACTACTAAAGAAAAGGTAAGAGACTTCGCTAACTCAAGGAAAATTATAAATCAGCAGTATCAGTTAGCTAGCTTGCAGTCTGTACAATGTGTTTGCGTCGCTATTTAAAACTAATAGCTATCACAGGAAGCATTGAGTTTTGCATTACAACTTGCCAAAAGGAAGCTTCTAATGTACCCAATCTTGGATATAAGGTCAACATCTGGTAATCATTTACTAGCACTCCAATTAACTCCTCCTACCCAGAGGGAAGTGGAGTGTACACTTCCATCGAGTCTTATTTCAGTGTTATTTCAGTCCAGACTGACAAAACACTGCTTTTCATCAGTGCACTGTTAATACACTGCACTGACTTTCTGCTACACTGTTGTACCACTGCTCAATATTTCTTATATTTTGATGCAGACTGTAAGAGCACTGCAAATAATTATTAGATTTTCATGCACACTTCTTTAGCACTGTATTTCCTTCACTAATTTTTGCTGCACACTGCAGTAGTACTGCTCAATCGTTCTTATTTTTTGATGCAGACTGTAAGACCACTGCAAATAATTATTAGATTTTCATGTACACTTCTTTAGCACTGTATTTCCTTCACAAATGTTTGCTGCACACTGCAGTAGTGCTGGCAACACTTTATAATTGTTATCACACTTCTTTAGCACTGCATTGTCTCAGCAATCTGGTTACCCTTACTGAATTTGTCACAATGGCATTACAGTGGTATAACAATGGCAATACTGTGGTCAGCTGAAAAATCCACAATAGTACTACCCAGTGGTACTCTGGTATCACAGTGGTAGGTGATGTATAGATTTTCCTCTGTGCATTGGTAGTGCACTGGCAGAATGGTATCCCTATGGCATTTTTTTACCATTTTCTCTGTCTCTCACACATACACTGGTAATACAATGATATCACGAAATTTTGAGATTTTTGTCAGCTCCCACAAATACTGGTACACTGGTAGTACAATGGTACTGCGTTATTTTGACATTTCAGTATTTGGTACCTTCTCACAGCAACCCTAGACTCATGTGGTAGCACAGTGGTACCAGTATTAATCTCATCATACTCTGTACTCTAATGCATTGTTAAGATAAATTACATTATCAACCTCATGGAGAACAGCTCTCAATTCCATATTTGTATTTGTTCACTTGTCTTTATCTTACTGGTAATGGACTGTTATTGTTCACATAGACCAGAACATTCAAAGAGCATTTGCGATCGCTAAATGGGTAAGTGACTCTCAAACAACACTTTGCACCCCAAAACAGGGTAGGATCACAAAATGATATCTTGAATAGCATAATTAGTGAGTCTCTGACCAGTTGGTAAATGGCTCTAAAAGATGTTACCTCCCTAAACCAGGTAGTATCACCTCTGCCTCCTACCACTGCCCCTTTGAGCTCCCACCATCAGTAATATCACCCTTTGGTGTTCAGTGGTGCTGCTGTCCATTCTGTACATTGGAAACTGCCAATAACTACCTGCCCACCCAGTCCCACCGCTCGCACTATTCATGGCCCCCACCATATGTTTACGCACTCTCCTCACAGTGGCAATTGGCACAGACACTCTGCTAACCTCTGTGACCAACTGAGGACAGAACGCCAGTTTTGCACTCATATGCCTACTGTATAAACAGCTGTGTACAGTTAGCACATGATTGTGAACTATCATCCATTTTGTGCCTGATCAAGGAGCTGAGAGGATGGTCTGTGCCAAATGTGGAAGGGTGTCAAATATATAGTAAGGCTGGGGACCAGGGGGTAGTATTTGCTGTAAGAACTAACTGGGTCATGGTGGGGACTTTGGATATACAGGGGGCAAGGACTTTCACTCAACACACCACTGCTCACTCTATCAGGCCCTGGGCTGGCTTCCCCCATCAGCCCAACAGACCTATCTCCTGGCCAGCACAGCCAATAAGGCCATCCAAAACCGAGCTACCTCTCCGCAATCCCACCTTCTTTGGCCAAAGTGTTTGTTCTAGAGCTCGCCTCACTGCTGGCCCCATGCTTGAGTGCCCCTAGTCTCCACCATATGGGTAAATGTGCATTCTCATCTGCAGCCCCTTTCCTTGGAACAACCTGCCCACCCACTTAGCACCACTGACTCTCCAGGACTCTTCCACTCTCTCCTGGATCTCACCTTCTGTCCTCCACTACTTGCTCCTGCCCTCCCAACTTATTATCATGCCTCTACTTCCCTTCCCTCCTTTTCCTTCTTGGTCCATACCTACACTGCCATGGTACACTTTTTCCTTTACTCATCTCAGATCATGCCTAATTTGTATTACAACTTGGCTACTACTGTACCTGCTATTGTCATAAATGTTATTTATCCATTGTGCTGCAAGTTTATATACATCTTCATATAAATATCCTGTATATTTTTATTACTGTCTATTGTATGTCTTGTCCCAGCCTCCTTTGTACTTGCTTTTATTCCTGTGCCATCCTCAATGGCCCAGGTCATGCTTGAAAATGGTTCTCGGACCAGTGCACCTACTCAGTAAACAAATGAATGAATAAATAAATAAATGGGAGCCACTGAACATCAGGCATAGTAACAATCTACTGTATACCTGCGGGGTGATTGTAGGATGGGGTAGGACTGGAGAACAGGTAAATTATGAACCTGGACCTGTGGGATAATTAGGGGAAGGGGCCCAATGGAGGCTGTTTCTGAGGAGGGCGCTTTGATGGTGTAATTCCCAGGATACATTTTGCCTGGTGCTGTAATGTGGCCTGTGCTATAATTGGCATCAGCAACATGGCTGTCACACCAGCATGGGTGAACCCTTTCTCCACACCCTCCTGAGTGTCAACCCTATAACAAGTTTTGGTGGCATCTGCGAAAAGACATACCTTCCCATTCAGTTCTTCTGCAATTTCACTTATGAAGACACTGAAGAAGCCCACTCCTAGTACTGAGCCCCACCCTGCACCATGCCTTTAACCAACTGTTGAAAGCCGTGTGGAGAGTCCTATCTTCTCCCAAGATGTATATAGGCAACCTTTTGGCAAAAGCCACCATGCATGCTTGAGGACCCTCCCCCTATCCCTGAAATTTCCCTGCACTACCCCTACCCCATCCCTTGCTAGGTCATTTGTCCGCAGGTGGACAATGACATCTAGCTCCTTCTCATCTCCTGCTGCCTAATGATCCACTGTATCTGCTCTCATCCCTCCAAGCCAAAGTACCTCTCAGGTATTTCACCTCCCTCTCCTTTACCCCACCCTGATCACAAGTCTATCCCCTAATTAAGTCCCCCACCAGCAGTTGCTTCCTACTCAGCTGGGGGCCTCTTCCTTCTTCCTTGTAACTGTGAAATGGTCCATGGAAAGTGCTTTCCTTGGGGAAGGTTTCTCCAGGGGCCGAAAGGGTGGTTCAGCTGCAGGGAGAGTAGTTGGCTGGGTAGGGCCCATTTCAGATGCAGGGAGAGTGGTTAATAAACAAAGCAGGTGAACTGAAACTCTAACAAACAAACCGGCACAGGGGTAGAAAATGCAAGCCCCATAGGAAAGAGCACAGTGACGGCTACAATAGATCATTTACCGGAGAAGTCTCAGGTCAGGGAACTACATCTGAAGAGAACATAGAGAACAGGTAGGCATCAGAAAATGATGCATGGGGCAGCGGACAGATATGGACTCATGACGGCAGGCATGGGAACTACGGATGCCAATGCTGGGGGGTGCAAAGGCCAGCTTAGGTAGGTGGACACTGACCTGTAGGTAGAGTGCACAACACACAGGGACCCCTGCATCCCTGAATGCTGGACAGCAGGGAAGTGTACCATGGAGCATAGCCCCACTGCAGCACAGCAGCTGATGGGGGCCCAGGACACTGTGGACACAGAACGTGAATGTGACCATGGTGCACAGCACAGCCTTGAAGCACTGGGACTGTGGGCAGACAGTGGCACTACAGTACTGGTACAAACCACCCACAGACAAGTAGCAACTGCCACAGGTGTGGCCCATCGAGTGTGATGTGCAAACGAAGTGCAATCACACCTGAATGCCTGAGCTGGAACCAAAGCCGGTCAGTGTTGCACAGTCCTCTGGCACAATGGAGGACAGCGTGGAAGCCATGGAGGGGCCAGGGTGCTCAACTGCAACCTCAACAACATGGACAATCTGTGAGGTGGTGCCATCCAGGAAGGGAAAGTCCAAGCTAAATTTGAATGGCTACCTCCTGGTCCATGAATGGACATGCAATGAGAAAGTGTACTGTTTTTTTAACCTATCATATTTTTCACCTGCTGCGGCACACACTCCAGTTTGGGGCATCCAGAAACTAGCTCCACTGACCTGGAGAGCTGGGTAGCTCAAACTGCACCCAGGAGGATCAGGGACGGCCATCATGCCATCTTTCTGGAGGGCTCCCCCTCAGCTTCTACCAGTCAGGACAGCCCCAGACCCTCCTCAGCAAGACTCCACCAAAGTCCTCCGGGTGGCTCAGAGCACAGCCATCAAGCTGCAAGGTCATGCCCAGCCATTTTCCTTCAATTGGCCCCAGTAGCACGGACATGCAATGATGTCCAGGAGCAATGTACCGACATCTGCCGTGCTCCCCATCTAGTGTCACTGACACTAGTAGTGCCCCTGGGCATCCCCAGGGGGCTGCTACAGCACAGTGAATTCCCCAGCCCACCCCAGGACTGGGAAAGCAGTCTATGGATGTTCAATCCCAGTCCTCCCCTGCCGACCCCCAATGGCCCAGGCTCAATCCTGAACCCGGGTCAATGGCGTGGCACAAAGTATGGCATCCAGCACCTCAACCCTCAGCACCACTGGGATGGCCTGAGACAGTGTAATGGTGCTGCCAGCACCATAAGTCCAAGTCCTGCCTCAACCAGGCCATCACACTGCTCCAGGATGGCCAACACCACCTAAAGAAAAAGAATGAGCACAGTCATGCTCTGGAGGTGACAGATGCTCTACCAGCACAGGTGCTGGCTGGCATCAAGTAGAAGGCACACAGCACCATGGCTAGCCCCGCATAGCTACTGCAGAGTGAGACAACTGCAATGACCACTGAGCTGTGGCAACAGTTGCCAAGCAAGAGGGCCCTGCTGCAGATTGTGAACAGGACCCATTGCAAGGACCTCTCACCAGAACCAGTGACACTGGCTGACCTCACTATCCCCAAGCAGCCACAGACAGTGACTGGATGGCCATGGTACAGCAGGATCACTGGCAGCACCACCCACCAGGTCCTTCTACTCACCACAGAGGACAACATCAGGGACCTGGCACAGGCACCCTTCTGGATGATGGATGGTATGTTCAAGACTGTGCACACCCCTGTCACCATGGCACACCATCTATGCACCCATGTGAGGGGCCCTAACAACCTCATTATGTCATTGGTGTATACACTGATGACGACAAAGAACCTGCAATGTTACTGCACCTTGTTCCAGGAGCTGAATAAATATGCCAGTATACAGTCCTGCACCCTCAAACCACCTACAATCATCACTGACTTTGAGCAGGCTGCGATTAATGCCTGTAAGATGGAATTTCCGCAAGCTATAAACAAGGGATGCCTGTTCCACTTTGGGCAGATTGTGTGGCGGAAGGTTCAGAGCTTTGGTCTTGCACCACAATACAGAAGTGACCCAGACTTCAGCCTGAAGATCCATGAACTCGTGGCCCTGGCCCATCTCCTGGCACAGGACATTCCAGCAGCATTCAGCCTCCTGAAGTCAACCATTCCGCCCAATGCCACCACACTCTTCTATTGTTTCGAGCAGACACATGTGCTGGGCAGGATATGGCTGTACAGTAGGGTGACCAAGGTGCCCACAAGATATGACCCCATGTTCCCACTCAGCTGTGGTTGGTTGTGGATCTCAATGAGCGAGGTATACCGTGGACCCAAAGCAATGTTGAGACCTGGCACTGCCATCTCCATGCCCTGCTCAGAATGGTGCATGTAGGGGTCATGACAATGCTAGCAGAGCTCCACAGGGAACAGCAATGGACCTATGTCACCAGGGAAGGCATTTGTTGTGGACTGCCATGGACACCACCCAAGAAGAACTACGAGGAGTGGATAAGGATGGTACTAGCATCCAAGGACAAGAGCAAGCTGCTGAAGTTCCTCTGTGGCATGGCACACAACACCACCCTGTAGGGTTTCCATGGTGACATGGCACCTGACAGTTGCACACTCACAGTACACATCATGCACAGCCACCAGGTTGCCATTGTGGCCCCCTACTGTTGAATAAAGTTTCACCCCCACATTTAACATGCACCCCAACCTGGTGGTGATGTCTCATCACAACACTGCTGGGTATCGCCAAGCAGCCCACTGCAAATTGCCACATCTGCACTGCGTGTCACATGTCGCACAGGCCTGACTCTGTGTGAGTCCCCCCAAAATCCTTTCAGCTGTTCATGTGTGCCACACGTTGCACAGGTCTGAAGCTGTGTGAGTGCCCACCAATCCTTCCAGCTGTGCAACTGTGTGGTAACAGCATTCCTGCAATGGGACCTTGTGGAACCCCCCACAATACACCTGGCAGCCTTCATGCCACAATGGGCTCCTGTGGCACAGCCCTCCCAAACACCTCCAGATTTTTTCTGTGTGGTTACTGCAGGCCCATAGTGGGCTAGCATGACACGGCCACATGCACACATTGCACGGTTGGTGCGATGGCATGCTGCTCTGTGTCCTGGCATCCACATGTAGTGTTGCTATGGACCATTTCCTGGTGCAGCTATCCATGCTTTCGCTGTGCCACTCTGCTGTGTGCCTACAGTGTCATGCATGCACTGACCAACAGGCATGGTACTCCAATTCCTTCATGCATGCCCAGCTGGCTGGCTGTCATCTGACATAATCATGCATGCAGGGATGCACAGACAATCCACCATGCTGCCTGGGATGGCTGGTCAACACACTGGGGCATGCACAGCTATTTGTTTCATCCCTGTCCCATGGATGGTGAGACAGTCATCCTTACCGGGGGGTCTGTGATCAGGTCAGTGTGTCCTCGGAGGGTGCACCACATAGGGGGTGGGTGTTTTCACATCATCCATGCTGTTCAGTAGTGGGTCAGGTCCTGGGATGGGTGGCGTAGGTCGGGATCAGGTGCTTTATGTGTTTGTGGAAAATCCTCTCAACAGCCGCACAGCATCCCAACCTCCTCTGGCCTGACAGTGTGTCAGGCGCTGTCCTAGGTCAGGCCACTGTGTGTTGGGCTGCTGGGGCTGTTGGGTTGTTGTGTGTGGGATGCAGCATGTCAGACTAATAAGCATTGGGATTATAAAAGGGAATCTAGCAGGGCAGGGTTTTCTATATGCAAGGAGAGTGGTCAGTGATGGAATGGGCAACTAGTATGTGGGCAAGATGGGTAGTCTGGGTGGGTCCAGCTGCAGAAAGAGTTGTTATCTAGTTTGTGCTGGTCCAGCTCTAAGGAAGGTGCTTTGTTTGGTGAGACTGGGAGGCAGGTCCAGCTGCAGGGAGGTGGTCTACTGAGGTGGGGAGGCAGGTCTGGGGGGTTCCATCTGCAGGGGGATCATTTCTGAGGGTAGGAAGGATGGTCTGGAGCAGCCAGCTACAGGGTGGGTGATAGTTGATGGGGAGAGCTGGTTTGGGGCTTGTAGGGTGGACTAGCTGCAGGCAAGGTACACAACTTGGGGAGAGGTCTATTGGGATGTTGATATGGTTGTCCAGCTGGGTGGTCATCTGGGCAGGGGTGTTCAAGATGTGAGTGGTCATGGGGTGCAGGCCTAAGGGCTGTACTTGGAACCCTCACTGAAGTCAAATACTAAATTTAGTATTAAAGCATTCATTAATTTGCCTTCAAAGATTAAATTTAGTCATTTTTAATAATCCTTAATCATCATTCAAAAATACAAACCACTAAGAATACTAAATTCTAAGAAGTATTTCAGCAGACTAGTTGTTCAAGAGTAAGTTATTGCTAAATGAGGATTAGAAATAGATCTGCAATGCTCTTAAAAGTACAATTGTTTTCAATACAACTGAATCATTAATGAAGATTACAGTCAGCGGAGTAGTTTTAGGATTTAAATTAGCCAATCAAGGCTGGGTACATTACCGTGATTTTCAGTTCTACTAAGCAAGGAGACAGATAAAACAACCAGCAGCACTAATGAATTTTAGAGACGGTAAGCAATAATAAAATGTGGATTTTTACCTGGAAATAATATGGTGCAAAAAAAGTTGGCAGTGTCCCTTTAAAAGTCTATTCTAAACTACTTTTCCCATAAGTCTACTCAGTCAGAGTCCTACATTTCCCAGCTCTCTTCCTGTCTGTGTCCAGTCTGATGAAACTGCACGAGTGCTCTGTGGTCTCCATTTCTGAACAACTGAGGTTTCCTACAGCTAAGATTTACATGTTAAGGTAAGAGCTTATGTTTAAAAAGTACATCTTGTTAACTCCCTGAAATGTTAACTACAGTAAAGGAATTATCACTCAGGTGTTGTTTTTTTTTTCAAAATGAAATGCTGTGCAAGTTTCACTATCAATGTTTTGTCTTGAAAATATTTTCTCTTCTCTGAACTCTTGGCTAAACTTTGAAATACACATTTTATTTTCAATCAACCCCTCCCCCCCTTTAAAGTGTTTAGGATGCATTGTGCCTCTAGATTACTTGTTATTTGTGGAATTTTTGCTGATTTAGTTACTTTAAAGTAGTGTTGGTGGTGGTGGGGGCAGGAGAATGAACAACAGGAAGATTGTATAACTGAGCAAATTCAGAATGCATAGAGAAAAGATTACAACTTTTTTAATTTGACAAAATCTGGAGTTACCTGCAGAAAAAGGAAGAATTATTTACTGCAGATATTTGAGTGTGTTTGTGGGGGAACTGTTTTCTTGCATTTAATATTTGTATTTAACAGTTGCATGTGTTAATCCATTTTGTAATCTAGGGATCAGTGTATTTTTTTTTTCTTTTGCTGAAGACTGCATTAATTTATATTTTATTTCGTTTTTGTTGGACCGCTATGTACTAGACAGATTCTTGCCTATTTTCAGACACAATCTTAGGGAGAGAATATAGATGAAAGCCATACTGACCTTGAACCAGATTAAGCTGTTGGTGGTATTTTTAGTGAATTGGGGGAATTTGGGCCAGGGCACCGGAGAAAATTCCCCTGCTTTTTTTGAGAAGTGCCATGGGATCTTTAACATCCACCTGAACTACCACCAGAACAGGCAAATGGGACCTCGGTTTAACGTCTCATCTGAAAGACAGTGCCTCAGGAGTGCAGCCATCCCCTCATACTGCACTACAGCATCAGTATTGGGATATTAACATAAGTGCCTGTTATGGGAATAGAACCCACTGCCTTCTGATCTCCCAGCCTCGGAGGCAAGTGTGCTACCTGCTGAGCCACTGACACTGCAAATGCAATATGTTAGTGTCATTTTTTTTTATACTATGTTGAGAAGTATGGAGTCCATGGTTGAGGAAGGGTGATTGGGGGGGTCTAGGTGTAGGGAGGTTCTGCTCTGGACAGTGGGTGTGTCCAGCTTTTGGAAAGGGTGTCCAGCTCTTGGGAGGTTACTCAACCTGCAGAGGGGAAGGAGGCTGGTCTGTGGGTGGGAATGAACCCAGGGGTCCAGTTGCAGGGAGGATTGTCTGCTAGGGGAGGCTAGTCCAGGGCATGAAAGAGTGAGCCAGCAGCAGGGAGGGTGCCTGGTGGTGGTGGGGCTAGTTCAAGGTTGGAAGTGAGGTCCAGCTGCAGGGTGGGTGGTTGAGCAGAGAGGCTGGTGATGGGACTCTGGTGGATCTATCTGTAGGTTGAGTGGTTGGGTGGGGGACTGCTGGTCCATGAGCTTGGAGGACAGCTTCAGATATGTGGTCTGTTAGGTGGGAGGTTTGGGGTGGTGCTCCAGCTACATGGAGGTTGTATAGAATGTAGTTGGAGGCTGGTCCAGATGTAGGGAGGGGGTATGACTGGGTAAGCGGCTGGCCCAGAGCCTGTGTGGTGCTCTAGCTCCAGCACTCATTATGTGAAAGGCTGGGGCTAGAAGGGCTGTCCAGCTGCATGGAGGATAGTCTGGTGCCTGGAAGGGTGATCTAGCAGAGTGGAGGGTGGTTGACTAGTTTGGGGGGGTGGGCGAGGCTAAAGAGATTGATCAGCCTAGGAGGGATCCAAAGTGGTAAAATTAATTAGAAACCAGTTAACATGTGTGCCCTTCAGCTTAACAGTAGTGCTATGACCTGCGGCGGAGGTGACCTTAGTTCAAGAATGAGCTCACGTCAGGGGCTCTCTGGAGAGAGGAGGAGGATCAACTGTTATACAAGAGGCTCTCTTCTGGGGAAGGAGGACAGCCAACTCAGTTGTAGTACTGCCAACTGAGTGACCACAAGTGGCAGTGCAGGTGGGAGCAGCCCATGGGTAGGAAGACATTGACTGGTGCTGTGCCACACATGTCAGTGCACATGTTTGTGCACCCTTGCCGCTTATGTCCTAGGGGATGGAAGAGACATGCAAACGTATCCTGACTACCTCAGGCAGCTGCTCACATATTGGATTCATTATTCTATGGTGGAACAAGTCCTGGCAGATGCCAGAGTGATGGTGTTGTGGTAGCTGAACAGAAGAGGGGGCGACCAGAAAGGCAGGTGGAAAATGGAGCAGTAGTTGGGGTGGGGATTAGGTGTCAGAGGTGATGGTTAATGGCACTTATTACAGTGACGGGACATGAGCAGCTCAGCTGCAGTACTGGTGCAGATCCTCTTCAGTGTCCTCATAAGTGACATTGCAGAAAACTGGCAAAGAAGGAGCCTTTTGCAGACAATACCAAAATTTGTAGAGTGGGCACTAAGAGGAGCAGAGAGCATGCACATGCCTCTTGGAGAAACTTCGAAAAAGTGGTCAAGATTGGGGCAGTTGGGGTTCAAATGACAAAGTGAAGAATTGTGCACCTAGGGCATAGGAAACCAGGAGCTGCTATAGGATTGGTACTGATGATCACCAAGCAGGGGGGACATGGAGGAAGAGGATCTTAAAGAGACTTGGCCAAGATACTGCCTTCCACCGATACACCATAAGTGCCTTGCTGCCCCAGGAAGTTAATATAAACCTTTAAGAGGTTATTAAAAACTTCTGTCCTCATAAAATGAGTACAAACCGCGCCCCGCGACTTCCTGTTTTTCTGCTGCACAAGCTCCACCGTGTCACGGGGCAGGATGACGAGATGCCAGTAAGGCTGCGGCACCTATTATATGTATATGCAGCATTTCTATTGATTTTAAACTATATAGTGGAGTTACCTGGCAATAAAGTGGGCACCGTTCAATTAACAAGGGCCTTGTTACTTGACTGATGCCCACGTTTCATTGCCAGGTGGTCACTAGATCATTTAAAATCAATAGAAAAGCTGACACCCATTACAGATAAAGACGAGCACCCCCGCTCTCTCACTGGCATCTTGTCATCCAGCTAGAGAGTGTGGGAACAGAGCTGGGGTGGCAGCAAGCAACTGGGAAGTTCTTGGGACCTGGTTTGTATTATTTTTACAAAGGACAGAACTTTTTAATGGCTAAAAAATTCTGGGGACGGACAACTTCATTGGGGTCCCTCTGGACAGCAAGGCACCAATGGATATGGTGCAGGCTGACTCAGCTACCTTGGTGAGTCTCTTTAAAGTTGCTGGGCTGTGACAAAGAAAGTGGGTAGGGCTAGAAGGATGCTGGGGCTGCCATAGGGAGGGGTATCTTGCAGGAGGAGGGAGGTGGTGGAGTTACAAGTAATCCCTTATTAGTGAGATCCAACTAAGGCCCCATCCACACTGCACCTCTCAGACCCCGTAACAGATAGAAACCATTACAACCGTGGAGTGGTACAGTGTGTCCACACTGCCACGGTGTCCATTTCGGGACCGGCACCACCGATCCACACTACGGGAGCCGGGCCACCGTTACCATGGCACCCGATCCCAACCAGTGCCACGCATCCACACTACGCCCAGTAACGTTACTGAGGCATAACCAGTTTCTAAACCGTTGTTGAAACCACCTCAGGTTATGAAAACGCCTTCTGTAACGTTACAGGTGTAAACGTAAACCATTGCGGTAATGGTTTGGGCACTCTGTAACTGCTACAGAGGGGTAGTGTGGACAGGGCCTAAAGTACTGTGTCCAGGTTTGGAGGCTGCACCATAGAAAGGCCATAGGGTGGAGGCAGTATAAAGGGCAACTAAAATTGTACATGGGCTGTGGCAAAAGCCCTGTGAGGAGACTGGGATCTCAACATATAAAACCCTGAAGAGAGGGGACATGATGGAGACCCCAAGTACCTTACAAGGATGAACAAGGTGCTGGGGGGGACTCCTTCAAATAGGAAAAAGGACCATGGGGCATGTGATGAAGCTTATGGTGGGGGGTAAGATGGATGTGAGGAATTACTACTTCACTGAAAGGGTAGTGGACACCTGGAACAGACTGACAGCATTATAGTGTTGGAGGTCAGGAGTGAAATGTGGTGGGGGGCTTAAAATGTGTGGTATATAGACATAGGGAAATCTCAGTAAATAAGCAGGGAAAAAGGACCACAAGAGACCATTTAGAGTTTGCAGTTGTAGCGAGGTCTGGAAACCACAGCAGAAGTGTGACGTAGAGTGAGGGCTCATCAGCAGTGGGGTTTGCGAGCAAGTAGTTTAAGGAAAAAAATCTGACAGTTTCTATGTGCTGGGGAGCTCTGGTGGCAGTTGTAGCGAGGTTGGGAAACCAGAGTGGAAGAGTAAGAGTGAGGTCTTATCAGTTTTTGAGGAAGCAGTAAAAAAAAAATTCTGGTTTTTATATCGAGAGGTGTGGCAAGGACACGACAACAGAATGCAGAGGAGTGCAACAGCTGGAGCGCAGCTTGGAGCAGCCAGTTGAAAAAGGTTTGGTAGAAAAGCAACAAACTAAAACTGTTAAACAGAAACAAACGATCACTCTATGATAGTGGGAAGAACGGGGAGAAGTATGACTAAATGGCAGGTGGCGTGGCTGAGGGACGGTCAACCTGGAAGAAACAAAACTAAAAGCAAGATACCAGTAAGCAGTGCAACAGGGGTGAGGGATGGGGATGTGTGACGAGTCCACTATGCATCATTAATCGAGGATGATGTAATATAACTATATGTGTAAATGTAAGATTCTGCATGTATCGCCAGAACATGCTTGGATAAAATAGATTTATCACACTCATTTATGTCCACTCCTATTGCATACATTTACTTAATATTTATAACCCATCAGGGCTCTTTCTCTTTAGTGCTCTGTGTTTTTAATTGTGAGCTGTCCTGGACCTTATGCTGTTCTTTTCCTCCCCCAAATCCTTTTGTTAGCCCCTGGTACTTTGACATTAGCTGCTGTGCGACTCTATTGTATGCAGTGCTTGCTGCTTTCATGGTCCCATCAGGGAGACCACCTGATTTCCCCTGTTTGCCTCCCACCCACAGCTACTTTAAGTCAAGTTCAGGCATTGCCTTCAGCTGCTGTGGATTTTCCTTTGTGGACCCACTATCTTGTGCATTTGCTCTCCCAGTCCCTCTACCAGGCCCTCAGGAGCATACAGTCTGCCACCATGAGTCTTAGCTAAGGTTCCTGCCACCTACTGCTGGCTGCCCATCCTCCAGACCCTCTCTTAACCTGCCCGTGTGAGCTCTTCCTGTCTCACTTTGTGGCTGGAGTGGGTGGGGAGGCATGTTGCTCTAGTCTCCTCCTCCCAAAAAATCCCATCTTCTTTCCCACACACACTGGAGCAGGCTACAGCTGAGCTCTGTGGGCTGAATCATAGACACATGAGACCTTGATGGCAGATATGGGACTGCTTGGCCCTCCAGTTGTCGTTTCCTACCTAGTGGATAGCCAGATCTCAGTTATCCAACATCTGACTTCCTCCCACCCACCAATCAGAAACTGGTTCATGTCTGTCCCATGTATTCTTGAAGTCCCCCACTATTTTTGACCCCACAACCTCCTTAGGAAGGCCATTCCTTGTGCTCATCCTCTCATGAAAAAATACCTCTCATGTTGCCCCTGAGCCGTCCCTCTATCTTCAAATTTGGCCTTGTTCTTACGAGATCACCTTTTCTGAAAGATCTTCCTCTCTTGAACTTTGTTGATTCCCTTGAGGTGTAGGAAATTTTCTCCAGTCCCCTGGCCCCTTTCCTCAAGGGCATACATATTCAGCTCGTCTCTCTTTGTATGGCTTCTGGTGCAGACCCTTAGCTATTTTAGTTGCCTCCTCTGGCTAGCAGTTGAAAGTGCCTGCCATCACTGTCACTGTAGTTCAGTAGCACTAAACTGGCTGCCTAGCAACAACTGCAGCATTTCTGGCCTAGCAGTTTTCTGAACAGCCTCCTACCTGCTACATAACAGATCTGGGCCCAAGGACATCCCCCACATTAGGTTCCAAGGAAAGATAATATATAAAAAGAAATGCCACTGTCCACGAGGGGTGACCCAGTATATCACAAAAGCTATACCTTTTCAAACCACTGGCCTCCTGGTACAACTCAAGACTCCTGAACCACCAGTGTCCCCTTTTTTAAATAATATAGGGCCACTAGCTAAAATGCATTCCCCTGCCCATCTAGAACTACTTCTTAGAATTTATTGTCCTGCAGGTCACCTAGGAAACTAATAGGGGTTTTGAGAGTCCCAAATACCACTTTATTCTCTGTTCTTAGCTGTCTGTATTTTATTTCCATCTCTAGTTTCCTTTACTTTTGACCTAGTTTGTCTTTTTCCTCAGAAACTCTCTTCCTTTACTCCTGTGCTATATACCATTTTTGTATCTACTCTTGCTACTTGATACCTCTTCCCCATACTGATCTATTTTTCCCTTTATTTCTACAGGTCTGGCCAAATGGCTCCCCTCACCTCTGTGGTGACCTCTAGCCATCAACCTGCACTCCCCTCCCTATCCCCCCTAGAGTGCCAAACATGCATAGGCGCCTTTTTGTTCCTCACCCTTATGCCACCCCTTGGTCCCACCAACACGACTGTTGGCTCTACCATGCTACGCCTTACCTTTGGCCTGGGAGTTGGTAGTCTTCCTGCACCCCCCTTCTCATCGGCCTCCCCACAACCTGCCAGCATCCATGTCCAGCCCAATCTTGTCCAAGCTCCTCCAGAATCCTGCCCATGCCCATGAAGTCCACTCCCCTGAAGTTCACTACTACTGTATTTAGAATCGGTTATCCTCCCTCCCCGATACAGCAGAAACCAGACTGCAGTGTGATCATGCCTGCCAGCGGAACTTGCACACCTCCTCCAGGCCCTGTCTGGTCTGTCTGCTGGGATGTCATTCAGCTCCTCCTAGTAGGTTCCCCACTCGCTGCACCAGGAAGGCATGTTGAACACATCCATCAGTCTCTGTTCCCTGGCCACAGGAGATGCCATAGTGTCCCAGTCTGTCCCAGCATATTAAGGTCACCTATGATCACCACCATACCCTTTCCACGGTCACAGTGCCCCTTGATGTCTCTCAACTAGTTTGTCCTCCAGGGCCTCTTCCATCATTGGGGGTTCTGTCACCACCCTATTTTCAATCTTTTACCTCCCTCTTGTTAGGTTTTTGGGATCTCCATCCCCTGGCCTCCCTCCACTCCACTAGCCGCTATGTCATTTTTTGGACAATCAGCACTCACCCCCTCCTTCTTCCTCTCCTCTATCCTTCCTGAATATTTTGTAAACCCACCAAGTTTAGGTCCCAATCATTTTTCTAAGTGTCCCATGTCTCAGTAATTGCCACATCCACTGATCCCTCATGCCAGTGATCATCTGGAGCTTGGGATTTTGTTGCCCATGCTCCTAGCATTGATCAGGGCTGTCCTCCACCCTGACTCCTCTCTTCTCCAGTCATCTCGGCCCTGAGCAGTCTCTAGATGCCCTTCTTGCACAGCTCTGGATGGATTTAGATCATAGTTACCGGCCTTTTTTCATGCCCTGACCTGGACCCTCGAGCAGCCCTCCTGAGCCACTCTTTACTTAACGCCTGCTACAAGTTTAAACTCCACCTCCGACTATGAATCCAGCAAGATTTAGTTTCAGGATCTTCCTCCCTCCAAGTTGAGGTGTAGCCTATCCCTGGCATATAACCCATTGTCCTCCCATGTATCCCCAGTCCCTCACCTGCCCATATTCCTTCTCTGCCCCTGGCGCCAGTCCCTGAGCCACTGGTTCACATCTCTAAGTTTATGTTTGGTCTCCCTGAACACCCTAGGTACTGGCAGAATCTCAAAGAAGGAGATTGCTGTTCTATAGAGTGGTAAACCCTGGTCAGTTCCCGGAATCTTGCCTGGATTTCTAGTTCACTGTTCCCCTCTAAGTCATTTGTTCCCAGATGTTTCGTCTGGGGATTCCCCGCATTCCAATGCTATTGAGTATAGCTGGAATTTGGCTTTGTGTACGGATAGGCCTGGCATACATTTAGCCTTGACTGGGCTGCTTTTTTCCTCGCCCACCCCCTCCCACTGGATGCCCCAGGTCATGGAGTCACCCAGCAGGATCACCTTCACCCCCCCACTTTACTGGCCCATTAGATTCCATCCAGGCTCTTCCTTCTGTCATCAGCCCCCAGCTTACTTCTCTTGCCCCCCTCAGCCTGGGGATCACAAGCCTGTGCTTGCCCTACCATACTCATTCTTCTACCTGTAGCTCCCAGCTTGCTCCTCGCCCTCCCCAACCTCCTGGGTGGCACAGATTGCCCCCCACCCAGATCTCTCTCTGGACCCTCTTTCTGGGCTGGTATCCTCAGATCCCCCACCCAAGCTCCCTTCTACTACTTCCCTCCTTGCCTCCCCTCCAAGTTCTGCATCCTTCACCCCATCTGCTGTGTTTCTCCCTACCCCCGTCTCCCCCCCCTTCTCCACCTCATCTGATTTCTCCCACCCCAAAGCTGACCTATCTAGGCTACTCCTTATCCTTGGCTGACTTCCCTAACCTGGATGCTTGCCCAACCCTAGTCCTCCCTCCTCCCACCCTGGCTTCACTCTGCACTCCCCCATCCTCCCCACCTCCCTCCCACCTAGGATAATGTCTCTTCCCCCCTCCCTCCCCTTCTGTGGATCTGGCTCTCTCTCCTGCCCCATCTCCCCCCAGCTTACTGACCAAACCCTCTCTGTCTGCCTGCTCCCCTCCTCCCGCCAGCCTCTCCAGCTCATCTCCTGGATATAGCAAGGCGAATAGATTAGTAAGTGTGATGCTTGCCCCCGACTTGCTTTCTCCTGTCCCCCCTCCTTCTGGTCAGCCACCTCCCTACGAAGTGATTTCTGTACATTGCTTGTTTTGTGCCCCACCCCTCATGAGTAACCATATGATCCTTGTCCACCTGTTCTCTGGGTTATGCCATATTGGCCTCATCTACTCTCATGAGGTCCTTTCCACACCTTTCCTCCCCACCCCTCCCAGCTTCCAGCTGCCTTCTGATCCCCTCTACTTCCTCCCTAAGACCTGCCAACTGAAAACACACTGGGCACCCTCTGAACCTCCTTGCCCAATTTAATATTATTGCCGCCCCGCACCCTGTACACCCAATCACTCTACCGAAGGTGCCCGCTTTGGCCACCCCCAAGTCTACCCTCATTTTAGGAGACCAATGCAGCCCTCTAACATAAATAATTCAGTCAGTGTTGCACTAAAGCCCAAGCAGTTTGCCCCCTCCTCCGATTACAGCAATTTTCCCTCTTTCTTGACAGTAGCCAGTTTTCTAGCCCTAGCACTAGACAGTTCACAAGCAAAATTAGCCCATCACAACACTAGCCAGTTTAGAGGCCCTAGCAGTAATCGATTCACACACAGTTTGCCTACTCCCTCAGATGTAGTTGGCATACACAGTCATTTATACAGTCTGCTTCATTATGTCCCTTCCTGGTAGTAGTCAGTGTTGCCCAAGCAGCACAGTGTACAGGACCCTTTTCCCCCAATCAATAACAATCCAGCTTCCTAGTGTTCCAGTTCGCCCAATCTAGACTTGTCCTCCTCCAAGGCTCCACCCTCACCGACTATTCAATAGAGGTCAGGGCCAGGGTGGGTTTTGCAGAACAAAGAACAGCTCTCCTCCTCTGATTGCGACTGGACTATTTGCCTTTTATGGCCCAGTCACACAGTCAAAGGTTTGCGCCCTATTCACTGATTGGCCGCTCCTTCCTGAGTCGCCGGCTTGCAAAGTTGTGGCCGATGTGGACCCGGTATGCATGGCCTGTCCCCCGCCAACAAGAGCTTCCTTGTCAATCACCGATGTGATCCCATCCTCTCCCACTGCCGATGCAGCCCCAGAAAGCCTGCCCAGACCACTTCCAGCGACAAGCCCCGGTCTGGAAAGAACAGTTCTCCTCCCCTGATTGGAACTGGGCTAATCGTTGCTATAGATATTAAAAAAGGATGGGTCCCAGCACCAACCCCTGGGGCACACCACTGCCACCCTGGAATGCACCCCATTTGCCTTACCACCACCCTCTGGTTTCAGTCTTTGAACCAGTTCTCCACCCACCTTGTTTTTTTTTCTGTCCCACCCCTAAGCCTTCCAGCTCATTTACCAGCCTTCTTTGTGGCAAAGTGTCAAAGGCATTGCTGAAATCTGGGTAGGCCACATCCTCCTCCATCCACCTTCCTTGTTACCCAGTCAAAAAACTCAGTTAAGTTTGTCGAGCACAACCTCTGTCCCATAAAACTAAACTGTCTTGGGTCCTGGAGGCAGTATAGCACATTGGGTAAAGGCTCTGAGCTACAGATCTGGAGACCGAGTTTGAATCCAACAGCCGTCTAAGTGCATACTGTGTGATTCTGAGCAAGTTACTTAACTTCCTTGTGCTCCAGGTTGCATCTGGAAACAAGCTTCAGCTTAGTGTACTACTCCTGGTTAAACAATGTTCCCTTCCCCTGTGCTCCACTATTCTTTCCTTCAGCAGTATTTCCATTACTTTTCCCACTGTTGTGGTCAGACTGACCAGTATGTAGTTTCTGCATCCTCCCTGTTAACACTTTCATATAGTGGGACCACATCAGCCCTCCTCCAATCCCTGGGCATGTCACCAGTTTACAAAGACAGGGTGACCAGGGTAGTCGGAGGCCCTACTAACACCTCCCTTAGCTCCCTCAGTATCCAGGGGTGCATCTATCTGGCCCATAGCCTTATTGCTGCCAGTTCCATGAGGATTCTTTCTTTTGCAAAGGGAGCTGTGTCCTTTCCTATGATCTCTCCATCCTTATTAATGCTAGCCCATTTTCTGCCCTCTCCTTTGTAAAAACTGAACAGAAATATTTGTTCAGTATTTCTGCTTTTTGGCGGTCATCTTTTACCCTCCCTCCATCCACCCTTTTCAGACACTCAATATCTCCCCTTGCCTTCCTTTTTTCCCCTGATGTACCTGCATGTAAAAGGTTCTGTCCCTCCTTACCACAATACCCACTGGCTGGCTTGTGTCAAGGGTCCCGCATAAGTGTGGGTCTGGTGCCAATGTGCACTTTGCATGTGGAAACATTTTGGTTTGCCTGCTGTGTGCTGTAGTGTAGTGGATTATGATGAACTGGTTTTGCTGGATTCTGCACTGACAGTTTCATTTGCAGCAGATCCTGAGTCCTTTGCAGTAGGAGATTGTCCTACAGTGCATGTTAAGAGTTTGTATAGGCTCTCATCTTTGGTTTACTGGCCCACTGAACTCCCTGGGCTAAGTTCTGTCACGGACTGACTTATCCCCTGGAGAAGAGCAGAAGTGGAAAACATCTGATAAGAGATTCTGTAGGCTCAAATGTGCACTGCAGGCTATTGGAACTTCTATTGCCTGTTGCCAGCTGAAGGGAGGTCTGGGACTGGTTGTGTCTGTGTATATCTGCCTAGAGATGGTCACAGTTGGCCTGCTACAATGTGCTATACTGCAATGGATGGTAGTTGGAAATTCCAAATCAGTTGGGGGGGGGGACTTAGAGGAAGGATTAGGAAGTATTTCTTCACTGAAAGGGTAGTGGACAACTGGAATGGGCTGCTGAGGGAAATGGTGGGAGGGTTCATGAGGGCATGGGATAAGCACAGAGGGCAACTGGCATGGGGGGGAACTACAGAAAAGGCCTAGTGGATATCTAGGCAAACTGGGCAGACTAGGTGGGCTTGCGGTCCCTTTCTGCCGTCACATACCTGTGTTCCTATGTATTCTACAGGCAGATTGGGGAAAAGGGAGGGGGATCCACTACACCACCAGGGAAGCATTAATTGTGCCTTCAATATCTGTTCCTGGGTGTCTTAATCCTACCCTGTGTTGGTTGATGTGTGGAGCAACATGACACCTACCCCAAAAAGATCAGTTCTGAATGGGCAAGGAGTCTTCCTCCTCCCCCAACCATGACATCCCTGAGTGACCTGAGTCCATTCTAAAAGCCAGGTTGATGGTGTGGACAGGTCTGGTATCTCCCCAACCCACTTTTTGTTTTAACTCTACAGAGCCTTCCCAACTGACCCAGCTGATCGGTATTTTATTTTCATACTGACCCATTTTCCTTTTATATCTACAGGTCTGACAGGACATTGACTGGGAGTAGGAGGACACTGACCATATGTATCAGATAAGTATTGTTTTTGTTTCCTACATTTGTTTCATATAATAGTTCATAACGAGCTGCAGATCCTTTGTGAGCCCATTGCTGTTCTTGTTTTACAGGTACGAATGACTGCTATGGGAGGCACTGGGTTGGAGCTGTACCTTGTGCTTTAGAAAGGAGGCTATGGGCTAGGGGGTATGGGATGGGCATCAAGGCTGGGAACTCCAGGGAACACCACACAACCAATTTGCCAAAACTCGTGAGGCTCAAACCCTGTTTTTCATTTTCTTGCTTTGTGTGCTTCGCATTCTAATGCCTGCATTAATGTAGTGTTTTTGTTTTGCAACAAGTACTGTCTCATATATATATATATATTATATATATATATATATGTACTGTATATATGTGTGTGTGTGTGTGTAATAGATAACCCACTGTAGGGTGTGCGGTCACGTTCTGATATACGCACACCTTGGTGTGTGTTGTTACACATGAGGCCACAGGCCGAGTGCATCAACCACCCAAGCGCGTGTGTATATCATCGCGCTTCCACACACCACACAGTGGGTTATCTATCTTATAAAATGGCAAAATTGTTTTGAGGGAGTAAAGTGCAGGTGTGTGGTTGCACTCCGATATACGTACAGTCACCTAATGGTGTTTGTCCAATGCGATTGATAATCCCAATATAGATAGATAGATATATATATATATATATATACACACACACACACACTTCACGCGAACAACCCCTTGATACCAAAAATAATTTTCCACACCGTGCATGTGCTCCCAGTCTGAAGAGGCTCTCTTCTCCTTTTGAAGATAAACCTGGAAATACTGGTGAGGACCTGCATATCAGGGAGGTTCCCATATCATTTTCTGCAAACCAGAATGATTGTTGGTCATTCCTTTAACTAAATGTCCACCCCCTTCCTTGTGACTTTGAGTCAAACATGGGGTAACAGACTTTAGTACCTCCTATAGAAATAGCCCCCAAGATCTCCATCTTCTTTGGAATTCACAGACGACTTTTTCACTCAGGAACCCTTAAGCAAAGCTTCCTCTGCTGAGGTTGCAGATACTTGCAGATGAATACTGTTTTGTTTTTGTTGAATTTTATGCGACGCCATGTTTAATGCAGCCTAATACACTGAAACAGAACTGCAACACTGCTGACAGGAGTGCTAGCAAAATCAAACTGCACACTGAAGTGCACTACAGGTGTTGATGCAGTGCTAATTAACATAATTCGCACACACTGAAAAAGCAGTGCAAAACTGCTTCAGCCAGTATTGCTACACCAACACTGCTTCAGGCAGTGTTGATGACAAAACACTGCTAATTGCAGTACTTTTGCAGTGTGATTACAGTGCTAATTAACATAATTCGCACACACTGAAAAAGCAGTGCAAAACTGCTTAAGGCAGTGCTTCTGACAGAACACTGCTTCAGGCAGTGTTGATGACAAAACACTGCTAATTGCAGTACTTTTGCAGTGTGATTACAGTGCTAATTAACATAATCCGCACACACTGTATCAGCACTGCATGTACACCAAAAGAGACCTGAAGATGCACTGATTAAACACTGATGGACTGCATTATGAAATGAAGTGTGCAGAAAGTGTACACTGCTACTGTAACACTGAAATAACACCATATAGTGACTATTTGAACACTTCACTTCCCTCTGAGTAGTCTCTATTCTGCACTGCACACCAAGCAGCAATACTTTTGGAAATTACATTCATTGTTCTACCTTGGACTCCCTGCCAGCGAGTCTAAGATGTTCTAAAAGAAAAAAGATATCTGAGCAGGCTTCTGTGACCCCCTGCTAGTGGTCCCAGTTTAGTCCCTGCACCCACTACTGCATAGTACTGGATAGAGAACTCCCTATGGCTCCTGCTAGCAGCCATAGGGGAAATGTCTCAGATGCCTCACATTACCCTGCTGCCTTGTGCTGCATGAGATGAATTTCTACATAAATATTGTGGCTACCTTACCTCCCAGTTTGGGGAAGAAAACTTTGCTGCCCTGGTGTGCAGTGCTCAGAAGTTTAGCCCATCCTGGGCAATCCCTTGAACAGGGCGTTAATCCCTTACTTAGGAAGCCCCCAACACAACATGGCATTTTTCACACCTTCCCCTTCCTTTGTGTATTGCGGGAAGGTGTGCTCATCTCCTCAGTCTCCCCTGGCTCTCCTTCTTCCTTGGGCATCTCCTCGGTGCCCTGATGACTCTACCCTTGGGTGCACATAGCTGGGATGCTCGTGAACCTGCCCGCTCACTCCTGCACTTAGCATGCATGCCTTGTTCCCTTTGCGCATGCGCAAGCCAGGGGAGTGCATTAGACCTCGCCCTGCTCTGTAGGCAGCGCCTACTGCATACAGCGACTCCACTAGTTGCTCCAGCAAGCGGGAACCCTGCAATAATAAAAACATCCCCCTTCCTCACACTAGCAGTTGCTGACAGAATTCCCTCACCATGCCCCCAAGCATATGCAATCAGGCATGGGGAGGATGCAATTTCCTATGAACATGAGGAGGCTTTCTCCACTGTGTCTCCCTCTTGAGGCAGCTTACAGCTGAGCCCTCCTTAGTCACTACTACACTCTGCAGGCAGCAGTACCCTCTGCTAAGCCCACAACTTTTCCTGCATAATGTTTTTGCTCACTTGTTCTTAGTTATCAATATTACAGCTGAGCCACAAAATATTGTTTGTTTTACATCAGCCATCAGGCGACATCCTCTCCTAAATCCTCCCTCCTTCCCTCTCTCCATTTCTCCACAGATATGGGGAAAACTAAGAGCTGCAGACTATGCAGTATTCCAATCCCAGCCTCTCAAATCGGAAGGCTTTGTGCCTCCTGCGCAGAGGACCCACCGTCCCCATCTCATGATGTTCAGGAGGAGGACAACCCAGATGGTACTCCCATCCAGTCTCCAGACCCAGGCACCTCACAGACTACTCATACCTTACAGCAACCTATGTTAGACACTAATGCCATACTACTGCAAAACCAACAGGTCCTACAGTTACAACAACAATTAATGTCAGCAATGTGGGGAAAAACTGGCAGAGTTCACCTCACACAAACCAAATCCCTCCTCCAGCACTACTACCAAGTCAGGGTGTTACCCCACTAGCGCCATTACTGCCACTAACTCGGCAGGCGACAACACTATGCAGGTTGTGAATGACGATGCATCAGAGAACGAGGAGGACTCTGAGAATTATCTGCAATCACTAACGGCCAAATGATGCTTCCCAGACCAAATCCACAATCTGGTACGCAACATTATGACAACGGTGGGGTTTGACACACCAACTCCCCAAACTCAGTCTAAGCTAATCCCTTTTCTTCAGCCATCCCAAAAGATAGCAGACACCTTCCCAGTCTGCAAGGCCATTTCTGAGGTAGTTGCTATGGAGTGGGAGGCAGCGGACCCAGCCCGCATACCTGAGAGAAAAGTCATGGGACAAAATGTACCTACTAGATTCAGACATCTTAAAAACTTGGTGCACCCTTCCCTCCATTGACCCTCAAATCACCTCTCTCAACAGAAAGACAGTCTTGCCCACCGAGTCGACATCTGCCCTAAGGGATCCAGTTGATAAGAAACCTGAAGACATTTTGAAGAAAAATTTCAAACTATCAGGACTTGGGGCTAGAGCCACAACCACGGCCATATACATCACCAGAGCACAACTTGAATGGTTGCAGGAAGCTCAGAAGAGCTTGACCACAAAATCCCCCGAGGCCCTCCTACTTGAGAACGCTATACTGTCAACAAAATACCTGGCAGACATGGCAGTGGACTCCCTAAAGATTAATGCAAGAGCAGCCACACTAATCAACAGAGCAAGGAGATGCATCTGGATGAAGCTGTGGAATGCAGACAGTGAATCCAAATCCCTCTTATTCAAACTACCCTGCAGAAGCAATTTACTTTTCGGGGAGGGCCTACAGAAATACCTCAAGGGAAAGGAAGAGGTCAAGGCACTAGGTAAGGAAAGAGCAAATAATTCCACTTACCTACCATCCCACCCACACATACACAACCAGCCCTTTCGTGACAGACGTAGACGGCACGTCATATACCGTGGACAGACCCAAAGGTCATCGTTTAATCCGTACTTCCCAAACACAAAATTCAGAGGAAGAGGGGCACACAGCAGAGCTAGGGGGCATAGCACCACAGGAGGGGACACACTAACCAATGAATATCACACCCCAGTAATAGGGGCCCGGCTATCACACTTCGCACAGGAATAGATCAATTCCACACAGGACAAATGGGTCCTAGAAATAATTCAAAAGGGTTACACAATAGAATTTGTCCAAAGCCCAAGGTAGGGAAGGCTGATAACATCACCGGTAACCAAACGCAGGGCCACACCAGAACAAATGCAGAACATCCTGTGCCAATTGATTTCAAACAATGTCATAAGGAGGGTACCCAAGGAGGAGGAGGAGGAGGAGGAAGGCCAAGGCATTTATTCAATCCTATTCGCAGTACCAAAAAAGACAGGGGACCTACAACCGGTACTGGACTTAAAATTCTTAAACAAAAGCATCACCTACAAACCATTCAAGATGAAGACCATCAGGTCCACTTTAGGGGCCATAAGACCAGGTGACATCCTAACATCTGTAGACCTGAAGGATGCCTATTTACACATTCCCATAAGACTATCCCATCAAAAATACTTACGCTTCCACATATTGGGCCAACACTTTCAATATCAGATACTCCCCTTCAGTCTCGCATATGCTCCATGAGTGTTTACCAAGGTATCCATTGTACTAGCTGCAAAACTCAGAGAACAAGGCATCCAAGACATACCGTATCTGGATGACTGGCTGATCAGGGCCAGGTTGGTAAATCAGTCGGCAAGAGAAACAGCAGCAGCAATAAAGTGTTTACAGGAGCATGGATGGGGAATAAACACAGAAAAAAGTCAGCTGACACCTTGCCAAATATTGGAGCACCTAGGCAACTTAATAAACATGGCAGAAGGGATGGTAAAACCATCTGAAAAGAGGGCAAAGGCCATTATAGTGGCGGTACACAAGCTCCTGCAAACCAGACAGCCCTCCATAGAGTCAATATCCTGAACATTAGGTCTAATGTTATCTTGCATAGATACCATACCCTGGGCAAGATGGCATACAAGATCACTGCTGTCATTCCTCATAGAACAGGGCCCAACTTACGACTTCTCAAAGGTTGTGTTGATTCCTCCAGGAGTAACACAGTCTTTATTCTGGTGGCAAAACAGAGACAACCTCCTAAAAGGGATGCCCCTAGACATACAGCCAGACCTCCAAATAGACATGTGTAACCCCCCTGCAAATGGGGGTTCCCAAAAGACTTCCAGGAGCTTGCTTGAATGCTCCAAGCCTGAATGGTGTTTGGCATTTAAGCCATTTATCAGTGAGTGTTTTAGAGCCTCTGGTACTGTCTCTTTAAGAGCTGTCTGCTTGCAGACATAATTAGTTTGTATGGGGACTGTGTGCTTCTCTGAGTACCACTCGAGCTGCTGCCAATTCACTTCATTTTGCAGTCACTAGGAGTGCAAAGGAACCTATCTGAAAGATGTAACTGTTTGCCAGAAATTATTTAGAGTAATAATGAAATTACAGTTTGTCTAACCTGCTTTCTTTGCAGTCAGAACTGTGTCTGCTAGTTCCCATTCTAGTTTTGAACTGCTGAACTGGACCAATCAGTGTGGGTAAGCTAGCTCTAAAATGGTGCCTTGACAAATCAGAGCTTGGACTCATAATCTGAGCCAGCCACAAGAGGATTGTATGGGCAGTGACTCTGGAGATGTAGTTTAGACTTCAGTGCCTTTTGGACCAACAGCAGCAGTCTATTGTGAGTGACAGCCAATCCAGTCAAGAACTGGGAGGAACTCAAAGGAAGTGCCCGGTTTTGTCGGTTGGAGTTTCAGTTGAGTTTGCAGTGAAGAAGGAAGGAGCCCTGTGCTTTTTCAGTGTGCAGTTTTAGTCAAAACGTGTGTAAGGCCCAGAGTTCGGTCTGCAGCTTGTTAGGACTGAATCTGTCCTGTGAAAAGAATCAAAGGATCTCTGAAGAGTAGAAACCAGGCTCACCCTGTAGAAGACTGGAGGAATTGCTGAAAATTGCACCCGGTCTGTCAGGAACTGAATCTGCTGTGTGTTCTCCCGGTATTGTGCAGTAATTGCATCGGGATACAGATGCAGCCTGCCTGGTATAGTGCTTTCTTTTTATGGATGTGTGAAGAGGTTGTGCACCTCAAGTGAGCCCTGCTGACATTGAAGGACCCTATCTTATTTGGAGGTCGTGAGTACTAATTCAGGGTCGCTTCCTGTTGAATTGCCACATTAAATCCAAATGGAATTACTGTACTGCTGACTGTTTAATTCTCCTTTTCTCTGTGTGAAAGGGCCCTACCAGCTGCCACGGTTTGGACTAGCCACCAGGGCTTGGGTACCCAGGGACAGTAACTGATAGGGATAGGCCTGTGCACAGAGCCATAGGTAGATTATTAGAGTGATAAGCTAATTAACCTGATTTCCCTGTCCTTGTTATATCCCCTAAATAAATCAGAGCTGCTTGTTTCAGCAAAGTTATACTGCCTGAGGTATTTGTCTATGTTAAAGTACTGTACTGTGATTGTTGCACTGTATCTCATTTCACAGGAGGTCCCAGTGCGGAACCAGTCCTGGGGTAAGTGTATACTGTGAAGGTAATTCTGATATATTGTGTGGGCCACTAGTGGGAAGAAAGGAGGGTTGCAGTGTCCCAGAGGGCTGTGACCAAGTTAGTTTAACTATTGCAAACCCTGACCTCTGGGTGGAGGCACCCGCCATTGGATCCAGGCCCCTCAACCTGTTAGTGGCAAATCAGGCAGGGGTAGTAGCCCCTGGGATAGCGCCATCTAGGGGTTACACATGGACACCAGTCTAACTGGATGGGGGGCTACAAATGGTCACTACACAGCTCAAGGGAAGTGGTCCCTAACAGAAACCAAATTACCCATAAACGTGCTCGAGATAAGAGCAGTCGGTTTTGCGCTACTGCACTTCAAAGGGCTGACAAGAGGAAAACATGTCCTAATACACTCGTACAATCAGATCACGGTCTCTTACATCAACAAACAAGGGGGAACCAAGAGCAAAGCAATGCAAAGGGAGGCAGAAAAACTCATTCCATAGGCACAAAGATTCCTAGCAAGTTTAAGCACAATACACCTTGCTGGAAAGTTAAACACCACAGCAAACTGGTTAAGCAGACAACAGATACACCCAGGGGAATGAATGCTACACAAACGCACATTCCATGCCATCAACAGATGCTGAGGCCCCATAGAGTTGGACCTGATGGCCTCCAACAAGAACAACCAGTGCCCAAAGTTCTACTCCCGATTTTGGGACCACAAAGCGATGGGGGTGGATGCACTGTCCGTAACTTGGACATTTCAAATCGCATACATATTCCCACCAATTCCAATAATCCCTCAGGTCCTGAAAAAGATTCACAGATCCAGATCAGGGGTGATACTGATCACCCCTTATTGGCCCAGGAGAGCTTTGTTTGCGACAGTGTTGGCTTTGGCCTTGGACCATCCGTGGATACTTCTGTACAGACAGGACATCCTCACACAGGGCCCCATACGCCACCCCAACCCGACCAACCTAGGACTAACAGCCTGGCTCCTGAAAGGGAGAGACTGTTAAGCAAAGGCTACCACCCTTCAGTAATTGAAACCATGACCAACTCCAGAAGACTATCCACAACCTCTGCATATCAGAGACAGTGGAGGATTTTTTCAAAGTGGTGCTTACAGAACAATATCAATCCCAGCTCTGTCACGATCCCAGACATACTACTTTTTCTGCAACACGGCCTGGACAAAGGGCTGTCTCCTGCCTCACTAAGGGTTCAGGTGACAGCAATAGGGGCAGCAAGGGGCCGCATAGAAGGTACAACACCAGGTGCACATAGGGATATTATCAGATTCCTAAAAGCATCCACTAACTTATGTTCGAAGACTCGACAATGAACAGCACCATGGGACCTAAATCTAGTCCTCAGTGCCATGACAGGCCATCCTTTCAAACCAGTAGATACTGTCGCCCTCAAATGGCTAACTCTCAAAACTGTTTTCCTTCTGGACATCTGCTTAGCCAGATGCATCAGCGAGCTACAAGCTCTGTCTTGCCGCCCACCATTCTTATGTTTCCACAAGGAAACGATCGAACTTAGGACAATTGCAACCTTCATCCCCAAGATCAATACCAAGTTCCACTTACAACAGGCTATCGAAATACCAGCACAGCTACCACTAGAGGACGTCACTGCAGACCCCAAGCTTATGCTCCTATCCATGAGAAGGGTGCTGATGCTCTATATCAACAGGACATCTACTATCCGCAAATCTGACAGACTATTCCTGAGCACACAAGGACATAGAATAGGGCAACCAGCCACAAGGTCAACAATAGCTGCTTGGTTAAAGACAGCGATCACAGAAGCCTATAAGTCATCGAACCAGACTCCACCAGCCAACATCAAGGCCCACTCAACAAGAGCAGTAGCCACATCATGGGCAGAAAGAAATTGGGCTACAGTGGCAGAGATCTGTGTGGCAGCCACTTGGGCCTCTCCTCACACATTCACTAAACACTACAGGGTAGATGTTTCATGGCAGTCAAAAATCACACTTTGGACAAGCAGTACTGCTGGCAGCAAAGACAGAGGCAAATTAACATGAACTAAATTTAACAACAGACCAACTGAACTTATGACAATTTTCTGAACACTAAGACCCACCCTGATACATGGTACTGCTTTTTAGATAGAAACCCATGTGTAAGGAATATGGAGTGCCTCAAAGATTATCCCCCACAATGGTAGTTTACTCACCTGGTAAAGGTGATTGTGGGGGTATACATCTCTGAGGCACTCCACAACCCACCCTAAGAAAGAATAAGGTTAAAATCAACTGTTGCCAGCATGAACACTATGATAATTCTGTTGGTGCACCACATTTAGCCAACCGCACTATTAACAAATGCCAGGATGAATACTGACACAAGAATGTCATGATGAAAATGATAATCTGAGACAACTGTAGTATAGAGTACTAACAATAGAAATAAAATAGAAACACAGAAACTCAAGCTTATTGTCCAGTTGTCTTTTACATGGAACTAACATTTGTTTCCACACTAGCTTTGCCTAACAATTCAGAAACATTTAATCCTTAGTAGGTACAGTGTTGGAAGAATCTGAACTGATGATGGAAGGGCTGTGCTGCAGGGAAAGGGGGTTGGACTTCTTTGAAGTCACATGTGCATCAAGCAACCTATCAGGTGGACACAACCCATGTCTAAGGAAGGTGGAGTGCCTCAGAGATGTATACCCTCCACAATCACCTTTACCAGGTGAGTAAACTACCATTAGTTCACTGAGTATGAGGAACAAAAGATGAGGTCAGTGTGACAACTCCCAAGACATTAGGCCTATTAAACCCAGAATCTATGCCAACAAAGCATATTCAAACAGAGACACAATATGGGCATACATGCTCTATAAATTTAACAGGCCACAAAAATGCTCACCAAAGAAGCTACGTTTTACATTGCTTCAAATATCAATGCAAAGGAGCTTTTCCCTGTGGTTCAGAAATATGGGCATAGGAATGGATAAAAGCATGATGAAAAACATGAAATTAGAATCTGGATTACCAGAAAGCAAGAGAATTACTAACCATTTAACAAGAAAACAAGCATTCAGTGCCTCATAGAGTGTAATGTTTTGCAAACTGAGGTGCAGCAAATATCTGGCCACCGTAATATACAGTCTATTAACAACTATTTCAGTTTTATCCAATAAATGGCAGAGGCAGCTCAGTGAAATCCTCATTTACAGTAAAGATGACCAGCAGCCCTCTACTTCAACACCTGGGGCCTGATATTCAAAATATTGCCTGGGCACAAATCTCAGTTTGCCCACGTAAACTGGGCTTTGCATATATTTCCCACATTCAGAAGCCTAGTTAACGTGGGCAAACTAGGTTTGTGCCTGGGCAATATTCAGAGAGTGGCACAATGTAAATGAAGGGGCAGGCACCTGAATATTGGCGCAGTCCAATATTCAGAGTATGTGCACCACGCAAGGCCATTTTGCATGGTCCCCTTGTGCAGCGCACATACCACCGATCCAAACTTTGACTTACTCCCATGCAACCCTAGTGGTTGGCAGAGGAAGTGTGGTGGCCCCCCACAACACTGTAATCCCTGGCATATAGTGGTACCCCCCCTTCCAATCACCAGCTCAATGTTAAAATAAAGCATCCCTGGTGCTAGAGGCCCCACTTGCTGATCACTGTCCTGATATAACAAATAAATTTTCCCTGGTGTCTAGTGGTCCCCCACTACCCGATCACCCACCCAACACACAGACACTGTTTCCCTGGTGTACAGTATATCCCCGTCCCCATCCCGATCCCCTGTACGTTACAAATAAACCTTTCCCTTGCAGTCAATAAGTTCCCCCCATCCCCAATATCTCCTTGCAATAAAATACATGCTTCCCTGGTGGTCTAGCAAACCCCTCTCCCTATCACTGATCTGCCCATAAAATACGGTATCCCATCAAAAGGGCAACTCAGATTGAGCAACTCGGATATGAGGGACTCAGTCTCAGCGCCTGTGTTGTGTTCTACCCGAAAGGGTAGTGACAAGAAAGTGCAGGGTGAGAGAACAGCGACAGGATACTGGAAGGTATCCATAAGGTACGTGAGGGGTGGCGAGAGGGGAAGCCGTCGAGCTGGCCTAGTAGCGTGGTGGGTAGGGAGGTTGGCTTTGGTGGGGAGAGTGCAGGGTTCGGAGCTAGGGTGGATCACAATATTTTTGCGCTTTTCTGTGCCCTTTTTTTCTGCTTTTGTCCTGGTTCTGCCCCCTCCCTGACATGCACCTCCCTCCAGAGTTAGTTATTTTAGTAAGGGGTGCGGGTAGGGAGCAGGGGGCAAAGCCCCCGCATAAACACTTAAGTTTGTTTTTCTTGCTGCGAATATACATCGTCATTTTTATTTTTGGTAATGTACTTTTGCCATTATGACATAGAACCATAAAATATATGATATATCTTTCCCTGGTGTCTACTGGATCCCCTATCCTGGCAAGTAGCGCCACACCACCCCGCTGTCCCCAATCTCATCCCTGAGTCAGCGACTGGCATAGCCCTCTGCTCTCTACCATGAACAGCTGCCAACTTAGCTGTCAATGAGCAGGTACGCACACATTGACAGCTCAGTCGGCGGCCAGCTATGGTAGAGATCAGAGGGCTGTGCACTAGCACCAGGGAATAATGTATTGTAGCACAGGGCTGGCAATCAGTGGGAGGAGGAGACATCAGTAGACTCCAGGGAAATTCTATTTTGTATATTGAGCTGGCAAATGGCAGGTGGGACCACTAGAGACCAGAGAAAGTCTATTTGTTATATTGGGCCTGCAATCAGTGGGGGGGATCACTAGCACCAATGATAGCTCTCTGGGACCGAGCAAGTGGGGGGCAGTGCCACTGTACATTGCTGGTCTGCCTATGCAAATGAGCCCATAATGGGCATGCAAATGGCCCCTTAGTGCCTTGCATGCCCATTGAGCTTATTTGTCTGGGTCCGTTTGAATATCAGAAATTTAGAAGGGTGCTAGCCATTGTGGTGCCCTATTTCAGGAGCCATGTCTGCCCAATACTATAACTGGCTTAGCACTGGGCAGTCATAACCCTATTTTCATTTGAATAGTGCCAGTGCGCTATTTCACTGAATACAGCATTTTTGGACACCCGGGCAACCACAAGGAGCAGCGCTAATGTTTGTGCTGCACTTCTAACCTTTTTGAATTTCAGGCCCTTGATGTCCCAGAAGTTACAATAAATCCAGAAGAGACCACAGTCGAGCCTACATTCAGCAAAAGTGCAGTCAGTGTTTGGACCTAATTGTGCGTTCCATAAGGGAGTGTCTGTCAACATTTTTAATGGTCCATCCCCGAAGAAACCTGCTAGGGCACTATTCCTCCATGATTTAGACAATGATGACTAAGGTCAGTATATCCCCTTATCACCACAAACCTGCACTTTCCTCCAGGTCCCTTACTAAGTGCACACTCTCTCTCCCATAACATCAGGATCCTCAAGCAAGTAACTCAGTTGCCATAGAAACCCTGTTCCATTTAATTTTACAACTGAAACTAAAACCAGCTCAAAAAAGAGAAAAAGACTCTCTTAAACCCATTTTCATTAATTAAATGTTGCTAACAGTTCTAAGCTTTAATCTGGTTGCTAAAACATGTAGTTCTGGTAGTCGTGTACTTCTGCTTGTGCTGTTTCAGTGAGTTCTGTATAGTTTCATGTTTTTTAATGTCTTAAATTTAACCATTTATCCAAGCAAAATGAGTTATCTTTATGAAAACCTGTTGCATGCTTTAAAAATAAAGAGTTGTTTAGTATGCAAAAAAACTAGTCTACTTTACTCTTTGTTTTATGTAGAAACCTATTCTACTTTTAATCTTTAAGCTGAAAAAATGAAGCACAGCAATTATACAAAACAATGCATGCGTAGGTGCACAAAACTCAAATTTTATACACACCGTTGGTGTGGGATGCTTCTATAAACCCTTCGAGCTTTGCTCTCGGGGTTTCTGTAACATCCCATATTACAAGTGTGTATACAATTCTCACTATGCACACCTACCCATGCATGTATTCTATATTTACATGTGCAGTTGTTGTGTCTCTTATGGTTCTAAGAGTACATTCTCTAGTTCTTTAGGTGAGAGAACTGTGAAGCAAAACTGAACAGTACTGGCACACAAAGGACTTTAGAAGAAACTCTTGTAACCATAAACGATGCAAGAACTATACTTATAAACATATTATAAATCATGCTAAAGACCTTTGTTTAAAAAATGGAATTTAAAATTTAAATGTTTTACTTTGACAATTTTTAGAGAATCTCTTTTGCGGGAAATGGCCTGTGCTAACTGAACATTGAAGTTCAGAGTTATAGAACTGTTTGGAGGTAGTATAGTATAGTGGCTAAGGGCACTGAGCTGCAAACCTAGAGACCTGGGTCTGAATCCCACCAGCCCCCACTTGCATACTGTGCGACACCCTCTTATGAATATAACAGTATCTTGAATGTTTAGAAATAGACAATCCTGATTTGCTTAGAATGATGTCATGATTTATAATATATCAACTAAGATCTTAAAAGGGAGACCTACATCAAATCCCTTGAACATAAAACATGATTGGAGGCAAAGCTTTGTCTGTGACTGCTCCAACCAGCAGGAAAACCCTACCAGATACTATTAAAGAAGCAAGAAGCATGTCACATTTTAACAAGCATTTGTCAATGCCGAATGTTTGCTTGCTGGCATTGGCAGTGGTAGTGTAGAAGTTACAGAGCTGCGTAATAGGAATGGCAGTGAAGTATTGAACTGAAGCCAACCCCACCACCACCCTGCAGAGAGTGACAGGCATTGGGGTGTGCCTTTGGGTCGTCAGGCATAACGGCCACCCCATTTCGTCACACCCCACCCTGCAGACACTGACAAGTGTCACGGTGTGCCTTAGGGTCTTTGGCCCTTATCGCACCCCATTCTATCAGGAAATATGGTGAGATGGGTGCGGTATAGGAGAATGGGGTGAACTTTGGGGTCGAAGAGTCCAAGGCATACCTCAATGCCTCTCACTGGCTGCAGGGTGTGGAATGGTATGAGCATTACAGGCAAGAATCCCAAGTCACACCCCTGATGCCTGTCATTCTCTACAGGGTGGGGCGTTATGGCTGGAAATCCTAACGCCTCAGGCATTCGTTGGTATTTTCACTCCAAATTTTCAACATGGTTTTTTTGTGACCCCACCTCATGAACAGTGGCAATATCAGTTTGTTAGCGGAAAGCTGCTTATGCACAGCGACTACGGCTTTTAGCACCACAGGTGCAAAACATTCTGAACAGGATGTAAAAATGACAGCTGTACTGTTCATGGGGAGGTGTAAAATGGCAATGTTGCAGATCTGCAATAAAAATATTAAAAACTGGTGAAGTCCGAGCTTGCATAGAAACTGTGCAGCGACACCGTAATGTAATTAGTTTGGGGATTTTTTACAGCAGATTGTTAACACAGGCATTTTGGGACCTCCGATCATGAACAGCGTCACTGTGATTTTCTTTATCTGTCCTGAACAATGATTTCCCACAGCGACCACGCATCTCTGCTGAAAGTGTGAAAACACATTTCAGCCATGTAGTGAAAAATGACAGCTGTACTGTTCATAAGGAAGTGTGGAAAAATGCCACTGGTGAAAATCTGGACTGAAAATATTACAAAGTCATGAACTTACGAGGGTGCGTGGAAACTGCTAATGCTCACTCTCACGAAACACGTCATTTTATGGACTTTTGTCACCAAATTTTCAACATAGCCATTTTAAGACCTCTGCTCATGAACAGTGTAACTGTGATTTTCTTAATCTGTCCCAAACATGCTTTGCACCGACTGCCATTATGCGCTACGTCATGAAAACACATTTAAATGACATATGAAAAATGCAGCTGTACTGTTCATAAGAAAGTGTAATAAAATGGCAATGTTGAATATCTGGAGTGAAAATATTGAAAATTTGCGAACTTCATGAGCGCATGTAGGAACTGCATAGCGAGGCTCGTAAAGTCATTTTGAATTTTTTCACAAATTTTCAACATTGCCATTTTAAGACCTCTGCTCATGAACAGTGTCACTGTGATTTTCTTAATTGTCCGTACATTGATTTTCAAGACACCAACGCCATTGTGCGCCACATGGGCGGAAACACGCTTTGGGTGAGATGAAAATGGCAGCTATACTATTCTATAAGAAGGTGTGGTAAAATGGCAATGTTGAAAATCTGGGTAAAATATTGAAAATTCACAAACTTCTGGCGTGCGTAGGAACTGCATAACCTGCGGCTCTTAAAACAGTCATTTTTTGGAATTTTTCAACCAAATTTTCAAAATAGGCTTCTTGAGAGCCCACCTTATGAACACTTGCAGTGTCATTTCATTACTTCATCCTGAATGGTAATTTCGCGCAGTGACTGCGAAATCACCCTTCGGGCCCGAATAACGCCATGACAGTGACAGCATTCATGAGAAGGGGTCCCAAAAACCCCATGTTGAAAATCTGGTGCAAAAATTCCAAAAATGCCTGCGATATGCAGCAAAGTTGAAAAAACCCTATCTATCCCATTATACAGCTTACCGGCATTTCCTCAGTTCGCGGTCAGCTTTGAAGAGTGCAGACGTGTTCCCGGTCCACCGAAGATCATCGCACCGAGGTCCAGAGGTAAGTATGGGGTGAGGGGGTGTGGGAGGCAGGGTGCGCAGTGGTGGGTGCGGGTTGTGGAGGGGGCAGGAGAAGCGCCAGGACATTTTTTATTTGCAGGTTTTTTTTGTCTTTAAATGACGACGTGACGCTTGCCACGCTGGAGTGGGCTCCCAGCGTGGCACAGAAGCGACTGGTTGGGCGTGGAGCGACGAGAGTTGGGCACCCCGTCGGCCACTGCTCTGTTACCCGCGCTGGGGTGGGCTCCCAGCGTGGCACCCTGTACTCTTGGGGGTGGGGAGGACAGTGGAGCCGAGCGGGGGATTGGGCACCCCGTCGGCTATCTGACGAGTTGCCATGCTGGGGTGGAACCCAGCGTGGCATTGGAGCGCTTTTGGGGAGCGCAGCACAGCCGACAGGGGATTGGGCACCCGCCATACAGTGTGTGCTTGGGGGCAGTGACGGTATGCGCATATGTGTGTGTGTGTGTGTGTGTGTGTGTGTGTGTGTGTGTGTGTGTGTAGGGTGAGCGCAGGCAGGCGATATCTTATCGCTGCTCACTGAAGCGTAGCTCCCCTTTTCAACTGTACTCCACTGCATTTTGGAGCTGTCATAGACAGCTCAAGCAGGCATTGGAGAACTGCGGCCGCCCCTGCAAACACACTGCCTGAATTGGAAGAGGGCTGCCACACCTCCGAAAACTCGGATGATGGCACTATGTTTCTTGCACATGTGTGCAAGCAAACATAAAAAGGAAATCTCTGACCAACTTCATACGCCATACACCTATACCTGAGCCAAAAAGCCATCCCCTTCCTACCTTAGTATTTTCTCCTCCCTCTTGCCTCTGTCACTGTATCCTGAAAACTCCCCTTTCAAAATATAGTTACTTAGGCATATGCACATATTTCTATTTGTCAGTAAGGAAAAGAGGGGAATCTATATTTACACATAGCAATCTGTGATGTTTGTTTATTTTGTGTGTTTTATTTTTTACCAGAAAGTGGTCTGGGCACAGTCCTTTTTCAGCCACACCTGACTTAAAGAACATTACAATATAATTACAATACAGTCAGTCAGCTTTCAACATTTGCTTTACAAAACATTCACACTTATTGACTCAGTTGAGAGATTTAAATAACAAACTTTTAAAATTAGTTACATTTTTTGCTTCCATGACCAGCCCTGCAAACTCATTTATAACAGTGGGTCCAAACCAGGAGAAAGCCCTCTCGTGCATATCCATCTGACACATGGGAGTCAAGAATAAAGACATTGCAGTTTTTCTAGTTTTTCAACCCACTCTCCGAAACAAGTGCATTTGAAAGTGATTTTGGTTCTGATTTTTTTACTACTCTATAAGCAAAAATAACTGCATCAAATATAATCTTAATCAGTGGGGGCAAGACATTCAGTTGTTGATACAATACATAATGATGTGTCCATTGAGGGGCTTTAAGGGCAAACCTACAAATGTTGTTAAAAATAACTGCATATTTATTCCCAAAGACTCCATTATGATTTACAAACGGGGACCTATGCACAAACAAAAGTTGCATATGCACCACATATCTGAGGTGTGTAGGCAACCCTAAGTTGGAATGCCATGCAGCGGGGGACCCGCAGACCACCAGCAGTATTCTATTCACGAACCAAATGCAAGGCAGTTATGTACCCAATCCCCCAGCCGCGCTGTCAGAAATGTGTCGGGGACGGGCGTGTCAGGGGTGTGCCTGCACTATACGCCATGCACAAAGGCACATAGTGCCAGGTACATGGGGGTGCAGGTTATAGCAGCCTGGATCCTGCCGTAACCCACTGCACACACACCCCCACAGACTGCACCCACCAGTCACAGCAGGACTGGAAATCGACCTTCCATGCTGCCCCAACCCACTAGGCTGATGGAAAGGGCTGCGGCAGTCGATCGGGTGAGTAGCCATACCCATACCCATACCCCTGTGTGGCCCCATCCATGTCAAACCCACCCCCAACACATGGCAGCCATGACCTCGTGAGTCCCAAAGCAAAGCACATGCCCCACACACACATGGCAGACCCATCCCCAGCAGTGCATACCAATCCCCCCAACACATGACAGCCAAGGCTCCATAAGTCCCAAAGCACCCCTCCCACACACACACACATGGCAGCCACGACCCTGTATGACCCAATGCACCCTCCCCAACACATGATGGACCTGACCTGGTGTTGAAATAGACCCCCTCCCCACACAGAGGAGGATTGGTGCATACACTGGAACCCCCAATCCGGTACCCCATCCAAAACCAATAATGTCAGTTGTTCTCCCACCCACACATGACACCAACAACCCCTCCCCCAACCCCCATATCTGACAGTCGGTGGTGCCACAGGGCTGGACAGCCAGCAGCACTTCCACCCGCACACCTCTTTGGCCACCAGCCATCCAAATGATGCTGGGAGCATGCTGCCTTTATAGCAGTGTGCTCCCAGCATCAGTTGGACAACCAGCGGCCCAGGAGGTGTGCAGAGGGGAGTACCACTGGCTGTCCAGCCACATGGCACTTGTTCCATGTCATAACGGTGACTGTGGAATGGCGACCCATGAAGAGGGCACAAACTACACAGTGTGATGACTTGGAACAACATTTTTGTGGGGGGGGGACTTTGCCCCCACACCCCCCTTTATTTAATATACTAACTCGGGGGGGGGGCATACCTCTGGGATGGGGACAACCACCAGTTGCTCCAAAGTGTTGTCACTGTGGTTTCATCACCATCTTCGTGGGTCACCATTCCTCATCACCATTTTGATGTGCTACCCATGGCACCACCGACTTTCAGATATGAAGGTTGGGGGGAGGGGTTGTCAGTGCCATGGATGGGTGGAGGGACAACTGGCATCATTTGTTTCAGATGGGGTACCCCGATTGGGGGTCCAAGTGTGTGCACCAGGGCTCCTCTGTACCGGGGGGGGCTATTTCAACACCGGGTGGGGTTCTCCATGTGTAGAGGGGGAGCTTTGGGTCATATAGGCAGTATAGCGTAGTGGCTTAAGGCTCTGAGCTACAAACCTGGAGACCTGGGTTTGAATCCCACAGCCCCAACTTGCATACTGTGTGACCCTGAGCAAGTCACTTAACTTCCTTGTGCTCCCAGATCGCACCTGTAAATAAGTTTCAGCTTAGTGTGTCTCTCCTGGATGTATGGAGTCGTGGCTGCTGTGTGTGTGTGTGGGGGGGTGCTTTGGGACTTACAGGGTTGTGGCTGCCATGTGTTGGGGGGATTGGTATGTACAGACAGGGATGGGGCTGCCATGTATGTGGGGGGACTTTGATGCTTTGTAGATGGGGTGAACTTGTCTTGGGTGGTGGGTCAGCTGTGCGGTGGGCAGCTGCAGTGCCAGTGGCACTCGGACAGGGGGTCCTCTGGCCAACAGGGCTTGGCTGTGCAGGTCTGGGTACCTGCACTGGGTATTCACACACCTGGACCAGTGCCTGCTCTCAAGTGATCCACTATGGAACCCAGGTTGGGCATCTGACTGGATGCCTGCCTGGCTCTGCTACTCCACCCCAGCCACCCAGTGGAGTCCTGTGTGCAGGGGCCGCGGACAAGTGCCCTGAGGGTGCATGCAGTAATGAGTACCGTGCACTCTGCACCTGGTCAGGGCTGCAAAGCTACATGGGCGGTATACACGCCTCCGGTGTATATTTCCCGCTTCATCGTGCACAGGGTCCAATATGTTACCATATTCTAGTGTGGGTATTAGTAACTATTTGACTATAAGTAAATGCGCTTCATCAATTGAGGAAAAATTTTATACAATTGGGAGAACCTTCCCATCTTTCCCATATATTTACAAATGGTTCTTTTCCCTTTCTAATCTTTGAACAGATCCAAATATCAGGATTTTAGTCTTAAACTCATTTAAAATTAACTTGTTTGATTCAAACCACCGAGCCAGGGTATCATACTTACACTTAGAGATGGCTGCAATTCTATAAGTGACGGTGCAGATTCCCATCTTACTGCATCATCTGCATACATTAGGCTCTTTCTCCCAGAGAAAGGGCAGGGCAGATCATTCACAAATATTGTGAACAATTATGGGCCCAGCACCGATCCCTGGGGGACCCTTGCCTTAACTATCAAAGGCTCAAATATCTAAGTGCCTATCCCAACTCTTGTACCCAATTTCTTAAATAACTATTACACCATTCCAAGCCATTTCCTGAACCCCCATGTTTCCCAACTTATTTATCAGCAATCCATGATCTACCATGTCAAAGGCGCCTGCCAGGTCCATGAACACCACGCCAGTGCCCCCCCCCCCACAAGCCCCTAGCATGGCATCCATGAACCCAGCCAGTGCCATCTCAGTGGATTGCCCCTTTCTAAACCCAAATTGTTGGTCTAGTAACAGACCATGTTCCTCCAGGTGTACTATCAGCTGGCAGAACACACAATGTAAATATGTTTGTAAATTATACTGGCAACCTTGTTCCATAAAAACATAGAAACGCAGATGGTGAAGGCAGAAAAATGCTCCCAGTCCTCCCTGTCTGCCATAAGTTACTACTTATTGCACCATAGCCTACTGCCTGACAGGATCAATATCCACTGTCTCTCCCTAGTCTGAATCACCAGGCCCCTAAAACTGTCCCACCCAACTTTAAATCCTAACATGGTCTCTGCCTCCACCCCCCCTTGGAAGCCCATTCCATCAACACACTACTATCTCTGTGAAGAACTTTCTAACATCCTTCCTATACCTCCTACTCACAAGTCCCTCCATTCATGCACCCCAGTTACCAGATTTTCATTCTAGAAAACAGGTCCACATTTACCACTTTGTTAACATCTCTCAGATACTTGTGTAACCCCTGGACCCCTGCCTTTTTGCAAAATGACAGGTGGCATGCTGTTGAAGCTGACATCAGTACCTGGTGGGGACTGTGTTCAGGGAGGACTAGGTTACTCGGCACAGGGGGCCTAGGTTTGGCTACTCTGCACAGGGGCACCCAAGTAAATCCGAACACAGGAAGCAATAATTGTAATGTCCAAAACCAGGAATGGGATTCTACAGTGTGGCTTTTATTCACATCCAAACTGAACAAACAAAGCATAGACGGACCCCCACGGAGCTACATTCCTGGTAATGCAGATTAGAGACAACAGAACACTTCTTCACATTTCCAGCCCTCAGGCTCTAAACCCACCAGGTACACAGCCCGGACTTGCACGCAGCTTTGGGTACACAGCCCGACTTGTACACTACTTGGGTATTCCCCACTGGCCTGGCTCCCCAGCCGGCCACTTGATCCATGGTCCATTATGAGAACGAACCAGTTTTCCTATTGGTGGCTCCCCAAACCACCTTAGAGCCTTCAACTACTAGAGGGAATTTTCCTTCCATCCCACGTCTGGGTACTTCCCTCATCACTAGCCAAGTGCATGAGGCAAAGTAGAAATCCACAGATCAAATCCGTAGAGGTGGACCTGGTTACTAAAGATGGGGGGTCTCCCACCTCCAGCTCCCACAATCCATACCCGGCCATTTCTCTGGAAACTAAACAACATTTTTGAAAGCTTGGCAATGTAGATTACTGGTTAGACGTATATCACATCTCCTCTACATGTCTTGACTTCCCCTATGTGCTGGACTTGAACATACTTTTACTTTTGGCTAAGCCTATTACTCTAGGCCTCCCACTACTTCAGCAGTCCAATCCCCACTTTAACGCAGTTCAGGATGAAACATGGGCCCTTTAGTAAGAGCAGAACTCATCCTTCGGTTGCAGGTGCCCCACAGGCGAATCATGAAATCTTCTTGTACCCCAGACACATGGACAAAATAAGGCAGCTTCTTTCTCCAGCAGTAGCTAGGGGGTTGCCCCTGGAATAGCAGGCAAACCTTCCTGCCCCATCCCCTCAGGGATGGGGCACAAAGACCCATATCAGCGGTCTCCACCACTTTAAAAATAGCTTAATGTGTCTCTTTTTAGGCAGAAACACACATCTTTTCCTAAATGTAGCCCTATTTCAGGGCTGAGGCTCCAAGAGCCTGAGCATAGAGCTGCTGTGCTCCTCTCACAACAATCTCCAAACTCCAACTGCCACAGACTGACTGTTCAAACCTCCCAACATTCTACTCTAACTCCCTTCTGCAGATTCCATTGTGGCTCACGCAGCTGCGATAGTTCTATGGTGATGTCATCCCTCAGTCTCAGCTGAGACTGAGAACAGAGTGAGACAGCATGAAATCCATTTAACTGGAGTTTCACAAGCTGCCTTCCCTGTCTACCACTAGGTCTTACTGGGATTCTAGTAACCCCGCGTAACAAGAGGGTTACACTTGTACATCTGTATCATATCCCACTTCAAACATCCTGTGACTACAAGTTGAGGTGTGCCAGTCTTTCCTCACATGTCCAATCCTGTTGCCCCTGGATTGTTGTCCCCTCCCTCGGGGTGCCAAGTATGTCACCATAACAAGGCTATCCCAGGGCCCTCATCACAAGGGGATATTGGGGACAAGGAAATGATGGAAACATTCCACAAAATGACAGACAAGCGTGAGCTATAATAGTAGGGGATTTTAACTTGCCAGACATAAACTGGAAATCTTGTACAACAGCTTCATCAAGAGGCAGGGACTTTGTAATAGCACTGCAGGGTGCAGGGCTAAGGCAGCTTGTGGAAACTCCTACCAGAGGTGATGCTGTCCTGAACTTGGTTTTAACTAACAGCGACAGGGTAAAGGAGGTAGACGTGGGGTGCCACTTAGGAAATAGGGACCACCGCATAGTGGGATTTAAAGTAAACACTAGTAAAGACATTAGACATTCCCAGATCAGGGTTTTAGATTTCAGAAAAGCAGACTTTCAGAAGATGAGAGATAACCTGGCAGAGAGTCTTAGATACAGGGAAGAGAAAGGAGTAGACGAAATGTGGGAGCATCTCAAAGGAGCTATCACAGAGGTAACTGAACAATGGGTCAGAAGGGTGAGCAAGGCAAGCAAGAAAAGGAAACCCCTCTGGTTCTCCAGGGAAGTGGCTGCAATAGTAAGGGAAAAAAAGAAGGTGTATACAATGTTTAGGGTGTCAATGAAAGATGAGGATAAGGAAACCTACAAGGTAGCACAGAGGGAAGCTGATAAGGCAATAAGGAAGGCTAAAGCCCTGACTAAACTGGGGATTGCACAGGGGGTAAAGGAGGGAGATAAAGCCTTCTTTAGGTACCTAAGGGAAACTGGTAGAAAAAAATTGTGAGAAAGCAGAAGTCTTAAACCAGTACTTCTGTTCTGTATTCACCACAGAGAACACAAGGGATGGGCCAAGCCTGCATAGCAGCAGCACCAAGGGACTGGGAGTTGACACAAGCCCCTTCACAAAGGCTCAAGTCTTGGAAGCTTTAAATAAACTAAAGGTGGACAAGACCATGGGACCATATGGGATTCACATTAGAGTGCTCAGGGAGCTGGGGAGTGTACTAGCAGCACCCCTAGCAGAACTATTCGCTAAATCACTAATGAGTGAGACCATACCAGAAGACTAGAAAAGGGCAACAGTGGTCCCGCTCCACAAAATAGGGAGCAGGGAGGCGGCTGGCAATTACCGTCCAGTAAGCCTCACGTCGGTGGCAGAGAAGTTGACGGAGGCACTACTCAGACAGAGAATCATAACATATCTGGAATCCAGTGGGCAGCAAGACTCAAAACAGCATGGGTTCATAGCAGGTAGGTCTTGCCAAACTAACCTGGTTGACTTCTTTGACTGGGTTACCAGGATAGTAAATCAGGGAGTGGTGGTAGATGTTGTCTATCTGGACTTTAGCAAAGCATTTGACTCTGTTCCACACAGAAGGCTAGTAAGGAAGCTAGACCACATTGGGGTGGACAGGGAGGTAGTTGAGTGGGTGAGTAGCTGGCTGAGAGGAAGAACACAGAGGGTTCAAGTAAACGGGGCATTTTCAACTGAGAGTGAGGTGACCAGCGGGGTACCACAGGGTTCTATACTGGGAAGCCTACTCTTCAGTGTGTTCATAGTAGACATTGCAAATGGGGTGGAAGGTAAAGTGTGTCTATTTGCTGATGACACCAAGATTTGCAACAGAGTGGACTCTCCTGAGGGTGTGAGGAGTATGACTTCAGACTTGAAAAAACCGGAAGAGTGGTCAGAAACATGGCAGCTGAAATTCAACTCCAAAAAATGCAAAGTCATGCACCTATGTAGAAACGATTCCAAAGAGGATTACTACCTGGGAGGAGAGAAGCTAGCCTCCACCAGCCAGGAGAGGGACCTAGGGGTCATTATATCAGAAGACTTGAAAGAGGGTAAACAGTGCGAAAAGGTGCAACTAAAGGCAAGTGGCTTGTTGGGCTGCATCGGGAGGGGACTCACGAGTCACAGAAGGGAAGTGGTATTACCACTCTACAGGGCACTGGTGCACCCCCACTTGGAGTATTGCATACAGTAGTGGAGACCGTACCATGAAAGGGACATAGACAGAATTGAGATAGTGCAGAAGAGGGCCACAAAAATGATTCAGGGACTGCACCATATGGCATACCAGGCCGAGGGAACTCAACATGTACTCCCTGGAACAGAGGAGGGAGAGGGACAACATAATTGAGACTTTTAAATGGTGGCCAGTGAAAACAGCTTAGTCAAATACAGTAAATGAAAATTGCCCCCCCTCCTCAAGGTGTGTCCCCCCTTGGAGTTGGTATATATAAGAAGGGGGGTGTGGGGGGCAAAGCCCTCCACATGAGAGGGTGCTGGTGGCTTGCCCTCCTCAAAAACAAAACTTCTTGTATTTGACCGAGCTGTTTTGTATTAGCTGTTTTTGGTGGTCACTGATTTTACTTAGTTGTTTTTACCTAGCGCCCTTTAAAATATATGAGAGATATAAATAAGGTTAATGTTCAGGAGCTTTTCCAATTGAAAGAGAATGGGAGAACGAGAGGACATGACATGAGGCTGAAGGGAGGAGGTTCAGGAGTAATACAAGGAAGTTCCTCTTTACAGAGAGGGTGGTGGACCCATGGAATAGCCTACCCAAGGAGGTAGTGTGGGCCAAAATGATAAACGAGTTCAAGAACACATGGGATAGACATAAAGGTAGTATACAGAAAGGCAAAAGGGATAGCACCAGGTAGGTTCTTGGGCAGACTAAATGGAACTTGTGGTCCCCTTCTGCCCTTGCCTTCTATGTTTCTATGGTGTGTACCTCTTAACACATCAATAAATAAATGCATACATACATAAATACATCTGCACAGCCCTTTTTGTAGAAATGTTTTCTTCATTTCAGTCTATCCAGTCCACTTTTCCATTGAAAATAGAAATGGCCTGCAGAGTACAGTTTGCTTCTGTTTCTGTTGCTAGGTGTTGATATCTGACAACACATTGCCTGCTTCATAGCTGTGGCAGATATTTCTCCCAGCAAACAATCTCTTTAGTCCCACCCCCTTAAAGTGTTCAATGAATTAATTGGCCCAGTGGCATGGAGGACTGAGGCACACCTGGTGTCTCACCTCCCACCACGCCAGTGACCTGGGTGTGGGAATGAGCTTGGGTCACCATGGTTTGGCCGGGGGGGGGAGGAATCAAGCCTCTGACAGACAGCTCTCCTTTCCTGGGGTGAAGAGGCATGCCAACTTGGCCCATGGCTGCCATCAGGTGGAGGCCTGAGGGTAACGCTGAGGGACTGTGGTTCCATAGCATGCTTGCACCTCCATGTGCACACATTTACATGCAGTGGTGGCAGGGGAACCAGGGAAAAAGTTTGCTGCAGGCTATATGAAGCCCTGCCTGCATGCACCAGACTGCACCACCACCTGGCTACCGTCCCATCACTGTATGAGAGTTACTGGGTTGGGGGACAGCCTTCCCCTTTCCTGGCACTACCATGGTAGGAAAACTATGATGGATCTTCAGGACAGGTGAGTTGGATGCTGGATGGGGGAAGCGGGGCAAATGAAATACATCTATACATACATACATACATAAATGAATAAATAAATGTATCTTCACAGCCCTTTACATAAATGAATACATAAATCTTCACAACCCTTTTGTGTAGAGATTTTTTCCTTCTTTTCTACCCACCCCACCCCTCTATTGAAAAATGAAATGGCTTGTAGAGTCCAGTTTGCTGCTATTACTGTTGCTAGGTGTTGCTATCTGAAAACACATTGCCTGCTTCACAGTAGTGGCAGTTGCAGATATTTTCTCCTACCAAACAATCCCTATAACCTTCATTCACTTTACCTCCCACCACACTGGCAACTCAGATTTAAGTACGAGGGAGTGACATATTTGGGAGGGGCCGCAGTTCCATAGCATCAAAGCATCTTCACTTTCACATGCTTATGTGCCACCATGTCAGGGAAATCAAATGAGAAAATGGAAAAAGGTTGGTGGAGGGTACAATGAAGCCCTGCCCACCTGCCCCTGGCTCACACTACTGCTTGGACCACAGGCCCATCACTGGATGAAAGTCAGCACATAGAGGGAGGATGGTCCTTCCCCTTCCCCTTCCCAGCCCTGCCACAGTGGGGAATCCATGGGGGTCTTCGGGTCAGGTTAGTGCAGGACAGGGGAGGTGGAGACAGGCTTGAGGGCCCGCTTGCGATGACCATAAGGCAAAAAGCTTTATGGAAAAAAGAGTTCACTTATTTACATAAATCTTAAAACCCAGAAAGTTTTCCTGTTTCTCAGAATGCAACACCAGCATCTGGATGACTAGCACAATATTTCCTCGTAATTTACAGTGTCCACAATTAGCAATTTACTAATTATTATTCACTGAGTTATATTTTAATCTGTGCGCAAGTTCTTTCCCATTAGGAAATGTTTGCTATATTAAGCAATATCTTAGTTTTCAAGCAGGCTTAAGTATGAAAAAACAAAAACAAATTTGCTGCCATCATTGATACAAAACTGCAGAATTTATAAAAGTAAGAATGGTCATTTCTAAACTGCTAACACTTTAAAAATGAGTGTCTAACAATGTAGCCCAGTTCCTTGGGCCCCTTATTATTCTCCTTTTGAATACAGGACTGTGAGAAGTGATTTACCCCATCAGTAACCCATGGCATGCCAAAATAGCATTTCTCAGCTGTTGAGGTTTATCATTTACTGTGGATCTCAGTCTGAGGTCTAGCAACAGTAGCAGCAGGACCCCGATTAAATGCCTTCTTTCAGGAATGTTAATCATTCTCATTCCTGGCACAGTTCTAAGTTGGGGCAACGTGTCAGTCAATTTGTCATGACTTTTCCTGCAGCTCAGAAAGACTGTTCAGACTGTATTCTGAACTAAGATACTTGATTGTGGACACAGTTAACATTTCTGTTTCAAGCACTTTGAAGACAAGTCTTATACTCCTTAGAATGCTTTCCAGCCAATGCAAATGCAGCATCATCAGACAGTGTAGCAGTACAAGACAGCCACTAGCTTGGATCGTTGTCTATCAGCCATATAAGCAGAAGACAGATGGTCTGTTCGTTATCTTTTTAAGCCTTTTTTTGTGGGTACTCCTGCCCCTTACATGAGCAATAACCCCCATAGCAGGCCTTTTTTAAGGGTGATAGGAAATTATTTTTACATAGTTAACTGCTTTCCCATTTCCTTTTGTATGCCAGTTGTGTATTCTAATACAATCTGGCAATTTTTCTTGTAAATAATAATCTAGCTTTGGGGTAGCCTCAGATATGTATTATGTTCCACTCTCCTCAGCAGCTACTGCAATTTATTTTCAAATTTCTAAGACATTCCATGACAGCAGTAAGACCATTCCATTCATCTGAATGGCCTAGAATGGTGTTACTGATGTCACAGCATGTTCAGGTAGTATGAGAAAAGAGATAAGCAACTTCTGAAGAGAGATGGATATGGGATAGTTACAAATATAAAAAAAGATTAATTTAACCGAAAAAGTCAAATCATATAAGTATATTTGATAGAGGTTAAAAGCCAAACAGGAAGGCACCTAGAGGTGTAATAAAACTATTTCTTATCACCTTTAAATAATATCCATGTAGTTTGTTGAGAATTCTTTCACTAGAAAACTAGCTTCAGCAGGGTTCATTTCTTAATATTCTACCACTAATGTCATATCATTTTGATAGGATAAAACTTCGATTATATAGAGAATAATGCACATGTAGGGAGTTGATATGGAGTTTTTTCACACACCCAAGTTGTGTGATAATATGTAAACCTTGAGAGCGAAGCTCGAGAGGTTTACTATTATCACACAATGAGGGTGTGTGAAAACTCCATTCTACACCCTACATATTTATTTTATAATAACTGGCACTAAAAAAATTCCATGAAAATTACCACAAGGAGGCAGCAGTAGCGCTCACACTTCCTTACTAATAGGCACGTCCCCATGCTACTGAAGGACTGACATCACATAGCCGATGCTAGCATGCAAGGCGTGCCTACTAGTAGGCGAAGCATTGTGCGTTTTGGCCAAAGGTCTCTGTGTTAGTTTTACAAAATAAATAAATGAAATAAATAAATGCTGCACACATACAGATCTCTAAACCGGAGGGTAAGCTACAGAATTCATTTAAAATGATTACGCTTTCTCATTTGGATCTGTAAGTTATGGAGGTCATGCTATGAGTTTGAATCTGTTTACTCTGGAATGTGAGTGCTGCAGGCTTCTTGGCATGAGACTGTAAAAGTCGTATCAATCCACAGGTTGATATGACTTTTTATCAACCTCCGGGTTGATACGACTTTTTACAGTACTCGAAAACGGGTTGTTAACAGGGATCACCAGTTATTATAGATAAATATCAGTGCTCTCAATGTAAATACAACACAGTGACCAAATATTGTGCTCTGATTTAGTCACTGTCCAAGTAAATACCATTTTAAAGGATGTGCCACACATAGAAACTGGGAGCTATATATGATATTTCAGTCAGCATAAAGCTGATGATAGAATCCTCTTCTCTGAAATATGGTAGAACCCAAGAATGTACTACAGCAGGTGACACTAATGAACCATTGCCGAAAGGCAAGTCACTTCTCTGTATTTGACAAGTAGCTGTTAAAAATAAGACAGCAAAGGTAAGCCTGAAATTTGGATCAACAGCCTCCTGCACATGTTGGTACTGGAGAGTTAAAATGTCCTGTCAACCTTCCAGCTATAGAGGAAAATCCCTTAAGTTAAAAGCTTAGAGTTGCTTTCTTTGGGACTTGGATTCCCAGTTTGACACTCAGTAAGGGATTTAGGTGTGTCTTACTAACAGTAGAGACAGACAAAACAGCAGCAATGAGTGATGGGATTCTTCTGCCCAAGGAAAGGAAAATACTGTTGTATATGTAAAAAGCAACCTCATCTAGATCTGGGAGCTGTAATAACAGAGATTTCTTTTATTATAAACTGGTAAAACCAGTACCCTATCATTGGTGCCTAGGAACTAATGGGGCATAAGGTATATGCCAAAGGCATGTATCCCACCTGTGTAGCTCCGTACCTGTGGACGGGTGCACACAGGCCAGTATGCACCATTGTCAGTCACCTGTCTGCCCCACTGGCATGCAGGATTGGGTAGGGCAGACAGGGGTGGGGTAGTAGACCCAGGTGGGCAGTCAATTGGATGCCTGTCCTGGGTCTCCTCCTGCTCCACAGAAGCAGGGGAGTGTGGGACGGCATGGGTCCAGGTGCATGCATAGCACACACAGGCACCTGGGGACAGCACTGTTGGTGCCCATTGTCTAGTGGTCCCTCCCCTGTCCATCCCCCATGGCACACAGATGTACCCCCACATCTGAGCCCCCTGCCTGGTCCCATATGACAGGCAACTCCCCTTAACATATCTGTGCCTCTGCCTGGTCCTGGCAGCAAGGTGTAATACCCCCCCACACACATAAGCAGTCCCGCTCGGTTCCAGTTAAAGAAGACACCCCCACAACTAAGCCCCATCCTGCCACCCCCTGCCCCCATTGGTGGTTACTGGCCCACCCCCTGCAGCACTGGCAGCACCACCCCCATACCTGTAAGTCGGTGCCACCGTGATGGATGGCAAGTGACACATCCTTCTGCATACCACATCGGCCATCTGCCATCCAACTGATGCTGGGAGCACGCCTCCTATTTATAGGTTTGCTATAAACAGGCAGCGTGCTCCCAGCACCAATTGGATGGCAGGTGGCCAAGGTGGCGTGCGGAGGGATGTGCCACTCTCCATCCATCGTGGTGGCACCCACTTGCAGGTACGGTGGATGAGGGGTGGTGTCGTCCATGCCACAGGGGGTGGGCCACTCACCACCAATGAGGGGGCAGGGGGCTGGGATATGGGGTCAGGAAGTGGTTATGTTGTGCATTAATGGACAGGGGCCACCAGGACAGGGCTGAGGTGGGGTGCCTTCTTGCAGCTGGAACCAAGCAGGGTGCTGATGGGAGGTTACACCTTTCTGCTGGGACCAGGCAGAGGCACTGACGTGGGGGGTGATACACTCTGCTGCTGGGATGAGACTGGGTTCCTGATATGGGGGGGTTACTCCTTCCTGCCAGGACTGGGCAGGGGCACAGATGTGCTGAGGGTGAGCTGTCTTCCAGAACCGGAGACTGGGCTATACTGTGTGTGTGGGGGGGTTCCAACTGACTTATGGGATGGGGTGGGGGCTCTGTGTGTGCATGGGCCTGGCCACGTACTGCAGTTGTGGCAGGGTACCCCATGTCACAAACCCACTTAGTAGGTCAGCCCTCCAAAAGTGCCAACCTCCGATTGCAGTCTTGTGAATAGTTAACAGAAACAGGGTAACCCTCCTGTCTGTTTTGTGGGTTTGAATCAACCTTTAGTCTCAAGTCTTGAAGGGATTCAAACTGTGAATCTCTTGTTAGCGTACCCAATATACAGGCTCAGATAATTCTGTTCTTCAGAGGGGCCAGATATCTTTTGCCTATGGGCACCTAACCAGATGTACAAAATGAACCCTTAAAGCTCTATTAAAGACCTCAGAAAACCAGCAAGCTTTGTGCAGTGTCAGCTTTAACCATGTATGCTTCCCTTGTCAAGAAAAATAAATTCAAAGGCACACCAAGTAGTCTCTAAACTAGAGGTTTACTTCAAAATAGATAAAAAAATTTAAAATGTAAATACAGAACCATATATCACAAAACATACAAATCACTTAAACAAAACAGGTTTAAAAGTGCAGACAAAATCTCCTATCACAGTATACTTACCTCCTAACAGTGCCTGATGTTGCTTTTTCAGAGTTCAAATATTTGTGTGTAAATGGAAAAATAGAATACTGTTTAAAAACTGGCTTTGCCAACCTCTTTGCATGAGGTCACCTAGCTCCTCCCTGTCAGAATATTAAAAAATATATCTATGCAAAACAGGATGTCTTATCAAAGGTAAATAAAAATTTCTGTGATCTCAGCAAAACTCATTTTTTAAAATGACTTTCTTTGATCTATGAGCTGCTTCCCCTTTCCAGGACATCAAAGGACTGGTTATGTCTCTCTGCCAGATCTCACGGAGGTGCAACATGCTTTTGTATCACCATGTGAATTTTACTGTTTCCTCTGAATGTTATAAAAGTTTATGATCTATCTTGGCAGTTGGCAAGCTGCAATTAGTCACATAAAAATGAGATCCTAAATGTTAAATCTCTTCTAGCCTGTAATTATCTCTTGGCCTTCCAGGTAACACCTATTAGCTAAAACCTGGGAGGGGGGTTGTCATTCCACAGACTGTCAGCATCTCTCATGAGAGACATTCAATAACATATTTTTGTATTACAAAAAGCATAGGTTAATCGGAACCAGCTGTCCAAGTGTCACACCCCCTGCCATATCCAGCGCCCTTCTGCACCTCCCTGTGTACAGCACTATGTGCCTTTGTGAATGGTGCATAGTATAGGCAAACCCCTGTCTCTCCCCCAGACCACCCTGGCTTGTAGGAACTGCATGACCCTGCTGTGCAGCATTCCCAGGTACAGTGAAGTGTGCCAGGATGAAGCGCAGTGTCACAGATTTCCTGCATGACAAATGGGATTAACTCCCATTGAAATTGCTTTGTATGCTGCAGTAACTCTACTGCAGAATTCTCAGAGTTGGGCTTCATCCTGGTGGGCTTCACTGTATGCATGCCTATGTGTGTGGTTTACGCGGTACATTGGCATAATGAATAGGGCCAATTGTGAGAAACTGCTAGTATTGTGAAGTTAAAAGAACACTCTAGCCCCCTTGCTAAAGAGGGATTTTTCTTTACAGTAACTATATAGTCCTTCTGTGGCTCCAAAAAAGTTTAGAGTAAAGGCTACCCTTTTTGGCTGCTTGTCAGAATACAATTAGCAGTAGTCCATAGCCATTTTGGTCAGTATCACTTTTAAGTTTTATCCATTTTGAATCAGATGTACCAGAGGGACAGGCGCATGAGTCCGGTCATCCGCAGGACCCTTTGAGGCTCTGTGCATCCTAATTCCTGAGTGCTCATGAGCAGAGTAGAGTGGCAGAGATAGTATGAATCACAATTATAACAAGCATTTGTCAATGCCGAATGTTGTTTCACTGGCATTGGCAGTGGCAGTAGCGGAGCTAGAGACACATAGTGCTGTGATTTTGTTAATGTGTCCCAAAAGTGATTTTGCACAGCGAGCATGCCATTGTGTGCCACAGCTGCGGAAACGCATTTTGGGCAGGCTGTGAAAAATGGCAACTGTACTGTTGATAAGGAGGTGTGCACAAATGCCAGTGGTGAAATTGTGGCATGAAAGCATTGCAGATTGATGAAATTACAAGGGTGCGTGGAAACTTCACAATGCACGCTTGCAACACAATCATTTTAGGGACGTTCGGCACCAAATTTTCAACATAGGCATTTTAGGACCTCTGCTCATAAATAGTGTCACCGTCATTTCCTCAAACTGTCCTGAAAACTGATTTCACACAGCGACTGTGCAATTCTGTGCCGGGCGTCCGAAAACACATTTCAGCCAGCTGTACTGTTTATAAGGAGGTATGGAAAAATGCCAATGATGAACAACTGGAGTGAAACTATTACAAATTCACAAAGTCACAAGCGTGCATGCAAACTGCGCAACGCACGCTCGTAAAACACTCAATTAATTGACTTTCATCCCCAAATTTTCAACATAGGCATTTTAGGACATCTGCTAATGAACAGTGTCACTGTCATTTTCATAATTTGTCTCGAACACAGACTTTCCACGGCAACCACGCTATTCTGCGCTGGAACTGCGAAAACAGATTTTGGTCAGGATGTGAAAAATTACAGCTGTACTGTTCATTAGGAGGTGCAGAATAATGGCACTGTTGAAAATCTGGAGTGAAAGTATTATAAGTTTGCGAACTTACAAGCGTGCGTGCAAACTGCTCAACACAAGCTAGTAACACAGTCATTTTATGCAGTATTGCCACCAAATTTTCAACACAGGCATTTTATGTCCTCTTCACATGAACAGTGTCACTGTCATTTTTGTAATGTGTCCTGAACACTGATTTCATACAGTGACCATGCTATTCTGCCCGGAAGTGCGAAAACACATTTCAGCCAGGATGTGAAAAATGACAGCTGTACGGTTCACAAGAAGGTGTGGTAAAATGGTAATGTTGAGAATCTGGCATGAAAATATTGCAAATTCGCTACCTTACAAGCATGCGTAGCAACTGCACAATGCACGCTCGTAAAACAGTCATTTTTTAAATTTTCCCCACCAAATTTGCAACATAGGCTTTTAAGAGACCCCCCCCCATGAACAGTGGTACTGTCATTGTGTTACTCGGTCCTGAAAGGTGATTCCACGCAGTGACTGCGAAATCACCTTTTGGGACCGAATAACACCATGACAGTGCAAGAATTCATGAGAAGGGGTCCCAAAAACCCCATGTTGAAAATTTGGAACCAAAATTCCAAAAAATGCCTGAGACATGCATCAAAGTTGAAAAAACCCTATTTATTCCATTATACAGCTTACTGGCATTTCTTCAGTTCGTGGTCGGCTTTGAAGAGTGCAGACATGTTCCCGGTCCACCGAAGGTCATTGCGCCAGACTCCGGAGGTAAGTCTGGGGTGAGGGGGTGTGGGAGGCAAGATGCACAGAGGGAGGGTGGGTGAGGGTGGGGGCAGGGAGACTACGAGGGACTGCTTTTGTTTTACAGGTAAAAAAGACATTGTTGGACAGTTTTTTGTTTTAGGGATGTGGCTATGCTGGGGTGGGCTCCAGCATGCCATCTAACTGTTTGGGGGTCTGTAGCTGATGGGGATTGGGCACCCTTGTCGGTACACAACATGGGGAATTTATGCCGACGAGGATTGGGCACTCCGCGCACCAAAAAGAAAGGGGGCAACGAGGGGATTGCCCCGGCATTTAACAATGGGGGGTCTTTATGCTGATGGGGAGTGGGCCTCCTGGCCGGCACACACAAGTAAAGTGGAGGGGTTAGAGCCGAGGGGATTGGCCACCCCTCGGCATACAACAAATGGGGAGGTGAGTTGTGCTGATGGGGAATGGGCCCCGTCAGCAGTACAGAGGGGCAGGGTTAACTGACAGGGGGATTGGGCACCCCCGAAGTCAGCAGTTTGGCGGCCACTGTGCCACCATGCTCATAATGTCAGCAAGCACGTCCAGGGAAGGTCCGCTGCATCTGACGAGCTTTGCTCGGATTGCAGTGGACCTTTTCTTAGATGTGCTCACCACATTATGTATGCATGGTGTGGCGCCGGCATGCAGACTGATTGGGGAATGAGGGACACACCTACTGGTGCGTGCCCTGCATTCACCCAACAGCGACCGCACCTCCAAAGCTGTACTGCTGCAAGATGTAGGCTGCGCAAGCACGCTAACATAAAAAGAATCTCAGAATTCCTGCAATCTGATTGGCTGTTAGGATTCCAACAGCCTTACATTAATCTATGTTATGCTGTCATGTACAGCCTGATCACAATGGCACATGGATTCTTCCTGTCAGCATTCTATCCTCTAGCACTGCTGAATGACTATAATGATGCATTCTGATTTTGAACCAGCATTCTTAAACTGTTGGTGGAAGAACTATTTTATTAAAAATCTCCCTCTAAATGAGGAAACATTTAAAAAGTATTCTTTTAACCCTCTTCTTTTGGAACAATTTTTTTATAATAGCAATAAGGCACTCCCAGGAGTTAGATTAACAGTCAGTTGATCACCCCAGGGCAATATGGCACTCGGCTGTGCCTAGTGCCACATTACACCCCTAGGGGGTGATTAGTAGACTGTTACTCTAACCCTTGGTCATGCCTTATTGCTTAATTAGCCCCCTGCTCTGTCAAAGGATGGATGCCTGGATGAAGAATTTGGCTTTTAGAGATAAACTTCTGATAGACTGCGTTTACTGTAGAACTAGCAAATCTGAAGTTGTAAAGTTGAGAATGAGGATGACATAAGGAAATGAATGTGGCCTGAATATCAGGGACACCCTAAGAAGTGGGGTTTAAAGGGGAAAAGAGTATGAAATAGAGAAGGAACTGGAAAAGTAAGTTAAAGCAGCAGTGCAACAAAAAAGTTATTCCAAAAAGCTAATGTTCTGCTATGGTTATGAAAAATATTGGCAGAACTGTTGATTTGGGTTTTCTGGATGCTGCCTATGCTGTGTACCGTACAATTGAATTTTTGTCTGGATTCTTACCCTCCTTAGGTCTTCAGTATTATTTCTTATGTAAAAATGAGGCGGCCATCTTTTTTCTTGAGAAATAATTATTTTAAAACTTTCAGAAAAGTCTTAAATGATAACAGTAACTGAAAATTTCACCACCAAATAAACTGGAAGACATTTAACATTGATTAGTAAGAGAAAAAAGATGGGTTACAATTTTTCCCCATTTTTATGTTGATTGCGTGCATGCTCAAGAAACATATTGCAGCAGCTTTCTCCAGAAGCAGGTTGTGGAGGTGCGGCACTGATGGGGCCAATGCCCCCACAGCCTTTAAAGGTTTGGCCTGCTTACCCCAATGCCATGGCATGCTGCTGCTGACACTAGTTCAGCCAGTGTGCCACCAACTTGTAGAAATGTAGCCGCTTCAATCAGGGGCCTCCTCACCATTACAGCGTCAGCCATTCGCTGCAATGAGGGAGCAACCCGTCATTGCTGTGCAGAACTTTCCAAGTGCAATATTGTTTGTGAACATGGCGGCAGTTTGCCACCATGTTCACAAACAATATTAAGGAACCCCATCGCTGAGAGGGTGCCCAGTCCCTCAGCAGCATGTACCCCCAACAGGTTGTGTTTGCTTGACGGGACCCAACTCCCATCGGCTTCAGTGGCCCTGCCTTCGATGTTGCCGATGGGGAGCCCACCCCATCAGTGCATTATGTCCCCCAGTTTCATGTGCCGATGGGGGAGTCCACTCCCCCTCAGCATAATACCCCCCTACAAACGCCCAAAACATTTGTGCCAAGGGGTGCCCAATCCACCTCGGCTCTTGCGCCTCCCTTTAGTGCTGGCGGGGTGCCCAATCCCCATCGGCATGATGTGGCCCCCTCCCTTTTGTTGTGTGCTGATGGGGGTGCCCAATCTCCATCAGCTACAGCTGCCCCCCCAAAAAACCGAGTCTGTTGGCATACTGGGAGCCCACCCCAGCATGTCACATGCCCCTGAAAACAAAAAACATTCCCGTGATGTCTTTTTTTTTTTGACCTGTCAAAAAAGGAAAACATAGAAACATAGACGTTGACAGCAGATAAGGACCGCTTGGCCCACCCAGTCTGCCCATTTCCCTACCTAATGGATAAGCTGCAGATCCTAGTTAACCAACAGCCCACTTCTTCCTACCCAACCCCCTAGAATTGCCTTATGACTGTCCCATGCATGCTTGAATTCCACCACTGTTTTTGGCCCCACAACCTCCTCCAGAAGGCTGTTCCATGCATCCACAACCCTCTCTGTGAAAAAATACTTCCTTACATTACCTCTGAGCCGCTCCCCCCATCTTCAGATTGTACCCCTTTGTTCTTGCACACCTTTTTTTCTGAAATATGCTACCCTCTTGGACTTTGTTGATTCTCTTGAGGTACTTGAAAGTTTCTATCATGTCCCCCCCACCTCCTTTCCTCAAGGCTATACATATTAAGCTCCTTAAGTCTCTCTTCATATGTCTTCCAGTGCAGACCCTGTACCATTTAGTTGCCCTCCTCCGGACAGCTTCCAGCCTGTCTATGTCTTTGCGGAGATTGGGTCTCCAGAACTGCATGCAGTACTCCAGGCAGGGGTCTCACCAGCTGTCCGTACAGAGGGATAACAACTTCCTGTTTTCTACTGGTGATGCCTCTCCCTTTGCATTCCAGTATCCCCTCAGCCCTCCTTACTGCCCTCTCACATTGCTTGCCCACCTTTAGGTCATCTGATATGACTACCCCCAGGTCCCTTTCCATTTTTGTTGTTGTTAGTATCTCACCTCCACATTGTGTACTCTTCCCCTGGATTCTTGTTTCCCAGGTGCATTACCTTGCACTGCTTAGCATTGAATCTAAGCTGCCATACATTTGACCATTCCACTAACCTTGCCAAGTCCCTTCTCATCCTTTCTATCCCACCTTGTGCATCAACTCTGTTGCAGATCTTTGTGTCATCTGCAGAGACATACTTTTCCTTCCAGTCCCTCTGCAATGTCACTTATAAAGACATTGAAGAGGACGGTCCTAATAATGAACCCTCACGCTATCCCACTAGCAACCCCCTTTCTTCAAATTGGACTCCATTTTACTGTTACCCTCTGTGTCCTATTCTCCAGCCAATTCTTTACCCAGGCTGTCATCTTGGGACCCTCCCAGGCTGGTTGCTTGTATATTAATCTTTTGTGTGGGATTTGTGTCAAATGCCTTGCTAAAGTCTAGGTAGGCCAGGTCCACAGCCCCTCCCTGATCTGCTACTTTGGTTACCCAGTCAAAGAAATCTATTAGATTCGTCTGGCATGACCTTCCCACTGTGAATCCATGCTGCCTTGGGTCCTGGGCCCCTCTGGTCTCTAGGTACTCAACAATTCTTTCCTTCAGAAGTGATTCCATCATTTTCCCTATCACTGAGGTTAAACTAACAGGTCTCTAGTTTCCTGCTTCTACCCTGCTCCCACTTTTGTGAAGTGGAATCACATCTGCCCTCCTCCAGCCCTCAGGTACCACCCCATCCTCCCATGATTTGCTAAAGAGGGTAGTCAGTGGTGTCACTAGTTCTACTCTTAGTCCTTTTAGAATTCTGGAATGAATCCCATCAGGCCCCATTGCTTTGTCCAGTTTTAAGAGTTCTTTCAGAACCCGTTCTTCTGTAAATGGGCTGGTATCAACTTCTGTATCCAGAGTGTTTCTATTGTTTGGTTTAGGTACCTCCCCTCTTCATTTGTAAATACTGAGCAAAACTAATTCTTTAGTATCTCTGCCTTTTCACAGTCACCCTCTGCCCAGCCCCTTCCCTTTATTAAGCCTCACTATCCCTCCCTTGGTCTTCCTTTGCTCCCTGATGTACCTATAAAAGGTTTTATCCCCCTTCTTAACTGAGTTGGCTATCTTTTCCTCGGTTTGGGCCTTTGCTGTTCTGACTGCCTTCCCAGCTTCCTTTTGCTTTAACTGATGCAATTCACTGTCCTGTTCCTGCTGTGATTCCTTTTACTTCCTGAATGCTTTCTTTTTCTCTTGAACCTTCACTGCAACCTCCTTTGAGAACCATAGTGGTTTCTGACATTGTTTTATTTTGTTTATTTGCTTCACACAAAGGCTTGTTACCTCTGTGATGGCAGTTTTTATTATTCCCCATTTGCTAGTGCATTCCTTAGGCACTCACCCATTTTGGCAAAGTCAGCCCTCCTAAAGTCCAGTACTTTTGCCTTTGTATGGCTTGACTCTACTGCTGTGTTTATTGTGAACCATACTGTTCGATGGTCGCTGGTTCCCAGATGGCTACCACTTTACCACATCTGTGATCCTCTCTCCATCTCCATTTGAGAGGACCAGGTCTAAGATTGCTCCCTCTCGAGTGGATTTCAATACTAGTTGTCTAAGGCATGCCCCCTGTGTCACAAACTCGCTCAGCCAGTCAGCCCTCTACTCCCAAAGTGCCAACCTCTGAGCGTATGATTTGTGTACAGTGAACAGAACAAGGTAACCCTCTTGTCTGTTTTGTGGGTTCAAGTCACCTTAGTCTCAAGCTCTGGAGGGATTCAAACTGATAACCTCTTGTTAGCATACCCAATTATCAGGATCAGATAATTCTGTCTTTGGGGGGCCAAATATCTTTGCCTACGGGCACCCAACCAGGTCTTTCAAATGAACACTTAGAACTCTATGTCAGACTTTAGAGAACTCTATCCATTTCCCAGTTTGGGATATCAATAAGCTTAAAATACAGTGCCACTTATAACCACTCTAAGCTCTAATTAAATAAAAAGAAATCTCAAGGCACTCCAAGCAGTTTCCGTGGTAAAATATATCTTTACTTTAAAATATCAAAACCGAACAATAAATATAGAACAAATATATATCCCAACACATACAGCCTTAAAACAAACAGGTAAAAGGACAGTTCCTACAATTAATAACTTCAGACTAATTTTGTCTAAGGTCCTTACTTCAGTGCTTTGATGGTCTCTCTTCTCTCAGTCAGAAATATTGTCTTGTGTGTCTCTGTCCAGGTTCTATCAGCAATTAAACACAGTTCTGAGCCGGCCTTCTCATGAGGTCAGTAACTCCGCCTTGGTGTAACAACATCTATATTTTATCTCACAGGATGTCCAAATAAAATATAAAAAAAAACATAATAAGTGACCTCACTGAGTTTCCTCCCTCAGGTTAACCAGACCAAACCGGTTTGTGCTGTGCTACACATACATCTCAAAAGTTTCTTTGATCTAAGTCAATGTATTCAAGCAAAAGTGTATTTTCCACTTTAATCCTGTCTAGACCTTGATATCTACACCTCAGAGGTCTCTCTGATGTAATTCAAGGGTTCCCCAGGAAAGTATATTGGACCTTCCAAATTCGTCTGGGTCCTCCCTTGCTCAGACATCAACCTCTTTTCAATGTTCATTCTGGCTTCTCTCTGACACCCTTCCCTCTCAAGTTGTTCCTGACAACTATTGTAAGTCAAAGGATTTTCCCTGAAGGAATTATGAATGGCTAATCTATTTCCTGGGCTGAAAGCAAATTGACAAGGTAATTGCACCCCAGATATCTGCAGTTTAGCTATGTCCTGTCCTTTGAACTTATCCCTGGGGGGTCTTGATGTGTCAGTTCCAGTAAAACAGTAGTTTCCTCAAACTGACCTTCCCATCACATATTTTATATGTAACAAAAAAATTGATACAGCAATCAGAGCTGACTGTCTACGTCACACTCCTCCCCACCTAGACTGAATTTGGGGGCTCTATCCCCTACATGGGACAAGCTTCCCAAATCAGTTCACTCCTCATAGACCTAGACAGTCCATCTGAGTTCTGATTATGGGCTCTGGCCCTATGTATGATTTTCAAATCATACCCTTGTAAAACAAGACTCCATCTGAGCAGTCTGCCATTGTTTTTCCCCATCTGCATCAACCAAACCAGGGGGTTGTGGTCAGTCTGCACCACAAAAGGCTGCCCATAGAAGTATGGCTCCAATTTCTTTAGGGCCCACACTAGGGCAAGACACTCCTTTTCACCGTGGAGTATGCTTGCTCTCTGGGGAGCACCTTTCAGCTCAGGTAGGCTATGTGATGGTCTCTCCCTTCGCTGGATATCTGGCTCAGTACTGCCCCAATACCCACGTCTGAGGCTTCCATCTGAACTATAAAGATTTCACTATAGTTGGGACTTGTCAAAACAGGAGCACTGCACAGTGCCTCCTTCAGTTTGGTAAAGGCTTCCTCACAGGCTGGGCCCCAGGTGATTTTCCTTGGAATTTTTTTCTTTGTCAGGTCAGATAGGGGAGCAGCCAGGGGCACTGCTGTAATTGGGTACAAACTTTCCTGTAGTACCCTGCTGTCCTAAGCTCCTGATCTGCTTCTGGGTTTTGGTCCCTAGCCACGCCTGGATCACCTCTATCTTTATTTAGCTAGGATGGAGTTGTCCTTGGCCTACCACATGCCGGGTATGCACTTCTCCCATGGCCACCTGGCACTTCTTGGCTTGACAGTGAGCCCAGCCCTCTGTATTCTTCCCAGCACTTCCCAGGTGTGGGTCCTCCCAGCTGGTACTGAAGATGGCAATGTCATCCAGGTACACCACAGTGTACTCCTCAGCACCATTACACACCTGGTTCACCAACCTTTGGAATATGGTGGGACCTGCTTCATTCGAAGGCATTACTTTGAACTCCAAATAAGCCTATCGAATGATGAGGCGACCTCTCTAGCTCTGTCCGTCACCTCTACCTGCCAATACCCCATGGTTGTAAGGTAGGTCGCCCCCCCAACTTGTCCAGGAGTTCATCCGTTCAGGCATCGGGTGGGCGTCTGACTTCGTGACTGCAGTCAGTCCATGATAGTCTACACAGAATCGAGTCGAGCCATCTGGCTTGGGTACAAGGACTACCGGTAAGGCCCAGGGACTGTGGGATCTCTGGATTACCCCTAAATCCAGCATCTCCTCCACTTCCCACCTAATGTCCTTTTGGACAGCCTCTGACACCCGATATACTGTGCACCATATGGGTGTCTGTGTCCCTGTCTCCACATCGTGTCTTGCTAAGGGGGTTAGTCCAGACTTGGCGTCAAACAAGGGGGCAAAGTCTGCTAAAACCTCCTTCACTTTCTGGATCTGGTCCACGGTCAGCTGGGGAGACAATTTTACTGCCTCCACAGAGGACTCCCACTTACTCTCTTCCAGCAAGTCCAGAAGGGGGTCTCCTTCGTCCATCCCCTCCCCATGACTACACACTCTGAACACCACGTCAGTCCTATTTGTATATGGCTTCATAATGTTGACATGGTACATCCTTGCTGTCTGTCTACAGTCAGGTAACTCCACAATGTAGTTTACGTCATTTACCTTCCTAACCACTCTGTACGGTCCTGCCCACTCTGCTTGCAGCTTGCCTTTCCGGACCGCAATAAGGACCATGACTTCCTGACCTACCATGTCACGAAGCGAGCTCTGGCTCTGCAATTAGTACCATACTTTTGTTTCAATGGACAGCTGCCAGGTTGCTCTGGGCTGTCCCCATAAGCTCCTTCAGCCTTTCCCTAAACCCTAGGATGTATCCACAATGGGAGTTCCCTGGGTGGTGTGCTTGCCTTCCCAGTCCTCCCTGATCAAGTCTAGGGGCCCACATACCCAACGTCCATACAAGAGCTCGAAGGGGGAAAATCCTGTCGACTCTTGGGTCACTTCCCTGTATGCAAACAACAGGTGGAAAAGGTATTACTCCCAGTCCCTATAAATGCTGATCAGCAAACGCACGGAGCATTGACTTTAGGGTACCATTGAAGCGTTCCACAAGACCATTGGGTTGTGGGTGATACGGTGTCATGCATCTCTGCACCACCCCACACTTCTTCCATAGACATTTCATTAGGTCTGACATGAAGGAACCCCCTTGATTGGTGATTACCTCCTGCAGAAACCCAACACAGGAGAAAATCCCAAGTAGGGCATCTGCCACTTTGTCTGTCCTCAGTGAGGATAGGGCAACTGCCTCTGGGTACCGGGTGGCATAATCCACCACAGTCAAGATGAATCTCTTCCCTGAGGAGCTGAGGGTATTTAAAAGCCCCACAATATCCATTCCCACCCTCTGGAATGGCTCCTCCACTATGGGCATGGGGATCAGGGCTGCTTGGGTTTTCTTGCCCGTCTTCCCTATTCCTTGGCACCAGTGACAAGACCTGCAATACTCCTTCACCTGCTGGGTGAAGTTAGGCCAGTAGAAATTCTGGGCCAACCGCTGCATTGTACGCACGATTCCCAGATGACCAGACAAAGGGAATATCATGGGCAACCTTGAGCATGACCACACAAAACATCCTGGGGAACGACAAGCTGCCTGCTAGATCCCTCCCTCTGTCTGTACTGCTGTGTATACATAAGTCCATTTTCCCAATAAACCTTATGTCTGCTGTCACCTCCCTGTGCACTGTCCGAGTCTGCCCAAGCCCTCAGCTTCTCTAAACTAGGGTCACTTCTCTGAGCAGCTGCGAACTCCTCACATCTTCCCAAGGAATGGGACAGGTCCACTTCAGTCACCAAACTAGGGTCCCTAGCACTAGCATCAGGGCACTCAGGATCACTGTCAATACCAACCCTCTGACAGAGATCACCCTCCCTCTTTGGGGTAACCCTCTGTAGCTATGTGGTTCACTTGCTGCACAGAAATTTCTACCTTCTTTTATCAGTCTCCCCTCTGGGAGACACAGGCTGAGGAACCAGCCTCTCAGTATCTTCCCCAGTGGCTTCTGGGCGCTCAAGGAACTGTTTCCCTGGCTGCCACAGGTAACTGCACATACCACTCCTTGCTGAGACCTTTCCAGGATCACATCCACTGCTAATGTGTTGGCTACAGCCACCTGTTGCACATTCCTCCTGTTTCACCACAGTCCAGGAGACACTGGCCAGTGGTATTTTCTCTTCACCGCAAAGTCCTGTACAGTCACGTATTTGTGGGTGTCGCTGACCAGGCTATACCAGATCCCCTTTACAAATGTCAAGAGATGCCCTGTAATCATAACCCCGTCTGTCGTCATTTACCATGACTGGGTGCAGTGTTCCCTCATGTTCACTGGCGTGCTTCCAGGGACACACAAACAACCCTCCTTTCTGGTACTACTTTGGCAATGTTATTGCTTGCCTTCTTGGACACTGTCTGGCAATGTGCCAGTTTCTTCACATAACCAACAAACATTTCTTATTTCAGAGAAATCTTTTCTTTGAAACCTGGGGCTAACTGGTTTCGGTGGAGGCAGTGAGGGTTTTAGCTGCCCTGAAGGCATGCTTTTCCCTTTCTGCACTACCACAGTCACCCCATTCGCTCTCAGAGCAGGTCTGCTCTTGGCATAGCAGTCCGAGAGTTCAGCAGCCTCTTGCACTGTTTTTGGATCTCAGTCCTCTATCCAGGTTTTTAACTCTGCTGGACATGCCCAATAAAACTGTTCTAACAAAATCACATTTTCAGCTTTATCAACAGAGTTTACTCCAATTCCTTCCCACCAACGTTTTAAAAACTGACGTTGTTTCATGGCTAGCTCCTCGTAGCTCATATCAGCACTTCTCCTGAGCTTCCGGAATTTAGCTCTGAAAGATTCAGCAGTTAATTCAAACTTTTTTAACAGTGCAGCTTTTAACTTGCTATAATCATTGCTGTCTTCATTGTCCATTTGACCCAGTGCATCCCGAGCTTTTCCGGTAGGTAGCGGGGATAGCTGGAAGCTCCATGACTCTCTAGGAATTTTAGCCTGAATACAAACTTTTTCAAAAGAATTTAAAAAGGCGTCCATGTCCTTCCTGTCCTTAAACTCAGCTATTAATTTGGAGTTCAATTTGTAACCCAGTCCTGCAGTCCCAGTTAAACCCAAGCCACTTACCTGCCCTGGTGCCGCTGGTTGGAGTCGTAGCTTCTCCAGTTCGCATTGCCACTGGTGCTCCTCTCTCCTCTCGACTCCTCTGCCTCTCTGCATTCTCACTCTCTCTTCTCCTCTGCCTCTTGCTGGCGCTCACGTTCCTCATGGTCTGCCTCCCTCTGTTGTCACTCTGCCACAAGTTCCATCCTGCGTAACTCAATTTGCAATTTGAGTACCTCTGGATTCAGGATACTGATGACCATCCCCTGCTGCTGTAGCCCTTCACTGACAGTGGCCCTGCTGTCCTCCACATCAGCTCGGGACCCCTCACTGGCCACTAGCTCTTCCAGACTTGAGGTTTGGTCCCTTTCAGTCACAGTCTGTGACTCGCTGCTCTAGGTATCTGCTACCATCAGGGCCTCTATGAGGCTCTGCTTTCTGACTTTCACCCCCAAATGGGACTCCCTGTCCCTTAGCTAACTCGCTTTAAGAAATCTACAGTGTGCCCAAGGTAGTACGGAAGCCATTTTCTTCTTCCCTCACTACTAATACTACTCTGACTGATACTTCAGAAAAAAAAATAAAATGGGTGGGAACTTAACTGTAAGTCAAGGGATATAGTTCTGTTTCTTTTTGAAATAAAACACTGCCTTTCTTTTTCCCAAGTGAGCTAAATGGTTTCAAGCTAACACACTGAACAATGAAGCTTATACCACCAAACTTTTTATGCCACCACAGCCAACCAATCTATCACAAACTTGCTCAGCCGGTCAGCCCTCTACTCCCAAAGTGCCAACCTCTGAGCGTATGATTTGTGTACAGTGAACAGAACAAGGTAACCCTCGTCTGTTTTGTGGGTTCAAGTCACCTTAGTCTCAAGCTCTGGAGGGATTCAAACTGATAACCTCTTGTTAGCGTACCCAGTTATCAGGCTCAGATAATTCTGTCTTCAGGAGGCCAGATATCTTTGCCTACGGGCACCCAACAGGTCTTTCAAATGAACCCTTAGAACTCTATGCCAGACTTTAGAGAACTCTATCCGTTTCCCAGTTTGGGATGTCAATAAGCTTAAAATATAGGGTCACTTATAACCACTCTAAGCTCTACTTAAATAAAAAGAAATGTCAAGGCACTCCAAGCAGTTTCCGTGGTAAAATATATCTCTACTTTAAAATATCAAAACAGAACAATAAATACAGAACAATATATATCCCAACACATACAGCCTTAAAACAAACAGGTAAAAGTACAGTTTCAACAATTAATAACTTCAGACTAATCTTGTCTAAGGTCCTTACTTCAGTGCTTTGATGGTCTCTCTTCTCTCATTCAGGTATATTGTCTTGTGTGTCTCTGTCCAGGTTCTCTCAGCAATTAAACACAGTTCTGAGACGGCCTTCTCATGAGGTCAGTAACTCCACCTTGGTGTAACAACATCTATATTTTATCTCACAGGATGTCCAAATAAAATATTTAAAAAACATAGTAGGTGACCTCACTGCCTTTCCTCCCTCAGGTTAACCAGACTAAACTGGTTTGTGCTATGCTACACATATATCTCAAAAGTTTCTTTGATCTAAGTCACTGTATTCAAGCCCGTCTGGACCTTGGAATCTACACCTCATAGGTCTCTCTGATGTAATTCAAGGGTTCCCCAGGAAAGTATATCGGACCTTTCAAATTCATATGGGTCCTCCCTGGCTCAGACATCAATCTCTCTTCAATGTCCATTCTGGCTTCTCTCTGACACCCCTCCCTCTCAAGTTCTTCCTGACAACTATTGTAATTCAAAGGATTTTCCCTGAGGGAATTATGAATGGCTAATCTTATTTCCTGGGATGAAAGTAAATTGACAAGGTAATTGCACCCCAGATATCTGCAGTTTAGCTATGTCCTGTTCTTTGAACTTATCCCTGGGGGGGTCTTGATGTGTCAGTTCCAGTAAAACAGTAGTTTCCTCAAACTGACCTTCCCATCACATATTTTATATGTAATAAAAAAATTGATACAGCAATCAGAGCTGGCTGTCTACGTCACACCCTGTAGGGCATCTAGAATAACCCCACTCTTAGAAGTGGCTGCTGCAACTGCACTCCAGTTAACATCTGGCATATTCAGATCACCCATCAGCAATATCTTCCCTTTTTCTGCCATTCTAAGTATATTTTCTATCATTTCCTTGTCCATTTCCTCCCCCTGAAAGGGGGGTCTGTATACAGCCCTTGTGCAGATTGTGGTGCCACTGCCTGTCTCCAAATTGACCCAGAGTGCTTCTTCTCCTCCCTGTTTAACCTTTTGTTCTGTTGCTTTGATTACTTCCCTTATGTAGAGAGCTACTCCTCCTTTTCTTTTACCCTCCCTGTCCCTCCTGTAGATAATGTATCCTGGTATGTTTATGTCCCAGTCATGGTTCTGTGTGTACCATGTTTCTGTGACTACCATGATATCCAGATGTTCCTCCTCCATTGAGGCCACTAATTCAGGAAGCTTGTTACCCAGACTACGGGCATTGGTACTCATTGCTCTCCATTTTTTGATGGCTTTACCTTTTGTGGCAGCATCCCCCACTGACCTTTCTACCTTGGTCTTTTTCTCATTTAGTACCCTGTTTTGTAGGGGGAGGCTGGGAATTTCCTGATGCTTATCAGTGCCTCCCTCCTTGACTAATTTAAAAATGGAAATGGTCCCCAGGCAGTCTTCCTGCCCCCTTCCCGCAACCTGCACCCACCCACTGCGCACCCTGCCTCCCCACACCCCTTCACTCCATACTTACCTCCAGAGCTGAGCGCAACAATCTTCAGTGGACCGGAAACACGTCTGCACTCTTCAAAGCCGACCGCGAACTGAGGAAATGCTAGTAAGCTGTATATTGGAATAAATAGGGTTTTTCCAACTTTGATGCATATCTCAGTCATTTTTTGGAATTTTGGCACCAAATTTTCAACATGGGGTTTTTGGAACCCTTCCCCATGAATTCTGACACTGTCATGGAGTTAATCGGCTAAGAAAGGTGGTTTCGTGGTCACTGCATGGAATCACTTTTCAGGGCTGATGAATGAAATGACAGTGCCAGTGTTCATGAGGTGGGCTCTCAAAAAGCCTATGTTGCAAGTTTGGTGGAAAAAATCCAAAAAATGACTGTTTTACGAGCGTGCGTTTCGCAGTTGCTACGCACGCTCGTAACCTCACTAATTTGCAATATTTTCATGCCAGATTTTCAACATTGGCATTTTTTCACACCTGCTTGTGAGCAGTACAGCTGTCATCATTCACATCCTGGCAAAAATGTGTTTTCGCACTTCCGGCACAGAATAGCGCGGTCACTGTGGGAAATCAGTGTTCGGGACAGGTTAAGGAAATGACAGTGACACTGTTCATGAGTAGAGTCCTAAAATGCCTATGTTGAAAATTTGGTGACGATACTTCATAAAATGCCTGTGTTATGAGCGTGCATGGCGCAGTTTGCACACACATTCATAACTTCGCAAATTTTATAATATTTTCACTCCAGATTTTCAATATTGCCATTTTCCCACATCTACTTATGAACAGTATAGCTGTCATTTTTCCCATCCTGGCTGAAATGTGTTTTCGCACTTCCGGTGCAGAATGCGTGGTCGCTGTGGGAAATCACTGTTCGAGACAGATTAAGAAAATGACAGTGATACTGTTCATGAGCAGAGGTCCTAAAATCCTATGTTGTAAATTTGGTGATGATAGCCCATCAAATGACTGTGTTACAAGTGTGCATTGCGCACTTTTCATGCACCCTTGTAACTTCGTAGATTTGTAATATTGTCATGCCAGATTTTCAACAGTGCCATTTTTTCACACCTACTTATGAGCAGTACAGCTGTCATTTTTCACATCCTGACCAAAATGTGTTTTCGCAGTTCCAGCACAGACTAACACAGTTGCTGTGGGAAATCAGTGTTTGGGACAGATTAAGAAAATGACAGTGGCACTGTTCATGAGCAGAAGTCCTAAAATCCCTATGTTTAAAATTTGGTGCCGAAACTCCATAACATGACTGTGTTACAAGCATGGCGTTGAACTGTTTCCATGCACCCTTGTAACTTCGCAAATCTGTAATATTTTCACACCACATTTTCAACAGTGGCATTTTTTTCACACTTCCTTATGAACAGTACAGCTGTCATTTTTCACATCCTGGCTAAAATATGTTTTTGCACTCCTGCCTGAGAATAGCACGGTCACTGTGGGAAATCAGTGTTTGGGACAGATTAAGATCGAACGAGTGAGAGGGGGGGTGACCGAGCTCAACTGAGCTCTGTCGTGACTGCTGTGGATTTCTTTGTGGGCAGAAAAGCCAACACAAGATCCCAGTACAAAAGGCAGCCTGCAACACTGGGAGAAACAGAACAAGAGAGCGAGTGAGGAGGGAGTAAGTGAACTCACCAGAGCACTGTCAGGACTGCTGCAGATTTCTTTGTGGGCATAAAAAGGCGTCAATGCAGGCAGGGGCCCAGTACAAAAGGCCAGCCTGCAGCGGTGGGAGAAACAGTACGAGTGAGTGAGTGAGACAGGGGGACTGAGTGAGCTCAACAGAGCTCTATCAGGACTGCTGTGGATTTCTTTGTGGGCAGAAAAAGGTGCCAATGCAGGCAGGAGCCCCATGCAAAAGGGCAGCCTGCAGCGCCAGGACAAACAGAATTAGCGCGTGAGAGAGGGAGACTGATCGACCTCAATGGCGCTCTGTCAGGACAGCTGCGGATTTCTTTGTGGCCAGACAAAGGTGCCAATGCAGCCAGGAGCCCCATACAAAAGCGCAGCCTGCATCGCCAAGAGAAACAGAATGAGTGAGTGACAGACAGGGAGTGAGCGAGTTCAACGGAGCTCTATCATGACTGCTGCAGATTTCTTTGTGGGCAGTAAAAGGCGGCAATGCAGGCAGGGGCCCAGTACAAAAGGCCAGTCTGCAGCGGTGGGAGAAACAGTACGAGCGAGTGAGACAGGGGGACTGAGTGAGCTCAACAGAGCTCTATCAGGACTGCTGTGGATTTCTTTGTAGGCAGAAAAAGGTGCCAGTGCAGGCAGGAGCCCCATGCAAAAGGGCAGCCTGCAGCACCAGGACAAACAGAATGAGCGCGTGAGAGAGGGAGACTAATCGACCTCAACGGAGCTCTGTCAGGACAGCTGCAGATTTCTCTGTGGCCAGACAAAGGTGCCAATGCAGCCAGGAGCCCCATACAAAAGCGCAGCCTGCAGCGCCAAGAGAAACAGAATGAGCGAGTGACAGAGAGGGAGTGAGCGAGCTCAACGGAGCTCTATCATGATTGCTGCAGATTTCTTTGTGGGCAGAAAAAGGTGGCAATGCAGGCAGGAGCCCACTACAAAAGGACAGCTTGCAGCGCCAGCAGAAACGGAATGAGCAAGTGAGAGAGGAGGGTGAGCAAGCTCAATGGGCTGTGTCAGGACTGCTTCAGATTTCTTTGTGGTCAGAAAAGTGGCCAGCATGAGCAGGGCCCAGTACAAAGGGCAGCCTGCAGCGGGAGACACAGAATGAGCAGTGAGTGAGGGGGAGAGTGAGCCTCAACGGAGCTCTGTTGGGACTCTGCAGATTTGTTTGTGGGCAGAAAAAGACAGCAATGCACGCAGGGGCCCAGTACAAAAGGGCAGCCTGCAGCGGCGGGAAAACCAGAATGAGCGAGTGAGAGAGGAGGAGTGAGCGAGCTCAGTGGAGCTGTATTGTAACTGCTGAAAACTTCTTTGTGGGCAGAAGAAGGCAGCAACCCAGGCAGGAGCCCAGTACAAAAGGGCAGCCTGCAACGCCAACAGAAATGGAATGAGCGAGTGAGAGAAGGGCAGTGAGTGAGCTCAACGGAGCTCTGTCGGGACTGCTGCAGATTTCTTTGTTAGCAGAAAAAGGTACCAACAGAGGCAGGAGCCCACTACAAAAGGGCAACCTGCAGTGCCAGGAGAAACAGAATGAGTGAGTAAGATAGGGGGAGTGAGCAACCTCAACGGAGCTCTGTCAGGACAGCTGCAGATTTCTTTGTGGGCAGAAAAAGGTGCCAATGCAGGCAGGAGCCCAGTAAAAAAGAGCAGCCTGCAGCACCGGGAGAAACACAATGAGCGAGTGAGAGAGATGGAGTGAGCGAGCTCAATGGAGCTCTAGCGTGACTGCTGTAGATTTCGTTGTTGGCAGAAAAAGGCGGCAACACAGGCAGGAGCCCAGTACAAAAGGCCAGCCTGCAGCTCCAGTAGAAATGGAATGAGTGAGTGAGAGAGGAGGAGTGAGCAGGCTCAACAGACCTGTGTCAGGACTGCTGCAGATTTCTTTGTGGGCAGAAAAAGCAACCAACAGAGGCAGGAGCCCAGTTAAAAAGGGCAGCCTGCAGTACCAGGAGACACAGAATGAGCTAGTGAGAGGGGGGAGTGAGCCACCTCAACGGAGCTCTGTCGGGACAGCTGCAGATTTCTTAGTACGCAGAAAAAGGTGCCAACACAGGCAGGAGCCCAGTACAAAAGAGCAGCCTGCAGTACTGGGAGAAACAGACTGTGCGTGTGACAGAGGGGCAGTGAGCGAGCTCAACGGATCAACGCAATCAACATTCGGCATTGACAAATGTTTGTTGTTTTACTGCTGCTTTAAATGTTAAAGACCCATTTTACAACTCTGTTAAATTACTGTAGTTAAGTAAAAATAATGATGAAATGATCCACATGCAAGCCTCAGGTGAGTGTAACATCCACCTTAGTCAATCTGTAACATGCTGAGCTGTCTCCACCTGGGGAGCAGCAGGAATCAAGTAAGAGCGAAGGGAGGTCTGCAAACTGTTAAAGCAGCAGTGGAATGAAATTGGGCAAAACATTCAACCCTACTGTTCTTTCACTACCAAAGATTCCAAGCATCTTCCAGGTTTATTTGGTGGTATGATTTTCTAATTACACTGAAATCTGAGCTATTTTATAAATATTTAAAGTTTTTGCTCAAGAAAAAAAGATGGCCACCAAATTTTGCATAGAAATAGCACTGCAGGCCTGGCAAGGGTTTGGATAAGAAAAAAATAAAGACTCATGGTGCACAGCATAGGAGGTATCTAGACATGTACATTTGACAGGTATGCTAATATTTGTCTTAATTGTAGCTGAAACTAGCTTTTTTGGAAGAACCTTTTTCAGTGCACTGCTGCTTTATATAAACCCTCAGCTGCTTGAAATGAAGCCCTGGTATGTACAATGTAGTTTTGTGCAGTTTAAATATGTTTCGGATGCCCTTATACCCCTTCAGGTGCCCATGGTCCAACAGAGACCTTAGAAACAAAACATGTACAGACACCTCCCATGGGTGGAGGGTTCCATGTACAGACACCTCCCATGGGCGGAGGGTTCCATGTACAGACACCTCCCATGGGCGGAGGGTTCCATGTACAGACACCTCCCATGGGCGGAGGGTTCCATGTACAGACACCTCCCATGAGTGGAGGGTTCCATGTACAGACACCTCCCATGGGTGGAGGGTTCCATGCACAGACACCTCCCATGGGTGGAGGGTTCCATGTACAGACACCTCCCATGGGCGGAGGGTTCCATGTACAGACACCTCCCATGGGCAGAGGGTTCCATGTACAGACACCTCCCATGGGCAGAGGGTTCCATGTACAGACACCTCCCATGGGTGGAGGGTTCCATGCACAGACACCTCCCATGGGTGGAGGGTTCCATGCAGAGACACTTCTCGTGGGTGGAGGGTTCCATGTACCCGAGGTCCGGAAGTCAGCCACAGCTGAATGGTCAGAGCTGGTGCTTTTGAGACTAAGTGTTTCAGTTTGATTACCATCAGTGGTTCTTAGTGTGTGCACCTTTTGTTAGGGACATACATCAGCTTGTTTTCCCTCCCATTTCAGTTTTTGGTTCCATTTGAAAGTATAATTACTTTTCTGCAATTTATAAAACTTAACTTTATAGATCCCCTGACATCTGAGGGAAAAGTTTGGCAAAACACTTATTAGACACTGTTCATTTTACATTTGATCTGTGTTTTAGATGTCACTTCCTCTATTTCTTTACAGCTATTAAAGAACCATATGGAAACAACAATACCTGCACCCTAGATCTCAGCTGCTGCTGCTGCTTGTCTACATCAGACAACACGGTGTTTGCTTGTGACATCAAAATAGTGCCCACAACAAGAGACTGTGATGTCATAAGAAGGGGACTATAAGGTCAGGTATAGGCATGCAGCTACATCAGATGAAGTCTGTGGGGTTTTGATCTGGTTGTCAAGTTGCTGTAACCAGTAATAAAGATAAAAGGGACACTAATTTTAAAAAAATATGAACAATAAGGTTACATACTATTTATTTGTATTTATTTCAAAATTTTCATCAAAAAAGACATGTTGAACTGATAACAGCTCATTTCCAGGAATGTGAGGTAAGACAGATAGTTTAGGAGGAGAAAAAAATAACATTAACAATACAAAAATAGAAGTCATACACAGCAATACAGTATATCAAAGGCGTGTAATCAAAAACAATGTAAGTCAATCAGTACAGCAGGTACACATAGTAGATAAATACTGAGCTTTGATAGGCAGGGAGAAATTACTCATACAGAATTTACTCATATATATACCCATACTGTACATGTCTGATATTTATGTTTTTTCCCCAAATGCCTCCCTATATACTGTATCAGGGGCTCTTTAAATGAAAACATAAGCCTTCATTACTGTTTTTTAATTAAGCAATAATACATGACAGGGTGTGGTATATCATGGGATATCATCACGCCTCAGGTACATTGTGAGACATAGGACTGCAGCCTGAGTGTCTCATGTACCTGCGAAGTGATGATATCCCATGATATACTACACCCTTGAGGGTATTATTGCTATTATGAACTAAATTTGTTTTCATATAAATTAAGAAAGAAAAAAATCAGTTAAAAACATTTTCAATGATTTTTGTGTGTGAATGGATACATAGAAAGAAAAAAGTTCTTATTTTATGGAGGTTAGTGCAGGTTAGAACAGTAGGTGGCACTGAAGCAGCTACTGTATGTGTGACTCTGTAGGTACCACAATGCACATATATGCACCCAGTTGTTTTTGTCAAGTTTTTTTGTTAAATAATGTGCGGATGTTAATAATAAAAGCTATAGCTGGGAGAGGTGCAGTGGCCAAATTAGAGCTGAAATCTTTCTTAGCTGGCAGTCATCATATAGGAGTGGTGACTAGTGGCCTGGTGGTCCTTATCTGCCATCAACTTCTGTGCTTCTGTGTTTCCAAGTGGAGCAAATAAAACTGTACAGTAATAAGTGAAAGTAAGAGCTGTGGCGCAGAATTGTATTACCAGGGAGCCAACAGTATATGGAGGAGAAAGAGAGTTGCAAAAAAGAAAAAAGGTACAGTATTTGTAACACTGCTGTTGGTTTTTATAAGTTGTGGCATTATGGGAGTCTTTTGAGAAAAGTCTGGTGCTGTTTTATGGCTGGATTCAGGATTTCAGTATTGCGGTGAGAGCCAGTTATTGTGTCATTTGGAATGTTTCTGAGATTTGGGGTTTGGGAGAGATTCAGGGGCTCCTTTGCTTTTGCTTTTTCCTTTTTTAAACAGCAGCGGGGGGTGGGGTGACATGATAGATGCCTACTCATTTTTTAAATTGCACTGCTACCAACTCGTAACTGCAGCCGTGCTGTCCGGCTGCCGAAATCTGCAGGCAGATGGATTGGGAACAGGTGAAATGACCTGTTGGCTGGCACCTTTTCTTACTCATGATTATGTTGTGAAATTTAATCACGGGTAAGGAGAGGGCTCAAGTCAATCAGGTTGCTGTATTTTTGGCAACCAGTTCATGATATATTTCGAAATGCTAGCCTTTGAGTAGTCTCTTTAAAGCAGCAGTATTTGTTAGCGGGAAAAAAAATCATCAAACAGTTTATTTAGTAATATTGTGTTTTCCCACCACTAATTCGCTATTGTTTACAAGTAGGAGAACAACCGCAGTTACCATCAGTATTTGCAATGTATGGGACTGCTTTGTGACATCACTGTGAAAGGCCTCCTTGCAGTAACAACTAGATGGCTCATGTAGCAGGATCACTTTTCACAAATAGGAAAATCTATAGAAGGAGAGCTTTCAATAGCAAATGGCAGTCAATCCTCATGGATCCATGGTCCAGTTCTTCAGTCACTCGATTCCAATGTATGCCAACTAATAGAACTTTTTTCACCCTGGTTTCATGAACAGCTGGTGGAACCAGCTATACATAGAGGATAATGGATGGGCAATAGTTAACAACAATGCTGTGCCCACTTCGAGAGGTTGTCATGGCAACCAAGTAGTCCTTGAGAGTGAAGCTCTAGTGGTCTAGGTTGTCATGACAAACTCAAGAAGTGGACAGTGTAGTTTGTTAACTGTTGCCCATCCAGCATCTTTAATAGTGTATGTGCAACAGTTCAACAACATTGGTGCATTTCTTGAGCAGACCCTCCCATACTTTTAGTATGTACCCAACTATAGCGTGGCTGAGCAGGGAGAGGATCACTCTGTGCAGCTGCAGTGGTGATGGAAAAGCTGCGGCAGTTCGGGTGAGCTGCAGTCAGAACAGAGCTGAGCCACACAGTGTGCTGGGTGACCGAAGGCTGTTTTGGTGGCTCACTGTGGACATAGCAGTGAGGAAGAGGAGTAGAACAGAGTGGAGCAGCATAGAGAAACTGAAAAAAGGAAAAAAGATCGCTGCGGCTGTCAAGGTAATAGGAGCAGGGTGTTCTGTCTTGTTGTACCATCAATGTGATGTACTCAGGATGGTACAACTGCATGTTGACATCACATTGATGGTACACCTCTGCCCTGATCAGGCTCCCATCCTGCGGCACCTCAATTATGGCAGTTGCCACCCACTGCTCCAGCCCCAAGATTCACCTCTGCCCTGATCAGGCTCCCATCCTGCAGCTCCTCAGTTACGGCAGTTGCCGCCCACTGCTCCAGCCCCAAGGTATTTTTCCCACTTTAAACCCTGGTACCTTCAGCAGCTTACCCTCTGATTGGTGCATGCAGTGCTGCTGGCTAGTTTAGAGCACTTTTTCATTCAGGCTGCTCAGATTTCTCCTCACCAGCTCAGCTTTTTTGTTGTGCTTCAAAAATTGATTCACACTGTTTTATGTCTCTGAATTTTAATCTGTTAAACTGTCTAGAGTAACTGATTGTGCAATGTGGGATTTTACAGTTCTGTATGTAACTCCCCTATAAATGGGGGTTCCTAAAAGTTTTCCGAAGCTCGTTTCCATGCTCCATGCCTGGTTGGTGATCGGCATAAAGCCGTTTAAATGGGTAGCCAGTGAGCGCTTTTAAAGCCTCCGTATCTGTCTCTTTAAGGGCTGCCTGTTGCAGTCGTCATTAACTGAAATGGGAGGTGGCTGTGTGGTTGTATGCCCAAGTCCCGCCCGGGACGCTTAAAAATAGCTCCCTTCTGCCATCGCTAGTGGTGCAGAGGGAGCTCTGCTGGAGGATGTAATTGTTTGCTGAAAATAATGTAAAATAATGATGATAATGTAGTTGTTCTGACCTGCCTTCCTTTGCAGTAAAGACTGTTTCAATTGTCTCCTCCATTTTGGTCCAGAACTGCTGAATTGGACCAATCGGTGCCTTGGGACTCTGGAGAGCTGTCTGACCAGTGGAGGAACTGCTTGTAAGTTTGGAAAGGCATTATGGGCTATGGCGCTTTTTCGCACCACTGAGGGGCAAAAAAATCGATTGACTGACAGGTATGCCAGCCAATAGAATCGGGCAGCGCCTGAATTGTAAGGATAGCCCCATGCTGAGAAGGGGCAGATGCGTTGAGACTGAGAAGGAGGAAGGAGCTCTGAGCTCCTGCGCCATTGAGTGTTCGCGCGGGAAGCGCGTGAAATGCCTGAGGTGGCCGTTTTTGCCGTTTAGTGATTCGGACTAAATCCACCGGCATGCGGTCGGAGGAGGCTGGTGCCAGCCCAGCTACCTACCAGGCTCAACCTGAGAGGACTGGAGAATCTGCTGAATCGCGCTCGGTCCACCCGTGAGGTTGAAGTTGCCGTTTATTGCCCGAGTCTACTGCAAGTTCGTGTGGGGTCTAGAAACAGCTGCCTGGTATGGTACCCCTCTGTTATTTGCCATATAAATGTGTGAGGAGGCTGGTGAAATTCAGGCTCAACCCTGCCAGAGGTGAAGAAATCGTTGCTTGCTGGAGTCGTGAGTACTGAATCAGGGTAGCTCCCTGCTAAGTTTGCAATCAGTGGCCTCCAGTTGCTTCATCATACTGCTGACTGTCTAATTGAGTTTGCTTCTCATTCTGATTTGTTTCAGGATTGCAAAGGCTATCTGTGTCAGGGCCCCAACCAGCTGCCACGGTGGACTAGCCATTAGGGCTTGGGTACCCAGGGACAGTAAATATTAGGTTCAGGCCTGTGCACTGAGCCCTAGGTAGATAGGTATAGTGATAAGCCAATCAACTTGATTTCCCCCTGTCTTGGTTACTTCCCCTTGAATAAATCAGATTGTTTGTTCTGCAACTACACCCTGGCTACTGTGTGCATTGCTGGTGAACTGCTGCATAGTGACTGTGATAAAACTGTACCTTACTTTACAGGGGGGTCCCCGGAGTGAGCTGAGAGATACTAGCCGGGGGGGGTAAGTGAACTGGGGAAAAGTATTGTGGGTACACCGTATGAGCCACTAGCGGGATGAAAGGGGGGTTGCAGTAACCCAGAGGGCTGTGAGCGAGGCAATCTCGACAGTACTAACCCCGACTTCTAGGTGGAGGCACCCGTCAACGGATCTGGGCCCCTCATCCTGTCTCAGAGGAGGCAGGCAGGGGTAGTAACCCTAAGGATAGCGCCCATGGGGGTTACAAATTGGAGGCACCGCTGGGATCAGCGTCCCCTAGTGGCCAAGTGGGGAAGTACATAAGAAATGGAAAAATTGGAAGGGGATATGTTGGGGAAAATTAAGTTGGGACCTATTAAGACAATGGTACACAGACTGATGGGGTGGGGTGAAGCCGAAGAGCTGGACTCCCAGAAAATTGTGTTACTGTTAGATGTGCCTTTGGGAACCCCAACTGCTGACATCATTTCCACAGCAGAGTGAGTAAAATGTTTAGGCAAAGTGGAGGTAAAAGGGCGTATGGCTGACCTGCTTGACCAGACGTTGCAGGTGCTACTCCTGTGCAGTGTGGCCACCGACCCCGAGAAGGTACCTCCAGTGATTTACCCGGAGGGTGTCTCACAGGGATGGAGGCTAATTCATATTCGAAGTGGGTCAGTCACCCCTGGGGGGGTGGTCCCCCCAAATGAATAGTTTTAAAGACAAACTGCTTAAATTGCTTGCTGTGGAGGGGAGAACTACCCAGGAACTGCTGCAAGCATTGGATTTGTCTAGTGAGGCTACCCCTCAGGGCTCCCCCGGCACCTCCCCCTGTCCCCCCAAGAGTTCTGTTTTGGCTTCACTACCCCTAGTGGTCCCACCTATACAGCTCGATTCCTACCGTAAGCTAAAACCTTTTTTTGGCACGGTGCCAGTGCCTCCAGGGGAGGATGACCTGGAAGCTTGGATGGACTATGCCACCCCCTTAGTCCAGGAGTGGCAATGCTCTGGGGGAGAAGGAAGAGACTGATGGAGAGCTTGCGGGGTCCCGCTTTAGAAGCCATTAGGTTTTTGTGGGTCACCAGTCCGGAAGCCACCGCCGCAGAGTATCTCTCTGCTTTAGAAGGGGTGTTTGGGAGTACAGAGACTGGTGAAGATTTACTATGGAAATTCAGGTCTACCAAGCAGTGGAGGAATGAGAAACTGTCCGCCTTTGTCACTAGGGTGGAGCGGGCTTTGCAGAAGGCCTATAGAAAGGAGGGAATCACTGCCCCGGCCTTGAATCAGGCCAGGTTAGAACATGTTTTAAAGTCTGCCAGATACTCTAGTGTAATACTGTTAAAACTCAAGTTACATGATCGACGGGCTACCCCGCCTGAATATTGTCAATTAATGAGGGAGATTAGAGAGGTGGAGACCGATGAAGAGGGGTGGGAGCCATGTGTGGGGGCGGTGAACCCTAGTGGGACTCCTGAGCTTAGTGCCCCTGAGGAGATCAGCCTGTCCAGAGGGTCTGAGGGATACCCAGATTTTCCAGGTGCTGTGGGAATGCGAGTTATTTCCTCCAACCCCCACGTAGAGAGTGAGTTGAGGGCCGAGGTCAGAAATTTACGGGAACTGGTGAGGGACCTGAAGCAATCTACTATGTACCCTGTTAGGTCCAGGGCCCCTGAGACAAACAGAAATCAGACCCCTGGCCCAAGAGAGCCCCCTCACCCCTCTCAGGGCCCCCACAGAAAGGGTGTCAACCGCCAAGTAGTGACCCTCAGGACCCCAAGTTCTGTTACTGTTGTGGAGAAGATGGGCATTTTCAACCTGAGTGTCAGAGGCCAGAGAATTTAAGGAAAGTCAATGGTAGACTGATCACTTGTCATCGCCGGGCCCAGTCTCGACCCCCTAGGATAAGTTTTGTGACCCGGGCCCAGGCTCAGCCGACTCTCAATGCTGTGGCCCCTGACTGGTCCGATGTGGTCAGGCCTGCAATGGAGACCCCGGTGCGAGTAAATGGGATTCCCACTCGAGTTGTATTAGACAGTGGCTCTCAGGTAACCATCATGTTTCAGGACTGGTATCAAACCCACTTACCTGAGGTACCTCTGCAACCCTTGACTGGTCTACATGTGTGGGGGTTGAGTGACAAGGCATATCCGTATTTGGGGTATATCCGGGTTTGGTTATCATTCTCTACCTCTGTGGCTGGAATGGATGAGCAGGTGGAAACCTTAGTTTTAGTTTGCCCGCCCACTAGACTGTATGATGGGGTGCCTTTGTTGATTGGGACGAATGCCCACATGTTTGGACGATTGGCACAGTTGTGCTCAGAAAAGCAAGCCTTCAAAACTGGGCGAGCCCTAAGGGTACCCGCTGTGATCCAAAAGGCAGTTGCAACTCAGAAAAAGGTTAGCCAGGAGGAACCTGAAGGCTGAAGGGGGTGGTGTGAAAAAAGGACCCGGCCCCAGTGATACTCGCCCCGAATGCCCAATGTGTCCTGCATGGAGAGATACGACTAAGGACGGATGTTAAAAGTAAGTTGTTGATGTTGGATGCGCCTGGGGAGGGAAGATTGCCTGAGACTGTTGGTAAAGCCCAGTATTTTGCTGGCTAGAGCTCATGCCTATGTCAAGAGAGTGATGGTTCAAGTGCATAATATGTCCGACAAAGAGATTCAAATAAGAAGAGGGTGCACCCTGGCAAATGTCCATTGTGCAGATACTGCAGTACTGCCAAATAGCAAGGGTTCCGGGACAGACGACCGAGTTACTCCTGACTTGTTTGATTTCGGTGACTCCCCATTGCCAGCGGAATGGAAAAAGAGGATCAGTGAGAGGCTTGCCAAAAGGGACCAGGTTTTCTCCTTAAAAGAGTGGGATGTGGGATGTGTGCAAGGGACTGAGCATCACATTCGGCTGCATGACGAAAGGCCTTTCCGAGAGAGATACCAGCGCCTGGCTCCGGCTGACATAGATGATGTGAGGCGGCATCTGCAAGAGATGTTGGCTGCTGGTGTGATACAAGAGTCCAGGAGCCCCTATGCCTCCCCCATTGTAGTGGTAAGGAAGAAGAATGGGGCGGTTAGGATGTGTGTAGACTATCACACTTTGAATCGTCGGACCATCCCTGACCAGTATACCATGCCACACATACAGGATGCCTTGGACTGTTTAAATGGCAGTAAGTGGTTCTCTGTGTTGGACCTCCGCAGTGGGTACTACCAGATCCCGATGGCCCCAGAGGACCGGGAGAATACTGCATTCATTTGCCCCCTAGGTTTCTATGAGTTCATTCAGATGCCTCGGGGGATTTCCGGTGCCCCCGCCATCTTTCAGCACCTGATGGAGAGGGCTGTGGGGGATATGAATTTGCTCGAGTGTCTGGTCTATCTAGATGACGTCATAGTGTTTGGACGTTCGTTGGAAGAACACGAGCAGCGATTATTTAAGGTCTTGGATCAGTTGAAAGAGTTCGGCCTCAGGCTGTCTATAGATAAGTGTCAATTCTTCCAAACTTCTGTAAAATATGTGGGCCACATAGTGTCTACTGAGGGCATAGAGACTGACCATAGCAAAGTGGAGGCCTTGACTACTTGGCCTCAGCCCAGGAACTTGAAAGAGTTGCAATGGTTTCTGGGGTTTTGCAGATATTATAGACGATTTGTCAAGGACTGTTCCCGAGTGATTCGTCCTCTCCTCAACCTCACTCAGGGGTACCCTCCTACATGGAAAAAGTATAAGAAAGTTGTGTGATCCGAGGCAGAGAAGAGGTATTTCCAGCCGAACGAACTGTTTGGGGATCGTTGGACTGTTGAGTGTGAGGACGCTTTCTATGTCATTATATATCAACTTACCCATGCCCCCTGTGTTGGCCTATGCTGATCCGGCCAAGCCCTACGTTCTCCATACCGATGCTAGTCTTCAAGGATTGGGGGCTGTGTTATATCAAGAGCACTCGAATGGCCTGAGACCTGTAGCTTTTGCCAGCAGAAGTCTAACTCCTTCAGAAAAAAACTATCCCGTGCATAAGCTAGAGTTCCTGGCTCTGAAGTGGGCCGTTGTTGATCAGTTTCATGACTATTTGTACAGTGCCAAGATATTGGTGAAGACTGATAACAATCCTCTGACCTATGTACAAACCTCAGCCAAACTGGACGCCACTGGCCACAGGTGGCTCTCTGCCTTGGCCACCTATGACTATGCTGTTGAATACAGGGCTGGTTTAAACCATATAGATGCGGATGCCCTCTCTCACAGGCCTATGTCCCAAACTGATCGGATCAGGTTGTCTGAGCCTGACATAAGAGCCCTTTGCCAGAAGTTCAACAAGGAAGAACAGGTGTCCCCGGATGCTATGAACTGTATAGTGGATTGCCTGGGGCCATCTGAGAACTGCATACCTGCTGCCTACTGTCATTTTTCCACACTGGACACTAGTTCGCTGCCCCAGTTTGACAATATTAGTCTTCAACAGGCTCAGTCCCGAGATTCTATCATAAAACTGGTTGTGGAGGCCTTGCAGGCCGGGCGGGATGTGTCCAAATTGCACTCCACCGACTTAAGAGCCACCTTGTTATACAAAGAAGGGCCCAAATTTAGGCTGATTAACCAACTACTATACTGGGAGACTGTAAATAAAGAGGACCAAATCGTCAAACAGCAGCTGGTGCTGCCTTCAGAATTAAAGGAGCTGGTCTTAAGGTCCTTGCATAATCAGATGGGGCATCTTGGCATCGACCGAACCCTTGATTTGGTACGAGCCCGGTTTTACTGGCCAAAAATGAGTGTGGATATAGAGCAGTATGTCAAGACCTGTAGTCGGTGTCTGCAAAAGAAAGCCTTGCCCCAGAGAGCTGCTCCCATGATCAACATTACCACTAGCGCCCCTATGGAATTGGTCTGCATTGATTTCTTGAGTCTAGAACCAGATCTGAAAAATATCAGTAATATATTGGTGGTTACCGATCATTTCACCCGGTATGCACAGCCATTCCCTACTAAGGATCAGAAAGCAACCACGGTGGCTAAGATACTTGTTGAAAACTTTTTTGTCCACTACGGGGCCCCCCAGCGGATTCATTCCGACCAGGGAAGGGACTTCGAGAGCCGCTTTATTAAAGAGATGCTGTCTTTGTGCGGGGTGCAAAAGTCAAGAACCACCCCCTACCATTCTCAGGGAGATCCCCAGCCTGAAAGGTTTAACCGCACATTGCTTGACATGTTGGGCACCTTGCAACCCAAAGACAAACCGAGATGGAGCCAGCAGATTAGCACCCTGGTCCACGCTTATAACTGCACCAAGAGTGATGCCACGGGATTTTTCCCGTACAGACTAATGTTTGGGAGAGAGGCTAGATTGCCCGTGGATGTGTGCTTTGGAGTTTCCCCTGATGGGGTGCAAGCAGAAAGTCATCTACAATACGTACAGAAGCTGAAGGCCCAGTTAAACCATGCTTATCAGTTGGCCCAGACCATGGCTGCTAAAAGAAACTTGGCCAATAAGGAGAGGTATGACAAGAAAGTGAAGACATTGGAGCTAAGAGAAGGGGATAGAGTGTTGCTACGAAATCTGGGGTTGCATGGGAAACATAAGATTGCTGACCGATGGCATCACCTCCCTCACATTGTTGTGGGACAACTGGCTGATTTGCCTGTATATAAAGTGCGACATGAAAACAATTCCAAAGGTGTGAAAACTATTCACCGAAATCATCTGCTGCCTATTGGGCAAATACTGATTGAAGCTGAACCTTCAACTGCCGCCCCCTCCCAGCCTGTGACTAGGTCTGCTGCCAAGAAAAGAACCAAACCCGTGGATTCTTCAGCAAGCCAACCAAGAGAGCCTTGTCTAAACCCTACAGAAGGAGATGATCAACAATCGGTGTTGGAAGACAATGAAGATGATATTGAATACTATCCCTCTTACGAACTGAGCCAGTTGTTTCGGGGCAATCCCCTTGTTAACTCTGGAAATGAGATTGGCCCGTCTGGACTGTTTGAGCCCCATACTGTGTCTCCAGAGCCAATACCTCCAGAAGATGAGCTGGGTAGCAGGAAAGCCCAAGGGGTGGGGTCCTTAAGCCTGGCTGAACTATCTGGCCTGGCTGAACTATCCAACTTCTCAGACGAAGAGAGTGAGGTGGGGGAACAAGCCAGTGATATGCCAGAACTGGCAGAATATTTTGAATGCCCTGAGGGTTCCTCACTAGTAGTTACACAGCCCTCGGCTGAGCCCAGTGGAGTGGGTCCTGGGGTAGAGGGTCAGGCCACCAATAATACTATGAGCACTGGGCCCTGTTCCCCTGTGGAGGTTCCCGTCCCTAATGTCAGTGGGGCTGAGTTGGAAACAGGGCCTGTTTCAGGGTTCCCCGAGACACCTAGACACTCCAGCCGAGAAGTACGGCCTGTAATAAAGCTGAGTTATGAGTCTCTGGGTCAGCCAGTGGACCTGCCCTTAAATGTGGTCCACAAAGGGGTGTATGTGTCCCCGAGCTCCTTGTCTAAGCTAGCTTTGGGGGATAACTCTAGTTTGTTGGTATTACCTTTTGGGTGTAGTGCCCCTACTTTAGGTGACCCGCCAGTAACTGAAATGGAGGGGTTTCCCCAGTCCCAGGGCCATGAGCAGGAAATATTGACCTGATTGAGAAAAAGAGGAACAAAGGGTTATGTGTGTACAACGTTGTATAACCCATAGTACACTGTAAATATTCATGTATGTAATGTAAAGTGTGCTGTAGTATCAATTAGGCTGTGTGCCTTCAAGTGAATTAAGGGAAATAACTTGACGCGGATGCCAAGTTTTTCCAGGTCAGGAAGGGTGTAACCCCCTATAAATGAGGGTTCCTAAAAGTTTCCCGGAGCTCGTTTCCATGCTCCATGCCTGGTTGGTGATCGGCATAAAGCCGTTTAAATGGGTAGCCAGTGAGCGCTTTTAAAGCCTCTGTATCTGTCTCTTTAAAGGCTGCCTGTTGCAGTCATCATTAACTGAAATGGTGGGGGGGCTGTGTGGTTGTATGCCCAAGTCCCGCCTGGGACGCTGAAAAATAGCTCCCTTCTGCCATCGCTAGTGGTGCAGAGGGAGCTCTGCTGGAGGATGTGATTGTTTGCTGAAAATAATGTAACATAATAATGATAATATAGTTGTTCTGACCTGCCTTCCTTTGCAGTAAAAACTGTTTCTATTGTCTCCTCCATTTTGGTCCAGAACTGCTGAATTGGACCAATCGGTGCCTCGGGACTCTGGAGAGCTGTCTGACCAGTGGAGAAACTGCTTGTAAGTTGGGAAAGGCATTATGGGCTATGGCGCTTTTTCGCACCACTGAGGGGCAAAAAAATTGATTGACTGACAGGTATGCCAGCCAATAGAATCGGGTAGCGCCCAAATTGTAAGGAAAGCCCCATGCTGAGAAGGGGCAGATGTGTTGAGACTGAGAAGGAGGAAGGAGCTCTGAGCTCCTGCGCCGTTGAGTGTTCGTGCGGGAAGCGCGTGAAAGGCCTGAGGCGGCCGTTTTTGCCGTTTAGTGATTCGGACTAAATCCACCGACGTGCAGTCGGAGGAGGCTGGTGCCAGCCCAGCTACCTACCAGGCTCAACCTGAGAGGACTGGAGAATCTGCTGAATCGCACTCGGTCCACCCGTGAGGTTGAAGTTGCCGTTTATTGCCCGAGTCTACTGCAAGTTCGTGTGGGGTCTAGAAGCAGCTGCCTAGTATGGTACCCCTCTGTTATTTGCCATATAAATGTGTGAGGAGGCTGGTGAAATTCAGGCTCAACCCTGACAGAGGTGAAGAAATCGTTGCTTGCTGGAGTCATGAGTACTGAATCAGGGTAGCTCCCTGCTAAGTTTGCAATCAGTGGCCTCCAGTTGCTTCATCATACTGCTGACTGTCTAATTGAGTTTGCTTCTCATTCTGATTTGTTTCAGGATTGCAAAGGCTATCTGTGTCAGGGCCCCAACCAGCTGCCACGGTGGACTAGCCATTAGGGCTTGGGTACCCAGGGAGAGTAAATATTAGGTTCAGGCCTGTGCACAGAGCTCTAGGTAGATAGGTATAGTGATAAGCCAATCAACTTGATTTCCCCCTGTCTTGGTTACTTCCCCTTGAATAAATCAGATTGTTTGTTCTGCAACTACACCCTGGCTACTGTGTGCATTGCTGGTGAACTGCTGCATAGTGACTGTGATAAAACTGTACCTTACTTTACAGGGGGTCCCCAGAGTGAGCTGAGAGATACTAGCCGGGGGTTAAGTGAACTGGGGAAAAGTATTGTGGGTACACCGTGTGAGCCACTAGTGGGATGAAAGGGAGGTTGCACTAACCCAGAGGGCTGTGACCGAGGCAATCTCGACAGTACTAACCCCGACCTCTGGATGGAGGCACCCGTCAACGGATCTGGGCCCCTCATCCTGTCTCAGAGGGGGCAGGCATGGGTAGTAACCCTAAGGATAGTGCCCCTTGGGGGTTACATGTACTTTGAGTAAATCATAGCTTAATTACTTCATTAGAGTTATATCTGCTGATTTAGGGGAATTGTATTAACTTTAGCCCCTCCTAATTTTAATCCCTTTCTTTTTTCTGTGCCACTTTCTTCATGCTTAAACCTCTTTATTCTTGTTCTGTGCCAGCCCAAGCTCCCTCCCACCAATTCTGCTGAACTCCCCACATCCCCAACTACTGCATCCTTTTCACTATCTTTCGCTCCCCCCGCCTCTTCTGTGATTTCTCTCCCACTGATTAACTTAATCCTTTTGTCTCCACCTGTCCTTCACTCACCCAAGCAACCTTCCCCCAGATTTACATACAAATAAATTAATTTGTTCTATTCGCTTCCCTTCCTCCTTCTAGAGTCACCTCTGCCCTAATCGGGCTCCCATCCTGCAGCTGCTCAGTTACAGCAGCTGCCACCCGCTGCTCCAGCCCCAAGGTAATTTTCCTACTTTCAAACTCTGGCGTCTTCAGCAGCTTACCCTCTGATTGGTACACACAGTACTGCTGGCTAATTTGGAACACTTTCTCATTCAGGCTGCCTGGATTTCTCCTCACCAGCTCTGCTTTTTTGCTGTGCATCAAGAATTGATTCACACTGTTTTATGCACCTGAATTTTCTCCCGCACACCCACCCCAGCCCCTGACACTCTTTAAATGGTCTTACTTCCAAATTGGCATGTCCCTCCTACCCTACCATCCAATTATAGTTAGTTGTGGGTCACATGATTATTACCTTGAAAAACTTAAGTGCCCATTTCCCCATTATCTCCATATACTTTATCACCACTACAGGCGGTGCTGAGCATACTGCACTTAAACTAACACAGTCTTGGCTTACCATTCAATCTTTTGTCAAATTCTGCCTTTGTAGTCAACTCATACATTATGAACCATGGTCCTTAAGACCACATTTGATCAATTTCTCTTCTTGGGCCTACCAACCTATTGTCCACTCTCATGGTTCTCCAACTATCTTTCATCTAGAACCCAATGTGTTAAAATTAATAATACCATATCTACTATGCTGCCTGTGCACTCAGGAGTTCCCCAGGGATTTATACTGGGTCCCCTGCTATTCAGCATCTACCTCAATGCCCTGCCTAAATCCTGCCCCGGCAACCTTATCCTCTACACGGACGATGCTGTTCTTTATGCCACACATCCTGATCCTCTCTCTCTCCAGCGTACCTTACAAAACTCCTTCTCTCAGATTGAACACTGATTTGCTGAACACAGTTTGGTGGTCAACATTGAAAAAACTAAGATGATGCTCTATGCCCACCACCAAAACTGATCAAAGGATTTCCACCTAGAAATACTCTCTGCCTCTCTCATCCCACTGGAAGAGGTCCAAAAGTATAAGTATCTAGATATTACATTTGACACTTCCCTCTCGTTCCACGAACATATAAAAATCCTCACCTCCACCACCAACACCCACATTGGTCTCCTTTACAGATATAAAGACTGCTTGCCACCTGAAGCACTTCACCTAGCCATTACCTCCTCAGTCTTATCACTGGTGGACTATGGCCTCACAATCTATGCTGCCGCTGACCCTACGGCGCTTCATCAAATACAAGTAGTCATCAATAAGGCCTGCTGGCTCCTCTCTGGTGCCGACAGAAATACACATACCTGCACCCTATAAGCACTCACCAATATCCTCTCCCTTGAGGAAAGACTATTATACCAGACCTGTCTCTTCACCAAAAAAATCCATCTGGGTTTAACCCCAATAGGTATCATGGATTCTCTTCAGGCAGCCACCACCTCAGCATCCATGCGGGCTGCCCCAAAAACTATCTGGAAGGTGCCTAGGGTCAGGACCACCCTGGCCCAGTGATCCTTCCCCCTTAGAGCTCCATCCTGGTACAATGCCCTCCCACTGGTCGTCACATCAATCACCAATCTAGGCCCTTTTAAAGCTGCCTTAAGGGCCCATATCCTCTCCTCACATCAATGCCAGTGTAACCAGTAACCTATGGATCCTGCACCATGCCGCTAGGCCACACACCTGCCCTTGGCCTGGCAGTGGAGAGCCCTCACTATTTCTAGCCTACAGGCTCCTCACCTCCCTTGGTTACCATATAGTTGCACTGGACTATGAATGCATTGTATTATGTATAAGACTCCCCTGAGGTGGCTTACTACCAACTCATATCATGCATTACTTTAGCTACCAATTGCATAGGTCTTAACTGCTCATTAGGTAAATATGTCAATAGCACTGCCCTGTTTTAGCTACCAAATGTATTGGCATTAACCAGTGCTCATTGTACTTATACTCTGTATGATTGGTCATCCACATTTATTCTATGTATGTACTGTATGAATGTCTATGTTTTATTCTGACGTGGAGCCTTTGGAAACAAGTCTATGACTCAAAGGGTTGTAATTACGATTTTCTAAATAAATAAAGACCTGCTACATGGCCCCCCAATCTTAAACTCCTGCATAAGATTTAACTCCTGAATAACTCCCCAAGGCACTAAACCCCTGTTTACCCTGTTTTTGTGTACCTCAGATCACTTCTCACTTATTAGTTTTCCATCACCAAAAGTCACTGTATTAGTGTATCCTTTCCTCCAGTCTATCTTTACCATAAACCACATCCCTAAACTAAAAAACCTGGCCTGCCATAGGTGCCACACTACTATCAGTGCAATCCAGTGCTATTTCACCTGGATCATCCTGCTTCTCCGCTCCTCATTTCTGGCAATATCCACCCCAATCCAGGTCTGCAGCGGCCACCCAACTGCCACAATAATGGGCCCTATGCACGAACGTGCGTAAAGTACATGGCAAAGTGATGTAGGCTCAGCATGAAGCTATGTGGCACACAGGACCCCACTGCTATGCAGCATTCATGATGGGCAATGTGTGCTGGGGTTGGAGCTGGCAGTGCTGCATAGTGATCTGTACAGACAGAGGGGATGGCATGGTAATACACTGGGAACACCCCTTGACTCAGCCATATAAGGAGAAGGAACACCCCACCGCGCAGAGGAATGTCAGTGAATGCCGTGCAGTCAAGCGTGAAACACGACATGGCAGACCAGAAAGGTGATGCAGAAGTAGAGGCGCAGCGAGAGGAGGCAGGCTGAGGGAGGTGTCACCGGAGGTGGACGTGGGCCTGGACAAGGCCGCACACAGGGTGAGGGCACTCGAGGGCATCAAACTTCAGCGGCAAATAAGTGGCCACAATATTGGCTGACATACGGCAGAATTACAGCCGCATGTGCAGTACCCAGGCACTGACAACCCCCAATGACGTGAAGGCTAGACTAGTGCTGGACATATAGGTGGCTATCAGCACCACCGGGTCTGAGGCCAGGACACTCACAGCCATAAAACATAAGTGGTGAGACCTGCAGGCAACGGTGAAGAAGAAGCTTGCTACAGGCAGCAGGGCATGCCGTGGCATAGGTGGGGGCTCACCATGCACCGACAGCCAGCTGACACCCCTGGAGCACATCATCGCAGAGACACTAACTGACATTGCCATCCATGATGAGGTGGGTGGGGTAGACACCATGGCAGGTAGGGCACCAACCACCCATGTGGCATTGGAATGGCATAACCTTTTTCAATGTACCTACAGGTGGTGCAAGCACTGCCCGGAGGGGTGCTGTGCTCACCAGGAACACCTTGCTGTGACAGTGTCCTTGGCACAACTCGTGACAGTGAACCCCCCACAGGAGCACGCAGATAAGTATGCACACCCAAGGGGGGTCTGTACTGGGGCATGCCTGTGTGAGGTCCACGTCCCACTAACCTGCCCAATGTCTCCCAAAAGGTGCAGAGGTGGAGACCAAGTCCTTGGCAGAGATGGGGAGTGAAGAGGACAGCACTGCCACACCATGGGAGGAGGACTCCATGATGGGGAGCAACACAGCAGTGGGAACAGCTGCCCAGAATGCACACACTATGCATGCAAGGGCAATGCAGACAGCGTTGCCATGCGGAGGAGCTGCAGCACATGCCAGCAATGGGGAGTGTAGCAGCACACAACAACATGTCCCCAGTGGTACGGCACACACACATACAGCACTGACAGCGGTGATCATGTCATATTGGACCGCACCAGGACACATGCCCGTGTGGTATGGGCACATAGCTACATGGAGAGACAGTACCACCAACTGCAGCAGCTGGACCGTGAAGATCTGGATGCACAGCACCACAACATGGCCACCTGGTTGCCTACACGGAGGTGTCGTAGGACATGCACACAGCCCTCCTGTGCTGTGCTATGGCACTAGAAGGCATCCACAACATGCTGCAAACCTCCCCCTGTGCACGACAGACAGGGACTACACCCACAGGCAACCACCATGGACACGGGAACACAGTGGTCCCCACCATCACAACAACTGACACAGCAGATGGTGGTGGGCACACCAACCCTGACAGACAGTCCACCCAAACTGCAGTGCCTAGAAGCCAGTGGGAGTGAATTGGCACCACCTAGGAAGGGAACCCCATGGAACAGTGATGGTGGTGGCACAGCGGTGTGCATTGGGAACCACAAGTGGGCAGCCATGGCCAGTATGGATGACACAGGGAATGACCAGACCACATGCTGATGCAGGGCAAGGACAGGTCCATGCACGCTCCCTCCAGGATGGTGGCTGGGGAGCAGGTCATATGCGCGGCTACTGGGCAAGCCCAATGTGGACGGGACCGGATAGCCACACACTATGGTGCACACATAAATGGCAATGCCATACACATATACACACAAACACATCATGCACCTTCAACTGTACCACTACACTGACACATCATATGGAACACACACACACACACACATGCCCATCTGTGCAGCACACACCCTGTCCTCATGTGCTGCCACCCACCCACTCTCTCCGTGGTGCACTCAGGGAATTGGTTCATCATTGTGCATGGCCACACCACCCCCTGTTACTCGCTCTTCACATGCACATGAGTGGCAGCACAACACAGTGTGCACTGTTGTATGCGAGGTCCGGCCTCGCTGGCCTGTGACGTCGGCGGATCATGGTCATGCCACACCGTGCCATGGGCATGCAGCGTGTCTGAACCTAGAGATGGAAAGTGCCATCGATGAGCACCTGCCAGGCCGCATGGCTACATGCTATCCCCAGCACCTGGACAAGCACGTCCCCATCATCCCCATCACCCCGGGGGGGCTTTGGGAGGGATCCGTGGCATTGGCATGTTACCACACGCCTTGGCAGGGCTGATCATGAAGCTTCCACTGGTGAGGTCCAGGCACCGGAACTGCATCTTCAGCTGGCCTGTGGTCCTCTCAACAACCACCCTCCTCCTTCTGTGTGCCATGTTGAATGCTTCCTCAACAGGGCTGGAATGGTGTCATCAGTTTGATATGCAGAGGATACCCACTGCCACCTGCAGGGGTTGGAAACATCGTGTCAGTGTCATGTCAAGGGCAGAGGTGGGTGCATATGTACTCATGCAGGGCTGTGATACTCACCAAGCAGCCACCCATCCAGCTGTCCAGCACGCAGAAATGCCCCCATGCCAGAGGCATCCAGGATGTAGGAGTCATGCGATGAACCCGGGTACTTGGCATACACGTCTGTAATGATGCCCTGTACATTACAAACCACCTGGCATTTTATGCTATGGTACCACTTGCAATCCCAATATGCCACCTCATGTACCGATGGTGTGAGGATTGTTATGTGTGTACCATCGATGGCACTGCACATGTTTGGCATCCCATGCATGGCATAGAATGCCTCCTTGGTTGCCCAGATCTCCGCCGCCGTGGGAGGGAAGGGTATGTGTTCCCCCAGATGTTCAAGAAGGGCATCTGTCACCTATGCGACAGCCCTGGACATGGAGGAGTGTCACACAACAACCATGTCACATGTCACACACTGGAAGGATTCCGTGGCATAGAAGCCCAGGATGCACAGCATCTTGGTCTCTATGGACATGGTGTGTGACTGGTGTGTCTATGGTGTGACAGGACCACGAATGCTGGAACACAGTCCTGTGATGGTGTTCCATGGGAGCCAGAACCTCTCAATGCAGTGCGTGTCACACATTGTAGCCACTTCGATGCAGGTTTGGAACACTCGGGGTCATAGGTCTCGTCGCTGTCACCATTCTTCCAGCTTGACTATGAGGTGGACATGCAGTAATACACTGGGACACATTCTGCAACATGGTGAGCGTATCTGGTGCTGCAGTGCAACATGCACTGTGGTCCCCTTTGTACTGCCACTGTGAACCATGTACACCCTTAAGGGGTGTGGCCATGTGGCACAGGGCCTCTCCCATGTATGAGGCGGAGATGCATGTGGGAGTTGCTGGTGCATGTCCACAGTCATGGTGGGATGCATGCTGGAGCAAAAGGCCATGTTCCCCTGGCACCTCTTTAGGGTGGCTGAGGGGGACTATACTGACAACTGGGGCTGGGAAACCTCTGGAGCATCAGGGGCTTCAAGAAGGTGTGTATGCTGGACACGTCCCTCAGGGCAGTAGCACTTGGGGGGGGTGGCATGTCTGCACATTGTGATGCAGGCTGATGTATGTCTTTACATTCCCATAGGACCAGCGAGGTATGCCAACCAGGCTGGAGTTGTCCCTGCAGGTACAGCTGGATGGAGCAAAGTGCTATGTGATCTCCATGGCAGCACAGCAGATGAAGTTTCAGGAAAGGCTCCTGGACTACCTCTTTCTGAAGGGTGCGGAGCTGGACCTGTTCTACAAGGACCAGGAGTACGGGGAGTGGAAGATATACATCCCATCAGCAGTAAGTACTGTACCGGGGGGGGGGGGTTGTGTATGGGTGTACTGATCACTGTCCCCTTGTCTTGCATCGCTACAGGGGACCAGTCCGGCACATCATGCTACGCTTCACTGGACAGCACCCACTGATGACTGCTGTGCCTGGAGAGGAGGATACAGATGCAGAGGAGGACAGTGATGACACCAGGGAGTCATGAACAGCAAGACCCTGGCCAGGTTGTGGCCCATTGGAGGGGAGGCATTCTCAGCCAACCACCGTGTATGGACATTGGGAGGGCTGTCTGTTTGGTTTGTTCTGGGGGGGTGGTGGTTGCTTGGGGTACTGGGCATACCATTTCCACTGCTGTTTGTGCACTAAATCATTTTGATGATTATCAGCTGTGTGCTCACCATCTCGGGGGGGGGCTGCATGTCACTGGTGTCTGGGGGTGGGCAGCAATAATGCTGGGGGCGGCACTGGGGGTATTGGCCCCGTGTGTGGGCATCCACCATGCAGCATGGCCAACAGGACACATCGCTGGAACAGGGCTGCCACTGTGGGTGTGGCTCTTGCATACCTATCACTGCCGGCCTGTGGCGACAGACATGCCCTATCACGTGGGCCAGCGATATGTGTGTGTGGTACGTGTGGCTGCCATGTGTGCCCTCTGCCACAGCCATGCCACATGCCAAGTGGCCCAATCCCTGTGCTGCCACCATGACTGCCTGGGACATGCCCGCAAACCTGGCACCATTAGGCTGGGCGACTGCATGGTTGTGAGCTGAATGGCCATGACTGGGACGCAGTGTGCTGACACCAGCATGCTAGTGGGGGGGGGTTGGGCTTTGCAGTACACACAATGCTACGCCACCTTTGTCCTGGTGTATTTTACACTGCGCCACCTGCGCAACATTATGTTGCACATTTCATTGTGCAACCCTGTAGTCATTGCCTACACACAGCATAATGCAGCCATGCCCCTGCGTTAGTGCACTATGATGTGTCTGCGGAAAGTTCCGCACTCCTGCTGCGCACATTCTGCATGCCCGCATGCATACAGTGTTCCTGCGGTTTGCACATTGGGGTGTTGTAGCACCATACGCACTCGTCCTACGCATGGCTACACACAGTGTATAGTGTTTGTGCATAGGGCCCAATGAAAAATAAATTCCTCAGACATGCATCCATCTGCATCTGCAATCTGTTGCCAAAGCTTGATGATCTTCAAGTTTGGGTTATACAGCATAAACTGGACGTTCTCTCGCTATGTGAAACCTGGCTCTCACCTAAGGTTTCAGATAATGCTATTTTCCTTCCTGGTTACACCCTGTTTAGGCTTGATCAGATTGGGAAATGGAGTGGGGGCTGTGCGATATACATTGACACTCTCAAAGGGTCTCTTGCCTTTAAAATAATCCTCAGCTCTCAAGGTAAATCTGTTGTCATAATATCTGCCTACATTCCCCCCCCCCCCAGGACAAGGCTTCTGAATTCAACATGGTCCTCGATTATATTGAATCCCTCCCTCAACATACAGAGGTAGTGGACATGGGGATTTCAATCTCAATTGACTCACCCTGAAGCTGGCCAACTCAAAGACGCCATTGCAGCCCTTGACTCATCCCAAGTGGTCACAACCCCCACTAGATTCGATAATAGGACTGGTAACAGTTCCCTGCTGGACCTGATCTTTACCACCCACACACACAGAATCACCAGCACCTTAACCCTCCCTGATACCCTAAGTGATCACTCCCCCCTGTAATGTGCCTCTGGTCAAACAAGGTGCCCAAACCCAAAACAAAAATCACCTATAAACGCGTAACATAGAAACATAGAATTTGATGGCAGATAAGGACCTCTTGGCCCACCTAGTCTGCCCATTTCCCTACCTAATGGATAAGCTGCAGATCCTAGTTAACCAACAGCCTACTTCCTCCTACCCCCCACTAGAATTGCCTTATGTCTGTCCCATGCATTTTTGAATTCCCCCACTGTTTTGGACCCTACGACCTCCTCAGGAAGGCTGTTCCATGCAACCACAACCCTCTCTGTGAAAAAATACTTCCTCACATTGCCTCTTAGCCATCCCCCCTCTATCTTCAAATTGTGCCCCCTTGTTCTTGCACATCTCTAAAGAAAGGCATGTTAGCAGACTTCCAGGTCCACCTGGTCTAGTGCGACTGGACCCCTCTATACACTTCCAATAACAATGTTCATGCCCTAAACTTCTTTATAACACAGTTCAACAAGGTATGTGACCTATTTGCCCCCTTCTGTAGAAGCAAAACCAAGGGTCCTCTCAGCCCTTGGATCACCCCCAGCGTTGCTCAGTATGATGAAACATAGGGATACCCTCTGGTATCGTGCCACTGTCACTAAACAACAGGTCGATATGCAGAACTATAAAGCTGCACATAACCTTTGCACCCAAGAAATATGCTGGGCTAAAATCAAATATTATCAGGATGACCTAATTAACACATGGGGTAATAGCCAGAATGTTTGGGTCAAGATAAAAAATCTAACGAGCAAGTGCAGCAAAGCATTCCCTACAGTGCTAGTGGTTGACAGCGTCAAAGATTGCAAACAAATTGCTGATATTTTCAATGCTGCATTTATCGACTTTAGTAGGGTCCTTCCCCTGACTTCCTTTCTGAACCTGACCTGCCAGAAAGAAGTCATCCTGCTGCCCCTCCTCCCAACATCCCCCCCTTCCTATTTTCAGCATTTTACATCCAATGAATCCAAAAGATACCTCCAAAAAGTCCTTGGCAAAACGAGATTCAGAAGTGACACACTGGACCTCAAACTACTAAACCTCACACTCAATGTCAAACTAAAACCCCTTATGAGTGTAACCCTTGGACGGCGCCACTCCCCAGTGTTACACCCCTGCCTACTACCCTGGACATTGGCTAAGGGGTTTGGGTTCGTTAGCTAATAACAATTTTTAAAACCTTTGCACAGTGCCTCCACTCAGGGTGCTTTACGTGGGTGAGATGGTACTGGGTGTAGCCCCCTGAGCTGCTACACCACCCACGGTGACCACTTACCTTCCCCAGACATGCCCCAATACACAGTTCCCCACATTTCCACATTTTGAATTAAAGGCTATCTCTAATAATATGCTCACACAGGATTTCAAACAACAACAACAAGATATTTATTTTGGGGGTAATAAAGGAGCTAGGAAAGGGAAACAGGAGGAGTAGAGATTATCTCACTGTATTTACACATGTACAAAGATCATTTTGGATTTTGCTGGTGAACCCTCCAGCTGGGTGGCTACATATTAATAGGCAGACATAAATCACATTTTACCATTCGACTTAAGACATCGAGAGCCCTGGCTATCTAGCTGCTGATAAATCAGATGTTAAACATAATTATTAATATTACCCACACTGGTACCAGTCCCAGATACAGCAGAAACCCTGCAATCTCATACCATACTGGTTAAACAGATACCACAGTCCAAGATGTTGCAGACCTGATGGAGTTGCAGCTGGTCGAGGTGGCCGGCTATTAATTTGAGGGTGGGGGCAACTTGGAAACAGATTTTTGTAAAGCAGCAAATTACTATTTACAACCACAGCAGGGATTGCCCTGCACTTTAGCAAACAAAGCAGGGTTTGCCCTGCACTTTAGCAGACAAAGCAGGGATGGCCCTGCACTCACAGACTTCTGAACATTCCAGAACAAACTATGTGGATCTTACATCCAGAACATTCAGCACAATATTTGAAAGTCCCATCCAATGCAATGAGAGTGATGCTTCTGTCAAGCGTCCTGAACGCAGTTTAAACATGGTCACATCCAGTACTTTATATACCAAAAGGCATCCATCCAGTGTAAGCTGGCAACAACACTTTTATCAAGCATCCCATACTTTAGTCACAGGCAGTCATATCCAGTCCATTCTATATACCAAGAACATTATCCACAAGCAGAGTCCTATCCAGCACGTTCTAGCCATTTAACACTTATACCAAGCGCTCTTAGACGAAATTCAGTGCAGACACAGGTACATTCTCTTTAAGGTATCTTAGACATTAAGATGCTCTAGGGCCTCCTGTCTCATGAAGTGGCAGGCGCGTCTTGGCAGACAGCTCCACGATGGCAGGACTCTAACCCATAGCTACACATTTATATGATTCACTAAGCCCAGCATCTTGCTGCACCTGCAACTTAGCCATTTGGGCCACAGACAAGATGCATCCATTACTTGAACTAGGCAGTCTCTTATGGGGTTAGTAGCCCAGACTGATGACTTCAATACTTCACACTTAACAGCACACATTTCTTAATGAGGCTTGGGGCCCCCAAGATTAATTGCTTAGCTTCTCCCTCGCACCTGTGGGTATGAGGGTACTCACTCAGGTCCTCCACGGGTCTCATCTGCAATCAAAGACATCCTGAAGACTTCTTCAGCTCTCTCACCGCTGAGGTACTCGGTCAGCGCTCTCACCACTGCATGATGTCATCTGGTCTGGTCAGCACTCTCACCGCTGCTGGACATCTGATTCTTCGGTCCACATCTTTCCCCGCTGTGGGAGGGAAGGCTAGCCTCTGGAGGACAGTACTGGCAACCTCCAGACTAGCTGTTCCAGAAAGCCCCATTATTGTAATTAGTTAACTGTTAACTGAAGAAAATAACAAGTGCCCTCTGAAGACTGAAAGGGCTTGAATTAAGTGGCCCAGGCCTGATGGCAAGACTGGAGCCTGAGCCCCTCCCCCATGGGGGGCTCCCAGCAGGCTGGAGCCTGCTCTGCTGCTCTCTCTCTCTCTCTCAGCTCTGCATCTTTGAATCTCGGCAACATTGTCTCTTTATAGAGCTCCTAGCTCAACTCCTGATTGGTAGCAGGGATGGGGTGACATGTCTCCAAGTTGCTGAGAGACCTGTCAATCAGAACACTCGAGGCACAATTGGGTTGTGGAATTTGCGCCTAAAATAATGTCCCTTTAAGCCCCCATAAGCACTTGGGTGCTTATCCATAAGATGCAGTGAATGTCCCACAAGTTCTGGCTTTCTATTGCCGCAATTCCAATTGGCTGTACTGCTGGCAATGGCTACTTAACCCACTGTCCCTATTAGCAGATTAGATACAGTCCTGAATAATGTCCTGGTGCAGCCAGAAAGAAGTAATTATTTGCCTCAAATGCCCCACAGTTCTATAGCTTAAAGGCTGTACTTGCAGTCGCTGCACAGATGAACAACATGGCTCTTTTACTTTTCCTGTCACTACTGCACTCATGCAAGCTCCCCTTGCAGCAGCTGACAGGCAAACACACAGAGTCCCAGATACTGGAATTGCCAGGAAAACAGTACTCATTTTAACTTTAAACACTTTCCCCACATGCACAGTATATTCCCAACAAGCAGCAACAGTTCCATTATATAAAACATTTTAATTCTTCACTTTTCGGCTGGAGCTGAACATAGCTACCCTGGAGACAGCCAGATACACTGTTATGCATTATTCAGATGACTGGGGCCCTGCACAGGCATACTCAAATGAGCCCCGGTCAGAACTCCTTTAATTCCCATCTGAGCAGTCCCCCAGCAGGCTGTCCATGGTCACCGTGTCCCAAATAGGTGGAAGGGATCCCAGGACCCATGGCACAGTCCTCGAGGCGACCACAAAACAAGTGGCTCCACATCAAAGGCGCTTTGCGCGCCAACACAACTCCTGCTGCCCTGGAGGCAGCACTTTTGCAGCGGGAGCCTGCGGTCAGCAGTGCAAACCCTGAGGGGCTGGATTTTCATTTGACTGCAAGCTGGGGCACACACGAGGGCAAACAGGACCTGGGAGGCCAGAAATAATAGAAGCCAAGTCAGGAGAAGCCCGAGAGACAGCGGGAGAATGACAGAACAAAATAGGCTAAGGTAAACCCAGACTGGCATTTCTAGGAACCCCCATTTGCAAGGGGGCTACACTCTCCCATGGCCACAAACCTTGGCGTCCGTGCCAAGGGTGTGCCAAGCCTGGCACACAAGGGTACCATCACACAATAACTATTAGCATACGAAAATACTTTGTCTTATCTGGAGCATATGGCTTTCTAGACGTCATTGGTTACCAAACATCCTGATCTGGACAATTGCATCCTATTCTAAATCAGCAAAATATTTTATTTTAACCACTGTAAGCATTACCAGATGTTACATTATACAGGGACCCTTATATAAACAGTACTTTTAGCTACAAAAACATAACAGGCGCAAATCTACTTTTGGCTACTAGGGGGTGTCCCCCCTAAATATTGTCACTGAGCCAGCAGTGAACAAACAGCTTAGGCAGTTTGGCTCCAAAATACACTCCTGAAGCTAGGTGGTGGCAGCTATTTTAAGAGTCTCCACACATACAAAATGGGGGGGGGTCCATGCTGGGTTGTCACGTGGCTTAAACATAATCCCAGCGGTGAGCCTCCATAATGTAACCCCTTGGTGGCGCCACTCCCCAGTGTTACACCCCTGCCTACTACCCTGGAAATAGGCTAAGGGGTTTGGGTTCGTTAGCTAATAACAGTTTTTAAAACCTTTGCATAGTGCCTCCACTCAGGGTGCTTTATATGGGTGAGATGGTACTGGGTGTAGCCACCTGAGCTGCTACACCACCCACGGTGACCACTTACCTTCCCCAGACATGCCCCAATACACAGTTCCCCACATTTCCACATTTTGAATTAAAGGCTATCTCTAATAATATGCTCACACAGGATTTCAAACAACAACAACAATATATTTATTTCGGGGGTAATGAAGGAGCTAGGAAAGGGAAACAGGAGGAGTAGAGATTATCTTACTGTATTTACACATGTACAAAGATCATTTTGGATTTTGCTGGTGAACCCTCCAGCTGGGTGGCTACATATTAATTGGCAGACATAAATCACATTTTACCATTCGACGTAAGACATCCAGAGCCCTGGCTATCTAGCTGCTGATAAATCAGATGTTAAACATAATTATTAATATTACCCACACTGGTACCAGTCCCAGATACAGCAGAAACCCCGCAATCTCATTCCACACTGGTAAAACAGATACCACAGTCCAAGATGTTGCAGACCTGATGGAGTTGCAGCTGGTCGAGGTGGCCGGCTATTAATTTGAGGGTGGGGGCAACTTGGAAACAGATTTTTGTAAAGCAGCAAATTACTATTTACAACCACAGCAGGGATTGCCCTGCACTTTAGCAGACAAAGCAGGGTTTGCCCTGCACTTGTAGACAAATCAGGGATTGCCCTGCACTCGCAGACTTCTGAACATTCCAGAACAAACTATGTGGATCTTACATCCAGAACATTCAGCACAATATTTGAAAGTCCCATCCAATGCAATGAGAGTGATGCTTCTGTCAAGCATCCTAAACGCAGTTTAAACACGGTCACATCCAGTACTTTATATACCAAAAGGCATCCATCCAGAGTAAGTTGGCAACAACACTTTTATCAAGCATCCCATACTTTAGTCACAGGCAGTCATATCCAGTACATTCTATATACCAAGAACATTATCCACAAGCGGAGTCCTATCCAGCACGTTCTAGCCATTTAACACTTATACCAAGCGCTCTTAGACGAAATTCAGTGCAGACACAGGTACATTCTCTTTAAGGTATCTTAGACATTAATATGCTCTAGGGCCTCCTGTCTCATGAAATGGCAAGTGCGTCTTTTCTCAGACAGCTCCACGATGGCAGGACTCTAACCCATAGCTACATATTTATATGATTCACTAAGCCCAGCATCTTGCTGCACCTGCAACTTAGCCATTTGGGCCACAGACAAGATGCATCCATTACATGAACTAGGCAGTCTCTTATGGGGTTAGTAGCCCAGACTGATGACTTCAATACTTCACACTTAACAGCACATATTTCTTAATGAGGATTGGGGCCCCCAAGATTAATTGCTTAGCTTCTCCCTCGCACCTGTGGGTACGAGGGTACTCACTCAGGTCCTCCACGGGTCTCATCCGCAATCGAAGACATCCTGAAGACTTCTTCAGCTCTCTCACCACTGAGGTACTTGGTCAGCGCTCTCACCACTGCATGATGTCATCTGGTCTGGTCAGTGCTCTCACCGCTGCTGGACATCTGATTCTTCGGGCCACATCTTTCCTCGCTGTGGGAGGGAAGGCTAGCCTCTGGAGGACAGTACTGGCAACCTCCAGACTAGCTGTTGCAGAAAGCCCCATTATTGTAACTAGTTAACTGTTAACTGAAGAAAATAACAAATGCCCTCTGAAGACTGAAAGGGCTTGAATTAAGTGGCCCAGGCCTGATGGCATGACTGGAGCCTGAGCCCCTCCCCCATGGGGGGCTCCCAGCAGGCTGGAGCCTGCTCTGCTGCTCTCTCTCTCTCTCTCAGTTCTGCATCTTTGAATCTCCAGACAAACTGGCAACATTGTCTCTTTATAGAGCTCCTAGCTCGACTCCTGATTGGTAGCAGGGATGGGGTGACATGTCTCCAAGTTGCTGAGAGACCTGTCAATCAGAACACTCGAGGCACAATTGGGTTGTGGAATTTGCGCCTAAAATAATGTCCCTGTAAGCCCCCATAAGCACTTGGGTGCTAACCCATAAGATGCAGTGAATGTCCCACAAGTCCTGGCTTTCTATTGCTGCAATTCCAATTGGCTGTACTGCTGGCAATGGCTACTTAACCCACTGTCCCTATTAGCAGATTAGATACAGTCCTGAATAATGTCCTGGTGCAGCCAGAAAGAAGTAATTATTTGCCCCACATGCCCCACAGTTCTATAGCTTAAAGACAGTACTTGCAATCACTGCACAGATGAAAAACATGGCTCTTTTACTTTTCCTGTCGCTACTGCACTTATGCAAGCTCCCCTTGCAGCAGCTGACAGGCTAACACACAGAGTCCTAGATACTGGAATTGACAGGGAAACAGTACTCATTTTAACTTTAAACACTTTTCCCCACATGCACAGTATATTCCCAACAAGCAGCAACAGTTCCATTATGTAAAACATTTTAATTCTTTACTTTTCAGCTGGAGCTGAACATAGCTACCCTGGAGACAGACAGATACACTGTTATGCATTATTCAGATGACCAGGACCCTGTACAGGCATATTCAAATGAGCCCCGGTCAGAACTTCTCTTTAATTCCTATCTGAGCAGTCCCCTAGCATGCTGTCCGTGGTCACCGGGTCCCAAATAGGTTGAAGGGATCCCAGGACCCATGGCACAGTCCTCGAGGTGACCACAAAACAAGCGGCTCCACATCAAAGGCGCTTTTTGCACCAACGTGACTCCCGCTGCCCTGGAGGCAGCACTTTTGCAGCGGGAGCTCGCGGTCAGCAGCTTAAGCCCCGAGGGGCTGGATTTTCATTTAACTGCAAGCTGGGGCACGCACGAGGGCAAACAGGACCTGGGAAGCCAGAAAAATTAGAGGCCAAGTCAGGAGAAGCCCGAGAGACAGCGGGAGAAGGACAGAACAAAACAGGCTAAGGTAAACCCAGACTGGAATTTCTAGGAACCCCCATTTGCAAGGGGGGTTACATGAGAATCCTCAATCTATCACTTTCCATGGGTCAGTTCCCTCAACAATGGAAGGCAGCCATTGTTACTCCTGTACATAAGAGTGGTGACAGGGCACAACATAAAAACTACAGACCAATACCCATCCTTCCCCACTTTCAAAAGCCCTCGATGTATTGTATCTGACCAACTAACTGAATACCACCACATGTATGGTATTCAATGCCCACAACAACATGGTTTTAGAAAGGCCCTTAGTAGAATGACCATTCTCCTGGAATACACAGACTTCATTAAAAAAAACCTGGATCATGGTCACCCGGTCAAGTCCATATACATAGACCTTACAAAGGCTTTTGATACTGATAACCACACCTTGCTCCTACACTCTCTCACCACCATTGGGCATGGACAAGGGGTCACTAACTGGTTTAACAGCTACCTTCGGGGGAGAACACAAGAAGTGAAAATTGGCAATACCCTCTCCAAAAGTCTTCTAGTCCGATATGGGAGCCTGCAGGGGTCCATTCTGTGCGCCCTACTTTTCAGTCTCTTTGATAATGACCTCCCACAAGCCTGTAATAACAATATGATTCTATATTCAGATGATGCAGTCCTGTTTTCAACTGACACAAATCCACTTTCCCTCTCCAATAATCGTCAGTCTTATTTCAACTCAGTTGAAACCTGGTTTGCTCAACATAAACTCCTCATGAATTACAAAAAAAATGAAGTCCGTGCTCTTCTCCAACCGCCATAGTAGATATAAATCTGCTTGCCTATCCATCCATACCCAATCTCCTGCCTAGTCAATAGATCCTTCCTCACACAAACCATCCCAGACAAATGCAAAACCACAGTTGTTGTCCCGATACGTAAAAGTGGTCCAACCAACCTTATCGAGAACTATAGACCCATATCTATCTTGTGTCCAATTGCTAAAATCCAAGAAAGAATACTTTATAATCAGCTATCATCCTACCTTGAACAGACCAATGCCCTCACTAGTAACCAGCATGGCTTTCAGAAATCGCATGGGACAGAAACTGTTCTCCTGAGGGTCACCACTGTTATATTCCAGGCTATGGACCAGAACAAAGCCACTGGGGCAGTCTTTGCCAACCTAACGAAGGCATTCAACCTAGTCAGCCACTCACTTCTCATCTGTAAGCTTCACCACCTTGGTCTTGACAAAAACTCTCTCTTTCTCTCTCTTGGGTTTCTAAGTACTTGGAGAATAGGTTTCAATGTGTCAAATGGGCCTGTACCATCTCACCCTTATCTCCTATCACCAACGGGGTTTCCTGGGAATCAGTCCTAGGGCTTCTCCTATTCTCATTCTTTATTAATGACCTTCCTCTGAATTGTGGAGGAGCATCGGTGCAGCTATATGAAGATGATGCCATCCTATATAGATCCTCCTGTGACATCTCAAGTATTAACTGTGACCTAACAAATGACTTTCAGACTCTAGAAACATGGTTTAAAAATAACCTACTAGTTCTAAACACAAAAAGACTAAATCTATGTTGTTCCACCATGCCTGCTTTGACACATCCTCACAGCCCCCGGTTATCAAACGTGCACTAACATTCAACTCGAAATGTTACCTCCTTTAAATATCTGGGCATAGTACTTGACAAGCATCTATCCTTTGATGAGCACATAACCTGTGTCACTAAGGCTACTAATTAGAAACTAGGCCTTCTAAATCGCATTGCTCCCTACCTCTCAAGTAGTGCAAGAAGCACTATTGCCTCTGCCACCCTTCTCCCAGGCCTCTTCTACAGTGCCTCTATAATCCACTCCTCTAAGACTACACTCCTGAACAAACTCAAGATGGCCTATCACAGAATTGCAAGATTTGCTATTAAGGCCCCAGCTCGCGCCCATCACTGTGACGTGCTGAACAATTTGGGCTGGCCATCTTTCATGGCCAGACTTCACTTCCCAGTATATTGCACCACCTTCAAGTTAACACACCTCCCACCTCCTCAGAGTATATCTAACCTACTAACCCTGAAGCCCTTCCCACGAACACTCAGGTCCTCACACCTCCCAATGCTGGGTCTGCCCTAGCTGTTGGAAGAAGATCCTTCCCCTTCACAGTACCACAAAAGTGGAATGTCCTCCCACACTCACTACTCTCATGCAAGACCATTACTCTTCAAAAGACAATATAGGGAAATATTTTATAAGCCTCCTGTCTGTAATGAGAACTGTACCTAATCTTCTATAAACTTCTCCAACTGCTGCTTATACTCTCCTGGTGTGTATGATCAATGTCTAGGGCAATGAGTCTGTACACAGCCAATTGTTCATACTCTGCACTTCTGTACTAATTGACTCTACTACGATTATATTGTATGCTCATACTGTATCAACCTTACTGTTTGTTCCCCTATGTTGCAATTGACATCTGTAATTTGTACTGTCTCCCAATTAATGGGATGGCTAGTTTAGTCCATGAATGTATGTAACTGTCCAATGATATTTGTACATAATTATCTGTATCTGTTCTGTTTCCTTCTGCTTGGAACATTTGGTTCCTCGGGTCGCCCCTGAAAAAGGGACTTCACTGTCTCAGAGGGCCCACCCAGTCATCAAAATTTATTTAAATAAATAAATCCAGAAGAATCATAATGATTTCCTAGAGCAAGTAGTGGAATTCAACTATCTTCGCATTACACTTGACTCCGCTCTCTCCTACATCCAGCACATTAATCAAGTTACTAGGGGTGATACACTCTAGGACTGGGATCTCATATATTGACACCACCACCACTGTCTGACACCTGAGGCTTTGGGACTGTCAGTAACCAGCTTGATTCTCTCGGTCATCTATGGGGCCACCACAGATACCACCCTAAAAAGACTATCAATCACCCTAAATAAATCTAGTTCTACCACGGCACAATGTCGGGGGTGTCCTTGACATCCCCGACAGTGACGGGAACAATGCTGACAGTCGGCATTATTCTCGACAGAAGAAAGTGTTTTTCTGTGGGGGGGCTTCTCCCCCTGCACCCCCCCATCATTAAATAGCCAACTCCAAGTCGGATTTGGTTCAGGGTGGGGGCACAACACCAGGAGTTGCGGCGTTGGGTCACAGTGGACCACCCACAGTGAACAATCTCGACCTGGCGAGATTTGTCGCTGTGGTGGTGTTCACTGTAGAAATGTCGATGTAGTGGGGTGATACCAATAAATCCTGCTGCTTGGTCTCTGGTGCTGACAAATGAACTCACACCTGTGACCTCTATGAATGTACAAACTGGCTTCATCTCAAAGGAGGAGACAACTACCAGACCTGTCTTCTGGCACATAAGGTTAGACTAGGTCTTACTCCGCCTACCACTGATGAGCTGCTCACTGTGGCACCTATGCCTCGATGCACCTGTTGGATCTCCAGATCAACATTCCTCGTCCATTTTTGCCAGATCTCTCAGTCCCAAAGGTCCTTTTGCTTTAGAGCATCTGCCTGGCACAATGATCTTTCTCCAGACATCACCAATGAAACAAAGCTTGGCCCATTCAACTCCAAACTGCGAACCCGCCTCCTGGCCCTCAGCAAATGGGATTGCAACTAAGCAGTTTGCACTGCATAGATCCATTGCCTCCTTTTGTCCTGTACCCCCCCATGCCCTGAACCCTCACTGCTCCCTTCTTCACTGAAGCACTTACCTTCCCCCCAGTACCATCATTGCTCTCCTCCACTCTGAAACACTTACCCTGACTAAGTCTTTCTCCTGATGGCTACCTTACCTCCTTTGTCAGTCTTGAGTGTCCTCTCTTGCTAACTCCTCGTCTAACCAGGACATTTTTTCTATTTTATTTTAATATTTGTATCTATTTGTGGATATGTTACCCCACATTCTGTAACCAACTTGTGTTTGTATGTACATTCTCTGTCTAGCGGGAAGCCTTTGTAAAAGAACCAACCTCTGATTCAAAGGTTGTAATTCCTAGTACTGTATTTCAATAAATAACAAAACAACAATGTTAGGAGTTCATCAAATTCCATAAATAATAGCCCTCTCCTGTACACTATGATGAGTATTAGGGGTAGAGAACAGCAACAAGGGACCCTAACAAGTAAAGACTGAGCCACGAGAAAGGACGGGTCTACTGTGGAATTAATCCATGGCTAGGGGTGTTGGCCCACGAGGCCAAAGGCCAAGTGGGTCCAACCAACCAACCATGGATTAATTCCACTTTAGACCCATTCTTTTGAGTGGCTTAATCTGCTTGTAGTATGGCAATGAGTGCACGATTAATAGTCTTTGAATAAATGAGTACAATCACACTGATTTACTTTCAAAATACTGTATTTTGAGCTGTTAAACATGATGTACATATAGTTCAAAACAATTGGAACACACCTATTGGAAATATTGTGGCTGCTATTTCACTTTTGTTAAAATAACTTTCATTACAAGCTTTAAGCTTTCTAACATCAAAACATATTTTACAACTTTTCAAAAACTTGCAATTCACTTTCTATTCTAGGTGCTTTGATTTTCCTCTGTGTGTATTAAAAGATATGGGCCGCACTGCATGATGGGAGTGTGCTATGGCACATTTCAGTTTTCTTCCTGCAGTTCCTTTGCAGACCAATAGGTGGCTGTCAAACAATCCTAGCAGCACAAGCACCGTTTCTCCAAATGTATTGAATTAAGCCAATCTGAAAAACACTTTATTGAACAACTACTATTTTGCGGAATATTATTTTCACTTTTTTTCTCTCTAAACTATCTAACTCAGCAGGACATAGAACAAAATAATGTTTACTGCTTTCGCCTTTCAAATACTTGTTTTGACTAGTATTGTTGGTCTGTTTCTTTGATTTCTTTTTGTTTCTCTCAATTTATTTTTCTTTTCACCCATAGAAGTATCCTCTCTCTTTGATTTTGCTTTGTTTATCTCAGTGTCTCTTATTTTTGCTTTTGGTTATAGAAGCTGCATGCTCATCTTTACCACTGTGTATTCACCAAGAAAAGGCTAGTTCAGATAATGTTATTCAGTCATCCACAATGCATTGCACCCACAGTTGCTTAGAAAACAGTAGATCAGAAGGGATGGTAACAGTATGTAAATGTTCACTTCTACAGAAATATTGTTGCAGCATAATTAACAGTATATGTGGAGTTTAAATGTACAATCTTTAGTAACTCATGAACCTGTGTCGCAGTTACAACATAGAACAATCTTGAAAATGCCGAAGTCCTGTGCCAGGAAAAACCTTAGCAAATACAAGCTGGAACAACTATAAATTATTTGCATATTATTTTCACTTGTGTACTACTTGTTGCCTGTAGTGGATTGCCAATGTATTACATCACAAACCATGGTCTACTAGGTATTAGACCATGGTTTCTGCCGTACCACATGGTGTGTTTGCACCTATCTGAGTGCTTCATTTTGTTTTTCTTTTTTATGCCATGTTACAAAGAAAAATAAACAAGATCATGTTAAAGCAAACGAAGGAAAAGCACAGAAAATGAGAGTAAAGCAGTAGTACTTAGTTGGCAAAACATTTAATTGTAATATTTTTTAGCAATAATATATGTCTGACATAATTAGATTCATAATCAGTATATTTTTATTTCTCTCCGATGGTTGTTAAAACAGGTTTTATTACAAATGTAATAATTATTGACTCAAGACATTAATGATGACCACCACTAACAATTTTAAAAATCTCTTACCTTGAGGTTGCTTAAGCAATAATGCATGACAGGGTGTGTCATGCTGGGATAATGTCACTCCTTGGTGGTTGTGTATAAGGCTGCAGGCCGAGTGCATCCATCACCCATGAAGTGACATTAACCTAGCACTGACGTGCGCCCTGGATTGCATTATTGCTATTTTACAATGACTCTTTTTATTTAAATAAATTAAAAAAATTAATTTTTAAACAGTTTTGAAGTTATTTTTTTACTGTGGAAGAACATTTTTTTTTAAAAAGTTACTGCTTTGTCCATTAGTTGGTGCTGTGCTTTATTGAGTTGGCTGTGTGTGTCTCATCCCTTCATATTTGTGTGCATCTCTCTCTCTTACTCACTCTTTCTCTCATGCTTCATCACTAAAATAGCACCATTGGAGACTGTTACATTTTTATGTTGGCGTGCTTGCGCAGCCAACATCTTGCAGTAGTGCAGATTTGGAGGTGCGGTCACTGTTGGGCGAATGCAGGGCACGCATCAGTAGGTGCGTCCCTCATTTCCCAATCAGCCTGCATGCTGGTGCCACACCAGGCATACATAATGTGGTGAACACATCTAAGGAATGGTCCGTTGCAATCCGAGCAAAGCTTGTCAGATGCAACGGACCTCCCAATGTGCTTGGCCATATTGTAAGCATGGCGGCCACCCAACTGCTGACTTCAAGGGTGCCCAATCCCCCTGCCAGCTTACCGTGGCCCTAATGTATGTGTCGACGGGGGAGCCCACTCCCCGTCAGCATAAATTAACCCCCCCTTTTGTTGTGTGCCGACGAGGGTGCCCCATCCCCCGTTGGCTGCAGCACCCCCCCAAACAGTTAGGTGGCATGCTGGGAGCCCACCCCAGTGTGCCAAATACACTGTAAAAAAAAAAGTGTCCCGCAATGTGTTTTTTTTTACCCTGTGAACAAAAAACGGTCCCTCGCCATCTCCCTGCCCTCCTCCCGCAACCCCACCCACCCTCTGTGCACCTTGCCTCCCCACACCCTCACCCCATACTTACCTCTGGAGTCCAGCGCAACGATCTTCGGTGGACCAGGAACACGTCTGCACTCTTCAAAGCTGACCGCGAACTGAGGAAATGCCGGTAAGCTGTATAAAGGAATAAATAGGGTCTTTCAACTTTGATGCATATCTCAGGCATTTTTTGGAATTTTGGCACCAAATTTTCAACATGGGGTTTTTGGGACCCCTCTTCATGAATTCTTGCACTGTCATGGCATTATTCGGTCCTGAAAGGTGATTTCGCAGTCACTGCACGGAATCACCTTTCGGGAGTGAGGAATGAAATGACAGTGCCAATGTTCATGAGGGGGGCTCTCAAAAAGCCTATGTTGCAAATTTGGGGGAAAAATCCAAATAAAAAGACTGTTTTATTTAGCGTTTCATTGGCAAGTAGTGCGTTACGCACGCCGTAACTTAGCGAATTTGCAATATTTTCATTCCACATGTTCAAGATTGGCATTTTTCCACACCTTCTTGTGAACTGTACAGCTGTTATTTTTCACATCCTGCCCGAAATGTGTTTTCGCACTTCGGGAGCAGAATAGCTCGGTCGATGTGGGAAATCAGTGTTCGGGACAAATTACGAAAATGACAGTTTCACTGTTCATGAGCAGAGGTCCTAAAATGCCTATGCTGAAAATCTGGTGACGATAATCCATAACATGACTGTGTTACGAGTGTGTGTTGTGCAGTTTGCATGCACGCTCGTAAGTTTGTGAATTTCTAATATACTTACTCCAGATTTTCAACATTGCCATTGATCTGCACCTCCTTATGAACAGTACAGCTGTCATTTTTCACATCCTGACCAAAATGTGTTTTCGCAGTTCCAGCGCAGAATAGCGCGGTCGCTGTGGAAAGTCCATGTTCGAGACACATTACTAAAATGACAGTGACACTGTTCATTAGCACATGTCCTAAAATGCCTATGTTGAAAATGTGGGGTCGAAAGTCAATAAAATTAGTGTTTTATGAGGGTGCATTGCTCAGTTTGCATGCACGCTCATGACTTCGTGCATTTGCAATATTTTCACTCCAGATGTTCAAAACTGGCATTTTTCCACACCTCCTTATGAACAGTACAGCTGTCATTTTACATATTCTGGCTGAAATGTGTTTTCGTATGTCCGGAGCAGAATTGCACAGTTGCTGTGCAAAATCAGTTTTCAGGACAGTTTGTGGAAATGACATGACACTGTTCATGAGTAGAGGTCCTAAAATGCCTATGTTGAAAATTTGGTGCCAAAAGTCCATAAAATGACTGTGTTACAAGCGTGCGTTGTGCAGTTTCCACACAGCCTTGTAACTTCGTAAATTTGCAATATTTTCATGCCAGATTTTCACCACTGGCATTTGTGCACACCTCCTTATCAACAGTACAGCTACCATTTTTCACAGCCTGCCCAAAACGCGTTTCCGCAACTGTGGTGCACAATGGCGTGTTCGCTGTGGGAAATCACCCTTTGGGACACATTAACAAAATCACAGCACTACTGTTCATGAGGGGAGGTCCCAAAATACCTATGTTGAAAATGTGCCTAAAAAACTCCCGCAAATAACTGGGTTGCAGACGTCTATTGCACAGTTTGTATGCATGTTCATTGCTTCACCAATATTTCATATTGCCACTCCAGATTTTCAGCGTTGCCATTTTTTATGCCTCCTCATGAACAATACAGTTGTCATTCTCCAAATCCTGCCAAAAACTGTGTTTTTGTCCCTCTGTCACTAAATGGCACAGCCGCTGTGCAAAACCACGTTTCAGCTAACAAAGTGATTGTGCCGCTGTTCATGAGGTGGCCTGACAAGCAGCCCATGTTGAACATGTGGAGTGAAACTACCACTACACGCCTATGGTGTTAAGGTTTCCAACTGTAGCACCCCACTCGGTACAGACTGACAGGCATCAGAGCTGTTACTTGGGATCATCGGATGTAATGCTCATGCTATTCCACCCCCCCATGCCCACCCTGCAGCCACTGACAGGCATCGTGGTGTGTCTTGCACTGTTCAGCCACAAACTTCACCCCACGCTCCTAAACTGCACCCACGTCACTGTATTTCCTTATGGAATGGGGTAACTATAATGCCCAAAGACCCCAAAGCACACCACGACACTTATCAGCGTCTAGAGAGTAGGGTGAGGTACAATGCCATGAGCATTATAGCTGACGACCCAAAGCCACACCCCAATGCCTGTTGCTCTCTACAGGGTGGGGGTGGGGTTGGCATCACTTCAATACTTCACTGCCATTGCTGTTATGCGACTCTAGCCCCACCACTGCCAATGCCAATGCCAGCAAGGCAACATTCGGCATTGACAAATGCTTGTTTGTTGTGGAATGACCAGGAAAACTGTACAAATGGAGCCACTGATCAGGAAGTAGTACATGCACGCACTGCTTTGGAGAAGCAGATGCGCTGAAAGTGAAAGTGTGCTTCAGTGTAGCGGAGCTGCTTTGCTTTTCCATTTTTATGCTTTGCTTTAGAAGCATGTCAGACATTCTAGTGCAGCGGTATTTAAAGTAAGAAAAGTACTATAGTTATGAAAAAAATTATTTAAATGAAAGTTAACTGTTTGTGGAGGGAGCAAGCAAGAAGTATTGGAGAGCTACATGCTGTCCTTTTCAATATTCATTCACTCATCTTTTAAAACTGCAGAAAAGAAAGAAAAAGATGATCCACTGCAAAATAAGAGAGATTGCATTGTGGGGGGGAGGAGAGTATGACATAGAGGGAGGGAGAGAGGTTTATATGGCAGACATAATGTAATCTGTGCCATGTAGAAAATATGTGAAAAGGCCATGTATGTGCCTGGACTTGATACAGTGATGTTATGCTCAGATAACATCACTGTTCCAGGCACAAACTGACCAGTCGGAATGCTAGTAATTGTCTTGCCATTCTACAGTTTTTGACTTGATGTGTAGGCTTCATACTGTGAATATATTAGGAGGGTATTAGCACACATTTTTGATAGTTAGCAACCCAGTACCATACCAAGATGTTTAGTTTATTCATAGTGGACATGACCAGAGAACAGCTGCATTCAAAACTTTCAACAACCCCCCAAACATTTCTGCTCAAGAATGAAATACAATGAAAAAATATAGAGGTATTGATCTTTTTACCAGACACTACAGTTCTACTTCAGTAGTGCTGTTTCTTTTTATGTTTGCTTGCCTATGACATGCCAAACATATTGATTTCCCTCTGAGAGAGGGCTTTTGGGTGTTTGGCCTCCCTCCACCAGTCAAAGGCCCACTCTCAGCAATTCCTACTAGGAAGGTATGTCATGCATTTTGAACCACATACCAGTCTTCTGAAGCCACTTAGTGGTACTTCCTTTATTTTCTCCCCCCACATAGTCATCAGCAGTGCAGACCGGCCAGTCAGCAGCACTGCCTTTTTCCTCCCCTGTCCACAAATTATGGTAATCCTGAGCTGGAATCACAAGGCAGTCTTTATGCATTCCTTTTCTTTGACAGGACTAGGATCTGTTATTCCCTGGTAAGTCCCCTAGTCTGAGAGAAATCCACTGGGAAGGTCATTCGGCAGCACTTCCTTTTTTCTCTCTGTCCCCACCTCAGTGATCATTGGCAATGCTGGTCTCTGAGGCCACTCACCAGCATTGCTTTTTTTCCCCACTCCACAAATCATGGCAATACGAAATAGGAATCACACTGCAGTCTTCCACGCTGTTTTCCACTGACAAGATGACAATCCATTATCCACTAACAAGCATAGCATAAGATAGCATCCCGACATGTACAGTCACCAGTCTCAGCCATATTTGCAAGCCAGCTATGGAAGCACTAAGATCCTATTGATTGCAAACATGCGGAGAGGCTAGTCTAAGGCAGTGGCATTTACAGGACCAGGATGTGTGAGCAGCTGATTAACCACCCGAGAGAGATGATGATTATTCAGAGGTTAGTTAAAGTTTGCCCGAATCATTTTTGTCACAGCACAGTTTCCAAGATGGGGGGTGAACTCTAAGCAATTATGTTGATCCTTAGCACCCATTTTTATGTATTGCCCATCTTCCACCTGTCCACATTCTTTGGTGAGGGGAGATGTTGTTTCTTCAAAGTGAACATATTTAATGACACTGTGAAATTTGGTGATTAAAGGGTTGATGGTGTTGAAAAAAATTTGGAAACCCACTGAACTAAAAAAAAAAATGGGCCGCCCTTCTATTTTTCTTTTGAAAGAGGTGTTTTATGAGAATGCCCAAATTTTGAAATGAATAACTTCTGTAACAAACGTAAAGCTCAGTTTAAGATTTTTCACTTGAATTCATCATTCATTTGGATGACAGGGGTGGAGTAGAGGAGGGGGGCCAGGGCAGAGGTGGGGGATGTGGGGGATAAGGAGGGAGCAGTGAAGGGACAGGGGACAGGATGGGGAGAAGGGGGAGAGTGTAGTAGGGAGGAAGGGTGGAGTTAGTGATCTGGCATGCTCTAAGATTGGATACCCTGGGAAAGGGGTTAGGGGCAGGGACAAGGAATGAGGAAGGGGGTGCACTAGTGCTGGGTGATTCCATACTTAAAGGGATCAGATGGGGCAGCAGGGGGAGAGGCATAGTGGAATATGGGTGGAGGCTATACCCAGGCTAATGGCAGACAGGGTGGGGCAGGTGGTTCATAAACTGCACGTAGTGGTGCATGTGGGCACTAATCACCTGGCGGGGGAGACAGTGGAAGTAGTGAGGAGGAGATCTGAAGAATTAGGAGGGCTAAGTGAGGAAGTGGAGGAATCAGTAGCATTTTCAGAGGTGCTCCCAGTACCCTGCATGAGTACGGGAAGGAAAGGGAGAATTGGGAAGTTCAACAAATGGCTGGGGGAATGGTGTCAGTCTAAGGGGTATGGGGTAGTGAGGGACTGGGGCAGTACATGGTAAAATAAGGATCTACATGCAGGGGATAGGCTGCACCTGAGCAGGGAGGGGAAAGGGGTATTAAAGTAGAGGTTTGAGGGGTATATAGCATCAAGGATAGATTTAAACTAGGTGGGGGGTGGCAGAAGGACAGCTAGTAGGCAGGGATCCCAGAGGGGGTGCCAAGCATGCCCACCCCCCAAGATATTAGAGAAGTATTTGAGGTGGGAACATAAGGAGGGATTACGAGGGGGGGGACCAGGGTTAGGGGGAGAAAGACACAGGTTGGAGGGTGGTCTCGCTGAATGTGAGAAGCTTAGATAACAAATCAGCTGAACTACAGGCTCTCTTGGCTGTGGGGAGAGTGGGCATTGCGGCCATCATGGAGACATGGGCCATCCAGAACCAGGACTGGGATATGATAATCCCATGGTACAGGATATTCTGAAAGGACAGGATTAGGAGGAAAGGGGGGGGCGTGGCGATTTACATGAGGGAGGGGATAAGGTGTATGAGAGAGGAGGAGGTGGAGGGCAGGACAGAGGCCCTAAGGATGCAGTTTCAAGACTCTAAAAGAAAGACACCGAGGGTGGGGGTAGTGTACAGGCCACCAGCTCAGGGGATGACCTGGATAGGGAGCTGGCCGAGCAGATTAGAAGAGGCTGCAGAAAGGGGGACACCATAGTGGTGGGGGACTTCAATCTCCCTGGGTGGAATGGAACACCACAACCACCATGTGTGCAAAGGAGCAGAGATTAGTAGATGCATTTCAGGACTGCTTCCTGGTGCAATTGGTCCACGAGGTGACTAGGGAGGGTAGGACTTTGGACCTGGTATTAACAAATGTGGAGGATGTAAAGGATCTGGGAGTAGAGGGCCCCCTGGGTGGGAGCGACCATCACACGGTGTGGTTCACACTCAATATGGGAAGGGTAACAGGAGGAACAGGTACCAGGGTGATCGATTTTAAGGGAGTGGACTTTAAAAGGATGGGGGAAATTTTGGTTGAGCATCTGGTGGGAATTCAGACATGCATGAGTGCCAGCCAAAAATGGAATATCATTAAGAACGGGCTGGCAAAGTCTACTGAGACCTGCACCAGGACATGGAGCAAAAAAGGAAGAGCAAAGAAGCCGAGCTGGCTGACTCGGGAAGAGATGAGGGTCAAGAGAAAAGCATTCCAGAGGCTTAGGAAATTGGGAAGGCAAGGGGACAAAGATAAGTACATGAAGAAGTCCAGGGAGGTTACCAGGCTAGTCAGAGCAGCCAAGGCTTCTAGAGAGCTGAGACTAGCACAGGGAATCAAGTACAGGGAAAAGTTCTTCTTCAGATACAGTGGCAAGAGTAGAAGGAACAAAGACCAGATTGTGAGGATTAAGAAAGATGAGGGGTGGGTGGAGAAGGGGGAGGACCAGGCAAAGGTACTGCATAAGTACTTCTGCTCTGTGTTCATGAAGGAAAGAGGGGGGCAGATACTCTATGGGAAGGGTGAAGTGGGCAGAGGGGGAGAGGGGTGACTGATATCAGAATTACAAAGGACAGGGTGCTGGAGGGACTAAGGGCACTGAGGGGGGACAAGGCACTGAGGCTGGGTGGCATTCACCCTAGGGTTCTTAGGGAGCTAGTGGAGATTCTGCTGGGACCACTGGCAGACCTGTTCAGTACATCGCTGGACACAGGATACATGGCACAGGACTGGAGGATGGCCCATGTGGTGCCCATTCAGAAAAGTGGCCCGAAGGATGATCCAGGCAACTACAGACCGCTAAGTCTCACTTCAATCATGGGGAAGCTCATAGAATCAATCCTAAAAGAGAGGCTGGTGGCCTTTCTGGAAGACAATGGGCTCCAAGACAGCCATCAGCATGGTTTTGTATTGGGCAGATCTTGCCAGACGAATCTAGTTGAGTACTATGACTGGATTACCGGGGAACTGGACAGGGACCATGCAATGGACATCCTATATTTAGACTTCAGCAAGGCCTTTGACTCGGTGCCACATGGGAGGCTGGGGGAAAAACTGGAATACACTGGGGTGGGGACAAAAATGGTTAACTGGCTCACCAACTGGCTGAGGGGTAGGCGGCAAAGGGTGGTGGTGGTGGGGGTACTCTCATCACCAAGGGACATTACGAGTGGGGTGCCCCTGGGTTCAGTATTGGGACCAGTGCTGTTCAAGATATTCATAGCCAATATCTCAAATGGGATCTGGAGTAGGATTGGTCTGTTTGCAGACAGTACTAAGATCGGTGCTGTGGTAGAGGACATAGAGGGGCAGATGGGGCTACAGGAAGACCTGACCAAACTACAGGAATGGTCAGAGACATGGCAGTTGGGGTTCAAAGCAAAGAAGTGCAAGGTACTGCACTTCAGAGCAATGAATCAGGGGAGGAAATTTTAGTTGGAAGGGGTACGGTTTGGAAAGCACAGTGGAGGAAAAGGATCTAGGGGTACTAATAACGAGGAGTATGAACCACTCAGCTCAGTGCAGGAAGGCAGCTGCAATGGCAAGCAAGATGCTGGGGTGCATAGTGAGGGAACTCTCCTCCAGGCACAGAGAAGTGATCCTACCCCTGTACAGGTCACTGGTCAGGCCGCACCTAGAATACTGCATGCAGTACTGGCGTCCATTCCTGAAGAGGGACATCAGATTGCTGGAGGGGGTGCAGTGTATGGCAACGAAGATGATACAGGGATTTGAGAGAAAATCCTATGAGGAGAGGCTGGGAGAGCTGCAAATGTATTCCATGGAAGAGAGAAGGGATAGGGGAGATATGATCGAAACCTTTAAATACCTAAAGGGTATTAACAGGATTAATACAGAAGAGATTCTTCAGATCAGAAGGGGGAGGGACACGAGAGGACATTGGTTGAGACTGAAGGGGGGGAGATTCAGGAGGGAAATCAGGAGGCACGTTTTCATGGAAAGGGTGGTAGATAAGTGAAAAACTCTGCCCGAGGAGGTGGTATTGTGTAGAACAGTGGGAGGATTTAAGAGAGAGTGGAACAGAGTGAGGGGGTGGGGCAGCTTCAAGTTGAGAGAGGCTAGCTGCACAATCGAGCAGACTCGATACACCATGAGGCCTGTTTCTGCTGGCATTTCATATGTTGATATGTTGATATGTATCATTATATAGTACCTTTCATAGAAAACATACCTCAGAGCACTTCACAAGGGAGTACAGTGACTGTATGTAGACAAACCACTCAGCTTTTGAGCAACAAACATGCTCCCTTTTGCACAGTCATTGATATTTGCATTACAACCTTCTTTACAGAGATAGACAGAATACTGGCTGTGATACAGGTGTTTCTTATAAGAAGAGGTACAGTATGAGCGTTTAAACAACCACTTGAAAAATCCCCAGAAATAAGAAGAGCCTACATTGAACAAATTGCCTGGATGGCAGTTCTCCAATAATATAATGCAGTGTCAACTTTTGGTCCAATTTCCCAGTATGAGACCTGAACCCATAACCTTGCAGCCCAAAAGCAAGTGTGCTACCAGTGAGTCACTGGCTCTACTTATCTGACCTGCTTATTAGACTTTCAGTATATCAAGAACTGCACTAGGTTACAAAACAAACTCTAGTCAGAGCCGATATGGCTGTGTCGAACTTCCAAAGCTCTAGAGAGCTAGTGCCGCCAGCACTGCCGAGTGCCATCTGCAAGATGGCAGCAGCGACGAAACTGCACATGCACATTCACACAGTGACAAAACTGCACATGCACATTTGCGCATGTGTAGTTGCAGTGAATGGCATTCTGCCATTCCCAAGATGTCGGTGCCAGCAGAATTGCACATGCGCGGTTCCTGTACCCAAATGCAGAAGTAACAGCCGAAATAGTGCAGCTGTTACTCCATAGCGGCCGATCGCGGTAGAGTGCTCCCAACTCTGTTGGACTTTTGGAAGGATTCTTCCAAAAGTCTAATGGAAACGTGCCATGATCAGCCATTTTCAGGCTACAAATGGCAAAACAGCTGTAGGCTCTGCCCACAGCCATAACAAAAGCAAAGTGAGTGATAATTTGTGCCTATTGTACTTAGTAGTTGGTTTTTTTCACTAAGGATCATGCTAAAATGGTATGGAGCTAGGAGGCGGAGTGCCCATTTATGCTTCTATAGGCTTTAGTTATCAAAGTAGTGTAATTTGCCCTGCAGTTAGTATGTATCTATCTAGTCTGGACTTGAATTCTTGTTTAGTTTTACTATTGATCATGTCAACAGGTAGTCTATTTCATTGTAGACAACCCATAGTGTGTAAAAATATTTTCTTTTATTTGTCTTAAAGGCTCTGTGCATAATCTGTAGAGGGTGACCTCTAGTTTCCCTGTCGGTAGATTTAAATTGTATTCCCATTTCAACCATAAGATATGGGTCACTTATGATGTTAAATAGTAGTAAGAGGTCACCCCTCATCCTACATGTTTCTAGAGTCATCAAGTGCAGATATACTAACCTATCTTCATTTGTTCTATTCTTTAAACGTAGTATATTTTTTGTGTATCTTCTTTGCACACTTTCCGGTTTTTCCTCTCTGATTTCTTAAAGGGACACCAGAGCTGAGAAGCATACTCCATATGTGGTCTAATATAGGCCCTATATAGTGGCATAAGTGCCTTGTTCGTTTTTTGACACAATATTTTTTTTGATTGACCATATTATTTTCCTGGTCTTATTTATAGTTAGGGTCACTTGTTGTGTGGTTTCAAAGTCATGAGAAATGCAAATGCCTAAATATTTTTCCCTTTCTGATGTTAACAATTCTTTCCCGTTCAGAAAATACACATCTAGTTTTTTCCTAAGTGAACCATTCTGCATTTGTCCATGTTTAATTTCATGTCCCATTTATTAACCCATGCTATTACTTTATCTAGGTCCTTCTGTATGTCATTGATATTAGATTGTGTTCCACATGGCCTGCCCAGCTTTGCATCATCTGCAAACTTTACTGTCCAGTTAAGCATGTCATTAGTTAAATCAGTTATGAAAATCTGGAACAGTGCCGGCCCCAGTACGGATCCCTGAGGGACTCCACTAGTCACCATGCCCAAGCCTGACTCGTATCCATTAATGATCACTCTCTGGGATATGCGCATCAACCAGTGTGCTATCCAATTAATGAGGTTAGTATTAAACTTAATAGTATGAGGGTTTATCAATAAGGCTACAGTGTGACATTAAATCAAACACCTTGCTGAAATCGGTATATGCAATGTTACAAGGTGTAGATTTGTCCAGAAGGTTACTTATTTTTTCATAGAAGCATATAGGATTTGTAGTTACATAGAAACATAGACTTTGACAGCTGATAAGAACCACCTCACCCACCCAGTCTGTTCATTTCCCTACCTATTGGAACCTGCTAGTTGTGCTTCTGCTCCTCCTAAAAGCCATGCTGGTCGGGGTCTAAAGTAATTATTCATTCAAATATAATAACCTCAATCAATGTCTCCAGAACTTTACATATTGTGGAGGTGAGGCTAATGGGTCTATATTTCTGCTTGTCCTGCTTTGATCCTTTCTCGTGGATTGGCACCACCTAGGCTGTTCTCCAGTCCAAAGGGACATCTCCCTCATTTATGGATTTTTCAAAAAGTAGTTTAAATGGGTATCCTAAATGATCAGCAATTATGTATAACATATGCCCAGATATTTGGTCTGGGCCCGGTGATATTTTCCTTTTTTGTTTCAATAGCATGTTTTTAATATCCTCTGTGGAGAATTCTATAGTATTTTCATGGGTGGGGGCATTTAGTATTAACCCCTGTTTTTGAGTTACTTGTCCATACATGTCACAAAAGTGGTTATTGAAAACAGTTGCCATCCCAGTATTATCCTGAATAGTGTCCCCGTCGACTATAAGTGGCCCTACTTTGTTTGCCATTTTTTAAGGGAGTTTGCATGTGCATAAAATGATTTGCTGTTATCTTTTTTTGTATGTAGTGCGAGGTTTAGTTCATAGTTTTTTTTCTTTTTTTAATGACATTTTTACATTTCTGTTGCATAGTTTTAAAAGCTCCTCAAGTGTTTTCATCTTTATTTTTTAAGTATGCCTTGTGAAGTTTGTTTTTTTCTTTAAAATGATACTACTTTTTTTTATTAAGCCACTTCAGTTTCTGTTTTTTATTTGAATATTTATTTGTATGAGGTTTGTATTTTTCTGTAATTCTTAATATAGTATTCTTTAGTACTTCCCACATACCTTCAGTACTATTATTTTCAAATTCTCTGTCCCAGTTTAATTTTGTAAGTTCTTCCAAGATCTTTTCTGTTAGCTTTACTGTATTGCAGAATAGTTGTTTTCCCATAACTTCTGCTGTAGTTGAGGCATAACATAGATAATGGAGCACTTACAGAGTATGGGTAGGGTGTGTTATGCCATTTTACACACACCTGAGGCGTGTAATGCCTCATCAACCACTACCCATATTTTACAATTGCTGACTTTACTGACCAACAGTTTATGTCCTACTGTGTCCTGGCTCTGAACTCTGAGAATGTCCTGCTGGACTGGGAAAAATATTTTAAAATTCATGCCTGGTGCCTTGGTCTCCTTTAAAGAGCAGCTCTACACTTCAGCATGTGCTTTCATAAATAGGATGTTTCATCTGTGTTGCAATTTTCTAGAGAACACGTTTTTCTTCATTTTCAGTGTTCATTTCCCAGATTTACAGCACATCTTGTTAGTCAATCTAAAAAGTCTGTATAAAAAAGTTTGAAAAAATGTGCATCTCCCCTGTTAACCTCATGGTGCCTTTGTTTATGACATCATAGTGCTCACCATCAGAACAGACTGTGATGTCACAAACAGCAATTGTGTGGTTAGTAGGGAAGAGTCAGATACATTTTGAAAGATTCAGTGAAATAATTGCTTCATTATCCACAATGTTTAGTAGACCAACAACAGGGGAAAGTAAAAAAGTAATAAATACTGTAACTACAAAACAAAGAAGTGAAAACATATTTGGTGTAAATCTAGTGTTTTTAAGCTATTTATTACAGCTGCATGGGTGAAATCATGCTGACATATTGCTATTATGTAGAAGAGAGACGGGAAGGTGGAAGCACTTGATTGGATACCTTCCCTCTGTTCTTCCATAGTACTGCAGTCAGTGCTTTTCTGTTGTTTCTCCACCATCCCTCCCCTCCAAGGCTGCACTAGCCCTACCCTCCATGGGTGCACTGATTTATTGCTGCCCATCACTTCCATTTCAGTTCTGCAATTGCGGTTGAAAAAAAGAGCCCGCCGTGCCAAAGATGGCCACTGTGAGCTCAGTGCCATGAGCAACTTTACTTCCGCAGTTGTGCATGCATAAGTTCACTTCCTCAGTTGTGGTGAAGTTGCACATGCACACTGAGCTCACAGCAGACATCTTGGACATGGCATGCTCTTTTTTTTCAGCCCCGTGAGCAGTCCTAAAGCAGTATAGCAGCCGTGTTAGCTCTGATCAGAGGTTGTTATAATAGAGAATTGTTCTTTAAGTCTGGTACTGGCTCTGCTGTCTGCACTTTGGTCTGGGATCCTGCAGTACTGTGGCCAGCATGTGTGGCAGTCAGCAGTGGTTTTGGCAGTCAACAGTTTTCACAGAGCATGCTTGCACTTCTTTACAATTGACACCTCCCAGCTGTTTTCACTCGCAGTTATTACCGGCCATTTATAATGGTGCATTACACCACGGTTATTTGGGGGTAATCAAGCCTGGTCACTAATTATAATACATTTGCTATGAATTACGGCCTATATCTTGCAAGCATATCATGACAGTTATGTATCTTTATACTGTTCATTCCAGCACATCTTCCACCTTCCTTAATCAAAGAACTGTCTAATGCTTAATAACATCCTCCGTTTTAAGTGACTCAAGACCACTTTATGAATTCTAATACCAGTATGTATCTTCAAATGAATAATATTCCTATATGTTTCTACACATAGTGGTCTGTCAGCATTAATTTCCCCATCTACCAATTGGCAAGCATCACAACAAGCAAATATTATTGGTATTGGCAAATCTTTATTTCATACTGTGGATGGTTTTATGACTGACTCAGGCTGTGTTTAATTTATTTGTTTGCAGATTTATTTATTTATCAGTCAATCACACAATAGGCAAATTGGGATTATTCACTAAGTTTTAATTACATTTATTAAAAGTTATCATATTTTCAGGGGTGCTATCACTACTATTCCTTCTTTTATAAGTCAGGCACATCTCCAACTTCTGAATATTCTCTTCTTTTTATAAATCATGGCATCATTCATAGCCAATCAGAACTGCTTTTTTCTTAACCTTCTACTTACTTTTGTAACCCATATAGAGTGCAGTTACCTAGAGACGCTCAGGTAGTCGGTGGAGCTTTCTAACGGAGAGGGTCATGCCTTTCCCAATCATTATATCAGGATATAGCAAGCCCTACTTGGCTCACTCACCAAGTTTTAAACACATTTCGTATAAGTTCCTACATTGTCTGGTCCAAAACAGTAAATGAACAGAATCCAGTGCACCCTTAAAAAAACAAAACAAAAAAGAAATAGCTGCTCACAAGAATCTGCAATCCTTTAAAATGTTACTTTTACACTCCCTTTTTTATTCACTCCTTGATGTTTGAAGGGGGGTTGTGGGTATCAGATGTTAGCAGAGATGTGAATAAGTCCAACCACAAATGGCAAAGTAAATCTCATGGCTGGCTAGCCGCCCCAACATTTTACTTTTTATCTTTCTTTTTCCCCATATTGATTTTTCTCACCTGGTTCTGGCCCGTCAGCCCAGTCTTGCTCTCAGCCATCACCCATCTCCCCAAGAATTTACTGGCCATTGTACCCCCATGGATTGCCCAATGTCAGGGCTAGGAGAGAAGTGGTCATTCTCCCCTTCCAAGTGTCCTAATACAGTCTGTGGCCTTGTCTGGACTGCGGGTCCAGAGTGGTGTAGGGATCATCCTGCTGCACCTCCTTTTCTCCTTCATATTCTCCCCTGCTGCTGGTGGCAAGCAAGGATGCTGACATGAGTGTGTGTAGAGGTACACACACCACACATCAAGCACCAACAGCTCCCTTCTCTATCTGCTGCGGTTGCTCCACCACCATATCTCCACATGGTAGCATTACAGGAGTGGTCCAGCACAACCCTCTTCTCCTGGGAGAGGAGAGCAGTCAAACAGAATCCCAATACTCCCCCCCCCGACCGACCCTAGCAGCCCGAGCCTGCATCTGATCCCAGGCTGCCAGTGAGATAGGAGGTGTGGCATCCAGTGCCTCAACCCTCTACACCACTGAGCTGCCTAATCTTTTATTTTCTCATCTAAGCAGGAATCTGACTGCTACTTTCATGTTGTGTCATGTTTCTCATGATTCCCTTTATTTATTTTTATGCAGAGTGCAGCCACCTAGGGGCTCAAAGGTGAACAGTGGGCATTTGCTAATGAAAATGGCCATGCCTTTCTTAATCACCCTCTTTTTAAGTTTGCTTGCTGCGCCTGCACGAGCCAACATCTTGCGATAGTGCAGATTTGGATGCGCGGTTGCTGTTGGGTGAATACAGGGCACGCATCAGTAGGTGCGTCCCTCATTCCCCAATCAGCCTACATGCTGGCGCCACACCATGCATACTAATGTGGTGAGCACATCTAAGGAAAGGTCCACTGCAATCCGAGCAAAGCTCGTCAGACACAGCGGTCCTTTTCTTGCCATGCTCGCCACCATTATGTGCATGGTGGGACACAGCCGTAGAACTGCTGACTTCGGGGGTGCCCAATCCCCCTGTCGGCTGCCCCTGCCCCCTGTCAGTGTGCCAATGGGGGAGCCCACTCCCTGTCGACATAAAGCGCCTGTCAATTGTGTAGTGCCGGGGGTGTCAACTCTTGCTGTTACCCCGCCTCTTTTCAGGAAGGACGGGGAGCCCACTCTCATCAGCAGAAATAACCCCCAAATTGTTTAATGCTGAGGGGTGCCCAGTCCCCCTTGGCTCTGCATCCCCCTCCCTTCTTTGTGTGCCCGATGGGGTGCCCAATCCCCGTCGGCATAAATTCAACCCCACATTGTTTGCCCGGCGGGGTGCCCACCCCTGCATACATACCCTGCAAAACAGTTAGGGTGGATGCATGGGAGCCCACCCCAGCGTACAAATCCCTGGAAAAACAACTGTCCCGCAATGTTTTCTTTTCCTTTTACTACCTGTAAAAGGAAAACAGTCCCTCATAGTCTCCGTGCCCCCACCTGCAACCACCCACTGCGCACCCTGCCTCCCCACACCCCCCATACCCCACACTTACCTATGGAGCTTGGTGCGACGATCATCGGTGGACCGGGAGAAAGGTCTGCACTCTTCAAAGCCTACCGCGAACTGAGGAAATGCCGGTAAGCTGTATAATGGGATAGATAGGGTTTTTTCAACTTTAGTACATATCCAAGGCATTTTTGCAAATTTTGGCCCCAAATTTTCAACATGGAGTTTTTGGGACCCCTTCTCATGAATTCTTGCACTGTCATGGCGTTATTCGGTCCCAAAAGGTGATTTCGCAGTCACTGCACGGAATCACCTTTCTGGACCACATAAGGAGTTGACAGTGCCACTGTTCATGAAGGGAGGCTCTCTATGTTGCAAATTTGGTGGGAAAAATCCAATACATGACTGTTAATGAAGGCAAGCGAAAGAACCGGCGCGAATGCACGTCAGAAGTTACCAAATTCGCAATATTTTCATTCCAGATTCTCAACATTGGCATTTTACACACACCTTCTTGTGAACCGTGTAGCTGTCATTTTTCCCATCCTGGCTGAAATGTGTTTTCGCACTTCTGGCGCAGAATAGCGTGGTGCAAAATCAGTGTTCGGGACACATTACAAAAAATGACAGTGACACTGTTCATGAGCAGAGATCCTAAAATGCCTGTGTTGACAATTTGGTGACAATACTCCATAAAGTGACTGTTTTACGAGCGTGCGCAGCAACTGCTCAACACACACTCGTATGTTGGCGCATTTGCACTATTTGCATGCCAGATTCTCAACATTGGCATTTTACCACACCTTCTTGTGAACTGTGCAGCTGTCATTTTTCACATCCTGGCCGAAATGTGTTTTCACACTTCCGGCGCAGAATAGCACGGTTGCTGTGCGAAATCAGTGTTCAGGACACATTACAAAAATGACAGTGATACTGTTCATGAACAGAGGTCCTAAAATGCCTGTGTTGAAAATCTGGTGACAATGCTCCATAAAATGACTGTTTTACGAGGTGCATAGCAACTGCACAACGCACGCTCGTAACTTAACACATTCGCAATAATCAGTGTGGGATGCTTTACTAAACTCCTCGGGCTTTGCCCTCAGGGTTTATGTAGCATCCCACACCTCAGGTGTGTATAAAATTCTCATTACACACGCCACCTAATGCATTATTCTATATGTAATATGCTTCAAAATAAGGGCATGCTTCACACAATGCTTGCAGCTGCTTCATTCTTGCAAAGGGGGTGGACAGCTGCAGAGGCCCCCCATGCACAGGATGTGCACCTTTGAGGCACTCCACAGCATCCAGAGCCATTGTTGCATGCTTACTCCATGCCCAAATCATGGTCACAGGATCCATCTCTGCGGTGGGCTGGGGGCAGGCAAGAGGTCAGACAACTGCATGATCCTGCACATTGCCAGGGAAGCAAGTGCAGCTGGCACAGAGGGCATCTATTCTGGAGCTGTCGTACCACCTATGTGCCCCTCTCTGACTGGTTGTCCAATTCGTACCGGGGCAAGTACAGCCCATTCTCCACTGGCCCCCAGTCCTGGGTGAAGAGGTATGGGCTGGGGGTGTCACTGGCACTGGTCTGATGTTATGGCACATTTCTGGCTTGTTTTGAAGGGGGAATGGTAGCCTCTGGTGGACTGGCATGGGCTGCCATATCCTGTGGACCCCAACCCCTGGTGGCACCCACTGGTCCTGCACAATAAGGCCAGAAGACCCCAAGGCACACCACAACACTTGTCGGTGTCTGCAGGGTAGGGTGAGGTGAAATGGCGTGAGCGCTATGGCCGACGATCCAAAGGCGCATCCCAGTGCCTGTCAGTCTCTGCAGGGTGGGGGTGGGGTTGGCATCAGTTCAATACTTCACTGCCATTCCTATTATGCATCTTTGTAACTTCTACACTACTAATGCCAATGCCAGCAAGACAACATTCGGCATTGACAAATGTTTGTTTTCCACAGAGGCCATACTTTGAAGTTCTAAGTTCACCCACTCTCTTTTCAGTTTGGCAGCTTCCTGGGAGAGCAGGTGTATCTCCTGAAGAAAGACTAACCTTGCACTGAGACGTTGTAAGTGTGCTCATACTTTTTTTACACTTACTGGGGAAGTTCATCCCCCTCACATGTAATACAACTTGTATCACCCATGGGTCCCGACTTCTAAGTGGCTGATGGAAAGTGGCTAGGCAGAAAAGCCCCGATTGAGGTAATGCACATCTGGTAACATTCCTCACAGTAAAGTACCACATGGGCAAGTTCAACAGAAGTTTAGTGTACATGAACAAAGGGACACTACCCACAAGAAGCATGCGGTATCAAAGTCTGTGTGCTCAACTTGAAATAACAAGTCAGGAGACAAAATAGTTTCTTGCCCAACCTTTGTTTCACTCTTCATCACAGATCCATCACCTGGTCACAGTGCAGTGATGCAGACAACAGTACCTACATGTTTATGAACAGCAGCACTAGAACCCTTCTGGCTCGACTGCCTGGCTATGCTGCAAGTGCTTGCTGAAGCAAACTTTATTCCACAAGTTTCTCTTTTAACAACATAACTTTCAATGTCATTCCCTAACCAGGAGACTGGCAACCGGGAGCAACAATGTGCATACATGTAATTGAAAACAAAGGTTCTTCACCATCCCACTCCACCTCTACTTTCCCATATCTGAATGGTGACGTGTGTCTTGTGCTCCCTCCTATCTCACCCCCTCAAGGACCTGTCCTCTTGCAGAGTGCCACCCCTATTGCAACATATTAGATAACCAATCTGAGAAGAAACATTCACCCTAGTGGCATGAGTAGTACTCGGAATGCGGAGGTGGATAGACGCACTCCCTCTCTCTCATTAAAAATCTTTACCTGGTTAATCCCTAATTTATTTTATGTGGTATTGTATAAAACCAATTGCCTATCCCAAACTGTTCTCTGGATGTTATCTTTTCCCAGGTTGGCAGACCTACTTCTGTTTCTTTTCCATCCCCCTTTAATATGTCAAAATGGGAGGTATGGGAAAGCAATTACACCTGCATTGCTTCAGTGTAGTATATAGAGGATAATGCCTGATGTACAAGTGATAACCACAGTGTAATCACCTTGAGTGGTCGCAAGGGCATCAGTAAAACTGGAGAGTGCAGCTTGAGAGGTTTACCGTTGCCCTAGCAACCATGAGAGGTGATTACACCGTGGTTATCACCTGTACATCAGGCATTGTCATTTATAGTGTATGGAACTCGACATGAGAAGTCCCCCCCGCCCCAACTCAAATAATTTAGCCTTACCTTATTAATGAATCTGCACTACAGCCATATGATCATGTAGGAAAACAATTTATAAAGATGCACGGACTGAACGACAGCGGCCCTAAGTAGCACCAGAGTTAAAATCTCTATCAGACATGGTGCTCGCTGGACTCAGAACAGTAAACTGTGACAATTGGAATGTTATTGGAATACTGTACTGAGACTAACATAGAGGATAATGTATGGTCCTCTATCGTTAACAGGTTTGTTAACCATTGAGAGGTTGCCAGGGTGACCATGTAAACCTCGGGGAGGAAGCGAGCTTCGAGAGGTTTACGTCACCATGGCAACCTCGAGACGGTTAACCAAACTGGTTAACGATAGAGGGACCATACATTATATTTTATAGTGTATGGTCCCAATTAACTGGCAAAACAAACTAATATGGCTTACTTTTAGCCCCACCGCGGATGTTCTGGGTCATTTTCTGGCCACTGCGCTGGTTTCGGGAATGCCGTTGGTGCGTGAGATCACAGGTACACGCATGCTCAGATGGGCTCCGTTTGTAATCCCATCGCTATGACGTACTCAAGAGAGGTTTATAACCATTTACGTCATAGCGATGGGATTATCAAGACATAATTTTGCCGCTTTTTAGCAGTAATAAGAGCGCACCATACATTATAATTACATTGTGGGTGTGTAGAATACTGGATAACAATGGCATTCCATTTTATAAACCCACTGCCATGACATAGATGAGAGGGATTTATAAGGTTCTGACATCATGACAGTGGGATTACAAGGTTGTAAACAGTTTACGTTCAGTGGGTAATAAGGGCTACCCATACATTATACTGTAATTATGATGCTTCCACTGCACAATACCACCCTATGTGGTGGGCTATTTGTGCCATGCTCCATCAGATATGGGAGAGTTGGTCTGCCATTTTGTAAAAAGCTGACAGTACACTGAACCACAAAATGTTGACACTAGCTGGCATTCTATGCACCTTCAAACCTCCACTAGCATGAAATTATTAAGCTTTGTAACATGGGTTCCAAAATACGGTCTTCTGATTCGTCCAAACAGGTCACCTGACCGTGGATCAATGTCTGATATATATATATATATATATATACACACAGTTGCATGGTCACATGGCTTTATTTCACTGTTTTTTTAGGTAAAACTCTAACAAAACATTGCCCATGTTACAAGAGGATTAACCCACTAAAGGGTATGGGTTTACTGAGCATTAATCCACGCCTGGGTGGTTAAAAATCACTCGGCTTCGCCTCATGATTCCAACCCCCCCCAGGCGTGGATTAAGCAAGCAGTAACACACGATGAGGTGTGGGTTATCTCCTGATAAGAGCATGCCTAGGTGCGTTGTTAGGCACGAGGCACTTGGGCCGAGTGCCTTATGCACCTGGGCGTGCTCTTATCAAGAGATAACCCACACCTCGGAGTGTGTTATTGCACTTCTAAAATTGGTTCTGCAAGTTACCATTTATGGAAAAAAATAAAAAGAGGGGAAAAATGTTAAGTATTTGAGGTTTTAAAATGTAAAGTTGTAAAATAGGCCCTGTATTTAGGTAGTTTCTGTAGTATGCGATGTGAACTGCCTGCTGCCCCCTCCCCCCCCCCAGAGAAACAGAGATACTCGCCAGTTTGTTCTTTCTGGATATACTTTTAATTTTAATTCGCTGTTGTCTTTCCTCTCTTCAGATACTGTTAATTTCTTACCGTGCTTCTCATTTACACATAGCATTAATGCGGCACTGCCGCAGCGAGCGGCTGCTTTGGAGCGAGTAGAGGGTTTTGACGTGTGTGTGTCTGCTTTTAGGTGTATCCATTTCAGAAGACAGAAAGACTTTGTAATTATTTTTTATTCATTTACTGTTTGGTTGTATATTGCTGACAGCGGCTTGGTTGTTTTGGAATGAGCGTGTCCCGTAGTGACCACTGTATACAGCTGCTTCTGGGTTGCACTTTTTTTTTTAGTTTCTTGTACAGTGTTGTGCCCTCATAATGTGTAGAAATAGAAGCAGTTACTGTTTTGCTGTTTTAACATTATTGCTGCAGTTGATATTGAACTTCTAAAGCAGTCTGTGAATGGGATGGAGGAACGAGCGTGGAGGCAGGATGCTGTGAATGTGAAAGATGTCAGCAGCGATCGGTTCTTGTTTCAGTCACTGAGGTATTTCTTTTTTGCCACATAAAAAAAGGTGTGGATGAATTTATTTCACTGCATTTCTGCGTAAAGAGACAGAGACAGGTTACTGTTTGTTGATGCCAGCTATTACAGCTCTGCAACATTTCACGTTGGTGGTGTCCATTGTGTACCTAGTTTTTAGAACAGTTTGGAGCTCGGGTAGGTTAGTAATTTGTGGTTGTTGTGAGGTCAGTCAGGAGAGAAAAGTGCCGGTTGGCACAGATACATGCTGATAAGGACACAGCTCAAAGGTCCTATCAGCCAATCAAACTGAGACATTTTTTTACCCATTTTATAATGCTCAGTAAACCCATACCCTGTTGTGGGTTAATCCCTTCTTCAGTGGTGGATGAAGTTATGTTACCTCAGAATTAGAGTCTCCTGACCCTGTATCATCTCTGTGGGGATAGCATGATATGAGGTATGAATTATAGATGGGGGGGGTAAGCCCACGAATGTGAGGAGTAATGCAGCAGCAAGTCTTGGTTTTAGATTGTCTTTAGAGACCTTTCTTGCTGAAAGTGTAACCATCCTTACCCTCAACCTTATGAGCAGGATCAGATTCTCTAGTCTTGTGACCCCTTTTCCAATACCTTTGGCCAGAGTTAAAAGCCTTTGCTTAGACACATGCAATAAAACAAGTTCAGAAACTGGAGCAAATAACAGTACTCAGCATGTTAACTGATGGGATGCCAAAACATCCACATGCGGTTTCAACAGTCCCAAAGTCCAGAACATAGGACCTAACATAAGAATATGCAATGTTATTCACATAGAGTACATTTTAAGTGGATCGAAAAGCACCCTGGCATATTGAGCTCTCAGTGGTCCTCTTACCAGTCGGGCCCTCCTCTCCAGATGTAAAATAGGGTGAACTGTTTAAAGCAGAGATGACAGATACCCTTTCTACTTTCCTTATCAAATTACGTGTGTGGGGAGGAGAGAGAGAGAGGTGGTATTTAAGCCTTCACCTGTTTGTCTTTGATTTTGGGGGCCAGTCATTAGTTGCAGGCATGGTGAAGGAGTGGTGTCTTGTGAGCTGGAGGTGGTTCTGTCCTGTACAGGAATCAAAGCTGCCACTGCAGCCCATGATATAGGAGGAGGATTGTCTTTAATTGTGAGGAGGGGGCTGCAAAGCTCAATGCATCTGGATCCCGAGGTAATGAAGGCAGGCCCAGCAAAGATGCAAAACTGCTGCCTGTGACATAAAGAGGACTGTCTGTCAAAGTGTTGGAGTCCCCGCCCCTGACTGGATTCAGAGTGAGGGGGGGAGGGTGCTGAGTTGTCCCACCATCAAGTCTACATGGTATGAGAAGATGCACTACAAGAGTTTTTCATCAATCTTAATTAATCAACTCCTATACTGAAATTACCTTCTAATTTAGAGCATCACATTTCTCACAAGAATTTTGATTCTGCAGTGTACCACAAGTTATGTATTGGATGCTAGTGCAACTGATAAATATATAAAACAATGCTACACTAACTTAATCTTAGAATTGTACTTTATTTATTTATTGTAACACTTGTTATCCTTTGACTATGACTGATACTTGCACGGCATGTTATGTATTTCTTATTTACTATGCTTTATAGGTGCCAGACCTCCCGGAGCTCAGTCCCCAACTCCCCCAACCACCGTCCACCCCCGGGATCACCTTGGAGTGGTGATCTACCCAGGTTTACCCCCTCTGGGTGCAACTGTCAGGCAGACCCAACCCCTCCAACCACAGGGTTGGGCTGCATTGAGAGAAACCCCTCGCTCAGACGCTGGCCAAGCACCCCAAAACGTGGCACAGAGCTGAATGGACGGGGCATCATTGGTGGAGCTGGCAGCAGGAATTTTCAGTGATAGCGCCCCAGGAGGTGTGGTGTGTAATGATGTAGAGCACTATGCACAACATCCGGCACACTTCCAAAACAGCTTCTGGTGCCAGTAGTGGTAGCCCCCCGACCACTCCCAGGAGTCCATCATGTGCTGGTCATACCCCCTCTTCCCAGAGCAGGAGAGCAGTTCAGAGTCTGCTCAGTCCTCCTCCCCCCTCCGGCTGGCCATCTGGCATCCGTAGTCCAGAATCGAACCAGGAACATTGGCGCTGGAGATGGAAATCCAACCTCTCTCATGTTATGTATTTTTATAGTATAACTTTGTAACTCAGCCTTTTATGGTAAAGCAGGTGCACCTTGAAAATAGGATGAGTAGTCTTGTCATAATGGCAATGTTTACCTTCTAAAAATAAACATTTTCTACTACTGTTTATTATACTCTTGCCCCTTGTCACATTGACACTGATTTGGTGAGGGGAGTCAAGGGTTGTCATTTGGGTGCACCGACCAAAACATTTATGGCAAAATCCCCACAGCGACCAATTTTGACAGGTTTAGATATTGTCACTGTGGGGGGATCTGAGGGAGAAATTTCACTCTTTCGCCGTGTGTTGCGCCCCACCTTCAAATCAACTCTAACTCAGAGTTGATACTCCTTTAGAAGGGGGTGTGTGGGGGTGCAGACCCCTGCATTGGTGGTTCAGGGTGCACAGCTCCCTGAGAAAAACACTTCAATGTCGGACAGGCAACATTTTACCTGTTGATATTGGGGATCTCGCTATGCCAAAATCTGACAACAGTGTTGTCAATTAGGCATAGCTAAACCTGTCATTTGTCAGTGCAAAGGTGGGGCCAGTGCCGGGGATGTGAGAAGGCCAGAGTCATGTTCATCTGCTGGTGAGGGCTCATGGTCTTGAGTTTAACTGGAAAGGTCGCATTGGGCCATGATCTGGAAACAAAGGCCTCAGTTGATTCAGGACTGCTAATGGAGTGTGGTATCCTGTTAAGGACAATCTGAAGTATGGCAGGGTACCATAAGCTGTATTGCATGCCAAGCTGCATTAAGGCTTGTTGGACTGTGGTGAAGGCCCTTACATGTTCTGATGGCATCAGAGAGAAGTCCGAGAATATCTGGATTCAGTGACACTGCCATCAGTACTCTCATGCTCCCTACAAATTGCATGATCATCTTCTTGACCACACAGCAAAGGAATTTGACTAGGATAGGGGAAGGCCTTTGACTGGGTTTGGATGTTGTATGAGAGACTGATGACAGGATTCAGCCTCTATAGAACATTGCTACTGGTATGTGAAGAGGATTGATGGTACATTTTGCAGAAACATTGATGTAGCTTTTCCCTCACATCCTTTGGGGAAGCCTACCAACTGAAAGTTTTCTGCCGGCCTTGATTTTTGAGGTCCTCCACTCTGTTCCAAAGCTGTCAGATTGTGTAGTCTTGTTGGTGTAGATGGGCTATCATACGGTTGGGTGAGGCCTTTTGAACAGATGTTGGATTTCCATTTCAGACAGCCTATGTCCACAACTGGAAATGTAATTGGTTTAAATCGTATTTAACCCTTAGGCTGCAAACAGAATTAGAACATATAGGAATTCTGGACTGATATATTAGTCTGTGGCACAACAAGGGTTAATATCACTACTTAACAAAAGAAGCCAGCGGGTTGAGTTGAGAGGTCACCAGTCTGAAAATCTCTTTGATTCTACAGGAGTCCCTCAGGACTCTATACTGGGCCAACTACAGTTTCTAATATATGTAACCATTTTACCAGGTGTTACTTATAACAAATACTGATATACATCTTTATGCAGATGATACTGTCTTGGTTGCTACCAGAGGTGTATTTCAAGAAGTAGAAAAAACCCACTAATTTGACTTTACTAATGGTTTAGCAGTTCTAAACTTGTAATGAACTGTTAGAAGACCCAGGTGGTGGCCTTCTATCCTTGCCCCCCCAAACATACAATAAACAAGACAAGCCAAAAACAAAAGTAAAAACCAGAGAGGGACATAGAATAACTCAAGCTCAATGAACAAAAATATCTGGGAGTTACATTTGATCGCACCAAATTTGATTCTCGTCTTAACATTTTGCCAAAAAAGATAAATTCTTGCACCAGCACTTTAAGATACATTGCGGTTTCTGCAACAAAAAAGTATGCTTGCATATAGACAACCAACTGATTCTGTCAGTGTTAGATTATGGGTGACATGCATATCATCATGCCAGCAAGCTGGAGCTTCACAAAATAGAGGCAGTATAAAATAAGCTTCCCAGATTCATGCTCCTCTGACTTTAAAATGTATCACTGTGATACGTACCAGCAGTTTGGCTGGCTCTCTCCAGAAGCGAGGCAAAATAAGATTTGGGTGACCACTTTGTTTTCTATTCTTAAAACAAAAACTCCACAGCATTTAGCAGAAAAGATAAATAAACCACAAAATGCACATGGTTTGAGAAAACGGAAATCGAGAGTTCTGCAAACCAAGAACAGGCATTTGCACTGGGAAGATGGCATTCCAGTACAGTGTGGCTGGGTTCTGGAATGCCATCAACCCCGAACATTGTAAACATTTTCTCTAAAGGCCTTTAGCTCAGCAATTCAGCACGAGATGATCATAAGATGGTCATGTAATAGATGAAATGTAATGGTATTGCATAAGTATCAAAACTCAAGATCATGCCTGCTAAATTTATTGCATGTTGTAACTTTTTAAAATTGTACCCCTTCCTTCTATTTTCTTTCTCCCCTTCTCTCCCATGTCTTCCTTCTAATTTATTTCCATCTTTCCTTATTTGATAGATTTTATTGTTATTTTGTTGAATTATATTGCTATTATATGTTTTAAAACAGTTTTTGCACTGAATCACCACACAGGAGCCCCTTGTAATAGGGTAATTTGTATCTCTCCTATATACAAATAAACCTTAACTGCTACTGTTGGAGAGGGTAACCATGTCAGCCTTTGTTTGCTGTGATGACTTCTTCAAGTCTTTAATCTCTGCGAGAAGCTGAGTGAACATTTGCTTTATTTCTTGTAGGTCTTCTAGGTCTGCCATGTTTGTGGGTGAGAGTGCCATTTACCCACACATGGGGATTCAATCGATAGCCAAGTACAGTCAACATATTTACTAATCACTGGCTGCAGTCCTGACAAAGCAAGTAGAAATAAGAGATCGCTGATGGGAAACTGTATCAGGTAAAGTTGTTTAGAATAGGGTAAGTTAGCCAGATAGTCAGATGTTATAGGGTTTATGTGATAACAGCGAACACCTAAAGACGATTACCGTTATCACTCAGTCAGAGTGCCGAAAACATTTTCGGCACTCTGACAACCCCAATGACCTCAGGACAATGGCACAAGGATACTATTTTACTGCTTCCTGGGCTGTGCCCCACACCTTGGGGTCTTCACCCCCTGCACCACCTTATCACTTAAGGATTCTCAACTGGGGTGTGGCATTTGGGGTGGTGGAAAGCAGGAAAATAAAAAGTTTGAGCTGGCCAATAAATTGCACCAGTGCCCGGACCTGAACCCGTACCTCTCCCACTGCATCCATCGCCAACCTCGACGCCACGACGCAGCTCGGCCAGCCATCACAGCGCCACCCCTACAGCCTCTCCACCTCCAGCCCACGCCACCATGGTTGCTCCCACCCCTGTGCACACACGCATAGCGACATCCTGTCGCCCAATTCACCCACAGCCAAATCCTGTCGCCCTAGCCTCCCCATCGCTTTGAGGGATTGCACCAGGAAGGAGTCGTCATAACAGACAGCACCCTTCCTCATGCGCTCACCTCACAGGTTACCGGTGTGATAGAATAACTATAGAAGGGATCAGGAGCTGAAAATGGAAGTTTACTCACTTGCTAAAGGTGATTATATGAGCATCCCTTTATAGCATTCCTTTTCATTACTACTGTACCTGGGTTATCATCACCTCATAGGCTGGAGGTGCTCATGTAACTTTAACATTTGAAATCAGACCCTGTGCCCTCTCCCTTTGTCCCTCAAATCCTCAGTTAGATTCTTTCCAAGCTCCTTCCTCTTCTGGTCTAAGTGTTTGTTAGAGAGATAGCATGTCACTTTGAACTGTAATAACTTCAAACATGACATTGAAGTCACAAAGTAATTTTTGCTTCTAGCTTTGCTGACTAATTGTTTTCTACAAAATACTAATGTATTTACTAATATGTTGATGGTGCTCAAATGTACTTGATTCCTAACATATGACTTTCTGTTGCATGTGTGTTCCCATAGCCTTGTCTAAATCCAGGAATGTTGTAAGGGGATGCTCATATAATTACTTTTACCAGGTGATAACTTCCATTGTGAACTGGGGATCGCAAATACGAGAAGCTGATTGGCCGAGAGGTTTTTGAAGCTGTGATGATATCGGGCTACATCATCACGCCTTCAGAAAACCTCCGGTCACCAGCCTCCTCACTGATCGCGCAGTGTTCTTAATCTTCCGCAGTCCGGAGTGAGTCAGACTTGTAGTCAGCCGCTATTTAATAAAAAAAAAAAAACAACAACTCTAGTTACACTGAATGAATGATATTGCCTACTCTCTCTGGGACCCACAACTTTCAGACGGACATTAAAAACATTGCGGAACACATAAAACCAACCTGCTGCCGCTTACAGGCTACACTAAGCAGACGACCATTCCCATGTCTCGCAGGCACATGCAGATTCAAAACGGCATCACTAGACACACTTGTCCTCTCAATCCTGCTGCTTCCTAATCTAGAGATATTGCTCGTTGGCTTCATTTTTTCTTTAGAATCTCGTTACCGCGATCATCTACTGTGGGGGGGGGGGACAGACAAAGACACTGTTGCAGAGGTCACAGGTCACACCATCACAATACTGTTACCTCTTCTGTCAGCTACAACTACAACAGCACCACCTGCTGCCTTCTAGAACTGTTTTTTTTATGTATTCCTACACTACAAAAAAAGCTTTTTTTAACAGGTTTAAAGGGTGTTTTTTTTAATTTTTTATTTATAAATCCATTACTCCTGTTCATAATAACAATAAGGCAGTCCAGGATGTGGTATTTCATGGGATATCGTCACTTCTCGGGTCATTGGATGCACTCAGCCTGCGGTCTCATGCCCAACCACCCAAGGCATGATGATATCTCATGATATACCACACTCTGTCATGCCCTATTGCTTAATTATGAACTGCAGGCTGAAAATGGAGCAAGCTGATTGGCCAAGACATTTTTGAAACCGTGATGATATCGGGCTACATCACCATGGTTTTAAAAAGCCTCTGGTCACCAGCCTGCTAATGCCAGAGAAAATCCTCCGACCGCAACACAACTGCTAAACTGGCCACAGCAACAGTCATCCTCCTGTTTTGCCCCCCCCCCGACCCACTGGAACACAAGGGCCACTCGAGTGAAAATTTAAATTACACAGCTGTTTCTCGCTAACTAGAAGACCAAAATAACCTCCATCACATACACAGCTACCGCTGCTGACAGCCGAGCTATCCAGACATTAACCCACTCACCCTCTCATATGCCTCCCAATCGGTGAACTGTCTTTTCTTTTCAAAGTGCCCGATCTGTCACTATCGACTTCACACACAAAATGCTAACCCTGTCAGAGTTATTTAGTGAACATTTATTGCACAAAAGCAGCATTTTAATAACAAAGGCAAACATGCCTGCCGTGGGTGGGGGGTGGCTTTACCAGTTGCCAAGCAAAAATAGGAAGTGTTCACTGCCATTCAAATTGCACTTCTCAACAGATCAGACTTGGATGAAAAAAAAAATCCACACACATCTCCACCGGTTACCAGCAGGGAGAACATTTCACATCTGGGAGTAGTGCTGGCAGACACAGAGAGACAGAGCCCACGACTGCACTCCTCCACAAACTCCACTTACAACAGCGCCACCTGCTGCCCACAGCCCTCCAGGAACAATTTTCTGAAAATGTACTCCTCCAACATCCCCAAAAAAGGCATTTTCAAAAAGTTTTACAATGATTTTTTTATTATTATTATTTTTTTACTGATAACATTTTTAAGCCTGTTCATAATAGCACTAATGCATTCCAGGGTGTGATATATTTATTTATTTACGAGTTTTACCAGGAAGGCATACTGAGCAACAATGCTCGATTCCAGATGCGACCTGGGGGCCAGGACCCAATACAAAACAAATCACAGTGTCAAACTGAGACATTTCAAACAGTGAGAGGTATGGCTAACTGCCTTATAGACAATGGCAGAATAGCTACAAGCAGACAGTTTGATACAGCAAGGGAAAGATAGAGACATACATGATTCAACCTAGAAAAACTTCCTTATTACATAAGCAGTATGGTACATTGGTATTACACGAATAGTTGAAACAGGTGCAGCAAAACATGTGCAGCTGGAGGGAGAAATGCATGCTGAGTAGCTGGTTGCGATGACTAGGATAAGATCGTTTCTTATGGTAGGTGGTAGGGCATTCCAGATCTGGGGAATCGGTAGAAAAAGCGCCTAACCTTTAGTTGTGCGCATGTAAGGGACGTGGAGAAGCCTTGGGTCTGTGTGCCTTAGGCACAGCCAGGGAGAAGTTGTTGGCTAGGGTGATACCAGGTAAGGTGGTAGGGAGAGGGATCAGAATTTTGCAGCGAACCTGGCGCAATGTATTAGTCTGCAGTCTTGGAGGGATGGCAGAGCTAGGGAACTGTAAAGTGAGAAGTGGTGGGTGGATTGACGGCAGTTGAGGATGAAACGACAGAATGAGTGGAATAGGGTGTCGAGGCTGGCCAAAGCAGATGAGGGAGCGATGGAGTACACTATGTCACTGTAATCGAGTACAGGTAGTATCATTTTTTGGACTATGGCCTGCCTTGTAGGAGAGGGGAGGCAGCTTTTGTTATGGTATAATCCACCAAGTTTGGGGAGAAGCCTCTTATGCAGGGAGTCAATATGAATGGAAAAATCAAGGTGCTGGTCAAGCCAGACACCTAGATATCTAAAGCTGGTGCAATTATCCAGAGGGGTCCCATCCAAGGTTTTGAAAGGGGGGCAGAAGGCTTGATGGGAGAGTCTTTGATGGGAACCAAAAGTTAACAAAACAGTTTTCTTGGGGTTTAGAAATAACTGGTTGGACTGAAACCATTCCTGGATGGCGTTGAAATCCTCCTGAAGGAGGGTGGCCACGTTGCTTGTAGTTGGGCCGGAAGCATACAGGACAGTATCGTCCACATACATCTGGATGGAGGAGTGGTGGCATTCTGATGGGAGGTCGTTTAAAAATATGGAGAAAAGCAATGGGCCCAGGACTGACCCTTGGGGGATGCCGGTGGATACGGGCAGTGGGTCTGAAGTATGTGAGGCGATTTTTACCAGTTGGAGTCTGCCTATTAGGTAGTCATGGAACCAGGCATTTGCTGATATGGAAAGCCTGGCGTCAGTGAGTTTGTCAAGGAGCAGGGAATGGGAGATGGTGTCGAAGGCTTTGGCTAGGTCAATAAAGATCGCAGAGGTGATGTGTCCGATGTGCATGCCGGAGAGAATGTCGCCAGTGACTCGTAGAAGGGAGGTGATGGTAGAGTGGGATTTGTGAAAACCAGATTGGAAAGGGGTGAAAAATGAGGTGGCGTCCAGGTGGGGGGGTGAGTTGGGAGAGGACAAGGTGTTACAGCAGTTTGGCCAGAATTGGGAGTAGGGAGATGGGGCGATAGTTAGCTGGGGAGGATGGGTCACCCCCTTTAGGGAGGGGTATGATGTTGGCCAATTTCCAAGCTGTAGGTAATTTACCCAGGGTGAATGAGAGGTTGAAAAGTGCAGTAAGAGGGGCTGCAATGGCTGGGGTGGATAGGAAAAGCATCTTGGCATCCAGGTATGTGGGGCATTTGCCTTTGTTGGGGTTTAGGGCTCTTAGGGATCTGAAGACTTCAGCTTGGGTTACAGGTCAGAAGGAGAACTGTGGGACTGGAGGGTGAGTGCTGAAAGACTGGGGAGGGGCAGTTTGGGTCGGACACTGGAGGGACGATAGGAGCACGTCGGCACAGCTGGCGAAGTGAGTGTTGAAAGCCTCAGCAACCCTGCAGGGGTCAGTGATGAGGGTGCCTGGGACTGATAGGGTCGGGGTGGGGTTGGGTGGGGAGAGCAGGGATTTTAAGGATTTCCAGAAGTCTGTGGGTCATTTATGTTTGCACTAAATGCCGATAAAAAATAATTCTTCTTTGCCTGGTGAATGATGTGTGTACATGAGTTACAGAGGGCTCGATAGGTAAGGAGGGAGGCCAGGGAGCCCCGTTTCTTATAGGCTTTCCATGCACGGTCCCTAGAGTGACAGGTCCTAATTATGTCAGCTGTGATCCAAGGGAAGTGTGCCCCTCTGACTCATTTGGTTTGCATGTTTATCCCAGACCCGAAGGAAATTTGTCTTGAAACCATCAAACGCGGCATCCATGGTTGAGGCCAGGGGGATGAAAGACCAATTTATGCATCCTAGGTCCGATAAAAGGGATGCTATGTCCAGGGAGTTGTATGATCTGGCGTGCAGCGTCTTGGGGGGGCTGTGGGCCTGTGCACCTTTCTGATCAGAAAAATCATGTGGTGGTCGCTTAAGGAGTCAGGGAGCAGGCCTGCGCAGAGAACCCTGTGTGGGTGGGTGGTGAGAGCCCAATCCAGCAATGTATGGTTTTGGGTCTTGTGATTTAGCCTGGTGGGGTCGGCTATGAGTTGAGAGAGGTTCAGGGCCTGATTTTAGTCTTGAGGTGAGCTTTGTCACTGGCTAGCCAATTTGTGTTAAAATCGCCGGTGGCGTGGAGCTCACCTACTGCAGTTAAGGACTGTAGGGTGACCAGATGGTTAAGGATGTCCGTGGAGGGGGGTGTTGGGTGGGCAGTAGGTGCTGGCCACAAAAATAGGGGTGGAGCATGGGAGAGAGAGTTTAATTAGTAGGGAGTCAATGTGGGCTTGGAGTGAGGGGATGTTCACTATTGAGAACTGTTGCATGTTGGCGATATAGATTGCGGTTCCACCACCTCTCTTTTTGCCTGGGCGGTCATGCCTGATGATGGTGTATCCAGGTATGGACACTTCTGCATCAGTATGCTGTGGTTTTAGCCAGGTTTCTGAGATGACCAGGATACCAGGGCGCTGTGTTAGGACGATAGGCTGTAGGAGAGAAATTTTGGATAGAAGGCTGCAGGTGTTAAGGTGCAGGATCCTTAATCCTTTGGGGAAAGAGAAAGGGTTATTAGTGAATGAAGAGTTTGGACCAGGATTTGCCTCTGTATCCCCAGACATGAGCAGTAGTAGGCAGATAAGCTGTTTTATTCTTGGCCAGGTGTTTTGTGGACGGGCGGAAGGTGTGTGGGCAACTGCCTGTGGGGGGTGTCTGGCTGGTGTGTGCAGAATGGAGAGCCCCGGGTGGAAAGAAGGAGGTAGGATAGTGGCACTAATGTGCCAGTTGTGAATGTGCTCCTGGGCATGGGCAGTAAAGGGGTGAGTAGCGACATGGAAGGGCTCTGTTGTGAGACATGGTGGCAGGTAGGTCGTGGGTTTCCTACTTGGAAATTTGGCAGGGGGGCTGGGATAACAGCGAGGCCATTGTGAAGAGGAGCAGGAGTGTGAGAGGCAGCATGTCTGCTAGTGAAAAGGGAGGAGAGTAGCTAAACCGGCCCTGCGCCCTCTGGTGTAGGCAGCTGATAAGCTGCAAATGGAAAAGTAGGCTGATAGGTTATTTTCAGCCACATGACACTGCCTATAAGAGGAGGAGCTCACCAAGGGCAGTGGTGGGGGTGGTGAGGAGCCGGCGCACAGCGCCGGTGGGGCAGAAGCACTGAGAGCTGAGGAGTCACTCAGGCAGACTGCTGTTGTTCAGCGCCGTTTGAAATTGGTGCCGAAAACCACACTCAACGGCTTGAGGAGGAGCGGACGTCGTACCTGGGAGCCTCGGGGGGGAGGTCCTTGCGGCGGTGTCTCCTGGGGAGGGCTGGGCTTCAGAGTGGGTGCCCTCTCGACCCGGTCTTGATAGCTGCGGAGAGAGGGAGAGAATATATAAGAACAGCACTGGGAGGAGCAAACTTTGCTGAAAGTAAGTGTGGCCACTTATTGGGCCGAGAAACAACTGTTAATCTGGGGGTTTAGTCTTTGTATTGTGAGAGGCTTAATTATTTACATTTCAATGCCAGAGTGCCTGGAATTGCTGGATTTGCTGCGTTGGGGGTGGGGGTCAGATTCCTGAACAATATGGTGATGCCTCGAGAATTTCAATAGCAATGAGGGTGGGGAGGCAATTTCCAGCAGGGTTTAGCCTAATATGGCGAATGCCTAGTCGGAGATAGAAGGGGCAGTCAGGAATGGAGCTTCGTGTCCCGAGTGCTCTTGAATTCATTCTCCTTCTGCTTGCAGGCTCGAAACTGGTGCACTTAGCCTCCTGGGGTAGTTTAAAGCTAGCAAGTGCAGGCTGAATTTGTTTAGCTCTGGTGCCTGGGTACAGTGTAGGGATAAGGGCTGCTTTAGCCCTCTGAGACTGATTTAGCACAATATTCTCTCGTGGCTCTGAGTGCAGGCTGCTAAAGCATGTTACAGTACTGAACAGCAGAAATTACGAGCTGCTTGGCCTTATAACTTTACAAATGTGCTACGTTTTTGGCTACAACTCAGCAATTTCAGAACACTTGTGCCAAAACACTTTCCACTTGGTTTTACACCTCCAACTGCACCTTTTACAGATCAATTTAGGGCAAATACAGGTACTAAGAAACTGGAGGTCAAACGTATTGTGGGACCTGCTTGCAATCATATAGTGTTACATAGAAATTAATTAAGGTGCTCGTTTAAAATGAGGTTTGCTGTGCTGTTTACAAATTAATTAATTACTGTCCCTAGGACAACACAGAGAATGAGCAGCGTGGTGGTTGCGGTCTTAAGGAACCTCTTAAAACAAGTAATTTCTGGTGCACAATATAGTATTACATAGAAATTAATTAAGGTGCTCGTTTAAAATGAGGTTTGCTGTGCTGTTTACAAATTAATTAAAGTCCCTAGGAGAACACAGAGAATGAGCAGCGTGGTGGCTGCAGTCTTAAGGAACCTCTGAAAACAAGTAATTTCTGGTGCACAAGTCAACTTTTAGCCAAGGAAAAAAACTATCAACACACGTCTGCCGACAGCACTGAGAGCCGAGGAGTCACTCGGGCAGACTGCTGTTGTTCAGCGCCGTTTGAAATTGGCACCGAAAACCACACTCAATGGCTTGAGGAGGAGTGGACATCATACCTGGGAGCCTCGAGGTTGGGGGTCCTTGCGGCGGTGTCTCCTGGGGAGGGCTGGGCTTCAGAGTGGGTGCCCTCGTGACCTGGTCCCTATAGCTGGGAACCTCAGGGGGTGGGGGTCCTTGTGGCGGTGTCTCCTGGGGAGGGCTGGGCTTCAGAGTGGTTGCCCTCATGACCTGGTCCCTATAGCTGGGAGCCTCAGGGGTTGGGGGTCCTTGCGGCGGTGTGTCTCCTGGGGAGGGCTGGGCTTCAGAGTGGGTGCCCTCATGACCCGGTCCCGATAGCTGGGAGCCTCGGGGGGTGGGGGTCCTTGCCGCAGTGTCTCCTGGTGAGGGCTGGGCTTCAGAGTGGGTGCCCTCGTGACCCGGTCCAGATAGCTGGGAGCCTCAGGGTTGGGGGTCCTTGCAGCAGTGTCTCCTGGGGAGGGCTGGGCTTCAGAGTGGGTGCCCTCATGACCCGGTCCCGATAGCTGGGAGCCTCGGGGGTGGGGGTCCTTGCAGCAGTGTCTCCTGGGGAGGGCTGGGCTTCAGAGTGGGTGCCCTCATGACCCAGTCCCGATAGCTGGGAGCCTCAGGGGTGGGGGTCCTTGCAGCGGTGTCTCCTGGGGAGGGCTGGGCTTCAGAGTGGGTATATCATGGGATATCATCACTTCTTGGGTTGTTAGATGCTCTCGGATGCTCTCGGTCTATGGCCTCGTGCCCAACCACCTGAGGCATGATGATATCCCATGATATACCACACCTAGTTGTGCATTATTGCTTAATTGCAAACTGCATCCTTTTACAGCATTCCTCTTCATTATTATCTGGTTTATCGTAAGTAACAGTATTCCCTATAAAGATCAGGTGTAGTTGCCATGGGCCATACCATCTGCATACAACTGGCAAGTAGCAACATAGCTATTACTGTCTTTAGTATTGTATTAGGTGTATTAGTAACAGAATACAGGACATTTTTTTGTCAAAGACAGCTAGGTCTACATTCAGCAGGTCCAATCCACAGTGTCTTGTAAATGTATATATTTTTATATTTTTTTAATTGATGTAGAGTTTGCCTCTGCACAAGATCAGGCCCGATTTTCAAAAGTGTTAGACGGACACAGGGGACTTGCATTAAGCATGAAGGACAAAAACTGCGATTTATAAACGAAGATGTACCAAACGTTATTTTCAAATATGAAATGCATCCGACGCAGTGTGACTGTGTCCTAGGGCACTGCGACCTTAGATGCGTCCGAAAAAGGATTGCGCCTGGACACAAATGCTATTTGTATCGATGCAATGTGATTTGCATCATAGACAGCTGCAACATTCCCTAAAATGGGATTTTAGAAAGGCAAAGACACAAAGATGCATCCAACATTAGCTACACCTGTTAGACCAAAGAAGAGCTGGTCTACAGCACATATAAATAGGGCCCAGCAGTGAAGCTTGTACTGAGTTGGGAGCTTCAGCAGAAGCACAAGCACCAGTGGAGTGACAGCAAGAATGCCAGGGCTAGCAGCCCTATTGATAACACATCTGGCACTACATATGCACCAGCAGCATGTCCAACAGCAGTGACAGCATGCCCAACAGCAACACTAGCAGGCCCAACAAGCTGGCCATGTGCAAAGGGTGCACAGGCTACGGCAACGGTACACAGCCAGAGTATACAGGTGGAAAATATCATTCAGGGACCTCACTGAAGAGCAGTGCCTGGCATGATACTGCCTGTCCCGTGATGCCATCAAGGAGCTCTGTAAAGAGCTCAGGGAGAATCTTAAGACCTGTACACAGAGAAGCAATCCAATCCCACAAGAAGCAAAGGTTTCAGCAGTACTGTGCTTCCTGGAAACAGGCACATTCCAGATCCCAACTGCTGACACAGTCGGCATTTTTCAGTCTGCTGTGTCAAGATGCCTGAAACAGGTACTTCAGGTCCTATTGCATCGGACAGTGCAGTATATCAGCTTTCCTGTGGAGCCAGAGCAGCAAGTGCCTATGAAGCAAGGCTTCTATGGAACTGCACAATTCCCCCATGTGCTGGGTGCTGTGGACTGCACACATTTCATTTTGTCAACAAGTTTTATTGATTTTTCAACATAACAACAAACACTCTAATACTAGTGACAATACAAGGGAAATTATCATATATGTAGAAGGAAATAATCATCAGTCAGACATAACACTGTATCACTGAAAATATATCATAAAGTCTAACAATAAATTGATTGCTGTTTAGTTATTAAAACTTATTGCTGCAAATATTAGAATAATTTCATAAAAGAAAAATTAGATACAAGGCTGTTCAACTATTATAGCAGAACATAAGTTAAAAGAGAGTTCAAAACTCATATCTATGGTTTCGACTAATTTCACCAATATTTCATAAAAAAAGAAATTATAGATATAGCATTAGGTGAAGTTTAGAAGTAGTGTGAATAATATGTACATATAACACACTCCACAATCATTTTTATTTGGGGGGGAAGGTAAGCTGGGGTAAGAGGAAAGATATGGTAGACCTACTTTTGCTCATCTGATATTGTAACCTTACAGTGTCTGTCTATTGATTCTGCCAGTCATTATGAAAGATTAGAATGTCAAGGGTCAAATAAAAAGCTCTGTCATTATTTCTATGCCTTAAAATTAGGTTTAATAAATTAATTATACTAATCACTATTGTCTGGTTAGAACCTGATAAATATTGACACATTTTCTGTCAAACCTTTTGGATGTCTCAGTCTCATTTAAAGTTAGAGCTAAATTTTCTGTTTTGAGCATATCAATAATAATATTTTTCCATTCATTTATTGTTGGTATTTTATCTTCCAACCAGTATTTTAAAATGCTCTGTCTGGTAGCCACCCTTAATAACATGAGGATGTGTTTTTGCTCATAAGTCCAGGGAAGAGTGGGCTCAAAATATCCCACTATACATGCATTTACTGTCATAGATTAATGGAAGATAACAAACACAGCTTTGATCTCCCCCCAAAGAGTTTGAACTAGTGTACAATCCCAGAACATATGTAATAGAGTACCATTAGCAGTTTTACACTTATGACAAATTGGGGTAACAGCAAGGCTCATTTTATGTCTCTGATAAGGTGTATAATAGAGATTGTGTAGTGTTTTAAAATGTACTAGCTTGAGATTTACTGTACTGAAAAATCTGAAAGGGGCAGACCAGATTTTTTCCCAGTCCCAGCTCTCAGTCCCTACCTCAAGTGCCTGAGACCACCAGCATATTGATTCAAGTGATGAGCCTCTCATTAGGTCAGCATATAATCTGTATAAAGAAGATATAGATGCTGACAAGTGCATACCACCTAGAAGGGACCTAGAATGGTCAATAAGGGGAATAGCTATATCCAATCTATTATTGATAATATTCTTTAAGACCGAATAGTATCATAATTCAATGTGAGGGATATCAAAATGCAGTATCAATTCATTGTTTGTCAGAAATTTACCATTTTTTTATTATGTCTTTTAAGAGGAGGACTTCCTGAGTCTGCCATACTGGTTTATTTAGTAACCTACCATCTAATGCAAAGTTAGGGTTTTTACAGATTGGCTAACTCAGGGATTGATTTAAGTTTAACTGTAGCATAAGGCATACTTGTTTTAATTGCCTAAGAGAGTCTGAGATTATTTTGTTATTTAACGACCTGCTCAGCTTAGAGAATATAAATGATCTGAAGTCCATGTTCTGATTATCTACTATTTCCCTTTTGATATATATCCAGTCTGACGAATATTCATCATCTGAGACTTCCTTAAGCCACCAGGAAATTTGAGCAGTCCTAGCAGCTAAAAAATACAGATACAAATCTGGAGCCCTTAGCCCCCATTATGTTTTGATCTACACGTTTTAGAGTAAGCTAATCTATTTCATTCACCCTCCCAAATGCAGCTGGTGACTTGTGATGTTACACTGTGAATCCCTTTTTTAGTAAAACTGCAGGGTATCATCATAAACATGTGTAAGAGCCTGGGTAGAAGAGTCATTTTAATCAAATCTTTTTTTTTTTTGTGTGTTTTTGGCCCCCTACTGCCAGCCACCTGGTACCTCAGCCCAGTCACGGACCTCAGCTTTCACCTCCACATATGATCGTGACCCTCCAATACCCCCTGACTTGCCCCCCAGGATGGGGTTGCAGCACTGACTCCCCAATAGTGCTGCAACAATGGGACTAGGTCAGAGGGCCAGCCTGGAGGCTAATCGAAGCCGAGGCGGGCTTCATCAAGGGCGGCCAACAATTAGTATTTTCTCTGTTTTTCTTGGGGTTGGGGATGTGCAATGACGTCATGCATCCATCCCATCCCCTGAAGCACTCTAATGCTGGTTGCTGCTGTATCCACAACCTCTGCCAAGGGTCCATCAAGCACTGGACATTCTCCCCACCCTCCTCCCGGAGAAGGAAAACAGTCCTTGGGATGCTCCATCTTTCTCCCTCCAGTCAGCCCTCCAATGACCTGGCTCTGTTCCCGAACCAGGGTCGCCAGTGTCACAAGCAGAAATCCAACCACTGTGCCAACAGGCCAGCTATATTTTAATCGAATCTAACCTTCCCCATAACCCTAATAGTAATTTATTCCATTGACTTAAATATTCTGTGATCTTTCTTTTGATGTCACTAGTATTTTTATGTAGGGTATTATATATTTTGATACCTAGCTATACAATATGATCCTTCTCCCATGTGAGGCCCAGAGTGGTGATTTCTTCTTTGTGACATAGCCTATTGAGAGGAAGGAAGTCTGACTTGCTCATATTGAGCTTATATCCTGAAACACTACCAAAATCTTGTAGGATTTTTAATATATTCAGTAGAGATCTAGATGGGTCAGACACCATCAACATAATGTCATCTGCATAAGGTACCATATGCTTGCTACTTGCTACTTTAACTCCCATAGTTTCTTTATGTAAGTTCAGTTTTCTTATAAGGGGATCAATTGCGATATTAAATTGTAAGGGGGAAAGTGGACACCCTTGTCTGGTCCCTGTATTAATGGAAAAGACCAGGGAAATTACCCCGTTCATTACCACAGCAGAGCTCGAGTTCTTATACAATATTTTTATCCACTCGAGAAAGGTGTCAGGAAAACCATAACGTTTTAATGCTGGGAAAATGTGAGGCCAGGCAATTCTGTCAAATGCCTTTTCTGTGTCAAGCAACAATAGTCCACATGGTATTGTGGCCTTGTTTGCTGCTTGTATTACATGTATTAATTTCCTGGTGTTGTCAGCAGACAATCTCCCCCTCATAAAGCCTATTTGCTGTTTCGAAATAAGCGATGAGATAACATTCTCTAATCTATTTGACAATACCTTCTCTAGTATTTTGGTATGTGAGCTGATAAGAGAAATAGGGTGATAATTATTGCAAGAGAGGGGATCTTTCCCTTGTTTATGAATTTTAAAAATTAGGCCTCTAGTCATTTCACTTGAGAGATGTCCTGCCTCCCTAGATTCATTGAATACTTCAACCAGAATTTGCGCTAGTTCCTTGTCAAATTTGTTATAAAAGTTGGAGGGATATCCATCAGGGCCTGAAGCTTTGTTTCTTTTAGTCTGTTTTATTGCCTTGAGAACCTCAGCCACCTGGATTTTAGCACCTAACATATACTGATACTGGGCAGATACTTTTGGGATATTCAGGCCCTCACAGAACTCCTGTAGTGTGTTTGTTCCCTTACAGTTTTCTTCCTTATAAAGGTTTTGATAAAATTTTCCAAATTCATTATTTATTTGTTGATATCCAGAAATAATGTTTCCCAAGTTGCTACATCTGATGGAAGTAATGTTTGTTGCCCCTTTGTTCTGCCTCAAATGTATCGCCAGGACTTTAGCAGCTCTAGGACCGGAGTCCATATAATTAAGTCTAGCCTTCCTTATAGAAAAGATTGTTTCACTTCTTACTGTTTCATTGTATTTAATTTCTAGTTTTGACCATGAATTCCAAGCTGCTGAAGACTCTAAAGTAAGCAATATTTTTTCTTTGTCCCTAATTTTTTCTATTATTTCCTTCTGTTTTTTTATATTTTGCTTTTTAAGGGCTGAAGCTTCACTAATTAGAATTCCCCATAGATACCATTTAAGGCAGTCCAAAGTATTAATCCAGGATGTGTCCATAAGGTTGTTTAATGACGACATGAAATCTACTATACTATTTTCAATTATTCAACAATGTTTTCCTTTTCAAGGAGTTAGTTGTTAATTTTCCATCTATGTGTCCTATGTGGGTTCGCTGATTTATTAAAAATCAGTGAAATTGGGCAATGGTCAGATATTACTTGAGCTTCTATCTCTGCCTTGCTGATTCTGCTTACCTGAAGATCTGATCAATTCTAGGGCCTTATTGATGATTTTGAGACCAGAATGTAAACTCTTTAGTATCGGAGTGAAGCATACACCAGGCATCAATCAGTTGCAAGTTATCTATAAGATCAGAAAGTTCTTTATCTGCCTTGTTCCTGCAGATTCTAGGAGTGGACCAATTGAGTGTAGGGTCAAGAATGCAATTAGTATCTCCTGCAAGGAGAATGGTACTATCTAGTAAGCCTCCAATATTTGAAAAAAATTGCTGGAACCTCTCATGAGCTGGATTCGTAGAACCTATATATTTATTAGGGTAATATACTCCTCATCTAGTTTCCTGTTAACAATTAAAAAGTGGCCTTCATGATCTCCTATCATTGCACATGGTGTAAAATTGACTCCTCTCTTGATAAGTATAAGCACTCCTGCTTTTTTTGTACTGTTTCCAGCCCCAAATACCTGTCCCACCCATTCTCTACGCATAAGCAAATAATGTTCTTTTTTAAGGTGGGTTTCTTGGAGAAAAACAATCAAAGGGCTCAATTTCTTAAGATGTCATAACACTGAATATCTTTTGATTTTATGATTTAGACCCCCGACATTCCATGTGATCAGACTTATATTATCCATATTAGCTATCATAAAAAGGAATTAAGAAGGGAAAATTGTCTAAATATTTTAATATGAGAATAAGATATAGGTCTATCCATATCATAGGGAGAAAAGGGAGAATTAGGGTAGGAAGCAGAATGAACTAAGATACAAATAAAACATTTCCTAGTCTATATAACATAAACATAAACATATAACATAAACATATAACATAAACATATAACATAAACATGCAAGCAGTCCACTGCAACATCTGAAGAAATAGACCATTAGTTGCTCATAGTCTGCTACAAACCTTCTAGGGTGATCTTAATGCCTATATCTATTGTATTTTATACTAGAAAAGACCTTTCTAGGTGATCTAACATCACTTTGTCTGTTATATAATATAGAGACCTGTACCAAGCCATATGTGAACTTTAGTCCCTTTATAACGTAGCGGGAGTCTAACAATGAGCCCAAGAGATATAAGAAGGGAGGGAAAATTATTGTTGTTTTTGTTCTTATCCATAAGTTAGATCTAAATCTGGCCTCAGTATTCACTCAGCAAACTACCATGTATTAAAATCATTGAATTATATTGTAAAAGAGAAACAATAAACAGTCACGTTTACTTAATTATTTGACGAAGTTCATTCACCACTAATATACTGTACTATAATCTAGTGGGAAGATATGAGAATGCAGAGGTACACCCGCACAGCTAGTATCCATAGTCCACATTCAAAGGTGAGCAAAACAGCCATACTTACGAAGTTTATGTTTTTTAATAAAACTTTCTATGGAGGTCAGGTCATTAAGAGTCCGGGATGCCAGAAAAAATAATTGCAGTGTTTGTGTTGTTATGTTCCCAATGAACACCTGAGCACACCAGCAGATTCAAAAGTCATAGCCATCTTGGAAGACACAGTCTTAAAGTATAGTAGAGTGAGAAAAACGGATGTACCTTACTCTTTTCATATAGTCTATACCTCATGCAAAACATTTAATTACTGTGTAACAAAGAGCCCCCCACAAGCCCCAAGCTGGCATTAGAGAAACTTCAGTATTGAAAATCAAACAATTGAAATAAACTATGAAAGTCTTTCTTGAGTCAAATTTTTGCAGTTGCATAACCATTATATTCTTTTATTCCCTTGGGGGCCCATATCTTAAGGAGAGTTGGAAAAAACAAGTTGTATCTCATCGCAGCTTCTCATAGCCTTTTTTTAATGGGAAAGAAAGCATCCCTTTTCGGAAGAGTTTCAGGGACAAGGTCATTAAAGATCTTCAGTTTGCATCCCTCAAATACTATGTTATTTTTGTCTCTGAGAGCTCTTTGAACATAAACCTTCTGTTGAAAATTAAGGCATCTGAGCACAAAGGATGCTGGTCTCTCTGAGGCAGCAGGTTTAGCCTTGAGAGATCTCTAAGCCCTCTCAATAACATAATATTTGGTGTCAGGTGTAGGACTGGCAATATGCAGACGTAGTTTGTTAGTAAACGCTATTGTGTCAGCATCTTCTAAACCCTCTCTTAAACTGAAAATCCTTAGATTATTCCTTTGATTTCTGTTTTCCAAGTCCTCAAATTTACTTTTCAACTTAGTAATCCTTCAACTGTCATTTACTCTCTCTTTTTGCTCTTTATAGACGATATCCTCTACACTACTTGTTCTCGCCTCTACATCGGCTGTTTTTATTTTGTGATCAGCGAATACTTGTTTGTTGTCTTTTCTATCTGCTGACATATCAGTAAGAGTTAACTTCAAGCCAGCTATCTCAGACATAATGATGTCAAAGTGGGAGATATTTAAAGAAGTCTCAGCAACAGTTTTTTTAGCTAGCCCCCCATGCTGGTTGTCAGAGCTGATGTCAGACGAAGGAAACGGTCTCTTCACAGCACTGACCTCAGATTTCATTACTACTGTGTAAGATTTTCTCCAGTATCCATATTGCTAATGTTGTAAAATTATTAGACTAGCTGACAAACAACATTTTCTTACTTCACTTTCTCTTTTTGCTGAAGCTGGATATGAAAATATGTTGTATTTGTTTATAAACGTAGCAGAGTGGTCTACTCACTCAGTTAGAGACAGTGGAAGAAGAAGGAGGCAGAGTTAGTAGAAAATGGTTTGGGCATCTTGCCTGCCCCAAAGTGGTGCACTTCTCTGGGTCTGCTCACTAGGAAATTTCAGGGCTTTGCCATGTGAACTGTCAGAGGATGCACCAGAGCGCTTTTAAGTTAAAAACAGAATAAAATACCAATCGGAAGCACTGAATACTCAACTGCTGTATTTAATTTAAATAAATTAGGTTCTCACACTAAGATTTCACTTAAAATAATCAGTTTATGGTTATGAGGAGGGAGACCGTGATGGAGCTCAGCACAGAACATCAGCACTGACTGCTGCCATCTGATCTAATCATCAAATGCACACATCGCAATACGTGCACCCACCCATGATCCAGATGTGTACGTGAATAGGAAGGGGTACCACTCCCTGAATGTACAGATGGTGTGCAATACCCATTGTCAGATCCCTAATGTCTTGGCCATATACCCTGGATGCTGCCACAAGGTCTTCATCTTTAAACAGAGTGACTCAGAGCATGTCATGCAAGTCTCCAGGACCACCCTGTCACCCCTTCCACAGTCACCAATGTGTAATGGTGTCCAAAGGGTATGCCTTCCAGCATTGGGATCTGCAAGGAGGATGGCTACTAGGTGAGCAAAATGGTGGGCTTAGAGGACATCACCAGGTGAAAGGAAGAGAAAAAGGAGGGTGCAAGAGCTGCAGTTGCAGTAGGGCACACATTGTTAGGGGGCCCCCTGCCTATGAAAACCATGTCTAACAGACACACCTGCACATTTCTCTGTGGATATGGCATATCCATTTCAAACTGGTCATGTTAGCATTGGTATCAGAAGTTACCAACCCCAATCTCACATGGTTGGGAGAGGGGAACAGAATAAAGTAGAAATAAGGCTCACCACATAAAACATCTAAGCTTGGTGCTGGTGTCCCCAGGAGGAGCTGAAACAAAGTACACTGTTTAGTTCCTTGATTGTGGTGCCAGCAAAGGGGGGGGGGGGGGGGGCAGCATGGTATGTTCAGCAAGACTGATACATTAAAATGTACATCTGCTCATGGGTTGATGTATGCTTGGTGGAGTACGGTATGGCATCCGTGGGCATCTGCAGAATAGTTGTGAAGGAAGAGGATGCTGACTGGCACAGTGCCATGTGATCATGTCTAACTGTGCTGTATCTCCAAACAGGTGACAGTGGTTGCCCACAGCAGCCATGGATAATGACACCAGTGAGGCATCCCCAATCTGAGGCTGAGGAATACTAAAACCAGGCCTATACCAGCACCAGGGTCATCACAGAGAAAACATTCAGCCTACTGAAGGCCAGGTTCAGATGCCTGGACCGTTCTTGGAAGGGGGTAGGAGTCACTGTAGTACTCACCAGAGATGGCCTTCAAAATCTTCATCACCTGCTGCATACTTCATAACATTGCACTGACACATCATATGGACATGAATGATGTCTCAGGGGAGCAGAACCCTGGAGAGGTGTCCAGAGAGGAGGACTATGCCAGTAACGTCAACATCAACCCTGGCTCAGCACATGGCGGCATAGCAGCAGCTGGATACCGTGTACAAGCTGAACTGATCCGCAACCACTTCTCATGATGGAGATGCCACCCAGCAGACAACACAACAGTGCAGCCAAAACAACATCATGGCATGGTGACCACTGTGTCCCCTGACAGCTCATGGCAACCACAACCCACCACCTGGGGGAGCCACACGGAAGTGTTGGTGCATGGCATGCAGTGTACCAACTCATGGGTGGTTCCCCCTGGTGTGAGGTACAGCTGTGTCAGGAAGCACACAGCGGAGAATGCAGAATGTATGACTGTGATGCGTGCACCACACAGGCCATCTGCATTGTGCATGAGATGGATACGTGCTACATTTGACAGACATGTGTATGAAGTACAGGACCAACACCTGCCTATTGCATGACTCAGAGCATGTCATGCAAGTCCCCAGGACCACCCTGTTGCCCCTTCCATAATCACCTATATGTAATGGTGTCCAAAGTGTATGAAAACGCAGCTGTACAGTGTACATTCCAATACAGCTCGCAAAATGCATTGCATATATGCCGGCTTGAAATGCAAATTGCGTACTGCATGGTTTGCAGACGCAGTATGCATATGTGACATCACAACATGGAAGTAAACATTGTGGCCATGTGGGGAAACAGTTGAAAAGTGGCAGGGACACCTCCAGGCATGCGACATGTGCAGCAGTGATTTTGCAAGGCCTCACATATCCACCACAGGTGCAAAATGCTTAGACAAAGGGGAAGAGCACACAACTTTACAGAAGAGGAGACAGTGCTCCTAGTGAGTTTTGTTGGACAGTGGTCCAGGGTGCTATGCCAACATTGGGGAAGGAGGCAGCACATAGAGCAGAGGGACAGGATGTGGTGCATCATAGGTGCAAAAGTGTGGGCATTGTCTGGCGTGAAGAGGACAGTCAGGCAGCTGTGGCACAAGATGAATGATATGGCCTTGCAAACCCCCAACACACTTGAGAGCTTGCAGAGGATATCTGAGGAGGCAGAGATAGCCATGAGAGGTGGTCACTGCTGAAATACAGGTGAGTGCACGTGACAGTGTCCCAATGTGTTTCCCCAACCCCCCAACAAGCTGTCACAGTGGTGAATGCGTACTAACATTGTCCCTCCCATTGTATCCCCCACAGGCAGGAATGGGAATCGTGGGAACCAGGGAGCATCAGGACTGCATACTAGGTCTGCATCCAGACACCAACCCAGGGAAACAACAGCATCAGGTAAGCTGCACGAATAACACCCCTATATGGCAACTGTCCCTGACCTCACAGAGGTAAGAGACAGCCATGTGGCCTGTGAAGCAACAAATGTGGTGGGGGTGGACACACCTAGGCCACAATGTGTGCCACAACAACTGTGCACGAGCCACACAGTGCATCATGCATGACTGTAGGCACATTGCCCATGGCCCAAGGTACACAGAGTGGGGCACAGGGGACGGTGTATGGCATGGTGATGTGTGTGACCCCACATGTCCCGTGTAATGTGTCATACAGTGAAACACATGTAGATGTCCAGCATGTCATGCCACTGTGTGCAGGTGACACACTGCATGGCGATTGCAGGGTGCATACAAGCAGGCCATCATGGATCCTACATGGGACCAATATCAGGTAGTACACATGAGACAATGTCTGGCACTTATTACTGCCAGAAAGTGTACAGTGTGTCAACATTGCAGGGTGGTGGACAGGTGGTCCTGTGGAGGGGGGGGCACAGGACATGTAGTGGGTCATGTCACCACCCCTGTCCAAGCATGCAGTGATGGAGGTGTGTTCCTGTGTGGCTATGGCACTGTGCCCATAATGTGTTACCGGCAATGACCATTGTGGAGGGAGTAGGTGCTGCTGGATGCCACTGTTATGTCATGGCAGGCAGGCACAGGATATGAGGACAGATGCCAGAGGGCACACCCAGTACTCCATACAGGGGGCAGGCCTCAGACAGCTACTGACTGAGACCAACAAAAGTGGCCAATGGGGACAGGGTAACAGACATCCAGGTGGAAGGGCAATTGGGACACAGAAAACAATACATTGAAGGGACTGATGTAAAGTGGGAAAGTGCAGCATATGCGGTGGCAAACGGTGACATGACATGCTGTAGGTAAACCACCAAGCAACAGCACACAATGGTAGGATAGTAAGGCAGATAGAGGATGCAGGGTAATGTATGCATAGGGACATGGAGAAGGTGGGCATACTGAACACATATAGCTGTGCAGTATACACCTATGAGGGAGGGGGTCATAGCCCACAGCTGCGCAACATACAGTACACGAAGGGGGAGGTGCAGGCACAGGTCTGTATACAATGGAAAAAGTCTCAGAGGAGCTCACAGGAATGATGGTGGATAAAGCTAGGGGGGAAAATGACATGCACACAAGGACAGTAACGGAGCTTCTGTGAGATCTAGTCATGCCTCCAACAGCCTTGTTAACCAAGTCACTCGACACAGGTGTGGTGCCATCCACCGCAGTATCAGCAAGGCTGTCAACAATGTCCAATATAACAGACTGGCTAACAAGTTGTGTGGTCTTCCCATGAGCACACAGCTGTAAGCTGGGTTAAAAAATGGCCAATGGACAGGAGGCAGAGGGTGGTGTTACATGTGAACCATGCCTAGGAGGGAAAGTTGACCAGCGAGGTACCTCAGGGATTGGTCCCTGTACCAGTACTGTCTAATGTCCACAAATGCAAGGGGCTGTTTGCTGAGGCCTGCCTGCTTGCAGAAGACACCAGGTCTGCCACAAGGTGGATACTCCAGATGGTGTGGAGACATTGAGGAGGGTCACATAAACACCTGGATAATGGTCCATGGTGTGACAGCTGAGGCCATGTCACATAAGTGCATTAGAATGTACCTTAGATGGGAGAACCCTGGGGAGGGCCATGTGTTGGGGGGAGTTGATGCCACTGTAGAAGAATAACTGGGTCCTGTGGGTTATCATATCCGGTGACATGAAGGTGTCAAATTTGGCAACAGAGGATGCAGGGAGGGCCAGTGACATGCTGGGGTGCATAAGCCTAGGTATCACTAGCAGCTGGAGGGAGGACGTGCTGCCACTGTACAATACTCTGTTGCAAACTCACCTAGTGTGATGTGTGCACTGCTGGTAGCAGCACCTTCTCAAGGATATTGACAGGGTTAAGGCAGTCCTGGGCAGTCAACTAAGATGGTACAAGGCTTGCACCACAAGACGTATGTGAAGACATCAGAATACCTCAATATGTCTGCAGTGCAGGGGTGGAGGGATTGGGGGAACATGAGAGACACAGGTTCCTTACAGGCATAAACGGGGTGAAGGGTATCAGAAATGTAAAAGTAGAGTTGCCATGGTATGAATGTGGATAGTGGCAGGTCTGGGGAACATGTCAGGATGTGTTCCATCACGGAGACGGTGGCAGACACATTGAAACATGGACACAGAGAAACATAGATATAGTTGGCTGATAGTTACCATAAGACCCATCTATCCTGCCTGTAGGCCCTATATCCTTATTCAGCCTGTGACCAGACATATTCAGCCTGTGACCAGACATGTTCATTGGCTCTCACCACGTCTTCCCACTGCTGGGGCCCCTCATGCCTGGCCCAAGCATGTTTAAAGACTTCAACTGTGCTTGCCCCCACCGCCTCCTGTGCCAGAGTATTCCATGTGTCCAACACCCTCCCCATGAAGAAGAACATCCTCACATCTCCACTGAACCTGCCACCTTCCAATGTCATATTGTGCCCCCTCATCCCTGTACTCCTGCTATACTGGAAGATGTCACCCCCCTACACCCTGTTCATGTCCTAAGGTGCCTGACTGTTATTATCATGTTCCCCCTCTCCCTCCCAACACCCAGCGTGTGCATATTAATACATGGCATAGTCTCTCACAAGGGTAGCACATGCCTAGAACAGGCATGAGGTATACCTAGAGGCGGGTAGGGGAACTGAACAGCCACTCACCGGATTGTCTCAGAGGACACAGATAGGTTCAGGGCTTGTGGGCAGATATGATGGGCCTAGCAGTGTTCGTTTGCTGACATGTCCCATGTGTCTATGTTACCATGTGTCAATGCTGATGTACAGTACACACACTGTGGGGCCACAGGTCGGAGTGTCATACAGACCCATGCGTAACATTGAACATGTGGTCCACAGCAGTCACATCCCCTTCTGGGAGGCACTGGTCATCCAAATGCCACCCTGCCAACTGTTGTAATCATGTGTTGGATCCCATGTCCCATTCTGTGCAGTGATACCTACCTTCCCCCTTGTACCTCCGCAGGTGGCAGCACACAGCAAGGGTCCAGTAGAGAACACCATCAACCCAACACCTTGCACTTGAGAGGGTCATGCGGCATCTGAAACAACGTGCAGTGCAGGAGTACGCCACCAGGACCAGAAGGCACCTGGGAAGCCCACAACAGCAAGTTGCACTGAGGGTACATGGAGGACCTGCAGCAAGTGGCACAGGTGGTGTGCAGTGCTGACAACTAGCAGAGCCAGCAGGACAGCAGGGGTTGTCAGATAGTGTGCAGCAGGCACATACAGGCAGCACCAATGAGGTGCACGGTGGTGGCACAGTGGAGGACAGTGAGGACAACATGCACCACCCTGATGTAGTCGATATGGACCTTGAGCAGGATGAGCCCACATCAGTGGACAAACCTGTGAGCCAAGGAGTGCAGATGGAGGATTGGCAGGAGGACATTGTAGTTGAGAGTGACCACACAACATCTGGACAGCAGGACCGCACCTTGGCCACTATACTGCAGGCTGGCCTACAGAGACTTGCCTCTGACCTGCGCCGCATGTTGGGCAGGGTCGAGGCCATGGATGAGGTCATCCAGCGGTACTCGCAATAAGAAGTTCACTATGGACATAGTACATGCACATATCTTGAGGTGGGACAGTTGTTTCTGTGGCAGCCGTTGGACAATTCCATGTACATAACCTGTCTGTCCCAGTTTTTGACAATCTTCCATGTCCCTGTTCCCATCACCTTGTTATTATCGTTATCCTGTTTTATATTTGTAGTGTTTCTAGTTGTTCCTGTTCCCATTACCTTGTTTTAATAGTTACCCTGTTATACGTTTATTGTGTTTCTAGTTGTTGTTCCTGTTCCCAATACGTTGTAATGGTTGCCCTGTTATATATTTATAATGTTTCTAGTAGCTGTTCCTGTTCCTATTACCTAGTTTGTATAGTTACCCTGTCATTTATTCATAGTGTTTCTAGTTGTTGTTACTGATGTAGGTGTTGTTGCTGTTCCACTTCTGTTTGTTATTGTTGTTGTATTTTCATTTGTTGAATACACCTGTTAAGAACCAAACACCTGTGTCAGCTCTCTTCAGTGGGTGTGGTGTGCATGCCAGTAATTGGGAGAAGCAGTCATGTGCATGGCTGTGTGCCAGGCAGGGTGGGGGAATACCGGTGACACATGCAACAGTCTGCCAGGCACAGGTGCTTCACACCCATTATTGACAAAACATTTTCATCACATGGGTGTCCATGCCACTGTTGTGGACAGGTACAGGATTGGCAGTGGAGTACGTATGTGGGCCCTGTTGTGCATGCACAGCAACACGTGCGACATAGTTTTGATGTCTCACATTTGGGATTGCCACACAGGCATATGGGTCCACAGACAATGGGTGATATATGTGAGGGTTACAGATGCCTGTTGAGCACTGTGGCTCATGGGACATCACCACTGCTTACCTTTGTGTGGACAACTGTCACCCCGGTAGGGTGGTGTGGACCCAGGGCTTATGTGACACAATGTTGTCGCATGGTACAGTGGTTGTCTCCATGGACCAGACTCCCTGCGGGGGTAGTGTGCCCAGTAATGGTTGGGAATATCAGCCATGGGTCAGACATGTGGAACCTTAGCACTGGAGCAGAGGGTGTAGACTGCAACACATCCAGGATATGCAGTACATGACACAGGTAGGTTGAATGGTCAGGTTAGGTTGGCACATGTGTACATGTGGAATAGACTGACACATGGGTGGTTGGGGTGTTGGACAGTGTGGGGAGTCAGACATGCCCAGGACAGGCAGAAGGGTGGCATATGGGTGGGACGGTGTGGTGGAATGCCATTGACCAGGTAGGGTCAGAGGCCACAGTCATGTTTACTGTTGCCAGGCAGAGTGGATGGGCTATCGATCCTTACCTAATGCCAGTTGCTGTGTTCCATGTTCCCATGTCTACCAGGTGGGAAACATTATCCTTTACATTCATTTGTCTATGTGTACATCCGGTGTGTCCACGCAATGCACCCATGGTGCGCCTGCCAGTGTATACTTGCCTAGGGTGTGCCTTACCATACTAACACTTACAGTACATGCCATGCACACATACTATCAGGGATGTGTTCTGGGCCCTGCTGCATGCCACAGCTGTCTGCATGGTTGTCACTGTCACTGGCCACTCCCTTGAGGGGGCAGTAGCTACACAGGCTGCCATTCTATTGTGCCCTGTTGGCACACTGTGGCTCACCTGATGTGTTGTGCAGCGGTGTGTGGTACATGGATGGTACAGGACGCACAATTCAGCATTGCATGACATACTTATCGGCACATTTATACAATTCCACACGTGTACCCCATCACACTCTGTGCCCCCATCCCCATTAACAATACAGCCTGAACCCATGTTAACCCGCAGCCTAAGGTGGTCCACATGACTTCCCCCCTGCCCCTTGTACTCATGTCAGTGCAGTGCTAAGGACCAACTAACATCCACCCAACCGACAGTGCAGTCCCCCCCATGGACATTGCAGTATACGCACTATCACTTGTCCCTCCCACATCCTCTGCCAGCATCCCTCCTCCTGCATTGTCCACCCCTCCCGCAGGTGGGCCACATGTAGCACTGCTACCCTCAGGGGGATGCACTGTACTGGAATTGTCTGCAGTTCCTGTCACTTGCTGAACAGAGTGTCTCACCAACCGCCGTAGCTCTGGCTGTGCCCCCAGCTGGGGTCCTACATTAGGGATGGGTGCATTCCCAGTGCCCCATGGCTGCCTTCCCCTTGTCCGCCATTGCACCATCACTGGTAGTAACATGTCCGGTGCTGCATGGTGGTCCACAGCAGCCTGAGGTGTTGATGTGTTGGCAGGCACTGCCTCTGTGGCTTCAGCATGGGTAGTGTCCACGCTGCTCCCTTCTTGGCTCTGTGTGTCAGGGCCGGACAAGGTGCCATGTGTTTCAAGTGTTTCAAGTCCACTGCCACTTCCCAATGTCTGTGTACTGTGTCCCACAATGGTACCTGGGATCACTTCACATGTGGGTGTGGACATGCGGGCACCCTGTGTGTGTAATGTCAGGTGGGCAACACACCAGGGTCTGTTCATGTGCACCAGTGGCCTGTGATGTCCTCCCATGTCCCCAGTGAACCTCTCATATGGTGCACTGTCCTGGGACACCTCCATGGCTACAGGTGGTGTGTCTGTGCCCACATTGTTAGTGATGGAACACTATGATGACACTTGCATTTCATCACCTCTGTCTGTGTGCATGGCCTGCAGCACATCTGCACACTAGGCCATTTGCATGGCTATGTGTTCTGTGTCAAACACAGACATGGTGTGGGGATACCAGGTGGACACCTGTCCAGTACACCCTCCATTAAGTGTGTTGCATATGTCACTGTGGTTGTGTGAGGGGCACTTGTGCCTGCTACCACACCATCCTGCCAGGCTGGAGCCATTGCAGTCTGTGTTGTGCAGAGCGGCATTATTTTATGTAGTGCCTTGAGCCCCAGTATGTGTCCCTGATGGATGGGCAGGCGACGTGCTGCACCTCCACATTGCAACGCATTGTTGGACACGTGGGAGGGGGCACCTATGGATACGGGATGGTGGTGCCAGCCCGTGGTGTCAGTGCATCTTGACTGGGCATTGTCAGGGACTATGGCACCTGACTCCTGTAACCACACTAAGCGCTCGAGGGCACCTGTTACCCATTAAAGGATACCGGTCTGGCATTCAGACACCATCTGCAGTCCATGCAGGGTGTTTGCCTGCCATTGCCACTGGTTCGCCACACTCCGAAGTGCATGGGTGATGGCATCCCTCACCCCTGTCATGTCCTTATGCAGTCACTGGTACTGCACCTGGACAGCATTATTTTATGTGTCAATGAGCTCCCGTATGGCTGACAGTTCATGGGACACAGTCTCCTCCGATGTCAGCATGGTGTGACACAATCAGTCCACATCATCCACGTACATTACCATTCCTACATTGTTTGCCTCACCACCCTCCTCCTCCCCTCCTCCTTCCAGCATGGATGGTGTTGGGGACAGGTCTTGGGCAATGTTTTCCAGGATCTCCTCCAGGCTACTTCTTGTGTTACTAGTTCCACCCTCCTCATCCACCTCCCTCTCCCCTCCTCCTCCCCTCCTCATCTTCCTCCCCCTCTTCCCCCAAGCCCCCTCCTCCTCCTCCTCCTCCTCTTTGACTACTATGGCAGCATCCTCCTATGGAGACGTCTATAGACTGGTTCACAGTGACATCAGAGCTGCTGTCTGTGTCACTGTCTCCATCTCCTGATGTTGTGTTCCCAGCAGGTGCCTCCATGTCAGTATACTGTGTGTATCCACTGTGTTCTGCTACTCCGGTGGATCCAGATGTGTGTCCCCTCACAGGTCTTGTTGTACCACTGGTACCTACAACACAGGGGAGACAGTGGTCAGATATGGCACTGGATGCAAGAACGGGGCATTTTTTGCCTCCACCTGTGCAGCAATCAATTCCCTAAGTGGGGCTGTGGACCCACTGGACTACAGAAGTTTGCATTCATCTCCCAACACACCACACTGGCATCAATGGACCCATGTGGGCCTGCATCCTGTGTGAGTCATCCAGCAGCAGGGCATGGTAGGGCCTGTGGTGTGTGCCATCCATGTGTCTAATGCGCATGTGCACAAGCCCTGTGCAGCATGTATTGTTTCCTATCATGGTATGCCTCATATCCGATGGCCACACTGGCACCAGGCCTCAGATCTGCCTCTCCATTGTGCCCATACCTCCCATGACCTTCAGCAGCACTGACATGCCAGTCTCACCACTATACACACGGCACATTGACACATGTGTACGCATGTCGTGTCTGTATCCCACAGTGTGCCAAGGGAATCTGCTCCTACCCATGGGACTGGTGTCCCTGCATCACACACAACATGAAGTGCCTACACATGGCAGTATCTGCGGGCCCTGATCACATTTTGTTCCAGGTGGTTGGATATTGCTCACAGGTGACACATCACATACAGTGCTCATGCCAGACACCCTGCCCACCACTATACCCTGTCACAGAGGGCATGTCCTGGCATGATTTTCACATGTGCACACCAGCAGGGACCCTAGCACTACATCCAAACTGTTTCTGTACCCTACCACTGACATCCCCATGCCCGCCATCACTGGCTGCTGTAGGGGTGGTGCTCTACTCCATCACCCATGCCACTTCCCCACCCCCACACCCAGGTGGGGTGCGGTACAGCACATTGCAGCCCCTGCATGTGATGTGTGTTGCACATGCATGAGTGACACTGGTCTTCTGGCATCAACTGTGCTGTACACCACACACAACATTATGCAGCTGCTATTCCTCACTGACCTGGCCCGCTCTGCAGCCTGAATATGTCAAGGTTGCTATCCCCCTCAATGCTCCTCCTGATTATCTGGCATGCCACCCGCTCCTCCTGGCTGGTGAGCTGCACTGGTTCATGTGGTTCTCCTCCAGTGGCCACATTGTTTCTGTTGATTTGTGCCATTTTTTCTTTGGAACGCTGTGTCAGGTCATCGTACCTCTTTTGGAGCTGACACACTGATCGCTTCACTGTGCTGACAGTGTTCAACTTAGTGGTCACTTCTTCCCAGGCCTCCTTTCACTTCAGTCTATCTGCCATGTCACCACCTTGGCTAAGGTGGAGGGCAGCCTTGGCTTCCACTGCCTCTAATAGCACATCTGTTTCCTCTTGCAAGAAATTCTTTCTTGTTGATGCTTTTTAGTTTGCCGTGCTGCCATTTCCAACCCTCGTGAACAACAAGGCTGTGCCCTCGGCAGACTGTGGTGCTGTAAAACAAATAACGCAGACAATAATACAGTGGCAAGAGTGCAGGCATCTGTATGGTGGTATTGTGGTCAGTACTGTGCATGTCAGTATTTACATTGTTGCTTTCTGGGCAGTATTGGTGTTGTTTTGCCAAAATTCATCTCTTTCCTGCAATTTGCACTGCATCCTTGTTTATGTCAAGGACTGCATCTTGAGACTGCTTTGTGCACCTTTTTATAGAACACTTTGCGTCTGACGTCATTGTCCTGTGCCTGGCGCAAATAGTGTTTTTTCTAAAATACGGCACAATTGCGTGGATGCAGCTGCATTGTGTGCTGTCCTTTGCTAGGACACAAATTGTATCCTTCTAAGCTGTCTTTGAAAATCGGCCTGATGTATTTTATTTATTGATTTAAAAGTTGGTGACGGGGAAAGGCACACTGGGCTGGGGCTCATTTCCAGGTACAACCTGGGGGAAGGGGAAGAAGCAGTATATACAAATATTTACGTTCCAAAAAACAGTTACAGTGCATAAATAATCCATGTTACAACAACATAGTGTGGAACAATAAAAGAAAACTACAAGTTTTATATTGCATGAGCAGAATATAAAGCTTTTGAACATAAAGTGACAGAACAGGGTTAGGATTTATACAACTAAGAAAAGCTTGTGCAGATAGGGTACAGATTCGAATAGACTTAGGGCTAATAAGGCGAGCTTGATGGGGGGATAACAGCCATGTGAAATGGAATTTATGGGGGGGGGCCTGGGCAGGGAGGCAAGTGCAGGAGGGCTGAAAAAAGAGTTATAGCTGGCATTTAAGGGAGGAAAGGGAGGGGGACAACTATAGAGGAGAGGGGAAGCAGTAGGAGAAGGCAGATTGTCCAGCATAGGAGTGCACCTGAGGATCTGAGAAGGTACGAAAGACTCTGGAGCGGAGGGGATAGTCAGAAGCACAGGCAGGTGAGAGGAGGGAGGATAGGTAAGTAGGGAGAGAATTAGACCAATATTTAACTATGAAGGACATGCTTTGTAGCTGGCAGAGGAGGGGAAGGATGGAGAGTGCAGGGTAGAATGAGCAGTGGTGAGTAAGGGGAGGGAGATTGGTGTCAAGATGGCAGAAGGCATTGCACAAGGTGCCCAGCCTGGTGAGTGAGAAGGAGGGGGCTGCTGTATACTCCATCTGTATAATCAAACCATAGGATAATCAGTTTTGTGACAAACTCGCAATGTGTTGACAGGTTGAGACAGTCTTTGGAATGGTACAAAGCTCCTAGTTTGGGGTGGAGTTTTGCGTGTAGGGTGTCAACATGGTGGGAGAAGTCCAATTTGGGGTCAAGCCAGACTCCCAGGTATTTGAAGGCAGATGCAGTTTCCAATTTGGTGCCATAGAGGGTGTGGAAGGTTGAGGAGGCTGGAATTTAGCAAGCTTCTGGGAGGAGCCAAAGGTCATTGATACATGTTTTTTAGTGTTTATTGTAAGTTGATTTGAGCTAAATCATTTGTAGAATGTTGAGAAAGTCTAGCTGGAGGGGGCTTCAATTGCGCTGTTAGAGGGGCCTGACAGGTAGAGCACCATATCATCGGCATACATGTGAATGTTTGCTGAGACACATACCAAGGGAAGGTCATTTATAAAGATAGAGAAAAGAACTTTGGCTAGGATAGAGCCTTGGGGGACACCTGCATGGTAGTGAAAGGAGGGGACAGAGCATCGGCGACCTCTACAGATTGCTGGCAGACAGAGAGATATGACCATAACCATTTCACTGTGGAGGAAGAGAGACCTGTGGAGGTCAGTTTATTGAAGAGAAGACAGTGGAACACCAAATCAAAGGCTTTTGCCAGGTCTATGAAGATGGCAGTGGTGAGATGGCCCTTGTCCATAGCGGTAAGAATGGATTCTGTTACACGGGGGAGGGAGGAACTGTAGCATGGGTCTTTCTGAAGCCTGACTGGAAGGGGGTGTGGAAGTACTGTATGTGCTGTCAAGGAAGAAGGTGAGCCTTGAAAGTATGAGGACTTCCTGTAGTTTCACCAAGGAAGGGAGTAGGGAGTAGGGAAGTGGGTCGGTAGTTCCCTGGAGAGGAAGGGTCACCACCCCTTGTGGAAGGGGAAGACTCTGACCATTTTTCAGGCTTGGGGGATGGTTGAGAGAGAGAAAGATAGATTCTGTATGTAGATGAGGGGAAGGGTTATGGCTGGGGCAGAGAGTCTGAGTATCCTGGGGTCCAGCCCATCAGGTCTGTGCTTTGTTGTGAAAAGGGAGGCTAATACATTAAAGACTTCCTGTGGGGATGCCAGGGGTGGGTGAATGCATCATCAGAGGATCATGAGGTTTTTGAGGGGGGATAGGATAAGGCTGTCAGAGAAGAGTGCAGGTGGTGAAAATTCTATTGAAATGGGAAGCAAAAGTGAGAGGGCCAGAGACTAGCGTGCCCTTCACTAGTAGAGAAGGAGTTGAGGATTTGGCAGGGGGCTCTAGAAGGGAGTGAAGGACTTTCCAAAAGTTGGATGGGAAGCATAGATTAGAGTTAAGTTGAGACTAGTAGTAGAAGGCTTTGGTAGAATGGACCAATTTGGCGCAAGTGTTTCGTAAGATGCAGGCACTGCCTTGTGGAGTATGCTTTCAGTCAGGCTGATAGCATCACCTGTTTCAACTTGTATAACTCTATAGGTGCAAAATTGATCCAATATGCTATTGTTGACCTAGTTGCTGAATCTCCTGCATTCTTCCTTCTGAATGTGATGAACAGAATGTCCGTCTTTCTCAAAGAGTGTGTTCTGTTGGTGTACAGTCAATGGCTCTATTTACATTGAGGTTGGGCCACTGGGCCAGTTGCTCATTGGACAGGTTTGGATAGTAAATTGGTAGCTGAATTGCTTGACTGTCATGAAATATGTGGTTACCTATGGGGTAAAAGCTGAAATTTATTTATTTATTGAGAACTAGGTTTACAACCTTTGAGCCAGAGGTTCTTTTACAAAGGTTCCACATCGAGATGGGAGTACAACAAATCTTGATACAAACAAGGAGGTTACAATCACAATAAACACATTGTTACAATCTTCAGCCAAATTTGCAGGCGGTTACAATCACAATGAACACACTGTTACAATAAACAGCCAAGTCTGCAGTATCAGTACAGCAGTCAGAGCAAGACTTAGCCAATGCAAGTGCGGAGAGTCGGGTTGCAAGTGAAGATAGGTAGGGGTGAGGGGAGGGGAGAGGAAGGGGAGAGAAGCAGATGTGGGCAAAGTGTAGGCTATTGGTAGACACGAGAAGAGGGAGAAGAGAGACTGGGGGGAATGAGAGGGAAAGGAGTGGGGGGAGATAGGACAGGGAGGAATAGCAAGGGTGTGCGTGCTGGGCATAGGATGAGCAGCAGGAAGGCATTAACAGAGTGGTGGAGGGGTAAAATGGGGGAAGAGGGAGGTGTGGGTGGAAGGAAGAGGTAGGGGAGAGAGATGTGTGAGGGGGTGAGAAAGGAGCTGGAAGAAGATAGGGATAGGAGGGCAGTGCAAGGAAGCTGACAGCTAGGCTGAGCAATCACAGAGACTTAGGGTGAGGAGGTGTTGACATAGCTTGTATTTGAAAGCACTAAGTCTAGCTTCAGCAATGACATGAGAGGGGAGACAGTTAAGTAGAGTGGGTGCTCTATATGCAAAAGTTTGTTGAGTGTGGGTGGTCCTGAAGAAGGGGACACTGTAGGATGGTTTAGAGGTGCTCCATGTACACCCCCTTTTTTCCATTGGTAAGATTATGGTTTCAGTGCAGGGGGGCATGAGGCCTAGACTAATTTTGGGGGGGAGTAGGCCCATGTGATATGAGACCCTAGCCTTGAAAGGAAGCCAGCTGGTTCTTTCATAAAGTTCACAGGTATGGGTTCTCTTATCAGACTCAGAGGCTAGTCTGCAGGACTTTTTCAGAGCAAACATAATTCGTGATTCGTGTCTGTGGCAGCACTATAGATAACTAGACCATAGTCAGTGAGTGAAAGGACTGAGCTGGTTACCACCATTCTCAGAGCCACATTGGTCATGCAATGGTGAAAATGATATAGGATCCCAATCCTGGAGCTGATAACCTTAACAATTTGGTTAATATGGAGAGTGAATGAGAGAGCAGTATCAAGTGTTATACCAAGGTATTTAAATGGTTGAACTTGCTCAAGGGGTTGGTTTAGGTTGTTACAAATTGTCAGGTTGGCAGCTTTTGTGCATATTGTGAGGGTTAGAAAAGAGCATGACCTTGATTTGTTTGTAATACATGAGCAGTTTGTGTTGCTCAAACTAGGTCTCCACTAATCTGAAGTTGGACTGTGGGTCAGCTGTTAGTGAGAGTGGGTCAGGGCTGCGAGTAAAGGGGACTGCATCATCTGCATAAAGGACCATGATGCTGTTACGGGCAGAGTGGAGATTACTGATAAATAAGCTAAAGAGTAGGGGTCCGAAGATAGATCCTTGTGGGACTCCGGATTGTACGAGAAGGCTGTTTGAGAGAGCGTTGCAGATCTTAAGTTGTTTGATGCGACCACCAAGGTAGCTCTTAAAACAGCTAGTAACCTCTGAGGAGAGTCCAAGGGATGGGAGAGTGTGGAGCAGGAGAGAGTGGTTTACTGTATCAAAGGCCTTGGTTAGGTCAATGTAGACTGACCCAACTAGGTGGCCATCATCCAAAGCCTTATGGATGTAATTGGTGTAGGCAAGCAGGGCAGGGGTGGTACTGGGTGACTTTCTAAAGCCATGCTGTTGTGGGCTCTGCAGATTATATTTGGTAAGATGCTCTGTGAGCGTGTCAGCAACAATGTGCTCAAGGGCTTTAGAGAGGGGGCGGAAGGAGAATATAGGATATAGATATTACTTAGTGTCTTTTCACCACTTTTGTGGACCAGCGTGACTATAGCAGTTTTCCAGAGGCTGGGGAATTTGCCTTAGGGAAAGAGATAAATTGAGGAGACTGGTAAGAGGAGCAATGATGACATCTAGAGAGAGGTGTAGAAGTTTAAGATCCAAGATGTCCCCACTGAACCTGGACTTACCAAGGACCCTTTGTATGTATTTTTTGGACTCGGACAGTGTGACATGCCTGAAGTAGAAGGGAGGGATAACTGGAGAGGAGGCAGCAGAGACAGCTACTTGGGCTGGGCTGGGGGAGTTGAAGAAGTCAGGTGGGAGTATACCACTTAGATCTGTGAATGCATTATTGGAAGCATCCGCTATAAGTTTGTGGTCCTGTGTGTTAACCCCGTTTACCTGGAGCAGGGAGAGGGAAGCTTTATTAGGCTTGCCTGTAAGGTCCTTAAGTGTTTACCAAAAGTTGCAGCTGTTACCCCATGAGTTTGTGAATTCCCTTTTGAAGTATTCTATTTTTGCTCTGCAGATTTCACAGGTGCAAAGATTTCTGGCAGCTCTGTAATGCTGCATATCACTTTTCTTCATGGTAGCCTTCGCCCAATGCCATAGATCAGTTTCATTAGATTTATTGAGGAGGCAGAGATCCAGGGGTTGGATGGGCCTTTGATCTTATTTTCGGAAAGGGGTGAAGAGCTCACAGGCCTTATTGAACTGGGAGATAAGTAGGAAAGAGCATCACCCACATTATTGAAGCTACTAGTGAGGGCCAGTCACACTGAGCAAGATAGGTTTTAAAAAGGTTGAGGCTTCCTTTTTAAGGTCCCTATGATAAATAATTTTAGCTAACGGTTTGTGGGCCTTGTTTTACCAGGAGCACAATACAGGGGACAGATCGCTCAGTGAATAAGGAAGAACCCACATACTTGCAATGCTATCTGGGTGTGTGGTAAGGATAAGGTCCAAGAGGGAGCTAGTACCAGATCTAGGGTTAAATCTTGTGGGGGTGGTAACCATCTGAGACAGCAATGGCTGTGATGGCATCTTTAAACGGGGTTGCTTCAGGTGCAAGCCAATGTACATTTAAGTCACCTATCATCACAGTCTCTGTCTGTTGAGGGAGAGTTTCGAGGTAGTCAGTGACTATTTTGAATCCAGATGTCTGTTTGCAAGGGGGGATATAAACCAATAGCACGGTAAAAGATTTCCCGTGCTTCCCCAATAATATTTTGATAGTAAGTAACTGAGAGTTATTGCAAGGGGTAATGTGAGGGAGGGCTATACTTATTAGGTGGTCTTTCATATATATCACACAGCCTCCTCCCTGTTTACTCAGCCTATCTTGCCTAAATAGATTGTAGCCAGGGAAGGAGACTACAGTATTCGGTATCCTGGTAAAGAGCCAGGTTCATTGATGGAGAGAAAATCAGGGGTATGCTGTGACATCCAGACTTGAAGTTCATCCATTTTGGGTAGTAAGCACCAGATGTTGATAGTGGCAAGGGTTAATAGCTTGTATTTGTGGTTTTGTTGAGATGGGATATATGGAGGGCCAGGGTTGGGGTGGACATTACCTGAAAAAAGGAGAAGGAGCAAGGCAAGCCTGGTAAGGTATTGTTTAAGCAACTTGAATGAAAGAGGGTGCCTATGCTGGGATGGGTAGGCAGGATCATGGCAGTGGTTTGAGACCCACATTAGGTTGAGCAAAGGGTCCATGGAGAGTGGTAGGTGCCAAAATTGTGTGCATGGTGACCCTGTTGTTCTATGCTAGGGGAAATGGCAGCTTAAAGGATAGGGCATTCAGTTCACTGATTTGTTGTGCTGAGTAGAGTGCTGTGACCAGTGCTGTCTTGAGAGTGACTCACTTAATGTTGATTGCTGCAGTGGTTTAAATGGTAGCTTGGACATTGCTTTGAGTACCAGGTTCAGACTCCATGGTGGTACTGTCCCTCAGATGCAAGTTCTGCTCTGCCTTCAGGAACCTGAATATGTTAGGAAGGGACCTTAGGGGCGTGGATCCGATTCTTCCGCATGCTGCACATATCGCTGGCACATATGCTCCGAGAAATTCTGCTGAGAGGCCTTTGTCAATTGCCTCCTGTAGAAAGAGTAACAGCTCAGCAATGCCTACCATACTTGTGTTCATATATTTTAGTTAGCACTATCTTGCAAATATTCCTTATTGCCTGTTGTATGTGCCATATGAGGAGTGTCTCACTGAGTGAAGAACTGTGTTGACTCCCATGAGGTCATGTACTTAGTTGACTCTGCCTCTCAGGAGCCAAGCCATAAGACTGAGTGCTGTCGCAGTGGGGTGGCTGATCAGACATTGTGTCAGTATATCTGGCCTACTGGATAATTGCTATGGGCCATCTGTTGCCATGGCAATGATTCATGAAACCATGGGTGCCTCAGCCATTCAGGTGCAATCGGCACTATTGTGCACGCATTGTTTTCTGTGTTTTGCATTGCTTTCTGTCATTTGTGTAGCATTTGTGGGATCACTGTTGTTAGGGGAAAGATGTATGCCCTTTCAAAGTATACTGACAGGATGTCAACTCCACTGGACCATGTAACTTTAAACCTTCAGGAAGTATGCTGGCCGTTGTCCATTTACTGGGGAGGTCATTAGGCTGATTTATATGAGCCCCATCGAGACATGATGAGCTGGGCTACATTGTGGCAAAGCCTCTGCTCCCCCAGGTCAAGAGTCTGGTGGCTTAACCAATCTGCTTGATTGTTTAGTTTTCTCACTAGGTCTATGGCTGAGATTGGGGGTAGGTTCTTTTGTTCCCATTTGATGACTTCTGTCATCTCAAATACTAGCTGTTTGCTCTTGGTGCCTCCTTTCTTTGTTAAGTATGGCACTGCCACTGTGTTGTCTGAGCAATACTGATGTGCCCCTTGATTGCTGAAGTGAAGTTCCTCAGCTCTTGGTAGATTGCCCTCATCTCAAGAACATTCATGTGCAACTTTGCTTCTGATTTGGTCCATCTTCCTTGTGCCAATTTGCCCTACAGTGTAGCTCCCCATCCAATCAGGTTTCCACTGATACCCATCATGTTCTCAGTTCAACTGACATTCACCATGTCAGTGACTTTGGCACGGCTCTGCTCAGTGTAACCAGTCACTTTAAGCTGGGCTGTGCTGAATCCCATTCACTTATAACAAGTGTTTGTAGAAGGCACATGTTCCATCTCGCCCAGGGTACTAGCTCCAGGCAGGATGCCATGAAATCCAGAAACTGTATGATTGAGAACAGAGATATCTTGTGCATGGATTGTACTTGGCATTCTTATGCCATTACCATGTGAGCTGTCTTGTCTGTCAGGTGTACAAACCCTCTGAGGGTGTCTATATCACTCCTGTGCATTCCATCTGCTTGCTGTTGATGGGGCTGCTCCTCTTCCAGTTCATGATCCAGTTGTGTGATTGGAGTGCTTCTGTAACAGAGTTGCTTCTCTTGCCAGTCATCAAGGTAAGGTATGATACAATTTTTGTGCCCTTAAGTTGACTGCCAGCACTGGAGCCAATGCTAGTTCAAATGGTAGTGCATAATATTGGAAGTGATGTGCCAGTATGCAGAATTTCAGGAACTTGTGATGGCTGTTCCATATGGGTATATGTAGGTACTGGTCAATGGACATGAAGAAGTCATCCTTTCGCAGGGCATGGATGGTGGACGTTATGGTCTCCATTTTGAATTTCTTTGGCTGTACAAATTGGTTTAGTCATTTGATGTCCAATATTGGTCTTAGATCTTTTTCTTGGAGAATAGAAAGAACACTGAGTAGACCCTCTGTCTTCATTGTTCTGGTGGAAGGGGGTTGATTGCTTGATTGAGTAGGAGTTGATAGACAGCTATTTGCACCTGTTGAGCATTTACTTTGTTTTGACACTGTAGAGATGATTAGTCTGTTCTGGTTGGGTACAGTGGTGAATTTTATGGTGTAACCTATGGATGTTATCTCTAGCACCCATTTCTCATTTGTAGTGTATGCCCATTGGTTGGCAGATTGTAGCAGGCATGCTCCTACTCGTGGGTGCTGTTCCATGGGTTGCCTCAGTTCATGCTGTTGGGAACCATGATCAGAACCCTCCGAGGTTCTGTCTCCCTCTTCTCCTGGAAGGTCTAGATTTTTTTGTAATTATTTATCACTGTCCAGCTGCCCCCTTCAGCCCGACTACCCCCCCAGCCCTGATCCCGGAATTATTGGGGCTTACCTTATGCCCAGCCCAGGAGCGGAGCCTGCAGAGGGTCGGGCATCATCCTGTGGCCGGATCCATTCTCCTCCATTTTTTTTCCCTTCCCAATTACCCTGGGGCCCCAGGAGTAGAGACGCATGCACGTGGAGGCACACATGCGTGCTACAGCCCTGGTGATGGACCCTTCCACCCACCCACTGGCCTAGCGCCTGGTGCCCTGGTGCTCTCTCTAGCCTGCACTTCCCCCTGGCCTCCACCGCGAGGCAGTCAAGAGCCAAGGGATACCACCTTCCCTCCATGCAGAGGAGAGCTACCTCTCAGCAGCTCCATCCAGCTTCATGCCCTCACCCCACCAACCTTGATTGCCCGTGCTTGTTCCCGAACACGAGTTGTCAGCATGGCGTGAGGTAAGGCATCCAGCACCTTAGTCCTCGGTGCCACCGGGCCACCTGAAGGTCTAGATTTGAACTGATTATTTTGACAGAAATAGGCTGGTTAATTATTGAATGCTGTTTAGCAACTCTGTTGTTCACCTCTATTTGCCCTATGGTAAAGAAACCTCACTCGATATGTTGGCAGCATGCTTGGGCCGGCAGCCCTCTATCTTTGTTGAGCATTTTGTTATCCTCCTTCATCTTGATACATTTCTCTGGGTCTTCTTTGAATAGCTGTGATCTGCTTGAATAGTAATTTGATCAGTATCACCTTGTGGTTGTGGTCTGCCTCCCATAGATTTGACCACAGTTTGCACCCCGCTCTATTGGCAACTGCAACTGCTACTGCTCTCGCATTTAGATGTAGTGTGTTGGCTGATGCATTGGGCATGTATTTAGTCACTTAAATAATGTGCTACAGCCTGTCACGTGTTTGGAGTCCTTCTTAACTGCTGGAGACAGAGGACCAGATCGTCAAAAAAACAGAAAATTGCACACAGGTGGAAAACCTGCGCACAAGGGGGAGGGGGCTCCTTTGTGCACTGCAGGCTTTGCTGCATGCATGGCATTTTCAAACGCAGCGCTGGTATGTGATCAGCTCCATGATTTATGGCGGTTTACAGCCATTTTCTCTGCACAGCTGTACTGAAATGCTGTGCTTGGTAACACCTGGTGGAACATGTTTTGCAGCTGTGCCTGTTGTCCATGTGCACCATTGGCTGAAAATAGGATGCCTAATATGGAGCTATTTCCCCTGCATTGGTAGGCTGCAGTGTGGGACTTAGTCTTTGGGCCTTCTTCAGCCCTTTGAAAATCAGGCCCAGGGACTTTAGTCATCTAAGTAGTGTCCTGTTGCCATACACTGGTATTGCCACTGCTTCATGTGCATTTCCCACTAGCTTGTAAGTTTACATGAGAATTTCCTCTACCTTTTGTTAATAATATCCACGAGTGGGATGATTCCTTCTGCTGGTAGAGCCACTTTCCTGCTGAATGCCACAGTCTGCGGCTTTACATTGTGGGCTGTGCATCACACTTTTAAGTTTTCCTTGTCTAGTGGATAACATTTCCTAAAGGTTTCTTTTCTCTGGGATGTGAGCCAGTTCTTTTGACATTCACTCCATAACTATAAGATCTGTAGTGGAAGGACTGATGGGAAAGTAGTCCTGGGGCTTTTGCAACTGCCTGAGAAGTGGATCCAGTTTTGATGTGGGCTCTGGGGGTCCCCAGTTTGAACCCCATAGTATCCCTAATAGTTCTGACTACCTCAGGGATGCGATTAGAGTGCCATAGCTGGGTTGCGAGGGTTCATTTATTTTTATTTATTTATTTTGAAAGTTGGATTTACAACCTTTGAGTCAGGGACTCATTTACAAAGGTACTTCGTCGCAGGGAGGGCAGACATGTTTACAGTGTGAGATACAACAGTGGTAACATACAGGTGCAATACAGATAACAAAAAGAACACAATATAACAGTGGTTAACAGGATAAAGTTACATGCAGTAAATAGCAATTGTATAAAAAAAAGGGGGGGGGAGCAGTCCAATGGACATTGTCAAGGCTATGGGCAAGAAGCGGGGAGGGCTCACTTCTCCTCTTGCTCATTGTCATTTTCGGATTTGTCCCACTGTTTGTCCTTGTCCACATCCCTTTCCACTTCACTTGACTCATGGTGCAAGTGTGGCAGCATGTCATCAACTGGGTCATTTGGGAGCAGATTGTGTGTGTGTGTGTGTGTGATTGCCATCTGGAATGGGGTGCGAGTCGCTCACCCCCACAATAGTGTGTCCTGCCACTTGATATTTTGCCATGGCCTCGATCCCCAGCATTCTTAACATCAGTTGCTGGAGTTGTGTCAGTGACAGAATATTAGGGCTCCTGGTGGATTGGGAGGAGTATTCCACTAGGTCACTGTGTTACATTTCATCCGGCCTTTGCAGTAGGGGATCATCTGTGATGCAGGCCTTTTCTGGTTTAGGAGCAGAGGGAGGCCACTGTCTGTGCACTTATTGTCTTTGCCATGTTTGTTAACCTGTGCATAATATAAATTGTATCAGGTATTAGTGCCTGTTGATGGGGGCTGTCCCCCAGCAGTATTCTTTTAAGCACTATTAGCCATTCTGCACCTGACTCATTGACCTCCTTGAGCGATGTCCCAGCTTTGACTTGCTTCATAATATCCTTCTTCTGCTTTGCAACCATGCCTATGCTAGTGTGGGGTATCTCAAAGATGTTCTCACTCCATGTGTATGCACATGGCTTTTTTTTTGCCTGGTGTTGCCATTTCCAGTTCCCTGCAGGCATTTGAGCTGTGTAGTTGGTGACCTGAGTAGCATGCTCATTATTTGACACTCACTCCACCCTTATGTGGAGAAAGGGGCCAGGATGCTAACTTTCATGCCATTTACATGCTTAAAATGGCTGCCCTCAGACTGTGATTAGTTAACTAATACGGTCGCCGTAATCAGTGGGAGAGAGCATGGTGGTGTAACTTTCAGGATATGTGAGCTGGTGGCCAGCAATGTCCTAATACATGCCTTGCCAAAACAGGGTCAGTTGCCAGTTCCCTGATCGGTACTTGAATGAGTCATGGCAGACCAAGAGATTGTTTATGGCAACTGGAACCATGTCCAAGATGGCTGCCGGGATCTGCGCTTGCATGATGTGCTAGGCAGGTGCATGCCCTTCAAATGGATCATTCCCAAGACAGTGCTCAACTCTGCACATGTGTCATGCACTGGATACATTGCAAGGAGGTGGGGCATGCACAGCATCTTACCATCAGCAAGATGGCTGCTGGTGGGTCTCCATTAGAGTAACTTCGCAGCTATAAAGCTGCCATATGGGTTATGCGAGGTTGTGTATTCAACAGTGCATGTGCATCTGCCTGCGATGTACATGACTTTTTTGTGAACTTGTGAAAAAAGAACCAGGGAGCGGCTTTGCTCTGCCACAGTCCCTGCATCTTCATTCCGCCTTCCAGCTGTGCAGGAGGAGCCCTCTGACCAGGGCACTTTGGCCCACAAAGAAACTACACTGGGAGGCGGCTTTGCTCTGCTGCAGTCCCTGCATACTCATTCCACCCTCCAGCTGTGCAGGTATGACCTTCCTGGCAGCTTTGCCTTGCTCTCTCCCTGGTGCCTACTCCGGCTGCTGATTGGTCGGCGCTAGCAAACCGGGCTCCTGATTACTGATTGACTCTCTTCTTATTCCACTGCTGATCTTTTGCTATATGCCTCCCTCCCAGAGTCTTAGATTCTGGGCACAAAATTTTCGAATTATAACATTTTCACTCCTCTGCCTAATTGTATTGTGTGTACATTGCTGTAACTGTGTTGTTACCATTTAAATCACTGTATACTGCAAGTGCTTAGAAACATAGAAACATAGAATTTGACGGCAGATAAGGACCGCTTGGCCCACCCAGTCTGCCCATTTCCCTATCTAATGGATAAGCTGCAGATCCTAGTTAACCAGCAGCCTACTTCTTCCTACCCCCATCCCCTAGAATTGCCTTATGACTGTCCCATGCATGCTTGAATTCCACCACTGTTTTTGACTCCACAACCTCCTCCGGAAGGCCGTTCTATGCATCCACAACCCTCTCTGTGAAAAAATACTTCCTTAAATTACCTCTGAGCCGCCCCCTCTATCTTCAAATTGTGCCCCTTGTTCTTTCACACTCTTTTTGAAAGATGCAACCCTCTTGGACTTTGTTGATTCCCTTGAGGTGCTTGAAAGTTTCTATCATGTCCCCCCTCCCTCCTTTCCTCGAGGCTATACATATTAAGCTCCTTAAGTCTCTCTTCATATGTCTTCCAGTGCAGACCCTGCACCATTTTAGTTGCCCTCCTCTTGGACAGCTTCCATCCTGTCTATGTCTTTGCGGAGATTGGGTCTCCAGAACTGCACGCAGTACTCCAGATGGGGTCTCACCAGCTGTCTGTACAGAGGGATAATAACTTCCTGTTTTCTACTGGTGATGCCTCTCCCTATGCATCCCAGTACCCCCCAGCCCTCCTTGCTGCCCTCTCACATCGCTTGCCCACCTTTAGGTTATCTGATATGACTATCCCCAGGTCCCTTTCCATTTTTGTTGTTGTTAGTATCTCACCCCCCATTGTGTACTCTTCCCCTGGGTTTTTGTTTCCTAGGTGCATTACCTTGCACTTCTTAGCACTGAATCTAAGCATTTGACCATTCCTCTAACCTTGCCAAGTCCCTTCTCATCCTTTCCACCCCACCTTGTGCATCAACTCTGTTGCAGATCTTTGTGTCATCTGCAAAGAGACATACTTTTCCTTCCAGTCCCTCTGCAATGTCGCTTATGAAGACATTGAAGAGGACCGGTCCTAATACTGAACCCTGCAGTACCCCACTAGTAACCCCCCTTTCTTCAGAGTGGACTCCATTTACTATTACTCTCTGTGTCCTATTCTCCAGCCAATTCCTTACCCAGGTTGTCATCTTGGGACCCACTCCCAGGCTGGCTAACTTGTATATTAATCTTTTGTGTGGGACTGTGTCAAATGCTTTGCTAAAGTCTAGGTAGCCCATGTCCACAACCCCTCCCTGATCTACTACTTTGGTCACCCAGTCAAAGAAATCTATTAGATTCGTCTGGCATGACCTTTCTGCTGTGAATCCATGCTGCCTTGGCCTCTAGATACTCGACAATTCTTTCCTTCAGAAGTGATTCCATCATTTTCTCTATCACTGAGGTTAAACTAACAGGTCTGTAGTTTCCTGCTTCTGCCTTGCTCCCACTTTTGTGAAGGGGAATCACATCTGCCCTCCTCCAGTCTTCGGGTACCACCCCATCCTCCCATGATTTGTTAAAGAGGGTAGTCAGTGGTGTCACTAGTTCTACCCTTAGTTCTTTTAGAATTCTGGGATGAATCCAATCAGGCCCCATTGCTTTGTCCACCTTCAGTTTTAAGAGTTATTTCAGAACCCTTTCTTCTGTAAATGGGCTAGTATCAACTTCTGTATCCAGAGTGTTTCTGTTGTTTGTTTTAGGTACTCCCCTCTTCATTTGTAAATACTGAGCAAAATATTTGTTTAGTATCTCTGTCTTTTCACAGTCACCCTCTGCCCACCCCTCCCTTTATTAAGCCTCACTCCCCTCCTTGGTCTTCCTTCGCTCCCTGATGTACCTATAAAAGGTTTTATCCCCCCCTTCTTAACTGAGTTAGCTATCTTTTCCTCGGTTTGGGCCTATGCCGTTCTGACTGCCTTCCCAGCTTCCTTTTGCTTTAACTGATACAGTTCTCTGTCCTGCTCCTTCTGTGATTCCTTGTACTTCCTGAATGCTTTCTTTTTCTCTTGAACCTTCACTGCCACTTCCTTTGAAAACCATAGTGGTTTCTTACATCGTTTTGTTTTGTTTATTTGCTTTGCACGAAGGCTTGTTACCTCTGTGATGGCAGTTTTTATTATTCCCCATTGTTCTTCCACCCCTCCTTCCTACCCATTTGCTAGTGCATTCCTTAGGCACTCACCCATTTTGGCAAAGTCAGCCCTCCTAAAGTCCAGTACTTTTTCCTTTGTATGGCTTGACTCTATTGCTGTGTTTATTGTGAACCATACTGTTCGATGGTCACTAGTTCCCAGATGGCTACCCACTTCTACATCTGTGATCCTCTCTCCATCTCCATTTGAAACAACCAGGTCTAAGATTGCTCCCTCTCGAGTGGGTTCCAATACTAGTTGTCTAAGTCATGCCTCCTGTAGGGCATCTAGAATAACCCCACTCTTCGAAGTGGCTGCTGCAACTGCATTCCAGTTAACATCTGGCATATTCAGATCACCCATCAGCAATATCTCCCCTTTTTCTGCCATTCTAAGTACACTTTCTATCATTTCCTTGTCCATTCCCCCCCAAGAGGGGGGTCTGTATACAACCCCTGTGCGGATTGTGGTGCCATTGCCTGTCTCCAAACTGACCCACAGTGCTTCTTCTCATCCCTGTTTACCCTTTTGTTCTGTTGCTTTGATTCCTTCCCTTATGTAAAGAGCTACTCCTCCTCCTCTTTTACCCTCCCTGTCCCTCCTGTAGGTAGTGTATCCTGGTATGTTGACTGTATAATGCAAGGAAATTACAGCTCAGTTTAGAATAATTTTGTTTGTTAACCTGAAAAGAATATTTTGTTTTTCCCTCTACCTTTTCTATCTCTTTCTCCTTACTTCTCTTTTCCATCCTGGCTCTTAGTAATTACTAAATGCCAGACTGGTTAAGCTAGAAATTACAGTTCAAGTTTTTTTTTGTGTCCATTTTCCCATTAGCAAGTTATACTGTACTGCCACTAGAGGGCCATAATCTTTATCTAAAGCCCCCTCCTCCGCACTCCCTGCTTACAAATTCTTCCTGTTCCTAAAGCAAGTAGTCAATAATTTCTCTGCCTTTATGAACAATGCATTCCCTGCTCTACACTCCCCCTTGTTCTGCTTATATCCCTCTCTTTACCACCTCCACTTGCTCTCTACTCACCTATTCCTAATAACTCTCCCATCCCCATCAGTTACTATCTCCAATCCCCTACCCAAATCCCTGCTATCACTCCTTCCCTCCCCACTGTTTGAAATATGGCCTCACTCTACCACTATTCCTCATGCGGCTTTGATAACGGTGTCCACTTTCACTGCAGTTCTCCACCTGCTTCTTCCTCACTCATCCACTCCCTTCTCCTTAAAACTACCAACCTCCTCGCCAGCCTCTTCAAAATCCCCTGAGCTCCACTTTCTTATACTCACCCTCCTCTTGCTTTCCACTGGGAATATCTACCCCAACCCAGGCCCTATTGCCCCTTGCTTCTCTGGTGCTTCCCCCTCTACTACCTCTCCCCACTCTCTTCTCTCAGCCCTCCCAAAGGGCTTAAATATCCTACATCTAAACACCAGCAGCTTATTGCAAAAAATAGACCAAATTCAGACCATGGTGTGCACTCTAAAACCAGACATTCTAATCATCTCAAAATACTTGGCTAAAAAGCACTTTCCCTGACTTCTCAGTTTCCATTCCTGGCTACTCACTGCTAAGGCAAGACCTTGATGGCAGGGGGGGGTGGTGGTGTGCCCATTTATGTCCTAGCCTCCATTCAACATTCCATCATCTACTCATCCTCCAATCCTGGGACCCATGATGCCCCAGCTATCCATGTGACCCTCCCCTTCACTCTCCCGGTCTTCGTAGCCAGCATATACTGATGCCCAAATGTCCATCCTTCAGTCACGCTAGACCTCCCAACCTCCTTCACTTCCTTTGCTTCCTCTGGGGAGTTATTCATCCTAGGCGACTTCAATATAAATTGGTTTTTATACCTAAAACTACCAAAACTAAAAATGTAATCGGAACTCTAAACCTCTCCCAACTGCTCTCCAAGCCCACCCTCCCAAACCACAAGGCACAACAACACTCCCTACTCGACTGGGCCCTTACCTCCCACCCCAACCGTGTCATGACCTCCGGCATCCTCCCCGATACTCTCAGTGACCATAACCCAATATTCATGGTTTGGAAAGTCCACAGAACTAAATCACCACACAAAACCATACAACTATGCTCTTTCAAGTCTCTTGACCTTGAACCTCTCTTGAGTAAACTTGCCACTTCTGACTGGCCCCCACTAACCTCCTGCCCCTTAGTTGATAAGTCCCTTGCCTACTTCAAAGACATCTTTCTTGTAAACTAGAATGCCTTTGACCCACTCAAACAAGCCAGAGTCAGAGGTAATCACTTACCTCGGATAACCCCTGAACTTCTGGCCTGCCTCAGGGCTAGAGATCAAGCCTGGAAGCACTATAAAGCTACACAGCATTCAAAAGACCTCACGAACTACCACATGCTCCAAAGCGCTTGCACCAGGACTGCAAGGTTAGCCAAATCTGAATATTTCAAACCTGCCGTCATTACCAACATAAATTCCCCTTCAAAGTTCTGAACGGTGGTCCACACCCTATTTACCCCCTCATCTTGCCCACCTCCCGGTACTTAAAGTAAATAGCTCACTAGTGTCTGACCCGCCAGCTCTAGCTACAGAATGTAATGCCTGCTATACCTCCTGCATCACTGAGCTACTGAAATCCCTCCCCTCATGCCCATCCCGACCCTCTACTGGTGTGCCCCCTCCACCACCCTCCTACCTTCCCTTCTCTTTTACTTCTGTAACCTCAAATGATGCCCGAGTGCCCTCTTCACCATCAACCCCTCCAAAAGTGCCTCCCCTGACAGCCTTGACCCAAAACTCCTCTCCCTCTCCGCTTCTGCCATTGCTTACCCCCTCTCAATAATCCTAAATCTCTCATTCTGTACTGCCTCGGTCCCCTCTTCATGGAAACATGCTGTGGTTCTCTCTCTACACAAAGGGGGTGACCCCTCATCCCCTGGCAACTATCACCCTATTTCTCTCCTCCCTACCCTTGCGAGTTTCAAGAACACATTGTCCTCTCCCAACTCACCTCTTTTATATCTGACACCCTATCTTTTTACCACTTTCCAGTCTGGTTTCAGGAAAATCACAAACCACCACCTATCTCCTTCGGCTCACAGACTCCATCCTAACCGGGATGGACAATGGCCAAATTACCTCTGCCAATTTTGTCAACCTGACCAAGGCCTTCGACACCGTCTCTCGCTCCCTTGTCCTCGACTCACTCTCGGCAGCTGGCCTATCTCCCTCAACAAATTGGTTCAAGACCTATCTTATTAGCAGAACCCAAGCAGTTAAGATCTTGGACCCCACTTCCCCTCCCCTTCTATTTAGCACTGGAGTCCCCCAGGGCTCTGTATTAGGGCCCCTCCTATTCTCCATCTTCTTAAACATCCTTCCCTCTGTTTGCTACCCATCCTCCTCTATATATATGTATGCCAATGATACAGTCCTGTATGCATCTGGCTCCTGTTCTGATGAGGTTACAACCAGCTTATAGCATGACTTCGACAAGGTTCAGCTCTGGTTTGCTAACTATCAACTTTTCCTCAATGCCAAGAAGACTGTCTCCATGACCTTTGGCACAAGGCAGAGACTCTTTAGGCTTCCCTCCCTACCCACTTTCCACACCCTTGATGGAACTTTACTTGAGGACACATCCTCCTTCAAGTACTTAGGCGTTTGGTTGGACCAATACCTAAACTTCTCTAGACATATTGATGCCATCAAGAAAAAACTGCTCCCCAAGTTTGGTGCACTGTACAGGAACCGTAGTTGCATCCCTCCTACGGCTAGGCGTGAACTTGTTCAGAAGATGATACTGCCCATTTTTGACTACTGTGACATAGTTTATGGTGCTGCCACTAAGTCCTCCCTGGCCAGACTGGACACCCTCTTCAATTCCTTCTGCCGCTTTGCCCTGGATGCCCCCCCGGCATTAATAATATCAGTACGATCTTTATCGTGTCTCTATCCTTCCCAGCTCTTACAAATAGGTGACTCTCCCACTGTGCTAAATTCATCTCCAAGCAATTCACTTTCTCCTCCTTTATAACACCCCCCCACCATCCCATTCCCTTACATCAACTGACTCCCATACCCTGGTTGTCTCCCGATGATCCACCCAAATCGACCAATCCAGTTATTCTCACTGCCTCTCCAAAATGTGGAATTTCCTCCCCCCTCAAATCCGGCACTCATCCTCTGCCTACTCCATCAGCTCTGCCCTCAATTATTACATTGCACCTAGCTGCTCCTGCCATGTCCCTCCCTAATTCCCTCCTCTAAGCCCTGGATAAACCCTATCCCTCCACCGTCACCTTCATTTTACCCTCTGCACACCAACCCACCCCAAATTTCTAGCCCTCCTCCCCTTCCCCCAAATTGCTCCCCCTTACTGGACTCTCTTGATTTCTCACAGAATATAAAGGACCCCAAATGCTCTCCATGGGTCCCTCTCCTACCCCTCAAGGGACTTGTATCTCTCATCTACTCCCTTCCCCCACCATCCTAAAGGGGTCTGTCTGGAACACTGCCTTATCCCCTTCTCTCTGGTCCCCCCAGTCCCCCTTCAGATTTCCTCGCATCCTGAGGGTGTCTTCAGAGACATGACTCTTCCCCCTCACCTCACCCTCCCCTTTCCTACTCTTCTTTCACAAAAGCACTTGTTTACTTATTAACCCAGCACTTCTTATTGTCTACTCCTTCTACATATTATGTGCAATTGTAACCCCCTTGTTACCCGGGGTTACTAGAATCCCAGTAAGACCTAGTGGTAGGCAGGGAAGGCAGCTTGTGAAACTCCAGTTAAATGGGTTTCACACTGTCTCACTCTGTCTCAGTCACAGCTGAGACTGAGAGATGACATCACCATAGAACTGTCGCAGCTGCATAAGCTACATTGGAAGCTGCAGCTCAGGGAGTGAGTTAGAACTTTGGGAGTTTTCAAAGTCAGTCTTCTGTTTGTCTTAAAGCAAGAAGGAAGTCAGTTGTCTGTTTACCTCCAAGCAGGAAGGAAGTGTTTTTTTCTGTTTACCTCCTTGGGAGAAAGTTAGAGTCCAGTTTAAAGTGGTGGAGACCGCTGTCCAGGTCTCAGTGCCTCCTCCCTCCGGGGGGGTGGAAGAGAAGTCCCTCTGTGGATTCCAGGGCAATCCCTAATTTTCCACTGAAGAAAGCTGCCTGTTTACAGTTTCTGTTCTGGTATAACAGTGAAAGAAGTGGTACTTAGCCTGTGGGGCACCTGCAACAAAGGGTGAGTGTTGTGCTCTATTTGAGAGGGCAAACAATATGTTTTCTTCAGTTTGGAAGATATGAAGAAAAGCTGGGATGTGAACTACTATTTGGGAGGCCTATTGTACTAGGACAAACAAATGGAGTAGTTTAAAGTTTAAAGTCTGAATGGATTTCAAGTACTGTTGTGGAGGGGGTGCTTCAGGTCATCCACCGTTTAATCTACATTTCAAAGTTTAAGTTTCTGTTTGTCCAGAGAAATGGCTGAGTATGGGCTGTGGGAGCTGGAGGTGGGAACACCCCCCATCTTTAGTAACCAGGTCCACCTCTATGGATTTCTTCTGTGATTGCTACTTGCCTCATGCGCCTGGCCAGTGATGAGTTAGGTACCCAGACGTGGGTCGCAAATTGGAAAATCTCTCTAGGAGTCACAGACTCTAAGTGGTGTGGGGAGCCACAGGATGGGAAAATATACTCCTTGTTTGATGGGAGTCTCCTTGTTTGATGGGAGTCCGAAGGAAGTAAGAATTAAATTCTCTAGGAGTCACAGACTCTAAGTGGTGTGGGAGCCACAGTTTGGGAAATATACTCCTTGTTTGATGGGAGTCACTCCAAGTAAAGTTGGGTTCATTCTTCAAATGGACTGTCAGTCAAGTGGCCGGCAGGGGAGCCGGGCCAGTCGGGCTGTGTATCCAAAGCACATGCAAGTCCGGGCTGAGTGCCTGGTGGGTCCAGAGCCAGACCACAGTAGAAATGGGTTCATTCTTCAAGTGGACTGCCTTGTAGTCTCTAATCTGCATATACAGTGAACGTAGCCCCTTGGGGGACCATCTGTGCTTTGTTATGTTCAGCTAGTTTAGAATAAAGCCACACTGAAAAATCCCAATCCTGGTTCTGGACATTACAGTTATTGCTTCCTGTAATTGGATTTACTTGGGTGCCCCTGTGCAGAGTAGCCAAACCTAGGTCCCTTGTGCCAGGTAACCTCATCCTCCCCAAACCCAGGTCCCCACCAGGTATTGCTGCCAACGCCAACAGCATGCCACCTGTCATTTTAGTAAAAAGGCAGGGATGAGGGGTTACAAAAATGGAGGCATCACTTTGGATTTGTTCGGGAAGGAAGGTGCTTGGGCAAGTGGGCTAGCGTTTTGGCTATCTGGCAGTGGGTAGCCCAAAAAAGTTGAAGCAATTTCCCTAGTGTGTTGCTGTGTGCTGTGAATCTTGTGCTGCTGTTTAAAAAATGCCAACTGTTTACCAAGGAGCTGTAAAGCCAAAGAGTGTGCCCTTGTCCTGCACCAAAAATGTTTACAGCATTTTTGTCAGCTTTTAAAGTAAATTTTGTGAAGGAAAGTATGGAAAACTAGGGGTAGCAACAGAGAAATTATGCCCTGGATGTTTGAAATGCTTTTAAAGTAAATTCTGTGAAGGAAAGTATGGAAAACTAGGGGTAGCAACAGAGAAATTATGCCCTGGATGTTGGAAATGCTTTCTGTGTAAAGCTAGAGACTGCAGAGTTAATGGCAATGTTACATGGTTGAAATGGGCTCCCGCCGTGGAGTCAGTTGAAAAAAAAAGTGTGCATTTTACAGTTTAAATTTGACTGCTCGACGATCGCCGTGAGGAGAGGAGCCCTCGCGAGGAAGAAGAGGCTCATTTGCATGGCGTCGTGTGGTTGGTCAGTTTGCCATTGGTCCCACCCCTCAGCCAGCTCTTCTGAGTCTGCCTCAGCATTCGAGAGGCAGACAGAGAGTAGTGCGTGTACTGGCAGTGGAGGAGCATCGCGAGGATTCAAAGCGCTGTGAAACAGTTCAAAAAGTGACTTTTTAGTTTAAAATCGGGCTCAACCCACAAATCGATCGTGGAATTAGTGGATTTTGTGGTTAAAATGACGATCATGGAGACTGCCCGCCCGTTTGCATTCCGAGGCCTTCGAAATCTGGCTGCAGGCCGTTTTACCCCATCGCAGCAAGTTGCTACAAATAACAGTGAGTAAACAATTTAAAACTGCTCAAACAGTGATTTTCAGTAATGCCATATAAAATGTGTGTGCAGCAGTATAGTCGCTTTGCAAGTAGCGACTGTGTGATGTCCTGCCAGCAAGTGCAAGTCTGTAAAGCCATTGAATGTCTGCATAGCAATGTAAGTACCCTCAGTTTAAAGTTTGCAGCCAGAGAGAGACTGTGGGTTGTAAAAAAGTGCAACACTAGTAGAAGCAGGCAATCCTGTGCTGAAACCTGAAGTTTTAAGGGACTGTAAATTAAATGAATGCTGCCAGCATGTGAAAAGTCCAAGGAAAATCCTGTAAATGTGTGAAAAGCCAGATCAGAGCAAGTTGTGCAGTTTGAGTAAAAGTTATCAGTAGCTGATGTAAATCGGGTGTGCAGTGGCTTGACCAGAGTCTAAATGTTGATGCACAGGAGTGCTGCCACCGCCATTACAGGGTGGGGTAGTAAAGTAAACACAGCAGCAGAGGAGCCATTTTAAAGCTACAGAGTGTGTTCATTAAAGTGGGACTTTCAGTTACAGTGAACTTTTGTTTATTTTTCTGCAGTTATGGCCTCAGGACCAGCTCGTTACCCGGATCATGCCCGGGTTGCAGTAACAGCAGCAGTAAATAGACTGAGAGATATTGAAAAGTGGTGCTATGGAGGGCAACTGCCTCCTGATGTGGCAATTCCTAATTATCCAGTGCGTGTATGCCAGATGTGCTTGAGTGCTGGAAGGGATGTCTTCATGATTCCTCACTGTGCTGGATGTCTACAAAAATATGGCTTGTATAAAGCGCCTCCAATTCGTTTGGCTCCCACATGGACAAAAATTCAGGAATCTGCAGTTGGCAGCACACAGCATCAGGCAGAGCCTGTGGAGGAAGGTCCCTCGGGGGAGTGTGGCACAAAGCTAGAGGGTGCAGAATTAGAGACTGAACCTGAAGTTGAAGTTTTGGATGCTGGATCTCAGAAAGAAAGTTCGGATAAAGCATCAATAGACCCCTGGGTGGGGGGGGCCTAGCCCAAGTCTCATAGGTGAAGATGAGATGCAAGAGGCCTTTGAATAGGAGGTGTCGACCTCTGCTCCTAGTGATGAATGGATAGTCTCTGGGGTGAGAACGACTGCTCACTCCTGGGCTCAGATCCTCAGTGAAGAGGAAGATGAGGGGGAACCTATGTGGCCTTGTGAGAAAGGAACGGGTACACAGCCTCAAGATCTTGCCTCGGAGGAATGTGTTGAAGAAGGTGATGATGCCACTGCCCTGGCTTTACAAGAGGAAGAGGTCAGGGATCCGTTTTTAATTTCTTTGAGGATGTGAAGCTGGCAGAACCAGGACTGGCCACCCCCAAGCCAGGCCAGGGGTCTCAGATTGACCAAAGCAAGTAAAGAGGAGAGAATGGTTCGTAGAAAGGCAAATGAAATCTATGGTATGACCTTTCCTACCTTTCCTCAGAGAGTCTGGGAGGAGATTGAGGACTGCAGGAAATCCTGGATCTGGGGTGAAGCAATGAAACATGTGCATCCTGGGGCTAACCAGCATGTAAAGAATAAACTGTTCCACGAAAAGTATACACAGTGGAAGAGTGGCAGGACACTGTTTATGGACAGAGTGAGAATAGTGGATGGAGAGGGACGTGAAGTCTCCCACTGTGTGAGTTATGTTCACCCAGACGGGGTAATAATTCAAGCCCCTGACCTGCGGTACTATTGGCCTCAGTGCAAGGACCTCCCAGCAATTAAACCCGTGCCTACAAAATGGAGAGCTGAGCAGTGGTAGTCAATACTGCCACACCAGACTGTGAAGTGCCCTTATTGATCTGCCAATATGAATAACCAAGGACTCAGGTGCTCCACATTCATCAGTCTACAGTGTACTGTCCTGTTCAGCAACCATCTACTGGCCCACCAGATGACTTCAGATCCAGAGAGGACACCAGCACAGCTGTTTCCTGTTCATCGCCTGGTAATCGGATGACGTCGGACCAGCTGTTTTTCTTTTTGTTCCTGTTCTAAGGTTCCTTCTCCAGAGATAACATCAGCCCAGCTGTTTCCAGATGTGCCCTCCTGTGGTTTCCCGGAAGATGTCCGCCCAGCTGTATCAGAAGAAATGCTGCCAGGGAGAGTCTTCGGCAGGGACAAGGGTTGGTGCAGTTCATATACTACAAATGGCTGGTAAGTCCGAAAACACTTTTTCTATCTTTATGACAATGCAGTACACACCCTACACTACAGACTTCAAAAATGTGTGAACTGTCTGCAAAGACTCTCCCCTTCGGGACTTTGACCTTTAAGAACTGTGTTTCACAGGGCTCCGGCCCAGGAGAGACTCTTTATTGGACTAGCCTTCGGGCCTTGTGGTCACTAGTTGGGACTTTTAGGGCACTCCATCCCCCCAAATGTGTATTGTAAATAATGTCATTGTTTTCTAATGTAAATACTGTTTTTCTACCTTTTTTCTAAAAAAATCTTTTTTGGGATTGTTCAGTGTTTTTTTTGTATGGTAGGGGTTGTTGTTTAGGTAGACTGTGTATGCAGATTAGGAGTGTGTGTTTTGTCTTTCTTTTTCTTACAGGTGTTCCTGGGAAGACAGAAGAGAAGACAAGAAGAGGAGGAGGGGCTCATCGGGTTCCTCGTCAGTGCTTTATTGTGTAGAATTTAAAGTACTGTGTTGTTATTGCTATGGTTGTTACTGTGTTAACCCTTTTCCTTCCACAGGTGTGGTTGTGGGGGTAGGGAGGAAGTATTAATTGGTATTTTAATGGTTGCAGGTTGCCCAAGGTCGGGGAGGTCCCCGGGTTTTGTTTTTTTTTTGGGATATTATGTTAGAGGCAGATAGGTTTTCTCTAGAGGGTTAGGGGGGATGGACAGGCTGTGGCCCTGACCTGCAGTAGGGACCGCAGTGCTGATCTATCAGGGCTATGCTCTGGATGGTTCTACCAGAGCCACTAGGTGTCCATAGTAAGTGGATAGTGTAGAGGCTGACATGTCAGCTATAGGCCTCTAGGCCCTTAGTGTTGCCTGCCTGTGTTTGCACATGGTAGGAGGGGGCCTGATCACCCCCTTCCGCAGGTAGCACATAGGGTGGGATGGCCTATGGCCGGGTGCATAATGACTGGGGACAGTCATTTTCCTGGTCAAGGGCGAGTGTAACCCTCTTGTTACCCGGGGTTACTAGAATCCCAGTAAGACCTAGTGGTAGGCAGGGAAGGCAGCTTGTGAAACTCCAATTAATGGGTTTCACACTGTCTCACTCTGTCTCAGTCACAGCTGAGACTGAGAGATGACATCACCATAGAACTGTTGCAGCTGCATAAGCCACATTGGAATCTGCAGCTCAGGGAGTGAGTTAGAACTTTGGGAGTTTTCAAAGTCAGTCTTCTGTTTGTCTTAAAGCAAGAAGGAAGTCAGTTGTCTGTTTACCTCCAAGCAGGAAGGAGGTCTCCTGTTTACCTCCAAGCAGGAAGGAAGTGTATTTTTCTGTTTACCTCCTTGGGAGAAAGTTAGAGTCCAGTTTAAAGTGGTGGAGACCGCTGTCCAGGTCTCAGTGCCCCCTCCCTCTGGGGGGGTGGAAGAGAAGTCCCTCTGTGGATTCCAGGGCAATCCCCTAATTTTCCACTACAGAAGAAAGCTGCCTGTTTACAGTTTCTGTTCTGGTATAACAGTGAAAGAAGTGGTACTTCGCCTGTGGGGCACCTGCAACAAAAGGGTGAGTGTTGTGTTCTATTTGAGAGGGCAAACAATATGTTTTCTTCAGTTTGGAAGATATGAAGAAAAAGCTGGGATGTGAACTACTATTTGGGAGGCCTATTGTACTAGGACAAACAAATGGAGTAGTTTAAAGTTTAAAGTCTGAATGGATTTCAAGTACTGTTGTGGAGGGGGTGCTTCAGGTCATCCACCATTTAATCTACATTTCAAAGTTTAAGTTTCTGTTTGTCCAGAGAAATGGCCGGATATGGGCTGTGGGAGCTGGAGGTGGGAACACCCCCCATCTTTAGTAACCAGGTCCACCTCTACGGATTTCTTCTGTGATTGCTACTTGCCTCATGCACCTGGCCAGTGATGAGGTAGGTACCCAGACGTGGGTCGCAAATTGGAAAATCTCTCTAGGAGTCGCAGACTCTAAGTGGTGTGGGGAGCCACAGGATGGGAAAATATACTCCTTGTTTGATGGGAGTCTCCTTGTTTGATGGGAGTCAAAGGAAGTAAGGAATTAAATCTCTCTAGGAGTCGCAGACTCTAAGTGGTGTGGGGAGCCACAGTTTGGGAAATATACTCCTTGTTTGATGGGAGTCACTCCAAGTAAAGTTGGGTTCATGCTTCAAATGGACTGTCAGTCAAGTGGCCGGCAGGGGAGCCGGGCCAGTCGGGCTGTGTATCCAAAGTGCATGCAAGTCCGGGGCTGAGTGCCTGGTGGGTCCAGAGCCAGACCACAGTAGAAATGGGTTCATTCTTCAAGTGGACCGCCTTGTAGTCTCTAATCTGCATATACAGTGAACGTAGCCCCTTGGGGGACCATCTATGCTTTGTTATGTTGAGCTAGTTTTGAATAAAGCCACACTGAAAAATCCCAGTCCTGGTTCTGGACATTACAGTTATTGCTTCCTGTAATTGGATTTACTTGGATGCCCCTGTGCAGAGTAGCCAAACCTAGGTCCCTTGTGCCAGGTAACCTCATCCTCCCCGAACCCAGGTCCCCATCAGGTATTGCTGCCAACGCCAACAGCATGCCACCTGTCGTTTTAGTAGAAAGGCAGGGGTGAGGGGTTACACAATATTATTGTAACACTATTTGTAACAGCTGCTTTATAACTCTATGTTAATGTTGATCTTGTAACTTGAATGCTTAATGTATCATTCCTATTGCACCCTTCCCCCAGGTTGCACCAGAAGACGAGCGACTTGTTGCTCAGTGTGCTTTCCTGGTAAAACATTTCAATAAATAAATAAATAAATGTGCACAGTAAGTGTGCATTCAGCCTCAATGCTAGTTGGGTAACATAAGTACTGAATCAGCCACTTGAAAAGGTACATTATGCATACTGGCTCCGTTCATGAAGGGAGGCAGTTGGTTGGTGTGAATGGTGTGGCTGGCCACTGATCCTTTTAATGAGGGGGTATGCTGTATCCAGGTTCATTGTATTTAGTGTTAGCTATATCATTCCATCGTCCTATGACCATTTCTTTGCGAGAGCTGCCTATTCTACAGATGCTGTTTCTTGCAAATTTCTCCTGCTGTTACCGCTCACTAGCAGCCACAGGGGCATAAGATCATCCATTTACTCTGGGGATGGGAGAGGGTCAGTTCTTAGCTGAGACCATAAGCTTCAGCACTTACAGTAAACAATTACAGTAGATAAAAGTTCATCTCCTGTGTTAGAGCTAACTCTGTTAACCTAACCTAATGCCTTGACTGAGCTGTAGTACTAGCACTGATAATGTATGGACAGATAACCATCTGTGCTAAGCTTTACCCCACACTACTATATCATTCCCAATTGGCAGTTCTTGTAAGGGAAAAAGGTATTGTATGTCACATAGTGCAGAGGGAATTAATCCCCCCCCTCCTTGTCACAGGTGGGGGCCTGCCTAGCTATACTGTTTGTTTTTGCCTGTAGTTAGAGCTTTTTAAAAACAAGGAACTTACCTTCTTAACCAGATGTGCAGTGGGAGAGAAAATGACTCCCCCTAACCTATCACTGGGGAGAGGGTCACTTTGCACGCAGCCCAAAAACAGAAGGAGTAGGGTTGCCGATGTCTTTTGGCATGGATGCAGCCATACAGTGGTCTCACCTATCGGGCTCGGAGGTGCCTGTGGGATATCAGTACTGGTCCTCAGTAAAAGGAGGGGTCAGCAGGGTTATTTAAGCCAGTGCAGAGAAGGGCTTGCCCTCCTTGACTATTCACAAGCCACATCTCCAGAAGTCTAGTGTGCAGTTGCCCGATGGTAGATTGCAGGCCTGAGGCAGAAAGCAAAGTTAACAGGTACCCTCTGTTGTTATGAGATATGTGGTCCCCGGGTAATTTCTAGCTCTGTTCTGATCTCCTTTTGTTGTTTTGTCCCACTGAGTTCCCACTTTCAATGAGGTTCCCCCCCACAGTTCTCCATTCCAGTTACAGGCCCTCCTGCATCTGATTCTGTCTCTGCCAGCCCCCCATCCACCACTTCATGCAAAAAAAATATAGGGATTTTGATTTCTTTGTCACAAAAGCCAACCGCTGCCACGCTGCTAATATATGGCCCGTGGTTAGCTGCTGATGTAGTGTGGCAGGCCTCTCCGATCGTTGTGGCTTCAGTTGCTTGAGTGGGTTGCTCCATATCCAGGGTAATCAGGGGTCACTGGCTGGGTCCCATCATCCCGGTATGGAGGATTTTGTGGTAGTTGTTCTTGTGTTGATGGCATGCTCGGCCTCATTTTAATGTACCGTGCATCTTTCCAGCTCGCCGCAGATTGTGGGTGCATTTGTGGGCTTCCTTTTGTTTAAACTTGAGCATGCCATGCTCCCATTCTCAGATGCACAGTATGGTTGCCAGTACAGTGCAGGTCTTGTCCTGCTCATGGGCGCACACCTGCGCATGCGCCCACTTGCATTGGCTGCCATCTTGTGCATGACACCCACAGGACGCTATGGTGCATGTACTAAGGTCAGCACATGTGCCAACTCCCAGGGCCATCTGTGACATAGATAGCAAAAAAAAAGGGTGAGAAAAGGGAAACAGAACTAGATGAACGGTTGCTCTGACCGCCTGATACTGAATCGGCTGGGTGGCTGGGTGGGGGTTTGTTACCATTATACATAAGCTGACCTGCAGAGGCTATGGTGATGTGAAATTAGCCCAGCTACATAATATGAAGAGCCATAAGGATGTCAGACTCACACCCTTTAAATAAAAACATACAGGAACTTGCAATTAAAAGATTTTCAACTCTGGATAGTGAGGGCTAAGATAGTTCCAGGGGTTTTGGTAATATTGTCCAATTGTTTAACCAGAAGTGGCACACTAAGCTGAAAACTTGTTTATAGGTGCAACCTGGGAGCACAGGGATGTAAAGTGGCTTGCTCAGGGTTACACAGTATGCAAGTGGGGCTGTGGGATTCAAACCCAGATCTCCAGATTTGCAGCTTAGAGCCTTAAACCACTGTGCTATACTGCCTCCAATTGGCCAGCAGCATGCACGTGAGTATGTATTATTTATATTGCTTATGGATCTGTAGCGATTTGATCTAAACATCAGGCAGAGGGGCACGGACCCCTGCTCTGGTGGGGCAACGTGTTATTGTGGGGATGGAGGAAGTGAAATGGTTATGTAAAAAAAAAAAAACAGTATACACTACCGGACAAAAGTTTTAGAACACCTCCATTTTTCCAGTTTTTATTGAAATTTACGCAGTTTAATGTCTCAATGTACTCTGAAATTAAAGCATAGAACAAATAAACAATTGGAGATAAAAAAGAAATCATAGAATCATTTTGTTTAACAAAATTTAATCTAAATTTTTGACTCATCAAAGTAGCCACCTTTTGCAGATATAACCACGAACACACTCGTGGCATTCTTCCTACAATGGACATCAAATATTGTTCGGAAGTTCTTCCCAACACTGTTGCAGAGTTCCCACAAATGTGTTGCACTTGTAGGTTGCTTTGCTTTCACCCTTCTGTCCAGTTCATCCCAAACCAGCTCGATGGGGTTTAAGTCTGGAGACTGTGCTGGCCATTCCATGATTTGAAGCCTACCGCCTTGTTCTTTCCTCGAAGGTAGTTCTGACATAGTCTGAGGTATGTTTTGGGTCATTATCTTGCTGTAGGATGAACCCCTGACCAACTAGGCGTAGACCAGAGGGTATTGCATGGCACTGCAAAATGCTGTGGTAGCCCTTTTGGTTCAGGGTGCCAGTCACTCTGTGCAAGTTGCCAACTCTGGATCCAGCAAAAGAGCCCTAGACCATCACGCTTCCTCCTCCATGTTTGACAGTTGGTGTCACACACTGAGGAACCATCCTTTCACCTACTTGACGGCGTACAAAAACCCTGCGTGATGAACCGAAGATTTCAAATTTTGATTCATCGGTCCAGTCTTCAGTAGTCCACTGGCAGTGCTTCATGGCCCAGGCAAGCCTCTTTTTCTTATTTTGCCATCTTAGCAATGGCTTTCTTACTGCCACTCGACCTGTCAAACCTGCAGCTCGAAGTCTTCTCTTCACAGTTGAAACTGAGACTTGCTTACTTCGACCAGTGTTAAGATGTGCTTGAAGCTGTTGTCCTGTGAGCCGCCTATCACGCAAGCTGTTGACTCTCAGAAACTTGTCTTCTGACTCTGTTGGGGCTTTGGGTCTGCCAGATCTCTTCCTGTCAGAGTTTCCTCCAGTTTCCAAGTGCCTTTTGATGGTGTAGGAAACTGTACTCACTGACACCTTGGCTTTCTTTGCAATTTCTCTAAAGGAAAGACCTACACTTTTAAGGGTTATAATGGTCTGTCTGTCTTCCTTTGTTAATTGCCTTTTCTCGCCATTATGATAGCAATATATTACTTCCTGCAGTGCAATATTGTCCAAATAATGCTTCAGAGGATGTAATAACAGTCTGTTCCAACACTGCTTTTATACATACAGGGGGTTTGTAATCAAGTAATCAACAAAAGTTGGGACACCTGTAGGAATTGTTTGCATCAACTTTCAAGGCTTAATTTACTTCCATTGCTGCAGAACAGCTGTAAGTTATTAACCCATTACTTGTTCCCTGAAGAATGTCTTTTTTTATAACTCTGAAATTTACATTATTTTTCAGTTTTTGCTAACCTAAACTTTATTTTTTAACCTCTAGCAGTTTACTGCTTACCTTTGTACCATTTCAGGTTATTCACTGGACTTGAATTGCTTAAATTTCAATAAAAACTGGAAAAATGGGTGTGTTCTAAAACTTTTGCCTGGTAGTGTATATAGTTGCAAAAACCTTTTTTAATGCTCCAGTTAGGGTAAAAGTAACAAAAGTGGGGAAGTGAGGTGTTAGGGTTTCCCCAACACCACACCGTCCCAAACCAGGCAGTAAAACAGGTGTGGGGTGTGACTTGGGCTTCTCAAGCCTAACGCTTACCCCATTTTATCTATAAATAAGGTCAGATGTGTAGACTTTATGAGAATGGGATGAATGTTAGGCTTGAGTAGCCTAAGGCACACCCACATCTGTGCTCCAATCCCTTCGTAGATTCATATATATATATACATATATATATATATATATATATATATAATAGATAACCCACTCTTAGGTGTGCGGTCGGTTTCCTGATATACGCACGCTTGGTAAGGCTAATCCACCCAAGGCGCATGTGATATCAGAGCACGACCGCACACCTAAGAGTGGGTTATCTACCTTATAAAATGGGAAAAAATATTTGGGCAGGGGGAGGAGATACAAAAGGTAGTCTGGCACAGATAAATGTTTAATTTACAGTAGGTTATCTGGCTGATCCTGCCATAATTGTGATGGGTTTGAAGTTAAAGGTGGTATTTATCTGCTTGATTTTGCCTTGGTTTAAAAAAAAAGTGATAAAAATGTGTATCTGGTTGATCCTGCTGTTGTCAGAGTGTGTTACACTCTAATCCCTTTCAGTATTATTTCTGTACTGTAGCGTGACCAAGCAGTGTAAACTATAATTGAAGACCTGGTTGCAGAGGTTCAAAAACAAGGAATTTTATGTCCAAAAACTATGTAATCTCCATTTTTATGTTATTTATTCATTTTTTATTTTTTTGAAACAAGCCTCCGACTGTAATGGGGGCTGAGCCAGTGAGTCATTCATCTCTGTATTGTAGCGTGACCGAGTGGTTTTATTGGCAGTTCAGGAAATGCTGCCAGAGCTTGAAAAGAAGGTGTTTTACTTGCAGACACTGTGTAAAGTCCTTTTTATTTTAAGGTTTCTCACATTTCTGCATAAGGAAGCCGCCGACTATAGAGAGCAGACAGCGAGCGAGTCAGCAGCTTCAGAAGGGGTGACGGAAGCGTGAGTGAGAGTTGCTATAGCAACAACTCTCGCTCTCGCTTCCGTCTACAATTCTGAAGCCAGCGACTCACTCGCTGTCCACTCTCTACAGTCGGCAGCTTCATTTTACAGAAATATGAGGAACCTTAAAATAAAAAGGAGTTTACACAGTTCTGAAAGTAAAATACCTTGTTTTCAAGCTGTGCCAGCACGTCTTGAGCTGCCAATAAAACCACTTGGTCATGCTACTATACAGAGACAGGCAACTCGCTTGTTTAGCCCCCATTACAGTCAGAGACTTCTTTTTAAAAAAAAAATAACATAAAAACAGAGGTTATGTAGTATTTTGGGATGCAACATGACTTGGTTTAAACGTCTGCCAGCAATTTCTTTGCCATTTTTAACTTTGCTCGGTCAGTGCATACTAAAGCTAGAAAAGTGAAAATGATTCCACCATGAAACAGCATGAAAATAGAAGGATAAACTAGATATGGTTTTTTTATGAGTTTGTGTTTAACAGTTACGGCAGGATCAACCAGATAATTGTCCATGGTGTGGGGCAGCTATACAGACTTTAGTCAGAGGTGTGTGGGGCAGCTATATACAGCACATTTTAGTTACTGCTGTGGGTGCCAGCCTGTGTGTGTTTGTGCGGCAGCCTGTGTCTGCCAGGTGTGAAGTGATCTCACTGCTGGTGAGAAGGTTCTGTGGGATAGAAAGTAGTTCAGGCATGCGGTCGTAATGGGAGGTGTGCGGTCATTGGGAAATAATGCACGGTCATGTGATGCATTCTGTCCAATCATGTTACTGGAATTTCTATGATATTACCAACCCATTTTATAAATATATATATATATATATATATATATATATATATATATAGTGGCACAGTAGCGCCACTGAAGTGAAGTTTAATGCTAAATCCCAAATGTTGCACTTTAATAACTTTGCAACTGCTCAATGGATTTGCACAAAATTTGGTATGCATTGTCCCATGGAGTAGATCTCTTGATGTGCCAAGTTTAGTTTTGCTCAGATCTCTGTTTTTTTGGGCAGCACATAGTGTGTTTTTCACTTTTTTCGTCAGTTTTTGATGATTTTTCAGATGTCAGAATCCTTGTTTATAAGAAATCTTTGATCATGAGCCATCAAAATCCTTGTTTGTGACATTAGGACCAAATGGACCTAAAATCCTTGTTTGTGAGGTGTCAAAATCCTTGTTCATGAGAAATCTTTGTTTGTGAACTGTCAAAATCCTTGTTCGTGAGATTAGGACCAGATGGCCCTAAAATCTTTGTTCGTGAGCTGTCAAAATCCTTCTTCATGAGGTGTCGAAATCCTTGTTCGTGAGCTGGATTTTGACATCTCACAAACAGGGATTTTTAAAGGTTGCTGTTTCTTTGCCAGTTCACTGTAAAGAAACGGTTAGGAGCTTGAGCTTGAAATTTGCAGGGTACAAAGGGGGTGTCCCACAGATGTGACTTACATTGGTGTAAAAATTTGCATCAGTGCTATAGTTATGGTATTCCAAAGTTTGAGAAATTTCCTGTAGGATAACACTGTGGTGAAAGCGGTGCCTTTTGGTGCCTATATCTTGAAACGGTTCAAGATACAGATTTTTTGCTAAGTGCAGCTTAGTATACCGTTAGGTGTACTAAGCATGCGTGCACGTTACCAGTCCATGATTACAACTGCAGTGGAATTTTTTCCAAAGTTGCTACGGCTACTGAAAAATTGCACTATTTGCAGCACAAGGCTTTCTTGAAATGTATCTAGGGCTGCGCTGCATCTCTACAATTATAGGTACAGTAGGTGGGAGGGTTATGCAGAAATGATAATGCAGGGTGATTCATTATGCAATACAATATGGGAGAAAAAAGTGATACCCCAAAACCATCACAAGTTGTGCAAATCTACCATTGTAATGCACTTAAATTTCCCTGTGGCCTCTTGATTCCTCCCTTCCCCACTCTTTCTCAGCTACTGCTACACACTTTGTTCCCTGTCTCTGCCTGGGAATTGTCTCCTTGCTGACTTACCAACAGCACTGTAATGTTTTGTACATTATTAACCCTAAATTGTGCCTTTTTGCCTGTTTTGTTCCTATTATAACGTGTGAAATGTACCTCCTCTATGTACTATGTAACTTGCACCTCTGTATAACTGTTATGTCATACCTGAACATAGGCAGTGTTGTCTAGTGCACTTACCTGGTTACCAAAAGCAAATAAATAAATATAGGGGTAACATTACACTTTCTCAAAAAGTAAGAAAATTCATTGCAAAAAACAGGAAAGAGTTAGAGTCGACGACCACAAGGCACACCTTGTCGCCGGTTGGTCTGTAGAGGGGGTGGGGCATGGTGTGGGGGTGCCTCATTTCCCTACTTTTGTCACTGTAACCATAACTAATGCATTAATGAAGTTTTTTTGCTATGAATATATATATATATACATTCCTCCTGCACTTCGGCCAGCTACTTAAACTCTCCCCCTCTCTCCACTCTCCAGCTGGGACCTCCCTCCAAGGGACTGCAGGCTCTACCACTGACTCACTCGGTCCCTGGACCGACGGCGCTCCTCAGGCCACTGCCGAGTCCTCCTGCCCGGATCCTCAGCCTTCCAGGTACAGCACTTGCTGCCAGCCTATTGAAATGTAAGCACCTTTCCTGGCCCCGCTCTGATTGATCTGCAGCTCTCCCTGGTCTCTGCTCCTACTAAGCCACCAATTTTGCTCAATATTTCAAGATTCTACCTAATTATATGCTCAAATTGTACTGTATTAGAGTTTAAGCTGTGAAAATTTTCTGAAAAGGGCTGTGATTACAGATCTCCTAGTGAATTGGTGCTGCTCCATTGAAGCCCAGACTTTTTGGCGCCCAATCTCTGGTCCCTTTGTTGTGTTAAGTGGGCTCCCTGCTGTGCTGTCTGCACCTCCTGCACTTTGGCTAGCTACTTAAACTCTCCCCCTCTCTCTCTTCTCTCCTCTCCTCTCTCCAGCTGGGACCTCCCTCCAAGGAACCGCAGGCTCTACCGCCAACCCACTTGGCCCCCAGACTGACGGCGCTCCTCAGGCTTCTGCCCGAGTCCTCCTGCCTGGATTCTCAGCCTTCCAGGTACAGCACTTGCCACCAGCCTTTTAACCCCACCAGCGCTGCGTGTGGCTCCCCACCTCCCCTGCCCACCCACCCATGGCCAACACTTATACTTATAGTCACCACTGATCACGTGACCGGCTTTTTTTTCTATCTACCTAATTTCCCATTTGCTCCTTATATTTCTCCGCCACTAGAGGCATCAGGCTGTGGTGCCCCCTGCTTGAGCTGCTGCTCGCTTACTGTAGTTATAAACCTCCGGTGCTCTCTCACCATCACTGGGTGTACTATGGAGTCCTGGCAGACTCCAAAATTGTGGCTCATCCTGTTCATACTACTGTCAATCTGTACTCAGCTACCATCAGTCTAACTGAGTCTGCAGGCATCCCTTACAGTGGTTGTCAGTTTGACATGTCCGACTGGAAAATGCCCTACCCGGTTGCTACCTCCCAACCCCACTGCCATATACTCCCTTGTGCCATGATCACGTCGGCGCACACTCAGCTCATTGGCCTCCTTAAGATAGCATCCTCTCCTATCATTATGACTCTCCCCCCTAAAACTAGTAAACGACTTCTCTATCACTCTCCCAAGAGATGTAGGCTCCCACAGCTCCTTATTCTCCTGCTCCTCTTAGCATCTGGTGACATCCACCCAAACCCTGGTCCTGCACCTACCAACCCACTTGCCAGTGCCCACCCAGGCACAAATCTCTATACCAAATGGACTTAAAATCATCCATCTAAGCAAAAGAAGTCTTGCTCCCAAAATCTCCCTTTTACAACCCTTAGTCCAGGACTATGCCCCTGATATCACTGTGATCACTGAATCCTGGCTATCCAAATCCATTCCTGATCAGACAATAGCTATCTCTGTCTTTACTTTAACTAGACAGGATAGGACCGGACAAGGTGGTGGGGTGGCCATTTATGCCTCCTCCACCCTCCAAAGCACTCCCTCCATCACCACATCTGTGCAGTCATCTCACAAGGCTCTCCTTTTAAAAATCTCCTATCCCCACAGAGCCCCCATTTTTATCGCAGGAGTTTACTGCCGTCCTGGTCAGCCACACTCCAACATCACTGACTTGGTCTCTAAGCTGTCCTCACTTGCCGGCAGTGGCGAACTCTTCATTTTGGGTGACTTAAATCTAAACTGGCTGGTCCCTTCACTGGCTATTCGCTCCACTATCACAAGTCTTAAACCTCCATCAGCTGATCCCAGAACCCACTCGTCTAAACCATAAATCGTTAAACCACTCCCTGCTGGACTAGGTCCTCACCTCCCATCCACACTGAGTAGTGGCCTCAGGGCTACTTCCTGACTCTATTAGTGACCACCATAAGACATTCATAGTGTGGAAAATACATAAGCCTAAAATCCCTCCTAAAATTATTCTCATTCATCCCTTCGCATCCCTCGACCTGCAATCCTCGCTTCATGACCTTACACTAACTGACTGGTCCCCCCTTATCACAGCAGTTTCTGTGGACAATGCCCTTGCCTACTTCACCTCTAAGTTTCGGCAGGTTTGGAACTCCCGTGCCTCGCCCAGCAAAACCAGGGTTCATGGCAGCCACCTCCCCTGGGTCACTCCTGGGCTTCTGGCCTGCCAACGTGCTCGCAACTTGGCATGGCACAAAGCCAAAACCTCCAACTGCCCTGTAGATCACCAACGCTACCGTGAATTGCGAAATGGCTGCACCAAAGCAATCCGCCTTGCCAAAGCTGAGCATTTCAAATTCAACTTCCAAACCAATACAAATAGCCCTTCTAAATTCTGGAAGGTTGTTCAGTCCCTTTTCTAATCATCCTCCACACCTCCACCCCCCTCCCTCAGGTACAACCATTCTCTTCTCTCTAAACCTATTGATACTGCGGATTACTTCAACTCCCACTTCACCTCCTGTGCCTCTTCTCTGCTATGTACCCTCCCTAGCACTTCCCTTAACCTGCTAGCCCCCCCTTGTGCCCCTTGCACTGTACCCTACCCTACTCCTACTCCTCTTGCTTCCAGGTCACCCCATCCTCCCACTCCCTCCTCTGCTCCTCTGCCCTTCCCTCCTCCAAACCCCTTACACCTCCCCCCTGTTCTCTTTCTCCCCTGTCATCCCTGCTTCTACCCTTCAAGCTCTCCTGGCCCTAAACCCTACCAAAGGCTCTTCGCCTGATGGCCTTGACCCCAGGCTCCTACACATCTCTGCTCCTGCCATAGCCTTCCCACTCTCCCTGTTGCTAAACCTCTCCTTTGTGACTGCCACTGTGCCCTCTGTCTGGAAACATGCTGTTGTCCTCCCCCTCCCAAAAGGTGGCGACCCCTCCTCCCCTGGTAACTATCGTCCTGTCTCCCTACTGCCAACCTGCCAACCTTAGCTAAACTACAGGAGCACATAGCACTCGAACAACTCTCTCTGTTTCTCTCAGATTCTGCTTTTTTCACCCCCTACCAATCTGGCATCAGGAAATCCCACTCTACCACCACCTCACTCCTAAGATTAACTGACACTATCTTTTCAGGCTTTGACAAAGTGCTTATTACCTCCGCTATCTTTGTAGACCTGGCTAAAGCCTTTGACACTGTTTCCCACCCCCTCCTCCTTCACAGCCTTTAGGCTGCTGCAACTGGTCTGTCCCAGTCTGCCACAGGATGGTTTAGTGCCTACCTGTCAGGCAGGTCGCATTCAGTAAGAATTGCTGATGCTATCTCTTCCCCCCGCCTATAACCACTGGAGTCCCACAAGCCTCTGTGCTAGGCCCCATTCTGTTCTCCATCTTTTTAAATGACCTCCCACGGGTTTGCACTTCATCCAGCATTCACATGTATGTGGATGATACAGTACTGTTTACCTCTGGCAATACTGCTGCTGATGTTACTACCAGGCTTCAGCCCAACTTCACTAAAATCCAACTCTGGTTTAATTCTCATCAACTCTTTCTAAATGCAAAAAAGATGGTCTCCATGACCTTTGGTACAAGGCAGAGACTCATTAGGCTAACTCACCTCCCCTCCTTCCTTACCCTTGATGGGACTGCTTTAGAGGACTCCACCTCTTTCAGGTATCTCGGCATCTGGCTGCACAGACACCTTGACTTCTCTGTACATATTGATGCCATTCTGAAAAAACTAAGGCCTAAGCTTGGGTCACTTTACAGAAACTGCAGCTGGATCCCGCTCGCTGGCAGGCGTGAGCTGGTACAGAAGATGATCATGCCCATTTTTGACTGCTGCAACATAGTCTATGATGCTGCCCCACAGTCCCACCTATCCAGACTGGACTCTCTCTTTTCAGTCCTTCTGTCATTTTGCTCTTGATGCCCCCCTCCTGTAGCCACCACTGTGACCTCTACCGCTCTCTCAACCTTCTTCCCCTTCACTCCCGGCGCATGCTTCTTGGTGCTAAATTCATCTCTAAATTATGGCTGGGTTCTCTCCCCTCATATATTTCCTCCTCTCTTGGCACCCCTACCCTCTCCCTCTATTCTCTGAGATCCCATGCCGACACTTGCACCCTCTCTCTTCCCTGCAGAACCACTACCTCTGGCCAAAAAGCCTTCTCCTACCACCTGCCTAAAAATGTGGAATGCTCTCTCTCCACAAATCTGTCACTCCTTCTCCCTCTATTCCCTTACCACTGCATTGCACAAATGCCTTACATCCTCTTGCACCTGCTCCTGACCCCCTTCCTTATCTGTTTTCCCTCTCTGTCTTTCTCTCCATCTCCGTCTCCCCCTCTCACCCCCCACTTGCACTTGTACTTCTAGACCAGCTGTTAAACAGGGGTGACTGGTTCCTATGTGCTCACCCTACTGCATATTGCACTAGTGTACAGTCTGTTTATTATGCATTGTCAACCATATATCCTATTGCTTGTTACCTGTACCGATTCTGCTTGTATGCTTCTCCTAAGGTCTGCTTGCACTGAATCTCTACAACAGCCTATATTGTCTAATGTACCATGTTAGTGTTTTATAACTGTTTGTATAATTACACCATCTGTATGTATTGACCTAAACTTGTACTCTGTATATCTATATCTGTACTTATGTACTCTATATATCCCTTTCCCCTTACCCTAGGACATACCGTGAGATGAGCATTAAGTTGCTCAGTGTATCTGCATTTTTAGAACACTGATTGTTATGACTGTTTTGATTTCATTGTCTTTTTTAATGATTTTTACTGTTTTGATTTGTTATTTATGTACGGCGCCTTGCCAATTGAAAGGCGCCTTATAAATAAAATTATTATTATTATTATTATTATTATTATCTTTCCTGGTGATACAATTCAATAAATAAATTATATATATATATATATATGTATACATACATACATTATGGTGGCATGGTAGTAACCAGAGTCCGGGTAGGGTGTTATTATTAGATGTTATTATGTGCGATACCTCCAATTTGTAATCCATTACCTGGTGAACCTATGGTTCGGGGTTAAAACATTCGCTCGGCATCAGGGCTAGGTTTGCACTTCTGGTCAGGGGCACCCAAGTAATACCAGACATAGGAAGCAATAACTGTAAATGTCCAAACCAGGAGTGGGATTCTAAAGTGGGGCTTTTATTTACTTCATCACAAGAATACAAAGCAATATGGACCCCCACGGGGCTACACTCACTGGTTATGCAGATCTATAGAGGTCAGAACACATTTTCTTCATCATCACAACAACCCTCAGGTTCTGAACACGCTGGGCTCCCACGTTCGAACTGGTACTCTCTGTCTCCTGGATTCCCTGGCATGGCCCTCGGCTAGCACTTTTACACTTTTCCACCTGTTATGGACATTTGGTGGTGGCTCCCTCAACCACCCATGAGTGCTTCTAGCTCTAAAAGGAAGAAAACACATCTTAATCCCATGTCTGAGTACTTTTTGCAGACACTGGCCAAATGCCTGGGAGAAAGCTATAGATGCCCAAAGTAAATCCGTAGAGGTAAATCTGGTCACTCCAGATGAGGGGGGTCTCCCACCTCTTGTCCCCAAATCCATACCTGGCCATTCATTTGGAGTCAACACCTTTCCTTTGAACTCTCTGTTTGTAGAATGCTGTCTCGAAATGTATATCACATTTAACAGTCTACTTTTTATGTAACTGGTGTCCTGACTTGCAACGTTCTCTAAGTGGCTATGTCCTTCCCTGTAGACTCCCACTGGTTAGATGCATTTCAAGCCATACCCATAACTTTAAGTACTGTACTTGGCTGTCCTTTCCTGACCCCACAGTAACAGATGCTTTGCACAACTGTCTCGGTGAAAACATGGGCTCTGTGTCAGAGCAGCCTCACCATGGTTCCCCAGGGCTTCTCACACAGAAATTACACATCTAGTACCTCAGTACAAATTCTCTCCTCAGGTAGCTTTTCCTCTTCCAGCAGGGCCAGGGGGTTTGCCCCTGAAAGCTGTTTCCCCCCCATCCCTCCAGGGATGGGGCACTGGAACAAACTGGGGAATGGTCTCAACCACTTCTTTTGGTTTCTTCTGCATACTTCTCTAGGGTGAGAACACACACACCCTCTTCCTCTGGTAGCTTTATTACAGAGCTAGGCTCTGAGGGGCTGCCAACTGCAGCGCACCTCCTCCTTCCACTGAGTCTCCCACTAGACTAACTTTTAAAACCCCAACATTCTAACCTAACTCCCAGCTGCAACATTCCACTGTGGCTTATACTGCTGTGAGAATTCTAAGTGATGTCATCCCTCTAGCTCAGCTGAGACTGAGGACAGAGTGAGACAGTGTGAAACCCATTTAACTGGTGTCTCACAAGCTGCGTTTCCTTGCCTGCCACTAGATCTAAATGGGATTTTAGTAACCCTGGGTGATAAGGGGGTTATATGTATATATATATATATATATATATATATATAGACATAACATTATGGTGGCACGGTAGTGCCACCATAGATTAGGATTAGTACCCATTTAAGGATAAATTGTGAAATTTTGCACCTTAATAACTTTGCCACCATTTGACAGATTTGCCTGAAATTTGGCAGACATGGAGCAGTAGTAAATATCTCAGGAGCTGCCAAGTTTTGTACTGGTTGGATACACAGTTGCGGAGTTATTAAGCAGTGCATTTATGCTTTTTTGCGCATTCTTTGCTCGCACCTACAGGTTGCACGGTTTGTGTGACTGATCCAAAAGCTTCAGGTAATATGTGGCCGGGGTCTCCGATGTACGTTTTGAAGATTTTATGAAAAAATATTGAACGGTTCAAAAGTTATTCAAAAAACAAGTTTCCCATTATAGTCAAAGGGAAAAGTTAAAAAAAATTTGACAATGTCTCAAATGCAGATTTTAATGTCGCAAATTACCCCAGTAGTGTCGCAAATCTGCCATTTTGTTTTCAGTTACTGATCACAGAAATGTTTGACATTTAAAATTGGAACCCTCTAGGGACACAATTAAGTTTGTGTTTACCTAGTCAAGTCCTGAGAATGATAGCCATGTCTTTTTTGGGGGGTTAAACACCCCAGAAATATGTTTTTTTTAATTTTTGGGAAAAGTAGTGTCACAAAGTAGTGTCGAACCTGTGACACATTCATGATTTTTTGTCGAAAGTGTTGTATTTTGCGACACTATTATTCGACACTATGGCCAAAATAACAGGACTTCTTTGCCAACCTTCTGCAAAACACTGGTTTGGTCTTTTGGGCTCAAATTTGGAGGGACGAAAGCCAACATCCCACAGATGTACCTTCCAGTGGTTTGGTGACAGAATATTCATGGATGGAAAGTTACGCTGCTTCAAAGTTGATGCTTTTCCCCATAGAGGAACATTGCGGCGTCCACCACAAACCAAACACTTCAAGATACGGACTATTCATCACAAAAATCCTTAGCCCCCCACTAGGAAGCTAAGTGCAAAACTAGCGTGGAAAGTCATAATTTATATGAAATTGTAATTTTTTTTCTACGGCGTACAGTTCCTGAGATATATGCAGTTTAGTATTCTATGTGCTCATTTTGTGGTCCGAGGCCTATTATAATGCATACATTCTTTGTAGTCACTGTGTTTCTCTATGCAGCTGTTGGGGAAAACCAGGGTGTGTGCTTCTCTTAAAGTTATACTTAGCGTTACCTCTTGTGTTTCTGTACCCGTTTGCGTTAGCATTCCCGTATACGCCAACATTTGCATTAACCTTTGCGTTCCAGTATGGCCCCCCCACCCCAGAGCAGTTACTGCATCCTGAGTGGACAGCCACAGCAAAAGTAAAGGTATGGACATCAATGGTACCTCTCGCTGATTGCAGGTGCACACATGTTAACACAGTTAGGAGTTGCACATCCTCAGCCAGGAAATGCCCCCCCGACCAGGTACTGCATCCTGAGTGGAGAGCTACAGGAAAACAAAGGTCATGGACATGAACGGTACACCTTCCTGATTGCAGGTGCACACATGTTAGCACAGTTAGGAGTTGCACAGCCTCAGCCAGGAAATGCTCCCCCGACCAGGTACTGCATCCTGAGTGGAGAGCTACAGGAAAACAAAGGTCATGGACATGAATGGTACACCTCCCTGATTGCAGGTGCACACATGCTAGCACAGTTAGGAGTTGCACTGCCTCGGCCAGGCAATGCCCCCCAGACCAGGTACTGCATTCTGAGTGGAGAGCCACAGGAAAACAAAGGTCATGGACATCAACAGTACACCTCTCTGATGGCAGGTACACACAAGTTAGGACAGTTAGGAGTTGCACTGTCTCAGTCAGGCAATGCCACCCCCAGACCAGGTACTGCATGCTGAGTGGAGAGCCACAGCAAAACTGAGGCCATGGACATCAATGGTACACATTTCTGATTGCAGGTGCACACAAATTACCACAGTTAGGAGTTGCATGGCCTCAGCCAGGCAATGCCCCCCCAGACCAGGAACTGCATCCTAAGTGGAGAGCCACAGCAAAACTGAGGCCATGGACATCAACGGTACACCTCCCTGATTGCAGATGTACACAAGTTTGCACAGTTAGGAGTTGCAGGGACTCAGCCAGACAATGCCCCCTGAGGTGATATTGCATCCTGAGTGGAGAGCCACAGCAAAACTACAGTGATGGACATCAATGGTACACCTCCCTGATTGCAGGTGCACACAAGTTTGTTCAGCTAGGAGTTGCACGTCCCCATCCAGGCAATCCCTTCCCCCCTCTTCGAGCAGGTACTGCATCCTGAGTGGAGAGCCACAGCAAAACTACAGCCATTGACATCAACAGTAAACCTCCCTGATTGCTGGTGCACGCAAGTTAGAAGACTGAGGAGTTGTATGGCCTCAGCCAGGCAATGCCCCCCCCGAGCAAGTACTGCATCCTGAGTACAAAGCCACAGCAAAACTAAAGCCATGAACATCAATGGTACACCTCCCTGATTGCAGGTACACACAAGCTAGCACAGCTAGGAGTTGTACGGCCTCAGCTAGGCAATGCCTTCCTGAGCAGGCAGTGCATCCTGAGAGTAGAGCCACAGGAAAACAAAGGCCATGGACATCAACAGTACACCTCTCTGATTGCAGGTGCATACAAGTTAGGACAGTTAGGAGTTGCACAGCCTCAGCCAGGCAATGCCCCCCCCAGACCAGGTACTGCATCCTGAGTGGAGAGCCACAGCAAAACTGAGGCCATGGACATCAACGGTACACCTCCCTGATTGCGGTTGTACACAAGTTTGCACAGTTAGGAGTTGCATGGACTCAGCCAGACAATGCCTCCTTGAGAAGGTATTGCATCCTGAGTGGAGAGCCACAGCAAAACTACAGTGATGGACATCAATGGTACACCTCCCTGATTGTAGGTGCACACAAGTCCGTGGCCGTGTTGACAGGCTTGAGCAGGAGGTTGACCGTCCTCTGCTGTGCACGCAACAGGGACAGGATTTCATCCTGTCCCTGTAGCAGTTAACCTTCTGCTCCAGTCTGTCTACACGGCCAAGGAGCGCACGTAACAATCGTATTTTTATAGGACCTGTGAACAGAAAATAGACAAATCAGTATGGTACATTGATAAGTGTACCTTTGTCGTACATGTTATCACAAAATACATTAAAGACGATATGTTTGTATGGTTAATATTTCACTGTTAGTAGTTGAATATAGTCCTGATGCATAGCACTGCTCATGCCACAGCTGAAATAAAGCCATGCACATCATCATTATGACTGTCTGATACCAGTTGCACATATGTTATGACACTGAGGAGTTGCATGGGCTCAGCCATGGAATAGCCCCAACCCCCGCCCACACAACCACTAGGTACTAGACCCCGAGTGCAGAGCCATAGCAAAAGCAGAGCATGTACATCAACAGTACACCTCCCTGATTGCAGGTGCACATAAGTTGCCACAGTTAGGAGTTGCATGGCGTCAGCCAGACCATGCCCCCCCAGACCAAGTAGTGCATTTTGAGTGAACAGCCATAGCAAAACTAAAGTCATGGACATCAACACTACAGCTGCCTGATTGTAGCTGCACACACGTTACCTCAGTTAGGAATTGCATGGCCTTGGCCAGACAATACCCCCTCCAACATGAGTTACTGCATCCTGAGTGGAGAGGCACAGCTAAAGTAAAGCCATGGACATCAACGGTACACCTCCCTGATTGCAGGTGCACACAAGTTAGCACAGTTAGTAGTTCTATGGCCTCAGCTAGGTAACTCCCCCCCAGGACCAGGTACTGCATACTTAGTGGAGAGCCACAGCAAAACTAAAGCCATGGATATCAATGGTACAGCTCCCTGGTTGCAGGTGCAGACAAGTTTGCACAGTTAGGAGTTGCACGGCGTCAGCCAGGCAATGCCCCCCCCACCCTGACCACTTAATGCAAGCTTAATGGAGAAGCAAAGCAACTCTAAAGCCATGAACATCAACGGTACACCTCCCTGATTGCAGGTACACACAAGTTAGCACAGTTAGGAGTTGTACAGGCTCACCTAGGCAATGCCCCCCACCTGAGCAGGTAGTGCATCTTGAGTGGAGAGCCACAGCAAAAGCAAAGCCATAGACATCAATGGTACACTTTCCTGATTGCAGATGCACACAAGTTAGGACACTGAGGAGTTGCACGGACTCAGCCAGGCAGTACCCCCCCAGACCAAATACTGCATCCTTAGTGGAAAGCCACAGCAAAACTAAAGCCATGGAATTCAACGGTACAGCTCTCTGATTGCAAGTGCAGACAAGTTTGCACAGTTAGGAGTAGCACGGCGTCAGCTAGGCAATGCACTCCCCCAAAATCAGGTACTGCATGCTTAGTGAAGAGCCACAGCAAAACTAAACCCATGGACATGAACAGTACACCTCCCTGATTGTAGGTACACACAAGTTTGCACAGTTAGGAGTTGCACGGAGTCAGCCAGGAAATGCCCCCCCACTCCCCCAGACCAGGTACTGCATGCTTAGTGGACAGCAACAGCAAAACTAATGTCATGAACATCAATGGTACACCTCCCTGATTGCAGGTGTGCACAAGTTAGGACAGTTAGGAGTTGCATGAACTCAGCCAGGCAATGCCCTGACCCCTAGACCAGGTACTGCATCCTGAGTGGAGAGCCACAGCAAAAGTAAACTCATGGACATCAACAGTACATGTACCTGATTACAGGTGCACACAAGTTTGCACAGTTAGGAGTTGCACAGCATCAGCTAGGCAATGCTCCCGCCACCAGACCAGGTACTAGACGCTTAATGGAGAACCACAGGAAAACTAAAGCCATGGATATCAATAGCACAGCTCCCTGTTTGTAGGTACACACAAGATAGCACAGTTAGAAGTTGCATGGACTCAGCCAGGCAATGCCCCCACCAGACCAGGTACTGCATTCTGAGTGGAGAGCCACAGGAAAACTGAAACTATGGACATCAATGGTACACCTCCCTGGTTGCAGGTGCACACAAGTTAGGACACTGAGGAGTTGTACGGACTCAGCCAGGCAATGCCCCCCCACCAGACCAGTTACTGCATCCTGAGTGGCGAGCCACAGCCAAACCACAGCCATGGACATCAACGGTATACCTCCCTGACTGCAGATGCAAACAAGTTAGGACACTGAGGAGTTGCATGGACTCAGCCAGGCAATGCCCCCCCGAGCAGATACTGTATCCTGAGTGGAGAGCCACAGCAAAACTACAGCCATGGACATCAAGGGTAGACCTCCCTGATTGCAGGTGCACACAAGTTAGGACACTGAAAAGTTGTCCAGACTCAGCCAGGCAATGCCTCCCCCTCAGACCAGGTACTGTATCCTTAGTGGAGAGCCACAGCGAAACTAAAGCCATGGACATCAATGGTACACCTCCCTGATTGCAGGTACACACAATTTTGCACAGTTAGGAGTTGCACGGCATCAGCAAAGCAATGCCTCCCACCCCCCAGACCAGGTACTGCATGCTTAGCGGAGAGCAACAGGAAAACTAATGCCATGGACATCAATGGTACACCTCACTGATTGCAGGTGCACGCAAGTTAGGGCAGTTAGGAGTTGCATGGACTCACCCAGGCAATGCCCTGAACCCCAGACCAGGTACCTCATGAGTGGAGAGCCACAGGAAAACTGAAGCCATGAAGATCAATGGTACACCTCCCTGGTTGCAGATGCACACAAGTTAGCAGAGTTAGGACTTAAAAGGTCTCAGCCAAGCAATGCCCCCCCGAGCTGGTAGTGCATCCTGAGGGGAGCGCCACAGGAAAACTACAGCTATGGACATCAATGGTAGACCTCCACGATTGCTGGTGCACACAAATTAGTACATGAGGAGTTGCACAGACTCAGCCAGGCAATCCCCACCCCTAGACCAGGTATTGCATCCTGAGTGGAGAGCCACAGCATAAGTAAAGTCATAGACATCAATGGTACCCGTACTTAGTTGGAGGTGCACACAAGTTTGCACAATTAGGAGTTGCACGTCATCAGCCAGGTAATGCCCCCCCACCAGACCAGGTATTAGATGCTTAGTGGAGATCCACAGGAAAACTAAAGCCATGGACATCAATGGCACAGCTCCCTGGTTGCAGGTGCATACAAGTTAGGACACTGAGGAGTTGTACGGACTCAGCCAGACAATGCCCCAACCCCCCCACCAGACCAGTTACTGCATCCTGAGTGGAGAGCCACAGCAAAACCACAGCCATGGACATCAATGGTACACCTCCCTGTTTGCAGATTCACACAAGTTAGGACACTGAGGAGTTGCATGGAGTCAGCCGGGCAATGCCCTTCCCAACCAGGTACTGCATCCTGAGTGGAGAGCCACAGCAAAACTAAAGCCATGGACATCAACGGTACACCTCCCTGATTGCAGGTGCACAGAAGTTAGCACAGTTAGGGGTTACATGGACTCAGCCAGGCAATGGTCCTCCTCTCAGCCCAACCACGTACTGAATCCTGAGTGAAAACGATCAACAAAACTAAACCCATGGACATCAATGGTACAGCTGCGTGATTGCAGGTGCAGACAAGTTAATACAGTTAGGAGTTGCACGGCATCACCCACGCAATGCCCACCTGACAGCAGGTACTGCACCGTGAGTGGAGATCCACCTCACAACTAATGCCATGGACATCAACAGTACATCTCCCTGACAATGGCATGTAGAAGTGTTATTTCTCTTGTATATCACAAATGTGTGTACTTTGTTGCAGTACTTACGCTCAGCACCGCCAGTTGGCTCTTTCTTTACCGCATGCACGGCTGTTCTGATCCAGTCCCCCTGGCAGCTAAAGAAAAAAAAAAAGACATTTTTGATAACAGATCTTAGCGCTATCTGTATGCTCATTAAGAGTGGGATTGTTTTTTATGGTCTCTTCCCTGACTATGTGCTACATGCTGAGTTGTGAGACATAAGTCAGGTAAAGTACTGGACATTAACATCACAGTTTTGTGATAGCAGGTGAATACAAGTTACAATAGTTATTAGTTTGGTGCATTAAAGAAGGAAATGCAGCTGTTTACTACGCAACCCCCAAAAATGCACAGATATTGTGATCGGAGTCTGAAGAGAATAAGTTTATTACATTTACATGAATATGTGCTACTGAATATGTGCACAGACGTTTGGGTACTGTACAATATTATCCCTTATCAAAACAGTGCCATTTCCACTACACTCTCTCACACACTCTGGACACATTAGGTGTTTGATCTCAGGTGCTGACCTGCAGGTGGATAGTGCTCACTCCTTCCACTGAAAGCAAAAGGTACAGGATGCTGAGTGCTAACACACAGATGAACTTAACATACGTATGTCAATTATATAGGTGTCTGACACAAGCTGCACACAATTTGCTGCAATATCATGTTGTGTGTTGTTAGTCAACCAGTGGTCTCCCCCACCAAGAAACCTCTTTCCCACATGAGGAACATCTATTGGATCCATAGTGGTTATCAACACATCTAATGAAGTTGTGGATGGTAATGACGGATCTTATTGAGAGTACTCATGCACAGGTTGTTAGAGTGAGGACTTACAAAGAAGACCTTGGCAATGGCACGCCTTGCCACCCGTGACTAGCCATTTTTATGTTTGCTTGCATGCATGTGCAAGAAACATAGTGCCATCATACAAGTTTTCCAGAGGTGTGTCAGCCTCTTCCATTCCAGTCAGTGTGTTTGCAGGTGCGGTCGCAGAGCGCCAATCACTGCGCCAGCTGTCTATGACAGCTGAAAATGCAGTGGCATACAGTTGAAAGGGAGAGCTCCGCTTGAGTGAGCAGAGCTCTCCCCCCACACACACACACGTGCGCACGCACTCACACTGCGTGCTCATGCGCCTTCCCCCTCCCCCACACTGTCACGGCCGGGAGGGTGCCCAGTCCCCGCCGGCTCCACCCAAAGCATCCAGGTGCCATGCTGGGAGCCCACCCCAGCATGGCAAAATCTATTATGGCCAATGGGGATGCCCAATCCCCCCATCGGTTCCACTGTCTCCCCCCATGCTGTATCGCCCGGCGTAGGGTGCCCAATCCCCCGTCAGCTCCACTGTCTCCTCCCCGAGTACAGGGTGTCACGCTGGAGCCCACCCCAGCGTGGCAACAGATGCCATGGCCGACAGGGGTGCCCAATCCCGTCAGCTCCATGCCCCCAGCCGTCCTTCTGCCGCGCTGAGAGCCCACCCAAGCGTGTGGCAAGCGTCCAGCGTCGTCATTTAAAAAAAAACCTGTAAAGAAAAACAGTCCCACGCAGTCTCCCTGCCCCCACAACCGCACTCACCCACTGCGCACCCTGCCTCTCCACACCCTCCTCACCCCATACTTACCTCCGGACCAGCGATCTTCGGTGGACCGGGAACATGTCTGCACTCTTCAAAGCCGACCGCGGACTGAGGAAATGCTGGTAAGCTGTATAATGGGATAGATAGGGTTTTTTCAACTTTGTTGCATATCTCAGGCATTTTTTGGAATTTTTGCACCAAATTTTCAACACGGGGTTTTTGGGACTCCTTCTCATGAATTCTTGCACTGTCATGGTGTTACTCGGGCCCGAAGGGTGATTTTGCAGCCACTGCACAAAATCACCTTTCCAGAATGATTAACGAAACAACACTGCCAGTGTTCATAAGGTGGGCTCTCAAAAAGTCTGTTTTGAAAATTTGGTGGAAAAATTCCTAAAAATGACTGTTTTACGAGCGTGCATTGTGCAGTTCCTACGCACGCTCGTAAGTTCGCTAATTTTCAATATTTTCATTCCAGATTTTCAACATTGCCATTTTACCACACCTTCTTATGAGCAGTACAGCTGTCATTTTTCACATCTCAACCAAAACGTGTTTCCGCCCATGTAGTGCACAATGGTGCAGTCGGTGTGCGAAATCAATGTATGGGACACATTAAGAAAATCACAGTGACACTGTTCATGAGCAGAGGTCTTAAAATGGCTATTTTGAAAATTTGGTGAAAAAATTCCTAAAAATGACTGTTTTACGAGCGTGCGTTGCAGAGTTCCTATGCACGCTCATAAGTTCGCAAATGTTCAATATTTTCACTCCAGATTTTCAACACTGCCATTTTACCACACCTTCTTATGAGCAGTACAGTTGTCATTTTTCACATCTCGCCCACGACGTGTTTCTGCCCATGTAGCGCACAATGGCGCAGTCGGTGTGCAAAATCAATGTATGGGACACGTTAAGAAAATCACAGTGACACTGGTCATGAGCAGAGGTGTTAAAATGGCTATGTTGAAAATTTGGTGAAAAAATTCCCAAAGCGACTGTTTTAGGGCGCGTTGCTCAGTTCCCACGCGACGCTGGCAAGTTTGCTAATTTGTAATATTTGCACACCAGATTTTCAACAGTGCCATTTTACCGCACTTCCTTATGAGCAGTGCAGCTAACATTTTTCACATCTCGCCCAAAATGTGTTTCCGCACATGTAGCACACAATGGTACAGTCAGTGTGCGAAAACAATGTTTGGGACAGATTAAGAAAATCACAGTGACACTGGTCATGAGCAGAGGTCTTAAAATGGCTATGTTGAAAATTTGGTGACAAAACTCCATAAAATGACTGTGTTATGAGTGAGCATTGCGCAGTTTCCACGCACCCTCGTAGGTTCATGAATTTGTAATATTTTCAGTCCAGATTTTCACCAGTGGCATTTTTCCACACCTCCTTATGAACAGTACAGCTCTCATTTTCCACAACATGGCTGAAATGTGTTTTCACATTTTTAGTGCAGAGATGTGTGGTTGCTGTGGGAAATCATTGTTCGGGACAGATAAAGAAAATCACACTGACACTGTTCATGATCGGAGGTCCCAAAATGCCTGTGTTAACAATCTGCTGTAAAAATCCCCAAACTGGTTACATTACAGTTGTGCATTGCACAGTTTCTCATGCGCTCATGACTTCACCAGTTTTTTAAGATTTACAGCAGATTTTCAACATTGCCATTTTACACCTCCCCATGAACAGTACTCGCTGTCATTTTTCAAGCATCCTGTTCGAATGCTTTTGTACCTGCGGGTGCCAAATGCCATAGTCGCTGTGCAAAAGCAGTTTTCGGCTAACAAACTGATATTGCCACTGTTCATGAGGTGGGGGTCACAAAAAAACTATGTTGAAAATTTGGAGTGAAAATACCAACGAATGCCTGAGGCATTAGGGTTTCTGACCATAACGCCCCACCTTGTAGAGTATGACAGGCATCAGGGGTGTGACTTGGGATTCTTGCCTGCCATGCTCATACCATTCCACCCCCACCCACACCCTGCAGCCAGTGAGAGGCATCAAGGTGTGCCTCGGACTCTTCGGGCCCAAACTTCACCCCATTCTCCTATACCACACCCATCTCACCGTATTTCCTGATGGAATGGGGTGCGCATAAGGGCCAAAGACCCCAAGGTGGGGAGTCACGTGATGCTAGCTTTCTGATAGGCTGTACTGTCTCGGAGCTCCTACCACCCATCAGCCTTATCTTCTATATATAGCGGTTCTAGACGACCAATCTCAATAATTTTTACATCAAGCAACTTAGCACTCTCTGCCTATCGGCCCTTGGGCGTTTTCTGTACACATCCTGATATCGCAAGGAAGGATGGAGGCAGAGAAGATACAGGCCGTGATGCGGCATACACCTCCTACCACGCCAGAGAAACTACCTAAAAAAGCGAGGAACCAACTCGGCATCAACCCAGACAGAACGGGCGGCGCTGCCCCATCAGCAAACCTTCTCACTGAAGAGAAATTCCTACAAGAAATCACACCATTGAGAGAGGTACTGCTAGATATCACCACTGAGCTAAAATAAATCCGGGGAGACCTTTCCTCTCTCACAACAAGGGTAACTGACTCGGAGGCCAGAATCCATTCCCAGGAGCAATGGAGAACCACAACTGAACCTGAAATTATCGCATTAAAGCAGCAAGTGAAGAAACTACAACTTAAAACGGAAGACCTAGAGGGTCGCAGTAAGCGAAACAACCTTCTAATCCTGGGCCTACCCGAGCTCGAAGAAGGCGCTGATTCTATTGTCTTCCTCCAGAAATTCTTGGTAAAAATTGTTGGCCCATTGCCTCTTAATCCTCACTACCACCTGGAAAGAGCCCACAGAACTCTGAGGCCAAGGCCCCCACCAGACTCTCCCCCCGGCCAATGATCATTAAATTTCTCAGCTACGTGGAGAAACAACATGTGCTCACGAAAGCTTGTGAACTGCAAGCAATTATGTGGGGCCCTGCTAAACTTCGTATTGCCCAAGACCTTCCAGTGGAGACCAGACAGAAGAGGACAGCGTTCCACCCCATTGTGCAGAAACTTATCGCGGCGGGTATCCCCTTTAGAATGCTGTACCCCGCCACCCTTAAGGTCACAATTGATGGTGCCTCTGCGACCTACGACTTGCCGGATCTTGCTATCAAAGATTTGAGCTCTAAGCTCCCTAATTTATTTAAACCAAAATGACTGATCTACCAGACACTTAGCGCTCAGACTCGCGGTTCATGTTCTGCTTTTGCCTGAAATCCTTGTTTGTAAGCCTCAGTTACCTGTAGATGGGCATTTATCCAGGGCTCTGGGAGGCGGGGGTCCCTCAGTGACTTTGGCGTAGGTCGAGGTAGGCCGCAGTACCTTTGGCCCTTGTAATTACCCCAGAACCACAGGGAAGTGGCTCTATTGCTATTTCTGACCGATTTGGCGGCAGACCGTTCTGGTCCTACCACATAACTGGTCCCTGGGGAAACAACTCCAATATCAGCCTTGCAAGCCTGCGCTTCCACTCTCTCAATTCGAGCAGTCACCCTCCCATAGCTTGTAACCGCCCTTACAACGGGGTAAGTCAACCTTTTGTTTTTCCCTTCACAGCGGATCTGATGCCACCCCCTACAGAGATTTCCCCTAGGGAATTTCTTTCCCTGCCACTCCGGTGGCACCCAATAGATCCTAGCTCCGCTGTCTGATTAGGTTCAATTGAATGGGGCTGATGGGGGGGGGAGTTCCTGGAGACACTCGGGGCTGCAGAAGGTTGCCTCACGAGCTTACAGAGGGGGGTTATGGAAACCCTGATTCATCTGCTGGGGGCTCTCTGGCAAATTTTGGTTGGCCTGTATCTACCTTCATTCTGTACCCATGTCCCTTGTGATCCCTTACTAAGCCTGGTCATCGAAATAGAATAGCCATAGGGTTTACCATTGGGTCCTGGGCTTCAGGCTCTTGTCACGATTCTTCCCACTCCCTCTCCGACCACGCCTGGCACCAGGGTGTACATAGTTTGTTAGGTTTATACGGGGGTTATAAGAGGGGGGGTCCGGGGAGGCTGGACTGCCTACTACTTTTGTGGCTTTACCCTAACTTCGATCTATATTGTTGGCTCGTTATGCACCAGTCTTCTGTACTAGTTGTCTGGCAGTTCCCAGCCAGAATGGGCTTTGGGGTACGAGTGTGCTCTTTTTCTCGGGTTATTGTCAGGAGTTTTACTGTTTGTCTGTATACCTCATTGTTTTTGAAATGGCTATGAACTCAGTCAAACTAGCCACGTGGAATGTCGTGGGCTCAGGAAAGAACCAAGAGGACTCAGGTGTTTAGTCACTGTGATTTAGTCAAGGTCGAAATACTTATTCTACAGGAAACCCATTTACTCAAAATGAGGAAAATGGCTGATCGGATCTGGCTTCTCCCAAGTTTTCATGGCAAGTGGGTCAGGGTCCAGTAGGGGCGTGGCTATTCTTATTAAAAATTACGTTACGTTCCTGGCAGAAGAAACGGTGTCCGACCCAGATGGTAGATTCGTTCTGGTCAAAGGCTCCTTCAACAACTGTGAAGTTGTTCTTGGTTCAATTTATGGTCCAGTAGGTGGTAGCTCTGAATTTTTTATGGCTCTGGCGGACAAGGTAAGTGCCCTCCTTCCCTCACAACTTACCCTGGGAGGGGACTGGAATGTTCCACCTTCCCACACCCTAGACAAATCTCCAGATTCTTGTCGCTCAGTCACCCTGGTTCAAAGATCCTTAGCATATTTTTTGCAAATACTAGGGCTATGTGACCCTTGGCGTCTCACTAATCCCTCCCTGTGGTTTTTCTCCTTCTTTTCCCAAGTTCATCACTCCTGGTCCAGAATAGACTACATCTTGGTAAGTAAAGCCCTCCTCCCTGGCCTTCTTCAGACCGGCATTGAACCGATCGTGCTTTCTGACCATGCCATAGTTTGGGCAAAGATCTCCCCAGACCTCAATTTTCAGCGTGACACGGTCTGGAAACTCAACACTCAGCTCCTTAAAGAGCCCCGGACCGTTGCTCACATAAAAACTCTCATCTCTAATTTTCTCAAGATCAATATTAACTCCACCCCGAGGATTGACATCATCTGGTGCTCCCTGAAATGCTACCTCAGAGGCGAATTAATTAAACTGGCCTCGGCAAGGAAAAAAACTAGACAGGCTCGTGCCTCCCTATTACTGACCAAGATCAAGGAATTGGAAAGTTCTTATTCCCCCTCCTCTCCCCTGACATCTCTTGAAGCCCTTTTAACAGTGAAAAACGAATATGCTGACCTCCTTAAGGAGAAAGCTGAATATAGTCTAGTAAAAACTCAATCTAAATACACTGAGCAAGGTGAAAAGGCTGGCAGGCTCTTGGCCTTAAGACTACGTATGACAGAGAGTTCTAGATTAATCCCGGCTCTGCAATCTCCCGAGGGCATCACTAAAACATCCCCCAGAGAAATCACACAGATTTTCGAAGACTTTTATAGCAATCTTTATAAAAGCCCCTCTCCCCCTGTGTCTCTTCTAGACATAGAAACCTATCTGGCAGATCTCAACCTTCCCCAACTTTCATCACCCCACAAAGACACCCTGACTTCTCCCATCACCCTCTCCGAAATAGAAGATGCTATTTCTTCTATTGCCCCGGATAAAGCACCGGGCCCGGATGGTTACCCCTCAAACTTTTACAAAATTTTTTCCAAAGAACTTGCCCCACTACTCCTTAAGCTATATAGCTACATGTTTACTGTCGAGACAATGGACCCCACTCTACTCGAGGCTATTATTGTTTTAATCCTTAAGCCCGATAAATGGCCAAAAGACCCAGGGAGCTACCGACCCATCTCTCTTCTAAACTGCGACATGAAGATCCTTTCTAAGATTCTGGCCGAGAGGATCAAAAAGGTCTGGATCCATCTCCTCAGCCCGGAACAAGTTGGGTTTGTCCAATCCCGCTCCCCAGCAGATCACCTCAGAACCCTCTCTCACATCTCTCATGTTGCCCAACTATCCCACACCCCAATGGCCCTGATCTCCTTGGACGCAGAGAAAGCATTTGACAGAGTCAACTGGTCTTTTCTCTGGGTGACTCTGGCCAAAATGGACTTTCCACCCGCCTTTCTCAAGTGGATCCAGGTCTTATACAAATCCCCTTCGGCCAGGATATACTGCAATGGTGTTTTCTCCTCAATCTTCCACCTTCACACTGGCACCAGACAAGGTTGCCCACTTTCACCTTTTCTGCTTAACCTATATCTACAGCCTCTTCTTCTCAAACTCAAGTGCTCCTCATCTATTCAAGGCTGTTTGATACAGCAGCAGGAATTGGTCCTATCCGTTTGCGCAGATGATATCTTGCTCCATGTCGCCCATCCTGCCACATCACTAGGACATGCACTTCAAATCATAACCCAATACGGCAGCCTCTCTCACTATAAATTGAATGTGTCAAAGTCGGAAATTTTCCACTGAACCCCTTTAAGCACAAACACGATCTCATGAAGTTTGGTATGAGATGGTCCCCCAAATCAATCAAATACCTGGGCATTCACTTTACTTCAGACCCCTCTCTGCTTAAGAAGCTCAACTTAGATGACCTTAAAGTCAACATCCAACTAGACTTGCAAAGATGGTCTAATCTCCCCATCTCTCTTTGGGGCAGGATTAACATCATCAAGATGAACGTCCTTCCCCGTATCTTTTACCCTCTCAACTTATTAGGTCTCTGGCTACCGTTTTCTTATCTACGCCAATTTCACACAATCTTCTCACAATTTATCTGGTGGGAAAAAGCAGTCAGATGCTCCTTTCTTAAACTATGCCTTCCCAAAGACAAGGGAGGTCTTCGCCTCCCCAATCTAATATTCTACAACTGGGCTGCCCACCTCTCCAAGCTAGGTAAGTGGTACTCAATCTCAACTGATGTTTCTCCCCCGCTCTGGCTTCAGATCGAGAGGCAAATTCTCCTAGAAGCCAAAATAGGTCCCCAAGCAATATTTTTCACTCCCATTTCGGTGCTCACACGGATCTCCAACCCAACTATTATTACATCTCTTAAATCCCTTTCCCAATGTCTCTACTGCCTCAAAATCTCACCCAAAACGGATCTAGCACAACCCTTTATTCTCAATCCCAATATTAGACTGGGCAGCTTGTTAATCACCCCTGACTGGCTCCCACAAATCAACGAAACTATGTTAGAGAACTATTACGTCCAAGGCTCCCTCCTCTCATCTCCGGGCATATTAACTAAATTTGATATACCTAATAACATGATTTTCAAGATATACCAACTGAGACATCTCATTAATGCCAATTTTGGACCAGTCTCTCGTGAATCAAAGGTTAATCCCTTCCTTTCTCAAATTGTTACTCTCGCTCCCAGATCATACTCCATCTCATTAATATACTCCTACCTGCTGGACCATAAATTCCTGAATCCGCTAGAGGGCTCCTGTATTTGGCTCTCTCTGCTACCGGACTCCACTTCCAATTGGACCCAAATATGGAAGGACCTGCACAAATACCATACCCAGGACAGATTCAGACTTACCCAATATTACATACTAAACAATATGTATTACACCCCAGTTAAGCTGTTCCGCCTTAACAAACTCTCCCTTCCCACCTGCTCTAGATGTTTACAAAACGAGGGGAACTCGCTCCATATTTTCTGGCATTGTGCCAAAGTAGCCCCCTTGTGGCGTTCTATTCAGGACAACCTAGATCCTCTACTAGGCCTTACTAACCTTTTCACGGCCGATATTTGCATCCTAGGCAATTATGCCACCATAGACTGTCAGGAACGTAGATATCATATGGCCTTAGTTTCAATGGTAGTCAAAAGGCTGGTCCTCAAACATTGGACTGAGCTAGCTAGCTCTCGTAATCACATGGACCTGTTTCACAAAAAGTGGGACAGGTTATACGCGCTCTATTTGCACCACTGACCTCTTGGTTTGAGCTCTGATACCCAATACTGCTCCCTTTCCTTCCCTTAATTATTATTATTATTATCTTTGGGAAGATATTGCCAGTTCAAGCAAGTCACTGACATCTCAGTTGTGGTCACTGGGATTGAAGACCCTGTCACACAAAGAATGTGGTGCTTATGAGGCCATCCATCGCTTGGTCGGTACACATTTGTACGGCACATCTGATGCTGTGTGCTTTCTCAGTGTAAACTACAAAGAGAAGCACAAACATGTACTTATTCCTCATGCTGAGATTGAGGAACTGGCTCACAAGAGACCCTCTTCAAGACATATCTTAAAGAATAACCTCATTGACACGTACTACCCCGGTAGACACAAAGACATGGATCAAATGTGTTTATTTGAGGTGGCTAAATGGTATGACTACAAGACGGATGTCTCACCTGATTGCACACATGACATTTACAAGGTCAAAGGAGTGGACGGCTGTCTCATAAAGAGACATAAGCCTTGGCTCATTGACCACTGCAAATTACATCTAGGCACATCTGAGAGCAGAGAGCATTACTACTTTGCTCTGCTATTCTTATTTAAACCCTGGAGGAATGAGTCTGAATTAAAAGGTGACTGTGATACATTTGAGGAAGAATTAGGACCCTCTCTGGCACTGACAAGGCCTCTCTGAGGCTGCCCTCTGTCATGTTTTGCTGAGGCGCCAGTTAGAAGGACCACCCAGCCTAACTAAAAGATCTCAAGACCTGTTTAAAATCTGACGATACCTTTCATAGGTAGCAACTGTATCTATATGTTATATAGTACCTAGCTAAACTCTTGTATAGGCAACATTGACTGTATGTACCATGATGATGTGTAAGGAGCCACTTAGGCTACTACCTTGAAATTTTACAACTTAAATCTAGTACATGTCACATGTATAATACTCCAATGTACCGCTCTTATAATGTTATCTCTGTCATTGTGTCAATATGTCTTGTGCTTCCTGTGACGCGGAGCCTTTGAAAATGAGTCCATGACTCAAAGGGATGTAATTCCTATGTACTTACATAAATAAACAAATAAAAATTCAATCACAGTTGTGAGACATTCAAAACTGAATACTCTGACACATATATACAGAGACAAGACACTGAGAAGGAGCAGCTTGAAAAGGCACAGAAACAACTTGAAGAGGACACTCCTGTTAGTTCACAGGACAACCTTGATCTTGAAGGAGAAGGTATACTTGGAGAACCCTCTGCCTCTGAATGCCCCAGAAGTACTCATGTCAAAAGTGGAGAGTGCAATGGAACATGGCACACACTGCAATGTTGACCCAGCAGAATTGAGAGAGAGAGACTCTATGAGCAGCAACGTGTGGTACACTCTGCGGTTACTGATGCTGTCCGGCATGGGATACTACCTGAACAGAAGAAATGTGACTGTCTTGACCACAAGCCACTACTGATATTTGTTAGTGGCTCAGCAGGTACAGGTAAGAGCTTCCTTATAGAGGCCATCATAGCTGAAATATGGAAACTGACAGGATCATCAATGTCTGTTGCTGTTAGTGCTCCCACTGGACTGGTTGCATACAACATTGGTGGAGTTATGTTACACCGTCTCTTCATGTTGCCAGTGGAGCATGGCAAAGCAAGAGAGTATTGTAGGCTGTCATTTGAAGTTGCATCTCAGCTTTGTTCTATGTTTTCTAAGATGAAGTTACTCATCATTGATGAGATTAGCATAGCCTCTAATTTGATGCTTGCCTGTATACACCTATGTCTACAGGAAATTTGGGGGACTGACTATGGAGATGCATTTGCTGGAAAAAACATTGTTGTATTTGGAGACCTTTTACAACTTGCACCAGTTAATGCAGAACATGTCTTTGCAGCTCTGACTGTCAAGCAGACTAAGAATACACTAGGCTGCATCAGAGGCTTTAACTTGTGGGAGTTATTTACCTATGTCGAGTTGTGTCAGAAGATGCAGCAGAGTGGTGATCTGGCTTACAAGGCACTGTTGGATCAAGCTCATACAGGTTCTTTGTCACCAGAACATCTTTCAATGTTACATGGTCGAAGAATCAGAATGGATACTACATCCATAGCAACAGCATGTAACGTTTTCAGTGATGTGTACTCCGGGGGCACACGGACTGTGTGTTTTATGCCACAACTTAAGAAATGTCCTGAGTTCAACAGTGTTATGTTGCAGAGAGAGAATCAAGAAATTCTCATACTGCATGCTGTTGATACAGTTGATGGTGTCATTCTAAGTTGGAAGCTGGTGGCGAAGATGACTGAACAACTCTCTAAACTGAAGTCGGATGTTTCACACACAGTTGACCTGGAAGCTGTTCTTACAGTTTGTAAGAATGCACGTGTCATGCTACAGCGTAATCTTGATGTTGAGCGTGGCATGGTAAATGGTGCCATGGGTCACATCATTGACTTTGTTTACAATGTTCAGAAGATGTTTACTGAGACACTTGTTCACTTTGACAACATGGAACAGTTTGTAAAGATTGATTGAACCTGTGTTAAGTTCCAGGTATTTAAGGATATCTATGTCAACAAGAAACAGTTCCCAATATGTGTTGCATATGCTGTTTCAATTCACAGGTCTCAAGGCATGAGTTTGGATTCAGCAATGGTGGACATAGGCACAGACATTCTCAAAGATGGCATGAGCTACGTCGCACTTTCACATGTCTGCAGTCTTTCTGGGTTGCACATCATAACACTCGCACCTCAGAAGATATGCACTGACAAGCAATGTATTGTCAGGTACAACAGATTACGTACTCTGTATCAGTCACAGATGTCTCTAATCCCACTACCTACATATGTGGTTGTCTCACATCCCACAGTCACAGCTTCACCTGGCACAAGAGAAAATAAGCTGCCACAACTGAATCAACTGTGCAGAGTACTGAGAAAGTCAGAATGTCAAATGCAGAAGCAGAACCAGCTGTTGCTCAGAAGTCACTTGGTATGGCTGTTGTCCCAGTGTTTGATAACAGTACTAGAGTAAACTGCTATGCTAATTCAGCTATGCAAGCTTTTCTCCACATGCCACACTTTGTGCAGGCAATATGAGGTTCACAAGACACTCCCTTATCAAAGGCATTGAAGGAAGTTGTCAACATGACTTCCGATGAGTCAAACAATGTACAGTCACTGACACCTCTACGGCAGGTCTTAGGTACATATGATGGATGCAGTACATTTGCTACTAACATACAGCAGGGCACCAGTGAGTTTATGATGGCCATCATAAACAGCTTGGATGACGAGGGGATTCCAATACATCAGTACTTCACTGTCTCATATGTTACCAGATATGTATGTCTGTCATGTGGTCATTCAGAGTGAGAAACCACTGAAGACATTCTTTGGGTTTCTCTGTTTGTGCCTCAGTCTCAAAGTGTCAAGTTCCAGCAGCTATTTGCCAAAGCTGAAAGTGGTCACTTATGTGTAAGGTGTGGAGGTAGATGTACTCAGTCCATATTTCTGAGGACTTTGTCTCAACATCTTATGCTTGTATTGCATAGATTTGACTCTAACAGGCTCTGAGTTGACACACCTATCACAGATTTCACAGCTGGTAGAATTGTATTTAACCAAGCAGTGTTTGACACTCAGGCTGTGATCTACCACTATGGCCAGTCTGTACATTCTGGACATTACACTTGTTTGTTGCGGTACAGAACTGGCTGAGTTGAATGCAACGACTCCACAAGCACTTTTAAACAGAGTCTACCGCGACACTTAAAAAATGCATATGTGGTGATATTGAAGAATTACTACAATCTTCATGCATCAGAGGAATAGTCACACAACATGTGACATACCTTGCTGTCCATTTTGTTACAGAGTGAGTTCTGGTAGATAAGCATTTTTTTTCATACAAATTTGCAATCAAGATTACACTGTTAACACATCGCATGGTTTACATGCATATGTTTACTCAGTCTGACTTATAAGATTGTTGCGTTGATCAGTGACACAGTGAAAATAGTTGCAGTGGTCTTCAATCAGCGCCAACTGTCTTCACAGTCACTAGAGAAACCATACTTAGATGTCTAAAGAAGACTTTGAAATGTCAAAAGAAATATTCCTATCTGGTTGTCCTCTTCTGTCATTGTCTTTTCTTCTAGGTATGTCGTATGCAGACAAAACAAGTACTACTTGGCACACTTACCAACTGTGTGCCTCTACTAAGGCACAATACTTGTCCATGTGCATGAACAAAACTGTGCAACACATGTCTTTTTAAAGAGTTGTCTGCGTCATGACATTATTTGGCTCTTTTATGGGTTAAAGATATCCTGCTGTTTGTGGCACTTCTGTGTCAGCACTATTGAACTCTGTTTTTTTACATGATCTGCTGACCTCTACTTAAGAGTACAATACTCTGAAATACGCATCACTCTGTGACATCTTGAGCATCACCAGGTGTGGCTTGTGGTTTTTTTTTGTCCGTTTCCATCTTCACGTAATACCACCATATTGTGCCGCAACAGTATAGTACTATCCCTGTTTTCTTCTCGTACATCTGTGTTGTACATATGTATATATGATTATTAATACATTATTTGATTACAGTCAGTACATTTAGCTTTTAAGTAGTTGTATTAATTGCTATTTAAGTGAATGTATTAAACAGTGTATAATATTTTGCTGTTTAACAGTATTTGATTCACAAGTATTTAAACATATTCTTAATATACTTATTAATATAACATAGATATTTAGTAGAACTTTTCTAGTTTGTAGTAACTTCATATAGGCATCATTAATAGTAAAATAGAGTGTTGTGGTAGATATTTGTTTATTATCAAGAGGTGACATTTTCTGAATAAGAGATTCTTCAATGTAATATACATAGCATTCTGTGAAACGATTACTTATTAGTAACTACAAGTTTTTAGTGACGTAGATACTTCATAAATTCATTATGAATGTTGATTATAGCTTTGATCATTTTCACTGATGTATATAATACCTGTTACCATATGCCATTTTATTTTGATTTGTGTAAGAAGTTAATTAAATGTATGTATAGAATTGAACACTATTGTAAATCAAACACTTTCACTGATAACAACCTATTTTTATGTTCCTGATAATATTTCTTGATCACCTCTATTAAGGGGTCGGGTGGGAAGTTCCCAAATGCCCCCATATATCTATATGTCTTTACATGTGTATGTGTATATATATATATATACACACACACACACACACACATATGCGTATATCTACACATACATATATTACAATTAAATGTTTTAAAATAGCTGACAGATGTATCTTTTTTTAAACAGCATTATGTGTTTGTGCTGCTATTATTTGAACAGTTGGCATCTGGTTTTTCGCCCACCCCAGGAACATTCACACTATCAGTCACTCAATGACAATAACATCATTACTGTTTGATGAATGTAAGCAGTGTACAGAGAGTACTGTGGTAGCTTTGTTCATGTCTTGTGAGCTACTGTCACATCTTACTCATGAAGTACCTGTCATACTGTTTTACATGTATTTTAAACTTTGGTGTAATACTGTTTTAAGGTTGTTTTGTGAGATTGATTTTGTGTACCAATTGGACTTTTAATTTGGCCTTTTTAATCAACTTTTAATTGGGCAATAAATCTTTTTTAAGCCTTATCTACCTGTGTTGTGTCTTTTATTATATATTAAGTTACAGTGCTAATATGTATACTGGTCGTGGTATATTCCTGCATAGAAACAAAGTGCAAGAGGTTCATCTGTGCATATTTTCTACTTAGCAGAGTACAAGTACTATCGGTCCATGTGGCGCACATATTACTCTGCTATTCCTTTAATTTATCACTTTATTTTCATGTGAAAGGTGTAGTACATGAACTATTTTTGGATGAATAGTGTAAGACAAGTAAATATTCTAACAAAGCTATCTATATCTTGGTCAGTCTGTGGTGCAAAAAGGGAGGTACATTCTCAACAACATTTACAATATAGCATGAGATTAGGATTTCTCAAAAAGACAGGAAATTCATGGCAGGAAAACTCTGTTTAATGAATCAGTTAGGGTTGTTCCACAGTGACAAAAGAGAGAAAATTTAGTGTTAGGGTTGAAAACCCTAACTCTGCATTCCCCTCCACCCCCAGCACCACACACACACACACACACACACACACATATGCAAGTTGGGGGGACCAAGGCAACACCACCAATCACAGACAACCAGCAGCAGGTGACAGAAATAACATACAACTGTCTAAATATACTACAAGACACATCCATCATCATGGGCCACCAACTGTAGCATTTGAGCAGGCATGGTTGTACACAGTGTTGTAGACATCTTCAGAGGGTCACATGGCAGGACAATAGTACTCTATACAGAATTTCTATGGTACGCATAGTTTGGTTATGGTATGATAATATCATGAGTTATCAACATAGAAGAAGGCATGTATAAAATGATGCATTACACAATGTGGACATAGGCAGAACAAAAAATGACAGTATGGGACCCTTTCAGTAGCATGCACTGTCCAATGTACGCCTGCTCAAATCAAAATGGGCATGGTCACATTGACAGAGACATGTTGTATGAATAATGAGTTCTGATCACAGATCTATTGATACATGCAGTGGTCAATAATTTTATGACAGTTCTGTTATTAATGATTCAATATAGTATGCAGAATGAATATTTGGTTATTTTACTGCCGCATGGAGAACCACTAACAGAACTAACAGTGGTATGAATGCTGTATGATTTTTCCAGCCTATGATAATAGTCATATTTCTGTAAATATGTGAAATGCTTGAATAATAATGTCAACCATGGGCCATGATGATATTTTACAGTTTGTGACCTACAGTGCCACATAGCTGCTGAACTATTTAGGATTAAATAACAGTGCAGCAGCACAGTTTATATACTTGTATTGTGATACAGTATTTGCTACTGTTAGGAAAACATTAGGAGCCATTTACACAGATGAAAGGTCGGTGTAAATGGTGTCTAATATTATCCATTCATAGGTACAGAAGTGGTACCATGGTGTGTTTGGTCACCCATGTTACCAAATAGGCAGGAATGTGTATACAAACAGAAACAGGCATTTGCACTTACAAACTCACAGCAAGGCAAAGACAATGAAGTGGTATCATGGAATAGTTTGGCTGACACAGTCTCATATACAGCTGAGCAGCTTAAAATAATAGTGGAGAAGGACTTTGTAGATAATACTGTAATCCAATTTGTTCTTATGGCATGGTAAGATCAGTGGGTACTTAGACATATTAAACTGTGTTGCAGTGATCTGTGGTACTACACAGTCATAAACACAAACATGTGAACATGGGACCTTTGAACACTATGCTAGCAGCAATATATTAAATAGTGTAGAAACACACTTACCTGTTTAAAATGATAAACTTTCCAGAACTCAGATATTGTGTAGTGTGGCCATGTGAGTTATCAGGTCCGACAGTTCCACACAGATCTGCAATTCTACAATGTAAAATAATGGTACAGCAATACTGTGTACATAATAGTGTGCTGACACATAATTGTCTTATTCAGGAGTAACATCAGGAGACATTAATAGTCAACAAATGTTGCTAAAAGCACTGGCAGATATTGGCATGTTATTAGAGTTATGATTACCGACACACTGTCATTCAGAAGAAATAATAACTCTATTACACATAAAAAAATGTTTAATGTGACACAGCAACAACTGATAGGCAGTATCCATGTATTGCACCAAGTCACTTGGATGGCAGTAGAACTTCTACACTTGGTGGCCCATGATGATGGCTGTGTCTTGTAGTACATTTAGACAGTTGTATGTTATTTCTGTCACCTGCTGCTGGTTGTCTGTGATTGGTCGTGTTGCCTTGGTCCTCCTCCTACTTGTGCATGAGTGTTTGTGTGTGTGTGTGTGTGTGTGTGTGTGTGTATGTGTGGTGCTGGGGGGTGGGGTGGGGAATGCGGAGTTAGGGTTTTCAACCCTAACACTGAATTTCCTCGCTTTTGTCGCTGTGGAACAACCCTAACGGATGCATTAAACAGAGATTTTTTGCCATAAAAAAAAAAATATATATATATAGTTTATTTATTTAGTTTTTGTTGACCGGGTAAGGTGCGCTAGCCATATCAATGACTATTTTCAGGCACAACCTGGGAGTTTACAGAAACAAAACATTTGTTTAACAAAGGCAGAAATAATCCTAAACAATAAAAGCTTAGACAATAGTAATACAGTGTAGGCAGGAGAAGACAGTAAATACAATTGATTCAACAATAGTGCATAACATAGAATGATAAGAGAGCAAATACAATGAATAGAGACATTTGGAAGCAAATTCAGGAAGTGAAAGTGGGGTGAGATATTATGAGAACAAATAACATTATAATAACCATATTGGATGGATATAGGAGAGTCTGTAATTGAAGGGGAGAGGAAGCAATAAAATGGGGGGAGGATAGGATAGGATTGGAAAATAGGGCAAGGTAAGGGGATGAGGACTAAATGTAATAAAAGTGGGGCAAGGAGGTGACTGGAGGAAAGTACAGTGCTTAGTTGTTGAGGTGAGGGGGTGCATAGATCAGGAGAAAATGATGGGCTAGGGGGTTAGAAACAGGAGCAGGAGCAGGAATCATTGAGATGGTCATGTAGCAATTTCTTGAAAGAGGCATGGGATGATGCTAACCGTATAGCTAGAGGGAGGGAATTCCAGTGATGGTGGAATATAAATATATATATATATATATATATATAATTTCTATTTTTTTATTTATTGAGGAGTCAGAAAATACCTTTGAGTCAATGACTCTTTTTCAAAGGTTCCACTTCAGTATAGGTACACACAGTAGGAGAACAGTACAGTGCAAATACAGAAACAGTAGCTCAAGCAAGTCAGGCACAATTACAATAATGCATTAAATGACTAACATGTTCCACATCAGTATAGGTACACATGGTAGGAGAACAGTACAGTGCAAATACAGAACAGTAGCACAGGCAAGTCAGACACAATTACAATAATGCATAGAGTGATTAACATGTTAGGTATTGGTAACTCCTGTGTTGGGCAAACAGAGAGAGGCTCTGGGGTGGTGTGGGGGACACCCGTCCAGAGGCCATGCTCAATTGATATTGGGTGGTGGACAGGTTCGGTTGTAGTCACAGAGATTCATGGACAGTAGGTGGTTTCTAAGGTGGGTTTTGTAGGATCCTAGACTATTCAAGTTTGTGAGGGTGTTTGGCAGGCTATTGACCCAGGTTGGGGCTCGATAACTGAAGGACCTTTGGTATTGGGAGGTGCGGCATTGGGAAACCACGAGGAGTTGCCTGCTAGCACTGTGGGTGTGTTGCTGTGTCATGGCTCATTGTATTAGAGAGGAGAGTCCAGCGGGGGTGAGGCTGAGTAAAATCTTTTTGGCCATGAGGCAAGTGTGAAACCTAATAAGGTTATTAAGATTGAGCCAACTTGTGGCATTGTAAAGGGAACATGTATGGGTTAGGTGGTCACAGCCCAGGGTGAGGCGGCAGGCTTTGTTAAGGGAGAGTCATAGTCTGGATAAGGCTGAGGAGCTGGCAGCACTATAGATAAAAATGCCATAGTCTAGGAGGGAGAGGACCGAGAAGCCTACTGCAAGGCGAAGGGCATCAGGAGTGAGACAGTGTTTAATCCTGTAGAGGATGCCCAGCTGGATGTTGAGGGCAGTAGATAGTAGGTGATTGTGGTGGTGGAAATTGAGGGCTGAGTCAAGAGTGATCCCCAGGTATTTAAAGGAGTCCACTTGCTCAAGAGGGGTCTGGTTTGCTGTCAGTAGTGGAGGACAGCCATCCTTCTTGGAGCTGAGTGGGTGAGAGAAGTACATTACTTTAGTCTTTTTATTATTTATTATGAAGCGTTGTGAGGTGAACCACTTTTCGACATCACTGAAGGAGGACTGAAGAGAGAGGTTGAGCTGAGTAGGATCATGGTTGGAGGAGTACAGGACAGCATCATCCGCGTAGAGAAGGATGTTGCCTGAACAGGACTGGGGAAGGGAGTTGAGAAAGAGGCTGAATAACAAAGATCTGAGGATAGACCGCTGTGGGACACCAGAGTAGACAGGCAGTTTGCCTGATAAGGTGGTTCCAATTTTGACTTGCTGCGAGCGGTCTGCCAGATAGTCAGAGAACCAGCAGAGAGCATCATGAGAGAGACCATGTTTGGAGAGGGTGGTTACTAGGAGGGAGTAGTTGACGGTGTCAAACGCTTTTGTGAGATCGAGGAAGACTGCACCGGAGAGCTGTCCTCTGTCAATGGCCGTATATATATTGCAAAAAACAGAGGTCCAGCTCTCCTATTCATATATATTATTTTGCAAACCTGAGTACACAGTTACATGAGAGTAACATTTCAAAAAGAAAGGAAATTAATTACAAAAAACTCCATTAACGCAATAGTTAGGTTTGCTTTCACAGTGACAAAAGTGGGGAAATTCAGCGTTAGGGTTTTCAACCCTAACTCTGCATTCCCTCCCCCAACACACATATACAGTCAAGGGACAGGTTGCGGCAACACAACCAATCAGAAACAGTGACCATCAGGTAAGAGAAAGTACATACTATCTGTGAACATACCACAAGAGCCATCCATCATCATGGTTCAACAGCTGTATAACTTCTGCTTTAATGCTTCTGGAAAATGCATGCAGCATCACAAAAACAACAATGGTTTCACAATAATGCAAGAATTAATGCCTCAACAGTCTAAATAGTTTTGCGGAAGTGTTCGTACTTGTGTGACAGTTAACTTAGTTTCTCGGGAATAACATATGGATAAATAGTGGAACCTCGAAACCAGTAACCATTTTGTGAACCTACTCGCAGTTTCACAAAATTATTAATTATTGGGACCGTCATATCAGTAACCATAGTAAATCAGGTTTCCAAAATAGTATTCATAGATTTAAAAATGGGCCCTCCGGGTCCTGCACTCCCAGCCACCCGTAGGTATGGAAACATAGCACATGAGTACCCTGTTCTCCCACTTTGGCATAATGTAACCCATAGGTATGAGTGTAGGCCTTCTAGGCCTTGTGCTTTCACCCAGCCATGAGTATAGAGGGATTGTGTAGGAAGGCCCAGTGTTCCCAGTTTACCATTATTAGCATGCATACATGTTAGTGCAGGATGTGTGGGCCCTCTACTGCCACGGACACATCACCACATCTAACCGTAAGTGTGGTACTAGAAACACCTAAGTTAACCTTTGTAACAATTATTTGTTAATATCTCAGTAACTGTAGCAACCCAGGTTTGTAAAATGGTATCCATAAGTGTGAGCGTAGCCTCTCTTAGGCCTGCACTACCAGCCACACATAAGTGTAGAAACATAGCGCCAGGACTATGGTGTCCTTCTAGTTTTGTATAATGCAATCCATTGGTGGGATCACAGCCCTCTGGGCCATGCAATCCCACCTACCAGTGAGTATACAGACATAGCATAGGAAGGCTCAGTGTTTCCACTGTAGCATTGATAGCATTAATTTAGCATTGGATAACACTGTGGTAGTCATGGGTATTAATTTATATATATATATATATATATATATATATATAAAAGCGGGTCGAGAGGGCTCCCAGTCCAGAAGCCCAGCCCTCCCCAGCCAGCAACTGACACGAGGACACCCACCCCCCAAAGCTCCCAGGTATGACCACCCCACCGAGAAACCAGAGCACGGTTTTGGTGCCTTTTTGGACCCCAACTGTGAACAATAGGAACTCCAAGGGCTTCGGCCTGCCACAGGGACTCCTAGGCTTCTCTGTGCTTCTCTGTCAGCAGACGGCTACTGATTGTTTTTTTATTATTGTAAATCATTTACTGCCCTAGAGTTTGCTATATTCTCAGGGGTATCTTAAGGAAATAGCAACACGCAGCACAATTTCAGTGTTTTCCCCGGGGGCTTTAAAGATTCTGTGGTGTAATCTGTATGTACCTGTGCTTAGGTTCTCCCCCGTGACTCCAAGTAGCTTTTCCCAACTTTAATAGTGTGATTTTACCTGTATGCCTAGAGCACACTGTATTCCGTAGAGTTGCTAACAAATATGTTCTGCAATGTGCTTTATGTAATTAACTAATTCTCCCCAAAATCAGGAATGCACTGCTGAGTGAACCGCGCTGTTAGCAGTACCCCCAGCTCCCACAGCATTTCCAGCAGAGTCTGGGTCCCCAAACTGAACTCGGCGCTGCAAACTGCATTCACTAAAATTCAAATCCCCCCAAGTCTGCAGCTGTTGTGCCACTCAAATAGTTTGTTAAAATTGACCTAAGCTGCTGTGTCACTCCAATAGCTGTTTAAAATATACCTGGTGCTCAAGGTTGCTCCTCCCACTGTGATACTCCATAAAATCTTCTCCTTCTCTCCGCAGTACAGGAAACGGGTCGAGAGGGCTCCCAGTCCAGAAGCCCAGCCCTCCCCAGCCAGCAACCGACACAAGGACCCCCACCCCCTGAAGCTCCCAGGTACGACCACCCCACCGAGAAACCAGAGCGCGGTTTTGGCACCTTTTTGGACCCCAACTGTGAACAATAGGAACTGCAAGGGCTTCGGCCTGCCACAGGGACTCCTAGGCTTCTCTCTGCTTCTGGCCCCACCAGCACTGCGCGCCGGCTCCCCGCCACCCCCACCACTGCCCTTGGTGAGCTCCTAGCTTTATAGGCTGTCCCACGTGATCTCAAAAAACCTATCAGCTTACTCTCCCATTTGAAGCTTATCAGCTGCTACCACCAGAGGTTGCTCCACCACGACATTGCACTTCCACTTTCACTCTGACCAAGATGCTGCCCTTTCCACCCCTGCTTCTCCTCTCATTGGCCACTCTGTCATCCCTGCTCCCAGCTGACCTCCCAATCAGAGAACCTCCCCCGCGGCTGCCCCCCTGTCTTGCCCCCCTGCCCTACAATGCTGCCTCTCACCTCCTGCATGCCCATGCCCAGGCACATATCCACCACTAGCCCATTAGCACCACCATCCTGCCACCTTCCTTTCTCCCGGGGCTTTCTGTTCTCCACACCCCAGCCCGATGCTGCCCACCATTTGCTACCACAGTTCACACTCCTACCACCTGCCCAAAATACCTCTGGCTAAAAACCAAACAACTCATCTCTCTGCTACTGCTCCTGTCCAGGGACATAGAGGCAAACCCTGGTCCCAACAACACAAACGCCCACATCCCATTCTCTTTCCCCAAAGGACTCAGGCTCCTGCATCTCAACACCTGCAGCTTACTATCTAAAATCTCTCTGCTGCAACCAATTGCCCCTAACCCAGCGCCCTGACATCCTGATCATTTCTGAAACCTGGCTAAAACCCCAGCATACCGATGCTGAAGTATCCATACCAGGTTACACAATCATCAGACATGACCGACTAGGGAAAAAGAGAGGCGGTGGAACTGCCATGTACATCACCAATAGTCTGTAGTTCACAATAGTGCAAATTCTCTCACTCCCAGCCCACATCGACTCCCTCCTAATCAAACTCTCACTCCCATTCTCCACCCCAGTGTTCGTCGCAGGCACCTACTGCCCCCCAGTACACCCTCAACGGACATCATTACCCACCTGGTCACCCGACAGTCCATAGCTGCAGGTGGCGAGCTTCACACCATCAGTGACTATAACCACAACTGGCTTGCCAACGATAAAGCTCACCTTAAGACTAAGATCAAGGCCCTGAACCTCACTCAACTGATTGCAGACCCCACCAGGCTCAACAACAAGTCACAAAACCACTCACTGCTGGACTGGGCTCTCTCCTCCCACCCACACAGGGTCATACATGCAGGCCTGCTCCCTGACTCCCTAAGCAACCACCACATCATTTTCCTGTTCAGGAAAGTGCACAGGCCCACTGCTCCCCCATATGACGCTGTGCACCAGGTCATATAATTCCCTGGACCCAGCATCGCTCCTGTTGGACCTAGGACATATAGACTGGTCCTTTATCTCTGTGGCTACATCTATTGACGTCGCGCTCGATGCGTTCAAGGCCAAATTTCTTAAAGTGTGGGACAAACATGCCCCCCTGTGCACAAAAAGAGTCAGAGGTGCCCACCTTCCTTGGATCACAACTGATATAATCAGGAAATGTCACTCCAGGGACCACGCATGGAAAGCCCACAAGAAACTGGGCACCCAGGCTTCCCTCCTTACCTACAGAGCCCTCCGCAACTCCTGCACAAACGTCATCCGCCAGGCAAAAAAGAATTATTTTCTATCAGCTTTTAGTGCAAACATAAACCACCCGACAAACTTCTGGAAATCGCTCAAATCCCTGCTCTCCCCCCACCCAACCCCCACCCCGACACTATCAGTTCGGGCACCCTATCACCAATCCCTGAGGGGTAGCCGAGGCCTTCAATACCTACTTCTCCAGCTGTGCCAACTCGCTCCTATTGTTCCTCCAGCATCCGCCCTCCACGGTCCCCCCCCACCAAACCAGTGCACTACAACCAGTCCTACAGTTCTCCTTCTGCCCTGTATCCCAAGCCAAAGTCCTCAAATCCTTACGCGCCCTGAACCCCAACAAAGGCAAATGCCCTACGTCCCTGGATGCCAAGATGCTATACTTGTCTGCCCCAGCCATTGCTGCCCCTCTTGCCGCACTTTTCAACCTCTCCTTCACGCTGGGCAAGTTACCTGCATAATGGAAAAAGGCCACCATCGTACCCCCCCCAAAGGGGGTAACCCCTCCTCCCCAGGCAACTATCGCCCCATCTCCCTACTCCCGATTCTGGCCAAATTACAGGAACGTTTTGTCCTCGCCCAACTCTCACCCCATCTGGACACCTCCTCATTCTTCACTCCTTTCCAATCGGGCTTTCACAAGTCTCACTCAATCATCACCTGCCTTCTATGAGTCACTGGCGACATACTCACCAGAATGGACAACGGACACATCACCTCTGCCATCTTTATTGACCTAGCCAAGGCTTTCGATACCGTCTTCCACTCCCTGTTCCTCTCCAAACTAACTGCAGCTGGGCTCTCCAAACCAGCCACTGCATGGTTCCACGACTACCTGGTGGGCAGACACCAAGCTGTTAAAGTCACCTCGCACACCTCTAACCCCCTGCCCATTACCGCTGGCATCCCCCAAGGTTCAGTCCTGGGCCCACTGCTCTTCTCCATATTCCTAAATGACCTCCCATCAGCATGTTGCCACTCCTCCATTCAAATGTATGCAGACGACACAGTACTGTATGCCTCAAGCCCTACCACAAGCAGTGTGGCAACTCTCCTGCAGGAGTATTTCAATGCCATCCAGGAATGGTTCCAGTCAAACCAGCTATTCCTAAACCCTAAAAAAAACATGTCACTAACCTTTGGCTCACAGCAAAGACTCTCCCGCCAAGCCCCCTGTCCCCTTTCAAAACCCTGGATGGGACCCTTCTGGAGCAATGTACCAGCTTCAGAAACTTAGGCATCTGGCTCGACCAGCACCTCGATTTCACCACTCATATTGGCTCCTTACATAAGAGGCATCTCCCTAAACTTGGTGCCCTATACAGGAACAAAAGCTGCCTCCCCTCACTCACGAGGCACACTATTGTCCAAAAGATGATACTACCAGTTCTCGACTACAGTGATATAGTGTACACTATCGCTCCCTCCTCCGCCTTGGCCGGCCTAGACACCCTGTTCCACTCATTTTGTCGATTAATCCTCGACTGCCCACAAACCACCCACCATTGCACCTTATATAGCTCCCTAGCCCTGCCATCCCTCCAAGATCGTAGATTAATCCATTGTGCTAGGTTCACAGCCAAATTTTGGTCCCTCTCCCTACCCCCTACCTGGCCTCTACCCTCTCTCAACTACCCCCCTGCTTACTCCCTCAGATGCACTGACCCCAGGCTACTCCAAATCTCCTTTATGTGCACAACCAAAGGTAAGGCTACTTTCAATTACCGAATCCCACAGATATGGAACGCCCTGCCAGCTGCTATAAGACACACACCGAATCCCAGCCATCATGACCAACTATTCAGCACACACTTCTCCTCCAGCTGCTCCTGCTTTAGCTAACAATGTACTACTGTGTACATGAAGCTCAGCTGAATCTTCTAAAATGTATCATGAATTCAATCATCCCACTGTCTGTATCTATCTGCCTCTCTGTAGCTATCCACCGATTGTCTGTAAGACAGATAGCCATTTCACTGTTGTATTGTCTCTGTAACTAGTACTACTGTATTGAGTCTTGACCCCCAGGTCGCATCTGGAATCGAGCATCACTGCTCAGTATGCCTTCCTGGTCAAACTCGTAAATAAATAAATAAATATATATATATACACATATACAGGTGAGGCATCAATCCCTGCATTGTTGTGGAATCATTGATGTTTGTAAGCAGATTTTCCCAATTAATAAATTTGACATGGCAAAATAATTGTTACACTTGCAAAACTGTAAATAGGTTCCCGAAATCAGTACTGGTTTTGAGGTTTCACTGCTCATCCATATGTGATTGCCTAGAAATTACAAGTACTTTTGTGAAACTATGTTAACTGTTACACAAGTATGACCACTTCTGTGAAACTATTTGTACTGTTGAGGCATCAGTCCTTGCATTGTTGTGAAACCACTGATGGTTTAGTGATGCTGCATGTGGTTTCGCAGATGCTTGAAAGCAGTAGAAGTCATACAGTGGCTGAACCATGATGATAGATGGTTCTTGTGGTACATTCACAGAGAAGTATGTACTTTCTCTTATCTGATGGTGACTGTTTCTGATTAGTTGTGTTGCCGTGGCCTGTCCCATGACTGTATGCGTGTGTTGGGGGGATGCATTTCTCCGCTTTTGTCACTGTGAAAGCAACCCTAACTGTTGCATTAATGGAGTTTTTTTGCAATGAATTTCCTTTCTTTTTGAGATGTTACTCTCTTGTAACTGTGTACTCAGGTTTACAAAATGATACGTATAGGTGGGAGCACAGACCCTCTAGGCCTGCGCTTCCACCAGCTCATAATTGTGTTACCTGATTGAACCTCATAGACCCTCAGTCCTAATATTGATGTTTCCAAACTTTTGTTGCTGTATCATTAACCCTAACTGATGCATTAATGGAGTATTTTGCAATGAATTGTCCTACCTTCTTGAGATGATAACTATAATATGCACAGCCTTTGATATACACTCTCAATACTTTTGCTCACATGTTTCATCAGCAATGCTAGCCAATACCTTTACTCTTTTTACCCTGTATTCATCTTCTTTTTATAATAGACATACAACACATGTCAAACATCTATGACTGTAAGATAATGCAGCAGAAAACACAAGACACATGAAAGTTATTTAAAAAAATATTGATTAAAATGCCAATTGGGAACTTAAAAATACCAAATTAGTAAACTTAGCCTCACAATGTAATCTTTAATCTGACTAAGCAAATTTGCTACATATTAACATTTACGATATGTGACTGAGTAAGTTAGTGTTCCTGGCATGGGCAGAAACTAGATGTTCATAAGAAATCAATATGTAGGAAACAATCAGTAACACTAAGCCAATCAAGTTGCCGTAGTTTACCAATTAATTACACATACTGTGCTACGTTACATTTGGAAAAATTCCTCACTCGACCCCTTAATTAAGGCAATCAGAAAAAAATCAGGAACTTTAATTGAACTGATAACAAGGATAGTGTGATTTTCATTGTGCAGTACAAATAATGGTTGAAACATCATTCACAATATACAGCAGTCATAATGAATATATGAACATTGTCTGCTAAAAATGGATACCTGAGAATTAATTCTACATGCTGTTAACCATTAACACCTTATTTACGTATTTGATTAATAAATAAATCATTGGCAACAGCTGAAATAATACTGTTTTTTTCTCCCCAAAAAATTATAATTATTAACAATATGAAGTAACAAGTGTTGAAAATCTGACACCAGCTATTGAAATACTTCTTCTAACTTTTACTTATCAATTACTAAATTACAATGGAAACACATTTCACAGTTTATTAATTGTTTTAGCATGAAATATTATTAATCCATAACAAACCTAAACGTACATTACCATTCAGTGAATTCAGATTGTAATATTGCAGTTTATGTACACACTTTCTGCAAATAGTTACATAAAAGTTCATAACCATATACTTACAAATATACAATCAATAGACCCTATCACTATACATACACAATAAACTGAGCACCTGTATAACAGTACTGCATATGTCATGTAATCATATAGTAGTGTAGTGCTGGCAGAATAAGAACATTTAAACATTAAATCTACTACTTGTAATGAAAAATCAGAGAGCTAACATGCAGTTGTTTACCAAATCTATAGAATGACAGAAAAGGCATTGTGATAGTTATGAATACAGTTCCACAAAAAATATGTGATGACACATATGCAGCAACCTAATGGCAGCATTTGCACAACTGTGAGCCATTAGAATAAGTTGTGCTACATTGAGCATAAGATGTTCAACATCTGCAGCATACACCACATATATGTGAAACTTTTCTCAGTCACACATGTACTGTTTCTTATGGGTGTTCATGCACAGTGCATTAACACATAATGGTGCTGCAAGTAATCACAAGAGTAATTGAGCCAGACACCACACAGCCACAAAAACAACTATTTGCACACCTCAGCAGATACTAAACTGAGAATATGCTGTTCTTATGAGTATTCCACAGCTAAAACAAGTGTGATATCCACAGTGGTTATGCACACAATTTGCACCAATGTTGGCCCGCTTAAACCACGTCTATTGCATAAATCACTGACACATCAGTCTTATTTGTGAAACCTATAAGCCTTTATTTGTGTGACAAATGTCTTCATTCTGTATTATATTATAAAGTAGCAGAAGCCATCTTACACACGATAAGAAAAGGTTGTCCAACATAGTCATTAGTACACAGTGTCAAAGACTTAGATGCCATACTCACTGTGACTACTGTTCTGCTTGATGAAGGTTGTTGAAATCCTTCAGAACCAAGACACAAGCATATTTTAATTTATGAGGTAATCTCTGTTTAAAAGTGCTCATGTAGTCATTGCACTCCACCTATCAATTGTTGTACCTCAGCCAAGTAACATAATGTTCCAAGTTGACAGATGGACCATGGTGGAACATCACAGCCTGAGTATCAAATTGGGAACCCACAAGCTGTACTCTACCAGCTATGAAATCACAGATAGGTGTGCCAAAGCTTGGTCCATAAGAGTCGAATCTCTGTAAGACTAGTAGAAGATACTGAAACATAGAAACAGAAACATAGACTTTGACAGCAGATAAGGACCACTTGGCCCACCTAGTCTGCCCATTTTCCTACCTACAGGATAAGCTGCAGATCCTAGTTAACCAACAGCCTATTTCTTCCTACCCCCCACAATAATTGCCTTATGTCTGTCCCATGCATTCTTGAATTCTCCCACAGTTTTAGACCCCACAACCTCCCCAGGAAGGCTGCTCCATGCGTCCACCACTCTCTCAGTGAAAAAATACTTCCTCACATTGCTCCTGAGCTGTCCCCCCTCTATCTTCAAATTGTGTCCCCTTGTTCTTGCACATCTCTTTTTCTGAAAGATGCTACCCTCTTGAACTTTGTTGATTCCACTGAGGTACTTAAACATTTCTATCATGTCCCCCTTCTCCCTCCTTTCCTCAAGGGTATACATATTAAGCTCCTTTAGTCTCTCATCATATATTCCCAGTAGAGGAGTATAGTTATAACAGCAGCTCTTTCTTCTTGATGTTCTCTGCCTGTTCTCTGGCAGAAGCTATCCAGGGCAGTTTCTAAATCTGGCTTTAGCCTGGCTTCCTTTTAGCTAAGCTACTCCCCCTACTTTACAGCTCTTTCTACACTTAGTTAATTGCACATATAACAGTTCCTTTCAGCCACCTGAGACAAACACCTAGATAACTGCACAGATAACAATTCACTTCAGCCAACTCAGACAAGCACAGTAACTTTTTTTGTTTGCTTTGTTTTGTTTTTACCCTAAATTTAAGGTCCCAGTAGTAGACTTCTAGTTCTTTAGTCCCAGTAGAGAAGTATCGTTATAACAGCAGCTCCTTCTTCTTGGTGTTCTCTGCCTGTTCTGTGGCAGAAACTATATAGGGCAGTTTTTAAATCTGGCTTTAACCTGGCTTTCTTCTAGCTAAGTCACTCCCCCTACTTTACAGCTCTTTCTACACTTAGTTAATTGCACAGATAACAATTCCCTTCAGCCACCTGAGACAAACACCTAGATAACTGCACAGATAACAATTCACTTCAGCCAACTCAGACAAACACACTGACTTTTTTTTGTTTGTTTTTACCCTAAATTGAAGGTCCCAGTAGTACAGTTCTAGTTCTTTAGTCCCAGTAGAGAAGTATAGTTATAACAGCAGCTCCTTCTTCTTGGTGTTCTCTGCCTGTTCTCTGGCAGAAGCTGAGAGGAGGTCCCAGGTCATATGGATTGAGAACACTGCCCTACACACCGAGCACACCTCCAACCACATTGTGCATTTTGAAAGAGTTCCTTGAACTTGACACTTCATGAGTTGGGAACATAGAAAGAAATCCAGAGCATATCCTCTGTTACTTCTCTGTGGGATTTGTGGCAAGACAGGCAAGTGTACTTTGTCACATAGGTGGCAGTAAAGTAACATCATACAGGAATGTGTTCATCATCCAGTGTTAAAGATGGCCATCATGTACTCAGTCACATCCTGTTGGATGTTACCCGCAAATGTTCTGTGACCATCATATGCATCTAAAACAAGTTGCAACGATGTGAGACTCTGAATGATATTGTAATGCACTGCACTATCACTGACAATTTGTCTCAAAGACTTTGATGATGGTTTGTCATGAGAAGCTTTGATACTTTCCACAAAGTGGGACATATGGAGAAACACTTGCATTGCTGAGTTTACATAGCGGTATACTCCAGTGCTGTTATCAAACAATGGGACAACAGCAACCCTAAGTGTCTTTTTGCATGGAGGTGAGTTTGTGTCACTCAGTGATGTGGGATTCTTCTTAGCAATTTCAGAATTCAATTCATGTCTACTTGCTCACTTTCTCTTCCTCATAGGAGAAACAGTCACTGTAGCATTCCGTGTCACTGCATCCATAGGCAGTGGTATAAGAGGTAACCTTGGCTGGTACAGAGTACATAATCTATTGTACTCTACAATACATTGCTTGTCAGCATGCAGTTTTTGTGGTGAGATACTCATGATGTACAAACCAGCGAGAGTATGGACACGTGACAGTGCGACATAGCTCATGCCATCTTTAAAGATGCCAGTGCCTATGTCAACCATAGCTGAATTCAGGCTCAAGCCTTGTGACTTAAGTATGGAAACAGCATATGCAACACACACTGGAAACTGTTTCCTGGTTACATGTATGTCCTTCACTACTTGGAACATCACAGTTGTTCGTTCAGTTGGTAGTGACTGTTCAGTATTGTCAAACCTGACAATGAGTGCCTCTACAAATGTCTTCTGTACATTGTACTGAAAGTCTATTATGTGACCCATTGCACCATTCACCATACCACGCTCAACATCAAGGTTGTGTCATAGCATAATGCATACATTTTTACAAAGAGAGAGAACAGCTTCTAGCCCAGCTGTACGGGACACATCAGACTTCAGTTCAGACACTTGTTCAGTAAGTTTCGTTACAAGCTCGCAGCTTGAGCAAACACCATCAACAGTGGCAACTGTGTGCAGAGTGATGATTTCTTGACCTTCTGTCTGCAACATGATGGCATTGAATTCTGCACATTGTTTAAGATGTGGCATGAGACACACAATCTGTGCCCTGTCTGAATACACTCTACTGAACACATCACATGCAGCAGACATGGATGTACTGTCAGTACTGATTCTACATGTGTTCAAGAGAAACATTTGCTGGTGTTAAAGTACCAGTGCGAGTCTAGTCCAGCAATGCCTTATAGGCCAGATCACCACTCTGTCACATGTTCCAATACAACTCAGTATAAATGAACATCTCCAAGAGGTTAATACCTCTGATGCACCCTATCATCTTTTTGGCTTACTGAACACTCAGGGCCATAAAGACTTGTTCACCATTAACGGGTGCAAGTTGTAGAAGGTCCCTGAACATAACAATACTCTTTCCACCAAATGCATCACCATCGTCAGTAGTAAAGAGTTCATATATCTCATCAAATGTTACATTTCAGCCAATCAGTGGGTGCCACATCATTTGACAGGTGGGCATGGCCTAAAATGGACCAATCAGAATTGTTCCCATGTTGCACAGGAAGTGATGTATGAAACACAAGAAATGACATGCACTGAAACCCCAGAAATGATGCAGCATCCCCTTTCTTCACCCCTATGTCCCTTCCTCATCCATCCCTGGTCCCCTCGAACCTCCACAACACCATCCAAGTGTGAACCTGAGTCCATACTCTATCCACTCAAACCTCTACCACCCCATCCTAGCTTGAACCTAAGTCTCACCTCTGTCCCCTCGAACCCCTGCCACAACATCTTAGCTCAAACCCAAGTCCCTCACATCCACCCACCTTGTCCTACCACCTACCTTGCACCCCATCACCTACCTCAAACCTGAGTTACTCCCCTCCTCTCTCCTTACCCCACTATCACTGACCTTGCACCCATCACCTACCTCAAACCCTCATCTCTCCCCTCCTCTCTCATTGCCCCACCATCACCTTCCTTGCCCCCATCACCTACCTTGTGCTCCCTCAACCTACCCCTGTCAATCTGTGGGACAACTGCAGGGTGCCTTTTTACTCGGGGAATTTGTTTTGTGAAATGTGCTTTGAAGTTCAGAGGACTGTAGGCACATTTATCTCTACTGTCTAAGAAAGTTCTTTTAATACAAAGCATTTTAAGTATTTATGAAAAAACAAAGATTTTTTTGAATGTGAAAAAGAAAATGAGTTCTAACATTAAGTGTGTCCAGTGCTTATTCTAAGTAGAATGCTTAAAATCCTAAAGTCTGATTAAAAAAACAGACATACTGTATACATACCTTTTTTAAAGCTTAAAGAGAGTGCAACAGAATTCTGGTATTTTGATGTCAGAAACTAAATATATTTTTCTATTTCCTTTGAAGAAGATCATTTTCAAGATCACTGCTTATCAAAACCACATATTTCTATTAAATATATACTTACGGCGCTGGTGAAAGTATTTAAGAGGGTTCTAATCTCCAGAAAGCAATGAAACATGCTCTGCAGTACCTATTTAACACTTAAAAACAAGTAGATTGCTTCATGGAGACTTTCATACTCTTTGAGAAACCCAATCAAATGTTTTAAAGTAACCCTTAAAAAATGCCCTACCCAACATTACAGTATTAAAAAAATCACATGCTTAGTAATTTTATGTATCATAAGACATGATAGCTGCTATGGAATCAATGGGATCCTTCTTTTGCTCTCCTGACATCATCAGGGAGAGCCTGTCACATAGAATGCTCATCTCATGACTTCAGGTTTATTTATTAATGTACTGTGTGCGGTATTGCCATCTGCACGTTGTTTACCATAAGACATGATAGCTATTATTTCATCGGTAGGACAGCTTCTTTTACAAAGCATGAGCTCATCGTGACTTTGGATTTATTTATAAATGTATGAAGTTAGGTGTTGCCTTCTGCATGTGTTTTATCATAAGACATGATAGCAGTTATTTCATCAATAGGACCTTTTCTTTTACAAAGCATGAGCTTATCCTGCATGATAATCACATAGCGTGAGTTCATCCGGCAAGGTCTTATATAGTTAGCTAAAAGACCAGAGATTCACAGAAGCTTTGAGATCTTCATTATTATTATGGCCAGCTGAAGTGATTCTGAAGATTTGATGGGTCATCACTCCGACAGTGACATGATGGAAGCAGTTGTAACAATACCATCACCATAAAATATTTATTCTAGCTGAAAATGTTAAAAATTTACTGATTGGGATGCTTTTCAGTGTAAGTAAAAGGCAGCTAGCGTTTTTCTAATTGGTAGTGTGTTTGTTAGATAAAAATACAATGGTATGAATCTATTAGTGTCATTGGGCTTACTACATATTGAGGACTGAAACGTTATGGGGCATCTTTCTTTTTGGAGGGTACTAGCACATCTTTTTAGCTTGTGTTTTGGTGGGGAGGTGGGGCTTGCTTGGGGTGCATGTCCTGTCCTCCACATGTGTTTTCATCTTGACATTTGTGCATCTGGGAAAAATGTTTATGTGTGTGTGTCATGGAATAGAGAATGGAGTGCCTGCCTCAATTCTTACTGCAGTTCTCCTGCTCTTGAGTGACTTAATGAGAAGGGCTGTTTAACATCTGTATTCAGGGCTAATCTTTGGCCATGGGTCACCCTTTCAAACGTATTTACTTTAAAAAAAATATTGGGGAATGTATATAAAAACCAAAAAATTAGCTGTTATATAAGGGAGGACACCTGTGGCCCTTCCTAGGTTTGTATCTGTCTGTAGTAAGCTTATTAGTAAACTTTTCATTATTAATGATTTAAAAAGATTTTCAAACAACATTCCTATTTGCCAGGCTGCAGTGTGTAGTTTGTGTATATAGTGAGTGTGTGTGTGTGTTAATGCATATATCTGTGTGTGTTCTCGCACATGTGCACATTTCATTTTTATGAGGGCGTCTCCAAAGTCCAGTAGTCTGTGATTATATGTTTTATGACTGGCATAACACCCCCAAGAATAACAGTCTGTTAGTGGAAGTTAAAACATTGCAAACAATAAAGTGAAATAGAAAAATTGCATAATTAGTCTAAAGGCACTTTTGAGAATTTTTATCATTTTATTTTATTCTGGAGTTGCTTATTCATTATATTACTAGACGATTAGGTGGGAAAGGCTGGTGTTTCATTGATATGATGTTATATTCTTGTGCTTCAGAGAAGACAAGTTTTGTAACATAGTACTACCGTCTTATGGTTACGTTCACCACCCGCCCCCACATCTGTTGGTGTCAAGTATGGGGATCTAAGGAGAGATCACTTAAGTTATGGAAGGCACTGTTCTGAGGTAACATAGTGAGATAGTAAGATAGTATTTGATGTCAGATTAGGACCACTAGGGCCACCCAGTCTGTCCATATTCTCTGCCTGCATCAGTGGTCACTGACCCTACTTGGTAATTGGCTTTAGCCCTTCCTACCCATCTCTAGGGTTCCCTTGTGCCTATCCCATGCATGTCTGAATCCCCCACTGTGCTAGCATCCATTACTTACTGGTGTAGATTTTTATCTTGCCAGAGTGAACTTGATAAATCTTTAAACTATCCAGAAGGGGGTCTGGAAATCACTCAGCACAGGTACCGTTACACCCAGGTCCAGCACCGCTGGAGAAGTGGGACTGCATACTAGTAAATGCTAGAAGTCTTTACAACAAGCTGGATGAGCTAGTGTTTACCTTAAATAAATATCATATCAGTTTATGTGCTATCACTGAGACTTGGTGGAACCAGGAAGACTCATGGGATAAACAAATCCCAGGGTTCATTCTCTATCACAGGGATAGGCCACATTCCAGGGGCGGAGGCGTCGCTGTATATATAGCTGACAATATTACATCAGAGAGTGTTGATACTTCTCAGTATGACCAATCAGAAGTACTTTGGGCTAAAGTGACCCCCAACCACCAGTCAAAGATAAATGTGGGCATTATTTATAGACAGCCATCCAGTTCACACTTAGAAGATGCCCAGCTTCTGGAATTTATACAAAACTTACCTTCAGCAGGTAACCCCTTACTAGTAGGTGATTTTAACCTTTCAGAGTTAAGATGGGACCCTCTGCAGGCCAAAACATCAGCTGAGCAAAGATTCCTCGAGTTATTTTTATTAAATGGCTTAGAGCAGCATGTTAAAAATCACACCAGGGGCTCTCATATTCTGGATTTAGTCCTCAGTAATACAGATTATGTTATCCAAGATTGCAGGACCTTGCACCCATTAGGTTCTAGCGACCATAATATGGTAGAATTTTGTATTAATGAGGCTACAACAAAATCAGCCAGCATTATAGTAGTACAGAATTTTGGTAGGGCAGACTTTAACAGTATAAGGGCTCACCTTGCATCATGGGATTGGCAGGCAGAGTTTAATGAATATTCACTACACCCAATGTGGAACTCTTTATGCAATAAAATCAAAGCGCTTGTACAGGAATTTATTCTGAGCGCTAGGAAATCTACAAGCTCCCAAACAAAACCACCTTGGTTCACATCAATTGTTAAAAAAAATATTGATTGTAAAAATAAAGCTTACAACAAGGCTAAGAAGAGTGGTCTGTCAGCCAGCTGGGACAAATATAAAACAGAACTTAAAAAATGTAAAACTAGCACTTGCAAGACAAAAGCAGACTATGAACATAAGCTAGCTGTAAAGGTGCAGGATAATTATAAATCCTTTTTTCATACATAAATAATAAAAAGGCAGCAATAGAACAATTGGCTGCCTAGGGTATGACGAGTTAACTAGCCCTGTGGTCTAGTGCTGGAGTTGGTAGCCCTGCTAGGCAGTTGTTGCAAAACTTAATTCTGACCTCCTGCTGTTTGTTAATCTAAGCTTTTTCAGTAATATCCACAGAACACTATATGATCGCAAAGAAACAACTAACTAAAAAAACCTTTTTATTCCTGTAGCAGGTAAAAGGTTAACAGTTCGAAGAATTTCAGGGCCCATAAAAGATAAAAGCTATTTGTTAGCAGAGCGGTCTACAAAGTAGCCAAAAGAACAGAAAACAAAATCAATGCGAGCTTTCCAGTAATCACCATTACCATAGTTTTTGATTAAATCAGGAGACAAAGCAGTCTTGTAGTTAGGGGGAAGCATTTTGAATCTGGAAACCCAGGTTTGAATCCTACACCTGCCACTTTGTTCTGCACAACGCTGAACAAATCACGTAACCTCCCCGTGCTTAAGCGCTCTGTAAACTCACTCTGTATCTAAACCATTAGTTCTCAAGACTATGTTACAGTCAACCTCCTCCAAGCCATGGAAACTCTCTTGAGCCCACACCAAATATTGAAATTATTTTGGGTTTCTCCATAGAAAAAAGGCATACTTTGCATAGTACAACGGGAATAAAGATAAACTCCTTTTAAGTGGTCCACTCTCATTTTATTCAACTTATTTTAACCCCCCTTATTTGTACCCCCCTTTCAAGGCCAACCTAGTTGCTCCATTGAGGAAACACTAGCATGAACAGTAAAATAAGGTGACAAGACTTTCTATAGATACATTAGTGAAAGAAGAAAGTCCAGAGGGGGTATTGCTAAGCTCAAAGGAGAAAAGTGGGCATGTGAGGAGGAGGACCTTGTAAAAGCATCTATCCTAAATAGATACTTTTACTCAGCATTTACTGAAGAGAAGGTAAGGCAGGGCTCACAGCTCAGCACCATGGACACAGGGGGGAGGGAGGTGAGCAGTACTCCCTTCACAAAAGAAAGGGTCCTACAAGAGCTCGCTAAGCTCAGGGTGGACAAGGCAATGGGACCTGATGGCATACATCCCAGGGTACTTAAGGAGCTAAGGGCAGAACTAGCAGAGCCATTAGCAGAACTGTTTAGTGAGTCTCTGAGCACAGGAGAGGTCCCAGAAGACTGGAGAAGGGCTTATGTGATCCCGCTCCACAAGAGTGGTAGCAGGGAGGAGGCAGGGAACTACAGACCAGTCAGTCTTACCTCAGTAGTGGGCAAGATTATGGAGGCACTCCTTAAGGAAAGGATAGTGAAACACCTGGAATCCATAGGGGCACAGGATCCAAGACATCATGGGTTTACAAAAGGAAGGTCCTGTCAAACTAATCTCATAGATTTCTTTGACTGGGTAACCAGAGTGGTGGACCAAGGGGGAGCAGTTGATGTCACCTACCTTGACTTCAGCAAAGCTTTCGACACTGTTCCACATAGAAGATTGATAAATAAGCTGGGTAGGTTCGGGGGTGGGTCAGAAGTTGGTCAACTGGGCGGCAAACTGGTTTACGGGCAGAAAACAGACAGTGGTGGTAAATGGTATACAGTCAGAAGAAGTGCAAGTCACAAGTGGGGTACCTCAGGGATCAGTCCTGGGGCCAGTCCTCTTCAATATCTTCATTAGTGACATTGCAGATGGACTAGAGAGTAATGGTTATCTGCAGATGACACCAAGATGTGCAACAGAGTAGATGATCCAGATGGGGTGTGCAGAATGAGAAGAGATCTGGATAAACTAACAAAATGGTCAGAAGAGTGGCAACTGGGATTTAATGCAAAGAAGTGCAAGATCATGCACATAGGGAAGAGAAACCCTGAAGCCACCTATAGGCTGGGAGGGGAGTTGCTAGCAGTCACAAAGGAAGAAAGAGACTTGGGCATCATCATCACCAATGACCTGAAAGCATCCAAGCAGACCACTAAAGCAGTAGGTAAGGCTAGGGGGATGTTAGGGTGTATTAGTAGGGGTATCACAAGTCGTAAGAGCGAGGTAATAATCCCTCTTTACAAGACACTGGTTAGGCCCCATCTGGAGTACTGCGTGCAGTACTGGAGGCCACACGTTCACAAGGACATTAACTAAATTGAGGCAGTCCAGAGAAAGGCAACCAAAATGGTGCGGGGACTGCATCAGAAGACATATGAGGACAGATTAATGGAGCTCAATATGTACAGTGGTGTGAAAAAGTATTTTCCCCCTTCCTGATTTTCTCTATTATTGCATATTTGTCACACTGGGTGTTTTCAGGTCTTTAGACAAAATGTAATATTAGATAAAGGGAACCGGAGTGAACAAATAACACTTGTTTTTTTTTTACTTATTTCATTTATTTAATGAAAAAAGTTAACCAACACCAACTGGCACTGTGTGATAAAGTAATTGCCCCCTAGTTAAATCAACCCAATTAAAGGGATAATTAGAGTCAGCTGATTGAACACAGCCAGGCTTGATTACAGCCAGCCCTGCTCAATATAAACCTCACTTATTTTGACCCTTACCATCAGAGTCACGTTGCCAGCACAAAGATTCAACAAGCACATTATGCCACGATCAAAGGAAGTTCCTGAAAATATCAGAAAAAAAGTTGTTGCTATCTATCAGTCTGGAAAGGGTTGCAAAGCTATTTCTAAGGCTCTGGAACTCCATCGAACCACAGTGAGAGCCATAATCTCCAAATGGAGAACACTTGGAACAGTAGTGATTCTTCCCAGGAGTGGGCGGCCTGCCAAAATTACTCCAAGGGCGCAGCGTAAAATCATCCAGGATGTCTCAAAGGATCCTAAAACAACATTCAAAGAACTGCAGGCTTCTCTTGCCTCAGCTAAGGTCAGTGTTCATGACTCCACAATCAGAAAGAGACTGGGCAAAAATGGACTTCATGGGAGAGTGGCAAGGCGGAAACCACTGCTAACCAAGAAGAACATAACTGTTCATCTCTCATTTGCCAAGAAGCACCTGGATGATCCACAAGCCTTTTGGGAAAATATTCTATGGACAGATGAGTCCAAAGTGGAACTTTTTGGATGACATGGATCCCATTATGTCTGGTGTAAAGCAAACACAGCATTCCACAGTAAGAACATCAAACCAACAGTCCAACATGGTGGTGGTAGTGTGATGGTGTGGGGATGCTTTGCTGCCTCAGGACCTGGACGACTTGCCATAATTGAAGGAACCATGAATTCTGCTCTGTACCAGAAAATTCTTAAGTAGCATGTCCGGTCATCCGTCCGTCAGCTGAAGCGTAGTTGGGTCATTCAGCAAGACAATGATCCAAAACACAAAAGCAAGTCCACATCAGAATGGCTGAAAAGAAGTAAAATTAAAGTTTTGGAGTGGCCTAGTCAAAGTCCAGACCTAAACCCAATAGAGATGCTGTGGCAGGACCTGAAACGAGCAGTTCATGCTCGAAAACCTACCAATGTTACTGAATTAAAGCAGTTCTGTGAGGAAGGGTGGGCTAAAATTCCTCCACAGCGATGTGAAAGACTGATATTGAATTATAGGAAGTGTTTGGTTGCAGTCATTGCAGCTAACGGTGGCGTAACCAGTTATTAAGTGTAAGGGGCAATTACTTTTTCACACAGTGCCAGTTACTGTTGGTTAACTGTTTTCATTAAATAAATGAAATAAGTAAAAAAAAACAAGTGTTATTTGTTCACTCAGGTTCCCTTTATCTAATATTACATTTTGTCTAAAGACCTGAAAACATCCAGTATGACAAATATGTAATAATAGAGAAAATCAGGAAGGGGGCAAATACTTTTTCATGCCACTGTATACCCTTGAGCAAAGGAGGGAGAGAGGTAATATGATCGAAACATTCAAACACCTTAAGGGCATTAACAAGGTGAAAGAGTCTAACATGTTTAAATATAAGAAAAATAGCAGGACAAGAGGACACAGCATGAGACTAGAGGGAGGCCAATTAAGGGGGAATGTGAGGAAATTCTTTTTCACAGAAAGGGTGGTGGACGCATGGAATGGCCTACCTCAGGAAGTGGTGGCTAGGAATACAGTGCAGGGCTTCAAACAGGCATGGGATAGGCATAAGGGAGCAATACAGATGAGTATGAATAGATAGGCCACTGACAGAGCAAAGGCCGATAGCACATTTTAAGGTAGAAAAAGAAATGGGCAGACTGGATGGACCTTGCAGTCCTTACCTGCTGTCAACTTCTATGTTTCTATATTTTGACTCTTAAACTATTGTTACCCCTTTCTGCAATACCTTCTTGGGTCATTCTACTTTCTCTGTCCGTTCCCACTATCTGAAATGACCTTACTACCTAAATTTGCCTCCCCCTCTCTTATTCTGGTTTTAAACAACTTCTAAGGAATCATTTTGCTCCCTCCTGCCATTGCTCCTAGTACTGTACCTCTCTGCTTAACCCTTGTATTTGAATTGTTCTGCCACATGTCTAATTTGTCAGTTGTACCTCTCATTATTTGTTCATTGTTCCTATTTCTTTGCACTTTTATTCATTTTGTATTACCTGACTTTTGCAGTAACCTTTTGAATTGTATTCACTCCCTACCCTTCCCCAGGTACTCCTGAAGTGAGACTTGGCTCAGTGTACCTATCCTGGTCACCGATTTGTAAGTAAATACATATATTCACCTATTATTTTCCTGTTTTAGTTTTCATCATTCCTTCACAAAACAAATGCAAAACTCAAAAGTTAAATATAGTACTTTTTCAGACTTGCTTGAGCCTCCCCTGGAAAAAGTTGGGGCCTCACCATTTGAGAAATCCAGATCTAAACTGATTTAATCTCCCTGTGCACATGAAATGGCAGTGACATTCTCTTCTGTGTCTCTGATTGTAAATCACTTTGGAATATTGTGTGTATGAAAGACACTATTTTAAATTTCATTGTTTTCCTATACTCTGCCTACCTCTCCTTTATTGTTCCCCTCTGCCCTTTCTTCTATTCTGTTTTCCACTGCTTTATCCTCTTCTAACCCTCCCTAGGCATGCCTGTAGCACTAGCTGAGTTTACATCAACTAGTGTTCATACCCTTGGGGTTCTGCTCCTGCGGGTAAGGCTTGCCTCCCCCCCCTTTTTTTTTACCCTGCCCATCCCTCTGCACAGTGGGCATCCCGGAGTAGTGAAGGCTCAAGCTGACTCTCAGTGCAGCCCCACTCTAATCTCCCCCTATTCCTACAAAGTTCTCACCTCCAACATCCAAGTGTTATAAAAGCAAAATGTATCTGTGTTGAAGTGTTTTGTGTGTATGTATGTACTGTATATGTTTATGAAATGAGTGATAAAGTAGGTGTGTGTGTGTGTGTGTGAATAAATCCATATATGTGTGTATATGGTATGTAAAATGGATATATGTATAGGACTATATCTGATGGCAAATGTTGCATGTCTATTAAAAATGTTTGGTATAACCCTAATGTATTATGTTTTATGTTCAGACTCAGCCTTTTGTATATTTTTATTTTGCATCTCTGTTCTATATTGTATCTCCCTTTCCCCTTTCCCTGAGGATGCATCTGGAAATCAGCTATTGCAGCACGGTGTGCCTTTCCTGGTAAAATGTTTCAAATAAATAAATAATCTTCCTTCCCTAACAGAGTTTCGTAATAAGCATGATGCATTAAAACCAGAATCAACTTTCTCTCCCTCTAATACCAGTGCAAGGTTTTGCAGTGCAAGCCTGATGAGTAGTGGACAGAGGGACTTGCGTCTCTAGGTTTCCAGTTATTTTCATGGTGTGTGTGTGTGTGTGTGTGTGTGTGTGTGTGTGTGTGTGTGTTATTCCTGAAGTGTAGTTTAAAATGTAATACTGCTCCAGTTGTGATGTGAGGGGAGAAATGCACAAGGAGACTAAAGTGTTAAAATGCACATCATACCCAAATGGGTAAATGTGCACCGAGTATATTGAAAACATGTGACATGTTTGGAGAAGGATAACCTTGTACCCCTCCCAAAGAGTTTCTGTCCTGTGGCAAAGGGATGTGGGGAGTGGGATGTTAAATGGTGATTTATGTACTGTATAAAGGGAGGGGTAATTGATTTATGGAGTGGAGAATACAGTTTCCACCTCACCTCTCACTGCAATTCTACTGCTGCAGAGAAAAACAATTAACGAAACAAGCATTTGTCAATGCCGAATGTTTGCTTGCTGGCATTGGCATTGGTAGTGTAGGAGTTAGAGAGCTGCATAATAGGAATGGCAGTGAAGTATTGAACTGAAGCCAACCCCACCACCACCCTGCAGAGACTGACAGGCATTTGAGTGTGCCTTTGGGTCGTCAGGCGTAACAGCCACGCCATTTCACCACACCCTACCCTGCAGACACCGACAAGCGTCATGGTGTGCCTTGGGGTCTTTGGCCCTTATGCTCACCCCATTCCATCAGGAAATACGGTGAAATGGGTGCTGTATAGGAGAATAGGGTGAACTTTGGGGCCAAAGAGTCCAAGACACACCTCGATGCCTCTCACTGGCTGCAGGGTGTGGAATGGTATGAGCATTACAGGCGAGAATCCAGTCACACCCCTGATACCTGTCAATCTCTACAGGGTGGGGCGTTATGGTCAGAAACCCTAATGTCTCAGGCGTTCGTTGGCATTTTCACTCCAAATTTTCAACATGGGTTTTTTGTGGCCCCCACCTTATGAACAGTGGCAATATCAGTTTGTTGCGAAAGCTGATTTTGCACAGCGACTACGCCATTTGGCACCACAGGTGCGAAAACACATTTCGAACAGGATGTGAAAAATGACAGCTGTACTGTTCATGGGGAGGTGGAAAAAATGGCATTGTTGAAAATCTGCAGTGAAAATATTAAAAAAACTGGTGAAGTCACTAGCGTGTGTGGAAACTGCACAATGCACACCCATAATGCAATTAGTTTGGGGATTTTTTGCAGCAGATTGTCAACACAGGCATTTTGGAACCTCCGCTCATGAACAGTGTCACTGTGATTTTCTTAATCTGTCCCGAACAATGATTTCCCACAAGGACCACACATTTCTGTGCTGGAAGTGCAAAAACACATTTTGACCATGGTGTGAAAAATTACAGCTGTACTGTTCATAAGGAAGCGTGGAAAAATACCACTGGTGAAAATGTGGACTGAAAATATTAGAAATCCATGAACTTACAAGGGTGCGTGGAAACTGCACAATGGTCGCTCGTAAAACCGTCATTTTATGGACTTTTTTCACCAAATTTTTAACATAGCCATTGTAACACCTCTGCTCATGAACAGTGTCACTGTGATTTTCTTAATCTGTCCTGTACATTGATTTCGCACACCGAATGCGCCATTGTGTGCTACATGCGCGGAAACACATTTTGGGCAAAATGTGAAAAATGACAGCTGTACTGCTCATAAGGAGGTGTGGTAAGATGGCAATGTTGAAAATCTGGAATGAAAATAGTGAAAATTCACAAACTTACGAGTGTGCGTAGGAACAGCATAATGCATGCTCGTAATTTTTAACATAGCCATTGTAACACCTCTGCTCATGAACAGTGTCACTGTGATTTTCTTAATCTGTCCTGTACATTGATTTCACACACCGACTGCGCCATAGTGCGCTACAAGCATGGAAACACATTTTGGGCGAAATGTGAAAAATGACAGCTGCACTGCTCATAAGGAGGTGTGGTAAAATGGCAATGTTGAAAATCTGGAATGAAAATATTGAAAATTCGTGAACTTGGGGTCATGTGATGACTGTCTAGGTGAAGGCTGCTGCTTCCCCTCGCTCCTCGACAACTCCGACTAAGTTCATTATTTGACTTACCTTCACAGTCTCTCCAAGCGGCGATTTCGACTAAACTAATCCTAGAAGTCCCTACGATTGTGATAATTGCAGTATTGATATGGAGGTTGACATGTGGAAAGAGCCGCCACGTCATACCACACCGCAGACACTGGAGAAAAAAAAGGCCGCTAAGCAGCCTAAATTGCAAGCTACTACTACTCCTAAGTTCCCTGCATCTACTACAGCGCCTACCGAGGAGCGCTTCTTGGAGTTTATACAACTTCTCCAGAACTCCATCGCTGCTATTTCTGATGATGTACAGCTAATCCGGATGAATATTGACTCCCTGAACATGCAGGTTGGAGACGCTGAAACTCGGGTATCATCAGTAGAGAAATGGAGGGACAAGGCAGACCTGGATACTTCGGCTTTGCGCCAAAGGCTCAGGAAAATGGAAGATAAGCTGGAGGACCTAGAGGGGCACAGCTGGTGCAACAATTTAATTATTTTTGGGCTACCGGAGAAGGAGGAAGGCAACAACCCTGTCTCTTTCGTTCAAAAATTATACAAAAGAATTGCCGGTCCTTCACCCAACAATACCATCTACGTGGTGGAGAGAGCTCATCTTTCGTTGCGCCCCCCTCCACTGCTTGGTTCACCTCCTCGACCTCTGGTATTTAAGCTCCTCAATTACTTGGATAAGCAACACATACTTGCGAAGGTTAAGGAAGTGCAAGAAATCCAGTGGGAGGGTCACAAGCTTAGGATCTCTCAGGATCTTTCCCAGTCGGTTCGCCTGAAGAGGTAAGAATTTTACCCCATGGTTTCAAAGCTCATCGCGGCTGGAAAAGCCTTCCGATTGCGTTATCCTGCCACTCTACAAGTGAAGCACAATGAGAAGTGGGTCAGCTTGGATTCGCCCACTCAAACTTCATCGTAGCTCCGTTCCCTATTTCCTGATTTGTTTAAGTGAGGAAGTGAGGCATTTTGTGGTTTAAATCTCCCTAGTTGAAGGGACAGTGAAGTATTGGGCTGCGTTGTTACTGCCAGCTGGAGGGCTGCTGCCGAATTGGAACTGTGATTCCCAATTGAGGTGGGTGTTTACGATGTTAAGTGGGCATCCTGGATCAGAGAGAATGGGGAATTTTTTTTTTCCTTATTTGCATCGCTACAATATGCACACAGCAGAGACTGCATCATTTGCTTGTGGTTGGCTGAATGGAGCCCTATCATGCGCATCTCTGACTAGACATTTCACTAGAGTGTAGCTTTGGTTCCCTCGCAGCATTGTCGTCTTTATCAGAGACTGGAGGGGGGTATTCGTGGGCTGCAGGAGGTAGCTCATGTATTTTGCCCTTTGTTTTTCTCCTTTTTTGGGTTTTTTTTTTTTTATTCCCCCTTCCTCAGCTCAGTTTAAAAGCTGCAAGTGGAGTCTCTTAGAAATGTTCTTTGGGTTAGTTATTTCATTATGATTACTGCAATTCCTGGTTAGCCCACAAGAGGGCAATATTACCTCATTTATATTTAATACTATAGCTTAATCATTTCTAGGAATTTTTGGGACGGTTTCTCTTGCTATGATAATTTTGGTGCTTTTTTCCTATACATGTTGTTCAAGATCCACACCCCCATTGTCGTGGATTGTTGAGGGGGGGGAGGAGAGGTTGGCCTGTACTTGGCAGCGAAAGAGATATTCGCGTGCCACAAGATATATTGGGAGTTTGGTAGTTTAGAACCGGGTAGTGAAAATTGTAAATAGTTATATTGAGTTTAATAATGTTGAATGGTATCTTTTTGGGTAATGTGGAAAAGGAGGGAGGGGTTTTAGGGGGACAAAGGGGGTTTGTTTTGCTTGTTTTATTTCTTCTGGGCTACTCCAATTGTTATTCGACAGAAGGGTATGGGGATGGGTTATGTCTGCGCTCAATTATTAGGGTTTCAGGGGCTGAGCTCATCAGGGGACAGTGTGTGGGGTATCGCATTGGCCTTAATGTCCTCTTCCCTTTTTCCTTTTACTTTACTGATAATCTGAATGGGTGGTCCCTATAATTTAGTGAGCCAGAATGTAAAAGGGGCGCAAAACAAAAAAAAAAAACGGATTATGATTCTAAAGCATCTCTCACATCTCCGAACTGAGACTGCCTGTCTGCAGGAGACCCATTTATTGAGAGATGATATCTCCCTTTTTAAAAGATATTGGGTGGGTCAAGTTTTTGGTGCCGGTAACTCTTCTAAATGTAGTGGTACCATTATCTTAATTGTTCAGACTATACCTTTCGTTAAAAATCGGGAATGGCGGGATCCGAAGGGGCGGTATATCATAGTTCAGGGTACCCTAGAGTCCTCCCCTATAATTTTAGGATCAATTTATGGCCCAAATCTAGATTCTCTTCTGTTTTTTGCCCAGCTACTACCTCTGGTGGTCTCGGACCCTCCTCTTCTGACCTTTCTGGGTGGAGACTAGAATCTGGGCCCCCTAAACAGAGATGGATCACTCAGACAGTAAAAGAGTGGGGTTGTCACCAGCACAGCGGGCCCTCCGAGATTTTATATCTGGGGTGGGCGTCATTAACGTCTAGCGTACCCTCAATCACTCAGAGCGACAGTATACTTATTATTCTCCCCCACATGCCACCTTTTCCCAGATTGGTTTTTGGTTGGTGAGCTCCTTTGGCCTTCCTGGCATTATAAATGCACCCATTTTCCCCAGGGTATTGTCAGATCATTCACCAGTAGGTGTGTCTTATATGTTCGGCCCAGGGATTAGGAGGGATGTAATGTGGTGCCTCAATACATGGGTGCTTAGATGCCCTGAGTCTCTGACACGTACCCAAGATTTTATATCCAATTTTCTTAATAGTAACTTGAGGTCCATAGAGAGAGTCGACACGGTCTGGGCCGCCCTTAAGTGTGCCCTTCGGGGGGAGTTTATACGTATCTCGGCTACTCGAGCCCGGAAAAATAGACTTGTCCTTGAATCACTGATAGGAGAAATCCGACAGTTGGAATTCACGCTAAGTCGTGCATCCCCAGCGCAGGAATGGGCAAGGCTCCATTGCCTGAAAACAAGTTATTATGACCCGATGGCTCAAAAGGTGGAGTTGGCCATTCACTGTATCAAGCTGAAGTATCTAGAGTCAGGGGAAAAGGCAGGGTAACTTCTGGCCCTGAGACTGAGGCAGGCTGAAATGGCAATATTTATTTCGGGGTTGAGATCTCTCCTAAGTGGCGACATAGTCTCCCATCCCCAAGATATCGCTGCTATCTTTGGTAAGTACTATGAGACACTTTACTCCTCAATCAATTCAATAGCTGTGACAGACCAGGAGATTGCAGAGTACTTGGGCTCCATTAATCTTCCCCTGTTACCTTCCCAAATAGCAGATCGCCTCAGGGCTCCGGTTACTTTGGTTGAAGTGGAGCGGGCCATCAAGCAGTTGCCGCTGGATAAAGCTTCAGGGCCAGATGGATTGTCCAATAACCTATATAAGAGCTGTCTTCCTCAACTGGCCACTCTCCTGATGAACATCTTCAATCTCTGGTTTCAAGCGGGTATAGTGGATCCTTGTTTTCTGATGACCTGGATCACCTTGATCCCCAAACCAGACAAGGACTTACTATGTCCTGGAAGTTACCGTCCAATATTGCTTCTTAACTCAGATGTTAAGATTCTTGCTAAAATATTGGCTAACCATCTAGCTCCGATAATGGGAGGGATTATTGGTAGAGAACATGTCAGTTTCATGATGGGGCATATGTCAGTTGATTACATGAGGAAGCTAATACATCTGATGGCGGCGTTGAGGGATGCTGAGTCCTCTTCAGTCCTGGTATCCCTCGATGCTGAGAAAGCTTTTGATCGTGTTTCCTGGCGCTTCCTGTTTACTTCCCTCCGACATTTCGGAATGCCTGATAGTTTTGTTAAATGGGTCAAGGTTCTATATACTTCCCCAATGGCACGGGTGTGGTGCAATGGTTGTCTATCAGACCCTTTCGTCCTTGAAAGAGGCACCCGCCAGGGTTGACCACTCTCTCCGCTTCTTTTTAATTGTTATCTGGAGCCCTTAATACGTAAACTGGCATCCTCCCCTTCTTTGAAGGGTATACAAATCCAAGGGGAGAGATACGTTATCTCAGCCTATGCTGATGATCTCCTGTTGCACATTGAGGACCCTGAGATTTCCCTTCCAGCTCTTCTTGAGGAATTGGGTAGATTCTCTATTGTATCCTCATACAGACTGAATCTTTCCAAAACTAAGGTTTTTCCATTAAATCATTATACTACTAGAGCTAACTGCACTTCACTCGGGCTTTCCTGGGAACCTACGGTCCTTATATATATTTGGGGATTAAGATCACTAGGAACACCTCCTCGCTGATTAAAGCTAACCTGACTAATCTGGTGCAAATTCTGAAATCAGACCTGGATAGATGGGGCACTCTTTCATTGTCGCTTTGGGGCCGTATAAATATTCTTACAATGAATGTTTTGCCATGACTTCTTTACCCGCTTGGTATGTTGGGCCTATTTCTCCCTAAATCCTGGTTCTTGAAGCTCCAAAGATTTTTTTAATAATTTCCTGTGGAGGGGTAAACAAGTGAGGAGGGCATATTTTAAGTTAACAGCACCCAAACTTAAGAGAGGACTCGCCCTCCCATCTCTCTTCCTTTATTATGGGGCCCAGCATATAAGTAAGCTGGTATATTGGATTCAAGGAGATACTCCAAGCACGGAAGATGCATATGTCCCGGTTTGGTTGGATATTGAACGTAGTCTTGCCCGTAGTGTTGCTAGCTCCCTACAAGCCTTAGTCTATTTAAAACCTTCCCACCTTCCCGGTTCTCTTAAAACTTCCCCGATAGCCTGGTCCCTTAAGGCTTTTCAGAAAATTCAAAGACATCTATCAGAGAATTGGCACACTTCAATCACTCAGCCCCTTTTTAATAACTGTCATTTTCAGATTGGGCATTGTCCTATTTTACCCTCTTTTTTACCCCATCTTAAGCAGTGTACCCTGGCAGATCTTATTCAGGGTGATGACTTAATCCCTTTTCTGGTCTTCAATCTCATTTTCAGCTTAAATCTCTAGACATCTTCAAATATTCGCAAATTAAAGCGGCATTATTAGCCTTTTAAAAGCAATCAGGAGTGGACTGTACAGTCAACTGATGGCCTTTCCATGGCCTTCCAGGCTGCAGACCAGCCCCATGCAGTATCAAGAATATGCAAACAACTTCAGGCTTCAGATCCGTCTCTCCCCGAAGGAGTATGTGCTATTATTGGGTACAGGAAATGTCCCTTCCAGTAGATACTGAATACTGGGCAAAAGTTTGGAGTATGATTTATAAATATATTAAGCAGGACAGATTACGTCTAATTCAGTTTAATATTCTACATAATAGCTATTACACCCCGGCCAAATTACATAGACTAGGTTACCTTTCTTCTCCCGTTTGCCCTCGTTGTGATCAGGCTCCGGGTTCATTGTATCATATGTTGTGGCTGTGTCCTCACACCCAAATTTTCTGGAAAGAGATACGACGAGTTCTGGATCCTCTTCTTGGATTAGACTCCTTATTTACGCTGGAGTGTTGTCTGTTGGCAATTTTCTCCCCGGGGACACCCCTCATGCGTAAAGCTCATATAGCTCTAATTGCTGCCACTGCAAAACTGGTTATGCTTCAGCACTGGAAGGAAGATTCCCCTCCCACCCTTATAGAATGGTATTGAGAAATCCCTTTAGCCATTCAGTTAGAGAAGCACATCGCATATTTGCGACATGGGCCTCACAAGTTCTTAGGTACCTGGAGCCCCTTTTATCACTACTGTTGCTGCTGAAATTTTAGGGCCTGAATAGTATCCCTGACTGTGTCTGTCCTTTGTTTCCTTTTCTGTTGTATCCAAGAGTAATTAGTTAGCATGCAGACTTGGGGGAGGGTTGGGTACTTGTGTTTTTATTTCTGTTTTTCTTTGGGGGCGGAATGTGTTGTATGTCTAGTTTTTGTATTTACCCTGTAATGGTTTTATGTAGTTTTTTTTTTTAGTTGTTGATTGAAAATACTGCAGCTCCTTGTCTATGGCTTTGTATTTTCCTGTTTGCTGCATGAAAAATTAATAAAGTATTTTGAATAAAAAGGAAAATTCATGAACTTACGGTGTGTGTGTAAGACAACTAGCGTATGCTAAGTAAAACAGTCATTTTAGAATTTTTCACCAAATTTTCAACATAGGGTTTTGGGGCCTACCTCATGAACTGTGACACTGTCATTTTGTAAATCGGTCTTGAAAGGTGGTTCCGCACAGTGACCGCGAAATCACCTTTCGGGGCAGATTAACAAAATGATAGTGACAGAATTCATGAGGTGGGGTCCCAAAAACTCCATGTCGAAAATTTGGTGAAAAAATTCCAATAAATGCCTGAGATATGCATCAAAGTTGAAAAAAAAACTATTTATTACATTATACAGCCTACCGGCATTTCCTCAGTTCACGGTCGGCTTTGAAGAGTGAAAACGTGTTCCTGGTCCACAGAAGATCATCGTGCCAGACTCCGGAGGTAAGTATGGGGTGAGGGGGGTGTGGGGAGGCAGGGTGCACAGAGGTTGGGCGCAGGTGAGGGGATCGGGGGTCAGAACAGTCAGCAAGGAAGGTTTTCTCTTTCAGGTTTCTTTTTTTTCTTGGATGTGTGAGACTTGTGCCATGCTGGGTGGGCTCCCAGCATGGCAGCTGAAAACTGTTTAGGGTGGATGGCAGTGGAGCCGGCGGGGATTAGGCACCCCCCCGTCGACCATCGGACTGTTGCCATGCTGGGGTGGGCTCCCAGCGTGGCAACCAGTTGTCTGTTTGGGGAACATTGGAGCGATAGGGATTGGGGCACCCCTACGGCCATACAGTGTGTGGGGGCACATTAGCATGCATATATGTGTGTGTGTGGGGGACCGCATGTACAGGCAGAAGCCTCACTGCTCACTGAAGTGGAGCTCTGCCTTTCAACTGTATGGCACTGCATTTTCAACTGCTGTCATAGACAGCTGCAGCATTCATTGGTGAACTGTGGCCGTGCCTGCAAACACACTGACTGCATTGGAAGACGGGTGCCGCACCTAAGAAAACTCGAATGATGGCACTATGTTTCTTGCACATGCGTGCAAGCAAACATAAAAAGCCTTTGGGTTCCTGTTGAAAGGAAATGGTTAACCATTCAAAGAATTTCATGGCTCATAAAAGATAACAGCCCTTTATACACAAGCTTTCAGCAAAGCTAAATGAGAAACGCTTTTATTTTGGTTGACACAGATGTCGAAGTAAAAATGTGAGGAAAATAAACTAAGTTTGCACTTTTACTGACTCTGTTTACTTTGAGACTGCACCCCCACATGCCATATGACAAGCAGCTGAGCTGACCATTTGCTTTGTAATATCAATCTTTGTTTTATTGTTTGTAGCCTTCCAACTCTCACTAAAAAACTGTCAGTCTTGGGGAGTGTAGCATATCCAGTACATACACTCACCATCTGATTTTTTTGCCTTCATCAACAAAACACATCAATTTTCCCCAACTGTCTGCATGCACAAAGAGATTACATGACTTGCTTAGGGTCACACAGTAAGAAGTGACAGGTGTGGGATTCAAACCCAGGTCTCCAGGTTCTGAATGCTGTATCCTAAATACATGGCTGCACTGCCTCCTAAACGTAACTAGTAACTGTGGTAATGGTGATGGTAGGGAACCTTGGATTGAGTTTTTCCATTCTATTGGCTACTTTGTAGACTACTCTGTGTGTGAAGGGCTGTCATCTTTTATGAGCTCTGAAATTCTTTGAACAGTTAACCATTTCCTTGCTACTGGAACCCAAAGGCTTTTTTAGATAATTGTTCTGCTCAGCAGCAGTAGAACTGCAGTGAGAGGTGAGGTGGAAACTGCATCCTCCACTCCATGAATCAACAACCCCTCCCTCCACACACAAATCAACATTTAACATCCCACTCCCCACATCCCTTTGCCACAGGACAGAAACTCTTTGGAAGGGGTACAAGGTTGTCCTTCTCCAAACATGTCACTTGTTTTCAATATACTCGGTGCATATTTTACCCATTTGGGTATGAAGTGCATTTTAACACTTCAGTCTCCTTGTGCATTTCTCCCCTCACATCACAACTGGAGCAGTATTACATTTTAAATAACACTTCAGGAATAACACACACACACACACCATGAAAATAACTGGAAACCTGGAGACGCAAGCCCCTCTGTCCACTACTCATCAGGCTTGCACTACAAAACCTTGCACTGGTATTAGAGGGAGAGAAAGTTGATTCTGCTTTTATTGCATCATGCTTATTATGAAACTTTGTTAGGGAAGGAAGATTATTTATTTGTTTGAAAAGTTTTACCAGGAAAGGTACACTGTGCTGCAATAGCTGATTTCCAGATGCATCCTAGAGGAAAGGGAGGTACAATATAGAATAGAGATGCAAAATAAAAATATACAAAAGGCTGAGTCTGAACATAAAACATAATACATTTAGGCAATACCAAATATTTTTAATAGGCAGGCAGCACTTGCCATCAGATATAGTCCTATACATATATCCATTTTACATACCATATACACACATATATGTATTTATTCATATACAGATCATACACACTTACTTTAATACTTATTTCATAAACATATACATACACACAAAACACTTCAACACAGATACATTTTGCTTTTATAACACTTGGAGGTTGGAGGTGAGAACTTTGTAGGAATAGGGGAGGTGAGAGTGGGGCTGCATTGAGAGTCAGCATGAGCCTTCACCGCTCCGGGATGTGCACTGTGCAGAGGGATGGGCAGGGTAAAAAAAAGGGGGGGAAGTAAGCCTTACCCACAGGAGCAGAACCCCAAGGGTATGAATACTAGTCAATGTAACCCCAGCTAGTGCTCTAGGCATGCCTAGGGAGGGTTAGAAGGGGATAAAGCAGTGGTAAAAAGAATCGGAGAAAGGGCAGAGGGGAACAATGAAGGAGAGGTAGGTAGATTATAGGAAAGCAATGAAATTTAAAATAGTGTCTTTCATACACACAATATTCCAAAGTGATTTACAATCAGAGACACAGAAGAGAATGTCACTGCAATTTCATGTGTACAGGGAGATTAAAACAGTTTAGATCTGGGTTTCTCAAATGCAAAGGCCCCAACCTGTTCCAGGGGAGGCTCAAGCAAGTCTGAAAAGTACTATATTCAACTTTTGAGTTATACATTTTTTGTGTGAAGGGATGAGGCAAACTAAAACAGGACAATAGTAGGTGAATATATGTATTTACTTACGAATCGGTGACCAGGATAGGTACTCTGAGCCAAGACTCACTTCAGGAGTACCCGGGGAAGGGTAGGGAGTGAATACAATTCAAAAGGTTACTGCAAAACAATCAGGCAATACAAAATGAACAAAAGTGCAAAGAAATAGGAACAATGAACAAATAATGAGAGGTACAACTGACAAATTAGACATGTGGCAGAACAATTCAAATACAAGGGTTAAGCAGAGAGGTACAGTACTAGGAGCAATGGCAGGAGGGAGCAAAAGGATTCCTCAGAAGTTGTTTAAAACCAGAATAAGAGAGGGAGAGGCAAATTTAGGTGGTAAGGTTATTTCAGATAGTGGGAACGGACACAGAAAGTAGAATGACCCAAGAAGGTATTGCAGCAAGGGGTAACAATAGTTTGAGTCAAAATAGTGGAGCAACTAGGTTGGCCTTGAAAGGGGGGTACAAATGAGGGGGGGGGTTAAAATAAGTTGAATAAAATGAGAGTGAACCACTCAAAAGGAGTTTTTCTTTATTCCCGTTGTACTATGCAAAGTATGTCATTTTTCTATGGGGAAGCGCAAGATAATTTCAATATTTGGTGTAGGCTCAAGAGAGTTTCCATGGCTTGGAGGAGGTTGATTGTAACAGTCTTGAGAACTAATGGTTACATAGAAACATAGACTTTGACGGCAGATAAGGACCACTTGGCCCACCCAGTCTGCCCATTTCCCTACCTACTGGATAAGCTGCAGATTTTGGTTAACCAACAGCCTACTTCCTGCCACCCCCCACTATAATTGCCTTATGTCTGTCCCATGCATGTTTGAATTCCTCCACTGTTTTAGACCCCACAGCCTCTCCAGGAAGGCGGTTCCATGCGTCCACCACTCTCTCCATGAAAAAAAATTTCCTCACATTACCCCTGAACCATCCCGCCTCTGTCTTTAAATTGTGCCCCCTTGTTCTTACACATCTCTTTTTCTGAAAGATGCTACCCTCCTGAACTTTGCTGATTCCCTTGAGGTACTTGAACGTTTCTATCATGTCGCCCCCTGTCCTTCCTTTCATCAAGGGTATACATATTAAGCTCTCTCAGTCTCTCTTCATATGGTTTCTGATGCAGACCCTGCACATTACAGAGTGAGTTTACAGAGTGCTTAAGCACAGGGAAGTTACGTGATTTGCTTAGTGTTGTGCAGAACAAAGTGGCAGGTGTAGGATTCAAACCCGGGTTTCCAGATTCAAAGTGCTGCCCCATAACTACACAACTGCTTTGTCTCCTGATTTAATCAAAAACTATGGCAACGGTGATGATTGGAAAGCTCGCATTGATTTTGTCCTGTTATTTTGGCTACTTTGTAGACCGCTCTGCGTTTTATGGGCCCTGAAATTCTTCGAACGGTTAACGTTTTACCTGCTATAGGAACAAAATGTTTTTTTTTAGTTAGTTGTTTCTTTGCTATCAAATAGTGTTCTGGGGATATCACTGAAAAAGCTTAGATTTACCAACAGCAGGAGGTCAAAATTAAGTTTTGCAGTAACTGCGTACCAAGTATAAACACTCTAGCACTAGGCCACAGAGCTAAGTAAAGGAACATTTTACTGGTCACATACAATCTTGGACAGCAGTTGGCCAATGGACCACTGTTGCCAACTTCTATCCCTGCAGCAGTGACAAACATATGCATCAAAATAGAGATAGGAGAGACGTAAAGAAAAGTTAATTTTTGTAGTGGTCCTCTGGCACTTTTCATAGGTTTCATAGGTTAGTACAAGGCCAAGAGGACATTTACACATCCATGATGGCCTGCCATAATTTTAACTATAGCCTGTAATACCCTGAGCTATCAGTTGATTATCCAATCTTGCCTTGAATTCTGACATAGTCCAACTAGCCACCACCTCTATAGGAAGACCATTCCATATTTTGGTGACCCTAGTAGTAAACCAATACTTCCCAATTTTTGTGCGATAGGTCAGAATCTTTAATTGAAGTGGATGTGTCCTAGTCTCAGAAACTTGGACCCGAAACTCAAAACCCAGCTGGGTCCATAAATCAACGCCTAGGAGTGCTCTGTAGACCATGCACATGTCTCCCCTAAGTCTATGGAATTTCAATGTGTAAAGATCCAATTCCTGCAGCCTCTGGTGCTAACTATGCTCTTCCAAACCTAATACTAGCTTGGTTGCTCGTCTCTGTACACGCTCCAGAGCATTGATTTCTGTTTTTCCCCCTGGTGACCAAAACTGGGCACAGTACTCCAGGTGTGGGCGCACCAATGCTTTATACAGGGGCATCAGCACTTGCCTGTCTCTACTCTTAATGTGCTTATTTATACAATACAGCAGCCCACTGGCTTTCTTTATAGCCTGGTTGCAATGAGGCTTGAAGCTAAGATTGTTAGTAACATAAATACCCAGGTCCTTTTCATCTGTCACTGCTTGGAGCTCCACTCCATTTAGGCTATATTTACAAATATACAAATATCCTTCCCCAAGTGCATAACCTTACATTTATCGATGTTAAAAGTGTATTGCATCAATACTGCCCACTGCGCAAGCTCATTTAGGGCTTGTTGCAGGGTGCCAGAATCTTCTTTAGCATTTACTATAAAATCTATCCTGGTGTCATCAGCAAACTTGGAAAGCCATGCTGGAGTTGACGTTTACATGGATGAAATGTACAAATTAAACAGGCATGGGCCCAATACCGAACCCTGGGGAACCCCACTAGACACCTGTGCCTGTCCTGACAGGGAACCCCTTACGGACACCCTCTGACTTCTATCCGCCAGCCAGTTTTTGATCCAGTGGGCAATATTTGCTTGTATGCCATGCCAGATTAAGGCCTCAATAAGGAGGCCATGGGGCACCTTATCAAAGGCTTTTGAGTAGTCCAAGAAAATAATGTCAACTGCATTACGTGAATCGAGCGCCTGGTTAACCTTAACATAGAACTCCAACAAGTTAGTTTGACATGACCTGCCCTTCCTAAAACCATGTTGATGGTAGTCTATGTCCCCTGACATAGTCAATGTCTCTGTAGTGAATGTTTTTATGATACCCTCCAGGACTTTACCCAAAATTGATGTTAAACTTTTTGGTCTATAGTTAGCCATCTCTTGCCTAGACCCTTTTTATAGAGAGGAATGATTTCCGCCTGTCTCCATGCTTCCAGTACCTCAGCGTTGTCTACAGAACTCTGGAAAATATAGGTCACAGGGGGTGCCAACACATCAGCCAACTGCTTCAACACCCTTGGATGAAGACCATCCGGACCCTGGGCTTTATTTTGGTCTAGTGCCTTTAGTCTGTCTTTAACATCATTGATCTCAGTTTTGAGTGACAGACCCACATCTTGCACCTGATGTATCATAGTGTTGTGGGTTTTTTGGTTATAGACAGAGTCAAAATAAGTATTGTAATGGCTAGCCATATCGCTATCCTCTGTTATAAGTTCTCCATTTTGTTGCTTTAGGGGGCCAATTGTTCTATTGCTGCCTTTTTATTATTTATGTATGAAAAAAGGATTTATAATTATCCTGCACCTTTACAGCTAGCTTATGTTCATAGTCTGCTTTTGCCTTGCGAATGCTAGTTTTACATTTTTTAAGTTCTGTTTTATATTTGTCCCAGCTGGCTGACAGACCACTCTTCTTAGCCTTGTTGTAAGCTTTATTTTTACAATCAATATTTTTTTTAACAATTGATGTGAACCAAGGTGGTTTTGTTTGGGAGCTTGTAGATTTCCTAGCGCTCGGAATAAATTCCTGTACAAGCGCTTTGATTTTATTGATTGCATAAAGAGTTCCACATTGGGTGTAGTGAATATTCATTAAACTCTGCCTGCCAATCCCATGATGCAAGGTGAGCCCTTATACTGTTAAAGTCTGCCCTACCAAAATTCTGTACTACCGTGATACTGGCTGATTTTGTTGTAGCCTCATTAATACAAAATTCTACCATATTATGGTCGCTATAACCTAATGGGTGCAAGGCCCTGCAATCTTGGATAACATAATCCGTATTACTGAGGACTAAATCCAGAATATGAGAGCCCCTGGTGTGATTTTTAACATGCTGCTCTAAGCCATTTAATAAAAATAACTCGAGGAATCTTTGCTCAGCTGATGTTTTGGCCTGCAGGGGGTCCTATCTTAACCCTGAAAGGTTAAAATCACCTACTAGTAAGGGGTTACCTGCTGAAGATAAGTTTTGTATAAATTCCAGAAGCTGGGCTTCTTCTAAGTGTGAACTGGATGGCCGTCTATAAATAATGCCCACATTTATCTTTGGTGGTGGTTGGGGGTCACTTTAACCCAAAGTACTTCTGATTGGTCATACTGAGAAGTATCAACACTCTCTGATGTAATATTGTCAGCTATATATATACAGCGACACCTCCGCACCTGGAATGTGACCTATCCCTGTGATGGAGAATGAACCCTGGGATTTGTTTATCCCATGAGTCTTCCTGGTTCTACCAAGTCTCAGTGATAGCACATAAACTGATATGATATTTATTTAAGGTAAACACTAGCTCATCCAGCTTGTTGTAAAGACTTCTAGCATTTACTAGTAGGCAGTTCCACTTTTCCAGCGGTGCTGGACCTGGGTGTAACGGTACCTGTGCTGTGTGATTTCCAGCCCCCCCCCCCTTCTGCATAGTTTAAAGATTTATCAAGTTCACTCTGGCAAGACAAAAATCTACACCAGTAAGTAATGGAAGCTAGCACATTGGGGGATTCAAACATGCATGGGATAGGCACAAGGGAACCCTAGAGATGGGTAGGAAGGGCTAAAGCCAATTATCAAGTAGGGTCAGTGACCACTGATACAGGCAGGGAATACGGACAGACTGGGTGGGCCTCATGGTCCTAATCTGACATCAAATACTATCTTACTATCTCACTATGTTACCTCAGAACAGTGCCTTCCATAACTTAAGTGATCTCTCCTTAGATCCCCATACTTGACACCAACAGATGTGGGGGGGTGAACGTAACCATAAGACGGTAGTACTATGTTACAAAACGTGTCTTCTCTGAAGCACAAGAATATAACATCATATCGATGAAACACCAGCCTTTCCCACCTAATCGCCTAGTAATATAATGAATAAGCAACTCCAGAATAAAATAAAATGATAAAAATTCTCAAAAGTGCCTGTAGACTAATTATGCAATTTTTCTATTTCACTTTATTGTTTGCAATGTTTTAACATCCACTAACAGACTGTTATTCTTGGGGGTGTTATGCCAGTCATAAAACATATAATCACAGACAACTGGTCTTTGGAGACACCCTCATAAAAATCAAATGTGCACATGCTCGAGAACACACACAGATATATGCATTAACACACACACACTCAGTATATACACAAACTGCACACTGCAGCCTGGCAAATAGGAATGTCATTTGAAAATCTTTTTAAATCATTAATAATGAAAAGTTTACTAATAAGCTTACTGCAGACGGATACAAACCTAGGAAGGGCCACGGGTGTCTTCCCTTATATAACAGCTAATATTTTTTTTTATATATATATACATTCCCCAATATTTTTTTTAAAGCAAATACATTTGAAAGGGTGACCCATGGCCAAAGATTAGCCCTGAATACAGATGTTAAACAGCCCTTCTCATTTAGTCACTCAAGAGCAGGAGAACTGCAGTAAGAATTGAGGCAGACACTCCATTCTCTATTCCATGACACACACATATAAACATTTTTCCCAGATGCACAAATGTCAAGATGAAAACACATGTGGAGGACAGGACATGCACCCCAAGCATGCCCCACCTCCCCACCAAAACACAAGCTAAAAAGATGTGCTAGTACCCTCCAAAAAGAAAGATGCCCCACAACATTTCAGTCCTCAATATGTAGTAAGCCCAATGACACTAATAGATTCATACCATTGTATTTTTATCTAACAAACACACTACCAATTAGACAAACGCTAGCCGCCTTTTACTTACACTGAAAAGCATCCCAATCAGTAAATGTTTAACATTTTCAGCTAGAATAAATATCTTGTGGTGATGGTATTATTACAAGTGCTTCCATCATGTCACTGTCGGAGTGATGACCCATCAAATCTTCAGAATCACTTCAGCTGGCCATAATAATAATAAAGATCTCAAAGCTTCTGTGAATCTCTGGTCTTTTGGCCAACTATATAAGACCTTGTCGGATGAACTCACGCTATGTGATTATCATGCGGGATAAGCTCATGCTTTGTAAAAGAAGAGATCCTAGAGGAAGTAGGGATGTAACTGCTATCACGTCTTATGATGAAACACATGCAGAAGGCAACACCTAACTTCATACATTTATAAACAAATCCAAAGTCACGATGAGCTCATGCTTTGTAAAAGAAGCTGTCCTACCGATGAAATAATAGCTATCATGTCTTATGGTAAACGACGTGCAGATGGCAACACCGCACACAGTACATTAATAAATAAACCTGAAGTCATGAGATGAGCACTCTATGTGACAGGCTCTCCCTGATGATGTCAGGATGGCAAAAGAAGGATCCTATTGATTCCATAGCAGCTATCATGTCTTATGATACATAAAATTACTAGCATGTGATTTTGGGGCAGGGCATTTTTTAAGGGTGATTTTAAAACATTTTTTTTAGGTTTCTCAAAGAGTATAAAAGTCTCCATGAAGAAATCTACTGATTTATCAGTTTTAAATAGATACTGCAGAGCATGTTTCATTACTTTCTGGAGATTAGAACCCTCTTAAATACTTTTGCCAGTACCATAAGTATATATTTAATAGAAATATGTGGTTTTGATAAGCAGTGATCTTGTAAACTATCTTTTTCAAGGGAAATAGAAAAATATATTTAGTTTCTGACATCAAAATACCAGAATTCTGCTGCACTCTCTTTAAGCTTAAAAAATGTATGTATACAGTGTATCTGTTTTTTTTAATCAGACTTTAGGATTTGAAGTATCCTATTTAGAGTAAGCACCCCTTGTAAAATCAGCTTCAGCTCTGGACACACACACACACACACACACACACACATAACACACACACACACACACACATATGCTGTCTCTGCTTCTAAAGTTAGAAGTTTTCTTTTTCACATTAAAAAATAAATCTCTGTTTTTTCATAAATACTTAAAATGCATTGTATTAAAAGAACATTCTTACACAGTAGAGATAAATATAAATGTTCTTACAGTCCTGTAAGCTTCAAAGCACATTTCACAAAAATAATCCCCGAAGTAAAAAGGCACCCTGCAGTTATCGACAGTGGTATGTTGAGGGACTGCAGGCTAGGTGATGGTGGGGCAAGGAGAGGCTTGGGGAGAGACTTGGGTTTGAGGTAGGTGATGGAATACAAGGTAGGTGATGGTGGGGCAAGGAGAGAGGAAGTGAGAGACTCAGGTTTGAGGTAGGTGATGGGGTGCAAGGTAGGTGGTGGGACAAGGTGGGAGGATGGGAGGGACTTGGGTTTGAGCTAAGATGTTGTAGCAGGGTTCAAGGGGATGGAGGAGAGAATCGGGTTCAAGGTAGGTGATGGAATGCAAGGCAGGTGATGGTGGGGCAAGGAGAGAGAAGGGGAGAGACTTAGATTTGAGGCAGGTGATGGGGTGCAAGGCAGGTGGTGGGACATGGTAGGAGGACAGGAGGGACTTGGGTTCGAGCTAAGATGCTGCAGCAGAGGCTTGAGGGGATGGAGGAGAGACTCTGGTTTGAGCTAGGATGGTGTGATAGAGGTTCAATTGGATGAAGGAGGGACTCGGGTTCGAGCAAGGACGGTGTCACATGGGTTCGAGGGGACGGAGAATAGACTTGGGTTGAAGCTAAGATAGTGTCGCGGAGGTTCGATGGGACTGGGGATGGAGAAGGAAGGAAGTAGGGATGTAGAAAGGGGATGTTGCATCATTTCTGGGGTTTGAGTGCATGTCATTTCCTGTGTTTCATACGTCACTTCCAGCTTTTAAGGCAGGACGTCCCGCATTTAAGGTGGGACTTCCTGTGCAACACAGGGATGATTCAGATTGGTCCCTGTTAGGCCAAGCCCACCTGTCAAATGACATGGTGCATGCTGATTGGCTGAAATTTAACATTTGACAAGATATATTATCTCTATAATACTATCATTACTTCCTAGAATCTCCTGGAGATGTAGATGTATGCAAGCAAGCATGACATTTGAGGCCATGCTGATCTCATCAATGATCAAAAGCTTCATCTTGGTAAACATGGAACAGAGTTTGGATGCAACCTCATGAGAAAGCTTATGATACTCTCCTGTTTTCCCATGCTCTACTGGCAGCATGGATAACCGATAGAGTAACACCACCAATGTTGTATGCGGCCAGCCCAGTTGGAGCAGTAACAGCAACAGACATTGTTTCTTCAGTGTGTCTTCTCATCTCAGATGTTATTTCCTCAATAAGAAAACTCTTGCCTGTGCCTGCAGAACCACTAACAAACATGTGTAATGGGATGCAGTTACCACACTGACATTTGTTCTGTTCATGTTGGAGTCTGTGTCTTACTGCTTCTACCACACCAAGGTAAACGAGAGGCTGCTGTCCATTCAGTTTCTCTTTCAACTGACTTGGATCCTTGCTTCCACAACAATCATGTTGCACGGCACATTCCACTTCACTCATCAGTACTATAGGGCCATTCATAGGAAGGGGAGCTCCAAGAGCATGCTCTCCTTCGGGATCAGTGTTGTCCTATGATTTACCTGGAGTATCCTCCTCAAGCTGTTTTTTAGCTTGATCAAGTTGCTCCTTCTCTAACTTCAATCTCTGAATGTAAGTATCAGAGTGCTCTGTCTTGAAGGTCTCATAAGTCAGGCAGAATTGCTCCTCATTTCATTTTTCATTTCATAACATTTTATTTTTATACAGGATACACTTGTGAGGGAATGACCTCCATTTTCAACAAAGACCTGTGTTTTGTACATAAAACGTACGAGTTTCAAAGACAAACTAACATTCAACATTAATACAAACATTAAAAATTAGTTAAAACATTTACATTTTACACTGAAATGATTAAACAATAATTTTTTAAAAGTGGTGAGATTCTGCACTTTTCTCAATTCATATGGTAACTCATTCCAGTATTTAGATAAACTATTTTGTAATTTTAGTTTTCCTGTTCTGTTATAGATTCTTTCACTTATAATTATTAACTTATTCCTCCTAAGTTGTTCTACTTTATATTCAAGTGGTTTAATTGTTATAAGGTGTTTCAATGGGTGGTCTTTTTAATGAAATATTAATTTTTGGCACCATAATATCCATACATATTTCTTTTTATTTCAGGTTGTAACCAATTAAATTTTTCAAATAAGATACAATGATGAGTTCCTTGCTTACTTTTTGTTATAAATTTCACCAGTCTATAATAGGTACGCTCAATACTCTGCAATGCTGTCTGGGTAGAAAACATATATAAAAAAGATCCATATTCCAAAATGGGAAGTATCATTTGGACCACAAGTTTCTCTCTAGCTTTTATACTAAGGCACCCTGCTACTCTTCTTAAAGCCCCCAAACGCTGATTCACTTTTTTAACCTGTTGGAAAATATGTTCTTTATAAGTCAATTTTGAGTCTATCAAAACTCCCAAATACTTGTATTGTTTTGTGTTCGTGATCAACCCCCCATCCACTAACCTTATTTTTATATCTGTTATCTTTTTCTGCTTTTCTCCCAGCCCAAATATCATACACTGTGTTTTTTTTGGCATTCAACACCAGACCCATCTCTCTAAACCATTTCTAGAATGCTATCAAATCATACTGTAATAGTTTTTTAAGTTGTTCTTCAGTATCAGCTGAAGAGACTATCACGGTATCATGCACATAAAGTCTCACTTCACTATATAAGATTGCAGATGGTAAGTTATTCACAAACACATTAAACAATAATGGGCCCAACAATGAGCCTTGAGGAACACCTCTTTCTATTTGTATCAAATCCAAGAAAGTATTTCCATTTGAAACACAGTGCATTCTTGCTGAGAGATATGATTGAAACCATTGTAGTTCCACCCCCTGAACTCCCATTTTACCCAGCCTGGCTAATAATTTATTATGATCAACCAAGTCAAAAGCTTTACTTAGGTCCACAAACACTGCTCCTGTCTTTCTTCCCATGTTTAATGAACTAGCCACCAAATTATTAAAGTCTATTAGAGCAGTGTCTGTGGACCTCCCTTCCCTAAATCCATGCTGTTGACTTGTCAAAAACCCTCTTTGCTCCAAGTATGGGTAAAATTTTTATGTACTTGTTTTTCTAATAGTTTTGATAACACAGGGAGTAGAACTATCGGTCTATAATTTGAGGGGTTAGTGCTATTTCCCCCTTTAAAGACTGGAATTATTTTGCCTGTTTTCCAGACTTCAGGGACAATTCCACTTTTTAAACTCCAGTTTGCAAAATAAGTAAACATAGGTATTAAAATGTCTGCTCCTATTTTTAAAAATCTTGTATCCAAGCCATCTAAACCTCCATCTTTTACCGTATTTAGTTTTAACAATTCTTTTTATTTCCTCTACTGTTACTTCCCTAAAATTAAATCTGTATTCATATTGCTTTTCTAATTTATTCCTAATCCCTTGCCCATTTCTTTCTATTAATTTTATAGGTTTTTCTAATGACTGTATTGGGAATTTGGAAACATTTAAATCAGGTAGGTCCCTAAAATATTCATTTAATAAATTTGCTACTTTTACAGGATTTTCTTCTATTATATTGTCTTGTTCAATTGAGATTTTGTTTTTTATTTTACCTGGATTTTCCAATTCTAATACATATTTCCAGAACTTTTTTGGATCATTTGCTTTGTCTATATTTTCCCTATAGTACTTATTTTTTGCTATCTTAACTTCCTTTTTACATTTAATCCTCCACAACCTAAACTTATCCCAATCTTCTTTTGTTTTTGTTTTCCTTGCTTTTTTCCATACTCGATTTCTTATTCTTAAGTATTTCTTTAATCTGTCTGTTATCCATCTAGCATCTTTGTTATTCCTATTCTTTAATACTTTCGGTGCATGTTTATCTATTACTTCTATTACTAAATTATTAAATTCTTGTATTGCAAGTTCTAAATCTGGTATCACAGTCTCCTTTAAAGTGTGCTCTCATCCTTCCATGGCTTGGAAACTAACAGAAGAGCAAAGTAATAATGCTTTTTGCTGTCGGCGGTGGAGAGACTCAATTCACAGTGGTCAATCAGCCATGGTATCCCTCTCTTAACAAGACAAACATCACAGCCCCTGACCTTGTAAATGTCTTGTGTGCTATCAGGTGCTACATCAAGCTTGTAGTCGTACCATTTTGCAGCCTCAAACAGACTCATCTTCTCCATGTTACTCTGCCTGTTGGGGTAGCATGTGTTGATGAGATTGCTCTTCAAGATATTCTTTGAAGAAGGTTGGTTTAGAACCAGTTCCTCAAACTCATCGTAAGATTTTAACACACCCTTGTGTTTCTCTTTGTAGTTCACAGTGAGAAATCATACAGCATCAGATTTGTCATACAAGTGTGTGCCGATCAAACGATCACTGGCTTCATATGCTCCACACTCCCTGTGAGGCAGTGTCTTCAAACCCAGCGACCATGGAGTCATGTGATGTGTCAGAGCAGGTGAGATGCATTTACCTCGGCTCCACTCCTCGGCTCAATTTTAATTTCTTAAATCACCCTTGTACCATTAAAATCTGATGGTTTCCAGGATTTTGGCCACCTTGATAACATGCCACACCACTCTTGGGCTCAGTCTGTTTTTTTTTTTGTAATCTTCATCACTGTGGATGCTGATATACAGACTGTGGGCTCAGCTCACACTCCACCACCCATGCAGAGAAAACAAAGGTGGCTACAAAAACAACGCTACAAGTGCTGACTTTGTGACAGGGTAGAATATGACCCCACCCCATTTGTTTTGGAGAAAGTGTTTAAATGCAAGGATCTGTATTCTTTCCTTTTCTGTCTCTTCTGTCTGGTTGCACAACTAAACGTTCCTGTGAGACCTCGGACTTGATCAACCTGACCAGTCTCGCAATCCTTTGCCTGTCACTATCTCTCAGTTTTCTCTTGCTGTCTTTCTTCCTTGCATATCTATATCCGCTAATATAAAATATTTGCAAATCAATATATGGAAATGAAACTGATATTGGGATCAGTTTTGTTTAGAAAATTGTGTTACTGTTAAAATGTATATATTTATCATTTGAGATAACTGTAAAAAACTAGAAGTTACTTGGGTGCAAATGCCTGAACCTTTTGCAGTTGCTGTGGGGACCTCAGGAAGTTCTCAATGTTCTAACAGCTCCTTGAAATTTACAAAGGACAGGATGCTTGCAAAGGATGAGAGCTGAAAAGAATTATAAAAACAGCTAAGCTGAGCTGCAAGGGAGATTTTTTACAAGAGATTTTATTTTGCTTCTGTATATAGTTATTCTGAACAAGTTTATTTTATTTTATGTTACTGCATCTACAAATAAACAGTTTTGTGGAATTTTACAACTGCTCCTGGGTTTTCTCTATGCTTCCTGACCTGTGCCTCGATGACAAGCTTCTACAAAACCTAACCCGGCATCTACTCTTCTGTCGGAGGAGAGATTTTTTCAGGAGCTTTCCCCCATCAAAGAAGCTTTCTGAAGCATTACAGGGCAACTCACTACCTTGTAGCAAAATATCAAGGCCATCTCATGGTGTGCGGGGGATGCAGAGGCCAGGATCAACTTCCTTGAGAACTGGAGCACTCACCAGGAGCCGGATTCAGCATCCCTCTGCAGAAACTTATTAAAGCTTGATTAAAAGATTGAAAACTTGGAGGGACACAGCTGGAGCAATAATTTATTGCTTATTGGGCTACCAGAGGGCTCAGAGGGGCAGAACTCATACAAATATTCTGTGAGAAGGTGGCTGGTCCCTCTCAGAATGGCCCTGCCTATATAATCAAATGGTCCCACAGAGTTTTGAGTCCCACCCCTCCACCAAACTCTCCTCCTCACCTCCTAATCTTTAAGTTTTTGAACTTCTTGGATAAGGTCCATTTTCTGGCTAAATCATGGGACACAAAGGAGCTACTATGGGAGGAACAAGTTACCTTTGACCCAGGATGTACCACGCTATGTGTGCCTTAAAAGGGTGGAATACAGTACGTATGTTTCCAAATTGATTGCCGTTGGGATTCGGTTCAAGTTGATTAACCTGGCTAGTTTGCAAGAGACCTTCAAAGGCTCACAGAAAACCTTCAAATTGATGATTTAGGCCAAACAGGAACTGCCCAACATATTCCCATACTTATTTCAGGCTTCTTAGTGAATGGTACAAGGTACAGTTGGAGGGCTTTGACCTTTTTCTAGTGCATCAGGGAATAACATATTGTTGTTGTGTGGAAAGATGTTTAAAATACTAAACTAGGGACTGTTTGCTTCATTGAACACTGGGACGGTAACTCTTTTGGGGATTTTGTGATACAGATGGACCTTTGGAATTACAGGCCCTGCCATCTCAGAAGCTCCAGCAGGCTCCCTTATCAAGGACTGGGAATGGCTCTTTCAGTTTGCCGGCATTACCATGTGGGGGCCAGGATATTTGCACCACACTGCTTGTATGTCTTATTGCCCCATTTGGTCACCACCTGGTGCCTTGAAGGACAACTACAGCTTGTGTGGGGTCTGGGTCAAGTTTTAGCAAGGAAATGAATTTCCTGCCTGGCTCACCACCTGAATACTGCCAGGGATCAGGTAGGTCTATTGCTAAGTGTTTCAGCAGATTGGGGGCTGATTTCTGTTATGAGCAGGTAGCAGTGTTTCCCTCCTCTGCCTTCTTCTAATTGAGAGTTGGGGCAAACCAAGCATTGGATTCTGAGGGACGACTGAGGGGGCTGCCAGATATTGTTAATACAATGAGCCTGAAAGTAATGGTGGCCATGCTGGGCTAGCTGTTACCACACTGCATAAAGAGAGCACAGTAGTTTTATTTGTACTGTTATGTGTTTCTTATTCTATGTTTTATTCAATTTACTATAGTGTGAGTTAGCTAGGGGTGAAGAAGTGAGTGTTATAGAGTTAGGAGTGTCTTTTTTTTGGTTCTTTTGTTTGATGCAGCAAATATTTTTGGGCCACATTTTGTGAGGACTGTGTGGTTACTTTGCTAGTCCTCCGTTGCCTTGCACTGCTTGTACTCTTTGCTGGGGTTATTTTTATCTCACATTAAAATATCCTGTCTTTGGTTTACATTACCTGGCCATTTCAATTTTGGACCAGGTCTGAAGATGAAGAGGTTTTTGGGAAGAGTGGACTGTGTTGTTTTGGTTGCGGAGTTCCTGTTGGAACAAGGAGGAGGAGCTGCGGCTGTCTGGGGCCACCCGCGATAGCTGGATTCGAGCCTGAGTTATGGACTGTGAGCAGAGCTGTTGGCTGTTGAGGTCTGGCTGCTGGGTTAATTTTCAACTGTTTTCAGCAAGACCGCTGGTGGTTTATCTTTGCCGATGAACTTGGGACTTTTGTTATCCTCTCTATGAAGGGACTTGTTGCTCTTGTGGAGCTGTCCTGATCTGAATCCAGGAGATCTGCTAGGTTGATTGGTGGTGCAGAGGATTGGGCCTGTGCCTGTCAGAGGATAAGCATACAGTGCACGGTCCTCATTGGTCTTTGGGGGGAAGGACTGGTGAGCCTGTCCCACGCTGAGATCTATTTGCACACTGGTCTCCTGGTGGCATTTTTCTCGGGGGACAGTTTGGCTGCTCGAAGTGGAGCAAAGTCTCCTGTGGAAGCCCAGAGGTGTTTTAGGAAGCTACAGCTCATAGTGGAGTGAAATCTTTTTTGGAAGCCCAGAGGTGTTATAGGAATCTACAGCTCTGAAGACTGTTACTGGACATACGGTCAGACTCTATCCTCTTTTGTTCTTTCACCTGGTGGGCAGTAAGAGTGTCCTGTTTTTGTTGCAAACAGTGTATAAACTGGTTTGATGTATCCCCGACCTAAGTGAGAGATAGGTTTGGGGAGACATTATTTCTCATTTCTCTGGTGAGGTGAGCACTCCCAGAGGTTATAAATTACTTTGCTGGAACGAGTTGTGGCAACTATTATTAATTAACTAATTTTTTTCATCACCAGTTGTATCTATTTGATATATTTTATGTTTATTTGTTGTATTGTTGTTAATTTATTGTATTAAGTGTTTGAATATTTTGGAGTGTGTATGGGGTGTGGGTGTATGATTGGAAAGTTGAGTGGTTGGGTGTATAAGTGTGGCGTGTATTAAGTGGTATAGGTGTGGTAGCTTTATTTTGGGTGCTTGCTGAGTGTGTGAAGATGTGTAGGGAAGATGCTGGGACAGTCAGGCATTATTCCCCCTCCAGGCTTAAGGACCTGCACCCTTTTAGGTGTCCCCCAGTGTCCCCAGATGTATATAGATGGTGTCAGGTTCTGGGGATTGTTAGGAGGAGGAGGAGGGCAGGGGCCGGGCCTGGCGGTGGAATGGAAAGGAGTGGGTTGATTGGGACAGTGAGGATAAGAAGATGCCCAGGGGCAAAATGGGTTCAGAAGAGGGGTCCTCCCTGCCTGATTCCCATACCCAAGGGTTCTGCTTGTAGCAGGCAGGTAGCTTGGCCTTCACCGGTGACTCATCCCACTTGGACGGTGTTATGTAATGCCAGGTCCATTAAAAACAAGACTGCTATAACAGCGGATCTTGTTGGGTCATCGAACCTGGTGTGCATCACCTAGACCTAGTTGAATGAGAATGCTGGCCCAGTTTTGGCTTCAGCTATACCAGCCAGGTACTTAGTGATACACCACCTGAGGATGGACCGTAGGGGTGGGGGAGTTGCCATCTGTTTTAGATTGGAACTGAACCTGGTGGAGGTACCAGTGGGGATCACCAACTCCTTTGAATGCATCATGGATGAGGGTGTCGGGTGCAGGATTCTTCTTGTCTACCATCCACCAGGAGATGGGAATGTTTTTCTGTGGGAAATTGTGGACATCTTTGTTGATCTGACATTGGGATCCTCCAGATGACTGATCCTGGGGACTTCAATGCCTGGGTTGATGATGAACTCTCGCAGTTTGGTCAGAACTTCCTCCAGCTAATGAATTCACTGAGCTTCACACAGGTTATTTCCTCCTCGACCCACATAGGTGGTCATTCATTGGACTTGGTGTTTCTTCTGGGGATGGAGATATCTGATTTGGTGGTGGAACCAGTCGGATGGTCTGATCATCATACCATTGGGTTCAGTTACGTGGCCCCCCTATTAGGTCAGCCCCTACAGAGATGGTCCGGTACCGCCCTTTCAGGGGTGTTTCCCCAGATGACCTGATGGCGGTGCTGGACCTATTGGGTTTACCGAGTGAATGCATGGATCCTAGGGACCTGGTACTTGCCTATAATAAGGTGGTGGTAGGGGCCCTGAATTCCATTGCTCCTGTTTGTGTTCGTCCACTCACTCTTCACCCCAGGTCTCCTTGGTTTGATGAGACCTTGAGGGAGCTGAGGAGAGTGGGACGAAGGCTAGAGAGGTTTTGGCAGAAGTCTGGCCTGGACTGTGACAGACTTACTTTGATGAACCATTATGGGGTCTATCAATCAGCAATTACCCGTAAGATGGCAGAATTCCTGTCCAGGGAAATTGCTGCCATGCATAATCGACCAGCCCAGTTCTTCCAGACTGTGGACAGATTGTGCAATCCAGTCTGTCTTTAGCCTGGAAGTGTTTTTTCACAAGAACGGTATGAGGAGTTTGCTCGATTCTTTGAGGATAAGGTTGCCATGATCAAGTCCGATGTCCACTTGACCCTCTCTAATGGGAGTTGTGGTGGTTGGCAGGAGATGTCAGATGCCCAGTTTGTGTGGTGTGTCTTCTGCCTGCCCACAATCAATGACATTGTGATGGTCGTCCAGTCGCTGCGACCGATCAACTGTAGTTTGGACCTGGGCCCCACACGCCTCTTAGTAGGCTGTGTGGATAAAATCAGCCTGGTCCTTGCTGAGATAGTCTGGATGTCTTTGGAGAGGGGGATCTTTCCTGATCCCCTGAAGGAAGCCGTGGTTTGTCCCCTTGTTAAAAAGCCCTCCTTGGACCCGGACTGTCTGGCCAACTACAGGCCTGTCTCTAACCTACCCTTTGTGGGTAAGGTTATTGAGAAGGTGGTTGCGTCACAGCTGGATGATCATTTGACCAGCCACAATGTCTGTGATTCTCTCCAGTCCAGATTTAGGAAGAGACATAGTACCGAGACAGCCCTTGTCTGGGTACTAAATGACCTCCTAATAGCGAGACCCATTCCATCTTGGTCCTTCTAGATCTTTCTGCAGCATTTGACACCATGGACCATGGTGTGCTCTTGGAGCACCTGCAGTTCATCTGTGGACTGTCTGGTACGGTCCTCAGATGGTTTCGATCATTCCTCGAGGGTAGGACCCAGAGGGTGGTGTCTGGGGCTGTTTCCTCAGCACCACTCCCCCTATCCTGCAGGGTGCCACAGGGCTCCATCTTGGCACCCATGTTGTTTGCGGTGTATATGCTGCTGTTGGGAGTGATTATTAGGTGGTACAACTTGAGTTTTCACTGCTATGCAGATAATACTCAGCTATTCATGTCCTTTGTGTCTGGCCAGGATGATGCTGTCTCGGTCCTTAACAACTGTCTCACCAAGATACAGGATTGGATGAGCGTGAGCTGGCTGCGGTTAAACCCAGAAAAATGGAGGTGTTGGTTGTGGACCCAGGTCATCAGGAGGCGGGTTCGTTGGCAGGATTACCTTCGGTTCTTTGACTTGGGGGTGTTCAACTAACTGCCTCAGACTGGGTGCGGAACCTGGGCAGTATGTTTGATGATTGCCTGACCCTTAAATCTCAGGTGTCGGCAGTTGTCAAAACCTCTTTTTACCATCTGAGGAATATCGCCCGGGTGAAGCACCTGGTTCCTTCCGATGATCTTTCAACTTTGATCCACGCCTTTGTTACCTCCCGCCTTGACTACTACAATGCCCTTTTCCTAGGGCTACTGGGGGTTGATATCTGCCACCTGCAGCTAGTACAGAATGTGGCAGCCAGGTGTTTGACTGGTACCTCTAGGACCATTCACATAATGCCTGCCCTCCGCTGACTGCACTGGCTGCTAGTACAGTGGCAGATCACCTTCAAGGTTGGTTTGCTGATCTATAAGGCCCTACATAACCAGGGACCTAGTTACCTGCAAGATCTCCTTCATCGCTACTGTCCCCCGGCCCTCTCTGATCCACCAACAAGGGATTGCTAGAGATTCCCAGGATCTGTTTGAAGACATCTGGGGCCAGGTCATTTAGTTTCATGACCCTGACCCTGTGGAATTCTCTACCTCATCGGGTGCGAGATTGCCTGACCATCCAAGTTTTAAAGCTGCACTGAAAACTCATTTATTTAGCCTAGCATATTCTGATTTTTATGTTTGCTTGCACGCATGTGCAAGAAACATAGTGCCATCATCCAAGTTTTCCAGAGGTGTGTCAGCCTCTTCCAATTCAGTCAGTGTGTTTGCAGGCACGGTCGCAGTGCGCCAATCACTGCTCCAGCTGTCTATGACAGCTGAAAATGCAGTGGCATATAGTTGAAGGGGAGAGCTCCGCTTCAGTGAGCAGATCCCCCTCAGCATGCCGCACGCATATTGTGTGCTGATGCACTCCCCACGCACATACTGTATAGCCGACGGGGTGCCCAATCCCCGTTGGCTCCAGCCCCCCCAGCAGCCTTCCAGCTGCCATGCTGGGAGCCCACCCCAGCGTGGCAAATGTCCCTCGTAGTCTTCATCCCTCGTAGTCTTAGAAAAAAAAAAAATGTAAATACAAAAACTGTCCTTCGGCGCTTCTCCCTGCCCCTCCCACAACCCGCACCCACCCACTCGCACCCTGCCTCCCCACACACCCCCACCCCATACTTACCTCCAGAGCTCGGTGCAACGATCTTCGGTGGACCGGGAACACGTCTGCACTCTTCAAAGCCGACCGCAAACTGAGGAAATGCTGGTAAGCTGTATAATGGGATAGATAGGGTTTTCAACTTTGTTGAATAGCTCAGGCATTTTGGGATTTGGGTCAAATTTTCAACATGGGGTTTTTGGGACCCCTTCTCATGAATGCTGTCACTGTAATGGCGTTACTCGGGCCCGAAGGGTGATTTCGCAGCCACTGTGTGAAATCACCTTTCTGAATGATTAACAAAATGACACTGCCAGTGTTCATAAGGTGGGCTCTCAAAAGCCTATTTTGAAAATTTGGTGAAAAATCAAAATGATCTGTTTCATGAGCGTTGCGCTATAGGTTCCCATGACGCCAGAAGTTCAAGGACCAATATTTTCACTCCAGATTTTCAACATTGCCATTTTACCACACCTTCTTATGAGCAGTACAGCTGTCATTTTTCACATCTCACCCAAAATGTGTTTCTGCCTATGTAGCACACAGTGGCGCAGTCGGTGTGCGAAAGAAATGTATGGGACACGTTAAGAAAATCCCAGTGACACTGGTCATGAACAGAGGTGTTAAAATGGCTATGTTGAAAATTTGGTGAAAAATTTCCCAAAAATGACTGTTTTAGGAGCGCACGTTGCGCAGTTCCTACGCATGCTGGCAAGTTTGCGAATTTGTAATATTTGAACACCAGATTTTCAACAGTGCCATTTACCGCACTTCCCTTATGAGCAGTAATAGTTACCATTTTTCACATCTCGCCTAAAATGTGTTTCCGATACGTAGCGCAGCACAATGGTAACAGTGTGTGCAAAGCAATGTTTGGGACAGATTAAGAAAATCACAGTGACATTGGTCATGAGCAGAGGTCTTAAAATGGCTATGTTGAAAATTTGGTGACAAACTCCATAAAATGACTGTGTTACGAGTGAGCATTGCGCAGTTTCCACGCACCCTTGTAAGTTAATGAATTTGTAATATTTTCAGTCCAGATTTTCACCAGTGGCATTTTTCCACACCTCCTTATGAACAGTACAGCTCTCATTTTCCACAACATGGCCAAAATGTGTTTTCACACATTCAGCACAGAAATGCGTGGTCGCTGTGGGAAATCATTGTTTGGGACAGATAAAGAAAATCACACTGACACTGTTCATGATCGGAGGTCCAAATGCCTGTGTTAACAATCTGCTGTAAAAAAATCCCCAAACTAGTTACATTACGGGTGTGCGTTGCATAGTTTCTACACACGCTCTTGACTTCACCAGTTTTTTTAAGATTTTCACAGCAGATTTTCAACATTGCCATTTTTTACACCTCCCCATGAACAGCACCGCTATCATTTTTCACATCCTGTTCGGAATGTGTTTTTGCACCTGTGCCATAGCCGCTGTGCAAAAGCAGTTTTCGGCTAACAAACTGATATTGCCACTGTTCATGAGGTGGGGGTAAAAAAAAAAACATGTTGAAAATTTGGAGGGAAAATACCAACAAATGCCTGAGGCCTTCAGATTTTCGACCATAACGCCCCACCCTGTAGAGAATGACAGGCATCAGGGGTGTGACTTGGGATTCTTGCCTGTCATGCTCATACCATTCTACCCCCACCCATACCCTGCAGCCAGTGAGAGGCATCAAGGTGTGCCTCGGACTCTTCGGGCCCAAACTTCACCCCATTCTCCTATACCGCACCCAGCTCACCGTATTTCCTGATGGAATGGGGTGCACATAAGGGCCAAAGACCCCAAGGCACACCGTGACACTTGTCAGTGTCTGCAGGGTAGGGTGTGGTGAAATGGCGTGGTCGTTATACCTGATGTCCCAAAGGCACACTCCAATGCCTGTCACTCTCTGCAGGGTGGGGTTGGCTTCAGTTCAATACTTCGCTGCCATTCCTATTATGCAGCTCTGTAACTTCTACACTACCAATGCCAATGCCAGCAAGCAAACATTCGGCATTGACAAATGCTTGTTAATGCCACTATTGTGTTTACTGGTTTTAATCTGTTGTTTTTATGCATTGATGTATTCTGTTTATTTATTGTTGTACAAGCACCTTGGTTTTAAGAAAGGCACTTTTTATAAATAAAGATTGAGTTGAGTTGAGACTGCTCTATACCAGGAACCTTTACAGCAGGTTTCTTCCAATTTCAGCCATCTAGCCAAGTTACAGATCCTCCAGGGCCTGGTATTAGAAGGCAGTCCTCTAGCCTACAAATGGACTTCAGTGGTTGGTAGTGGGGAGGGGGTTACGCTGGACCCCTCTTGGTAGGGTCTCCATCATGTTTTTCTGATGAATGAGATATTTGGGAGGGGGATGGGTTGTTCCATCCCCGTTCCCATCATTGGCCTATGCCCTCACTTATGTTATACCATCCGAGTTCTGGACATGGGCTAGGGGGCACTTGGCCAGCAGAGGCACAAGCAATAGGGCCACCATTGTTGAGGCAGTCCTGTGTCTAAAGATAGACCCTCCTTGTGATGGGGGATATCGGTGGTCTAATTTCCTCCCCAGCAGCCAACGTGTTCCAACCTTTACTGAAAACCTAACTCATAAATTATGCCCGTAGGCTTCCTTATATGGGGGTTAAGCCCTTATTGGGTCCTGATGGTGGGAGGTAGGGGGGAGCCTGGCAGTTCGTTCCTGCTATGCTTGGACATGGGGTAAAGTCCCTACCCCTACCATGTCTCCGGAGGTTTTGGGGAGGGCAAGCTGGTGGGGTGAAATGCTTGTTAATTATAGACTCTTTTCCCTCCAGGCCCTCAACATGCTGGTCCCTTTTTTGTTGTGTTCAATCAGTATTGGGGGCTTTGTCATGGGAATGGGTCTTATCTATAAAAATTGTTCTTTGTTTTGAAAATGTTGTGGGGATTTTTATTCGGGTTTGGTGATACCTGCTATCTATGTAACTGTTAATTAGAGTTTTACATTATGGTGTTAATTAATCCTGGTTTGTTGAGCAGGGAGGGGGAGCCTGTGTTAGATGCTTTACTTCATCACAGGCCTAGGTCTGTTCGAGAAATGGCCATTACGGCTAGGGGTAGTTCGTAATTTTATAAGGGGTGTTCTAATTTATTTTTGTTTTTTTGTATGGGAGGGTGGGGTGAGGGAGCCAGTGGGATGAGGGGGAACAGCGGTCACTTCCAGTGTCTTATGATTTGCTTCCAGGTCTGGGGAGGTATTGAGTGTGTTTTGTTAGCTTGTGGGGAGGGTGGATACGGATCTGTTTGCCTGTTATTCAGTTTCTCAACCTGTATTGTTGGGGGTTTACACTGGGGTGTATGGGAGTGGTTGGGACTGCTGACATTCTGGGGTTCACTGCGTTATTTCTGGCTTTGCCTCAGGGGAGTTGTTGGGGGTGGGTTTGGGGTGGGTTCCAGAGCACCATTCATTCTATCAGTGTTGTCTTACCATCGTTGCCCTTTTACCCTTAGACCTGGTCATCATGGAGACTCTATTTAAATTTATTTCTTGGAATGTCAAGGGGGCAAATGATAAGCATAAACGATCTATGATATTGCTTCATCTTAAGAAATACCACCCAGAGGTGGTCTTCCTTCAAGAAACTCATCTTAAATGGGAAAATGTCTCATACTTTTTAAGGGAATGGGTTGGGCAGGTTCTCGGTGCAGGGATCGGTTCTAAAAAAAGGAGGAATGGCTATCTTGATAAGTAGGGGAACACCTTTTACGTTATTGAAAGAGTGTTGGGACCTGGAAGGTCACTTTCTTTTTGTGCGCAGATGTCTGGGCATGACAGATGTCCTCCTAGGGGTGGTCTATGGTCCCAATTTGGATTCACCCTCATTTTTCTCTAATCTTTTGACCCAGCTGGCTCCCTTTTCCTATCTCTCATCATATTGGAAGGCAACTGGAACCTTGTGGTTCACCCGGATCTAGATAGAGCCAGGCCTGGCCAAAAGAGTTGTCACTGGTGCAGAGGGGTTTACGTGATTTTATGGACATTCTTGGGGTAGTAGAGCCGTGGAGATATTCGCACCCCAGTAAAAAGCAATACACCTTTTTTCAACCCTGTATAGATCATTTTCTCATATAGAGTATTTTTTGCTCAGCGCTGCTAGGGCCCAATATTCAAAACTTTGCATTGGGCACTAACTTTTTGCGCAGGTTTAGCGCTGGCTTAGCTCGGGTCTGCAATTATCAAAAGGGCCAATAGCACGTGCAAACCGCAGTAGCGCTGGGCAAAATGATAATATATGCAAGGGGCAAACTGAGGGGGCTGGACAGCACAATGCTATATTCAGCAAATAGCATCACGCTAAGTGCTGTTGCATGACCTAGCGCAACACATTGCGTGGGCCGAAATGCCGCCAGGGAAAAGGTGGTCTTAACTCTGGGCAAACCAGCTTTGTGTGACTTTGTGGCTTCGCGCGACATTTGTGCGGCTTTTCGTGATTCTAACCAATATGCATGACACATAACAATAAGCCAGACATAGAGGAAACATGCTGCCCACAGATGGCATCACTATGATGCCATCATCTGCCATCAGTCCCAGCCATGCCAGGCAGTAAGTGGTGACCCAGCCACCAGTGGCACCATGGCAGTGCAGCCATACAACACACACCTGCAGACCACCCTGCTGTGGACACCAACAGATGTCAGCACACACTTGCTGCACTAGGTGCATGGGGGGTGTACAGGTGACCTGTCTGCACCACATACTTGGTGCTGACACATGACTGGGACAAGCCCCACAACGCACATAGTCCAGTGTAGGGAATACTCAACACCTGTGTGCCTGTCCAATGGTAAGGCCCCCCCAGCCACATACTGCACAGCTATACAGACACCACAGCACACACACACACCCAGCAACAGGGGTGTAGCCAGGAATATTTAACATGTCCTCAACACAGCTGCACTGTTGCCCCCCAGTATGTACACATACACCAAAGTATGTGCTGCCATGCCACACCGACAATAGCCCCCCCGTCTGCCATGTCTGATGTCCAGTACATGGTTTCTTCCTCTAATTCTCCATTCTTTGTGATTCCACCTGCCTGGTACATTGTTCATGTTTGTGTATATGGCTGGTGGCATCAGTGCCCCACAGCAAACCACAAAGGCGAAAGGGCTCAGCACAATACGAAGACAGTGCGACTCACAATGTCCCTGTTTCCCTCTGTGTGGTGCCCCTGCCTGATGTTTGTACTGTACTCTGCTGAGTATGGTGCATATGCCTGCTGATACTCCTGCCTGGCAATGTATGTGTCACTGTGGGCATCCCAGGCCAGTAGTGCAGCATCTGTGGGTCGCACAACAGCAGTACAGTACTGTGCACTGTTGGTACACACCTGCAAGATGGGGTGTCACTGTGTACAGTGCTGTATGCAATGCTGTCCACCACACCATGGGCAGTGCTGTGTCCCACACCCCACTGGCCCCTGTGTCACTGTTCTGTCTGCTGTGCACTGTATAGCTGGCCCTACAGTTGGACTATTGCTTCCCACATCATCACCAGTGCCTGTACCGTGCAGTCACCTGGAGCACATTATTCTACGCAGGTCTGTACATATGTAGCCTGCAGCTACCACCATGCTCTTCCCAACCGACCTACAGGTGGAGCTGTGGGCAGACCCAGCTAGCCCCTGTAGTTCCAGACTGACCTACAGGTGGAGCTGTGGGCCCTGCAGTAGCACTGGGCAAACCGCATGCAAATCAGGGCATAATGAGATGTTAATCTGGATGTTTGCCCACTGCCTACCAAAGTAGGCTCATTTGCATATCACTTTTGAATATAGCAGATTTTTGCCCGGGCTAACATGATAGCGCTAGGCAAACGTCTTAGCGCCATGCAAGACCTGCACAAATGTCTTTGCGCTGTGCAAATATCATGGAATCATTTTTCATTTCTGCACACTGTACATTCATATGCGCTGATTCTTGTAGCTATACTGACTCCACTCCTTTGCTGCCACACACATTGGCCACATATATCACCTCTGCAGTCATTTTGGTCGCTGTGCACTGGGTTGCTGTTGTGGTTTGTGTCACAAACCCACTCAGCAGGTCAGCCCTCTACTCCCAAAGTGACAACATCTGAGAGTAGAACTGTGAACAGTTAACAGAACAAGGTAACCCTCTTGTCTGTTTTGTAGGTTCAAGTCACCTTTCTCCCAAGTTCTGGCGGGGTTAAAACTGATAACCTCTTGTTAGCATACCCAATTGTCAGGCTCAGATAATTCTGTCTTTGGGGGGCCAGATATCTTTGCCTACGGGCACCTAACCAGGTATTACAAAATGAACCCTTAGAACTCTATGCAAGACCTAGAGAACTCTCATCTGTTTCCCAGTTTGGTACCACAATAAGCTCATGCACAGTATCAGCTATAACCATCTAAGCTTCACTTATATAAAAAGAAGTTTCAAGGCACACCAGGCAGTTTCTGTTTTTAAAATATATATCTTGGGCTGGATATTCAAACTGCGCTATTTTGTGGCGCAAGCCCTTGCGCTGCACAAAATAGTTGCGCAGGGGTGTGTCCAGAGTGATATTCAAAGGAGTTGCACCCTTGAGCAACTCCTTTGAATATCACCCCTTAGCCACAGCCACTGTGCATGGCGCAGTGGAACTTGCGCCACCACAAGTTGTCAGAGTGGAGCATTCAACTTGGCGGTGGCGCAGTACCATGTGCCATGTGCAAATCCCCATATTCAAAGGTGACATGCAAATGGGGCCATAATTCATGCAAGGCACAGGGGGCCATTTGCATCTGATTATGGCTCCATTTGCCATTAGCATGCAGGTGCGCCGATCCCGTGGACTTGTGCTGGCACCCTGCCGGGCAGCAGCCATCGGTCCGGCGCCCTGCAGCCGATCGCGGGTGAAACAGTGTACAATCCCCACCATCACCCCACTGGCCCGATCGCGGGCAGGTTTAATCCCACTAGACCCGATCGCAGGGCAGCAACGTGGCTCCCCAAGCGTATCCCTGGTGGTCCAGTGGACCGAAAAGCCCGATTCATTCACAAATCTGGACTGTCATATACGGTATGGGCTGCCGCCCATTGGCTCTTGCTCTGCACCAATGGGCGTGCAGCCCACCTGGCAGATGGTCGGCGGAGCGGCGGGCGGCAGGCGGGTGGATGCTGCCGCCCACCGCTGCCGGGGAGCGGGTGGTGGGGCTTCGGGTGGGTGGGTGGGACACTAGCCACCAGGGCTATGTTCGGGGTTTGTTCAACATTTACATCCCGCGATCAGGATGTGCCACTGGACCACCAGGGATGAATTCGGCAGTGGCGGGGGGTTTGTTAAACAACCACTGCCTGCGATCGGGCTTTTCGGTCCACTGGACCACCAGGGATGAATGTGGGAGGAGGGGGGGTTTATTAAACAACTACTACCCGTGATCAGGCTTTTCGGTCCACTGGACCACCAGGGATACGTTCGGGGAGCTACATTGCTGCCCACGATCGGGCTGGTGGGGGGATTACACTATGCCCGCGATCAGGCCAGTGGGGTGGTGGGGATTTACAGTCGGCTGCCAGCGATTGGGCTGCAGGGGCACAGGGACTGGGTTGGGGGCCAGCCACAGGTGGCAGCTGCTGTGTTGCGCCCTGCAATGCAGCAGCTCACCTGTGGGTGGCCCTCAACTTAAGCCTTTTTTGGCTCAAAGTTGTGCAGGCGCAGGTTGGGGATTGCGCCTGCACAACTCTGCACAGCCCTGCTGAATATCGGGCTGTGCAGTTTATGCATGGTTCCTCCCCCTCCAGTTCAGCATGCATTCATTTGCATTGCACTGTTGCTCAGCATGTTTTCTGTGGCGCAACTGCCTCCTGCTGAATATGGCAGAATGGAGCAAGTTCGGACTTGCGCAGGCGCAACCCTATTGCGCATGGCACAACCCTTTTGAATATCTGGGCCCTTTACTTTAAAATAGGAAAACAGTAAAATACAGAACAAGATAGCCCAACACGTACAATCTTAAAAACAAAACAGGTTTAAAAGTGCAAATTCCTATAACCCATACACTCAGACTTGTCTTATCTAATGTCCTTACTTTCTTAATCTTTCAGTGCTTTGATGTTCCTCTTTTCTCAGTCAGAAAATGAATCTCCTTGTGTAAGGTCTGCTCAGTATATTTAAAAGCAGTCTTGAGCTGGCCTTCTCTCTCTGAGGTCACCTAACTCTGCCTTGGTGTATTAAAATTTATATTTTATAACACAGGATGTTCTACTAAGATATTTAAAAAAATAATAGGTGACATAAATGTAACTTGCCAAAACCAGTTTGTGATCTGCTTCACAAAGACATCAAAGCATCTTTGATGTAATTCACTGGATAACCCAAGCAAATGCATATTGGACTTCCTAAGTTAGTCTGGGACCTGCTTCACATAGACATCAAACTCTCTTTGATGTATTTACTGGCTATCTTGGGAGACACCCCAACACATACATATTCTCCTTCCTTCATGACACCTAGTGCAAATCAAAGGATTTCTCTGAGGACGTCATGAATGGATATTTTATTTCCTGGGCTTCAAAGAAAACGTAACAAAGTAATTGCATTTCAGATATCTGCAGCTTAAGCTACCTCCTGTCCTTTGAACTTATCCCTGGGGGGAGTTTGATGTGTCAATTTCAGGAGGACAGCATTTTCTCCTGACAGACACTCCCTTACATATTTTATATTGCAGAAAAAATATCATATTGAAATCAGAACCAGCTGTCCACATGCCACAGTTTGCACTTCCTGGTTCCAATGTTAAGGGCTGTCTTATTTCCAGGCTATGTTTGCCCTGCACTCCTAGCCCAGTTTGCCCGGCATCCTTTGCATGCTATATTCAGCAGGGTTAGCCATGGGCTATTCCTTTTAAATATAGCGATCTACTGGGTCCAGGCTAGGTTTGCATGCTGGGCAGGGCTAATTTTGCCCCAGGGCAAAGTTTTGAATATTGGGCCCCTAGCCTCTCTGGTCTCTCTTCCTGTGAAAAGTTTGCCATTGGTGATTTCTGATCATGCTCCAGTGTCTCTAGAACACTCTCTGCATGGCCTCAAGGACCAAAACAGGGCTTTACACTTCAATTCCAACCTTTTGAGGGATTCTATATTTGTTTCAGCCATCTCTGAACTTCTTCAGCTTTTCTTTGGGGAGAATGAGGGGTTGGTTCAAAGCTTGACTATCCTTTGGGTTGCTGCGATGTGTGCAGTTAGGTTCGGATGTATCTGCCTGGCCTCTGGGGCTAAAAAATGGTGAGCTGAGCAGGTGACTTCCCTTCTTGCCCTGATTCAAGATCTACTGTATCATTTGTCCTCATATTCAGACCCTGAGGGTTGAGAGAAACTCCACTCCCTTAGAGCCAAATATTATGGGCTCCTTGCCAACCAGGCAGACCTCGCTCTTTAGCGGGTCAAATTTAGGTATTTAGAACTGGGAGTGAGGGCAGGCTGACTTTTGGCCATTTGCTTGTGTCAGTTAGAAAGTAGGCAATGGATTCCCTGCCTTCAGCCATCCCTGGCAGGGTGACCCTTACTTGAACCTGGGACATTGCAGCCGCCTTTTGGGACTTCTATAGCTCCATCTACAGTCCAGATTTGGGGGTTCTGATTCACGCTGATTTGATTAAGGTCTACTTAGATTCTGTGCCTTTACCTTGTCTGTCAGATAAGCAGCAGCAGGAGATTTTAGAAGATCCTATATCCCTGGAGGAGATTCATATGGTGATTGCACAGTTATCAAAAGAAAAGGCTGACACCTCATTCACGAAGGCCTAGATTATCCAAATTCTTAAACCTGGCAAGCCCGAGCATCTCCCAGGGAGTTACCATCCCATATCTTTACTTAATGCAGATATCAAAATTCTCATGAAAGTGTTATGAAACTGTCTTCTCCTGACTTAGGAGGAACTTATCAGACCTACTCAAGTGGGCTTTGTAGCTGTCCATCTTTCCTCTGATCATCTTCATAAAGTCCTACACTTAATCTCTACATCTGGTGAGAGTGGGATTCTTGCTGTTCTGGTCTCCCTAGGTGGAGAGAAAGCCTTTGATTGGGTGTCTTGGGACTTTCCTTTTGCTGCACTCCATTGATTCAGCTTCCCCTCTGCCTTTTGTGATTGGCTTAAAGTTATCTATCATCATCTTATGGCTAGAATCCATTGTAATGGTGTGTTTTCTCCTTCTTCCCCCCTTTTGCATGGCATGAGGCAAGGGTGCCCCCTCTCATCTTTCTTGTTTAATCTCTATCTAGAGTCTTTGCTTCACTCTATTCAAATTAACCTGGCCATCAGGGGCATTCGGGTGGAGGGCGAGGGATAGTAAGCTTCCGCATATGCGGATTATCTAATTTTGCATCTGGCAGATCCTTGCTCCTCTCTCCCTGCAGCCCTGGAAGAAATGCACAGGTTTTCTCAGGTTGTGGGCTATAAATTAAATTTGGAAAAGTCCAAGGTGATGCCATTGAACTCGCAGTTGCAACAGTGTTGGATTGATACACTTGGTCTTCTTTGGGAATCTAAGATTATAACCTATTAAGGTATTAAGATCTCTCAGTATCTTTCAGGGCTGGTTCACCTAAATATTTCCCCTGTATAGTATGTCAGGATATTAAACAAGATCTTCACAGATGAAGAGCTGTCCCCCTGTCTTTATGGGGTGAGTTAATGTTCTTAAAATGAATGTTTTACCCCGGTTATTGTACCCCTTGGGGATGCTTGGTCCTTTTCTCCTGAAACGCTGGTTTTCCCATTTTCAGAGCTACTTCTCTGATTTTCTTTGGAATGGTAAGGCTGTTCATAGGGCTTATTACAAGCTTACAGTTCCGAAGTAACTTGGGGGTTTGCAGATTTCCAACTTTTTTTTTTATTATTGTGCCATTCATTTTAGTAAACTGTTAGTTTAACTTCTTCAACCTCTCCTGCTCACTCCTATTGTCCCTTATGGCTTTCTTTGGAACAGAGGCTTTGTCAGTAATACGGAATTACCCTTGGTAGCTTATTATATGTTAAGCCTTCTGAACTTCTTAAGCCGCTACGGACTTCCCCTATCTTTTGGTCTATTAAGGCTCTGCGTCAAATCTACTGCTACCTATGCATTGATTCTTCTAAAAGACATTACTCAACCACTCATAGGCAACCCACATGTTTGCATTGCAAACTGCTCCATCCCTTTATCTTTCTGTCTACCTCTTCAGTGAACTTCAGTGGCTTCCTTACTTAGGGTGGTAAACTCCTTCACGCGAACTACCTTCAACCCCATTTTGTAATTCCCACCTATCATTTTTTTAAACATCTACAGTTGTCTAAGACTCTCTCATCCTTTCTGGGATCCCCTCCTTGGTTGATGGATACTAACGCCTTGATACAAACTATCATGGATACGGCAACTCTCTCTCATTCCATCTCTAAGTTTTATGATCTTCTTCAACAGAGAGACACAAAAAGTCTTAAGGGGTTTTGCTTTTACTGGCAACAAGGATTGTGCCTTAATTTAGAAGAAAATGGCTGGCGACAGATTTGGAGACGGTTATCTAAATATGTTAAACAAGATCGTCTCTGTTTTTTCCAATTCTGTACTCTTCCTAACTTATATTTTACACCTTCTAGGCTTTCTCAGATGAGTAGGTCCACATCTTCCACTTGTCTTAGGTGCCAGGCCTCCAAGGGGACCCTAAAACATATTTTACGGGATTGTCCTCAGGTCGTCCCCTTCTGGCAAGCAGTTTTAGTTACTTTGGATCCCTTTTTGGACATGGACCATCATTTTACTCCACAGGTTTGTTTAGTGGGGCACTTCCCAGAGGGAGTGGTAGGTTGTCATAAAGCTTTCACTTTCCTGATTTTGATTGTCGCTAAGCTAGTTATTGTCAGGCACTGGCTGGCCAACTCCATCTCCTCCATCCGGGAATGACACTTGGAAATGCTTTAAGTTCTTGAAGTAGAAAAACACATTGCTCAGCATCAGGCAAATCATGATGGGTTTATGAACAGGTGATGTCCACTGCTGGCCCTTCTACCTATAGCACAGGCCCCATAGGAGGAAAAGATCTGAGGAAAAGAGGAGACAACTTAATCTCTCTCTTTTGAGGGGGATGGTATCAGGCTCCCCCTTCTCTTCTTGGGTGGCCTGGGTCCTATTTTGTTTTATTTTCTTCCCTTTAATATTTCTTACTATATGGGGCTTAAGTTGTGCTCTGGTGTGTGGGTGGGTTGGGGGGTTTGTTCTGGGGAGGATTAGGAAGGGTTTGAGGGCTTGGAGGATGTGGTTGGTTGTGTTTTGTTAATACCGATCACTTTGTACTGATTCTTGTAGTCACCTTGTTTATCTTTATCTGTCATGTTGCTTCATGTACTGAACTGGTTATTACTGATTGTTCTGGTTTGTTTTTCTTATTATAAGATTAATAAAGTACAGTATATTAAATTGGGAAAAAAAAAGTGACCACAATTGTGAGGTCAACGAATGACTGGAGGTAGCAATAACCTCCCAAAGCTCCTGCAAACTTGTCTGCTCTTGTTTTGTAATTTACAAAGTTATGTAGTGAACAAGAGCGGAAGAGTTGTCTGCAAAAAAAACTGCACATCAATGTTTCCTTGCCACATCAGGAGAAGTGTAGGGTTGTAGTCATTGATGTATACCTCATTCTCCGGTCTGGGTAACTCATACATCTGTTTAGTGAACTTAGCCTTGAGATGGTGATGCATTGCTGAGAATAGGTCATTCATGCATCCTTGCTGACAAACATGTCTAGGGAAACCAAAACGACACCTCGTATACCACTCATTACGCCTCTTGACTGAGAATGCACGGGTCAATACTTTCCATAAAGATGCCACTGGAACATTTGCACCAGCTTCCATAGTGTAGGACTGTCATACTTGTCAGGAATGTGACAAGTTATGTAATGCTGAATGATGCTCAGAACTTCAGCAGCTTCATTCTCGCCAATACATATGAACATACATACGAACATATGAAATAGCCAGCAGTAGAAGGCCATTTGGTCTATCAAGTCTGCTCATATTGCAGGATCCACAGCTTGAGCTAATGTCCCTGCTCTCCTTCCCCACTCCTCCCATCCTCCCTACCCATGATCCTTACCTTTCCTTTGCTTTTCCCAGCCTCTCTTGAAGCTGCCAACTGTTACAACAACATATGGATATGTTAACATGTGGGTATGAGGTGCACCCCCTGCCTGATATTCCATCCTCCAAAAAAAGTGCTCAACTAGTCCAAGAGGTGGATTGTCCTTTGACAAAATGAATGTCAAGATCTCATGGAAACAGTGGTGAAAATGTCGAACTACAGATATTAGATCAAGTGAGCACATCTTTTCAAGAGTCATTGATGAAATATCATCAACATCAGCATTGGCCCACTTCAAAAGGTCAGTCAGCTCATCCCAGCTGTACTTAGCACTGCTCAGAGATACAAACCCTGTGGCTGCTCCATACTCATGCAGCATAGTCATGACCTCAGAGTGGCTTTGATACCAGTATTCTTTAGTCTCATGCAGGCTCAAGAGGATGAAATTCAAATTTATCTGCAATGTTTTGTCCTTCTCTTTCAATTTCTGAAGGAACTCTGCTGCAGTGATTCCATGTAGTGGAGAAGTCAGCCACAGAGTATGTGCAATAAATGCAGAGAGGATACTAAGATCACACTCCCATAGCAGGTGGAACAAATATTGAATGTTTCTGTGGAATTTCCCATCCTCATTCAGCACTGTTAATGTCCGGTACTCAGCACCTGTAACATGCATTTCATGAGCATCCAAATTACCTCCAGTGTCTCTAGGAAACAAATCTGGAAAACACCATGCTTCCTCCCAGATTCTCATAGGCATGCCCTGAACCTGTTGCATCTGGTACAGGTCAATATTGTCACCGACTGGGTCCTTGCCATGTAGAGGGTGAATTATGTGCTGCTCATACATATTTTAATTGGTTGTAACAGTATTCAGTGATAAGGGAGCTCACTATTGAGCGCACACCAAAAAGGGCGACTCAATAGCAGCACCTTATCAGACAGCTACTGGACGGGATGGGCAACTGCAGGTATAGCAATATCCTGTTACTATATACATGCACATGTGGGGGGAGTGAGCATGGCAGAAGGGGAAGGAGGGTTTATGTGGTGTGTTGCGGCAATGGGCTACCAAGCTGCCCCGTGGCATGGTGGGTAGGTTGCAGGCTTCAGCTGGGAGGGTGCCAGGTTTGGGTCCAAACCTGCATATATTTTGTTGTTTCCAGCCAAAATGTTGTTTTTTATTGAATTTGCACCCCCCCAACATGCGGCCCCCTTGAGTTGAAAATCCTTTAGTAGGGGATGCAGCCCCCAGCATAAACATAAAAAATGTAAGTCCCCGGTGCTCTTTTGCCATGTGCCAGGGTATACATTGGCGAAATTGATTTTTGTCGATGTACATTCTGCATAACGGCAATCACATTTGTACGATCGCCATTATCACATAGAACCATTTGTAACATGGAACAGCCTTCCTGAGGAGGTTGTGGAGTCAGGAACAGTGGAAGAATTCAAGAATGCATGGGACAGGCATAAGGCAATTCTAGTGGGGGGCAGGAGGAAGTAAGCTGTTGATTAACTAGAATCTGCAGCTTATCCATCAGGTAGGAAAATGGGCAGACTGGGTGGGCCAAGTGGTCCTTATCTGCCATCAAATTCTATGTTTCTATGTTTCTATGTAACATAGACCTTCTCAATCATTGGCTTCCTGGTGTTCATCACTCCAAACTGAGTATTCATGTCACTCAGTTCATCAGGGTCAAGGTCTGCATAGAAAGGATTATTGCCGTTCAGACACTGCAGAGTAGTCCTCACTTTCTCAACACTGACAACATCTTGCCAGATTACCTTTGTGGGGACACCATTTACAAGACTGATGATACTGTTTTCCTTTGAGATTGTCTCCACATTCTCTTTCAGAGGAAGTGGCAAATACATGAGGGAGCCTTCTAGAGACTTCACAAGCTCTTCTTGTGTCACATTCCGTGTTCTTGTATTCAAGCGCAGAATAGCTTGGAACGGTTTCATCATTTGTATGAGAATCTGTTCAAACATATTCAATATAGCAATCTCACAAGATGTCACATCTCCCTCCATATTATTCAACACAGACCTTGGAGGCAGTGTGCCATGTTTCACCTTAGTAAAACAGTACCGACACATGAGTACCTTTGGGTCTAGGTCAAAGTCATGCTTTAGTAGCAGAAAAACAAACAATCATGCCTACATGTCATTCAAAGACTGTATTTTTTGATTCTATGTGATAATAGCGAGCGCTGAATGGCGACTCACATTATCGCGACGTCAGGGCAGTGAAAACAATTTCGTCACCCTGACATCCTCAGCACATGGAAGAGGATATCTATACTTTGCTTTCTATGGGAGGGCTGTGCCCTTCCCCTACATAACTGCGGCTGTGCTGTCTCCCCATGCCGTGTACATATAGCGACATCCCTGCCAGCTAGGGTCACCCACAACCCCACATCTGGTCGCCTCCTGCCTCCTCACCTTTCAGGCTTTTTTGCCTACATCGCGTCACCGTTTCAGACGATGCGGTCTTTTGGGTGCCAACCTCACGTGCTAACTATTTTTTCTATATCAACAGTAAGAGACTGTTCTCTGTAAAGAAGTCTGTGACATGAGACACAGACAGAGTCGAATTTCTCTCTCTTTACCAACTCAAACTGAGCAATGGGTTTACCAAATGCTTTAATGATGTCTGATTCTTTGAGACAGAGACACTGCACACTTGACTGGAGGAAATTTCATCAGAGACCGCATCAGTAAGTTAACTGTTGCATTGCAAATCTCTAATGATAGCTTTGGCTCCTTATATATCACCTCTTTGCAATGACTCATCAAGCTGTGAATACAGTAACACAGCTCTTCTGACTTGGTAGATTTTATGCACTAAGTTGAGCATCACAGGGTTGTGCACAGCAACCATTCGCTTGTGATGAAACACACTGTTACACATCCCACTGTCCAAGCATGCCAAGGAATGCCCCAGCAGTCCATTATACGGCCAAATGTCACAGTGGTCAATGGTGTGGAACAATTTGTATTTCTGTGCTGCCTTAATACTAGCAAAGACATTGACAAATTCAGCAATAGTATCAACTGATGCTTGCCTAACGTTGCATGTCTCATAACATGGCCATGACACATGTGCTTATGTGTTCTCCAGCTGTTGAATCAGCATCATCTTCTGACTCAGCTGGTTTCTCACTGTCGCACACAGTCAACACATTGCATGCTTTATCATCTTCATCAACGGAAACAGTAATGTCTTTTTTTCAGTGCATGGTATGCCTCCTCCCAGAAAAATACTTCAGAATGCTGCTTGTGTAGCCATTGTCCTTTGAAAATTTCTCAAAAGTTACGTCTGGTCAGATTTGTAACTTTTTGCAATCTCATCTGCACCGAGTTAACAACATTGTCAAAACATTTAATCTGTTACATCATTTTTCTCCACAAACGTGCAAGGACAGCCAAGTGCCATGTTTACAAAAGTGCGAACACTGAGACATAGTTTCATTAAGACAAGCCTGACTCTTAAGTCTCTTGTCTTCATGTTTCATAATAGCAGTAATTATCCAATGAACTTTCGACTTTGTGACAGAAGGCAATATAGCACAATGGTTTAAGGCTCTGAGCTGCAAACCTGGAGACCTGGATTTACATCCTACAGCCCCCACTTGCATACTGTGTGACCCTAAGCAAGTCACATAACTTCCTTGTGCTTCTAGGTCACACCTGTAAACAAGCTTTCAGCTTAGTGTGTCTCTCCTGGTAAAAGAAAAAGTTTCGGAAATACCTTAGCTTGCTTAGATGTCCGGTGACAACAGAAGTACATTTCTGTTTCCGTGTTGCTTGTTCATACCTGCAACAACAGGAGCTTTACTCTGCTGCTTGCTACTCACCACATCTTCAGCAGCAATGCATTTTCTGGATGCTAATGAGCAACTACTTGAGGCAGACTTCTTCTGGCTAACAGGCAAACTTTTGTTGTACACAGAAGGCACGCTGCTCTTATGCTGTGTAGGATGATGACTCTTATAACGTTTACTACCCTTCATTAATTCCACACTACTATGGTACCTATCTCTTCTACACCTGCTTGCTTGTCTGGTTTTGCTTGGCATGTCTGAAATGCAAATCAGAAGATGACAGCATAAAACAATTCACAATATCACACACCTGCAAAAAAAAAAAGAAACAAACATAGAAATAGTAGCCTGATATACGTTTTCTGTTTTCATATTCCATTAAAGTGCCAGTCTTTTCAAACTCCCACCCCACTCATGCCTACAAGAGTTTTTCAAAAGCACATGCTATTAACACAAAACAGAAAGTATTTCCACATTTGTTCCATACTTATTTATTAGACTTTCACGAAAGCACATGTTGTATTATTAAAAGTCAGACTACTTCAGAACTTTCCTATTCATTTCCATGAAAGTTACACAGACACACAAAGTGTTGTTTTTTTCAAAAATGTTTGCACTTGTGAACTTATCCATTCATTTATATAACTTTTTTGCTGCAAAACACATTGTAATTTTGAGAAAGTAACAGTTATTGCGAGCTTTACCATTCATTTTCTATGACGGTTTCATGAAACTAAATGCTAGTTGCACAAACGTTGGTCTGTTTTTGAGCTTCACCCATTCAAATGTATGACAAGTTCTAGAAAACAGATAGTGAGTTCGCGAAACCACCAGTACTTGCGTGCTGTCCCCATTCATTTCTATCTCTGTAGCACAAAAGCACACAGACCTTCCATGAAAGTACTGGTGCTTTCGAGCTGTCCCTATTCTCTAACATGGCTCTTGCTTGGGAAAGCACACCATTTTTGCAAAACTAGCACAATTTCCAAGCTTGTTAATAAATGTGAATGGGACTTTCGTGAAACTGGATGCTACATGCATGAAAGTTACTCTGTTTTTGAGATTCACATATTTAATTTATCAGTTTCTCGAAAAGAAGAAATAATTTCATGAAAGCACCAGTACTTTTGAGCTATCACCATTTATTTCTATATGAGTAGTGCAAAAGCACACAAAATTTCATGAAAGTAGCAATGCTTTTGAGCTTCCCCCATTAATTTCCATACCTTTTGCTCGAAAATGCACAGTATTTTCACAAAAGTTACAATACTTCTGAATTTTTCCATTAACTTGAATGGGAATTTTGCAAAATTGTATGGTAGTTGCATGAGTGTTAACTTGCTTCAACCTTTACCATTTCAATTGTATTGCAATTTCTCGAAAACAGATGCTCTTTTCGTGAAAAATAACACTACGCTTAGCCTTACCCCTTTCAGTTTTATGAAAATTTTGCGAAATTACATACTACTTTCATGACAGTCTTACATATGAGATCTTCTTATCAATAACATAGTGCAACTTTCACAAAACCACGGAATACTCTTGTGAGAGTACTCAGTACTTTTGCACATAAAACAACTGTTTACCTCAACTTCCCATGATGCATTTTTACCAGGAAGTGGCTCAAATTCACTGTAAAAATGCTATCAACCACATAATGCTGCAGAAATTACTCCAAATACTCACAAAAGCATTTCATGCACAAGAAACCTCATTAATTGATCAGATTCTGAAACAGTTTTGCGGAAATCTAAGAAAATGAAACACTAAAGCCCACTAAAGGCAGCCAGGTTTTTTTCTTTTGGAAAAAAACACCCACACCACAGTTTTGACCAATTACAACTTAAGTAGTCCATGACTGACAGATCTGCACAACAAATGACACTGTGCCACTTGTATAAAGTATGTATATTTTCAAAAAGTAATTTGAGCCAAAATAGGATACCTAGGAGACAGTCAATCAGACATCAAGGGTTAGTGAACAACCATCACAGATCAACCCTTTCCTCAAAAACTGAGAAAACTCAGCGGCTACAGTAAGTACATAATGAAAATACATATTATTTTGTCTTCTTTCTTAAACAAAATAGGCTAATCAGAACAGTTTTTAAAGCTGAATCATACAGTACAGGAGATATATTTTGGCTTACTGAAAATAGTAGTTATCAACAATGTAAGAAAGAGCTAGAAAGCTTCTTACCACCACAAATGCCAGTTCAAAAGGGAGGGAAATCGCACTGGGCATGTGAATATGTAGATAGCTTACAGCCAATCAGAGTGGGACTTGTGGCTTGTTTTTTTTTCAAAGCACCCTATTGGAAATCATTACATTCCCCCCAAAAGATAGACTGTTTTGTCTGTGTGCCACCCAATTAGACATAACAAGTTAGCATTGTCAGTGACTCAGTTGGTAGCACACTCGCCTCTGAGGCTGGGAGATCAGAGGGCTGTGGGTTCAGTTCCCACATCTGGCACTTGGGTTAATATCCCAGTACTGACACTGTATATCTCTCCATTTCTAGCATCCTACACATGCATCTAATCTTTCAAAAATGGAACGAGACCTGGGGGTAATCATATCAGATGACCTTAAGGTTAGCAAGCAATGTGAGAAGGCAGTAGGGAGGGCTGGGGGATACTGGGATGTATAGGGAGGAGAGGCATCAGCAGCAGAAAATGGGAAGTTGTCATCCCTCTGTACAGACAGTTGGTGAGACCCCATCTGGAGTACTGCGTCCAGTTCTGGAGACCCCATCTCCGCAAGGACATAGACAGGATGGACATGGACATGGACCTCCAGAGGAGGGCAACTAAAATGGTGCAGGGTCTGCAAGAGAAGCCATATGAGGAGTGACTAAAGGAGCTTAATATGTATACCCTTTAGGAAAGGAGGGAGAGGGGGGACATGATAGAAACTTTTAAGTTCCTTGGTGGAACCAACAAAGTCAAAGAGGGTAGCATCTTTCAGAAAAAGAGATGTGCAAGAACAAGGGGGCACAATTTGAAGGTAGAGGGGAGATGGCTCAGGGGCAATGTGAGGAAGTATTTTTTCTCAGAGAGGGTGGTGAATGCATGGAACAGCCTTCCTAAAGAGGTTGTGGGGTCTAAAACTGTGGGAGAATTCAAGAATGCATGGGACAGACATAAGGCAATTCTTGTGGGGGATAGGAAGAAATAGGCTGTTGGTTAACTAGGATCTGCAACTTATCCTATAGGTAGGAAAATGGGCAGACTATGTGGGCCAAGCGGTCCTTCTTTGCCATCAAAGTCTTTGTTTCTAGGTAGCATCTCAATAGTGTAATATTTTTATTGGAAGACACTTACTCATACTAGCCAATCATGTTTTTTACTCACTGTTGCTAGCTGTCTGATCAGCATTCTGCTGGCATAGAAAAAAGGGTACACTTTGTTAGTCAGAGCTGACAGGCTACCAAGAGACACAGACTGACTTTCTAGAGCTGTCACTTTGTTTTTTGATGAGACACAGTGTGGCAGGAAGCTCCAGAACCACAGTGTGGATGGTAGGCAGCAGTGTAATTCATAGGGCTGGTGAAATTGCTCAAAGAAGACACTTTGGTAGTGAATTGCACCTGTCAAACTGCAGAGCGCAGTGGTTTGGTAAAGGAGACGTGAGATGGCAGCAGCTTACAAACATATGAACATACAAAATTGCCAGCAGAAACAGGCCACATGGTCTATCAAGTCTGCTCAAGTATGCAGCTAGCCTCTCATCTTGCAGCTGCCTCTCCCACCACCCCATCACAGTATCTCTTCCCCTTATCCTATCCCAATCCCTCTTAAAACTGCCCACCATTTTACAGGACATCAGCTCTTCTGGTAAGGTGTTCCAGTTGCCCACCAACCTTTCTGTGAAAAAAATGTCTTCTTATCTCCCTCCTAAATCTTCCCCTCTCCAATCTCAGTCCATGCCCTCTTGTGTTCCATCCCCTTCTCAGTTGGAAAATCCCCTCTATGTTTGTCTTGTTTAACCACTTCAGGTACTTAAAGGTCTCTATCATATCCCTCCTATCCCTCCTCTCCTCCAATGAATATATATTTTTTTGTGTATATTACTGTATCTTTTTCCCCTATGTGCTACCGCTCTCAGCCACTCCTTCAAGCTGTGCCAAGGCACCTCCAATCTGTCCTGTTCCCATGCCCCCATCCCTCACATTTGCAGTAATCCCCAGGGTAACCTGGACGTGACCCTTTGCCGGGCGGGCCCCCCTCCTCTGAGGGGAGAGGCACCTGTGAGGCAGGCAAGTGCACTACTTGGCCCTGGGGTACTGCTGAGGGAGGGATGGATGGCTCCTGGGACATTGATGGCATTGGACTGCCAGGTGGCCATAATCCAGTTGAGTGCGGAACCAGTTCCATTTTTCTGGTGACGTTCCCTCTCTTGCGTGCATCTGCATTATCCCCAGTCTCCGCCAGAGGTCACTGCAGAGTGACACACTCCCACAGCCCACCCCAGGAGAGGAGAGCAGTCCTCTGGACACTCGATCCTCTCCTCCCCTGCCGACCCCCGGTGCCCCAAGTTCATTCCTGAACCCGGGTCACCTGCATGGGTCGAGGTAGAGTGCCAGTGCCTCAACCCTCTATGCCACCAGGCCGGCTAATGAATACATCTTTAACTCTCCCAGTCTGTCCTCATAGGGCTTGTGGCCCTGTGTTGCACCCCCTCCAATAACCTGATGTCCTTCCACCAGAAATGCATGCAGTACTCCAGGAGGGGCCTGACCAATGATCCGTAAATAGGCAGTATAACCTCCTTCTTTCAGGATGAGATCCCCCTAGCTATACACCCCAGCATTTTCTTGGCTTGTGCTGCCACCTTCCTGCACTGAGCAGAGTTGTTCATACTCCCTGTTATGATTATCCCTACAGTAGGTCCTTTTCCTCTATAGTGCATCTCAACTGTACTCCATTCAAGTGATAGTCCCTCCCCTGGTATATTTGCTCCAAAGTGCAGAACCTTGCACTTCTTGGCATTGAACCCTAACTGTCATGTTTCCACCCACTCCTGCAGCTTAGTCAGGTCCTCCTGCAGCCCCTTCCACCCTTCAATGTCATCTACCACAGCTTCCATTTTGGTATTATCTGCAAACAGACTGATCTTGCTCCAGAACCTGTGTGAGATATCAGCAATAAATATTCCAAAGAGCACCAGTTCCAGTACAGATCCCTGTGATACCCCACTCATCACCATTTTTGGTGACAAGAGTTCCCCATCCACAACCACCCTTTGTTGCCTTCCCCTCAGCCAGTTTGTGATCCATTTCACCAATTTTGGTCCCACCCCCACATATTCCAGCTAACCCCCAACCTCCCATGCGGTACTGAATTAAAGGCCTTGCTGAAGTCCAAATACAGGACATCCACTACATGGCCCTTGTCCAGTGCCCAGTCATAATACTCTACAAAGTTGGTCTGGCATGATCTTCCAATGACAAACTCATGCTGCTGACTATCCTGGAGATCATTTTCTTCCAAGAAGCTCACTAGTCAGTCTTTAAGGCTGATTTTTAAGAGCTTCACCATGATTGATGTGAGGCTCACTGGCCTATAGTTCCCTGGTTCATCCTTTGGGCCACTTTTGTGGATGGGTACCACATGGGCCATCCTCCAGTCCTGTGGTACGCATCCCGTGTCCAGGGAGGTATTGAACGGGTTGGCCATTGGCCTCGCCAGCACCTTTGCTAACTCCCTTAGCACCCTAGGATGAATGCCATCCAGTCCAGGTGTTTTTTCCACCCTTAATGCCCTTATCCCTTCCAGTGCCCTGTCCTCTGTGATCCCTACATCCATTTTCTCAGGCATTACAGAGCAAATGACCTGGTGAGCAGATCAACATATCTATCTACTTGACAGAGCCAGAAAAAAGGCAAACATCCACATTTCAGCATTTTCACACACTCTTGGGATGCATACCATTCATCACCCCAAAATTAAGTATTTTAAACATTGACTCTACCAAACAGATGGTGTGCACTTCTCAGATGCTGACAATTGCCTCTTTCTGGGAAACCTCCAACATGGCATCCTCTCAGTGCTCTGAATAACAGTGTGTCTGAAAAATCACCACAAGGTGAAACAACCTCTGGCCAGAGCTGATAGGGCTGCAGGAAAGGAATCTGGGTTAAAAATATTGACTTTTTTTTAAATATTTTTACACCTATTTTTCAACACAGCCTTGTGATGAACCTGCCTAATAAAGAAGGCAGAGAAAATGTTCAAGTCCTGGCCTAAAGGTGATGTCATGCAGGGACTGAAAAATCAACTTATGGGCTGCAAATGCACATTTTGGGCAGGAGTTGGAAAAATGACAGCTGTCACATTAATGAGTCACTGTACCAAAATGGCTATGTTGAAATGTTGTGGTAAAAATACTGAATATTACCAAAGTTATGAGCCTGCATATGCAAAATTCAGCATTGTCTCATTACTTAAAGCAGCAGTGCAACAATCCGGTGCCAATTTTGACCTATACTGTTTTTTTATGCTATTTTAGATTGCCACTTATCTCCTGGCTTATATGATACCCCTCCTTTCCACAACTTGAGTTTGCTCGAGTACTTTTTTTTCATGTCTGAAATAATATAAGGAGCACTCCTTTTAATATTTCTCAGACCAGGTTTTCATCAGCATTTGTAGCTGTTTTTGAACAACTATTGTTCTGTAAGGCCAGAGAGCACTGTCTGCTGCATAATAGTTAATTTTAGTCACAACAGAAGTGATATATAAACAACAGATGGACAAAAACAGCTGAAAATACTGATGAAGACCTGGTCTGTACCGTATTAACAGTTAGGCTGCTGAAAGAATTAGAACATATAGGAATTTTGGACTGATATAGCAGTCTGCAGCACAGCAAGAGTTAAACGGAGTGCTTCTTTTATTATTTCAGACATGAAAAAAGTACTAAAGCAGTCTCAAACTGTGGAATGAAGTGTATCATACAAGTCAGAAGGTAAGTGGCAATCTAAAATAGCATAAAAAAGCACTGGTCAAAATTTTAACCAGGTTATTGCACTGTTTTAATAGATGAATATATTAGAATCATACAACACAAGAATGTGCAAAGTATAATACCACCTCATATTATTTTTTTTCCAAACCAGGGAGTGCATTGCTAGGTTTTTTTCTGGCATTGAAAAAGTTTAACTTGGTCCACGGGGAGGGAATTTGGATACAGCTTTACTTAATCAAGCCCTAAATATCATGATATCAGGGCAGAAAGGGGGTTAGGGTGCATTAAGATGGAAGTGAGGATAAGGTAAAAAAAAATTATTGTGGTACTATACTCTTTAAAGATCCTGCCGAAAGAATGGAACACATATGTCAAGCTAAGAAAAAGTGGCTTGGCATAGATGCTAAATTCTTTGGTGCGATCTTATAGTATAGCAAGTTAAATTGTGTCTGTATTCATTTGTGAGTGGGGAATGTGAAAAAATATCAGATGGTTGTCAGCTCCAACCACCTTTTTTCTTCTTTGATGACAAAACTGCTGCTTTAAGAAAATGGGCTATGTAGACCATTATGAGTCATCATAGTTTCAATAACCCCAACTTGTTACACCCCGTGGGCCACTGTCCCACATAGGAAAACTGACCTTCTCACTCCTCTCTGAGTACAAACCAAACCCTCTTTTTGTGTTGGCAACCCCCCCTCCGTCTGCCACTTGCTTGGTGACAATGAATTTATGTAGCATTTTTTAGTTCTGCATATTTATACAGTCACATAAAATACCAGCTGACATCCTTGTAAGCTTCCCTCAATCAATTTCTTCATATTTCCTCCAGTGTTTACATTTACTGTAGCAGTAAAGAGAATGTGTTTAGTACTAAAAATAAAAATAAATTTGCTGGTGGGCTTTCTGTTTAGATACCCATGTTAAGAGGAAGCTGCATTTTCAAAACAGGAATTCCTGGAAGGATCTAACCAATAATATCCACAATTATGTTTACTAGTAGTTGTTATCATCTTCTCTCTGAGGAACAAAGCAAAATGGATTTGGAGTGGTGGGCCAAGCAATATGGTGCTCAGCAATGAAAAACCAAACAAGCAAAAGGATGAGGAGCACCCACATATGCAGAAAGCACCAGGACTGCAAAAATATTATTCAGAGTTCTTCATTTAACTAAAGTGCATAGTACACTCACACATAGTGAGCATACAAAAATGACAGCTGAGCTGCTCTGAAAGTTATGCTTCTCCTGGCCCCTGCCAGGCATCATCAGAGTGAATCACTGTGAGGATGCCTGGCAGGGGTCAGAAGAAATACTGTTTGCAGAAAGGCTCAGCCGTCACTTTTTTATGCTCACTATGTGTGGGTACATTATGCACTTTAGTTAAATAAAGGACTTTGAATAACATATTTGTGATCCCGGTGCTTTCTGCATATGTGGGTGCTTCTCATCCTTTTGCTTGTCCCTGTGGAACAGCAGGATGAGATGGGACATGAGCTCAGTCTTCCCATTGTCAGGGATATTGACAGGATTGGACATATGGATATGTTCTCCAGCAGGACACAGGGACATGTTCTGAAGGTCACAGATGGCACATTTAGGGGTAACATTAGGAAGCATATTTTGCCCCAGAAGGTGATGGCCTTCTAAACTAACCTGCCAATAGTGACTGTGGACATGAAGACAGTAGAGCAGTCCCCAGTGATGCCCATCCCTTAGATTTTGCCAGCACTCAGCCAATACAGCTGTGGAGATCTTTTAGGAGTGACAAGAGCATTGATAGGAATATGAGGTGCTCTCACCACACTGGAGTCAGATGTAACTGATACTGCTGTGATTTCAGAACTGTGTATGCGTGATACTCACTCATGAACAGTTTGCCCCATAGTCAGCTGTATCATGGCAGCACTGACATGACTACATATGCACCATATTCACATATGCATAGTTTAAGTTAGCACTGGTAAAAGCAAGACCCTAGCAAAAATGAGATACTGCATCTTAGCCGGGCTAACGTGTATCAGTACATTGTGCAAGTGGGTAAAATTAGGACCCCTCTGAAAATGAGATCCTGCATCTCATCAAAGCTATCCTGTGTCAGTACATTGCCAAAATGGATAAAAGTATGATGCCACTGAATATAACATACTGCATCTCAGACAGGCTATCCGGCTGTGTCAGTACATTGTAACAATGCTATAATACCATCCAGAGGTTCTGGAGACATGTGAACATTGAGAGCAAAGCTTGAGAGATTCCAGCATTTGTCCATAGCCTCTGTGATATGTTGCAGGTGAGTTTTACCATTTAAAATAAATAAAAACAGCCTTAACATTTGTTATAGTGATTTTACTGACAGGCATAATGAAGTCAGCTGCGTACATGTATTGATTTGGGCATACAGGAAAATGTACAGGAGTTTTGTCCCAGTTTTACATGGAAAATACAGGGAAAAGGAGGGTGCCCTACAGGGAAATGTCTAGTTCCATCTGGGAACGCTGCAGTTGACACTGCTATCATTCTTTCTAATTCCCTAGGATGCCCCTTGCAACCTTTGAAAACCCCTAAAACTTTAGCTGCCTAGCATTTAAAACCCTTCATACACATATAAAACCAGAAGAGTTCCCATGCCACTAATTAGGCCCAGAAAGGGTTAACATAAACCAACTCTTCAGAGGAAATACTGTAAATCATTGCTACACACACACACACACACACACACTGGGAGAGTAGACAGACTAATTTGAAATTATTCTGCAGATAGATGCTGTTATCTGTTGAAAGTCATGTCAATAAATTATTAGTCTTCAAAGACAGCAAGTCACATTGCAATAAAAAAAGCTGAGAAAATAGTGTTGGAATTGGTCTACTCAACAGCCCTCTTGCATTAGCACTAAAAATGCTGTTTACCAAGTTGGATTCAAAAGAAAACATGTGTTTCTTGTACTCACTGAAGCACTACAAGGTTGGGGAGAAGAGGTGATTGTCCAGAGAATTTGTTTTTTCATCCTTAGGCTGCTGAAAGAACTAGGATGAATCTGTTTGACGGAGCCCTGGACAGATGTTCAGTCTGCAGCACTGCAAGGGTTAAATTGAAGGGCTGCAAAGATGTGGAAGGATCATTTGAAAATTCCAAAGGAAGTGTTCCACAGTCTAAATCTGGTAGCTCATTTTTAGAGCTGATGCAAGAGGACTGCAGGCTCTGTCTACCTGCAGCCCTAAAAAATGACTCTTTTAAGAGCCAAATGTTGTTGGTCAAAAAAATAGAAGAATTACACACAATAAGCAAAATCACATTAAAACAGATATGACGGCTGACTGAGTGTGTGTGTGTATGTATATGTGTGCGTGTGTGTGTGTGTGTGTTTGTATCTCCGTGTGTGTGTGTGTGTGTGTGTGTGTGTGTGTGTGTGTGACAGTCAATCTGTGTGTACGATTATTTCTATGCATGTCTATCTGTCAGTCTGTCTACCTTTTTAAAAGGGAGAATAGGTCTTACATGTAGCTTTTATCTCATAACTGCCACTACAAAACATGCAAAAACACACAGTTTAAAAAAAAGCATACTATGCAGGTGTCCTGAATGACAGCATGAGTAAATGAGTGCCTGTCTGTGAGTCAAGAGTACAGGAAGGGGGGTGAACAATATATTGATACTATACAGTACTTTTTCCAAGTTTTACAGTAAATAGAACATATAAAATATGACACAGTAAATATTCTTTTTTATGTAGCATGTGTTTTTTCTTTCAGAAAGAATGGTTAAGTACTGGGCCAACGATGAGGTGTCTATGTTGGTAGAGGCCATCAGTCGCATAGGCAACCCTAGGATTTTGATGTGGGCAACAAATCAGCCATTAGAAGAAACCTGGAAGGGGGTGGCTAGGTACCTTCATAAAAAGAAACATCTTGTGGGCAAAAAATCTGGAATGTGTCAACGCAAGTGGAAGCTGGTCCAGCAGCGCTTCTACAAGTTAAAGGCCAGAGGGAAAGGACCCCAAAAAGATTTTCCATGTTACAACCTGGCTTATCAGTTGTGGGAACAGGCTGGCAAGCCTAAATTTGGGGAAAGAGTCATAGGCCGTAAGTAACATAATACAGTTCCAATAAAGTATAAAATAATTGATGTAGTTAGAATATTGTTACCAATTTACAACCCAGGTAATACTGATTTTTCTGTGTCACACAATTAAGGTTGGTCAGTGTTAACATACATATAGCTTTCTTTATGGAATAGATGAACAGCACAGATGTCATGTAACAATTAAAGTTCTTCAGAATTACCATAAATATACTGTCCTTCACAGATAAATTAACAATGCAAATGTTATCTAACTGACTTCATACGGCCATTACATATACTGTGTTAAATATGCAAAACTGTAAAAGTGCACAAATAAAACGGCAACTCATTCTTTTCACTACTAGCAATTTTATCATTGTTCATATTATGAAAATGTTTAGCTGGCCAGTAGTACTCTACATATTATGCATTGCTATAACCGTATATATTTTCCTTTAATATGTATTTTTTTCTAAATCTATTTTGCACAACACGAGGAACCCATAACTGATAGGCCAGTTGCCCAATAAATTCAGGAACCCATGCAGGGGGAGGCCTTCTACTTCAAGGGATGACATTGTTTCCACAGAAACTTTTAGTAAGTAATAACAGAACTAAAAGTCATATCTATGCACATAATGGTACTAGAACATACATAGTATTTAGTTAACAACTAAGATACTGTACAAGCTCCCACTCTTCTAATGTAAGCAAGCTTGATGTCACAAATATGTAACAACAATGATTAGAGGTTCAGTTCATGTGTAGGAGTCATAACTGAATTGAACAGATGTTATATGGTGGAGGGCATTGCATGACTAGTGCCGCACAATGCCCCAATGTTTAAAAGAAAATGTGGTTGGAGTCACAAATGGGCAATGCTAAACATTAGTGATTCAACTGCGCAGTAGTTGTGGCCTCAGAATTCAACACCTACTGTTTGTCGATGACAGGGGCTTCCTTAAGTGATCCCATTCAAGATTCCAGTGCTTAAAACTAACTCTGCCTACTCTCATGAAGATGTGACAGCAATGATTAGAGGTTCAGTTCAGCTGTGCCTGTCACATCATAATTCAAAACCTGGTGTAACAGGAAGAGAGAGATTACTTGACTGCAACCGTGCAAGGTACCAATGTTAAAAAAATAACTGTGCTTGGTGACGCGAAGAAATGAAAGTAATCATTAGTGCTTCAATTGGACTTTGGCTCTTACCTCGGACCCCAGCAACTGCTGTATGTCAGGAGGGGGGGGAGCATTTCCTGTTTACTACCATGCACAATCCCAGTGTTAAAAAATAACACTGCTTGTTCACAGAAAGCGGTAACAGCATTAATTAAAGTTTCTGTTGCGCTCTGCCTGTCACAACATAATTCAACACACCTAGTGTAAAGGGGGGGGTGGATTACCTGACTAATACAGTGCAAGGTCCCAGTATAAAAATGCAACTGAGCTTGGTCTCATGATTAGTGGCTCCATAAGATCTGTTTGTGGCCTCAGAATTCAACACATGGTGTGTGTCAGGATTGGAGAGCGGGTTGGGAGAAGATCATTGCCCAACTGGCACAATGTACATTCCTATGGTTTAAAACTAACTTTGATTGATGTCATGAAGACATAGCACTAATACTTACAGGTTTAAGACATTTGTACCTGAGACATTGTAATTCAACACCTGGTATATATGGGAGGGGGCATTCCGTGGCTCGTGCCATGCAACATCCCAGTGTTGAAAACATACTTTGGTTGTACTCACAAAGAAGTGACAGTAAAGATTATTGGTTCAATTGGGCTCTGGTTGCAACTTGAGAATCCAGCATGAGCTGCCCCATGATTATGTGTGTGTGTGTGGGGAGGGGGGGTATACCCTGACTGGTGGCATGCAAGGTCACAGTGCTTAAAAGTAACTTTGCTAGTTGTTACAAAGGTGTAACACTAACAGTTAAAGGTTCTGATTAACTCTTGCTATAACATCAGAATTCAACATCTCAAATATGGCAGTGAAAGGGGCATTAGCTGACTGATATTGTGCAAGTTTTCAATGTTTCAAAGTAAATGCGCTTGGTGCCACAAACAAGTCACACAAATAATTAGTACTTCAACTGCACTTTGGCTGTGGCCTCAGAATCCAACATGAGGCCCAATTCCAAGAGAGTGAGTAGAGCATGGTACAAGCTGCGCCACTGAATAAAGTTACACCCAAACCCTTGCAACATGCGAACTGTGCCCTATTCCAAGACAAAAGCTGGTTACAATGTAGAACAGTTGAATTACGCATGTCACAAGTTATGCCCACAATGCAAGACATAGCTCGCAATAGTGGGCACAGCTGTTGCACATGTCACAACCCAATGACCATAGATATGTGTGCAAGTCGCAGACATGTCATAGCTAGCTACGCATACATTAATGATGGCACAGGCTGGTAGCAATGCAGTGGTGGCAAATGCAGCAAAAAGGCAGAAAAGAAACTTTACAAATGAGGAGACAGACGTCCTCCTCAAGGAACTAGAGTCACAGGCAGGCCTACTAATGGGCAAGAGTGGGGAGCGTGACCTGCACAGAAAACACAAGAAGGCATGGGAGGATGTGGCCAAAAAGATCAACACAATGGGCAACGCCAAGCAGAGTGTGTGGAACCTACAGAAGTGGGTGAACAACCTCAAGTGCCATGCAAAGGCAAAGGAGGCCTTCAATAGGTGGCAGGCATCAGCCACAGGTGGTGAGCTATGGGAGAAGAGACCCCTTAGCATCCATGAGGAGAGGATACTGGTGTTCCTGAGCCAGCACAGTATCCATGGGGACATGGACCTGGACACAACGCAGATGGCTGCAGGGACAGGTAAGTGGATGACCAGCTGTGCGTCATATGCATGGGACAGCAATAAAGGGGTGGGAATGGAGGCATGTATGGAGGGCATGACATGGCAGGGTAGCACTAATGCACTGTTGTCCCCCCACAGGCACAGCAGCAGTGGATACAAGGGCAGAGGATGGTGGTAGCAAGCCAGTGCAGGACAGCACGCAGCTGACCACCATGACAGATCCCCCGGGCAGCATGGACATGGCGCAGCTAGACTCAGCACCGACACTGGTGCTGGAAGAGCAGTAGGCAGTGGCAGAACAGCAGCAGGGGGATGAGGGACTTGACCTGTGTGACATATTCAGTGTCGGCAGTATAGCGGACAACATAGCCCAGGACCTCAGCCCAGCCTCATACGACCGACTGCCGGTGACCCTGGATGAGGCCTCTCAGTCCCTGCAGGAGAGCCAGCAGAGGAGCCACACAGACACACCCACTAATTACATCGGGTTCTGCAGAACCCTCGTGACAACTCATGAGGAGCAGCCAGAGATGCTTGGCTGTATCCACCTTAGTATTGATGCCCACCACACAGCAATGGAGAAGCATATGGGCACCTTCATCGGTGCAATCAAGACAGGGACACACACCACAGAGGCAGCCATGGGAGACTTCCAGATGCCATGGTCACCTCCCAGGCCTGCATCAGGGCACAGACGCAGGTGCTCACCAAACTGGCCATGGCCACTGAGGGGTCTGTGGCACAGCAAACCAGGCAAATGGACATACTGGCCATGGCACTACAAAGCACACTGACTGTTCAGCCTGTGCAAGTCACGCAGAGGAGGGATGCACCACACAGGTGACACATGTGGTGCACCAGCCACAAACACCACCGCCACAACCCCCACCGGCAGTGGCAACACCAACACCACCAGCAGCACCACTAGCACCACAGCTCCCACCACCAACACCACCAGTGGCACCACTGGTGACAACACCGCCTCCGCCAACAACAACACCACCTGCCACCATGGCCATGGGGCATGCTGAAATGGCTACCAGTTGCAGGACAAGTGCAAGACAGGGTGTGGTAGCACCTGCTGACTCAGCAAGTCAGGGCACAGCACAGGCGGCAACACAAGCAAAGGCCACGGAGGAAGGTGGACCACCGACACAGGGACAGGGTACTATTCCAGGACCAGCACCTGCTGCCACAGGGAGGCATGGAAGGGTGCGGTGCCTCAAGGACAAATAGACAGTGGGGGATCTGCAGCCATGCAACTGGGAGAAGGTGGGCCCAGTGATGCCGCAGGGGTGGTGGAGCCAGCGACACAGGGGGCTGCACAAGGCGGTACAGCCGTGAAGCACAACAGGACATAGCAGCAGCAGCAGCAGGTAGACAAGTGACTATGCCAATTTGGTGCCCCGCTGCAAGGGGTGGTAGGCATTACACAGAGTGGCACTAGTGGAGGACCCTGTGTGGACGTGTGGTGTGTGTCTGTGTTTGGCATTTGCACTGTTGTACTGTAGCACTGCACCATATATCATATTTCAAATGTAAACACTGTGCACTATGCATCTGTGTGGCCTCACTCATTCCCATTGCTACGATGGGACATGACACAAGTAGCATAGAACTGGTGTCTGGGTTGGGTGCATGGCCCATGTTGCACATGCACATCCAAAACATAGGCTGCAGTGGCGATGTCCCCCTAGATACGCGACTGCGGCACCAAAGGCCTGAACTGCAGCACCGTGATGCCACTGACACAGATGCATGCATGCATGTAGGCCGCAACTGCAGCCTGCAACAGCATAGTATGCACATGTGATTTGTGTATACGCATGCTGCATGTGCGTGGCACCACTGTAGTCCACACGTGTGGCCTGTACATGTGCCATGTGCAAGGCGTGGCCATGAAGGTGATACACAGGCTGTACAGCACACATGTTGCAGAGACAGGGTATGACCTAGCAGCTGTGGTAGTGCGCTCAGAGCAGGGATACCACTGGTATGTAGGATGGCTACTGCATATTGGTAAGTAGTGGGACAGTGCAATACTCCCACCAATGCAACACACATTCAGTTCTGCTTTATGTAGGGGGAGAGCACATAGGCCCTGAACTGTAGCCTGTGTGCATCTGAGGCCTATGGCAGGGTAGTGCATGCATGCGGCCTGCATGGACACATGCCACATGTGTGGCACCACTGTATGCCGTACGTGGGTCCAGGATATGCGCCATGCACTGGATGCGGTCACAAACAGGCCGCACAGCGTTCCTGCTCCCCAGTGGCTGCAGACACATTGCACTGAGAGGAGGCACAAGGTGGGACACCACAGCTGTACCAGACCACTGTGCAGGATAGCACACCTGCCTGTGAGGTGCAGCAGACCTGATCACACAATAGATCCAGAGGTATGTACAAGGGTGTAGGCAGGCATACACACTGTACACATATGTGCACTGATGTGATGTGTGGCTGTCACACAACATGTGCTATGCTGGGTATTGCAACATAACAGCCTGGCATCCTGCAGCTGGTGTAGGTCACTCCATAGGGACCCTGTGAGGGCTGCTGTTGTGTAGGGGATGGCCATATGCCTAGCCCATCTGTGGATAGAGATGACAACCCCAACACTACCCGGATGTGTATGGCAGGTGGCAGTATGGGGGAGTGTGGTGTAGGCAGCTGTTGGGGGGGGGTTACCCATTTCAATATGTATGCGCAAGGCACCACTCTGCCCTGTCAGACAGGAGGCAGTATGTGGGTGGATATGTACACAGGTAGGGGAGGAAGTCCTGTTACACAATGCGTGCGCAAGGCACCACTCTGCCCTGTCAGGCGGGGGCGGTATGTGGGGGTGGTGTGTACACTGTTGGAAGGGGGCGGGGACTGCAGCAACATGTGTGTAGAGCACAGCACTGCTGTATCCATTGTACAGTATAGAGGATACAGGCAGCCATGCCATGTAGCATGTAGGGGAGTGAGACGCTATGGTGAACCCCACTACTGTGCCATGACATAATGTGTGCGATATGTTGCCTTGCAGGTCATTACTGCCCACAGCAAGACTCCCCCATGCCAGGATCAGCAGAAGCACACAAGGTGGTGACAGGGCCATGTCATGTCACAGCAGCATCAGCCTTAGCAGCAGGGCCCCTAACTACACTGCCACAGAGCTGACACAACTCATTAACCTTGTGCAGCAGTGGGGAACAACACTGCTCCCACCTGGGTGCAGGTCACATACCATGGCAGAGAGGGCAGGGACATGGAGGGCAATCAGAGCATGCCTCAGTGCCAACAGTGGTATGTCCCACACCACATGTCAGCTGCAGCACAGGTGGCAGGATTTGGCATGGCGGGATCTGGAGATCCCGCAGCAGATGATGGCCATGGCGCAGCAGAGGGATGTTGAAATGCGGATGGACCAGGCCTCAGGTGCAAGTGAGTATGTCATCATCTAGCCAGACAGTGTTGCAGTGCTGACACACAGGCCATGGTCAACACTGGTGCACATATGTCACTGTCTTTCCCTTCCCCACAGGTGCAGGACGAAGCACCACAGGTCAGCAGGGGCAGCAGGATGTGGCACAGCAGTGCGAAGGGAGCCAGCAGCAAGTGCAGGGCCACTGGAGGTCAGGTAGGTGCATGCACTGTCGACCATGTGTCGTGGCCATGCCATGGTGGTCCACGGGGGTGGAGGTGGGGGCTGTGTGTTGCGTGTGCATGTAGTGTATCCAGGCATGGCACTGACATTCACCTTTGCTACCTTGCAGGTGGGTGGAGCAGACTAACATCACGGTACCAGGCATTGCTGCAGACAATGGCTGAGCAGAAAGCACAGGATGCAGTGGCCTACCGGCGCTGCACCCAGCACCGACCACACAGGGCCCGACCCATCTCACCATCACCGGAGGAGGAGGAGGTGGCCCACTGGCTGTCCAAAGAACTGCTGGTACTAATGAAAGCTTGGGATAACAAATGGAAAGCCTATAAGGCATCACCCTCTCCCCTCCTCTGGAATGCATACAGACAGCTACACGACAGCTGCAAACAGACTGCAAAATCACTCAAGCGCAAATTCTACATTAATCAACAGAAAGACAACCTTGGCAATCCACGCAATTTCTGGGCCTCTATTGGGACTATCCTTAACCCCAAGTCCAGTAAACAATTAACGCGGCTTAAATCCCCCTCTAGTCCTATTTCAGACCCTACCGAGATTGCAAATATCTTCAACATGAAGTTCACGGATTTATCCCCCTATCTGAGCAAGCTCCCACTACAGGCGTCCTCCACCCTGAACCTCCCACCTCCCACCCCCCTCCTCCTCAGCTACCACCCTGCCCCCACCTTTCCACTTCAAAGTCATTGGGCATACAGACACTATTAAGCTCCTGAAATCTCTCCCTGACAAAGGCAGCCCTGGCAGTGATGGATTATACCCCGCATTTCTTAAACTCTCTGCCCTGCTTTGATTAAACCCCTCACCTTCCTCTTCAACCTCGCCCTTACATCTTCTATGGTTCCCCACTCCTGGAAACATGCAAATGTCGTGCCCATCTTCAGAAGTGGCAACCCTCAATCCCCTGATAATAATAGGCCCATCTCCCTACTCCCTCACCTGAGCAAACTGCTTGAAAAAGTTGTGAACCTCCAGTTCTCAGAGCATCTTGAAAAGTATAAACTCTTATTTCCTCTCCAGCATGAATTCCGCAAGCACCACAGTACCTCCTCTGCTTTGGCCCTTTTCTCTGATCATGTGCCACAGGAGCTGTCTTCATAGACCTATCAAAGGCTTTTTACCTTATTGACCACCACCTCCTCCACCCAACCCTGTCTCTCTTTGGCTGCTCCGGCGGAACTGAAGCCTGGTTCTGCAGCAATCTATCCAGTCGGTCTCAGTCTGTCATTATCAACAATGCCTCCTCTGCTGCTCTCCCTGCATGCACTGGAGTCCCCCAAGGTTCCATACTCGGACCCCTGCTCTTCATTGATTAACTCCCGAGGGATAGCCTCAGCTGTCAAGCGCTCCTTTATGCAGACGACCTGGTTCTCTACCACAGCAATAAATCCATCAAGCTCATCGCCTCCATCCTCACACACAACTATGGCTCTGCTCATAAATGGTTCCTTGTCAACAGGCTGCTAGTCAATGAAAAGAAGACTAAGTCCATGCTTTTTGGTTCCAAGATTTTCCTCTCCAAAGCTGCCAAATCTGACTCTTCCCTCCTTGTACGCACCCCAGCAGGCCCCCCTCTTGAGAACATCCCATATTTTAAATACCTAGGTGTCACTCTTGACCCCTCCCTCTCTTTCACTGAGCATGTTAACAACACTGTGCAGAGAATCCACCAAAACCTTGGCGCTGCCCACAGACTCAAAAACCTTCTATTGGCTGAAGCACGCCCAGGGCAACCTACTGCCTGTACTTGACTACTGTTCTCCCGTCTTCTTCCTCATAACCCCCACCTTGAAATCAAGATTAAACACTACCTATAACTCTGTTAGTCATTTCGTCCTTCAAGCTCCCCACCGGACCCACCACTGCACTCTTTACCAGTCACTGGGCTGGCTCCCTGTACAAGGTCACTTTGCCTATGCGATGGGCTGTCTAGTGGACAATGCACTAAGATACCGACACCTATCCCCTTACTCTCACCTAGGGTATCCTCAGTCCCCCCATTGGAGACACCCCGCATCTCCACAGCAATGGGAAGTAGAGCTTTTTCCGTCTCTGCATCCTTCCTATGGAACAAGCTCCCACAGTTTATCTGCGCATCCCCCTCACACCTTGCCTTCAAACAGGCCATGAAAACCTGTCTCATAGCAGCTGCTGACTGTCACTGCTCCCAGTGAGTAACTCTAAGGCACCCTAATGCCCATGTCTCCTTTCCTTCCCTGCCCTCCTGTTCATCTCCTCCCTCGTCACTGGCTACATATATCTCTATAACCCTCCTTCCCTCACTACCTCAAATCCTTGAACTGATGTGAGACTCTAACTATATGAACCCACACAACTTTACTGATGACTGTACTAAACTGGTCTCACGTCATATTTATAATGCTACATATGTTCTCCTGCAACATGTGATGTGGCTCCTGTATCTCATGTTATTTCTATTGCTATGTATGGCCCACTTTTCACACTATGTGTGCCTGGCCATTGCCTTGTACTATTATGTTATTTGTATTTCTTTTTTTCCACACCACCTCGTGCCCGAGGTGTGAATTTACAGTATAGATTGAAGTTTTCCTGTATGTGTTGCTGTGTTTCTCTCTGTTGCTTGCCACCCTGTGCCCAGGTCATGACTGAAAACAGTCCTCTGGATCAGTGCACTTACCCAGTAAACAAAGGCATAAATAAATAAATTAAATAAATAAAAGGTGGAGCCAGATGAGGACACTGGTGACAGTGGGCTGCAGGGGTCGGCGGAGCGGCAAGTGGAGGTGACAGTGGTGATGACCGGCTAGCAGAGGTGCCGGGGGGCAGACCAACAGCCTGACGAAGTGCCGGCAGATGAGGACCAGCCAGCAATGGAGATGGAGGTGGCCAAGCAGGCAGCAGAGGAACAGGAGGCAGAGGAGCTGCCTGCAGTGGAGCTGTAGGCAGGGGAACAGCTGGCAGGGCAGCATCCTGTGGGGGAGCAGGAGGCAGAGGAACAGGAGGCAGAGGAGCTGCCTGCAGTGGAGCTGTAGGCAGAGGAACAGCTGGCAGGGCAGCATCCTCTGGGGAAGCAGGAGGCAGAGGAACAGGAGGCAGAGGAGCTGCCTGCAGTGGAGCTGTAGGCAGAGGAACAGCTGGCAGGGCAGCATCCTCTGGGGAAGCAGGAGGCAGAGGAACAGGAGGCAGAGGAGCTGCCTGCAGTGGAGCTGTAGGCAGGGGAACAGCTGGCAGGGCAGCATCCTGTGGGGGAGCAGGAGACAGAGGAACAGGAGGCAGAGGAGCTGCCTGCAGTGGAGCTGTAGGCAGGGGAACAGCTGGCAGGGCAGCATCCTCTGGGGAAGCAGGAGGCAGAGGAGCTGCCTGCAGTGGAGCTGTAGGCAGGGGAACAGCTGGTAGGGCAGCATCCTGTGGGGGAGCAGGAGGCAGAGGAACAGGAGGCAGAGGAGTTGCCTGCAGTGGAGCTGTAGGCAGGGGAACAGCTGGCAGAGCAGCATCCTGTGGGGGAGCAGGAGGCAGAGGGCATGCTGCCAGCTGACAGTGCCAACTGCCAGTCCGAACCTCTGGACATGGACCCATAGCACCCAGACGGACATGGTGCTGGAGATGTGTCACCTGGGGGACAGTCTGGCCAGCAGGCGGTGTTGTACCCGGGGCAGTAGGTGGTGGGTGACCAGCGGCTGATACAGCTGGTGTCCTCAATAACGGAGGGTGTTGCGTGCCTGCACAACTTCCTTGGGGCTCTCCTATCAGTGCTGCAGGGGAGCTAGTGCAGCAAGTGCATGGACTGGGGCCATGGACACTGGCACTGTAATGTGCCTTGGGGGCGTGGGCCATTCCAGGTGTATGTCAGGGTGGTGGTGGGGGCTCCTGTTGTGTGTATACCTGGCGGTGGTCTGGTGGTCTGTATTTACTGTTTGGCGAGGGGGATGCATATCATGTTTGTAGGGGGGGTGTGGTTGGAGATGTCCCTGGGTGGGGGTCTATACATGCTGAGGGCTGTCTGCTGTGTGATTCTGTGGGGGAGTATGTACATATGGCCAGGGTCTGGGGCGGGGGGTGGGTTGTATACATAGCAGGGGTCTGGTTTGCCAGTATTTGCCAATGTTGCTGATTGTTTACTTGGTTGTTCCTTTAATTCTGTTGTGTTTGTATACTGTTGCATTAAATACTATTTTTGCATTCCTGGCTCTGCGTGTCTGTCTCTGGTCTGTATGGGTGTTTGCCTGTGTGTGTATGCATGTGTGTGGGTCACTGTGCACATACAGGTCCGCATGTGTCAGAGCTGCACCATCACACATGTGTCCCCAACCTGCACATGGTATCTGTGTGCTGGCTGTCCAACTCACAGCCTTGGGCACACACCAGTGAGCATGGCCACATGGTGCTCTGTGTGTGCAGCAGTGCACTGCGCTGGGTCTGGTTCACGTGCCACCACACCTTGCATGTCATGGCTGTGTGGCGGCCATGGGCCATTTCGATACCCTTCCACCCAGTTGCATGGTGGTCTCTGTGGGTGGCACCAGTGGCGCATCGCGATGGTGCATCCTACCGCCATATGTCTGCAGGTCTGTCCCACCTGGTGCTGTGTCCCTGTTATGATTGCACTGTTATCATGCTTCAGTGGCCATGGCAGGTGCATTGTGCCTGGTGGCACCATCAACATGGCATTGTGCCTCTGTCCCATGTGTGTCCCTCACCCACCTGTGTATGCATGTCTGTGGTTTTCATGTGTGTTGTGGTCCTCTGTGTGTTTCCTGGGGTGCCTTCATTCATTCACGGTCATGCCTACCAGATGCTGTATGACGCACACGGGCACTGTTACAGCTCCAGTGTGGTCACGTGTGTTGCATGGCACCTGGCAGAGAGTATCCCGACCCCCTGTGGCTCGTCGATGTTGCAATGACTGGCCTGCCATTGTTAGGGCTGCATTGCACCACACTGCATCCCCCATACTGCTGCAGGTGCCACCATGGTGATGGTGGTGGTGTGGTGGTGGTGGCCATGTGCTGCCTTAGAAGAACTGCTGGATCAGCTCCTGTCTTGCATGGTGTCCCACTGTTTCACCACCTTGTGACATGTGTCCCACCATGCCGTCCAGCTCTCCATCACCCTCCTGCGGTGCACCTTCCTAACGGTCAGTGTCAGGCATTAGTACATGGTGTGCCAGGGCAATGTTGTGGAGGATGCAGCAGGTGAGCACTATCCTGCAGGTCATCACAGGACTGTACTGGAGCGCACCCCCTGAGGTGCCGAGGTATCAAAAGCGGGACGTCTGGAGGCCAATGGTGTGCTCAATGACCCCCTCGTGCAGGTGTGGGCCCCATTGTATCTCTCCTTGGCTGTTGTCTGGGGCGTCCTCACAGGTGTCATCACCCATGGCATCTGGGGGTATCCGCTATCACCTGTTGGGGGGGAGAGGTTAGCTGCATGTTGCTGTGTGCAGACCAGTCATCAGCATCTCACTACCCTCTGCATGGCACACAGTGCTGCATGCACATGCACACACATGCAGGCACTCACTCTCAGTCACACGCACATCCTTGGCTGTGTCCATGCACTGCATGGGCTTCCCTAGGTATTGTGTGGCCATCCAAGGACCCTGTGTGTTGCACAGTGTGTGGGTCCTGGCCCTGCCTGCATCACGTGTGTGACATGCTACATGTCTGCATGGACGTCACATCTAACCGCTGCAGTGTCTGTCTGCCCTGTGCCCCTGTTGTGCCACTGTATCCACTCACACCCATGTGCACTGTCTGCCTCTCACACACACAGCCTCTTGCACACATATGCAGTTGTCATTCCCCCCACGGTACACACCTACAAGCCATCCTCCAGTGATGTCCCCTCTCTCAAAAGCCTCCTGTAGCCCACAGCTCCTGTAGATGTGGGAGTCTTGGCAGGGTCTGGGGTACTTGGCCACCACATCTAGTAGGCAACCTCCACTGTCACAGACCACCTGGATATTTATTGAGTGGTACCCATTCCTATTTATGCATGCATCCTCATGTTCAGTTGGCGCCTGATGGCCACATGTGTGCAGTCGATAGCACCTAGCATATGAGGGAACTGCACCACATTATAGAATGCCTGCTTCACCTGGCGCTGCTGTTGGGCATCCCGTGGGAAGCTGATGTGTTGTGCAGTGCATCATATGAGGGCCGCAAGGAACCTCCTCAGGTGTTTGGACACTGCCAGCTGGTGAAATTCCCACTGTATCCCCTGTGAGCGTTTGAAATGTGCCGGTGGTGAGGAAGCCCAGCGTTGCACTCATGCGCACCTCCAGTGGCAGTGGGTGGACCCTGTTGCTGGTGCTGCATAGGTCCTCACTCAGGTCCTGGCATAGCTCCCTGATGCAGCTCTTGCTGAGCCTATAGCATGCTATGCACTGCTGTTAAGCCAGGTCCTGAAAGGTTCTGTGAGGGCATCTCACTCTCTGCACCAGTGGCCTTGGTACAGTCATTAGATGTGGTGGCTCAGTCCCCTGGGTCCTGCCTCTGCACCTGGCGTGCCTACACTCCCAGTGCTCTGCTAGCATAATGCCCAGTAGGGCTTCTATTGCTGACATTGTGCTGTCTGTCACACTACACTGCTGTCTGATTATGTGGGGGGGGTATATGCTTGTGCTCTGATTAGACCAGCTATTCCTTGGTCTAACTTATGTCAGAACTCTTCTGGGCGTGTTGCCATACTCCTGTTCTGGAATAGCATTTTGGTCATAATGGTGCATTACGCATGTCACAAGCCGCATTACACAGTGGCTCAGGCTTTGTTTGGTGTACCTGTGCCATAACTTGCACTTGACATAGCGGTTGCGGGTTGTGGCATAAGTGTTCTTTTGGAATCGTGCATGTTGCAAGTCACAGGCATAACTTGCGATTTGGGCTATTCGAGACTGGCGTACTGTGTTTATGTCTGGTGTAGCTGTCTTGAAATTGGGCCCCTGGTGTATGTAGGTGAGTGGAGGGATAAGGAATTACTTGACTGGTAGCTTGCACAGTCCCAGTGTTTAAAAGTAACTCTGACTGATGTCACAAAGGTGTCACAGTAATTATTAAAAGTTCAGGTCATCTCTGACTATTATATCAGAATTCAACACATGGTGCATGGGGGGGAAGGGACGTTTAATGAACTGGTGTCATCAGCATCCCACTGTATAAAATAAACTGTGGTTGGAGCCACAATGCAGAAACAGTAATGATGAGTGGTTCAGTTGGACTCTGGTTGTGATCTCAGAATCCAACAAGTCATGTATGGGGGAGGGTGTACCATGACTGGCATTCGGCAAGGTCACAGTGCACATGACTAGTTCTATTGGGCTCTGGTTGTGATCTCAGAATTCCACACCTGGTGCATGGGAGGGGTGGGGGAGGAGGTGAGGGGCATATCCTAAGTGATGTGGTGCAAGGTACCAGTGTTTAAAACTAACTGTAGCTGATATCACAAACCTGTAACAGTAATGATTAGTGATTCACTTGTGCTCTGACTGTGTCCTCAAGATTCAGTACCTATGTCTGGTTGGTGTAACTATTCATGCAACAGTAATAAATAGATCTTTTGCAGACAAGCAGCAATACATCAAAAAAACAGAGTAAGCTCACTATTACATGAAGTCTGGCATACTGACCATGGTTGTAAACATTGTTGATTGACCAGTGCTTTGTAACATGGGCACATCTTTACTATACTTTTTCTTCTCATTTCAGGTACAAGCAGAACTGAAGCTGCAGAAATATGTCAGCACCATGATACACTGGCACAGCAATCAGAAAAACAAAATGAAAATCGTGAACACATTATTAAGCAAAACCAAGTAATAATAGCAGTACTACAAAAAATATACCCTGAGTGGCACTGCACACACTACCACTTTTAAATTTAACAATGCTTGACCTAACAAACGTAAAACAGAAATGATTAAATCTTCAATTGATCTCTGCCTCTAGCCTCAGAATACAACACCTGCTGTGGGGTTGGGGGGATGGGGGTATTTCCTGACTGTTATCATGCAAGTTCCCAATATTTTGAAATAACTATCATTAGCACATAATGGTTAGAAGGGTTAATTTGTGTATGTGCATGGGTATGTTTTTTATCTGTACTTATTGGTAGGTGGGAGTTGAGGGCCTGCTTCTACTTACCCATAAATACAGACACATATAACAGGTTAGTTAAGTAATATACCATGAGATAGTGTGGGTGATGGCAGGATTTACCCATGCCTGGTGTGGTTTGCTCAAGAGGCGAATATAGAATATTACCACTATACAATGTAAAATACCATGAGATAGTGTGGGTGATGGCAGGATTTACCCATGCCTGGTGTGGGTGACAGGTCATTGGCCAACAACTACCGGCCAATCTCCATCCTCCCTCCCCTCTCTAAAGCCCTGGAGAAAGTGGTGGCCATTCAAATCACTGATTATCTGGCTAAGTATAACATTTTATGCCCAGAGCAACATGGCTTCCGTGCGGGTCACAGTACCAGCACTGCCCTTATTGAATTCTCCAACTTTCTACACTCCTCCTGGATACCAGCTCCCTAGCTGGTGCAGTGTTCATTGACCTTTCAAAGGCTTTCGACACTGTCTCCCATCCACTTCTGCTGAATGCACTCTGCCACACTGGTCTCTCAGCTGGCCCCTGGCATGGTGTGCTAGCTATCTTGACACCCGATCTCAGTGTGTCAAAATTAATACTTACTCTCCGATACCAAATCCATTCTCTCTAGGGTCCCCCAAGGCTCCATCCTGGGCCCCCTTCTCTTCTCGCTGTATCTGAACACCCTGCCCAGTGTATGCCCTGGCAAAATTCTGCTGTATGCAGACGACGCTGTCCTTTTTGCCACCCACCGCAATCCCATCTCCCTACAGGACTCCCTACAGCAGTCTTTCAACAGTGCCAAGGCTTGGTTTAAGGAGCACAGACTCATCATCAATCTTAAGAAAACCAAAACTATGCTCTTTTCCCACCCCCAAAACAAAGCTAGCAACCACCCACTCTATATCCTTCTGAGTACCAACCAGCCACTGGAACAAGTCTTCTCCTACAAATACCTTGGGGTTACCTTCGATTCAGCCTCACATTTCACAACCACATCGGCCTAACATCCGCCACCAACACACGGCTGGCATTCTATTCCGCCATAAAACCTGCCTTCCCAAATGCTCTCCGCAGCTGTTACATCATCCGTACTGTCCCTTGTAGACTATGGTCTACCAGTATATGGTGCTGCCGACACCACTGCACTCAACAAAATTCACCTAACCCTGAATAAAGTGTGCAGATTGATTACTGGTGCCCCCAGGCTCACACACACCTGTCAGCTGTATGTCGATGCTAACCTGCTTACCCTGGATGAACGGCTCCAATACCAAACCTGTCTCCTCACCAAAAAAACCCTACTCGGGCTCTCCCCCCCTGGGGTAATGGCATCCATCCACCAGAGCCCTCCCACTGTTGCAACACGGTCTTCCCACAAGACCACTCTAAAGGTCCCCAGATCTAGAACCAGCCATGGCCAGAGGTCCTTCTGCTATAGAGTCCCAACCTGGTTTAACTCTCTCCCTGCCACCATCACCAATGCCATCACCATCTCCAGGTTCAAAACCACACTTTGGAACCACATCTTCAGCACTCGTAACTGCTCCTGTCTCTGAACATAGCCTCCACCTCTGCTTCTCTTGACAATGCCCCGGCAGCTCTCCCACCTAACCATCCCCTCCACCACTTCCCTGTACACCATGCCTATGTTTAACCTGGCCAGTGCCAGCTGTTTCCAGTGTTTACCTACCAGAATGCTCACTTGATACCAACTTGTGGAACACCTGTTATCAATTACATGTACCCTGTACCCAATTTGTATTTGTCTGTCCACAATGTGACGTGGCGCCTCTGTTGAACGCCTATTGTTTTGCAAATCTTTGCTATGTAACCAAAACACAATGTATGTCTTTATGTGACGAAGTACCTTTGGAAACGAGCCTCTGGCTCAAAGGTTGTAAACTGATTCTTAAATAAATAAATAAATAAAATAAAAATAAATAAAAAAGAAGGAGAGAGAAGTTTTCATTTTTTTATTTTGAGTTTTGCACTTTCCGGTTACCATGAAAAAAACAATATGGCATCCGGCGGCTTTGAAGTTTGGTGCCCTGATTGGCTGACACTTATGCCATGGGGTAATGGCAAGACTTACACATTGTAAATCATGCCATCCAGCCAATCAGGAACGAGGATTTCAAGAGCCCATTGTATAATGTGCAACAGATGTATTAAGCACATGTGCAGCTGATGAGGCCATAAATACAAATCATTTTTATGAAGTCCTTAAGGTTGCTGAGATATTCTACATGGGTGCTATAATGGTTGTTTGGAATTTGTGAATATATGTATGAAATGGTTGAAAGAACTGGTAGTTTAGTGACATTGAGAATAGGTTTGCGAAATTGCTACTGGTTTCACAGTTCAAGTATGCATTGACGTGCAATTGGTGCAAGACTACGAGCACTTTCATGAATGTATGTGTTACTGTCATGAAACTAACAATACTTCCGTGGAACCATATGTAGCATCTTTAAAATCAACCAATCAGAAGTCTGGTAAAGGCAGTCATTGTAGCAATGAGCACTGCAAAACAACACTCATTTTCGTGAAACAATACTTAGTGTCGCGGCATCAACACTTTTACTGCATGAAATGATTAATGGTTTCACGATGCCACAAGTAATTTCGTGAAAGCATTTGTAAAAATTAAAGTTTAATAAAAATATTTGTTTTTTCCATAAGTATATTAGGTTAGCCACACTTAAACAGGCAACATTACATGTATGTATTGTCAAACCATAATAAAGTTTGAAATATAACTTCCAAAGTTTTGAAAATTTGCATCTTTTGAACCAACGAATGAGAATACTGGAAAGGGTGGCCATTTTGTGAAAGGCTCCATTTTGTGATTTTTATCAAAACTGATTCTGTGGAGTTCAAGAACAGTAAGTACAATCCATTGCAATCTTTAGTTATTAATAAGTTAAAAATGTTTTTTGTACTTTGGTAATGTTATGTGGTTCAGAAACCAAGTATATTATACCTAATTAAAAAAAAAGTTTGGTTTTGTGACAAAATCAGTGATTTCAAGACACTATGTAGTAACAGAACTGTTTGCACTGTACAGCTTGGTTAAAAAAGTAATGGTTTAGAATGATCTGGATTTATAACAGTGTCATAGTGGTGCATGAGTAGTTTTGTGTGTTGTGCATTTTTGTTACGTTTGGCTGCACTGTCTGAGAATTCTTTTTTATATGGTTTAATGAAGCACTTATTGGTTGGATCTGGAAACTATTGGTAATTTTGTGGTATCAACAAGTGGTTTTGCTAAATAATCATGTATAATTCTCTGGAAATGTGGATAGTTCTATAACTAAGAACTTGCTATTGCTTTGTGAAAGTATTGATTAACAGCATACCTCTCAACTGTCCCACATTACAAGGAACAGTTCCTCATTTTACTTCACAAAAACTCCCTGCGAGGACTTGTCCCACATTCAGTGTTATTATTTTAAAGCACAAATCCATAGGCCCGGATATTCAAAAGGGTTGCGCCATGCGCAACAGGGTTGCACATGCGCAAGTCCCAAAATGCACCATTTAGCGATATTCAGAAGGAGGCAGTTGCACCCCCGAAAACATGCTGAGCAACAGCGCAATGAAAATGAAGGCATGCGCAACTGAAGGGGGTGGATCCATGCATAAAGAACGCAATGCGATATTCAAAGCTTCTGTGATGCACATACATGCACAGCCAGAAATTGTGCACTAGCGGAAATGAGCCAAAATAAAAAGGCTCAAGGAAGCGGCGCAAGAACGCTACAAGGCTGCCAAGTGGGGAGAGAGAGAGAGAGACAGACAGACAGACAGACAGACAGGCTAGGGCAGGCAAGGAAAGCGTGGGCCATAGGCTGTAGAGGCCAGCGGGGGTGCCGGTGCAGTGGAAGTAGCAGTGAGGACAGCGGGGGTAACACAGCAACACCAGCCGGGGGGGGCAGAAGCCAGGGAGATGGACAGTGCCAGCTTCCACATGGAAGCTGTAATGAGGGTGAGCATGCATGCTGCAGGGGCAGTGGCCGTGGAAGGGCCCGTCGGCGGTATGCCCCCAACAGGCAGTACCGTGCCCGCATCAGCTTTGAGCTGTACACAGATGTAGAGATCGTGGGCCGGTACCGCCTGAACAGGGCAATACTGAGACGGCTGTGTGAGCTGTGCAGTGATGTGATGCAGGCACCCTCACGACGGAGTCACGCTCTGTCGGTGGAGACCAAGGTGACAGCCTGCATGTGCCTGCTCACCACGGGCACCTTCCAGAGGCTGACAGAGGACACCACAGGCATCACACAGTTGGCCACGTCACGCATCCTCACCCAATTCCTCAGCGCACTGCTGCCACATGCTGCGGAGTACATCCATTTCCCCAGCACCGCGGCAGAGCGTACAGCAAACATGCAGGAGTTCCACAGGGTAGCACGTATGCCTGGCATGCTAGGGGCCATAGACTGCACCCATGTGGCCATTCGCACGCCACCTGGCCCCGATGGGCTCGCATATCGGAACAGAAAGGGATTCTCTAGTGTCAACTGCCAGGTGGTGTGTGATGCCACTGGGCGCATAATCAATGTCTGTGCCACACACCCTGGTGGAGCACATGATGCCTTCATATGGTATCAGTCTGCACTGTGCCATCGATTCGAGAGTGGGGACATCCCCACAGGCCATCTAGTGGGTGAGTACACATGTATGGACTGCAAACTCGGGGCAAGGGTGGGAATGCCACAGGTGCCATGGTAGTGGCACACAGGATATGGCCAATATGGACCTGAACATGAGACTGATCTCCACTATCTCCCACAGGTGACAGCGGATACCCACTCCGTCCCTGGCTGCTCACACCGTACCAGCGCCCCATGACCCCATCGCAGCAACACTATAATGAGGCACATGCTTCCACACGCAACATCATAGAGCGGGTGTTTGGGATGCTCAAGGCACACTTCCGATGCCTAGACACCTCAGGCGGTGCCCTACAGTACAGCCCCCAAAAGGCCCGTGGGATATTCCTGGCATGTTGCATCCTGCACAACATGGCCAAAGACCATGGGATAGCCGTACAGGTTGAAGAGGGGGACAGCGATGGGGACGCCAGTGGCGCCGGTGTTGATGGTGATGAGCAGCCCCCCCTAAGACGGCGGGACCCCCGACTGATCTGGCAGGCCCAGCTGCACTGGGACACCATCACAGAGGAGCACTATGCAGAACACAGGTAAGTCAAGGGGACATGTGCAACCAACACTGTCCATGCGCAAACCACAGGCACACAGGGAACACACCAGGGTGCATGATGGTCAGGGGAGTGGAAGGGTCCAGGCATACAAACACACCATCAGGGAGGGGTGAGCACTCATATGGACACACACACACACCAGGCACAGAGTGTACATGGGCAGATGCACAGCACAGCAGAACCGACATTGCTAACACACAGCACCACCGACCACCCCCACCACCTGTACTGTCCAAGTATGTGTGTCAGATGCTGGGCACCCTTGCACCTTGGTGTACAATGCAGGCATCATCATGCACACGCACTTGTGGACAGCAGTTGGGAGGGTGTGCAGGTGGTCCGTGTGTCGGCGTGGTGAGCAAAGCACCCAGCAGTGCACTGCCCACCATGACACACATTGCACACATGGCAGCACCAGACAGGGCCTGCACTGGGAGACAGCTCAGCCATGTAGCACTGTCCCACGGCCACCGCGGATGCGTGGGCGGCCCCGCCGTGACCCAACAGCACTGGCAGGCTGGAGCAGGGCACATGGGGTGGCACTGTTGCACCACCAGGGGTCCCACTCGCGCGAACGCCGACCTTGCCCGCACAGGGGTCTGCAGCATGCCGAACAAACCTGCACCAGGGGTGCTCGGGATGGCCACAGCAGAACCCGGCATCGACAGGCCTGGTGTCGCACGACACCGGGAACGGGGAGTGGAGAGTGAACTGTGTGGGGTGTGCGGTACAGGGGCACCTGACTGTGTGCCCAATGCATCCACGACAGAGACCACTGCCTGGGTCAGCCTGTCAATGGCGGCGGTCACATCCATCCACATACAAACCAGCTCAGCACGGTCCAGAGCACACTCCCTGCTGTGCCACTCCACAGACACAGACAGTGCCTCCATGGACATTGCAACCCGCCTCTGCAGATGTACTGATTCCTGCAGCAGGCGGGTGTGCTCGTCCAATGGGTACTGTGCCCCAACGGCATCCTGTCCCCCAGGGTGTGGAAGGTCCTGATGCACTACACCCCTTGAGGGTGGGTGCTGTTCTCCAGGACCAGGAATGGGCGGATCAAAGGCCGGCGGACATGTGCCACCACTTGACACTGTACCCCCAGACCTGGTGGGTGACTGCTGCTGCTGCCCCTCCAACCGCTGTGCCCCAGGGTCCACTCGTTCCACCGCTGTGCTGGCAACAGTGCCAGACACCTGCACAGCCACCGGTGCTGCCCCACCGGTGCTGACAGGCACAGCCTGGGACTGTGCCAGCATGCTGGTACACAAGTTGGAACCAGAAAGGCCCAGGGGCACGTGCTGGCCTGCTGTGTGTCCATCATGGGACACACACCTATCACTGCCCATTGCAGTCCTTGCATCATCAATGGTGCAGGTACGTGCTACAGCCATAGTCACAGCATGCCAGACTGCTGAGACACAGGCTGTGCACCCCCCGCACCCGAATCACCGACACCAGAGTTGGCGGTCCAACGTGCATGCTGCTGCAGTGCCTGCTGGCTGGTGATAGAGGTGGATGGACCCTCCTCCATGTCCAGCAGGTCATCATCCCTGCCTGGACCCACCACCACCGTCTCCTGAAGATGAACAGGATCTGTAACAGAAAGAGAGTACATGTGAGTGCATTTTGGGAGCAGTTTGAATATCCGGGCCATAGTAAATTATGTAAAAAATATATTATTCAATTAATAACAACACTTTCTAAACATAAAGGCAAACCTTTAACAATATTCTGAGTCTCTTAGGTAAAGACTTGATTAAGTGTTCCACATTTTGCCCATTTATTCCACATTTTGAGAGGCAGTGTTCCACATTTGGGGGACAAAATTTGAGAGGTATGGATAAGAGCGAGATTCTATATATTCCAATATTGCAACATTAACTGTGCTTTCGCGTTACTAGGGATAGTTTCTCAAAACTATTGGTTGTTTCACAAAAGTATCACATGGAAAACAATACTCAGAATCCCAGAAAAAAATGGTTTATTTACTAATTTACAGAAAGTGATAGGTGGTATTTTTTTATTGTAATTGGGACTACAGGGTGTGTTGGTCCTGCATGCTTTTTGGTGGATTGGGGCTTATGGTTCAGGTGACTTGAGCTGGCAACCAAGTATACTGTTGTTGATAACTTAGGAGCATGTGTGCTTTTGTGTAGCTGTGTTGGTAACTAATTCTATACTAGATGCTTTCTCATACTTAAAGGTAATGATGATACTCAACAGAGCATAACAGATAGTTTTATTCTCTATTTTGTATCACAGATGCCAAAAGTTTGGGATCATGCTGGGGCACAGCTCTTGGGGAAGGCCCTCAAGTACCATGGGGAGCCAAAGGTGTTTTTCAGGGCGACCAGCAAACAATTAAATGATATGTGGAGCAATGCGACCGAGTTCCTTGCTGCCAAAATCTCAAAAAAATTGGACATAGAATGCCACAAAAAATGGAAGCTGCTGCGACAGCGCTTTCTCAAGTTGTATAAAAAGGGAATAGTGACAGATGGTGAGAAGGGGTGTTACGGCTGTGCCCTAAAGTTGTGGGAGGCAGCCAAGAAGTCTGCATTAGGTGAGAGAGAACACAAGGCGGTAAGTAGACAATAGAGTATGAAATATTTTATAATAAACTGTATAAGTTCTAGAGATTGTCTACAATGTCTACAAAAAAATGTCTGTGATTGATAATAATGCTTTATCTTAATTGTAAATAGCATTTGGTGCAGTATACTGTTTCCACTGACACAATATGCAAAAGTAATATGAATTTCAAGATGATGCATAGTGCATTGTTTACATGGAAATATGTCTTTTTTTCTGTTATCCAAATTATCATTGTGATTTTTTTTGTCGGTGTGGTATATACATATATATATTTATATATATATATATATATATATACACATATATATGCATGTATATGGCACGGTCGCGCCACTATATTTAGGGTTGAGATGTCACTTCTATATTAAAGTCAAAATTTTGCATGTTAATAACTTTGGACCCATTCAACAGATTTGCCTGAAATTTGGTATGTGTGGTGGGGCATGGTGGATCGCCTGATCTGCCAAATTTCGTTTCGGTTGGACTTACAGTATTTGCACACGAAAACGCTGAAAAATGCAAACTTATCCATTTTTGGAGGCAGCTTTTGGGATTTTGGATGTGGCTCTGTGCAGCCGTCATGTGATGTGCCACTCTGTGAGATAACTTGTTTGAAAGAGCTTTGGTGGCCGAACATGCCGCTTTTCATTTGGCGAAAACATATTAAGGCATTCAAAAGTTATGCCACTTTTAAGTTCCCATTATAAGTCAATGGGAACATTTATATGTATGTTTTGCCAACAAAGAATGGGGTTCTGGCCATCTCGTCCCACCTGGAGGTAAAAAAATTTGCAGCATCACGGTTCAAGAATCTTTGTCCCTGAGAATTCTTTGATCGCGAGGTCCGCCATCTTGTTTTTCGATTTCTGATCGTAAAAACACAAATATCTCGGCTCAGAGGTCACTCCTGAAGTAAAACTTGGATGGGTTTTACTCAGAGGGCTCCGATCTATCAAGCCATGCCTTTGAGTTCATCCAAATTGGTCAAAAAATAGAGTTATAAGGTTTTAAAATCTTTGATCGGGTTCGCTAACGGTCTTTGATCGTGAGACTGCAAATTCTGTGATCGCGAGATGTTTTTATTACGAGCTTGCACCGTGAGCTAAAAACACAATTATCTCAGCTCAGGAGTGAGCTAGGGACACAAATGAGGGTGGGTTTTACTCAGGGGGGCTTCGTTCTATCAAGTCATGTTGTTGGTTTGGTTTAAATCGCCCAAAAAATCATGTTTCACCATTTTTAATTCTTTGGTCATGAGCATGCAATTTCTTTGATCGTGAGAGTCTTTGATCACGATCGTGCATTGCGAGCAAGGAACAAGATGGCTGAATTCAAAAAACAATTTTCTCAGCCCAGGGGTGCCCTAGGAAGTCAAATGAGGGTGGGTCTTGCTCAAGGAGCCTAGTTCTGTCGAACCATGTAGTGGTTTACCACAATTCCTTGTAATTTTTGATTTACAGCATGTTTTATTCTTTGATCGTGAGCCTGCAAATTCTTTGATCATGAGATTCTTTGATCACGATCGTGCATCGTGAGTGAGGTACGAGATGGCCGGATTAAATAATGAATTTTCTTAGCCATGGGGTACCCTAGGAAGTCAAATGAGGGTGGGTTTTGCTCAGGGGGCTTTGTTCTGTCGAACCATGGTGGTGGTTTATCGCAATTCCTTAAAATTTTTGATTTACAGCATATTTTATTCTTTGATCATGAGCCTGCAAATTCTTTGATTGCGATCCTGCAAATTCTTTGATCATGACATTCTTTGGTCGTGATCGTGCATTGCGAGGGACAAGATGGCAGAATTAAAAAATCTAATTTCTCAGCCCAGGGGTGTCCTAGGAGGACAAATGAGGATGGGTTTGGCTCAGGGGGCTTCGTTCTGTTAAACCATGGTGGTGGGTTCCCAAATTCCTTCTAATTTTTGATTTACAGCTGTTCTGTGTCTATGGTTATATTGTTATAAGGCAGAGAAAATTAAAGGAATCTGATTGGCTGTCATGGTACTGACAGGGTTACATTAACCCACATTAACCTACCATGTACAGCCTGATCACTGTGTGGCATTTTTAATGATTTAAGAAAAAGAGCCAGTCAGTTGTTAGGGAGTTGGGATTTTCTTTAAGAAAATGGCTGTCCATATGAGGTTTCAGCCCTCAACATAATGTGGCTGCAGCACATTCACATGCATATAAATGGCATACGTCCAGAATAATTACCCCTGTTAAAAGCTGAATAATCTGCATGCATACATTCTTTCCATTTGTAAAATGAGGGGAAAAAATAATAGTAACTGCCAATCTGTCCATAGACAAATGTGCCCATCTCAACTTCCTACTTTGCTCTGTTCTTCTTTCTTTATCTTTTTGTGCACAGCTCACTGTTAAAAAAAAAAAGAACAATTCAGTACATAGCAGATGTTAGGCAATGTAGTCCATGACAGCTGAGAATAATAGCACTAATTAGAGTATACTGTACAGACTTCAAGAGCGAGCAACTCAGTCGCAGCTAAATAAAGAGGCACCACTAAAGTACAGCAGAAACTCCTGAAGTGTTTACATTAAGCACAAAAATAATGAACTGTGAAAAGGTAATTAGATCTTGTGTTTATATGTACAAACATGCCCCCCTGACTGATGTAAAGCATGCTCAGTAATGCAGTTAGTATTCACAGACTGATTTCTCAACTACTAAAAGAAGTTACACAATTTATGAGTAAAAAAAATCACAGCTTGGCTCCTGCTGACAGTTAGGCGGGGGGGGGGATTGCAGTGAAAAAACGTTGATAAGTGACTGTTTGTGAAAGAAAATATTAGTGCTGCAAACAGTGCTTAGTCAGTAAATATTTCAAATAAGATCCACGTTTTGAAAAAATTCCCTGCAGGCAAGATAGCTATAAACTGTCACACTAGAGAAGCAGTACTGTGCATGCTCAGGATAGAAAGATTGCAATTTAAAAAAAGTTAAATTCTACTTAAATAATTATTAAATACAAGGTGTGACTACACAGCCTGAGGCACAAATGCCCAATTAGTCTAAGAAGGGTCACCACTGAGCTAGACTTTGATATTACTCATTTTGCAATTTCTTGCAAGACATTGTACAGAAGCACATTATAAAGTGCAGAATCTTGCTGACATGTCTCAATCGAAACTAGCGGCTCCCTGCAAAACTGGCGATGCATTCAAAAATATCAGTTTAAGAATGATTTTTAACAAATGTATGACTGCCCATCTTGAGGTACAAGAACACAGTAATTCTGAAATGGACCGCCACACTACAAAGTACAGCTATCACACGTTCTGCAACAGAAGGTTGTTGCTACATCACCATAGAGACACACTGATGCATTCCAACTTGGACAGCACAGAAGGACTATTTAACCTTGAAACAAGGTAGATTATAAAATTAAACATTTAAAAATACCTTTCAATTAATTCTATACCCAATGGCTTCAATCCAAATATTGTTATTTGGATCGACTCATGGCTGAATAATAGAAAACAACGAGTTAGTATCAAAGGTTTTCTGTCTGATTGGGTAAGTGTAAGTAGTGGTGTCTCACAGGGCTCCTTTTTGGGCACCTTGTTATTTAATTTATTAATTGCTAGTATGCAAACCACAGATGATGTGTGGATACATAAATATGCTGATGACAGCAAACTGGGCTGCATTGTTAACAATCTGGAATCAATTAAATCATTACAAACTAATCTTGATAATTTATTTACTTGGTCTGTAGAAAATAAAATGTCATTAAATCCTGCTAAGTGTAAAGTGATGCACTTAGGTAAATGTAATAGGAATGCTGTTTATTCCGTCTTTCGGATGAGACGTTAAACCGAGGTCCCATCTGCCTGGATTGGTGGTAGTTCAGGTGGATGTTAAAGATCACATGGCACTTATCGAAAAGAGTAGGGGAATTTCCCCGGTGTCCTGGCCAAATTTCCCTCATTCACTAAAAATACCACCAACAGCTTAATCTGGTTCAAGATCAGTTGGCATTCATCTGTATCCCCCTCCCCCCCGGGTCGTGCCTGAAAATAGGCAGGATTTGTCTAGTGCACTTACCCGGTCAACAAAAGCTAAATAAATAAAAATAAATAAAATTATATAAATAATTTTAAATTACAATCTATAACTCATGAAAAAGACTTAGGAATTACAATTTCAAACGATTTAAAGTGTGTCTCACACAATAATAGTATTATCAAAAAATGTCATGCCATTATTTCATGTATCTTTAAACATATAAATAGTACAGAATCAGAAGTATTGCTTCCACTATATTGCAGTCTAGTCAGATCACAAATTGATTATTGTGCCTTCTTTTGCGTTCCTACTTCCAGTGGCGGTATAGCCTCAATTGAAAAGGTCCAAACACGATTCACAACAAAAATAAAGGGCCTCTCCAACTTAAATTACAGTATGAGACTCGAAACTTTAGGACTCTTTTCCCTGGAATATAGAGCATGGAGGGGTGACTAAATTTTTGATAAATCCACTACTGTAAATATGTAAAGACACGCACTTGAAATTTAAGGTAATAAATGGTCTAGAAATTAAATGAATACATTTTTTCCACTCTGCTGTTCATACAAAAACTGTAACATCACCACCAAACTCCATGTAATGTACTATACTGTATTATTCATCTGTTACTTGATATTTGCTGTATTTGTATTTCTCTGTCTCCCACCTTGTACTACTTGTACCCGGGTCACACCTGGAAATGAGCCTCACCTCAGTGTGCCTTTCCCGGTCACCAATTTTAAATAAATAAAATAAATAAATAAATCTTTGCAAAGCATACAAATCTGTACATGATTGTATTTTATGTGAAGCTCTTTGTCTCCAAATAATTGAATCAGATTATATAACTAGATCACATAATCTTAAATTTAAAACTGATCTAAACAATATCACAAAAAGAAATTAATTCTTTACACAGAGGCTTCCTCCAATATGGAATTACCTGCCTTTAGATGTTGTATCAAGTAATAGTTTGACCCAGTTCAAGTGTGAACTTGATAAGTATATGGGAGACAAGAAATTTGAATATCACCACTAGGTGACGAGTTTGTATTAGGCAAGACCCATGAACTCGTATTACACCTATGAACCTATGAACCAATGACCTTGTAATAATAGCAATAAGGTAGGACCATAGGCTTGATTAACAGTCAAATTAATCACCCTCTTTGTGGCAATATAGCACTCAGCTGTGCCTCATGCCACATTATGCCACAAGGGGGTGATTAACAGACTGTTAATCTAACCTATGGTCATACCTTATTAATTATTAGAAGGGTCTCATGAATGCTGCAATCTGATTGGTTGTCAGCATTCTGAGAGCCTTACGTTAATCTCCTTATTAATGTACTTGTCCAGCCTAATTACAAGAGTATTAATTTGGGTAGATGTAGTTGTTTTTCAAATTCCATTGTTAGAATGTACAGTCGTCATTATGTCCCCTAATTGATGTGCTGGCCAGTGTAAATGGTAACATGTAATAAACCTAACACTGAAAAGTTTGGAAATCATCCATCTATCTCATTTTTATATCTCTTAATTTCTGTGGGGGTTTTTTATGATGTACTACTCGGCTTACATCATTAGAATTCATGCATTGCAGTAGTGAAGCACATACAGTCGATAGTGAAATTGTAGAATTAAAAATTAAAAAAACCCTATCTAGATATGCTGTGCCCCAACACTACTGCCATCCAAATCACAACAGAATTAAACATTTTTGTCTGGTGTGTCAAGGATAGTCTACAGCAAATATCCCCCCAACTGTCTCTGACTCCTAATATATTTAAGATACCCACGGCTGAATCCTGCCAGTGTCTTCAGCACTGGCAAATGGAATTTCTCTGACTCCCGATTTATGTAAAAAAAACATGGCTGAATACTGCCAGTGTCTTCAGTGTTGACAAATGGAATGCCAGAGGCTTTAAATAATGTAATGAGCAAACAGGGCAGCAGAGGGTTTGATGGTTTTTTTTTATTTTTTATTTTATAAGTATTGTTTTCTTGCAGCTCAAGGGTTTCACCAGCAGCATGCTGCTATATCAAAGACAGAGCGAGGTTGATTGTCATGGAAAAGGCGTACTGCAGGCTATCTTGCAAGGGACCGTTAATTCATACAACTGAAAAATAAGAATTTAAAGTAAACAAGCTGCACACCTGAATAAGTGTGTTGGGGGGCACTGTTTGGTGGTAACTGACTTGGCTGTTAGAGCAAAAGTTCAGTGGCTGGCAGAGGATGTTTGATAAAATGCATGGAGAGCAAGCGAGTGAGACAGAGAGAGACACGGTCACGCTAAGATGCTGAGCCACTGTGCTTTTGTTCTAGCATTTACAGAACCTGCCCTCAAGCACCAGCAAACATCATTGGGACAACAAGAGTAAGAAGAAAATCAGTTAAACAAGTTGGGCAGATGTCTTTGTGTGTGTGTGGGGGGTAGAACTGTAGATGCTGACGGACTGACTTCTGGCTATCAGGTCAAATGACCCTGTCCAGCAGAGAAAGGTTGTAAAAACCACACTGAGAGATCCACAGGGTCCCATTAAATTCATTTTAATACTGTTTATATAGATTTTGTACCACGTTTGAGACGGTCATCATGGCAACTCTAACTACAGCTGTATCTCATGACAAGGCTCCCACTCACAAACTGCTGTGGAACTACTTTTGTATTGTAAAGTCAGTAAGAATTGTAACAAGTTTCATAAAACAGAAACATACTGATTGTTTTATGACACACCCCATTATAATAATAGCAATAATGAACTCCGGGTGATTACGTTAATGTTCAAGTTAATCACCCCTTGGGGGCAATATGGCACTTGGCTGTGCCTTGTGCCACATTACAAACTCTGGGGGTGATTAACTAGAACATTAACATAACCCCCTGTTGTTCATTATTAAAGGAATTATACATGACAGGTTGTGTGTCATGCTGGGATAACGCCACGCCTGGGGAGTTGGGCATGAGGCCGCAGACCGAGTGCGTCCAATGCCCCAGGCGTGGCATTATCCCAGCACGACACACACCCTGGAGTGCATTATTCCTATTATACAATGGCTTGTTGTTATATATAAAATAAAAAAAAAATTTAAAGAATGTTTTTATTAGTGTAGAAAAATATTTTTGTTTCTTAAGAGGAGATGCAAAAAAAGAGCATATGCTCATGCTCCATATGGTCATCAAAATGGGTTCACAGTGCAGAGACTAGACCTGTGGTGTTGTGCTGGGATAACGCCATGGATCCAGCCCCAAACTGACCAATCACAGTCCAGGATTCTTTCTTACCATTGTATAATACTTAATTATGTACAACTTCTGTACACATTAACATCAAAAAAACGTGGCTTAGAAACATTCAGTTTAATTACTCTTAATAAGGGGGGGTAACAATCAGGTTAAAAGCTATAACCTACACCAAGCTAAAACAACAAGATAATGTGTTTTCCCCAGTTTAATTAACCATATTTTTATTCTGTTTAGCTTTATTTGTGTATTTGTTGGTCTTAGACTGCAGGGATGGCATTCCAGGCTTTTGGACTTGCATAATGAAAAGTCCATCTGCCAGTCGCTAGTTAGGTTGATTTAGAGCCACGCTTCTTATTGTTAAGATTCACATTCCTGAGTGGCAACCATTAAATTATGTTGCTAAGCGAGCAACCCACATAGTTGGGCTGCAGAAGTGCATTATTCACTTAAAAGCTTGTACCCACATCAGAGAGATAGAACCCATTGGCATTTCCATCAGAAGTGCATATTGCTTACTTTATTTCTGCTGAGGATCCCCCTTGATCACGGCCATGCAATGCAGTTAATTACCTACGCGACAGTGCCCACCCACGCACCCGGTGGACCTCGAAGGTCCTAGCATGTCGGCATTGAAACACCATAACAGAGAGAAATACTCCTTCCTGTGTCTGAATCCTAACTGTTGAAATGCAACAGTGCAGTTCTTTGAAAGGGACATGACGCATAACAGGTTGTATACATGCAGGTAGCCTGTTAAACTCTGCACCCCTACGTGGAGAGTTTGGAAGTGAGACTTGGTAGTAGGTGGCATAGAAGTGAGCAGAGAGATGGAGAGCAGCAGTAATTCTGAAACAGTACAGTAACAGCATAATAGCGCTACGGAGGCAGTCGTGCACTGCAAGCAACGTCTGAGATGCGTTGTATGAGACCGGCGATTGCAATCGTCTGTGTGCCACATGTAAGTGGCGAATTTCCATTATGCAGCAGCAGCAGCATAATGAGTGAAGTGCCGTTGTGAAATGATACTAAGTAATGCCTGTGTGTGTTACTAATGCCATGATGTGGGTGCACTGGGGAGTTTCAAAGGTTAGTGTAGTCGTGGAGGGGGCACGGATGTCCAATGTGCCACATGTTAGTGCCAAAGTTGCATCGAGCAGTATAATGTCTGAAGTCCCGTAGTGAAATCGTAGTAAATAATGACTGTCTGTGCTAATCATGCCATGATCTGGGTGCACTGTGTAGTCTGAAACCTCAGTATTGTCATTGGGGGGGCATGTGTGAAATCACAGAGCGCAGTTGAACAAAAAAAAGAATATATGCAGTGTTAGCACAGAATAGCAATATAGAAAGACAGCATAGTGTTCACAGCAGAATAACAAGTTGCAGGTGCTGTGTGATTCAATAATCTGTGGCCTGTTCACCGCAAACGTCTATCTGTTGAACTATTTTAACAGTGGCAGAACACAGAAAACTGTGGTTCCACGGCCAATAATAGTGGAAGAACACTAAGTACTTCCCACGTTTTCTGTGTTATACCAACAGTTTTTGTCCATTTGTCCCAAAATTGGCCCATGTTATAAGCGCAATAACCCACTCCAGGGTGTGCATTTATTGGGGATTAATCAACACCCCGGGTGCTGTGAGGACACTCGGCCTGTGGCTTCATGCCTCACAACGCACCTGGGGTGTTGATCAATGCCCAATAAACATACATTCTGTCTTGGGTTATTGCTTACATCCTATTCAAGCTTTCAGCGGGGTGCTCCGCAGACCTTGTAACTGCATGTTTCAATTAGGTCCGTGGGCATAGTCGCCATGTACAGTATTTCTACCATTTCAGGTAGGAAGAGTGACTAGTGAGGGGCAGCATGTTTAAATACCCCCAGTTCAACAAACAAGGCACTGTGTTTTTTCACTTTGGAGCCTAATCGGAGGAGCCTTGTACTCAAGTGGAACTGCAGGAGAGAGAGACCAAGGAGAACCGCCTACCAAATCCTACAGTGGCGTCTTCGTCTCAAGTGGAGAAAGATCACCATACCGGTGGTGCAGAGCAGACATAGCACCACTGTTGTGGTCCTCCAGAGCAGTGAGCTAACCTAGCATGATTTTGAGCTGAGGTCAGAGTGGCTAGTGGCTGCAAGACAGGCAGGGTCTTGTGAGCTGAGCTGAGGAGGACCAGACAAGAGGAGCAAGTGAGTTGAGGCTGCCAGTGCATGCCTGTGTGGTCAGGAAGAAGCTGAGACTCAGTTGCTATCCTTTACATCAAAAGTGAGCTGTATTTCATTATTTGTTTTTTTTCTCTTGAGTGAGCCCGAGTCTCAGTCTGTCCCACTTCACTGCATGGCACCGCAGTCTTCCTGGCTGAGGATCAATTCACCAACTTGTGCAAGTTCTTAGTTTTTTATTCTTTCTCAGAAAGTAAGGAAACTCTATGCAAAAAACTGCATTAATGCATCATTTAGGGTTAAAACACAAAAAGTCAGGAAATGAAAAATCTTTGGTTGCCCTCCCGGGTTCGCCATCATCCCAAAATTGATAGCTGACGGGTTGTGTCATTGGGGTTGTGAGGCCTAAATGTCACCCCATTCTTATTTACTGTGGCTTGTTAATGTAATTTTAGATGGACTGGGGTGACATTTACGCCTCACAACCCCAATGACAAACCCATCAGCTGTCGATCTTGGGATGATGGGTGGGTCTGGGGGGAGGGGCAACCCTGAAGATTTTTCATTTCCTGACTTTTTGTGTTTTATTTTGTTTATTTGTTTATTTATATCTAGGATTACAATTATCTTTGAGCCAAGGCTCTTTTACAAAGGTTCCACGTCAGGAGAGTACATACATGTTAAACATGTTAAACAAGGGCATACAACATTAAAGAGAGCATACAACCATGGTCATCAGTTCAGGCACGGCATCACGTTAAATAGGATACATGAATAACATACAAGGAATCATTTCAGAAACCTAGAAGAAATCAGGGAGGGAGGAAGGGTGAGAGGATAAGGGGGTGGCAGCCGAAAAAGGGACTAGAGCAGCTCACGGCATTGTCAAAGAACATCAGAGGGGGTGATGCATTAATGCAGTTTTTATATATATATATATATATATATAGATATAGATATATATATATCTATATATCTATATATCTATAGATATATAGATATATATATATCTATATATATAGATATATATATGAAACATATACTTTACAAAGTATTAACAGATTATTTGTGGGCAGGGACTGAAAGTTTGATTTGTTAGTAGAGATTACAATCTAATGACATGGTTTTGCTATCCAGTACTGCCTATACTGTTATATTTACAATCTGCATGTCATGAAGCTAATATGTGTTGCAGCCCTCTTCTAACCAGTCTTGCCTTTCACCCCTTTGTTTTTATATGATATTAGGACTCCGCTGCGTCTGCTGATGAGGATGAACAGCAACGAAGGCCACCTACAGATACAGTGTCTGGAGCTACAGGAGCAACAGCAACAACCTCTGGTATGTATGTTTGTATGTCTCACAGGTCGTCGTATGTTATGTTGATACATTGCATGTCACTGTTAATGGAATTACATGTATTCTTTTTACTATAGACCTGCACAATGATGGGACAGAAATCTTTAGAGATTGATTTGGGCTGTCTCTGTGACCTCAGGATGCAGTGCATGGTGTTTAGGGGGGAGGTATTCCTTGACTGACACTGTGCAAGGTCCTGGTGTTTAAAAATATGTGTGGTTGGTAGCAGGGAGGTGTAATGGTAATATTTAGAGGTTCTGTTGGGCTGTGCCTGTCACCTCAGCATCTACTGCCTGGGGTTCTGAGTGGGAGACATTCAGTCACTGAGACAGTGCAAGGTCCTGGTGTTCTAACATATGTCTGGTTGGTGTCAGGGTAGTGTAACGGTAATGTTTAGGGCTTTAGTTGGGCTGTTCTTGTAACCTCGGGATCTAGTGTATGTTGCTTTGGGGGGAGAGGCATTTACTGACTGAGAGCATGCAGAATCATGCTCTTATAACATATGTGTGGTTGGTATCAGGGAGGTGTAATGGTAATGTTTAGGGGTTTAGTTGGGCTCTACCTGTGACCTCAGGATCCAGTGTCTGGTGTTTGCAGGGTGGGCATTTACTGCCTGAGACTGTGCAATGTCCCAATGTTCTAACATATATGTGACTCATATGAGGGAGGTGTAATGATAATGTTTAGGGGTTTAGTTGGGCTCTACCTGTGACTTCAGGATGCAGTGTCTGGTGTATGGGGGGAAGCGGTATTCACCGACAGAGACCGGGCAAGGTCATGGTCTTATAACACATGTGTGGTTGGTATCAAGGAGCTGTATCAGTAATATTTAGGGGTTTATTTTGGATCTGCCTGTGACCTCTGGATCAAGTGCCTGGTGTTTGGGGAGCTGGGGGATTTACTGACTGAGACCCGTGCAAGGTCATGGTCTTATAACATATGTGTGGTTGGTATCAGGGGGGTGTATCAGTAATATTTAGGGGTTCAGTTGGGCTGTGGCTATGACCTCAGGATACAGTGCCTGGTGTTTTATTTGGGGGGGGGGGATTTTCTGACTGAGACTGTGCAAGGTCGTAGTGTTTTAACATATGTGTCCTTGGTAGCAGGAAAGTGTAATGGTAATGTTTAGGGGTTCCATTGGGCTAAGTCTGTCACCTTAGCATTTAGTGCCGGGAGTTCTTGGGGTGGCATTCAGGCACTGAGACCATGCAAGGTAGTGGTATTCTAATATATGTGTGATTGGTATCAGGGTCATCTAACGGTAATGTTTACAGGTTTAGCTGGGCTGTTCTTGTAACCTCTGGATCTAGTGCATGTTGTTTTGCTTGGGGGACATTCACTGACTGAGGCCGTGAAAGGTAATGGTGCTCTAACATATGTTTGTGGTTGGTGTGAGGTGGGTGTAACAGTAATGTTTAGGGGTTTAATTGAACACTGAAGCATAGATCCACTGCCTGGTGTTTCGGGGGGGGGGGTGCATTCCCTAATTGAGACTGTGCAAGGTCACAGTGTTATAACATGTGTGTGGTTGGTATCAGAGAGCTGTAACAGTAACATTTAGAGGTTTAGTTGGGCTCCACCTGTGACCTCAGGATCCAGTACTTGGTGTTTGGGGGGCATTCACTGATTGAGACCAGGCAAGGTTATGATGTTATAACATATGTGTGGTTGATATCAGAGGTGTAACGGTAATGTTTTGGGATTTAATTGGGCTCTGCCTGTGACCTCAGGATCCAGAACCTGGTGTTTTGAGGGGGGCATTCACTGACTGTGACTGTGCAAGGTGACAGTGTTATAACATATGTGTGGTTGGTATTAGGGAAGTGTAATGGTAATGTTTATGGGTTCAGTTGGGCTGTGGCTGTGACCTCTGGATCCACTGACTGGTGTTTTGGGGGTGGGTTATTTACTGACTGAAAACATGCAAGGTAATGATCTTATAACATTTGTGTGCTTGGTATCAGTGAGGTATAACGGTAATGTTTAGGGTTTAGTTGGGCTCTGTCTGTGACCTCAGGAACCAGTGCCAGGTATTTGGGGAGAATTACATTGACTGAGACTGTGCAAGGTCACAGTGTTATAACATATGTGTGGTTGGTATCAGGGAGCTGTAACAGTTATGTTTAGGGTTTAGTTGGGCTCTGCCTGTGTCCTCAGGATCCAATGCCTGGTGTTTTGGGGGGGTGGGCAACAGTAATGTTACGGTGTTCAGTTAGGCTACAACCCCAGTATACAGTGCCTGGAATTTGGGGGGAGGCTTTCCCTGACTCAGACTGTGCAAGGTTAAAGTGTTATAACAAATGTGTGGTTGGTATCGGGGAGGTGTATTGGTAATGTTTACTGGTTCAGTTGTGCTGTGGTTGTAACCTCAGGACACAGTGCCTGGTGTTTTGGGGTGGGGGGATTCCCTGACTGAGACTCTGCAAGGTCATAGTGTTTTAACATTTGTGTGTTTGGTAGCAGGGAAGTGTAATGGTAATGTTGAGGGGTTCAGTTGGACTTTGCCTGTCACCTTAGCATCTCGTTCCTACTGTTCTGTGGAGGGGCATTCAGTCACTGAGACCATGTAAGGTCCTGGTGTTATAACATATGTGTGGTTCATATCAGGGTCATCTAACGGTACCGTTTATCAATTTAGTTGGTCTGTTCTTGTAATCTCGGGATCTAGTGCATGTTGTTTTGCAGGGGGTGGCATTCACTGACTGAGACCGTGGAAGGTCAAGGTGTTCTAACATATGTGTGGTTGGTATGATGGAGCTGTAATGCTAATGTTTAGGGGTTTACTTGGGCTCTGCCTTTGAGCTCTGGATCCAGTCCCTGCTGTTTCTGGGAGTGGCATTCACTGACTGAGACTGTGCAAGGTCATCGTCTTATAACATATGTGTGGTTGGTATCAGGGATGTGTAACAGTAATGTTTAGGGGTTCAGCTGGGCTGTGGCTATGACCTCAGGATACAGTGCCTGGTGTTTTGAGGGAGGATTCCCTGACTGAAACTGTGCAAAGTCATAGTGCTTTAATATATGTGTGGTTAGTAGCAGGGAAGTGTAATGGTAATGTTTAGGGGTTCAGTTGGGCAGTGCATGTAACCTTAGCATCAAGTGCCTGGGGATCTGGGGGAAGGGGGCAGTCAGTCAATGAGACTGTGCATGTTCCTGCTCTTCTAATATATGTGTGGTTGGTATCAGAGTAGTGCAATGGTAACGTTTCAGGTTTAGTTGGACTGTTCTTGTAACCTCGGAATCTAGTACATATTGTTTTGAGGTGGGAGAGAATTAACTGACTGAGACCGTGCAAGATCACGGTGTTCTAATATATGTGTGGTTGATCTGAGGGAGCTGTAATGGTAATGTTTAGGGGTTTAGTTGGGCTCTACATGTCACCTCAGGATCTAGTGCCTTTTTGGGGGAGGCATGCACTCACTGAGACAGTGCAAGGTCATGGTCTGATAACATATGTGTGGTTTGTAACAGGGAGGTGTGACACTAATGTTTAAGGGTTTAGTTTGGCTCTGTCTTTGCCCTCTGGATCCAGTGGCTGCTCTTTCAGCGTTGGGGTTGGGGCATTCACTGACAGAGACCGTGCAAGGTCATGGTCTTGTAACATATGTGTAGTTGGCATCAGTGAGGTGTACCAGCAATGTTTAGGGGTTTAGTTGGGCTCTGCCTGTGACCTCAGGATCCAGTGCCTGGTGTTTTAGGGGGCGGATATTCACTGACTGAGACTTTGCAAGGTCACAGTGTTATAACATATGTGTGGATGGTATCAGGGAGGTGTAATGGTAATGTTTAGGTGTTCAGTTGGGCTGTCACCTCAGGATACAGTGCCTGGTATTTGGGGGAGCATTCCAGGGCTGAGACGTGCAAGGTCACAGTGTTTTAACATATGTGTGGTTGGTAGCATGGAGGGGTAATCGTAATGTTTAGGGGTTCAATTGGTCAGTGCCTTACACCTTAGCATCTTGTGCCTGGTATTCTCGGGGGGGGGGGCATTCAATCACTGAGACAGTGCAATATCCTGGTGTTCTAATATATGTGTGGTTGGCATCTGGGTAGTGTAACGGTAACATGTACGGATTTAGTTGGGCTCTTCTCTTAGCCTTGGAATCTAGTGCATGTTGCTTTGCATTTACTGACTGAGACCATGGAAGGGCATAGTGTTCTAACATATGTGTGGTTGGTATGAGGGAGGTGTAATGGTAATGCTTAGGGATTTAGTTGGGCTCTTTCTGTGACCTCTGGATCCACCTCCTAGTGTTTGTGGGGGTGAGGGATTAGCTGACTGAGAACATTCAAGGTCATGGTCATATAACATATGTGTGGTTGGTATCAGGGAGGTGTAATGATAATGTTTAGGGGTTAAGTTGGGCTCTGTCTGTGACCTCATGATCCAGTGCCTGGTATTTGGGGGAAGGGGCATTCACTGACTGAGACTGTGCAAGGTCAGTATTATGACATATGTGCTGTTGGTATTAGGGGGTGTAGAGGTAATGTTTAGGGTTTCGTTGGGCTCTGCCTGTGACCTCAGGATCCAGTGCCTCATATTTGGGGGTGTGGGCAATGGTAATGTTTCGGTGTTCATTTGGGCTGTGGCTGTGACCTCAGGATACAGTGCCTTGTGTTTTGTGGGGGTGGCATTCCCTGACTGAGACTGTGCAAGGTCAGAGTGTTTTAACACATGTCTGTTTGGTAGCAGGGAAGTGTAATGGTAATATAGTGTATGGTAAAATGCAGTTACTAGTCAAATTCCATCTTTTACCAGCATTGTTGTACCATCGATGTGTCATAATGCTGTTGTTATACCATCGATGGCAAGTCATATCGATGGTACAACAAAATAGAATCAACTGGTGCGGCCATCTCCTAGGCAGCACGGCCGCTCGTACATCAAGAATTTCGTTTGAAGTCTATTTTTTTTTAAATCTGTGCCTACTTCCTAACCTCATCTGTGCCGAAAACCCTTCAAACCCTCTCTCACCCACCTAGTCACATGTTGCTCTTTTTACAGCCTCACGTCCCTACCCTGTCCTGTTTACACCAATCACCATGAGTCACATGATTTGCTTCCATGCTAAGTTCCGTTATCGGTAGTCCTTAAATGTTGTTTTCCTTAAACAGTTCATTCTTCAGTTCACTCTGTGTTTCATTAGCAGTATTTTTTTATGCTTATTATTGGCAACATGAATGACTGACTGTGAACTGCAGAGTAAGGTAAGGCAAGTTCAATTATTGGGTTTTTGGGGGGGGGGTCACGCAAAGATGTAAATCGCGTTCCTCTGTTGATTTTCTAATGCCCATACACTATACAGGACAATGGATGGGCATCAGTAAATAACAACACTGTCTTCACTTCTCGAGATTGTATAACAACCGTAAACCTCTCGAGCTTCACTCTCAAGGTTTACATGGTTATCATGACAACCTCTTGATGTGAACAACATTGTTGTTATTCACTGCTGCCCATCCATTATCCTCTATGTTTAGGTGTTCAGTTGGACTTTGCGTGTCAGCTTAGCATCTAGTGCCTGTTGTTCTGTATAGGGGCATTCAGTCACTGAGACCGTGCAGGATCCTGGTGTTCTAATATATGTGCAGTTAGTATCAAGGTCATCTAACGGTAACGATTATGGGTTTAGTTGGGCTGTTCTTGTAACCTCAGGATCTAGTGCATGTTGTTTTGCAGGGTGGTAGCCTTCACTGACTGAGACCGTGCAAGGTCATGGTGTTCTAACATACTGTATGTGTGGTTGGTTTGAGGGAGCTGTGATGGTAATGGTAATGTTAAGGGGTTTAGTTGGCTCTACATGTCACTTCAGGATCCAGGGCCAGATATTTAGGGGGGAGGCATTCACTCACTGAGACCGTGCAAGGCCATGGTCTTATAACATAAGTGTGGTTGATCTCAGGGAAGTGTAACAGTAATGTTTAGGAGTTTAGTTGGGCTGTGCTTGTGACCTCTTGATCCACTGTCTGGTGTTTGTGAGGGTGAAGGATTTACTGACTAAGAACGTGCAAGGTCATGGTCTTATAACATTTATGTGTTTGGTATTAGGGAGGTGCAATGATAATGTTTAGGGTTTAGCTGTGCTCTATCTGAGACCTCAGGATCCAGTGCCTGAGTGCCTGTTGTTTGGGGGGAGGGTCGGTATTCACTGACTGAGACTATGCAAGGCCACAATATTATAACATATGTGTGGTTGGTATCAGGGAGGTATAGCAGTAATTTTTAGAGTTTAGCTGTGTTCTGCCTGTGACCTCAGGATCCAGTGCCTGGTGTTTTTGGGGGACGTGGGTAACTGTAATGTTTAAGTGTTCAGTTGGGCTATGATCTCTGGTATTTGGGAGGGCATTCTCTGACTGAGACTGTGCAAGGTCTCAGTCAGTGGTGTGTATCTGGCCCTTGATGACAGTTTGCAACTTTTTTACTATTGCTTCCTTCGAGGATATTGTGGCTGCCTTTTGATATCTTTTGGATTTGCGTTGTTGCATGGAGTCTGCCTGGGAGGACCTACATCAGATGAGAGCGGTGGAATGTTGACTGGCCTGGCTGGCTGCAGTGGTGGAAGCCTGGTTTTTGAGCTCCAGTGGGGATAAAGGGTACTGGCCGGAGGGCTGATAGAAAACTCTCTTTCCTGTGCCACACCTCTGCCTCCTAGTTTTACAGGTGGGCTGAGTGGGGTGTCTCTCCTTTCAAAGGCCCTACCTTCGAGCTGTGCTGGGGTCAGTATATTTACATCTAGTCATCTCTCCTTCTGTTCGATCTTCATCAGGTTTGCTACAACTCTTATTCCACTCCAGACTCTACCATCAGCAGGTAATGTATTTTCCTTACTTTGGAGGTAGTAAGAGAGCCTCGGTGGAATTTAACATTTGCTAAAACTCCGTTTTGTGGCAGTAAGGGGGCCACGTTTTTCTTCCTGGACATTTTATTCTGACAAGGGCTGAGTGAGAGCTACCCTTGTTGTACTGACTCTAAGGACTAATTCCCTGAAGATTTTTTTTTTATTGTACAATAATAAGTGATTTAATTTAGAGCTGTAGCCATCCTAGTTGTTTAAAATTTGAGTGGGGTGGGTTGGGTTAATTTATTATTTAGTTTGTTTATTTTTATTGCTTAGTTTATTTTTGGGTATTTTAATTTAATTTTAATTTTTATTTTGTTTATTGTTTTATAAATTATAAATCATAGAGTTCGATGTTATTTTATTTCTAGCTGCAGAATGTGTTGGATGCCAGCCCCCACAGTTGTGCTCTATTTATCCTCTGCCCTTCGTGCCCTTCACCCTTTTTACACTTCTCTCCAGTTTATAACATACCAGCGGTGTAGAGTGTTGGGTATTATGCATAGGAGAAGGAGGAGGGTGGGGGGTTATGAACAGTGGAGGATGAACGAGGGGGGGTCATCGAATTGGGGTGGTTGGATCCAGAAGATGCCCTGAGGCAAAATGGAATCCAGATCATGGTTCGCCATGTCTGGTGCCCATACCCAAGGGCACTACGGATTGTGGTAGGCAGATGGCCCAGGCGGCCCGCATGGTTCGTCCAACTCAGGTGGTGTTGTGCAAGGCCAGGTCCATTAAGAAGAAGACTGCAATTCTAGCAGATCTTGTTGAAACGGTGGACCTGGCACGCATCACTGAGACCTAGCTGGATGAAAATTCTGGCCCCATTTTGGAGGCTATGACTCCAGCTGGGTACTCGGTGATACACCACCCGAGATTGGACTGCGGGGGGGGGGGTTGCGGTCTGTTTCAAGACTGAACTGAACCTCACAAGAGTACTAGTTAAGTAGGTTGAGTCTTTTGAGTGTACAGTAGTAGCAGGTGAAGGCTACAGACTCGCTCCCATCTACCATCCACCCGGTGCTGAGAAGCGATTCCTTCAGGAAGTGGAGGACTTCGTCGTCGACATGGCGTCTGAGTTGCCCAGATTGATGGTTCTGGGAGAATTCAACGCCTGGGTCAATGACAAACTCTCGCAATTTGGTCAACATTTCCTCCAGTTAATGACATCTCTGGGTCTTACACAGGTGGTTTCCACTGCTACTCATAAACATGGACACTCTCTAGACTTAATCTTCCTCCTAGGGATTGAAACATCTGACTTGGGGGTGGAACCAGTTGGGTGGTCTGATCATTACACTGTGGGGTTTAGTTTTAGCCCCCCCCCTCAAAGGTCCACCCCTGTGGAGATGGTTAGGTATCACCCTTTATGGGATATAAGTTCCCATTGCCTTGCGGCAGTCCTTGACCTCTCATCCGCCACGTTGGCAAGCAATGATCCAGAGACCTCATGTCGGCCTATAATACAGCCATTTCAGCAGCTCTGGATTCTATTGCTCCAGTCTGTGTTTGCCCTCTCTCCCTTCACCCCAGGTCCCCTTGGTTTGATGGGACTTTGAGGGAGATGCGGCGATTAGGGCGAAGGTTAGAGCGTTGCTGGTAAAAGTCTGCCCTCAATGCCGACCACCTTAGATTGATGGACCATTATTTAGTCTATCAATCTGCAATCACCTGTAAGAAAGCAGAATTCCTGTCCAGGGAGATTGCGGCTGCTCAGGATCGACCAGTTCAGCTATTTTGAAATGTGGACAGACTGTGCAACCCAGCCTATCTGCATGTTTGGAAAGCTTTTCCTCAATTAGAGTGCAATGAGCTTGCTCGATTCTTTGCAAATAAGGTGGCCGATATCAGGGTGCTACTGCAGCCAGCACACCCTATGGGGGTTGTTTGTGATCAGTACGGGGTCACCGAACCTCAGTTTTCCTGGAGTACCTTCAGTTGACTGAAGTTCATGGATGGCATGAGGATTATCCAGAGTGTGCGCCCTACGTGCTGTAGTTTGGACCCTGGACCGACTTCCCTGATTTTGGGTTGTATTGACATCATTGGTCTGGTCCTTGTGCAGATAGTCTGGTGCTCCTTGGAATCAGGAGAGTTCCCCAGCTCCCTGAAAGAGGCGGTGGTGACAACACTCTTGAAGAAAACTACCTTGGACCCAGACTGTCTCGCAAACTACAGACCTATCTCTAACCTTCCCTTTGTTGGGAAGGTGATTGAGAAAGTAGTGGCAGCACAACTGGAAGACCATTTGACCATCCATGACATCTATGAACCACCCCAGTCCAGTTTTCGTAAGAGACATAGTACCGAGACAGCACTGGTTCGGGTGCTCAATGACCTCCTGATGGCGAGAGATCAGAAAAGCCGTTCCATCTTGGTTCTTTTGGATCTTTCTTCAGCTTTTGACACCGTGGACCAAGTGATGTTGATAGGACGCCTGAGGCATATCTATGGATTGGCGGGGACAGTCCTCAGATGGTTTACATTGCTTCATATGGGTAGAACACAAAGAACTGTGTCTGCGTTTTTTTCTTCAGGCCCAACTGCTTTGTCTTGTGGGGTGCCTCAGGGTTTCAACGCTGTCACCCATGCTGTTCGTGGTGTATATGCTACCCCTCGGAGACATTGCAAGAAGGCATGGGCTGAGGTTTCACTGTTATATAGATGATACCCAGCTCTGCCTTTCTTTTGCACCCGACCAGGATGGAGCTCTCTCTTGTCTTTAACAACTGTCTGAAAGAAATCCAGGAGTGGATGGATTCCAGTTGTCTGAAGTTGAAATCAGAAAAGACTGAGGTACTGGTTCGTAGGTTCATAGGTTCATAGGATTCATACAAGTTCAGTAGGTATTTCTACCTTTTATGAACTCGCCACCCATATCATAGGTGGAAACCATATTTCAGATGTCCCATGTAATTATCTAAATTGGTTTTAAATGATGTCATTGTATTACTAAGTACCACATTAACTGGGAGTTTATTCCATGTATATATTACCCTTTGAGTGTACCAATTGTTTCTTTTAACAGTGCTGTTATTTGTACCTTTAAGTTTGAGTATATGCGATCTGGTATTTATAGTAGTATTTTTTTTTTCTGTAATCCTATTGTCTCTAACATTATATCACTCTGAAAAGCTTTATATGTCAGGCATAGATCTCCTCGAAGCCTCCTGTATTCCATAGAATAAAGGTCTACTTTTTTTAATCTAGTTTCGTAATCCAAATTTTTAATGGATATTATTTTCTTTGTTGTTCTTCTTTGGATATTTTCAATTAATTTTTTATTTTTAATTAAATACGGAGCAGTGACTGAAGAGCAATATTCCAAATGAGGTCTAACGAGACCAGTATACAATGGCAGCAGAACTCTAACGTCTCTACTTTTGATGTTCCTTAATATACAATTTAATATTTTGTTACCTTTTTTAACAGCAGTTATTGTGTGTATATTAAATGTAAAGTCATTAGAAAGAGTTACCCCTAAATCCTTTTCTTGTTGTGTTGGTTCCAGATTTAGTGATGACAGGAAGACAGATGAGATTACCTGAACACCTGTTATTTGACCTGCACACTCCCACTGCAGACCGTCTGTCTGTAGATCAATATGTGGAAAAACTCAGAAAAGACCTTATACACACACACTTGTATGCTGCTAACTGCATGGGTAAGTCCCAGCAACAATCCAAAATACAGTTTAATAAGCATGCACAAGAAGTGGATTAGCAGGTTGGAGATCAGTTAATGGTCCTCCGATTTGCACATCCCACACATTCCTTCTCCAATAAATGGGAAGGCCCATATCCCATTGTCAACAAGCTCAGTCTGGCAGTCTATCGAATTAGACTCCTGCAAAATAATAAACTGACTGACAAATGGTTACATACAAACCAACTGAAACTGTATAAAGGAGCTTAATTACTTTTCCTCACCCCATTGGGCGGAATAGTACTGACTTACTAATGTTTGATTTTGCTTTACAGATACACTGACAAGATAGCTATCTTGTTCCATTATCTCTTCATCTCAGGAGTTATCCCCTGCATCCAAGGCACGGTACCGGACCTCCTACCACACCCTGATCATCCAGCATCTCCTTCAGAGGGAGTATCCATCAAAATACCCGATAGTCTGATTACTGTCCAGGAAGGTTCCGATGCTTACCTCACTGTCTCGGTTGTCACTCCTGATCAATCTACCCTACAAACTGAGCGGGAAACCACATTGCAAGGACAAATTCTCCCTGTGGCCAAACTCTGCAAAGGAACTTTCCAGGGTTGGCCTAATGCTAAATTATCCCAAAATAGTTCTCTGTCCTTGCTGCAAACTGCTCTTAGGCATTCTGGTTTATACAATATTACTGCCTTAATTGATCCTTCATATTGTAATTCTTTGTCTAATGATTCTGCTCGGAAATTTTGTGCTGTACACAAAATGGCTTCTGCTGCCATGTACCTCTGTGTGTTAACACCCTCTGATAAACAGCTTTTGGAATGTCCAAAGCACACCCCTGGTCCCCGCAGTGGTCTAACAGCTACTGCCCTCCCTGGTTCATTGATTAACAATTTACAATTTATGCATATACCTGTGTTGTTTAATCTTACTTACTGGAATATGAAAGAATTTGGTATGTGTCACAATACTAATACGTCAGCATTTTATAGTACTTTATTGCTTGATAGTTCAGCTGCATTTCAGATTCGTACACAAGACCCTGTTGCCGGGGTCCATACTACTGAACATAGAGGCAACTTCAGGAGAAAACCCAATCCTGATGATCAAAGTCATAAACGTAATACACGTGAAGTTGACAGTTCTGATGTCACTGGTGCAACAGGTACTGTCACAGGTCTCTTTGGTACAGCCATCTCTATTTGGAATAAGGCAGACATTGCTGCTATCAAATCTCATTCTGCCAAATTTAGACTGGTTTGGTGAATAATATACTACCACCATTATTGCATGGTGTGGATGGCCTTAGTCAGGAAGAAAGATACAGTGTATACAATATGCACGACATTGCTAAGGCATTTACAGACTCTAAAGAGAAGATTAACGCACTTATTGCACAGAATAACAAAGAGGCAGATAAACAATACTTTGCTAGAGAAATTCTTTGCTCTGCCTATGGCTCATACATTATCACTACCATCAACAATCTCTTCCGTGATCTAGAATCTGGAAGAATCCCTGATATCATACATGATGGACGCATTTCCAAATGGTATTGTCCACGATGTAAAACCCCTTGCTGTATTGCTATGTGTATGCAACAGTTTCTAACTATTCCTCTCTCTACAGCTAGAAACCTGGGTTTTGTGACCAGACACCCTAATACTGGTCCTTGTTTTACTTCCAAGAAATGTTCTATAAGAGATACTATGTTTGTTTCTTTTACTGTCTCTTTACCACGCTTTGATCCTACTACAGCTTTGTTCGACAAGCTGGCACTGGTACACTGTATTGAGCACCTTGATGAAGACATCTACAGAGAATGCCTGGATCTACCTCCTCTACTTGTTTTTCATCCTTTCCTGGACGCCTGGGTCACTCCGCACACAGACTGCTGTGCGAAGAGACAATATATTTACTTGTGTCAATGTGATGTATTTGATGTTATTCAACCTGTATGTGGTTATTCTCCAGATAGTATTGATTGGAGTTTTTCCATGGATGATGACATCAGCACAAATGGCACAAATTTCTCAGACTCAACATTGGCTCCGGATAAACTCTACCAATCTTATCGTGAGGAGGTTCATCGCCTGTCAACCCGGATTTCCAAGATGACCTACACCTGCCCGGTACAGTTGCAAAAGTGGAGACTCCCCACTGTTAGATCTCAGTATAATTCTGATGGACAGTATTGTGTGGTTACTAATTTTAAAAGCTATACTTATGGATTTGAAACATGTGTTATTGATACCCCCAATTTTTGTTTTGTCCCACACCAGAAAACTGTTATTGGACATCCCGTTATAACCCCCGTCCCCCTTATCGATGCAGACATCATTGATGGTAACCCCGATTATCAGCTCACACTTTCTGAATATTTACCATATTTTAATGTACACATAGATCCACTTACACTTACATTAAAATCACTTTTAGACAGGAAAGATACTCACCTCATCCACATCAGCAATAATATGACCAAGGCCAATGAAGCTATCTGTTCATTAATTAATGATGGTGTTATGAATGATGCATTAACTAACACCTGGTTAGAAATTACTTTTAAAGGTTTTGTTATTAGCATTTTTGATATTTTTCTTGATTATTATGCTATGCTGCCTACAGCACACACTGCATCAACACCGTGAGCAGCTCAAGTTCCTTTACAGAGCTCACACATCAGGTTTGTAAATGGCCACTGCTCCCTGAACTTTCCCTGGATTTGCCTGTGTTGCCCTTGGAGGCAACAAGGGGGGAATGTTACACGAGGTCCCTGCACCCTTATTGGTACCCTCAGAGGTACACCGTAGACAGCTAGTGCTTAGGTATATGTTGTACTAACATATAGGGCTAAGGGCATCTACCGTATAAGAGTAGATGTCAAGATATGTGCGCATGTTATTGTAATACACTCTGCTTGCTAATACATATATATTCTTCTATGTATTTTCTGTGTATTTCTTACTTAATAGATGTTAGGACACCTGTGTCCTTGTAATAATTATGATATATAAGTCAGCATTGCCATCTTTCGGTGATTTGTACCACTACACTGAGTTATGTAAGACTCTGTATAAGTACTCTTTTGTTTCACAAACTGATGACTACTATAAAATTGTATAATGTTATCTTAGACCATGGAGCCTCCTCTAATTTAGCCAATAGGGCTCATCTCTGTAACTAGAAATGTTTCTATCTTACAGTAACCATAGTAATTATCATAGGTATATAATGTGAGACACTAAGTCTTGTACCTTGGAGATCCCAAGAGACACAAAGAAACCTCGAGGTATAGGGAACGCTTAGCACTGGCTCCCAGTTCATATTGGTAAGAACTGCTTAGGGCAACTGTGATTTTATCCTTTTGGTAGTAATAAACAAGTTTATTACTCTAATGCAATGTGTCTGTGATTACTTGCATTCCCAATATTGCCAAGAACCTGAGAGTGAGGTTTAGACCTCCTGACATTGGGATCTGTCTATGACCTCAGGATCCAGTGCCTGGTGTTTTTGGGGGTGGGCATTCACTGACTGAGACAGTGCAAGATCACAGTGTTATAACATGTGTGGTTGGTAACGGAGGTGTAACAGTAATGTTTAGGTGATCAGTTGGGCTGTGTTCTCAGGATACAATGTGTGCTATTTGGGGGGCATTCCCAGACTGAAACTGTGCAAGGTCACAGTGTTTTAACATATGTGTAGTTGGTAGCAGGGAAGTGTAATGGTGATGTTTATGGATTTCATTGATTTGTTCTCTTAGCCTCGGAATCTAGTGCATGTTGTTTGCAGGGGGGCATTCACTGACTGAGACAGAGGAAGGGCATGGTGATCTAACATATGTGTGACTGGTATGAGGGAGGTGTAATGGTAATGTTTAAGGGTTTATTTGGTCTCTGCCTGTAACCTCTGGATCCACTGCCTGGTGTTTGTGGGGGTTGGGGAATTTACTGACTGAGAACATGCAAGGTAATGGTCTTATAACATTTGTGTGCTTGGTATCAGGTAGGTGTAATGGTAATGTTTTCGGTTTAGTTGGGCTCTGCCTGTGACCTCAGGATCTAGTCCCTAGTATTTGCGGGGGGCATTCACTGACTGAGACTGTGCAAGGTCACAGGGTTATAACATATGTGTTCTTGGTGTCAGAGAGGTGTAGCGGTAATGTTTAGGGTTTAGTTAGGCTCTGCCTGTGACCTTAGGATCCAGTGCCTTGTGTTTGGGGGGTGGGCAACGGTAATGTTTCTGTATTCAGTTGGGCTATGACCTCAGGATACAGTGCCTGGTATTTGGGGGGGCATTCCCTGACTGAGACAGTGCAAGGTCACAGTGTTTTAACATTTGTGTGGTTGGTAGCAGGGAGGTGTAATGGTAATTTTTAGGGGTTCAGTTGGTCTGTGCCTGTCTCCTTAGCATCTAGTGCCTGGTGTTCTGTGGGAGGCATTCAATTGCTGAGATCGAGTAAGGTCCTGGTGTTCTAATATATGTATGGTTGGTATCAGAGTAGTGTAACAGTAACATTTATGGCTTATGTTGGGCTGTTCTGTTAACCTCGGGTTCTAGTGCATGTTGTTTTGGGGGGGGCATTCACAGACTGAGACCGCGGAAGTGCATTGTGTTCTAACATATGTGTTGTTGGTATGAGGGAGGTGTAATGGTAATGTTTAAGGGTTTAGTTGGGCTCTACCTGTGACCTCAGTATCCGGTGCCTGTTGCTTGGGGGGGGCATTCACTGACAGAGACCGTACAAGGTCACGGTGCTATAACATATGTGTTGTTGGTATGAGGGAGGTGTAATGGTAATGTTTAGGGGTTTATTTGGGCTATATCTGTTCTTGTAACCTTGGGATCCAGTGCCTGTTGTTTGGGGGGCATTCACTGACAGAGAGCGTACAAGGTCATGGTCTTATAACATATCTGTGGTTGGTATCAGGGAGGTGTAATGGTAATGTTTAGGTGTTTAGTTGGGCTCTGCCTGTGACCTCTGAATCCACTGCCTTGTGTTTGTGAGGCTGGGGGGATTTATTGACTGAGAACATGAAAGGTCATGGTCTTGTAACTTTTATGTGCTTCTTATCAGGGAGGCGTAATGATAATGCTTAGGGTTTACTTGGGCTCGGCCTGTGACCTCAGGATACAGTGCCTGGTATTTGGTGGGGGGTATTCGCTGACTGAGACTGTGCAAGATCACAGTGTTATAACATATGTGTGGTTGGTATCAAGGAGGTGTTGCGGTAATGTTTAGGGTTTAGTTGGGCTCTGCCTGTGACCTCAGGATCCAGTGCCTGGTGTTGGGGGGCGTGGGCAATGGTAATGTTTAGGTGTTCAGTTGGGCTGTGACCTCAGGATTCAATGCCTGGTATTTGGGGGGGGGGGCATTCCCTGACTGACACTGTTCAAGGTCTCAGTATTTTAACATATGTGTGATTGGTAGCAGGGAGGTGTAATGGTAATGTTTAGGGGTTCAGTTGGGCAGTGCATGTCACCTTATCATCTAGTGTCTGGTGTTCATGGGGGGATTCAGTCACTGAGAATATGCTAGGTCCTGGTGTTCTAATATATTTGTGGTTGGTGTCAGGGTAGTGTAACGGTAATGTTTACGGGTTTAGTTGGCTGTTCTTGTAACCTTGGGATCTAGTGCATGTTGATTTTTTTTGGGGTGGGGGGGGGATTAACTGACTGAGACTGTGCAAGGACATGGTGTTCTAACATATGAGTGGTTGGTAGGAGGGCACTGTAATGGTAATGTTTAGTGGTTTACCTGGGCTCTGCCTGTGACTCTGAATCCAGTGCCTGGTGTTTCGGGGGATTCCCTTACTGAGACCATGCAAGGTCACAGTGTTATAATATATGTGTGGTTGGTATCAGGGAGGGGTAATGGTTCAATGTAGTGTTTTTACTGCAGCCCTTGACAATGATGTATCGGTAATGTTTATGGGTTTATTTGGGCTGTACCTGTAACCTCAGGATGTAGTGTCTGATGTTTATGGGGGGAGGGGGGGGCTTTCCCTGGCTGAGACTATGCAAGGTCTCCATGTTCTAACATATGTATGTTAGGTATCATGGAGGTGTAACGATAATGTTTAGAGGTTCAGTTTGGCTGTGATTGTGAACTCAGGATCCAATGGGTGTTTTTCCTTTTTTTTTATTTCAGCAGAGGACATTCCCTAACTGAGATCATGCATGGCCCAAGTGTTTTAACATATGTTTGACTGATATTTGGGATGTATAATATTAATGTTTAAGGGTTGTGATGGCTTGTACTTGTGACCTCAGAATACAGTGCACAGTATTTGGGGCGGGGGCATTGTCTGACTGAGACCATTAGGTTGTATTATTTCTCTTTAAGTTATATAATTATCTACTTTAAAATATTGCAATTACAAACCAAGCATGTAGTTTGTAGTAAATATTATGATTTCATTGAAGCACATATTCTGGTTTGCATAGATATTCATCATAGTTTTGTCCCAAAGAAAAATGTTCTCTGCAGAAATTGTGAATGTAAGCAATTTATTATAAGCTGATATTAATTTCTGCATCTGATATGTCTTTTTTTGTCTCCTTTCCATAGAGCTGAACAACAACAGGGTGATGGCGGTGCCACAAAGACAGGAAGATAAGGCACTTTCTCCTCCGGTGCACCCAGCTCTATGGGTGCTCCCCTTCAACCCATTAAAGCCATTGGAAAGTGCACAGCAAAATGGCAATGGGTTGAGGATGGGGCTCCACATCTGGGTGCAGCCACTGCTGCTGCTTCCAAGGAAAGTCAGCTGGCCACTGGTGATTGTAAATTAACATATACACACTGCACTACATTCTGTAAGAAGAGATGTTAATTATATGTTTTTACAGTTCACTATAGGGTAACTATTATGTTATTATTTCCATTCCATGTATTTATTGAGATAGTGATGTAAGGTTTATGTATAGTCTGCAGAGTATGAATGTCTGCATTTAGTGTTGTTAGTTCATATGACTGTACTAGTATATGTTATGTGTAGTTATGGGTAAGTAGTAGTGCATGTACATAATTGCAGGTTAGTTTATGATTGGGTGTATCTAGTATGTTTGGAGGTAGCTAGGGCATGCATCAAAACGATTTCTCATAAAGTGCCAAATGTTAGTAAGATATTGCAAATATATGTTAGCAGGTTGAATTAGAATGTATGTATGCAGAATTTCTCTATGAATAAAGAATGCTTGAAATAAATGATAGTTTCACGAAATTGCAAATAGGTTCGCAAAATCGATAACGTTTTCAAACTTACATTGTTCAGTCATAGGCGATTGTTGCAAAACTACATCCACTTTTGCGAAACTATGTGTAACTGCCATGCAACTATGACGACTTTTGTGAAAGTATATATGCTGTTGCAGCATCAGTCCTTGTGTTGTCTCGAAACTATTGATGTTTTCCTGAAGATGCATGTATTTGCATGAATATAGGGAAGGTAACATACCTCAAATAATAGTAACTTTAACAATATCCATTGTGTCAAGAGTATCAATGATATTTCTCGATATTTATATATCAGTGATATGACGAAGTAAGATTTTTTTTAATCTCATTATTTTTTTAGCTTGAACTCCTGTTGTGTGTATATAGGACATACTCTTACTTTAGAATATGTCGATCTGTCTCTTGCTGTGACATAATATCATATGTTTTGTATGTGTTTAACAGATGCACAACGCCCAGGCACTCAGGTGGCTCAGTCAGCCAACAAACATAAGTAAATATAGCAGTATTTAACTATGCAAATATCAGATATAATATTTTGCATGCATTTATTGTAAAACTGATTTGCTGTATTTACCAGGTTTTGTTAAATGACGGCTCAATTTAAAACACAATTAAAACAATTTCTTCTCATTAATTGGACATGCTGTTGGACAACGTGTTATAATGTGTGATATAATTTACATTATGAACTATGGATCGAAAATCTAGGAAGCTGACTGGCCGAGAGGTCTTTGAAACCAGTGATGATATCGGGCTACATCATCACTGCTTCAAAAAACCTCCGCCCACCAGCCTTCTCACTGACCACTGGCAGAAAACTCATCCAACCGCCGATGCATCAGTGATAAACACGCTGCTTCAGCAGCACCAAGCCATGGGAAAACTGTGAGCACAACATACAATTAAAACTGCTACTCCATCAATAATCCTGAAACAGACCACAGGATGTCTTTTTTTTTCCTCCTATCGCACCATTCCACAGATCCCTCACTCCTCTTCAGGCAAAGCAGCAGAATACAAACTGGGGCATAGAGCGCCTGTTCATACATCCACTTGCCGTTTCTTCAATTCACCACAAACACCCCTGTGAACCTGCTGGTACCAACCTATATATTTTTAGCAGCCAAGCCACAACCCAAGCTGCTATTTATTTATAAACTGAAGCTTCTTTTAAACAAAGTGTGCGGTTTTACCATTTCCATCTCTCTCTTATCAGAAGCGCGGGCACTTGGCGGCCTGCTTACCATACACAGTAGCGCTCACAAGTATAACTTTCTAACGGCTATTTTAAATCCTTTTCTAAGAGTTCACCTGTATTTATTAGCTGCTAGCATCAACTGAAATGGTGTCTCTTCTCGATCTACAGTGGTGTGAAAAAGTATTTGCCCCCTTCCTGATTTTCTCTATTATTGCATATTTGTCACACTGGATGTTTTCAGGTCTTTAGACAAAATGTAATATTAGATAAAGGGAACCTGAGTGAACAAATAACACTTGTTTGTTTTTTTTATTTCACTTATTTAACGAAAAAAAGTTAACCAACACCAATTGGCACTGTGTGAAAAGTAATTGCCCCTTACACTTAATAACTGGTTACGCCACATTTAGCTGCAATGACTGCAACCAAACACTTCCTATAATTCAATATCAGTCTTTCACATCGCTGTGGAGGAATTTTAACCACTCTTCCTCGCAGAACTGCTTCAATTCAATAACATTTGGTAGGTTTTCAGCATGAACTGCTCGCTTCAGGTCCTGCCACAGCATCTCTATCGGATTTGAGTCTGGACTTTGACTAGGCCACTCCAAAACTTTAATTTTACTTCTTTTTGCCATTCTGATGTGGACTTGCTTTTGTGTTTTGGATCATTGTCTTGCTGCATGACCTAACTACGCTTCAGCTTCAGCTGATGGAAGGATGACTGGACATTCTCCTTAAGAATTTTCTGGTACAGAGCAGAATTCATGGTTCCTTTAATTATGGCAAGTCATCCAGGTCCTTAGGCAGCAAAGCATCCCACACCATCACACTACCACCACCATGTTTGACTGTTGGTATGGTGTTCTTACTGTGGAATGCTGTGTTTGCTTTACGAGACATTATGGGATCCATGTTGTCCAAAGTTCCACTTTGACTCATCTGTCCATAGAACATTTTCCCAAAAGGCTTGTGGATCATCCAGGTGCTTCTTGGCAAATGAGAGATGAGCATTTATGTTATTCTTGGTTAGCAGTGGTTTCCGCCTTGCTACTCTCACATGAAGCCCATTTTTGCCCAGTCTCTTTCTGATTGTGGAGTCATGAACACTGACCTTAGCTGAGGCAAGAGAAGCCTGCAGTTCTTTGGATGTTGTTTTAGGATCCTTTGAGACTCCTTGGATGATTTTTATACTGCGCCCTTGGAGTAATTTTGGCAGGCCGCCCACTCCTGGGAAGGTTCACTACTGTTCCAAGTGTTCTCCATTTGGAGATTATGGCTCTCACTGTGGTTCGATGGAGTCCCAGAGCCTTAGAAATAGCTTTGTAACCCTTTCCAGACTGATAGAGGGCAACAAAATGTTTTTCTGATCTTTTCAGGAACTTCCTTTGATCATGGCATAATGTGCTTGTTGAATCTTTGTCCTGACAATGTGACTCTGATGGTAAGGGCCAAAATAAGTGAGGTTTATATTGAGCAGGGCTGGCTGTAATCAAGCCTGGCTGTGTTCAATCAGCTGACTCTAATTATCCCTTTAATTGGGTTGATTTAACTAGGGGCAATTATTTTCACACAGTGCCAGTTGGTGTTGGTTAACTTTTTCATTAAATAAATGAAATAAGTAAAAAAAAAAGTGTTATTTGTCCACCAGTTCCCTTTATCTAATATTATATTTTGTCTAAAGACCTGAAAACATCCAATGTGACAAATATGCAATAATAGAGAAAATCAGGAAGGGGGCAAATACTTTTTCATGCCACTGTAGTTGGAAGACCGGAAAAGTCCCTCCTATACGGTCCGCTCCCTTTCAAACTGTGACCTCTACCCTTTGTAGTGGCTTCAATGACATGTTAAAAAATATAAATCTTATGCATTTTCAGACAGCTCGTTGCAACGGTCTCATCTCCCAAACAAACCTTAAGTATAAAACAACTGGCTCCTGACCACACTATGCAGTGCTGCCAGAGGAAAACATTAGTTTACAACTACACCTCCTCCAGAGCAGTGCCACCTGCTGTCCAGAGCCCTCCAGGAACTATCTTCTCAAAAAGGTACTCCAACGTTCCAAAAAAATTCACACCTTCAGGTTTTAAAAGTTGTATTTTTTTATTTGTTCACTGATAAAAATTGTACCCAGTTCATAATAGCAATAATGCACTCCAGGGTGTGGTATATCATGGGATATTGTCACTTCTCGGGTCATTGGACGCACTCGACCTGCGGCCTTGTGCCCAACCACCCGAGGTGTGATGATATCCCATGATATACCACACCCTGTCATGCATTATTGCTTAATTTTATTATATACACATTTATTTCACAGGTGTACATGTCTACTGCACTTGTTGTGCCAACATACCGCTGCTTTGGTATAGTACAACTGAAATGTATTAATGTCTCAACATCAGACAAGTAACACTGCTTTTCCATAGCTAGTGGCATGATTTATACAAATGCTAAGCATGTTTAGGTCTGGATGTAGTAGCTTGCACATCACCAGTGTATGTTGGTGTCATTCTAAGTATAGCTTTGCTTGACCATATTTCCCTTAAATATTCTATTGTATTTGTTGCTTATGTGCTATTTTTTCTTGGTGCATGTGTCATTGTTAGCTATATTAGTTTGGTTCACTAGCTATCATACTGCAAATTCATGTAATATGCCTCAATTAATGCATTGCATTTTCATGAAAGCTGGATATATCATACTTAATTTTATATTATGAACTGAGGATTATAAATAGAGGAATCTGATTGGCCCAGAGCTCTTTGAAGCCATGATGATATCGGGCTACATAATCATGGCTTCAAAAAAGTTCCGGCACCACCAGCCTCCTTGCTCTCCACTGTCTGAGAACTATTTTTTCAAAATGTACTCCTACACCACCCAAAAACTCATTCATAAAATGTTTTAAAACCTGTTTTTTTTTTAATTTTTTTTATTCAGAAAACTTCAAACTCGGTTCGTAATAGCAATAAGTCACTCCAGGGTGTGGTATATTATGGGATATTGTCACTTCCCCGGTCGTTGGATGCACTCAGCCTGTGGCCTAATGCCCAACCACCCAAGGCGTGACAATATCCCATGATATACCACACCTGTCGTGCCTTATTGCTTAATTATACAATGGTGTGTGAAAATGCTGTAACCTCATTGGACAACACATGACACATGAACATGGATTAATCCTGCATAACCCATGGCTGAGGAATGGCATTTATAAAAAACATTAACACATTTTAAATGTACTTTACACATGGATTCATTCTATAATCACAACAATGCACTACATGGTCTGAGTTATCAGCTTATTTACCCACTTTTTTAGCCTAGTAAAATCATTCAGCTGCATTAGGTGTTGCGACTATAAGTACTGACATTAGTCATTAGCTGTATAGGTAAATTAGCGCCTGCTCTACAAATCAACTGTATTGCTGATGTTCACAGCATGACAACAAGAAAGTGTGTGACCATATTAAATGTGTAAAGCAACAGTGAAGATGTAAGCATCATTAAGCAATAAGGGATGACATGAAGTTATCTTCATGATATGTTAATCATCCTCTAGGGGTGTGATGTTGCACGAGGCATAGCCGAGTGCCACATGCCCATAGCTGCTGATTAACTGACCATTATTAACATAACCCCTGGGACTTCCTTACTGCTGGTTGTAAAAGAAACATTTTTTCAAACAATGCTATCACCTTGTTCAGCATATGAGTAATCTCTACTGGTATGTTAATAAAAGATTACTATAAGGCTGATAGAATGTTTACAGTCAATCAGAAAGCCCCATTTCTCAAACCCTTTTTTATAATGAAGAATGTAATCAGAATAGTACTTTTATGTGTAGCTGGTCAAATACAAAAAAGTGTCCCAAACTGTCAGTTTGTATTACAAACTATTAATAAGAATATCTATTTGTGCATCATGTTACTCTTTGATTGCAATCTTTGTATTATAATTTCTTTCCTTGTGATTTTTGACAGAAACTTGACCTCTGAGTGCCACAGAAAAGAACATGGTGAACCTGTCCCAGAAACTCACTCTCCTGTCTGTGGAAATCAAGTCGCAGAATGAAATTTCAAAAGAAAAGCGTGAATTAGAAAAAGAAAAATTGGCCTTTAAAAAAGAAACATTTGAATTAACAAAAAAGAAATATGAACTAAAGAAACAAAAATTGCCATTTAAAATACAAGAACTTGATTTCCACAGACTGGAATTTGAGTTCCAGTGACAGGTTCAGGACCAGCAGCCAGCTACTATTCCATGAACACCAGGAGATGGGATGCAGGAACAGGCAGGAGATGAGTCCATAGGCACCACCATCATCGCGGCTCCAGACACCCCGGCATTGTTCCCCTTCTGTCGCAGCAGCTTCCAGGGCAGCAAGGAATTCAGTCACTCTGATCACCCTGAAAAACACCTAGAGCTGTGCCCCAGTGTAGCAGGCTTACTATTGTAAATACTCTTTTTTAATGCAGGAGGCACTTTATTTTGTATACTATAACACTTATGTGCATTTATTTTTGAAAATCAAAGTTAATTTTTATAAACAGCTAAATTTCAAGAATTTTTTTGTTAAAATAAAGAACACAAGCAACATTTGAAGAATATTTTGTTTTGTTACAATAAAGAAAATACTTAAAATGAACATATTTTTATACTTACGTTCACATTTTTTTTATACTTTTATGTATTTTATATATTTTTTATATATAAAGGTTGTATTGAATATATATACTGTGTCAGTTTTCTTTCATGGGCTGTAAGAGACCTGTTGACATAGCACAGGACAGCCCTGTACTCCCCCCCCCCGAATCTAATACCTGGTGTATATTCTGTACAGTGAGAAGAGGGGAGTGGCAGGGACCGCACTCCTTGGGTGGCACTGTACTCATTCATGGTTTCAAATGTAACCATGGTTGATGTCACAAAGCTGTACAGTTGGCAACCGTAAGACCACACCCCCACTATGCATGCAAAAATAGGTTCAACAGATGTGTTTTGATGTTGTGAAACCTAATGCTCACCCCCCATTATACTATATTATACATATCTTACATAGAAACATAGAAGTTGTCGGCAGATGGGGACCGTATGATCCATCAAGTCTGCCTTTGGTTTCCAACCCCCCTTACTTAGCTGCCTGCTTAAATATCCCACATTGTCTGTCCCATGCCCACTTGAATTTACCCACCATCTTGGCTCCCACCACCCCCTCCGACAAGCTATTCCATGGTTCCACAATGAGCTCTGTGGAGAAAAAGTTCCTCATATTGCTCCTGAACTTTCCTCCCATAAGTCTAAGGTCATGCCTTCTAGTCCTGTTGTATTCTTTTTAACTGAAAGAGGTTCTGCATGTGCACCCTGTTGTTGCCTTTAAGGCATTTAAATAAATGTTGATCATGTCCCCACAATTCCTGCATTGCTCTAGGGAGTATAATTTGAGGTCATCTAGTGTTGCCTTGTATGGTTTCTGATGCAAGCTCTACACCATCTTTGTTGTTCTTCTCTATACCATCTCCAGCTTAGCTTTGTCCTTCCTGAGGTATGGCCTCCAGAACTGGACACAGTCCCTACAGGTAAGGCCTTACCAGGGACTGATACAGGGGCATGATTACATGATTACTTACCTTTCTCATTGAATGGGGTGAGCATTAATCTTCATAATGCCAGAAACACATACATCATACCTGTTCCTGCATGCACACTGGGTGGTATGATCTTACACTTGGCAACCCTAACCTTTAATTTCCCTCCTTTTGATGGTTAAATCCTAATGGTGCATCAATGAAGTGCTTTTTGCTATGAATTTCCATTGTTTTGACAAAGTTTTATGTAACTGGTTTGCGGTTGTGGGAGTGCAACCATAATGGTTCATTAACATAAGGACAGGTATCAGGAGTGAGATGAGTCTCTTTGAGGATGACTCAAAACTGGGGGCGGTGGTGGATGGGGAGGAGGGGAGGGTGGCCCTACAGGGGGACCTGGAGGCTCTGGGAAGATGGTCTAGAAAGTGGAAGCTGAGGTTCAATGCAGGGAAATGCAAGGTACTGTACCTGGGGGCCAGAAACCCGGGCCAAGTGTACAGCCTGGGGGGAGAAATGCTACAAGTCTCGATGGCTGAGAGGGACCTGGGGGTGGTGGTGGATGTTAAGATGAACAACTCAGAGACTTGTAGGAGGTCAGCAGCCAAGGCCAACAGGATGCTGGGATGCATCGCTAGAGGGATCACCTTCAGAAAGAGGGAAGTGATACTCCCTCTGTATAACTGCTTGGTGAGGCCGCACCTTGAGTACTGCATGCAGTTTTGGAGGCCACACTTAAAGAGGGACATTAAACTCCTGGAGAGGGTCCAGAGGAGGGCAACCAAAATGATTTGGGGCTTGGGGGACAGGACCTATGAGGAGAGGCTCGAAGAGCTAAATATGTACACATTGGAAAAGAGAGAAGGGACCAGGGGACATGATAGAGGTCTTCAGGTACATGAAGGGTAAATAGGGGAGGAACAGTCAGGGTGCTTGAAGGAAGGAGGAGGGGCCACTAGAGGGCATGGGTGGAAGCTGGAGGGGGGAAGATTCAGGGGAGAAAGGAGGAGGTGCTACTTCACTGAGAGGGTGGTGGAGCCATGGAATGAGCTGCCTAGGGGGCTGGTGGAGGCAGAGACAGTGGAGGGGTTCAAGAGGGGGTGGGACAGGTACAGGGGAAGGGTTCTGGAAGCAAAATCCAATGCAGTGAGAATATCCGGAACTGGGAAGGGAGAAGCCAGAGAAGGCGAGGGGGGCAGCAAGGTCAGCTCCCAGGGTGGGGGCTGACCAAACGAGCAGATGCGAAAGACCGTTAGGCCTATTCTGCTGGCATTTTAGTATGTTAGTATGTTAGTAACAAAGTGGCTTGCAATGAATTTCCCTTCTTTATGAGAAAGTGGTATGCATCTGCTTTGTGGCTCAATACCTGGTGTATGTTGTGTACAGTCAGAAGATGGCAGGGGTGGGCAGCATTCCTTGAGTGGCACTGTACACATTCCTGGTTTCAAATGTTACTATGGTTGATGTCATGAAGGTGTAACACTAGAGCTGCAAACCATAAGATTGCACCCCCACTGTGCATGCAAAAAAGAGATATGACAGCTCTGTTTTGGAGCTGTGAACCCTAATGCTCATTGTCCTATACTACACATGTCTTGCCTTGCTCATTTTTCACACAAATGCCCACAGTTTATTCCCAAAAATAGATGAGATAAGATTGTGGTGTAAAGTACATAAATCTGGCATCTTAGGAATATCAGAAACTTGGCTGGATAGTAATATAACAGATAGTGAATTACAAATTCAGGATTCTGACATGTGAAAAGTGACTGAAATAGAAAAGGGAGTGGTGTGTTACTGTACATAAACAAGTCCTTAGGCCCGTATAGCCATAGCACTCCTTTCAATATAAATGGTATTGCAGATATGGTTGCAGAACTTAAGAAGTGTAAGTTAATAATAGTAGTTATTTACTCTCCCCCACACATAAGTTCACTTTATTTTGATGAAATGGCTAAATTTCTGGGAAACCACCGTAATTCAGATAATGTTGTATGTATGGGGGACTTCAATGCTCATTGGGGAGGTCTGAAGGGAAAGAGACTAAAAGAAGCTATGGATCCCCTAGATATGATGCAAATAATACATGAACCTACATGGTTTAGCAACAAGGGTGACACTAGAACCATCATTGATTTAATCTTTATATCCAAGAATATCTTGGAGTACAAGAGTCAGATAGGGGGCCCCATTATTAGGGGACCACTGCTTAATAAAATGTACAGTTAGATTGAACCAGCACTATACCCCTAGTGAAACTGCATAAATTTGTATCAGATCATACAAGAAGGTTTTGTTTTATATTTTCCCCTCTTTTTGCCCCTGCGGCTGGCTGCCATACATCAGTCTGGTCACAGCAGCCCCTGAGCTTTCCACCCACACCCTTATGCTTTTTACCCCCAGTACTCTGGCTTACCCCTCAGAGGGCGGGGATGTGGCATCGAAGTGGTGCATGACTAGTGACTGCCTGGGGGAGAGTGGGGTCCTGGAAGCTAATTGAATCCAGGGGCAGGCTTCACTAGTGTGGCCAGCTGCAAGGAGTTTTTCCTTGTTTGGCAGGGTTGGGGATGTGCAATGATGTCCAGCATCCACCCCGCCCCTCAGATGTTGGCGCCGATAGCTGCGCGAACCCCCAGCTTCTGCCAGGTGTCCATCAAGCACCAAGCGCAACCCACACCCTCCCCCTGGAGAAGGACAGCAGTCCGTAGAATGCTCAATCCAACTCCCCCCGGCCAGCTCTCCAGCAACCAGGGCTCGTTCCTGAACCCGGGTCACTAGCGTCACAAGCAGAAATCCAACCACTGTGCCGGCAGGCCATCAGATCATACAAGAAGTTTAACCAGTTAGCATTCACAAGGGATTTGAAAAACATAAAATGGTACAGAATGGACGTAATTCCAGAGTTGGAGGATGCAGTTAAATTTTTTGTGAGTGAATTTTTATTAGTTTGTGATAAGCATGCACCAAGGATGCAATTAAAGAGAAAACAAAACAGTCTCCCATGGATAAATGGTAAAATCTTGAAATACCTAAGGATACGTAACAGATTATGGGAAAAAAAGCTAGAAAATCAAACTATGACAGTGACTGGGATAGAGATAGGGTTATAAGGAATAAGTGCCATGTTTTAATCAGGGTAAAAAAGGAAAATATTATAAAAATAAATTTGAAACTGCATCTAACGTTAGAGACTTTTGGAAAACTATAAAACAAATACAAACTCCTCTTGAAGTAAAGTTCCCCATTTCCCCCTCTTCCCTAAAAATACAAGAAGAAGTTATAACAGATCCTAGGGAGATGGCAGGGATCTTGAATGATTTCTTTATTAATTTGCCAACTTTATCTCAGAACCAGGCTATGCTCCATAGAAATAATATTACAAATATAGGTGAACAGTTTAGGAAAATTCAAGGAAAACAATACCCCAAGTTTAGATTCAGGATCTTAAAACCGAGAGATATAATAAAACACTTACAAAGGCTACACTTAGCCAAGTCTGGGGGATTGGATGGTCCGGAGGCCAGACTGTTGAGGGAAGGTGCTGAAAAAGTGGCTGTACCATTGACAAAATTACTCAGTCAAAGTTTATGTTCTGGATTATTCCCTGACATGTGGAAGGATGCCAAAATAATACCAATTTTCAAAGGAGGAGATCCACAATTAGCTGATAATTATAGGCCTATAACTTTATTATCTATTGTTTCTAAAATATTTGAGAAAGAAGTTCACAAACAACTGTACAACTACTTGAATTCAAACAACCTTCTAGCCCCTCAGCAGTCTGGTTTCATACCAATACACTCCACCACTACAGCCTTAATAGATTTCACAAACACTGTCTCCCATGCACTGGATAATAAATTGTGTGTGGGAGCTGTGTTCATTGCTCTGTCAAAGGCATTCAACACTGTGGATTATCCACTCTTGTTGAATAAACTAGAGTGCAAGGGCATAGACAAGGAGACTTTAGAATGGTTCCACTCATATCTTTATGGCGAAGACAAGTAGTAAGTGTACATGGAGTAAAGTTAGAATTAAGGGAGATGAACAGAGGAGTGCCCCAAGGCTCGACCTTGGGGCCACTTCTGTTCATCGTGTTTATTGATGAACTTCCCAGAATATGTACAGATAGCAATGTTAAGTTGTATGCTGATGATACGGCATTGCTCTGCATTGGGCAAGATTGTGCTGCAGTCAAAATTGTTTTACAACAAGAGTTTACTAAGACAGAAAAGTGGCTAATTGAAACTAGATTAGTACTGAATATAAAGAAAACAAACACAATGGTGTTTTAATGTAAAAATGTTAGAGGATATGGGGATCTAATGGAAAAACTAACCATAAAAACAGGAACCTGCAATGAACTTAACCAAGTTGAATCCTACGAATACTTGGGCTCATGGATTGATTCATGGTTATATTTTGGTTTCCATATTGAACATGTCTGTAACAATGTCTCTCAAAAACTAAGGGCATTGAGAAGGCATAAAGAATGTATGTCTCGGGGAACTAGGGGAATATTGGTAAATTCACTTATGGTTCCTTTGATTGATTATGGGTGTATGATCTACAAAACTACAAGTAAATGTAATATGTTAAAGTTGGGCAGATTACAATATAAGTTAGTTAGATTTATTTGGGGTATTAAAGGCCCCTTCATTAATCTTCATCATTGTGATTTGTTATCTAATATAAATTGGGACCCCTTAGAAATAAGAAGAGATAGCATTTTGAGTAGCTTATGGTTCGTAGGTTCATAGGATAAATTCAGGTCCACAAGCTTCAAGAGCCATATATTGGATCTGCCACTATTTAATGGACAATCTCCCATTTATTTTTTCCCATAAGTTTATCCAAAAGGTGCTTAAAAACTGCTGTACTGCTAGCTCCTACTACCTCCGCAGTGAGTCCGTTCCAGGCATTGACCACTCTCTGGTTAAACCACCTTCCTCTCCTGGTGGTATTATACCTTTCACATTTTAGCTGCTTTCTATGAACCTTAGTTCCCATTCTGGGCCTGTCTTTCCAACACAGCCCTGCAGCTTTCCATAACATACCGTCATTTACTGCTCTATATACATAGCAAAGATCCCCTCTTGTTTTCCTATAGGCTATGGGATACAATCCCAGCTGCTGTAGTCTGGAACTATAATCCTCATTACTTACCGAACATATTTTTTTGGAAAACCTTTGTTATACCCTCTCTACTTTTTTTACTAGCTCCTATACTTTGTGCAGTACTAAAGAGTGCTCTGTTTCTATTACAGGTCTCACCAGGGATCTGTACAAGAGCACAAGAACCTCATTACTTCTACTCTTAATATTATGTAACAGGTTACCAATGATCCTATTGGCCTGTTTGACACATTCTGTATTATGTTTATCAAAACTTAAACTGTTTGATATAACTACCCCTAAATCCTTCTCATTTTCAGTTGTAGTGATTTGCTCATTATTCAGTGTATATTGTGCTTTGGTGTTGTTCTGACTGAAATGCATAACCTTGTATTTCTCGATGTTAAACTCCACTGCTGAACTGCCCAATCTCCTAAATGGTTTATCTGTGCCCGTATGTTTTTTATTGACTCAGAATCGTTCACGATGGCCCCAATTTTTGAGTCATCCACATATTTGCAGATCCAAACTCCATCTGCTACCTGCATATTTGAAATCATGATGTCAAATAGCCTTGGTCCCAGGACAGACCCCTGGGGCACTCCACTTGTGACTCTACCCTTGTCTGACAGGAACCCTCTTACTTGAACCTGCTGTGTTCTGTTCTCAAGCCATGCTGCTACCCATCTAATTAAATATATCTCAATCCCTAGCTTCTGTAGGATCTTGAATAGAATGTCATGTGATACTGAATCAAAGGATTTTTTGTAGTCCAGGTGTACAACATCAACTGGCAAGCCAGCATCCAACACCTGACTTACAGGTTCAAAAAAATGCATCAAGTTGGTAGTACATGATTTTCCCACTGCAAAGCCATGTTGGGTTACATCTACATGGTACAAGACTCTTAATTTATTCTCCAATAATTAGTTGATGAAACTCTCCATCAGTTTGCCTATTATTATGTGATGCTTATTGGGCAGTAGTTCTCTACCTTGGACTTATCACCAGATTTAAATATCTGTGTAATATGTGCCACCTTCCATTCTTCGAAGACCTTCCTTTCTCTCAGTGATTTATTAAAAAGAATAGACAGAGAAACTACTAATCCCTCAACTAATTCTAATAAAAATGCAGGATGGTATCCATCGGGTCCACCAGATTTATACTTCTTTAAGTTTTTTAACTTGTCTCTAACCTGCTCTGTTGTAATTTTTGGGCTATCCATAGGCATTCCTACCTTTTCAGTTCCAATAGAGTAATTACTGCTTTCCCTTAGATATACACTCAGAAAGTATCTACAGAACATATTCGCCATGTCCCTTTCCCCATCAACTTCTATATCTCCATCCTTTAGCCCAGTAATCTGTTTTCACCAATTTTTTAAACTTCCTATGTAATTATAGAATTCTTTTCCATTGTCTCTTCTTTTTGTAGCTAGCCCTAGCTCAGCCTTTGCCCTCCCTGTACGTATTTCACTTTTGCACTTTTTAACTAGGGTTCTATAAGTGGCTAGTCTATCGGGGGTAGGGTTACTCTTATATTTCTTATATGCCTTATCCTTCCTGTTTATTAGTCTGCTAATTTTTTGTGAAAACCATTTTGGTAGTCTGCCCTTTCTATTATATGTATTTGTGAGTGGCACATGATTGTTTATACATGCTTGTATTGTACTATCAATCTCTTCCCAGATTTGTACCAGTGATTTGTTTTTCAACTCAGGCCAATTGTGTGTGTGTGTATTATCCACTTGATTTCTGTGTAGTCTGCTTTATTATCATTTCTAATTGTTGTTTTTCTGAATACGATGTGGCAGTCATCCGCTAGGAGACATTTATTCAAGTTGTGGTCAGGTCATCTGTGATGATAATACCCAAGTCTCTTTCTTCCGAATAGGTAGCAACATCTTCATTAATTCCAGGCTAGTAAAATCTATACAGCAATCTAGCAAGGGTGCAGTCCTTCCCTGAGTGACCAGCCATAGGACTATCATGTACTATCTGTAGCAGCTCTGTTCTATACTTCTGTGGTATAACCAATTGTTCTGTCTGTTCCTGTGTCTGAGGTTTAACCCAAAGTCTGTACAGTAACCCATTACATTTTTTAAACATTGGTCCACCCTGTTTTGGTTGCACCCCCAGCTGCTTAAAATAACCCTGAAGAGAAACATAGTTAGCTTATTCTGAAAGAAAATAACAATCAGTGATCAGTTTAGTTTCAGCATTTTCATATGTTAACCCCTTATGTCCATCAGTCATTTGTTGCCACCGTTTCTTCAGGTATAGGAATCACAGGAATATTTAGGAATCATAGGAATATTTCAGAGCTAGAGGACTTGCATCTATTATGCTCGCCAAGTGTGCCCATTTTAGACCTTGTAGAATTTAACAAGGTTAAGTTTGAATGTCTCTGTAGTTTTGCATGCCACCACCTCGAGAGGTAAACTATTGCATTCAAACATCATTCTCTGATTGAACCATTTGTTTGATCTCACTAATTTTGTTTGTCTTGCTTTCAATTGCATGGGGTAAGACCTTGTGTTAAATATTTTTTCGGAGGCTTCGAGTCCCAGGATGATCCCACAAATCATTGTCTGTCCATACTTTGTGTATTAAACACATCTCCCCTTTTTCTCCGGTATTCCAAAGTAAACAGGTTCAATGATTCCAGTCACGCCTCATAAGTTTTGCCTGCCTTTGATCCCTCTAGTAGCACTTTTTTGGATTCTCTCCAGCATAGCAACATCCCCCTTTTGGTATGGTGACCAGACCTGGCCTCCATACTCCAGCACTGGGCTCAACAATTAAGTGCATAGGTGCAGGATGACCTTTCTTTTCCTTGCTTCTATGTGCCTGAAGATGCAGTTTAGTATTTTATTTCCTTTTCATGTTATATTTTTGCAATGTGATGTAAATTTCATATCATCAGTTATCAAGATCCCCAGGTCTCTCTCCTCTACCGTGGTTTTAAGGGGGGGTGTTATCCAACATATATTCATGCCTCGGGTTGTTTTTTTCCCATGTGCATAACAATAAATTTATCCTGATTGAGAGTTAGACTTGCTCCTTTAGTCCTTTAGGAGGATGGAGTGGTACCTGAGGACTGGAGGAAGGCAAATGTGATTCCACTTCACAAAAGTGGGAGCAGGGCAGAGGCAGGAAACTACAGACCAGATAGTTTGACCTCAGCGGTAGGGAAAATGATGGAATCACTTCTGAAGGAAAGAATTGTTGAGTTCCTAGAGGCCAGTGGGGCACAGGACCCAAGGCAGCATGGTTTCACAGCAGGAAGGTCATGTCAGATGAACCTAATAGATTTCTTTGACTGGGTGACCAAAGTAGTAGACCAGGGAGGGGCTGTGGATATGGCCTACCTAGATTTTAGCAAGGCATTTGACACAGTCTCACACAAAAGATTAATATACAAGTTAGCCAGCCTTGGAGTGGGTCCCAATGTGGTAGCCTGGATAAAAAACTGTCTGGACAACAGGACGCAAAAGGTAATAGTAAACGGAGTCCACAGTGAAGAAAGAAGGGTAACTAGCGGGGTACCACAGAGTTCGGTACTGGGACCTGTCCTCTTTAACATCTTTATAAGTGACATTGGAGAGCACTTGGAAGGAAAGGTATGCCTCTTTGCAGATGACACAAAGATCTGCAACAGGGTTGATACACAAGGGGAGGTGGAAAGAATGAAAAGGGACTTGGCAAGGTTGGAGGAATGGTCAAATACGTGGCAGCTCAGATTCAATGCAAAGAAGTGCAAGGTAATGCATCTGGGAAACAAAAACCCAGGGGAAGAGTACACCATGGGGGTGAGTTAATAACAACAACAAAAATCGAAAGAGACCTAGGAGTAATTATGTCAGATGACCTAAAGGTGGGCCAGTAATGTGAGAAGGCAGTAAGGAGGGCTGGGGGGATACTGGGATGCAGAAGGAGAGGCATCAACAGTAGAAAACAAGAAGTTGTTATCCCTCTCTACAGACAGTTAGTGAGACCCCATCTGGAGTACTGCGTGCAATTCTGGAGACCCCATGTCCACAAAGACATAGACAGCGTGGATGCTGTTCAGAGGAGGGCAACCAAAATGGTGCAATGTCTGCACCAGAAGACATACGAGGAGAGACTAGAGCAGCTTAATATGTATACCCTTGAGAAACGGAGGGAGAAGGGGGACATGATAGAAACTTTCAAGTATCTCAAGGGAATTAACAGGGTACAAGAGGGTAGTATCTTTCAGAAGAAGAGATGTGCAAGAACAAGGGGGGGCACAATTTGAAGATAGAGGGGGGACGGCTCAGAGGTAATGTTAGTAAGTATTTTTTCACAGAGAGAGTTGTGGATGCATGGAACAGCCTTTCTGAGGAGGTTGTGAAGTCAGGAACAGTGGGAGAATTCAAGAATGCATGGGACAGGCATAAGGCAGTTCTAGTGGGGGGGCAGGAGGAAGTAAGCTGTTGATTAACTAGAATCTGCAGCTTATCCATCAGGTAGGGAAATGGGCAGACTGGGTGGGCCAAGCGGTCCTTATCTGCCGTCAAATTCTATGTTTCTAACCTGAAATATGGTGAAGTGCTGTTTGCAGCGGGAGGCTTGTGGTGTTTTGATTTGCTATGGCTCCCAGTCTACAGTCATCAGCAAATCTGTAAAGCCAAACATCCCTATTGTTGTACTGGAGCGAAGCTACATATAAGTTAAAGAGACAAGGGCCCAACACTGATCCCTGGGGCACCCCACTTGTCACTTCTGCCCATGCAGAGAATGACCCCTTGGTGCAGACTCTTTGGCTTCTATTTCTGTATTTAGCCATGCCTGTACCCACAGAATTGTAGAGTTCTGGATACCTATATTGCTCATACTTGTCAGGAATCCTTCATGCGGTAATTTGTCAAAGGCTTTGGAGTAACCAGAAATGCAACATCCACTGAATTGCCTTCGTCAAATTCTCTAACCACCCTGTCATAAAAACCCAACATATTGGTCTGACAAGACCTCCCCCTTATAAATCCATGCCGAGTGTTATCTGTCAGAGCTTCCTGATTTATAAACTGCAATACGTTATCCTTCAATATGCCTTCCAATACTTTAGATGTTAGATGGAATGGACGTCAAACTTACTGGGCGGTAATTTGAAGGATCAGATTTTAAACCTTTTTTAAATAAGGCGATTACAGTAGCTCTCCTCTAATCCTCTACCACCTCTCCTTTATATAATGAGGTCTCGAAAATGTGAGCTAAGGGGGCTGCTATTTTATAACACAGTTCCTTAAGGACTCTAAGATGTAAATTATCAAACCCAGGGGATTTGTATGGATCTAGTGCACTTAGTTTGCGTTCCACTTCTCGGGGATCAATAAAGGGCCCATTTTGTTTGCTTTTCTCCAGCATCTGTGGGATCTGTCCAGCCCTAGCAGTTTTGTTGAATACCGATGTAAAGTAAGTGTTGAGTAAGTTAACCATGGTACTCTTATCTGACATTATTTGCCCATTTAGATTTTTCAATGGTCCTACCTTATTTGAATTCCCTTTTTTGTTATTAATATATGAATAAAATGTTTTATAATTTTGTTTACCATTGATGCCAATTTGATTTCATAATTTGCTTTTGCATTTTTTCTTTTTCTTTTTAATGTTCTTAGACTGTTCCTATAGTTAATACTATTTGTTTCTGTGCCACTAGTTCACCATTTTTTATATAGTTTATCCTTCCTGTTTATGAGTTTCTTTATTGCTGGAGTTAGCAACTGGGGTTTGGGTTTAGACTTGTTGGCCCAGATATTCAAAGCTTTGTGCAGTGCGCCAAACTGTTTGCACATGTTTAGCGCAGGATTAGCACGGGTCTGCTATATTCAAAAGGCCAAATAGCATGCGCAAATCACATTACTGCCAGGCAAACCATAATTATATGCAAGGGGCGCACTGAACATGAATACAGGTGCTATGGATATTCAGCGGCTAGTGCAGCGCTAAGGTGTTTAGCGTGACTTAGCGAGACCCTTTGCGCGGTACAAATTGCCACCCAGGAAAAGCTGGTCTTAACTCTGGGCAAACAGCTTTGTGCAACATTGTGGCCTTGCATGGCATTAGCATGGCCTTGCACGACCCTAACATATGACTATGACACAGAGATAAAGCCAGACGTGGAGGAAACATGCTGCTCACTGATGGCACCACAATGATGCCAACTGCTGCCACCAGCCTCAGCCATGCCAGGCAGTATGTGGTGACCTGGCCCCTGGGGGCCACCTTGGTAGAGTTGCCATACAGCACACACCTGCAGACCATATGTCTGTGGTGACCAACAGATGCCAGCACACACGTGCAGCACTGTGGGCATGGTGGGTGCTGAGGGGAGGGTGTACTGGTGGCCAGGCCTCACCACAGACCAGGTGCGATCACAAGGCTGAGATACAGCACACAGTGCACATGGACCAGTATTGGGAATACCCCAATACCAGTGTGCCTGTCCAATCATACATCCCCCCCCCAGTCACATATCACACAGCAGTACATACACCACAGCACACACAGCCGACAATCTCTATGTCACTATGAGCATCCAATGCCAGAGGTGTAGCATCTGTGGGTCACACAAGAGTGTGACAGAAATGTCCAGTGGCAGTAAACACCTGCAAGGTGGGCTTGTCACTGTGTACAGTACAGTGGTCAGCACTACCCTACACACCATAGACATTGCTGTGTCCCTCACACTACTGGCCCCCTTGCTACTGTGGTGTCTGCTGTGCACTGTAGCATGCCCTACAGTAGACAGTTGCATGCAACACCACAACCGCCTGTGCTTATTCTGTGTTGTCCCCTGTGGTACACAATGCTATGCTGTACTGCATACATGTAGCCTGCAGCAACCATCATGCACTGTCAGACTGACCTACAGGTGAAGCTGCGGTCAGACCTGGCCAGCCCCTGTACTTCCACACTGACCTACAGGTGGAGCTGTAGGACCCTGCAGTAACACTGGACAAACTGCATGCAAATCAGGGTGTAATGAGATGCTAATCTGGATGTTTACCCAGAGACTATCTAAGTAGGCTCATTTGCATGTCACTTTTGAATATGGCAAGTTTAGCTGGGGCAAATGTTGTTTGCACCGAAGACAGAAGCAACAGCTCAGCTAAAGTCGTGCAAACGTGTTAGTGCGGCGCTAACGGTTCTGGGAACATTATACAGTTTTGAACACTGTTCTTTCACATCTGCTGCTGCCTGCAGCTGTACTGGGTCCACACATTTTCTGGCACACACATTGGCCATATGGTTCACCACTACCTACCTTCACATTGCTGTGCACTGTGTTGTTGTTGTGGCTTGCACTTCCTGATTGCTATATTCAGTGCTGTCTTATTCCAGGGCTCCATTTGCCCGGCCTCATTCCCATGCTATATTCAGAAGCTGTTTGCCCTGGGCTATTCCTTTTTGAATATAGCTTGCTTTGCACTCCGGGCTACGTTTGCCTGCCAGGCAGTGCTAATTTAGCCCTGGCACAAAGTTTTGAATATCTGGCCCATTATAGTTCAGTTTTAGAGGTAAATTGTTATGTAATTCCCTATTTATCTTGTTGCAGAACACTTCCCATATCATATCTGATGGTTTGTCTTCGAAGTCTTGCTGCCAATTCCAATTATTTAAGTTTGTTTTTATGTGTTTCAAGTCAGCCTTACTAAAATCCAGGGTGGTAGTTGAGCTTACAGTATGTTGTTACAAAGGAGTTCATTAATTTTAAATCCTATTTTTAAATGGTAGCTACTACCTAGGGGAATTGATGTTCTGTGATCCACGATGGTGTCCCCATATTAGTTAATACTGAGTCCAATATATTCTGGTCTCCAGTTGATACGTCGATCAGTTGAATTAGACCACTATTAACAAATGTTTCAAAAAAGTTCTGTCCTGTTTTACTCTCCACTTTAAGTGCATGTGAGTCTATTCCTGGTAGGTTGAAATCGTCCATTATTAATATTCTGTCTGTAGGATCTAAATTGTTGAGTTTCCTTAGGATTACATTGTTCATTTCTACCATTGTGGAAGGAGGCCTATATATAATGCCCAGTATAATTTTAGGAGATTTGGTTGGGAATAGCTTATCCAGATTTGATCTGTTTCTTCGATCTCTGCCTCTAGTCCTTTGGATGTTATGTCATCTGACAGATAAATCGCTACTCCACCTCCCTTTCTATGGAGTCTAGATTTTTTTTTATGTAAGGTGCACCCCTGTATGTTTTGGTCCCAGGAATCATCTACATCTCACCATGTTTCTGTTACTGCGCATAAATGAATATTTTGTGTGACCATTGTATCTTTAAACTCATCAAATTTATTTGTTAAGCTTCTGGCATTCAGAAGCATGCAATTCGTTCTTTGATTGATGGGATTTGGCTTCCTTTACTGATTTCTTTTTCCCCCCTTGCCCCCCTTCCTGTTAGTTTAAAAACTTCTGTGTTTCCCCTTTAAATCCATTCACTAGGTATCATGAGCCCATTCTATTTTAGGTGGAGTCCATAAGGTTTACACAGATTGTAGTCCCTAAAAGCATCTGGGTGACGTGAATTTAAACTGGCGTGGAGGTAATTACAAGCAGTTCGAGCCTCTGCTTGCGGGTCTTGCCCTGACTCAGCTTATCCAGGAGCCCACTGGATGGTCTACCAATGGTGGCACTAACTCCCTATTGGACTGGGTCCTGTCAAATCATCCCGGGAGGATCAGCTCCGCTGGTACCCTACCCGACTCTATCTCCAATCACACCCTGGTGTACTGTGTGTGGAAAATCTCCTCCCTAAAAATTCCCCACAAAATCATTCATGTTAGGGATTTTTCCAGGTTTGATCTGGGGTCATTTCATGTGTATCTGTGGTTCACTGACTGGTCTGAGGTGCTTAACACCCATGACCCCTCTACTGCTGTCACCCAGTTTCTCACTATTTTTGGCACCCTGCAGGACAAGCATGCCCTCCTAATTAGGCAGAGAGTAAGGGGGTCTGCAAGAAAATTGCTGCATGGGAGCCTCCTAGCCTTCATGCGGGCTAGACACAAGTGTTGGGCTCACTTCAAGGGTACGTTGGATCAGACCATTTTTCAACAATATAGGAAGCTCAGAAATGAGTGCAAAAAATCTATCAGGGTGGTCAAAAGTGAATACTGTAAATCTGCCCTGCTTAGCTCAGCTAGGGATCCTAGGCGGTTCTGGAGGAACATAAAAAAACATAGTCAGTGGCTCTTCCAACTCTGGGGTCTCTGATATGATCAGAGGTGGGTTGAGTTGTAATAATCCACTTATGATTGCCAATGCTTTTAACTTCCACTTCTTGGACTTGTCCGTGTTCATCTCCCTCTTCCCTGGTGGAGGGAGTATCAGTGGCCCCTTGGCCTCCGCCCCTCAGGAGAGCCCCATCTCCCATCCACTATTTTATCTCTGGGCCATGTCTGTCTTAGCGATGCAGAGACTTCTCTCTGGTCTTTCCCCACATTCTAGTGCTGGCCATGATAGCATGGAGCCCAAGCTTCTACAGTTGGGTGCCCCTTCATAGCCTTCCCAGTGGCCCACATCTTCAACTTGTCCCTTGCCTCTAATGTTATTCCAGGCATCTGGAAGGTGGCGAGGATTGTCCCTGTTCTGAAGTAGGGCAACCCTAAGGTCCTGGACAACTACCGGCTGATTGCCCTCCTATCGGCTATTAGCAAACTCCTAGAGAAAGTTAGTGCTGAACAACTCACTGAGTACATTCAGGCCCATGAGTTGCTGTCTCCTGCACAGCACAGCTTTCAAAAAGGGTATAGTACATCCTCAGCCCTTGTCTCTGTCTCCTCTAGTATCAGGGTGGCCATAGACCTGGGCAAACTCTCTGGGGCCATATTCATTGACCTCTCCAAGGCCTTCAGTCTTGTGGACCATGCATTACTTTGCTCGCAGATACAATCCCTTGGCCTGTTCCATCCTGCCCTGAGTTGGTTTAGTAATTACCTCCAGGGCACACAACAACTTACCAAATTCAACAAGGTCCTCTCTGACACCACTCCTGTGACCTCTGGTGTCCCCAAGGGATCAGTACTGGGGCCCTTTCTCTTCTCTGTATTTGTCAACAACCTTCCTGCTGCTGCTTCCAACTGTAGTGCCACCCTTTATGCAGATGATCTGGTCATCCTTACCCATTCCCAGGACTTTGGGGTCATCAACCTCCAACTAAGTGAGGATTTTAGGAATATTCAGTCCTGAGTAATGTCTCACAAGCTGGTCCTCAACCTAAAAAAAACTCAGGCCATGCTTTTTGGGTCATTGACCAAGATCAAGGCCTCCCCTGCCCCACTGTGTGTCATTGGCATGGATGGTGTTCCTCTCCTAACCACAGTCTCCATTAAATACCTTGGGGTGATGCTTGACCCCCAACTCGACCTGGGGTGTCATATCCTAAATGTATGCAGAGCAGTCAACTGCAAACTGGGTCTCGCCTACAGAGCGAAGAAAAATCTGACGTCTGCAGCTTGGTTGGCATTGGCCAGAGGTGTGCTTCTTCCCTCGGTCTGCTGTGGCCTTCTCCTGTTTGATTGCACCTCCAAGGTCCACCTCCCTAGGTCAAATATGACCTACAATAACATCTGTCGCTTTGCCCTGGCTGCCCCTCACCTCACCCATCATTGTGAACTATATGACAAACTTGGCTGGCTCTCCCCAGCCAATCACATGAACTTTGAGTTGGGCTGCTTCACGGGCAAGGTGATCAGAACTGGCACTCTCCCTCCCCCCCACCGGGGCTGGTGGAGATCCTCAAACCTGCTGACTCCTCCTCCTACTCCCTCAGGTCACTGGGTCCTGGGGTGCTCAAAGTTCCCCATACCCATACCCAAATGGGGGACAGGGTTTTTGCTTCATGTGCTCCGAGGCTATGGAACTCCCTTCCTGCCCATGTTCTCTCCTCCCCTTCCCACCTGTGCCTCCAGAATTCCATGTGGGGGCACTTGAAGTTTGCCTCTACATGCGGGTGTCCTAAGCCACCATAGACAGTCTCTGGTCTCTTAACTAGGCTCACCTAGCCATGGGTTCCCTCTTGTAGGCTCTACTGATGCTGCCTGCCGTCCTTTACTCTGAGATGCATGTGATCTGCTTGTTTATTTGTTCAGGAATTACCTATAATGTGGCTGTGATTAAGGGTCACTCATACATTGTAATTTATACATTGTAACTGCTCTTGCCATTGTATGTCTATGTCTATTTATCTTTATGTGTATGTATACAGTATATATATATATATATATATATATATATAGACAGTATATATATATCGTAATACTGCTTACTGTAGACTATCTATGTTCACCTGGTTCCTTTTTGACTCTGTATACTGCCCTACTTGTGTTATGTTCCCTGTTTGAACCTGTATTTTCATTGTACTCTCCCAGGTCATACCTGAAAATAGGCATATAGCTTGTCTAGTGTACCTACCTGGTCAACAAAAGCTAAATAAATAAATAAATCTGTATTATTTAAATATTTATATTTTCCTTTTTTGCAGAGATCCCCGAGCCAATTGTTCAGTATGATTATGTTTCTGGATTTGGGAGCATGACACTGTATACTGGTAGTATACTAGATATCATGACATCCCCTCTTTTTCTTCTGATTTTTGTGCATACTTCTCTAAAATCTACGTAAATATCCTGCAGGTTTCTTTCTTGTATGTCATTTGTTTCTACAGGAAGTATGACCTGAGGATCAGTAGTATTCTCCATCAGACCCCCTAACAGCTTTTTTGTGTCACTAATCTTTACCCCAGGCAACATACTGACTGTAGTATGGTTGTTTCTCCATTTGCACAAGGTTGTGTATATGCCTCTGATAACTGAGTCCCTAATTACAAATAAATCCCTTTCTGTAGTGGTATGTTGTGCTTGTAAGCCTTCACTTTTATGCTTTCAAGTGCTCTCATCTTTGCTGTTTCTGAAATTTTTACTTACTAGGAGCTGTGCTAGGGTGCTGGTAACAGGATCCTCCTCACTAAGGCTGCCTAATACATCATAATTATTATGCAGTACAGTCTGAGCGCTATTTATAGATCTGGCCCCCCCCCCTTCGCTCCCTAGTGTTTTTAGTCACTGTTGCCCAGCTATCCTCAGCTAGTTCCTGCTGGGATTTTTGTTCCTTGTCGTCTGGTTCTGTAGCATTTTGGTTGGGGATTGTGGGTATGTGGGAGATGTCAAACTGGTCTGCCATCTGATCAATGTAGCTTTCTAATGCTTCAATTTCAGTGTTTTCTGTCTTTCTGACCAGTAATCTTATGATTTCCTCTTGTAGTGTTTTAATTAACAAACATTTGTTGCATATGAAACCCTTGACTTGAACCCCCAAGCTATACATTTGGCACAGATTTAAGTTTGTATGTCCCTTCATTTTTCTTTGCGACATAAGTATGAGTTAAACGTAAGAAACTGCGCTAGGGTACCTTATTTTGTGGAGTCTTCCCCTCTATATGTCTTTGCTGAAATTTGTGACAACCTCCCCAGTGGACATGCATAAGATGCGCATGTCATTGCGAGCAGCTCCACGCGCAGCCCAGTGCTTGCTCGCCCTGCTCACTAGACTGCGCATTTTAAAGCATCCCAAAAACCAGAAGTAGTGTAATTGACAACCGGTGTAGTGCTATCCTGTTGCCTAAGGGTTTGCAGTTGTAATTTAAAATGTGCAAACACAAACCCCACTCATGCATGGAGTCTTGTGAGTAATGGCACGTAAGTGTTCCAATCAGAGCCAACTATCTGAAAGGTGCATAAAAAGATGCTGCCCCACAGTGTAAATGCAAACTGAGCTCAATTTCAAAATGGACTATCTCAGCCCAATACCTCCTCCAATAAACAATAGTGTGTGTCCACAGTGTTATTCTAGTGATTTTCGTTACCTCTTCTCTCCAGAGGACACTACTCCAACTGCGTCATCTTTCTTTCCTGGATTTCCAGATCTTGGAGTTGTACTCAAACAAGTCCGAATCAAAATCGGTGAAAGGAAAAGAGTCCTCACCATCTGAACTTTTCTTTGCCTGCGCTCTTGTTACCACTGCTGCTGAAACTGGAGGGTTCAGTTCCTCTGAAATTAACTCAGTAAATCCTGGGCAGTCATTTCCAATAATCATGGGTACAGGTAACTTAGATACTACCCCCACTTTCATTTGGTGGACACCCCCTTTATGGTCAGAGTCACTTGGGTGGTGGGACAGTATTGAGTGTCCCCGTGGATGCAGATGACACTAGTACCTGGTCCTTTTGCACAGTATTTTCCCAGCACTTCAACATGCACTAGGGTCTGTCTGTGTCCCGAATCAGTGAGTCCCTTTACAGTCTTATCCCCCACCTTCACATCTGTTAAGTACTTGCCCCAATTTTCCAAGGACAAATCTGCTCCAGTGCCACTCTCCTTACTACAGCAGATTCTTGCAATATGGCCTGGCTTATTACAGTTATAGCAAATAACGTCTTTGGGCACAGATTTATTACCTCCACCAGAGTTCTTATGAGACTTGGAGTTTAAATGGAAAAAGAGTGTCTTACCAGTGCTTGGCTGATACCTTGCTGCTGTGGCATCTGTCTGCCCATTTGGTAGTCCTTGGTCAAAGAAACAGCCTTTTCCCCACTTTCTGGTCGGTATTCCTTTATCCAAAGCTGCACACATCTGTAGGCAGGATGTTGATGAATTGCTCCACTTCAAATATGCCGATGATCTGTGAGACCGTTTTGTCCTCTGGTTGGAGCCATTTTATCAGGAGTTCTCCGAGTCAGGTGAAGGCTTCTCGAGGATTGTCGACTGAGCCATACTTCAAAGATCGAAATCTCTGCCTATAGGTCTCTCATGAGATGTCATACCTTTTCAGGATTTCACTTTTCAACAGGTCATAGTTTTCTGACTGCACAGTGTCCATATTGCGGTAGACAAGTTGGGCTTTCCCTGTCAGATAGGGTATCAGTCTGATTGTCCATTGCTGCTTTGGCCATTGGTAGGCTGTGGCATCTTTCAAAAGTTGTCAGGTATGACTCAATATTATCTGAGGGATACAACTTTGTAAGTGTAATGTCTTTTAAGTTGCTTGTGTTTTGTTGCTCATCTGGATCTGTGCCAGATCCTCTGCCTTTGATAGCTTGTAAGGAATCCAGCCATTGCTGCTCCTCTCGCTGCATCTCATCTCTCATCTTCTGCTTCTCTTCTCTCCTCTCCTCTCCTCTGCTGCTCCTGTCGCTGCATCTCTTCTCTACATAGAAACATAGAAATTGATGGCAGATAAGGACCACAAGGCCCATCCAGTCTACCCATTTTTTCTACCTTATCAATGTGCCATAAGCTTGTATTCTGTCAATGGCCTATCTATTCATACTCATCTTTATTGCTCCCTTATGCCTGTCCCATGCCTGTTTGAAGCCCTGCACTGTATTCATATCCACCACTTCCCTAGGTAGGCTGTTAAATGCATCCACCACCCTTTATGTGAAAAATAACTTTCTCACATTACCCCTTAATTGTCCTCCCTCTAATCACATGCTGTGTCTTCTTGTCCTGATATTTTTCTTGTATTGAAACATGTTAGACTCTTTTTATCTTGTTAATGCCCTTAAGATGTTTGAATGTTTCGGTCATATCGCCTCTTTTCCTCCTTTGCTCTAGGGTATACATATTGAGCTCTGTTAATCTGTCCTCATATGTTTTCTGATGCAGTCTCTGCACAATTTTGATTGTTCTTCTCTGGACTGCCTCCATTTTGTTAATGTCCTTGTGCAGGTGCGGCCTCCAGTACTCCAGATAAAGCCTAACTAGTGTTTTGTAAAGAGGGATTATTACCTCCCTGTTACGACTTGTGGTACCCCTACTAATACACCTCATCATCCCGCTAGCCTTATCTACTGCTTTAGTGGTCTGCTTGGAAGATTTCTGGTCATCTGTGATGATGCCCAAGTCTCTTTCTTCCCTTGTGATTCCCAGCAACTCCCCTCCCAACCTATAGGTGGCTTCTGGGTTTCCCTTCCCTATGTGCATGATCTTACACTTCTTTGCGTTAAATCCCAGTTGCCACTCTCCCGACCATTTTACCAGTTTACCAGATCTCTTCTCATTCTGCCCACCCCATCTGGATCATCTACTCTGTTGCAGATCTTCGTGTCATCTGCAGACAAACCTTACCCTCCAGTCTATCTGTAATGTCACTGATGAAGATATTGAAGAGGATGGGCCCCAGGACTGATTCCTGAGGTACCCCACTTGTGACTTGCATCTCTTCTGACTGTATACTGTTTACCGCTACTCTCTGTTTTCTACCCGCCAACCAGTTTGCCACCCAGTTGACCAACTTCTGACCCAGCCCGAGCCTACCCAGCTTATTAATCAATCTTCTATGTAGAACAGTATTGAAAGCTTTGCTGAAGTCAAGGTAGGTGACATCAACTGCTCCCCCTTGGTCCACCAAACTGGTTACCCAGTCAAACAAATCTATGAAATTAGTTTGACAGGACGTTCCTGTTGTAAACCCATGCTGTCTTGGATCCTGTGCTCCTATGGATTCCAAGTGTTGCACTACCCTTTCCTTAAGGAGTGCCTCCATAATTTTGTTCACTACTGAGGTAAGACTGACTAGTCTATAGTTCCCTGCCTCCTCCCTGCTACCACTGTTGTGGAGCAGGATCACATGAGCCCTTCTCCTGTCTTCTGGGACCTCTTTTGTGCTCTGAGACTCACTAAACAGTTCTGATAATGGCTCAGTTAGTTCCACCCTTAGCTCCTTTAGTACCCTGGGATGTATGCCACCAGGTCCCATTGCCTTGTCCACCCTGAGCTTAGCGAGTTCTTGTAGGACCCTTTCTTTTGTGGAGGGACTAGTGCACACCTCCCTCCCTCCTGTGTCCATGGTGCTGAGCTGTGGGCCCTGCCCTACCTTTTCCTCAGTAAATACTGAGCAGAAGTATCTATTTAGGATAGATGCTTTTCCTTGGTCCTCCTCCTCACACTGCCTTTTATCCCCTTTGATCTTAGCAATACCCGCTCTGGACTTTCTCTTTTCACCGATGTATCTATAGAAAATCTTGTCACCTTCTTTTACAGTTTGTGCTAGTGTTTCCTTGGTTTGGGCCTTTGCCTGCCTTACTGCCTTCCCTGCTTCCCTTAGGGAAATTTGGTATGCCTCACTGTCTTCATCCCACTGCGTTTCCTTATATTTCCTGAAGGTCAGCCTTTTGGGTCTGACCTTTTCTGCTACTGTTCTTGAGAACCAAAGTGGGTTCCTCCTTTTTTTGCTCTTGATTTTCTCTCTAACAAAATGGGATGTTACTTCAAGTATTGCACCCTTAATGTTTGCCCATTTTGCCTGTACCCCCTCAGCTGTATTTCTTCTTGTCAGGACTAGCTTAACTCTCTTTGGCCATTTTATCAAAGTCAGCTCCTCTGAAGTCCCATATTTTTGCCTTGGAATGGGATGATTTAGTTCTAGTGGCCAAATTGAACCATATCATGTGATGGACACTGGCCCCCAGGTGACCTTCTATCTGGAGATCTGTGATCCTTTCCCTGTTAGTCAGTATTAGATCTAGGATAGCACTGTCTCTTGTGGGTTGTTCTACCAGTTGTTTGAGGCCCTCCCCCTGCAGGGAAACCACTATGTGTCTGTCCTCCCCCTGGTCTGGAGGCCTGTAGACAACCCCAGTTCATATGGCATTCCCATTTCCTGTTTCCAGGGTGACCGACAGTTCTTCTAGCTCCTTATGTGTATTCTGAATTTCTGTAGCTTTGATATTTTCATTGACATAAAGGGCCACTCCATCCACCCTTTTTGAACCTCAGTCTCTTCTGAACAACGCATAGCCAGGTACTGAAGTCTCCCAAGTGTGGCTACTGGTGAACCACGTCTCACTAATGGCTACTATGTCCAGTTTAGCCTCTATCATTGTTGCCTGCGGGTCTGGGATCTTGTTTCCCAGAGTGTGAGCATTTGTGTACATGTTTTTCCATTGGCCAAATTTCGGTGTGTTAGTTGTTGGGCAAGGTCCAGTGTTTCTCCTGTGCATTGTATAGGGAGCCAGACCTTTTTCCTTACCTGGTGATGCAGATGAACTGCAAACATGCTGAACTCCTGCTTGATCACTAGCTGAGGGGGTGTTCTTCCCATTCGACGTATTGGGTGCTGTACCCCTCTCCCTATTTGCTAGTTTAAATATTCTGCAATGACATAAAATGCCTGCCCCAATGCACTGACTCCCTCCTTAGTCAGATGCAGTCCATTGAATTTAAAGAACTTTCGCTCCCAAAACTGTTGCCAGTTACCTACAAATTTGTCCTTTTTCCTGGCACCAGCTCTTGAGCCACATGTTTAGCTCCCCTATCTCCCCTTCTCTGACCTTCCATCCATCTGCTCCCCCCTCTCCCAGACTGGCAGGATCTCAAAGAAGGAGATGCCAGACGAAATGGATGCCAGTTCGTCACTCAGCCTGGTCAAGTGTTCCTTGGTCTCCACAACTGATTGGCTGGCAAGATTGTTAGTCCCTATGTGTACCAGAAAATCGATGTTTTCTCCTTCTTCCTGCACAATTTTAGCAAGGCAGTCTGTGTCTCTCCAAGCTGATGTACCTGGAAGACATCTGACCATTACCCCGGCTGGAGATAGATACCAGCTCCCCGAATCACGGAGTCTCCTATGATCAGAGTGTTTGGGATTTGCTTTTTACTTTTTTTTGTTTTGGTCCCTGTTTTGGGCGAGTTTTGCTGTGCTAGCTCCAGTACTGCAGTGTCCTGTTCTGCAGTGTCCTCTTCCTCTTTGTTTGATTTTGGAGATAGAGGCAGATACCTGTTTGTAGTTTTTATATGGTTTGTGGACATGATACGTTGGAGAGCACTGAGTGATGGGGCACCCAATTTGCCCCTCCTAACCACCTGCCAACCTCCCAGACCAACTACTCTCTGCGGTCAAGGTGCTTCTGTTGGATGTTGGGGAAATGGCATTCTTATAATATATTTCCTCCTGAATATGTGATTTGAGGCATGCAATCTCTGCCCATGTTCCTGAAGCTGAGCTCTTAGATCTCCAATGGTCCAGCATGTAGGACAGTGTCCTAAATCCTGTATAAGTGTCCTTTGGAAAAGTGTCCTGCAGTACCTGCAGTTAATAATATCCATTCCAGATGAGTTGCTGGGTTTATAACCTGGTCAGAGTAATTAGGAGAAAAATGAAAGCAAATATTTGATTCTGTGTTTTGTTTGTTTTTGTATAACTTGTTATAACAAGTTAAATTACTTGTGCCTCTGTACATGAGGTCACTGTGTGAATACTACTCTGATCCTCTCCTTCCTGCTTTGTTACAGGAAATGTCACAACTGTGCTGCCCTATAAAAGGAGTATAGCATGGGGTGGTTGGGGATTGGGGTGGGTGGCTGAGCCCGTCCCCTGCCAAAAAGAACTATGGATGAAAGAAACAAGGAGGTATGAGCAGAAACAATCAACCAACAACAAATGCAGTAGCCCTGAAAGCTTAGCCTAATGATAGATAAAACTGTAAAACCTGTGAAGCACCACCTGTAATAATTTCACAGAAGATATACCCTGTAAAAAAACACTTTGCTACAGAGGAAAAATAAAGCAGTAACAGTAGATACATCTTGCAAAAAACAATCTGAATCAGAAGATTACAGCAGTAATCTGTAAGCACAAACCTGTAGGCACACCCTGTAATAATATAGCTGAAAGTATACCCTGCAACAACAATTTGAATCAGAGAAAAATAAAGCAGTAAAATGTTAGCAACAAACAGTAACAACCACTGTGAGTACAAAAGAAAATAACACACAGTAAATCTGCCTAGCCAAAAGAAGCCTTACTCTTTTTCCTTGCTCTGATAAGCTTCCTTGCTCTGTCCTTACAAGCAACCAAGAAGAAAAGAGCTCAGGTGAAGCTAGGTGCCTTTGCCTCTCTGTTTCTCCATCTCTTTTTTCTGTATAGCCCACCATTTGAAAAAGTCCATCAGGCTTTCAGGTTCTGTCACTGCCTGACCTTTTTCCATAACCTGTGCTGGCTGTACAATATCAACTTGGACTTCTGTCTCTGCTAATTAGGCTGTCATTCTCCTGGTAAGCACTCCTGGACATGCTGCTTCAGAATCCATATCTTTCTCTATGCTTCCCTGGTACTAGGTCCATTACCCATGCACAAAATTTTTTGGCTTAGAGTATGCATGGCATAAATCCCACTTAGGCTGACACCATCTGTTGTCGAGGAACAGGTCAGGAAGCATAGGAAAATGAGGAGCAGTTGTAGAATTTGCAAAAAGTCTTTATTTGTACTAGCAGTAACATAAAAAAAATAAACTTGTTCAGTATAACAATTTACTAAGGCAGAATAAGTAGAGAAGCTCCATCAGAGTTTTCTTTCAATCTCTGTGTAACCCCTCACCCTTGCCTTTTTGCCAAAATGACAGGTGGCATGCTGTTGAAGCTGACAGCAGTACCCGGTGGGGACTGGGTTCGGGGAGGATGAGGTTACTCAGCACAGGGGGACCTAGGTTTGGCTACTCTGCACAGGGGCACCCAAGTAAATCCAAACACAGGAAGCAATAACTGTAATGTCCAGAACCAAGAATGGGATTCTTCAGTGTGGCTTTTATTCACATCCAACCTGAACAAACAAAGCATAGACGGACTCCCACGGGGCTACTTTTCCTAGTAATGCAGATTAGAGACAACAGAACACTTTATCACTATTTCCAGCTCTCAGGCTCCAAACCCACCAGGCACACAGCCCGGACTTGCACGCAGCTTTGGGTACACAGCCCGACTTGTACACTACTTGGGTTTTCCCCACTGGCCCGGCTCCCCCTCCAGCCACTTGATCCGTGGTCCATTTGAGGAATGAACCAATTATCCTGTTGTGGCTCCCCAAACCACACTAGAGTCTTCGACTCCTAGAGAGAATTTTCCTTACAATCCCACATCTGGGTACTTCCCTCATCACTGGCCAAGTGCCTGAGGCAAAGTAGAAATCCACAGAAGAAATCCGAAGAGGTGGACCTGGTCACTAAAGATGGGGGGCCACCCACCTCCAGCTCCTACAGCCTATACCCAGCCATTTCTCTGGAAACTGAACAATTCCTTTACTGAACTTTCAAATGTAGATTCTGGGTAGATGTCTGTCACATCTCGTCTACATATCATTTGCATCCCAACAAGCTCTGGACTTGAACCTACTTTTAGTTTGCTTAGCCCATTATTCTAGGCTTCCCAATATTTAGTAGTTCAATCCCCACATTGTCACACAAGTCCCAGGGTGAAAAACATAGGCCCTTTTAGCAAGAGCAGACACTCACCCTCACGTTGCAGGTGCCCCACAGGCGACTCACAAATCTTCTTGTTCTCCCAAATAAACTCTGAAAACACACAGGCAGCTTCTCCTTTACGAGCAGAACTATGGGGTTGCCCCAGGAATCTGCAGGGAAACCTTTCCTGCACCCCCCGAAGGGAGGGGGCACTGAGACCCGAAAACAGCGGTCTCCACCACTTCAGTAATCTTCTGTGTCTCTCGTTAAGGTGGAGACACACATCCTATTTACTTAAAAGTAGCCCTCTGTCAGGGCTGAGGCTCCTAGAGCCTTCACTGAGCTGCTTTCTCAGCAAGCTCCCTACTTCACACTCACTCACTGAAGACTGACTTCAAAACCTCCCAACATTCTAACCAACTCCCTTTGCTGCAGATTCCAATGTGGCTTATGCAGCTGCGATAGTTCTATTGGTGATGTCATCCCTCAGTCCCAGCTGAGACTGAGAATAGAGTGAGACAGTGTGAAACCCATTTAACTGGAGTTTCACAAGCTGCCTTCCCTGCCTACCACTAGGTCTTACTGGGATTCTAGTAACCCCAGATAATAAGGGGGTTACATCTGTGTTTTGCAAGAAACATAAATATAGAAACATAGAATTTGATGGCACATAAGGACTTCTTGGCCCACCTAGTTTGCCCTTTTCCCTACCTAATGGATAAGCTGCAGATCCTAGTTAACCAACAGCCTACTTCCACCTACCCCCCGCTAGAATTGCCTTATGTCTGTCCCATGCATTCTTGAATTCACCCACTGTTTTTGACTCTATGACCCCCTCAGGAAGGCTGTTCCATGCATCTACAACCCTCTCTGTGAAGAAATACTTCCTCATATTACCTCTGAGCCCTCCCCCCTCTATCTTCAAATTGTGCCCCCTTGTTCTTGCACATCTCTTTTTCTGAAAGATGCTACCCTCTTGGACTTTGTTGATTCCCTTGAGGTATTTGAAAGTTTCTATCATGTCCCCCTCTCCTCCTTTCCCTGATGCTACACATCTTAAGCTCCTTCAGTCTTTCTTCATATGTCTTCTGGTGCAGACCCTGCAACATTTTGGTTGCCCTCCTCTGGACAGCCTCCACCCTGTCTATGTCTTTGCAGAGATGGGGTCTGCAGAACTGTACACAGTACGCCAGATGTGGTCTCACCAACTGTCTGTACAGAGGGCCAACAACTTCCTGTTTTCTACTGGTGATGCCTCTCCATATGCAACACAGTGTCTCCCCAGCCTTTCTTACTGCTTTCTCACATTGCTGGCCCACCTTTAGGTCATCTGATATGACTACCCCCAGGTTCCTTTCCATTTTTGTTGTCAGTATCTCACCCCCCATTGTGTACTCTTCCCCTGGGTTTGTATTTCCCAGGTGCATTACTTTGCACTTCTTTGTGTTGAATCTAAGCTGCCATACATTTGACCATTCCTCCAACCTTTCCAAGTCCCTTTTCATCCTTTCCACCCCACTTTGCATATCAACCCTGTTGCAGATCTTTGTGTCCTCTGCAAAGATGCATACTTTCCCTTCCAGTCCTTCTGCAATGTAATTTATAAAGACATTAAAAAGGACCAGCCCCAGTACTGAACCCTGCCATATTCCACTAGTATCCCTCCTTTCTTCACTGTGGACTCCATTTACTATTACCCACTGTGTCCTGTTGTCCAGACAGTATTTTACCCAGGCTACCACCCTGAGACCCAGTACCAGGCTGACTAACTTGTTTATTAATCTTTTGTGTGGGACTGTGTCAAATGCTTTGCTAAAGTTTAGGTAGGCCATGTCCACAGTCCCTTCCTGGTCTACTACTTTGGTCACCCAGGCAAAGAAATCAGTCAGATTTGTCTGGCATGACCTTCCCACTGTGAATCCATGCTGCCTTGGATCCTGTGCCCCACTGGCCTCTAGGTACTCAACAGTTCTTTCCTTTAGAAGTGATTCCATCATTTTCTCTGCCACTGAGGCCAAACTGATAGGTCTATGGTTTCCTGCCTCTGTCTTGCTCCCACTTTTGTGAAGGGGAATCACATCCACCCTTCTCCAGCCCTCAGGTACCACATCATCCTCCCATGATTTATTAAAAAGGGTAGTCAGTGGTGTTACTTAGTTCTTTTAGAATTCTGGGGTGAATCCCATCAGGCCCCATTGCTTTATCCACCTTCAGTTTTAAGAGTTTGTTCAGAGCCCTTTCTTCTGTGAAAGGACTAATATCAACCCCCCTATCCAGAGTGCTTCTATTGACTGGATTAGGTATCTCCCCCTGCTTTTCCATTGTGAATACTGAACAGAAGTATTCATTCAGTATCCCTGCTTTTTCACTGTTGCTCTCTGCCCAACTTTGTCTTTATAAGTCATAGATACATAAATACATAGATACATAGACAGTGTCAGCAGATAAGGGCCTATAGCCCACCCAGTCTGCCCATTTGAGCTTGTAAGTTCAGTTTATGTTTTCCTAGAAGTCTGTTGCCCCTTACCCCTGACCTCCAGAATTCCTTTATGTCTATCCCATGCATTCTTAAATCCCGTGATTGTTTCAACCCCCACACTTCCTCTGGCAGGGTGTTCCACTTGTCCACCACCCGTTCTGTGAAGAAATTCTTCCTCATGTTTCCTCTGAATCGTCCTCCCTCCAACTTCATCCCATGCGCCTAGTCCTGGAACATCTTTTCGCTTAAAAATAGTGTATTCCTGCACCCTGTTCCTCCCTGTGAGATACTTGTATGTCTCTATCATATCCTCTCTCTCCCTTCTCTCCTCCAGGGAGTACATGTTCAGTTCCTTCAACCTGTCTTCATAGGACTTTTGATGCAATCCATGCACCATCTTTGTTGCCCTCCTCTGAACCTTCTCTACCCTGTCTATGTCCTTATGTAGGTATGGTCTCCAGAACTGTACACTGTACTCCAGGTGGGGCCTCACTAGTGTCTTGTATAGCGGAATTATGACCTCCCTTTTCCTGCTGGTGATGCCCCTGCCTATACATCCCAGCATCCTATTTGCTTTACCTGCTGCCTTGTCACACTGTTTCCCTACCTTGAGATCATCAGAGATGATAGCCCCAAGATCCCTTTCCTGCTTGGTGCATGCTATCCTCACCCCCAACTGATATATTGTGCCAGGGTTTTGTGCCCCATATGCATTATCTTGCACTTCTTTGCATTGAATTTCAACTGCCAAACCCTGACCATTCTTCAAGTTTCTGCAGGTCCTTCTCATTCTGTCTACACCTCTGGTGTGTCTACTCTGTTACAGAGCTTTGTGTCATCAGCTAACAGTGAAATTCTGCCTTCTAGGTCCTGCGCAATGTCACTGATGAAGATGTTGAATAGGACCGGTCCCAGCACTGATCCCTGTGGTACCCCACTGGTCACTCTTCCCTCTGTGGAGTGACAGCCATTTACCACCACCTCTGTGTCCTGCCACCCAGCCAGTTACCTACCCACACACTACTGTCCTGCCCACACCCATATTCCCCAGTTTGTGTAATAGTCTTCTATGTGGCACAGTGTCAAAGGCCTTGCTGAAATCCAGATAGGCCTCCCTGATCTCGTCCCTAGTCACCCAGTCAAAAAATTCAATGAGGTTGGTCTGACATGACCTCCCCCTGGTGAAACCATGCTGCCTTGGGTCCTGTAGTCCATTGACAACCAGATGTTCCACCAATCTCTCCTTCAGTAGTGCTTCCATGATCTTCCCCACTACCGAGGTGAGGCTGACTGGTCTGTAGTTCCCTGCTTCTCTTTGTTCCCACTTTTGTATAAGGGGACTACATCTGCTGTCCTCCAGTCTTTGGGTACCTCCCCTGTTTCCAGTGATCGGCTAAACAGGATAGCCAGAGGTTCAGCCACCACCTCTCTTAGTTCTTTAAGGACCCTGGGGTGCACCCCATCTGGCCCCATTGCTTTATCAACTCTTGTTACTTCCAGTTCCTTCAGGACCCTTTCTCATGTAAAGGGACTTGTGTCCATTTCTGCACCATTCTCACCCCTTGTACTCCTTCAGACCTATTACCCTCCTCTTCCTCAGTAAAGACTGAGCAGAAATACCTGTTCAATATGTCAGCTTTACTGTTGTCATCCTCCATCGGCCCCCATCCTCCCTTCAGTCTCACTATCCCTCCCTTTGTTCTTTCTTTTTCACTTATGTACCTGTAAAAGGTTTGTCCTCTACCCACTGATTTTGCAATGTGTTCTCTGTCTGAGCTTTGGCTTCCCTACTGACCTCCCTGCCTCCTTTGCTTCTCCTGGTACTTCTCCCTATCCCCTTCTGCCTGTGTCTTTTGTATTGCCTGAATGCAATCTTTTGGCTTTCACTTTCTTTGCTACCTCTTTGAAAACCATAATGGTCTCCTCTTCCTTTTCCTCTTGCTAACCTGCTTAATGCATAATTCTGTTGTTCTTGTAATCCCATTTTAAATACTGCCCACTGTTCCTCAACCCCTGATTCCTGTCCCATTCCCCTTAATGCCTCTTTCAAGTATCTCCCCATTTTCCCAAAGTCTGCCCCCCTAAAATCCAGAATATGTGTTTTTGTGTGGTTTGGTTCTGCTCTTTCTGTGATTTCAAACCACAATGACTGGTGGTCACTGTTCCCCAGGTGCTCCCCCACTGTTACCCCCATCACACTGTCCCTGTTTGTGAGCACAAGGTCCAGTATTGCCTTCTGCTGAGTTGATTCCATGACCAGTTGTTTGAGGAAGGCACCCTTAAGGGATTCCAGGATAAATCTGCTCCTAGTTGATGCTGCTGCTGGGATGCTCCAGTCCATGTCTGGAATATTGAAGTCTCCAACCAGTACTACCTCACCTTTGTCTGCCATCCTTTGGATGGCTAGCATCAGCTCCCTATCTGTTTCTTCCTCCTGGGCTGGTGGTCTATAGACCACACCTGTGTGGATGGCTGTCCCCATTTTCCTTTCCAGCTTAACCCACAGTATCTCTCCCCCATTTTGTTCCTCCTGGATCTCTGTGGCCCTTATGTCATTTTTCACAAGTCCTTGCAACCCCCCTTCTTAACAAGCATTTTTTTTCTAAAATGTTCTTGTATATTACAGGCAGATGGAGGAAGGAACACAATGTCCCAGAACTGAGGCCCCTTTTCCACAGCTTCTGCAAAAGGTTTAAAAATTGCATTTCAGGTTAACCCTCTGAGTTTCCAATAACTTTTGCAATCATCTAAAACTATAATTATATACATTTTAATAGTACTGTAACATTATATAATTTCTAAACAAAGGGATCCCAATATCAGTTACATTTCCACATAATGATTTGCATATATTTTTTACCATCAGATATGCAAGGGAGAAAAAGGCAGAATAGCAAGTGAAGGTAGAGAGATAACGAGAAGCAAAGAATTGCAAGAATGTCAGGGTGACCAAATCCTGGGTCTCACAGTAAAATTTGGTTGTGCAACCAGGGAGACAATAGACAGGAAAGGAAAGGAAAGGAAAGGAAAGGAAAGGAAAGGAAAGGAAAGGAAAGGAAAGGGAAGGGAAGGGAAGGGAAGGGAAGAGAAGAGAAGGGAAGGAAGGAAGGAAGGGAAGGGAAGGGAAGGACAGATACCTGCATTCAAACTCTCCATAACAACTGGGACAGGGTCCTATTCTGCCCTGGCACAATGAGTACTCAATAAGGAGGTGTTATTTAAACAGAATGTTGTGGCTCAATCTGTACATGTGAGTACAGCATAAGACGTGGCTTGTAAATACCCATGCCTTAAAACATATACAGCAGTTGCATAACATGTGGTTAATAATGTCAAATGATGGCAGAGTACATTCCACCATAGATATGAACTCAGGCACTGTTAGACGCTGTGTGCTGTATCCCAAGTAGTGCATTTTACCATGTAATACTGTATGAACATACTGTTGTCGCCACATGTATGTCAGACCTGAGAATGCAAACTCTCTGTTTTAATGTATTGCTAGCCTATTAAATGGGTAACACAAGAATTCAGTATGTCTATATTAGGCAAGTAAATAGTACATCATAAAAATACACATGTATTAAAACACACACAGCAGTTCCATTGAAAGTAAGTTACACTGTTCAATGATGGCACAGTACATAGCAACCTGCAAATGTGCCATGCCATGAGTAGACAGTGTAAATCATATTCAAAATACATTGTTTTCACCTACCGTTGTGCAGTTTGGTGCGCTTACCGGTACCTGTAAGTCAGACATCAGAATGCAGCTACCCTAACTGTTTTAATACACTGCATCAGTTCTCAATGAGGAGGTGTTATTTAAACAGAAGGTTGTGGCTCAATCTGTACACATAAGTACAGCACAAGGTGTGGCGTGTAAATACCCATGCATTAAAACACATACAGCAGTTGCATAAAATGTGGTTAACAACGTCAAAGGATGGCAGAGTACATACCACCATGGATATGAACCCTGGCACTGTTCGACACTGTGAGCTGTGTCCAGAACAATGCCTTTTGCCATGCAATACTGTATGAACATACTGTTGGTGCCCCATCTATGTCTAACCCAAGAATGCAACCACTCTGTTTTAATATATTGCTTGCCTATTAAATGGGGTGAGGGGTTGTACTACAGCAGAAGAATTCAGTATCTCTATATTAGGCAAGTAAATAGTATGTCATAAATATACACATGTATTAAAAGACGCACAGCAGTTGCATTTAATGTAAGGTACACTGTTCAGTGATGGCACAGTACATAACAACACGCATATGTGCCATGCACAATTAGATGATGTAAATTACATTCAGAATACATAATTTTCACCTACCATTGTGCAGCATGGTGCAGTTGCAGGCACCCATAAGTCAGACATCTGAATGCAGCTGCTGTAAGTATTTTAATACATTGCATGAGTACTCCATGAGAAGGTTTATTTAAACAGAAGGTTGTGGCTCAATTTGTACATGAAAATAATAATAATAACTTTATTTCTCAAAGTGCCTTTCAAATTATCAAGGCGCTTTATAAAAAGATTGACATAAGAAATAAAAACAATAAATACAGTATAAAACAGAGTAATAATCCACAGGGTTCAATTCACTAAATAGCATTAAAAGCCTGGGACCATAGAAAAGTTTTTAATGCTTGTTAAAAGCCTCCCACTGTTGCACACTCCTGAAGCCAATGGGGTAGAGAATTCCAGAGGGTAGCGGCGATGTACATAAAAGCACGGGCCCCGGAAGATTTCAAAAACACCCTCAGGATCTCTAGCAACCCCTCGTCAGCTAAACGGAGCTGTCACTCGGGGCGATAGGGAACCAGAAGCTCTTTCAGATAGTCAGGGCCAAGTCCATGTAGGGCTTTATAAGTCAGTAAACCAACTTTAAAGGCGATCCGCCACTGAATCGGCAGCCAGTGCAGACTACGCAAAACGGGGGTAATATGAGATGTTTGAGAAATCCCCATCAGCAATCATGCTGCAATGTTCTGCACTAGCTGCAAGCAGTGGATATCAAGCCCAGGAAGCCCCAAGTACAGGGAGTTGCAGTAGTCAAGGCATGAGGTCACAAAGGCGTAAATGAGTGTAGGAAGGTCTCCGGATGGAACAAGGTGCTTAATCCTGGCATTGTTCCTGAGATAGTAAAAGGAAGACTTGATGATGGCCAACACTTGAGATCTTAGGGTCACCCCATCTTCGAGCACCACCCCCAGGTCCCGCACCCATTCGGAGGTAAGGAGCTGGGCACCCCATAGGAAAATTCCAGGGGGCTGGCCAGTCCTCAGCCCCTCTATCTGGTGACCCAGCTCCACAACCATCACCTAAGTCTTTCCCACATTCAACTTTAGCCAGCTCGATTTCATCCATTCCTGGATTTCAACAAGGCAGTTATTAAATACCAAGAGAGCACTATCCTGGTTGGGTGTGAAAGACAGGTAGAGCTGGGTATCATCAATATAGCAGTGAAACCTCAGCCCATACCATCTTACAATGTCTCCAAGGGGAAGCATATACACTGCAAACAACATGGGGAAAGCACTGATCCCTGAGGTACCCCACATGACAGTGAAAATGGGTCAGAGGAAAAGACCCCAGACACCACTCTCTGAGTTCTACCAATAAGGAAAGATGAAAAACCCTGAGGACCATATGTGTCAGTCCGCAGATGGACCTCTGGTGCCCAAGCAGTACCCCATGGTCCACAGTGTGAAAGGCGGAAGAGAGATCAAGGAGCACCAGAATAGAATGGCTTTTCTGATCCCTCACCATCAGGAGATCATTGAGCACCCAAACCAGCGCAGTCTCGGTACTATGCTTCTTTCAAAAACTGGACTGGAGAGGTTCATAAATGGCATGGATGGTCAAGTAGTTCTCCAATTGTACCACCACTACTTTCTCAATAACCTTCCCTATAAAAGGGAGGTTAGAGATTGGTATGTAGTTAGTCAGAGAGTCGGGGTCCAAAGAAGCTTTCTTCAGGAGGGGTGTTACCAACTCCTCTTCAGAGAGCTTGGAAACTCACCCAAATCAAGGGAGCACCAGTCTATCTGAACCAGGACTGGGCCAATGATGTCACAACATCCCATAATCAGGGAAGTAGGGCCCAGGTCCAAACTACAGCATGTAGGGTGCATACTCTAAATGATTCGCATGACATCCACGAATTCCGGCAGGTCAAAGGAGCTCCAGGAATCATGAGGTGAGGTGACCAAGCACCAATCAACAGCATCCCCCATAGAGCGAGTCAAAATGATCTCTGACCTGATGTCGGCTACCTTATTCTCAAAGAATCGAGCAAGCTCATCGCACTCTATTTGCGAAAAAGGTCTTCGGAATTGCAGGCAGGTTGGGTTGCACAACCTGTCCACAATTCGGAAAAGCTGGGCTGATCGATTCTGAGCAGCAGCAATCTCTCCGGACAGGAATTCTGCCTTTTTATGGGAGATCGCTGATTGGTAGGTCTGATAATGCCCTACCAATATAAGGTGGTCAAGCTCCAGGGCATATATCCACCAACGACGCTCTAACCTACGTCCTAGTTGCCACAACTCCCTCAAGGACCCATCAAACCAAGGGACCCGAGGGTGAAGGGGGAGAGAACAAACACAGACAGGAGCACTCAGGCCCAGGGCCATGGAACTGGCCTTATCATAGGCCAGTACCAAAGCCTCTGAACTTGTGCTGGCCACAGGAAACTCTGAGAGGTCAATCACCACAGCCAGACCTTCAGAGCTCACCTCACATAAAGGGCAGTAATTGACCATCTCCACAGGGGCAGGCCTACAAAAGGGGGTGCAAAAGTTGAACCTCACGGTGTAGTGATCGGACCATCTGACTGGTTCCACCCCCAAGGTGGAGGCCTCGATCCCCAGAAGGAAAACCAAATCGAGAGAGTGGCCATGCTGATGGGTGGCAGAGGTAACAAACTGTGTAAGGCCCAGTGATGTCATCAACTGAAGGAAGTGCTGTCCAAATAGCAAGAGCTTGTCGTCAACCCAGGCATTAAAGTCACCCAGAACTATCAATCTGGGTGATTCCAGCATCATGTCGACGATGAAGTCTGCTTCTTCCTGCAGGAATTGCTTCTCATCCCCTGGTGGACGGTAGATAAGAGCTATCCTGCAGCCCAAGCCTGCCACCATGATACACTCAAAAGATTCAGCTTTCTCAACTGGTACACTCGTGAGGCCCAACTTGGTCTTAAAACAGATCACTATCACCCTCCCCCAGGCAGTCCAATCTTGAGCGGTGGATCACCAAGTACCCAGCTGGAATTGCAGCTTCCAATATGGGGCCAGCATTTTCATCCAGCCAGATCTCGGTGAAGCAAGCCAGGTCAGTTGTTCCCACAAGATCTGCACTAATTGAAGTCTTATTCTTAATCGACCTGGCATTGCATAACACCCCTCGAGTTGGATGGGTTTCGAGAGCCGCCTCGGCTATTTGCCCACCAAAAATGGTGGTGCCCTTGGGTATGGAGACTAGACATGGCACACCACGTTCCAGGCTCCATTTCACCCCAGGGCATCTTCTGGACCTAACGACCCCGATGTGAGAGCCCCGTTTGCTCCCCCTCTGATATCCACGCCCCCGCCACCCCCCTCCTCCTATGAGCAATATCCAGTGCCCAACAGTGCTGATAAGTTGACAACTTCAATGGAGGAGGAGAGAATGGATGGAGGGAGTGGAGGGCAGAGGAGAAATAGCGCATGACCAGAGTAGGAGGCCCACACATCATACAAGCTTACCGTAGTACCCAGGTACCTACCCAAGAAAAGAACCCCGAGAAGCAAATAAAAAATTACTACCCAGTTAAACTAAACAAAAACAGAAAATAAATCAAGAAAAAAATCAAAAACCCTCCCAAAAATAAAATACACTAAAATGTTCTATTTAAAAGCCTACCCTTACACTGCATGGATACCCTAACCCAAAACTCAGCACGTGGAAAATATAAACTAATTGATGAATAATAAACTAAAGCCAGATAGTAAAAAGTCCACTGCAGACCCCCTCACTGGAATGCAGATAAAAGTATAACACCCCCGCCAGGTCCTCTCACAACCTGGAAGTGAGAAGACAAGGCACTCTAGCTACCCAGAGTTAAAAATCCCAAATCTGCCAGAACAAATCAATATCCAATTAAGAATCCAGAGCAAAAAGTCTTCATTGAATATTAAACAAAGAATAATGAAATGTGGACGCCTTGGTCCTCTCACCACCGGGGAAGACCACAGAAGGACACTATCACTGTCCGAACACGAAAATAGTTAGTATATCCAGGGCTGAGTCTTGTAGGCAATCCAAAGGTTATAGGTAATCCATGGGATAATCCAAAGTTCCACAAGAAAGCCAGCCAGACGATCCAGTCAGCAGAACTGCAAAAGCGGCTATTAGGCTCCACTCCAAGCAGCCCAGCTGGAAACAATTGTTGGGACACCTCAACACCTGGGGAATGACTAGACCATAGCCAGACCTTGAGAGTCAAGGGGAACAATAGACTCGTCAGTCAGTTCCCTGGCCGATCTAGAGCCTAGTGTAACCCCTATATGGCGCTATCCCAGGGGCTACTACCCCTGCCTGATTTGCCACTAACAGGTTGAGGGGCCTGGATCCAATGGCGGGTGCCTCCACCCAGAGGTCAGGGTTTGCAATAGTTAAACTAACTTGGTCACAGCCCTCTGGGTCACTGCAACCCCCCTTTCTTCCCACTAGTGGCCCACACAATATATCAGAATTACCTTCGCAGTATACACTTACCCCCAGGACTGGTTCCCGCACTGGGACCTCCTGTGAAATAAGATACAGTGCAACAATCACAGTACAGTACTTTAACATAGACAAATACCTCAGGCAGTATAACTTTGCTGAAACAAGCAGCTCTGATTTATTTGAGGGATATAACAAGGACAGGGGAAATCAGGTTAATTAGCTTATCACTCTACTCATCTACCTATGGCTCTGTGCACAGGCCTATCCCTATCAGTTACTGTCCTGGGTACCCAAGCCCTAGTGGCTAGTCAAACCGTGGCAGCTGGTAGGGGCCCTTTCACACAGAGAAAAGGAAAATTAAACAGTCAGCAGTACAGTAATTCCATTTGGATTTAATGTGGCAATTCAACAGGGAGGACCCTGAATTAGTACTCACGACCTCCAAACAAGATAGGGTCCTTCAATGTCAGCAGGGCTACTCTTGAGCTCAAGAGACTCCTCACACATTTATATGGTAAACAGTCACAGGCAAAAGTCACTTAATGGCAGCAGGATTCACTTGAGGTACACAAACCTCTTCACACATTTATATGGTAAAAGAAAGCACTATACCAGGCAGGCTGCATCTGTATCTCGATTGCAATTACTGCACAATACCGGAGAACACACAGCAGATTCAGTTCCTGACAGACCAGTGCAATTCCGACAATTCCTCCAGTCTTCTACAGGGTGAGCCTGGTTTCTACTCTTCAGATATCCTTTGATTCTCTTCACAGGACGGATTCAGTCCTAACAAGCAGTTACACAAGCTGCAGACTGGAACTCTGGACCTTACATATTTTTGACTAAAACTGTGCACTGAAGAAGCACAGGGTTCCTTTCCCCTTCACTGCCAGAGCTAAACTGAAACTCCAACAGACAAAACCGAAGCTTCCTTTGAGTTCCTCCCAGTTCTTGACTGAATTGGCTGTCACTCACAATAGACTGCTGCTGTTGGTCCAAAAGGCACCAAGTCTAAACTACATCTCCCAGAGTCACTGCCCATACAATCCTCTTGTGGCTGGCTCAGATTATGAGTCCAAGTTCTGATTCGTCCAAGGCACCATTTTAGAGCTAGCTTACCCCACACTGATTGGTCCAGTTCAGCAGTTCAAAACCAGAATGGGGAACTAGGCAGACACAGTTCTGACTGCAAAGAAAGCAGGTTAGACAAACTGTAATTTCATTATTACTCTAAATGATATCTGGCAAACAGTTACATCTTTCAGATAGGTTCCTTTGTACTCTAGTGACTGCAAAATGGAGTGAATTGGCAGCAGTTCGAGTGGTACTCAAACAGAGAAACACACAGTCCCCCCATATAAACTAATTATGTCTGCAAGCAGACAGCTCTTAAAGAGACAGTACCAGAGGCTCTAAAAACCCTCACTGATAAATGGCTTAAACGCCAAACACCATTCAGGCTTGGAGCATTCAAGCAAGCTCCTGGAAGTCTTTTGGGAACCCCCATTTGCAGGGGGGTTACACTAGTCCCCCATGTCCACAACAAATCTGGCTGTTAAATGCTAGTAGAGCCAGGCCCGCCCGTGCTGCCAACAGCTGACCCAGCAAAACAATCACAGAATCCCTGCAAATATTCCACACCAACAATCAAGAAAAGGCGCACAGCACTGCTCAAACTGTCAGACTTGGCCAGTTCCTCTGGAAAAAATCCTCTGCAAGGCAGGCTGCAAACCACAACTTCGACCAGCTATTCTCGATCCCTCCACTCAAAATTCCAAATTCTCATCCATACAGTGGCAAACACCACCTCTTGGGATTTCAGCAGACCAAATCAATTAGCTGGATAGATTACGGGAGATACCAACGATAAAATTCAGACAGCAACAGGTGGCCTACAAAGCTGTAGCAGGCAACAAAAGCCACTTCAAAAAAGTCTCATCAGCATATCAGCATATAAAAAAACCGGCTACCTCAATCAGAGGTCCCAAACTCACACCCTCGAACTTAAAACGAACAATAAAACAAAAATAAAATAAGAATAAACAAAGAAAACAACAAATAAACAAATGGAAATAAAACAAAATAAACAATTCAAGAGCTAAAACTGTGGGCTAAAAAAAAAGCAACAAGCAGCACGCCCAGAATGGTGGCCATCTTCCATGATGACATCTAGTGCTAATAGTTGCCTGTAAGTAGAGCATAAGACGTGGAATACAAATAACCATGCCTAAAAACATATTCAGAAGTTGCATAACATGTGGTTAACAGTGTCAAATGACAACAGAGTACATACCACCATGGATACAAACCCTAGCACTATTAGACGCTGTGAGATGTATCCGAAACAGTGACTTTCACCATGTAATACTGTATGAACATAATGTTGGCGCCACCTGTATGTCAGACCCGAGAATGCAACCACTCCGTTTTAATATATTGCTTGTCTATTAAATGGGGAGGGGGAGTTATTGTAGTACAGCAGAATAATTCAGTATGTCTATATTAGGCAAGTAAATAGTATGTGATCAATATACAAATGTATTAAAACACGTACAGCAGTTGCACTGAATGCAAGTTACACTGTTTAATGATGGCACAGTACATAACAACATGCATACAGTATGTGCCATGCCACAATTAGATGGTGTAAATCACATTTCAAATACATCGTTTTCGCCTAACGTTGTGCAGCATGGTGCAGTTGCTGCCACCTGTAAGTCAGACATCCGAATGCAGCTGCCTTAAGTATTTAAACACATAGCATGAGTACTCAATGAGGAGGTGTTATTTAAACAGAAGGTTGTGGCTCAATCTGTACACGTAAGTACAGCATATGATGTGGCATGTAAATACCCATGCCCTAAAACACATATAGCAGTTGAATAACAGGTGGTTAACAAATGATGGCAGAGTACATATCACCATGGATATGAACCCAGACACTGTTAGACGCTGTGTGCTGCATCCAAAACAGTGCCTTTTACCATGCAATACTGTATGAACATATTGTTGGTGCCACCTGTATGTCAGATCCGAGAATACAACCACTCTGTTTTAATGTATTGCTTGCCTATAAAATGGGGAAGGGGGGTATTGTAGTACAACACAAGAATTCAGTATATCTATATTAAGCAAGTAAATACTATGTCATAAATATACACATGCATTAAAACACATACAGCAGTTGCAATGAATGTAAGTTACACTGTTCAATGATGGCACAGTACATAGCAACATGCATATGTGCCATTAGACAACTAGTTGGTGTAAATCACATTCCAAATACATCGTTTTCACCTAACGTTGTGCAGCATGGTGCAGTTGTTGCCACCTGTAAGTCAGACATCAGAACACAGCTGCCTTAGGTATTTTTAAGTATAGCATGAGTATTCATTGAGGAGGTGTTATTTAAATAGAAGGTTGTGGCTCAATCTGTACACATAAGTACAGCATAAGGTGTGCCATGTAAATACCCTTGTCTTAAAACACACATCAGTTCATAACATGTGGTTAACAACATCAAAGGATGGCAGAGTACATACCACCATGGATATGAACCCTACCACTGTTAGACGCTGTGAGCTGTATCCGAAACAGTGCCTTTTACCATGCAATACAGTATGAATATACTGTTGGCGCCCCCTCTATGTCAGACCAGAGAATGAAACCACTCTGTTTTAATATATTGCTTGCCTATTAAATGGGTGTAGGGGGGTGTTATTGTACTACAACACAAGAATTCAGTATCTCTATATTAGGCAAGTAAATAGTATGTGATCAATATACTAATGTATTAAAACACATACAGCAGTTGCATTGAATGTAAGTTACACTGTTTAATGATGGTACAGTACATCACAACATGCATATGTTCCATGCCACAATTAGACTGTGTCAGCCACATTCAAAATACATCATTTTCACCTACCGTTGTACAGCATGGTGCAGTTGCCACCACCTGTAAGTCAGACATCATAATGCAGCTGCCCTAAGTATTTTACTACATAGCATGAGTACTCAGTGAGGAGATGTTTTTTAAACAGAAGGTTGTGGCTCAAACTGTACACATAAGTACGGCATAAGACGTGGTGTTTAAGTACTCATGCCTTAAAACATATACAGCAGTTGTACAGCATGTGGTTAACATACTGTTGGCACCATCCGACTGAAGCACCTCGACCGTAGAGTGTAGTTGGTCTGGGAGGTTGGCAGGTGGTTAGAAGGGGAAAATCGGGTGCCCCATCACTTAATGCTCTCCAACATATCTCCTCTACAAACCATATAAAAACTACAAACAAGTATCTGCCTCTATCTCTGAATTCAAAGGGCAGAGAACACTGCAGAGCAGGACACTGCAGCACAGGAGCTAGTGCAACAAAACTCACCCAAAACACAGACCAAAACAAAAAAAAACAACAAGCATTTGTCAATGTTTGCTTGCTGGCTTTGGCATTGGTAGTGTAGGAGTTACAGAGCTGCATAATAGGAATGGTAGTGAAGTATTGAACTGAAGCCAACCCCACCACCACCCTTCAGAGACTGACAGGCATTGGGGTGTGCCTTTGGGTCATCAGGCATAATGACCATGCCATTTCATCACACCCTACCCTACAGACACCGACAAGTGTTACGGTGTGCCTTGGGGTCTTTGGTCCTTATGCGCACCCCATTCCATCAGGAAATACGGTGAGATGGGTGTGGTATAAGAGAATGGGGTGAACTTTTGGGCCGAAGAGTCCAAGGCACACCTTGATGCCTCTCACTGGCTGCAGGGTGTGGAATGGTATGAGCATTACAGGTGGGAATCCCAGGTCACACCCCTGATGCCTGTCATTCTCTACAGGGTGGGGCATTATGGTTGGAAACCCTAACGCCTCAGGCAATCATTGGTATTTTCACTCCAAATGTTCAACATGGTTTTTTTGTGACCCCCACCTCATGAACAGTGGCAATATCAGTTTGTTAGCAGAAAGTTGCTTTTGCACAGCGACTACAGCATTTAGCACCACAGGTGCAAAAACACATTCCGAACAGGATGTGAAAAATGGCAGCTGTACTGTTGATGGGGAGGTGTAAAAAATGGCAATGTCGAAAATCTGCAGTCAAAATATTAAAAAAAACTGGTGAAGTCACTAGCGTGCATAGAAACTGTGCAACACACACCCGTAATGTAATTAGTCTGGGGATTTTTTTACAGCAGATTGTCAACAGAGGCATTTTGGGACCTCTGATCATGAACAATGTCACTGTGATTTTCTTTATCTGTCCTGAACAATGATTTCCCACAGCGACTATGCATTTCTGCGCTGAAAGTGTGAAAACACATTTCGGCCATGCTGTGAAAAATGAGAGCTGTACTGTTCATAAGGAAGTGTGGAAAAATGCCACTGGTGAAAATCTGGACTGAAAATATTACAAATTCATGAACTTACAAGGGTGCGTGGAAACTGCACAATGCTCACTCGTAACAGTCATTTTATGGACTTTTGTCACCAAATTTTCAACATAGCCATTTTAAGACCTCTGCTCATGAACAGTGTCACTGTGATTTTCTTAATCTGTCCTAAACATTGCTTTCACACACCGACTGTACCATTGTGTGCTACATGTGCGGAAACACATTTTGGGCGAGATGTGAAAAATGGCAGCTGTACTGCTCATAAGGAGGTGTGGTAAAATGGCAATGTTGAAAATATAGCATGCAAATATAAAAAATTCGCAAACTTGTGAGCGTGCATGGGAACTGCGCAACACATGCTCGTAAAAGACATTTTTAGAAATCTTTTCACCAAATTTTCAACATAGCCATTGCTCATGAACAGTGTCGCATGATTTTCTTAATGTGTCCCACACATTGATTTCGCACACCGACTGAGCCATTGTGCGCTACATGCGTGGAAACACATTTTGGGCTAGTTGTGAAAAATGACAGCTATACTGCTCATAAGGAGGTGTAGTAAAATGGCAATGTCGAAAATCCAGAGTGCAAATATTAAAAATTCTCAAACTTACAAGCGTGCGTAGGAACTGTGCAATGCACACTCGTAAAACAGTCATTTTTAGGAATTTTTTCACCAAATTTGCAACATAGGCTTTATGAGAGCCCACCTTATGAACACTGGCACTGTCGTTTCATTAATCGGTCCCGAAAGGTGATTTCACGCAGTGACTGCGAAATCACCCTTCTGGCCTGATTAATACCATGACAGTTCAAGAATTCATGAGGAGGGGTCCCAAAAACCCCATGTTGAAAATTTGGTGCCAAAATTCCAAAAAAATGTCTGAGATATTCATTAAGGTTGAAAAAACCCTATTTACTGCATTATACAGCTTACCGGCATTTCCTCAGTTCGCGGTCGGCTTTGAAGAGTGCAGACGTGTTCCCGGTCCACCGAAGATCACCACGCCAAGCTCCGGAGGTAAGTATGGGGTGAGATGGGGGTATGGGAGGCAGAATGCACAGAGGGTGGGCGCGGTGGGCAAGGAGACCGCGGAGACCACCGAGGGAATGTTTTGTTGTTTACAGGTTGTTTTTATTTTTGGACAATGCAGGACATTTGCCACGCTGGGGTGGGCTCCCAGCATGGCAGCTGGAAGGCTGACAACGCGGGACGTTTGCCACACTGGGGTGGGCTCCCAGCGTGGCAGCTGGAAGGCTGTTTGAGGGAGGCTGTGGAGCCGACAGGAGATTGGGCACCCCCTTCGGCCATATGCTCTATTGCCATGCTGGGGTGGGCTCCCAGCATGGCAGCTGGAAGGCTGATGACGCAGGACGTTTGCCACACTGGGGTGGGCTCCCAGCATGGCAGCTGGAAGGCTGTTTGGGGGGGAGGCTGGAGCCGATGGGGGATTGGGCATCCCCGTCGGACATACAGTGTGTGTGTGGGGGGGTGCATGGGAAGTAGCAATAACGTGCGTATGTGTGGAGGGGGGAGCTCTGCTCACTGAAGCAGAGCTCTCCCTTTCAACTGTACGGCACTGCATTTTCAACTGCTGTCATAGACAGCTGCGGTGTTCATTGGAGAACTGGGGCCGCACCTGCAAACACACTGACTGAACTGGAAGACGGCTGCCACACCTCAGAAAACTCGGATGATGGCACTATGTTTCTTGCACATACGTGCAAGCAAACATAAAAAGGAAATCCAAAACACTTCTAATCATAGGAGACTCCATGATTCATGGAGTTGATACCTACCTCCATCAAGGGGTAATGGTCAGATGTTTCCCAGGTACATTAGAGTGGAGAGATACTGACCGCATTGCTGAAATCATGCAGGATGCAGGAGGAAACATCGACATCCTGGTACACATAAGGACTAACAATCTCATCAGCTAGTCCGTTGTGGAGACCAAGGAACACCTGACCAGGCTAGGAAACAAACTGTCATCCATTTCATCCAGCATCTCCTTCTCTGAGATCCTGCCAGTCTGGGAGAGGGGAGCAGATGGACGGAAGGTCAGGGAAGGGGAGCTAGGGGAGCTAAACATGTGGCTCAAGGGCTGGTGCCAGGAAAAAGGACACAAATTTATAGGTAACTGGCAACAGTTTTGGGAGAGAAAGTTCTTTAAATTCAATGGACTGTATCTGACTAAGGAGGGAGTCAGTGCATTGGGGCAGACATTTGATGTCTTTGCAGAATATTTAAACTAGCAAATGGGGAGAGGGGTACAGCTCTCGATACATCAAATGGGAAGAAACCCCTCCCACCTCAGCTAGTGATCAAACAGGAGTTCAGCATGTTTGTAGTTCATTTACATCACCAGGTAAGGAAAAAGGTCCGGCTCTCCATATGACGCACAGCAGAAACGCCAGTCAATAACACAACAACTAACAACTAACACACTGAACTCTGGCCAATGTAAAATTATGAACGCAAATGCCCGCAGTCTGGTAAACAAGATCCCAGACCTGCAGGTAACAATGACAAAGGCTAAACTGGACATAGTAGCAATTAGCGAGACATAGTTCACCAGTAATCACGCTTGGGAGACTTCAGTACCTGGCTATGTACTGTTCAGAAGAGACCGAGGTGCAAAAAGGGGGGGTGGAGTGACCCTTTATGTCAATGAAAATATCAAAGCTATGGAAAGTCAGAATACTCTTGAGGAGCCAGAAGAACTGTGGGTCACCCTGGAAACAGGAAATGGGACAGCCATATGAACTGGGGTTGTCTACAGGCCTCCAGACCAGGGGGAGAACATAAACACATTACTGTTAGAAGATATACAAAATATGACAGCTAAAGATGAGGTTCTGATAATTTATTAATTTAGTTTTTGTTGACCGGGTAAGTGCACTAGACAAATTCTGCCTATTTTCAGGCACAACCCGGGGGAGGGGGATACAGATGAATGCCAATTGACTTTGAACCAGATTAAGCTGTTGGTGGTATTTTAGTGAATGGGGTGAAATTTGGTCAGGGCACTGGGGAAATTCCCCTGCTCTTCCTGTAGGGGAACCCTTGACAGTCATCTCCAAGATGGCTGCCGTCCAGGATGAAGGAGGTGGAGGTAATGTAGGAATGCTGCCCTTTTCTGATGTTTCTGCACCTAGCATTGCTCTGCCACAAGATGCAGCTAATATAACTGAAAAGGTTCAGCAACAATCTACTACAGATCTTGGTTCTACAGTTTGGGATTCTAATATCCGGAAGGAGGATTCAAATCTAAGTCCTCAAACTACATAGGTTTCATAGGTTATTCAGAGCTGAAAAAGACCAAGGGTCCATATTGCTCGCCATGAGTTAATTATAACCCTTAATGGAATTTGAACTTAAATAAACATCCAGTCGATTTTCAAAAAGATACACGCTCTCTCTTGCAACCACTTCCAATGGCAGACCGTTCCATATCCTAGAAACTCTAACTGAGAACCACGAACATCTCTGTTTAGTTCTACAACATTCCATCATTAAATGTAATGGATGAGCTCTGGTTTCATATACAACCTCTTTGAGTATCAGACCCAAAAGTTCCCATAATCGATCATCATGTAATGCTCGGTAAACCATGCATAAATCCCCCCTCATTCTGCGATACTCCAGAGTATAAAGTCCGAGTTTCTGCAGTCTATCATCATACTCTAATCCCTTCACTTCATCAATTTTTTTAGTTGCCCTCCTCTGAACTCTCTCAAGAGCATTTATAGAACCCTTATCTCCTGGTGCCCAAAACTGAGAACAGTACTCGAGGTGTGGTCTAACCAGGGAGGAATACAGTGGGAGCAGAACCTTACTACTTGTACTTTTTATGTTTATTTATACAATGGAGTATGCCCCCAGCCTTTTTAATTACTTGTTGACAGTGTAATCCAAAATTTAGGTCATTTTTAACCCTAACACCCAGATCCTGTTCATCTTCAACAGCTTCAAGTGATCTACCACTCAGTATATAATTTGCTTTTGGATTTTTGTTCCCAAAAGGCATCACAGTACATTTGTCTACGTTAAACATAAGTTTCTTTACATTAGCCCAACTTTCTAATTCACCCAAGGCATACTGTAAAGTGTTGATATCTTCAGGATTATTAACTGTAAAACCTATGCGGGTATCATCAGCAAATTTGGTTAACCAAACCTCCGTAGATGTAGTTAGTGTAGAAATATAGATGTTAAAAAGACAGGGGCCCAGAACCGATCCCTGAGGGACCCCACTAGTCACTTGTTCATAACCAAAATAGTAACCCTTTAGGCAAACACGCTGAGTTCTCCCAGTCAGCCAGGCTTCAATCCATTTAGTAATATTCCCCTCTAAACCCATCATTGTGGTTGCATCAATTAATCTGCTCCTTTACGTGAATGCTGCAGTCTTGTTCGCCTCCGACCCGGCACCCCTCAAACTCCACCAATCTCTCCAGCACTCTTTCTGTGAAATCGAAGACTGGCTCACCACCCAGCATCTTATTATCAACTATAATAAGACTAAAGTCATGATATTCGCCTACCCTCAGAACCCACACAAGAACCTCTCCCCCCAACTTCTCACTGCCAATCAGACCCCAGAACAAGTAAACAGCTTTAAATACTTAGGGATCACATTAGACCCCACCTCAGCTTTAATCAACATATCCTACACCTATCAACAGCCCTTAGCTTCAGACTAGGCGTCCTCTACCGGTACAAACACTGCCTCACCCCTGAAGCATTACAACTTACCATAAACTCCTCGATCCTCTCCCTGCTAGATTACAGCATCCTAATATACAGTGCTGCACCCCCCCACAACCCTAAACAGACTCTGACTCATGCTTAACAAAGCCTGCCATCTCATCCTTGGATGTGATCGTTTCACACACTCCTGCTCCCTTTACAGCAGCACAAACTGGCTAAACCTGGACAGCAGAATCAGGTACCAAACCTGCCTTATGACCAAAAAGGTATTACTAGGCCTCACCCCACCCACCCTAGACCAAATTATCCTCCCAACACCACCAGGCAAAACAACCCATAGCACAAGCAAGCGGCTACTATGGGTACCCCATGGCCGGACCTCCCAATTCCAACGCACTTTCAGTTTCAGAGCCCCTTTCCTGGACAAACTCCCTCCCAAGCCATATAACTGATGAAAAAAGGCTGGGCCCTTATAAATCCAAGCTAAGGGAATACCTTCAGGCCTCAAACCGATGTGATTGCCCTTGACACCTGATCTGCCTTTGCCTCCTTCAAACAAACTATTAGCGGGTCACCGTACCTAAATGCACCTATGAAACTACATGACTATCAGCCTCCTACAGAATCTTTCTGTAACTTTTTCTGGCTGTGCTAAAGTACTTAAACTTCTGTTAGCCATCTACTAAACAACTATGTAACCTATTTGAATGTTATTTGTAATGTGCTATAATCTGTATTTCAAGTCCCGTCCCTGTACCATTTATGTGTGACATGGAACCTTTGTAAATGAGTCCCTGACTCAAAGGTCTTTTCTGAATATTACAATAAATAAATAAACAATAAATAAAAAATAAAAATTCACCATGGGGGACCTTGTCAAAGGCCTTAGAAAAATCTAGAAGGATAACATCCACAGCTTCTCCTTTATCCAATGCCTCACTAACACCACCATAAAAATGTAACAAATTAGTCATGCATGATCTTGATTTCACAAAGCCATGCTGGGTAGTATCAATCTGCATAACTTTCCAATATAATTTTTTACTATGCCCTCGAGAATCTTACCCAGAACAGACGTTAAGCTAATAGGTCTGTAATTTGTTACATCCTGCTTAGATTTTTTTTTTTAAAATAGGAATCACTGTGGCTTGTCTCCATACATCAATAACTTGTCCCTCTATAGTAGATTTTGTGAAAAGTGCAGCAACAGGGCCCGATAAGGGGATCGCTAGTTCTTTCAAAATGCGAGGGTGGATTCCATCAGGGCCAGCTGATTTATTTGGGTCCAGTCCCTGGAGTAGTTTTTCAACTTGAATTTTTCCCCCCATAAATTGTTAATTTGTTGATTGATCACTATGACTCCCATTTGGACTGGTTTTACTATTGAAAACTGAAGACAAATATTTGTTACATGCTGTAGTCTTTTGGGATTTATCAGTTAGTAAATCACCAGTTTGATTATTTTTTTTTTTTCCATTTAATCTTTATTGTAGTTTCCAACATACAGTACATCATAGATACGGTACATACATTGTAGACATGTACTTTCAATATATACCCTAAACAACACTAATAAAACAAAACACACAGATAAGGAGAAAAGAAAAAGAAAACAACCAAACCCTGTTCTCCCCAATCCTCTCCCCATCCTCCCCCACATATGCCCATCCCCGAAATGCTCATCATGAATTAATAATCATACAAGGCCTCTACTTCCTTTAAATTGTTATGGTTGAGGTGTACCTAGGGAGTACAAAGTTAAGAGTGGAGCCCAGATTTTGTTAAATTTGTTCAATCTGTTTTGCAAACTGGCAATCATCCTCTCTAATCTAATATTGCTTAATAGCTCTGCTAACCATTCAGGATATGACATAGCTTCGCTATCTTTCCAATGCCTAAGCACTAACTTTTTAACTGACATCGATATGAGGGCTATGTGATATTTCTGTGTCTTAACTGGGACCTCTGAGTACTTTCCTAACAGGAAAATATCTATCGTGAACAGCTTATCAAGTCCCAGTAGGGGATCTGCCCTTTGTTTGATCTGTGCCCACAGGGGAGCTACCTTGGAACATTGCCAAAATATGTGGATTAAATTGCTTTCACTTTGGCCACATCTCGAACAATTGGCAGAGCTTTCCTCATCAAATTTTGATATCTTCTGGTGGGTGTAATATAGGTTGTGCAGAATGCGGAACTGCATAAACCGAAGCTTATCTTGAGTAATAAAATTATGGCATCCCCGCCAGAGTATATCCCAGTTAATGGGTGTCTCCGGTAAAAGTTTTTCCCAGTAATCTGTAGGTCCGTAAGGCCCAGGGTATCTTTTATTGTGTAAAATTTTGAATATTTTAGAGACTGCGTGGGGGAGGCCTACAAATTGAGTACCAGTTTGATTTTTTAATGGGCCTATAATAGGTGTACCACCCCTTTTTTTATTTATATATTTATAACAAGTTTTGTAATTATCTTTTACATTTTCTGCTAGCCTGTATTCATAATCTCGTTTGGCTTTTCTGATGCTTTTTTTCGTCATCCTTAACTGGTCTTTATATTTTGCCCAATTTTCTTGGGTACCACTTAGTTTAGCCTTCCTAAATGCTTTATTCCTATTTTTTATATGTTTCTTAACTATTGCATTCACCCAGGGCAATTTGGGTGTTATATTTTCAGGTTTCTTCATTTGGGGTATATATTTCTTAGTGGCAATAGAAAGTTTGGTATTTAAAATCTGCCACATTTCCAAAAGTGATTTGTATTTGAAATCTGATTCCCAGTCCCAAGCAGCCATTTCATTTCGGAAAACCAAAAAACTTAGCCTTATTAAAATTATATATGATCGCACTCCTGGTATCATATCCTAAATTTACTTTATAAGTAAAACTAATCATGGAGTGATCACTGGACCCAAGGGGGGGGATAACCTTACAATTTATAATATTATTGCCCAAATTATTCAAAACTAAATCCAAAATATTTTCGCCCCTGGTATTTAGTTTAACTATTTGATCCATGTTAGTCTGTAGGAATGTTTCTAAATAATTACTTTCTACAAGGGTTTTAGTTTGAAGTGTACTCCAGTTTATTCCTGGTAGCTTGAAATCCCCCATGAGTATGGCACTATTTGTAGATGAGAACTTATTTATAAATTCTAATACTTGGGAATCATCGCTCTGAGAGATAGATGGGGGCCTATAGATAACTCCCAGGTTTATACATTCAAAAGTCTTTAGAATTATTTTAACCCATAAGACTTCAATACTGGGCCACTGGGTTATTTCTATATTTTCAGTATTTATACTACATGAGATATAGAGTGCTACCCAACCCCCTCTAGTGTCATTCCTATCCTTATGGAACAATGTATAGCCCGAGATGCTCTTATCCCATGTATCATTTTCTTGCCACCAAGTCTCTGTTACTGCACATACATGGATATTCAATTGAAGAAGGGTATACATAAGCTCATCAAATTTATTGTTAAGACTCCTGGCATTTATAAGTAAAAAATTCTAATCAGACGAACATATTGGAACAATACTAGTTTTACTGTCTACAGAAGTAGATACAACCCCCCTATTTATCAGTTTAAGCTGAAATAAATTTTTTTGTCAGTCTATTAGCAAAAATCCATTTTCCATGTTTATTTAGGTGCAATCCATCCCTGGCAAATAAGTCCTGATTTAGAAACCCATCCCAATTTTCAAAGAAAGTAAACCCTTCTCTCATACACCAATGCTTAAACCAACCGTTTAGATAAATAATATATTTTCTTTGTGAGGGATCAGCTCTAGGGATGGGCAATAATCCTGAAATAATTAGGTCACCCCCTTGATTTTTAATCATGTTCCCTGCTGATTCGAAATCCCTTTGAATATCAATAATAGGTCTTCTGTCCAGATCATTTACCCCCACGTGTATAAGTGTTAGTGGATTTTGTATAGGTTCTTGTAGCCCTGGGAGTAGATGTTTGATGTTATCTATACCTGCTCCTGGTAGGGCACTTACAGTGGTGTACAGATTTCTACTTCTACATATAATATGGTCTGTGTAGCGCAACGTTGAGTCTCCTATTACTAAAACATCTCTACAGGTACAGCAACAGCTGAAACTCCCATCTTATCTGAGGAACAGCTGCGGTATGTTGCCACTCAACATAGAACCCTCTTACAGCAGATATTGCAGGAGGACATTAGCTCTTACACAGATATTCCAGAAACAATATGTTCATTGCCTGATATGGAGCACAGCACTGTACCTCTCTCTAACGCTGCTGGAAACTCTGCATCTCTGAAGCACATATAGATGTGAACCACCCTATTTCTCTGAACCTCTGTGAAAGTCATCAAACTGGAACACAGTCAAACCTTGTCTGGTCTCCCGAAGCCACCCTCTATGCAGCTGGATGGGACCGCTCATCTTCTGGGACTACCTAGGATTCCAAAGGACCGGTTAGTGCACAAGATATAATTTCAAACACACTCTCTGGCATAGGAAAGAATCAAGGAGGACAACCTTGCACTGGAGCTACACCGAATGACTAACCAACCAGCCATTCGGATAATGACAGGTCTGTTTCTATAGCTACGGACACTGACCGCACCCAGGGCCCCAACAATGCACAGCAGCAATGGGATCATACTGAGCTCTCTTCTGAAGAAGAAGAAGCTGCCATAACTACAGAACTTTCAAATCCCAATCTCCAAACCGAAAGTGAGGCATCAGCCACTAACTCTTTCACACTCAGTGACCTTTTTCAAAATCCAGGAGAGCCTGCACAATTCAGGAACGCCGTTCCTTTGAAATTTTTTGGGGATATTGCAGCTGCACCAGATCGAAAAACTGTACTACATAAAATGATGTGGGACTCTTTTGGAATTGGGGCTAGTGAACTGTTTGCATTTATTCATGTTCACAGAGACCCTATATATGATATCAGCTTTAAAAATGTATACAGGTTGGAAATGTTTTGGGGAAAATATGAATTGGTAAAAACTCTTTGGACATCCTTTAATGCTTATCTCTCTCATGAAACCTACAATAAAAACTGTTACATTACTTTTTCATAGTGAAGGGGTAAGCATAGCGGATGTTCAATACTGGCTAAAGCAGCGCTGCGACATACTTGAGACTTCTTGTCCTATTTTGGACAAGGACCTCGTTTGAACAAGGGGTGGAAGGTGAAAATTCAACAGAAACAGTCAGACAGGGGGATCATTTACTTGCCAGGTAGTTTTTCTATAGGAAGAGATCGTGGATTGTGTTTCTACCCTGGTCAGCCTAGAACTTGTCATAAGTGTGGGGTAGGAACACATATTAGTAGCACTTGTGACAAAACTAGGTGCAGCATGTGTTTAGGTTATGAGCATGTAAGTTTAGGATGCCCTAACCCCTTGTAGTGTAACTTATGTGATGAATCAGGGCACTCTTACCATCATGCCCTTGGGCAGACCATAATAGAATGGACCGCCCTCCTCAAGATCAGGTAGCCTTAATCACAGACTGCCAAACTCAAGCACTTTGACAGCAGGAAGGAAAACTTGCAAGTCCCCCCCCCCCCCCAGTTTCGGCAGAAATCTCTAGTTCAGGGACCTCTGGTTCATGTTCCCAGGCAGCCTCCCCCACACTTGAAACACAGCAAACTTCTTGCTCTAATATGACCACAGAACCATCCCAAGAGAACTCTACAAGTACTATGCCCTTCCCCTCCACCCCCTGTACAGGATGAACCCCTGTTTATGGAGGTCCTCCCTACGAAATAAGGAAAAGGGAAACGAAAGGCACAGGGTCCCTCCCCATGTACAATTATTCTTATGAGGAATAAATATCAGGCTCTAGTGAACAGGAAGCAATGGGGTGACACAGGAGGGGAGGAAAGCGATTCAGATTCATCTCACACCTCATCTTCCAGAATGGCTTATTCATCTGATTCCCAGCTGGATCTCACTGCTCCTAAGAAATTGCCAGGTGGTCAGTCTGCAGTTACTTAGTGTCTAGAGTTACTGTATGTTAGTTCCTAACCCTTCTCCTTTCTGCTTTCCATGCAGTCTGAGCCTTTACTGCAGTGTCTCACACTTAAGGTGTGTAGTATAAAATCTTACAGGAAACAGATGGTCACAATGCAGTATTTGGCTGACTTACACCAAGACATTTATTTAATTCAGGACACTTGACTTAAAACCAACTTTGAATTCCTGCAGTTTAAGAAAAAATGGGTAAAAGGGCCCTCCTTCCGGTCTGCTGGGGAGGATAGGTGTGATGGCCTTGGCATATTGTTCTCGGGGTATAACATTCAAGTAACCAGACTAGTAGACATTTCACCTGGAAGAGTTTTACTGTTAGACTGCAATTACAAAAATCTAAAACCAAGAATAATATATATTTATGCACCACAAAGCATAGCAGCCAGAACAATTTTATTTAAGTCATTGCAACCATACCTCTACACTGATAGACATATTTATATGGGAGGAGATTTTAACTGTGGGTTATCACCTTCGGATAAAGGGGGCTCTATGCAAAAAGTTTTTGGAGATATAGCCACCCTGGGAACCACCATCAAAAATGTGAGACTTAAAGATGGATATTGTGAGGTTAACCCAAATGGGGCATGAACATACTATAGGGGGACATTAGCTACACCAATAGATTATATTTTTGTTTCTCAAAATATAGAGGTACAAAAGGCTGAAACACTCCCATGTGAAACTTCAGACCATTTGGCTGTTTCAGTGGTGTGTTCCCCCTCTAAAGGGTCCTTTACACATAAGCCTTATTCCCGATGGAAATTAAACAGCAGTTTACTTGCTAATACCTGTATCTCGGCTGCCTGCCATGAGATGTTGAGAGCCAGAGCCTCAGTATACGAAGCTTATCACTCCCCATTGAGGTGGTGGGAGGATACTAAAAAGGATCTAAAATCCTTTTTTATTAAACAAGCAAAGAACAAGACACACAATTCCTACATTAAATATTTGCTTTATGTGAAACATGATTGATGCCTCTTGTGGTATATTTACAGAGTTGTATGTTCTTTCTGTTACCTTATGGTGTGTTTCTGATTAATTGTATTGCCTTGTACCATCCCGCAATTGTATGTGCCTTGCGTGTGTGTGTGTCTGTGTGTGGGTGTTGGTGGGGGGGAGTTAGGGTTGAAAACACTAACGCAGAATTTCCTCGCTTTTGTCGCTGTGGAACAACTCTAACTGTTGCATTAAGGAGTTTTTTCAATGCATATATATATATATATATATATATATATATATATACATATATATATATATATATATATAGATAGATATACATACACACACAGTGGTAGCAGTAGTGCCAGTATAGTTAGAGTTGCCCGGCCACTTCTATGTTAAGCCCAAAGGTTTGCACCTTAATAACTTTGCCACCGTACAATAGATTTTCCTGACATTGTGCATGTGCGGTGTGGTACCATAGATCTCTGGATCTGGCAAGTTGCGTTATGGTCAGATGAGCGGTTGCAAAACTGCAAAGCGCCAACAAACTCACTAATTTTTTTTTTTTTTTGCATGTTTCTTTGCTCGAGCCTACAGCCCACACAATTTGTCCATCTGGTCTGAAATCTTCAGGGTAGATGCAGTCTGGGTCATTGATGTACATTTTGAAGATTTGGTGAAAAAATATTAAACTGTTCAAAAGTTATTCAATTTTCAAGTTTTAACACTGAAGTCAATGGGGGAAAATATATGTGCCTCTTGAAACTGTCGCAAAACCACTTTTTACTGTCACAAATCCACTTTTTACTGTCGTGCTGCTGTCATCTTGTTTCCATTAGTGGTGAAGAAAGACATCTGTAGTTCAAATTCTAGTGCCCCTAGGTAAACACTGACAGTTGTGTTTACCTAAACGGGGCCCGAGGAACACAGTGGTGCCATCAGTTTTTTTCTAGGACCCCTAGAAATACCTTTTTTTAAATTGGGTCCCTCATAGTGCTGCAAATCATGACAGTACATTTGCAACACTTTTGCAAATCATGACACTGCCGCATCTGTACTGTCGCAGTTTGTGACACTACTGCACCAAAAAATACCATTTGTCATTCCATCTCAGTGCCTAAGGAACTACACACCCCAGACCACTTCCTATATGGCTTGGCTCCTCACACTTCGGTGAGCTATGTCATTCACTTCACAGCAATAGCAAGTCCAGCATCCACTAAGACTACCTCCCCCAGTCCCTCAGCTTTTGGCTGACACACAGACTCAAAGGCAGTCTTAGAGTTTGTATTCATATATAAATGTGTAAATGGTTCCGTCCCAGAATGTGTAAAAGACAAATTGGCACTGAACACCTCAAGTTACCCACTGAGGGAAATTGGAGGGAGGTGTTTTAAGATTCCAGACATCAAGACTAAATATGGTAAACAAAGATTTGACTATCTAGCTGCTATTAATTGGGATGCAACAGACCATCATACCAAACATTCAAATCTGCTCTCGAGGCTTCTTTCTCCTTCAAATATACACCTGCTATGGATTAATTTTACATTTTGTGATTTGTTATACTAACTATATTGTTTTAGTACCTATTGGGCTGATTCCAAGATGAATGTCACAACTAGCAGGCGTATGTGAGTTGTGACATTCACTGCCACACCAGGGACCCTGTGCCATAGTCCAAGAGTGGCAGGGTCCCGGCACCTACGACCTGTGACTTGCAGCAGGTGTAGGCAAGAAATACTGGCATGACACACTAGCCATGCATGCTGCAAGTTGCAGCCTGCTGTGGACTGCCCGCCTGAGCCCCCTCACCCCAGAACACCACCGCATGCACCAGGGGACATTGAGGGGCTGGCCAGGTGGCACCGGTGTTTGGGGGGCACAATGATTATCAAACCCCAGGGATCCCTGACATTCAGGGGTGGGGAGCATGGATGTGTTTGGGAGGCACAGGGAGCACAGTGGTATGCCTATCGCAGTGCTGTGGAGTGGGCATCCATCGAATGGCACTGATGGATGCCCCTTAGAGCATCTCTGGGATGTTCTAACTCTGCTGTGCCATTGCAGCTCCTAGAATAGTGTACGTGGGTTACGGCAGCTGCCCTTTTGGAATAGGGTGCAGTTGCTGCCGTAGCCCACCCTTGCACCATGTCATTGTGGGTTGCAGTGTAGTGGGTGGCATATTCCACATTTGGCGCAACCCACATATGGCATGGTTCAAGGCACCTTTTGGAATCGCACCTGGTGTAAGGCATGGTACAGGTTGTGATTTACATCATGGGGTTTGACATAAATCGGCTTGCACCAGCGTAAGCCATCTTGGAATCAAGCCCCATGTATTTATAAAACTTCTGTCCTTCGTCTAATGTTTGCATAACTTTTGTAAGCAGGATGACCCTGAAAACAGGCTTTGCCTAGTGTCTTATCCTGGTGAAATATAAAAATAAACTAACTAAACTTAACATGCAATGGGGCTAGCATTAGTCTTCACAATGTCAAAACACATACATCATACCAGTTCCTGTATGCACACTGGGGGGGATCTTATACCAGTTTCTGTATGCACACTGGGGCGGGTGATCTTATACTTGGCAATACTAAGCTTAAATGTCCCTACTTTTGATGGGTCAACCCTAATGGTGTATGAACAAAGTGTTTTTTGCATTGACTTTCCCTTTTTTTGACAAAGTGTTATGTAACTGGTATATGGTTATGAGAGCACAACCATAATGGTCATTAACAATTTTTTTGCAATGAATTTCCTTTTTTTTGAGAAAGTGTTATGTAACTGATATACAGTAGTGGGAGCGCAGGCTCCTCTGGGCCCTGCACTCCCTTCATACTGCCATGAATATGTAATGTTTTCCACTTCTTGAAGAGCAGGACCCTATGGGCCCTGCATTACCACATATCCATAAGTGTAGAGACATTGTAATGAACCCTCATCTCCCTGTGGGAGCGTAAGGCCCATGGTATGCATATGAGCCCTGTGCTACCATATATCCATAAGCGTAGAGACATTCTAATGAATCCTCATCTAACTGTGGAGCAGTGCTGCATAATGGCATGCCCCCACTCCCATTTGTTTGCATAATCACATGCATATGAGCCCTGTGCTACCATATATCCATAGGTGAAGAGACATTGTAATGAACCCTCATCTCCCTGTGGGAGAGTAGGGCCCAGGAGCTACATAATGGCATGCCCCCCTACTCTCAGTTTTTACCTAATGTTATGCATTTGTGTAAGTGTGGGCCCTCTGTGCCCTGCACTCCCACTTACACATAAGTACAAAGACATACTGCATGCCTAGAGACATGTAAATGAGGCCTTGTAATACTAATTTGGCAATATCTCAGTAACCGTAGCAACAATGAGAAAAAGTCCACTACAGTTGTAATCATGACTTGGAAAACTCCATGCATGCTCAGTCCACCTAAAGCAAGTAGCAAAAAATCCATATCTCGAACCGTTTTTGAGATACGGACACCGAAAGGTGCTGTAGGCACCACAGTGTTATCCTATGGGAAATTTTGCAACTTCAGAATGCTGTAACTATGGAACTGGTATACATTTTTCACCAAATCAGCAAAAGGCACCTCTGTGGGACAAGGGCTTGCCACCCTGCAAATGTCAGCCCAAAAGCCCTAACAGTGTTTTTGCTATGAAGTGGCAAAGAAACTGCTTTTTGGGGCTGTATATCCATGGTACTTTTGTGAAAGTTCTGCTACTTTCACGAAAGTCCTATTGGTTAACATGGAGTGGCTGTGTGCAAGATCTGCAGACTTTCGTGAATGTTCCCTAGAATTTTGTGGTAATTTGGGCAAAAGCACCCAGATCTTCCATAAAAGATCTGCCCATAAAATTGAGGAACATTTTTAAAAACCTATTTCCAGGCATCATTTAGGTAAACTGATGTCAGAGTCCTGTTCCTAGGGCCCCAATTAGGTAAATCCAAGTGTTGGTGTTTACCAAGCGGCAGTATTTTTTGAACTATATTATTTTTTCCACCTCACTAACCGAAAACAAAATGGTGGTAGCCTGAAACTAAAAACCCAAAGCTTAAAACATAATGGTTCTGTCGCGAAAGCTTTCATGGTGCACGTATATTTTTTTCCCTCAGCTATAATGAGGCACGAAAAAGTTTAATAACTTTTGTATGAATTAATATTTTTTCACCAAACCTTCATAAGGCACTTTCTTGACCCAGTCCTCATATACCCTGATTATTTCAGAGCAGACAGGCAAACCGTACGGGCTGTGGAGATGAGCAAAGAATTCACAAAAGTTGAAGACTTTTCACACTTTTTCACGCTCCGCAGCTCTGCAAACAAAAATCCAACCAGAATGAAACCTTCCAGATCCAGAGATCTATGGTATTACACTGCACATGCAAAATTTCATGCAAATCAGAAAATCGGTTGTAAACTTATTAAAGTGCAAAACTTTGGATTTAACAGAGAAGTGGCTGTGCAACCCTAACTGTACTGGCACTACCGGGCCAGCATAATATATACATATGTATGTATGTGTGTGTGTGTATAAATATATATATATATATATAGAGATATATAATTATATATCTATCTATCTATATATATATATATATATTATGGTAGCGCAGTAGTGCTACCATAGTTAGGGTTGAGGAGCAATTTACATGTTAAATCCAAAGTTTTGCACCCTAATAACTGCAACCGTTCAATGGATTTGCCTGAAATTTGGAACACAGAATCAAGACCCATATGCCTTGGGATCTGCCAAGCTTCATATTGGTCGGATATACAGCTGCGGAGTTATTAAGCATGATCTTCGCGTGCGTTTAAGCTTTTTTTGGAATTCTATGGTCGCGCCTACAGGTCACACGGTTTGTGCGACCGGTCCGAAATCTTCAGGGAACATGCAGCCAGGGTCCCCAATGTGTCTTTCAAAGATTTCGTGAAAACATATTAAACGGTTCAAAAGTTATTCAAAAAACAAGTTCCCATTATAAGTCAATGGGAAAAGTTAACAAAAAGTTCAACACTTTTGCAAATGCATTTTCACTGTCGCAAATGGCCCTTTTACTGTTGCAAATCCACCATTTTGTTTTCAGTTAGTGATCAAAAAAATGCTTGGCATTTAAAATTGAGACCCTCTAGCAACCTAATTCTTTTTGTATTCACCTAGTCAGGCCCTGAGGATGCTAGCCATGTCTTTATTTTGGGGTAAACACCCACAAAATATGTTTTTCAGATTTCTGGAAAAGTACTTTCATAAGTAATTATCGCACTCATGAAAGTGTCACAAATTTTTGTGAAAGCTTTCGCAAATCATGACACTACTTTGCGACACTATGCCCAAAATAACAGTAATTCTTTGGCATCCCGCTGCAAAAGAACAGTTTGGAGTTTTGGGCTCAAATTTGGAGGGAACTCAGCCGACATCTCAAAGATGTGCCTTTCAGTGTTTTGTTGAAAAAATATTACATGGCGACAAAGTTACGGTACTCCAAATTTGACACTTTATCCCATAGGTTAACATTACGGCATACAACGCATTGCAGCAATCGTTTGGCGCCCTGCTGCAAAATAACAGTTTGGTCTTTTTGGCTGAAATTTGCAGGGAACACAGCCAACATCCCACAGATGTGCCTTTCAGTGGTTTGGTGAAAAAATATTACAGTGAGGCAAAGTTATGGCACTCCGAACTTCTGTTTTTTTCCCTTAGGATAACATTACGGCATTCGCCACGCCTTTCAGGGCCCATTTCTCAAAAACAGTGCGAGATACGGACTTTTCATCAAAAAATGTCTTAGCCCCCTTATGGGGGCTAAGTGGAGAACTAGCCAAGAAAGTGATAATTCATATGACTTTTACATTTTTTTTCTATGTCGTACGGTTACTGAGATATAAGCAATTTACTATTCCAAGTCCTCATTTTTGTGTTCCGAGACTCATTATTTTGCATACATTCTTTGTACTCACTGTCTTTCTCTATACAGCTTTTGGGGAAAACCAGCCTGTGCGCTTATATTACTGTTACCATTACCATTTCTGCTTGCGGTTCCGTACCGTTTCACTTACGTTCACGTTCGCCACCATGTGCGTTACCCTTTGCGTTTTCATTTGCGATTGTGTTTGCGTTGTTTTAACATTTCTGTCTACAGTACTGTTTCTCTTTCTGTTCGCTTTAATGCACCATGCATTACGATTTGCGCTTATGGGCACAATGTTACTATGTGACAAGACATCACGAGGAGGACGCATTACATTCACTATTTTCATTATTCTCAAAAGAAGGGAAATTGGAGGCAAAAATCCATTTAATGCATCAGTTAGGTTGTTCCACAGCGACAAAAGCGAGGAAATTCACTGTTAGGGTTGAAACCCCCTTTGCACCCCTCCAGCCCACCCCAACTGGAATTGGGTGCGCATTGGGGTCATCGGTCCTAACTGTCACCCATTCTCCTATTCCTCAGGTTCTTTCCACATGTGATGGGTGACAGTTAGGCCAGCGGCTAAATGTGCACCGATTCCAGCTGGGGTGGGCTGAGGGTGCAAAAGGGGTTTCAACTCCTAACATTAATTTCTCACTTTGTCACTAGGAACAACTCCTAACTGATGATAAATGGAGTTTTTGCCTCTAATATATATATATATATATATATATATATATACATATACACATATTTATATATCAATTGCAAAAACTCTGTTAATGCAGAAGTTAGGGTTTCTAATACAGCAACAAAAGTTTGGAAATTTGATGTTAGGGTTCAAAACCCTAACTCCGCAGTCCCACCACCCACTCATACAAGCAACCAGGGGAAGGACCACGGCAACACAACCAATCAGACACAGCCATTATCAGGTAATAGAAAGAACATACAACTCTCTAAATGTACTACAAGAGACATCCATCATCATGGTACACCAACTATATGAGTTCTGCTGCCATCCCAGTGCCTTGGGAGTATACACACATGCTGGGCAACCATGGGTGATGTCCCACAGGATGTGCTGCAGTGATACAAATATTGGTAACATGAACTTAGCTGAGACCTGTGAACAATAGTTAATAGAAGAAGAAATATAGAATGTGTTTTTGTAACATTTCTATTGTGAAAGTGACAGGTTACATCACCCCCAACAACACCCATTCATTGTTTAAATTTGTTTTCTTTAAGTAAAGTTAATTTGGCATAATAACAAAGGCTAGTGATAACAATAATTTTGGCAGTACAGTTAACAAGTAACATGACAAAACAACTGTGGTGACATCGAAAGCCAACCATGACATGTTGTTAACGAACATGTTTTAGTAAACCTACTTGTGTTACAACATGTGACAGCTGCAGTTGCATATCAGAGCAGTATCTGCTTAAGCTATGAGGCACAACATGGTGTGATTTATTGGAGATTTACCAAAACTCTTGTGTAGCATGTCACAATGCACAGTTAAGTGAGTTTACCACAGAAGAAGTTGGTGAATCACCCAATCATTCACACTCTGGTGTGGCTTGTTGCAATAATACAATGAGCACATGTGTAAAATTCATTTGAAATGCATTTAATTACATTTTTTTTTTGAAATTGCAATTTTATTATTTCCTTTTTTCAAACAGCAACAGGTTACAAATAAGAAAAAGGGTAGACACAGGGAGGCAGAATACATTCATGCTAGACTGAAATAAAAAAAAAGGAAGGATACAGCCAAAAACAGTTAATTAGGCCTCTCCCTAACTGATACACTTGTCTAAAACTATATTCTATCTTAATTGTTCCAATTACATTTTTAGTCTAGTCCTTAGCCTCCAAAGTAAAGGTCTCAAGGAAGGAGAACTCCCCCCCCCACTCTCTAAATACCGGGGTGGAAGGACAAAAAAACCCCAAAAAAACAGGGGGATAGTATAACGGTACACACATATACACAAATACCAGAAATACCCCACCACCACCTTCCCCTCCCTCCCCCAGACCCATGGTGAGGAAAACCCTTCCAAAATTGCCCCAGGGTACATAGCTGTTGTCTAGGGTGCCTTGCTGCATCTCATGGTCCAAGCACCTGCCCTCACAGGCCCTTTAGTCCAAGACTTCTCTTGCCAGAATTTCTAGGGTAGTAGTTCCCTCTTTCACACCCAGGTACCCAAAGAATGGAAACCAGTGAGATTTGTATAGATCAGGTTTTAAATTCAGGTTGGCTGTGAGCCTTTCCATTACTTTAATTTGGTTACAACACGACAGCCACTGCTCTTCACCGGGGGGGTTTGGAAAGCCATAACTTGGTAATGGCTTTCTGGGATGCAGCCAGTAGGATTGGAAATAAATAACTGGCTTTAGGGCCTACCAAACCTTGAGGGGGTTCCCCTAGTAGCAAGTGATGAGGCTGGTCAAAATTATCAGCCTGAAAAATCTCTCTCAGCCCCTGACTAATATACCCCCAATAAGTTTTAATTCTAGGACATCCCCAGAAAATATGTGCATGTGTCCCCACCTGTCCGCAACCCCTCCAACATTTATCTGAGCAGGATTGGCCAAAGTGTTTGGTTAACACTGGTGTCCTAAAAAATCTTGTGAGTACCTTCCACCTAAACTCCCTCCATGAGGGTGAGGCTGAAGTTCTTTGTGCCATCCTCCAGATTGCCTCCCACCTTACAGCCCCTTCCCCCAGGCCCAATTCCTGTTCCCAAAGAGTCTGGATTCGCAATCTGGGTTCTGAATTCACCGGCTCACCTGCCGCATACAGCTTGGAAATCAGATGAGTCACCTGTGGGGATTCCCTTAATAACTCCATGAGGAGGTCCATAAGTGGACCTCCGGCCCCCGACCCCCGACCTTTGTTCCCCCTCCCTCCTTCCGCTTGTAGATAGTGTCTGATTTGCAAATAGGCAAAGAAATCAGAAGAAGGAATTTTGAACTCCTGTTGAATCTGAGTGAAGCTTTTCACAGTATCCCCACTAAATAATTGTGAGAATGTACCTAGCCCCAGCTTCAACCACCTCGGAAAGACTGGGTTCTCCGACCCTGGTTTGAATTCAGGCTTTCAAGAATTCTTCCCTGCCTTAACACTAGTAGCTGAGCTCCTGACTCCTTTACCAACTGTAGCCAAAGTGTAACTAGTGTTTTAAGCCCAGGATTGGGTAGGCCCTGAATCGCCCTGGGATTCCTCTTATTGAAAAGAATGGATGAGAGGGTATAAGGATGTAAGAGCTGCATGTCCATTTTGGCCCAACTCTGCACTGGAGCAGGAGACACATAAACTGCCAAATACTGTAATTGATCCACTGTATAGTACCTTTTAAAATCTGGGACTCCCAGGCCTCCCTTCCCCTTGGTTAACTTCAGCAGGGCCCAGCTCAACCTGGGTTTTCTACCAGCCCAGATGAAATTACTTATCAACTTTTGAATATCTACCCAAAACTTCCTCGGAGGACACAAAGGAATAGCGTCGAACAAGAACAGCATCCTCGGAAGGACGTTCATTCTTACCAACTCCACCCTACCAGAAATGGTGAGCGGCAGAGTGGCCCATCTGGCGCAGTCTTCCCTCACACATTTCAACAATTTGAGATAGTTAACCTGGAACAATTTACCCAGATCCTTCGGAATATAAATTCCCAGGTACCTGAAACTAGTAGTATTCCACCTTAGGCCGGTCAAACTCCTTACCGAGGATGGGACTCCCACTCCTAAGGAAATTATCTCCGATTTGGATTCATTAATCTTAAACCCCGAAATAGAGCCGATCTCCCTCAGCATATTCATCGCAGCTGGTAAGGAGAGCTGAGGGTAACTCAAGTACAGGAGGGTGTCATCAGCATACAGAGATATGCGGTTGTCTACCCCACCCACTGAAATCCCTTTAATGCCCTCATGCGACCGGAAAGCCTCTGCCAGAGGCTCCATACTTAGGGCAAAAAGAAGGGATGAGAGGGGGCAGCCTTGTCTCATTCCCCTTCTGATGGAAAAGGATTGGGAGAACAATCCGTTCAGTCGAACCCTTGCCGAGGGATTGGTATAGAGGGTGCCCACCCCAGCTTGAAATTTAGGGCCAAATCCAAACTTCTTAAGAACCTCACCAAGATATCCCCATTCAAGGTGATCAAAGGCCTTTTCTGCGTCCAGTGTAATCACTACCGCCTGCTGTCCCTTCCCCCTGGACTGAGCATGGGCCATTACTGTAAGCAACCTTCTGACATTATCATGGAGATGCCTCCCCGGCATAAAGCCCAACTGATCTGGATGTATCAGCTGAGTCACCACTGCCTGAAGCCTGTTTGCTATCATCCTGGCAAAGATCTTGACATCCAGGTTCAGTAACGAGATAGGGCGATAGCTGCCACACAGGGACGCATCTTTGTCCGGCTTTGGGATAACAGATATTAGGGCTTGTGCCCAAGTATCAGGGGCTTCTGAGGGAGTGTGGGCTTCATTACAAACTTCAAGGAGCAGCAGGGCTTTCTGGTCACTAAATCTTTGATAGTACTCTGCTATATAGCCATCAGGGCCAGGTGCCTTATTATGCTTAAGCTGTTTAATTACCCCTTTCAATTCCAGCAGGGAGAACGGTCTGTCTAATTCCTTTTCGAGATCAGAAGAAAGCTTGGGTAGCTTCAGACCATTGAGGAACTGCTTGATCAGGTCGGGGTGGGTAGCCCTGGACTCTGACTCGTACAGGTCCTCATAAAATTTTCTAAAGCATTCCGCTATTTGGGGAGCTCCTGATACTAGCCTCCTGGGAGATTTGGGGTCCTGCACTCCTGAAATGAACCTGTCAGCTTCTTGTTTCCTTAATCTAAAAGCTAGCAGTCTACCCGCGCTGTTACCCCCGGTGTAGTATTTCTGTGCTGTAAACCTAAGGGCATTCTCAGTTTCTATCATGAGGAGGTGTTGCATTTGTTCCCTTTCCAGTTGAAGCTCCCTTAGTGTACTACAGGCTCCCCCTTTTTTATGAATCTCCTCTAGCTCTTTAATTTTTTGTTCTAAACTGTCCTGCTGCCGTTGCCTAGCCTTCTTTTGCTGTGTTGAGTATGAAATCACTTCACCTCTAACCACCGCCTTTAGCCCATCCCAGAGGAACCTCACCTTCGACACCGACCCAGTATTTTCCCTGAGATAGTTATCTATCACGTCCTTTATCTTGGAGACAAAGACCTTGTCCCTAAGGAGCCCAGCATTTAGACGCCACAAGGATTGCTTGTGTTGCCCTCCAAGGGATATTGAAAGACTGACTTTTGCATGATCTGAGAGATATATGGGATATATCTGATGGTCTACAATAGAGTCCACCCAGGATTTAGGCATTTAAAATCTATCTAATCATGAATATGAGTCCTGTGGGTGGGAGTAGAAGGTGAAGTCCCTACTGGAGGGGTAACTGTCTCTCCACGTGTCCACCAATCCCAACTCTGTTCAAAGATGGGATAGTGTTCTGGGTCCTGCACCCTTCTCCCTACCCCCCTGGCCCCCTGATCTATCTAACCTTGCATCTTCTACACAGTTCCAGTCACCCCCTATGACTAGTTGGCCCTCTGGGAGCATAGCTACTACCCCAAGAGCATACCGAAAAAACTCAGGGTTAACTGGTGTGGGGGCATAGATATTAACAATATGAATAACCTTGTCCACAATCTTCCCTGAGAGAACCACCAGTCTGCCCTCTTCATCCGAAAGGGATTCCAGTGGAACCAGACCTAGACCCTTCTGCACTAAAATGGCCACCCCAGCCTTTTTTGAATTTTTATCGGACAAGGCAAAGACCTCTCCGACCCACAAGTGGTGAAGTTTCTTATGCTCCATTGCAGAGAGGTGGGTTTCCTGTAAGAGACCAATGTCACAGTGCACTTTCACCAGATCTCTCAATATACTGTGCCTCTTTGCAGGCAAACCCAGCCCCTTAACATTGTACGTGATCAATTTTAGGGTCCCCATATTGGTCCCTTCTTTAAGCTTCTCTGCCCCCACCTTGTCCCCTGCCTGATGCTCATGCACCAGTCTCCCTTACCCTGGAGGACAGCACATAGAACACTACCTGCAACATCAAGAGCACAATCACCAAAGGTCTCCCTCCCCTTTCCCCCATAAACCCCTCAATTCCCTTCTCCCTGCCCCCAACATCCCCAAAAAACTATGTACACCTACAAACCCCCAACCAGAGACTCGCACTTACATGAGCAAACTATATACAGTACAGTCCATTAGGACTATGCTCGGAGGGAAACTTCCTCTGCCCAGGAGCATGGGCTGCTATATAGCCCTAGACCCCCTTCCCCCTAGCTAGGGGTAACAGGGAAGGTGGTCTCCCGGGGTGGGCTTTCAGCAGGAAGGCTCTAACCCTTGGCGAGTGTCAGCGCGATCTAAGAAAGGAACAGAAAATTAAACCACGATCGGCTGACCTCCACTGGGATACCTATCACCTGAACTGGCTTACGGTACAGGTGGTGTAATTTTTAATCAAGGCTGGTGGGTTAACGGGAGCACAGGGGATCAATCCCATCATTCCCACCAGAATGTGATATAAACCGATGCTTACCATAACAATTAGAAGAGAAAGGGGGGAGAATGAGGGGCTCATGCCGGCCACCCACTAGGCCACTCCTTAGGTATGCTAAACAAGGCTTTAGAGGCCTGAACACCCAGCCAAGCAGAAAACCTCCCTCCCCCCATCTGGCAGAACTGAAATTCCTTGCTCATACGTTATCAGGGACAAAGGAAAAATGGCTTTCCAAATTCGGGGCCTTCCAGCACAAATTACTGAAATAAACGTATTTAATTACATTTTTAATAAATGCTATTCCTCATACATTTGTGAGAGGAATTTAGGCAGTGTAGGAGGGGTTCTAGATATAAACTGAAAAGTAACGGGATAGTGGGCAATCTCACCTGGTTCCAGAGGCCAGAGGAAAAGTAATGGAAAAGATGCAATTGCAGTACACCTTGGCACTAGATCTAGAGTACAGTGACCTGACCCAGGAGATGAATTTAGGAGTGAAACCAAATTTAGCCAGAGTTTCAAAAAGGAAAGGCCAACTGACCCTATTGAATGCCTTCTCTGCATCCAATCCTTTCTTTTATGAGTAATGCAGTGTTTTATTTATTTCTCTCTTACGTGTCATAAGGTCGAAATAAATGGGCAGACTGGATGTGCCTTGCAGTCTTTATCTGCTGTCAACTTCTATGTTTCTATTTTTCCATGTGTAACCCCTAGATGATGCTATCCCAAGGGCTACTCCCCCTGCCTGCGTGACTAGGTGCAGGTTAAGGTGCCTGGGTACTGAAAACGGATGCCTCCACCAGGATGACTGGGTTATTAGTAGCGTAGCTGAGCTGGGTACAGCCCTCTGGAACATTGTAACCCCCCTCTTTCCCCTCTAGTGGCCTAAGCAATGAACAACAGACACAGTTACAATAACCCCTAATCAGCATACAAATCCTTACTCTGTTTGCACTTACCACCAGGGCTGATTCCTCCAGTTCGACCCTGGAGACATTCTGCAAAATAAGGTTAGACACAGCACGTAACAACAGCACAGGGCTTCTTGTACAAAATGAAACCACAGTCAAGTTAAATGCAAAAATAATTAGATCTGATTTATTTAGGGGAATGAACAAGGGAGGGGCATAATTTGGCTGATTAGTTCTGTAATTGATTCAATCAGGCAATCATGCATGCACATTAGAGTCCCTTCACAGTCACACACTCTGGGTACCCAGTTGGAAAAAAGGTGGGCTATCCTGACCTGTTGCCCGTGGTAGGCCGGCGTTGCAGCTGGTCAGGGTCCTGTGATGGAAAGAAGGAGCATGCACAACCATACACAATTTGCAATCCGGAGCCTGGAGGCTCAGTTTGTGACAAGAAAACAACAATTGAATCAGATGACAACACTTTTGATTTAGCTGATGTGGCAGCAAGCTACCCTGGTGTTTACTCATGCTACCCAATATGAAACAAAGGAGAGATGAAATAGAGACTGCAGGTCGACAAGCTGATATGCCAGGTGAAGCAGGGCCCACATGATTCACCGAGGTGTCAATCCTGTTTGAGATGTTAAGCAGGGGGCTGGTCCCCGGGTTAGTCTCTCGTCAATGGTAATCTCTGCATCTGAAGTAGCCGACTGGGCCAAGGTGGCAGCGCCCAGGTTGGGTTAACAGTTCAGATTCAGTTCGATAGGTGCTAGAGACAGCAAGCGTAACACACTTAAGTAGAGGGGAACCAAATCGCAACCCACTGACAGCTTACAGCACATTTATAGTAAAGCAAAACACAATACCACAGGTTGAATGACAGTTCAGTTACAATTTCAGTTTTCCTGAGCAAAACTGTGATCTCTGTTGTGACTCAGACGTCCTGACAGGCCGATCACTTACAGCAAATCTTCAGTATTCTTCAGGTAACAGGATAGTCACAATTTGGTATTTCTGGTCACAAGTCGATTCAGATTCAGTCCGATTAATTTCACTAGCAGATCCCTCAGAAGGGAAGATGAAGCAGGCAGGCCAGACACAGCCTTCCCACCAGTTTTCTGCGCTACTACACAAGAGCAGCTGCTTGAATGTCTTGAGCAGTTCACTCTCTCCACTCAAAAGTCATACTGACTTTCTGCTGCAGTCAGCACTGGGACTTCCTTCTGATTCAAAAAGAGTTTAGTTTGTTGATTCATCTGTCTGTCAATGCAAGGGCTCCCCCTCCAGGTCCATTTAGGAATCAAAATGAAAAAACTACAATTCCTACAGAAATTCACTCCGACAAGACCCCAGGGGACAGACTCCATTTTAAGGTCCACAAAAGGTACCAATTGGTGCAATACAGAAATGTCCATGCTGCAAAGAAAGACAGGTTAGACAAACTATAATACCATTATTATTAGAGCAGCTAATCAGCAAACAATTACCCGTTCTAACAGAGCTCCCTCTGCACCATTAGCGATGGCAGAATAGAGCAATATTACAGCAGCTCGGCCGGGACTCAAGCTTGGAAACACTTGGCCCCTACCCAGATTAATTATACACCACAAAAATAATGTCTCTTAAAGGGACAGGCATGGAGGCTGACAGGGCACTCGCATGCAAGCACTTTTACACCTGTAAGGAAACAGAACGCCCGCCTGGCAGTGTGCATTTAAGCACATTTATGGGGGGGTTACACATATCTGATATTTGGCAACATTATTGGAGAACTCTTGTACTATTAAACAGCAAACAAGCCTTAGAAGAACAGACGGAATGCCAATTGAAGACGTAACAGGTACCATAGTAGTGTAGTGTTGCTGAAGAGTACAAACAAACATTTACATAACACATCAAAGTGTGTTAACAACGTCAGGTCTGATCACACTGATAGGTTGTCAATTACTGATTCCAGTGCATTTCCAGTTAGTTACTCATCTGTAGCTAAAAAATGCAAAACTGCTAAACATTTGGTTAGCAGTACAAAACAGAAGAAAGCTGTTGTACAGTCACGTTCAAAAACATGGAGAAGATAACAGACATCTATATTCATTGATAGATTCCATGTAATGAAGTAGCAGTATTATCGATCATTGGCAGCTAAAGCTAAGGTTGGCAGAATTATTGCTGCTATCATGTGACATGAAGGCAAGAGACTGCAAAGTCACCTGGCCTTAATGAAGCCATGTCTGAGAGTACGCACATTTGTCAACAGGGCATTAGCCATTCTAGCATGATTGTGGCGTAAAATGACAGGCCAGCTTGAATGCTTCAGGAAAGTTGTCTACGCCATAAATATGAAGTCACAACACTTTGCAAATCTGAACAGATGCAATTTTTCTGGAATTTTCACAGGTGAATGGTTGCACACACATCATTCAGAAGCATTTTCTGGCAAGAGTTGTACCCCTCAACAGAAGAAGGACATCATTTTCTGTACTGATGAAGATGCTAAAGTGTGCAGTGCATTAACTGTATGTCATGATAACACACCACCTCAGTCTGCTGATGATATTGACTCAACATGTCATCATCGTAGACGCAAATGTATCTTATGGATATGTGATGACACATGCAATCTGAGATAATCATCTTTCGATAAACTTGCGCACTTTGTTGATCTCTTCATGGTCACTGATCGTACAGAGAGATACAAGTTGTTTCAGACAATTGACCATTGTGACATTCGTCCTCATTCTGGACTTCTGAGCCATTCATTGACATGCTTAGACAGTGGTGTCTGTGACAGTGTTTCACTATATGCGGATGACAGCTGTACATCACTCCTGTATGTGCAATTTTTTGTGTACAAGATATATGAAGTGAGGAGAGCTGTGTCACTGTACACATCTGTCTGAGTTATTGCAGTCAGGTGACATGAAAGGTGCCACAACACTTATAGAATAAGTACAGCGTAGCTGTCATACTTCGGTTACACTTTCTACAGAAACATCAACTGTTGATTTCGGTGATATCTCTCTCACGGAAGCAGAGATTGTTGAAATCTTTGGTAAACACATTGCCAAATTCGAGTTGGCAAAGAGAGAGAAATTTGACTCTGCTTGTGTATCATGTCATAGACTGTGTTACCAGAAACAAACTGTTACAGTTGATCTGGAAAAGATACAGCCTTTTAATGACATGTGAGCACGATTGTTGGCATTCTTACTATTACAACATGACTTTGACCTAGACCCTGTGATTATCATGTGTCAATACTGCTTTTCTAATGTGAAACATGACACTATGCCACCTGGGTGTGTTCTAAACAATATGGAGGCACATGTTACACCTACTGAGATTGCTACGTTGAATATGTTTGAATGTATTCTTATACAAAGTATGAACTGTTTCAGACTAGTCTATGCCTCAATACTAGAACATGTAACATAGTCAAGAAAGAACGTGTTAAGTCTCTGAAGGGCTCTGTTATATATCTACCACTTCCTTTACAAGAGAATGTGCAGGCAATCTCAAATGAAAACTGTCTAGTTATTCTTGTAAACAGTGTGCCAACTAAGTCAAAGGTTATCTGGCAGGATGTTGTCAATGTAGAGAAGGTGAAAACTACTCTTAGATATCTGAAGAGCAATAATCCCTTCTATGCAGACCTTGACAGTGACAAAATGAGCAGCATATCTACTCAAGTTTGGAGTGTTGGACATGAGAAAGCCGATGATCGAGAAGGTCAACATTGTGACAAATGATAATGTGTACGAGCAGTACACAGTCCACCCTATACAAGGCAAGGATCCAGTTTGAGACAACACTGACCTTTATCAGATGAAACAGGTGGAAGGTGCCCCTGTCAGTATCTGGGAGGCCACATTGGAAGCATGTTGTTTTCCAGATTTGTTTCGATCAGGGTCAGAAGGCCATTTGGATGAATGAAAAGTATGTGTGCCAGGTGCTTATTACCGCACATCTAGAATGTTGAATAAAGATGGCAAATTTCATAGAAACATTCAATACCTGTTTCACCTGTTATGGGAGAGTGAGCTTAATATCCTCTCTGCATCCATTGCCCATACTCTACAGCTCACTACTCCACTTGATGGAATAACTGCAATATAGTTTCTACAGAAATTGAAGGACAGGGATGATACATTGCAGCTAAATTTGTCATCTATACTCTCAAGTCTATGAGGTACTAAGGAATACTGGTACCGCAGACACTCAAAGGTCAAGTCCATGCTATGTGACTATGGTGCCGCAACAGGGTTTGTCACTATAAGCTGTGCTGAATACAGCTGGGACAAGTTGATTGAACTTCTGAAGTGGGCTAATGCAGACCTTGATGGCGTTTCGTCAATGAGTCTTGGAGAGATGTCCTCATTTGACCCATTGTCTGTTGCCAGACATTTTCACCAACATATCCACAACATTCTAAGATTTATTTTGTCAAAGGACAATCTGCCTCTTGGTATTGTTGAACAAAGCAAAAGTGTTCCATCATAAAATTTCACATGTGGTAAATTGTTAAACTACTTTTTATGAGATTATTATCACAGCTCACAGCTGACTGCCACTTTGCTTCATCCCTCCGCCATCCTCCAACCCACTGCAATGGCTCTCTTTAGAAACACAACATGTGTACCACTATTCTCAACAGACCCTTGTTTATCTCTGTTTGTTGAAGTGATACAGTCACATTCCCATGACCTTCAAACTCTGTCATGACCCCAGTTATGAATGCATACATCTCTAAATACACTATTGCTTAGATGTATACATTGTCTACATGATACATATTGCACAGAACATCATGAAGAAATAATACACAAAACACAGAGGATAAGTTTTAAAAAATGCGTTTAAGAAATTCCAATGTAGATGTTGCTGAACTAGGTAGTTGTTTCTGGGATGGGCGAAAAACAGTTCTGTTGCACACTATATAAAAAATTGTTGTGATTATGGTCTTTGATTTTTGTTCACCATCGACACACAACACATACGTTCCATTTAAAAATAAAAATGTTCTTTTTTATTAAAGACAAATAAAGAACAATGTTAGCAGTATAACTGCATCAATATTAGTTGTAATGTCAAACAAGGTATAACATAATGGTAAAACTAGTGACCTATCTATCATTTAGTATTCAAAGCAATTTAAAGAAACATGGTTTTGACTACTTCATTTACTATACTGAAGTCTAACTATATTTCCAAAGGTTACAGAAATATTAAGGCTAATTTTTTTATAGATAACAAATACATTGTCTTGCCATTAACTTAATTACAATATTACATTAACATTACAGCTATATTGTTTTAGATTCAATACTATTGTTTAGATATAAAGGCCCAGATATTCAAAAGGGTTGCGCATAGTGCAACAGTGTTGTGCCATGTGCAACCCACTGATGCGCCCCGGTGCAATATTCAAACAGGAATTGCACCTGGCTCAAATCCCGATGCGCTGGAGTGCATCAGTAATGTATGCAGGCACAGGTGGGGGGTGTGTGCCCATGCATACTCTGCACATCCCGATATTCAGCCCGGGATGTGCTGAGCCATGCATGCGCAACCCCTACTTGCGCCACACAAAGTTGATCCAAAAAAAAAAAGGAGCAATGGCCGGCCACACACAGGTGAACTGCCATATTGCAGGGTGCAACACAGCAGCTGCCACCTGTGGATGGCCACACGAGCTCCGGCTGCACCTCCATGGTGGTGGTGCCCCCCCATGCCCGATCGAGGGCATTGGTATGAAAAAATAGAATCCTATATCTCTGGTGGTCCAGTGGACCACTGTCAGTCCGATCGTGGGCTTATGTAAAATAATAATGATTCCTTTTTCCCAGCGGTGGGCGGCATTGGGTGAGCCAATGGGCATACAGCCGACGGTGTCAGTCAGAAGCGGTGACAGCATGTGGGTGGGAGCTGCCACCCGCTGACCGATGATGGAGTGGGGCTGTGGGGATCAGTGGGCGGGTGGGGAGGGGTCCTCTGGACCACTAGGGATATAGAATCTCATAATTTTACTTAAGCCTGCGATCGGCTGACAGCAGTCCGCTGGACCACCAAGGAAAAAGGAATCTTTATAATTTTACTTAAGCCCGCGATCAGGCTGACAGCAGTCCACTGGACCACCAGGGTTATAGGAATCATTATTATTTTACTTAAGCCCGCGATCGGGCTGACAGCGGTCCACTGGACCACCAGGGAAAAAAGAATCATTATTATTTTACTTAAGCCTGTAATCGGCTGATAGCGGTCCACTGGACCACCAGGGATATTGGATACTTTATTATTTTTTAAATGCCTGTGATCGGGCTATGGGGCACATTGCTGCGCTGCAGGGGGCGTCGGTCCCCGACGGCTGCTGCCTGGCAGGGTGCCAGGCGCAAGTCGCCGGGGATCGGCGCACCTGCAAGCAAATGCAAAAAAAGGATCAATCGGTCGCCACCCACAGGTGAACTGGACGTATTGCAGGGTGCAACACGGCAGCTGCCACCTGTGGATGGCCACACGAGCTCCAGCTGCACCTCCGTAGTGGTGCCCCCCATGCCCGATAATGGGCATTGGTATGAAAAAATAGAATCCTATATCCCTGGTGGTCCAGTGTACCACTGTCAGCCCGATCATGGGCTAAAGTAAAATAATAATGATTCCTTTTTCCCGTCAGTGGGCGGCATTGGGTGAGACAATGGACATACAGCCCTACCGACGGTGTTAGTCAGAGGGTAGCGGAGCGACATGTGGGTAGGGTGCTGCCACCCGACGCTGACCGGGGGTGGAACGGGGCAGTGGGGATCAGTGGGCAGGTGGGGAGGGGAGTCAACTGGACCACTAGGGATATAGGAATCTTTATAATTTTACTTAAGCCCGCGATCGGGCTGACAGCAGTCCACTGGACCACCAGGGAAAAAGGAATCTTCATAATTTTACTTAAGCCCGTGATCAGGCTGACAGCGGTCTATTGAACCACCAGGGTTATAGGAATCATTATTATTTTACTTAAACCTGCAATCGGGCTAACAGCGGTCAACTGGACCACCAGGGAAAAAGGAATCATTATTATTTTACTTAAGCCTGCGATCAGGCAGACAGCGGTCCACTGGACCACCAGAGAAAAAGGAATCATTATTATTTTACTTAAGCCCGTGATCGGGCTGACAGCAGTCCACTGGACCACCAGGGAAAAAGGAATCTTTATAATTGTACTTAAGTCCACGATTGTGCTGACAGTGGTCCACTGGACCACCAGAGAAAAAGGAATCTTTTTTATTTTACTTAAGCCCGCGATCAGACTGACAGCGGTCCACTGGACCACCAGAGAAAAAGGAATCATTATTATTTTACTTAAGCCCGTGATCGGGCTGACAGCAGTCCACTGGACCACCAGGGAAAAAGGAATCATTATTATTTTACTTAAGCCTGTGATCGGCCGATAGCGGTCCACTGGACCACCAGGGATATTGGATACTTTATTATTTTTTAAATGCCCATGATCGGGCTGTGGGGCACATTGCTGCGCTGCAGGGGGAGCCGGTCCCCAACGGCTGCTGCCTGGCAGGGCACCAGGTGCAAGTCGACGATCGCGCACCTGCATGCAAATGAAAAAAAGGAGATCGGTTGGCCACCCAAGGTGAACTGCTGTATTGCAGGGTGCAACACGGCAGCTGCCACCTGTGGATGGCCGCCTGAAGCTCCAGCTGCACCTCCGTGGTGGTGCCCCCCCATGCCCGATCGCGGGCATTGGTATGAAAAAATAGAATACTATATCCCTGGTGTTCCAGTGGACCGCTGTCAGCCTGATCGTGGGCTTAAGTAAAATAATAATGATTCCTTTTTCCCGTCGGCGGGCAGCATTGGGTGAGCCAATGGGCATACAGCCCTACCGACGGTGTCAGTCAGAGGGCGGCGGAGTGGCATGTTGGTGGGGAGCTGCCACCCGCGCTGACCGGGATGGAGCGGGCTGTGGGGATCAGTGGGCGGGGGGAGGGGTCCGCTGGACCACTAGGGATATAGGAATCTTTATAATTTTACTTAAGCCCACGATCGGGCGGACAGCAGTCCACTGGACCACCAGGGAAAAAGGAATCTTTATAATTTTACTTAAGCCCGCAATCAGGCTGACAGCAGTCCACTGGACCACCAGGGTTATAGGAATCATTATTATTTTACTTAAGCCTGCAATCAGGCTGACAGCGGTCCACTGGACCACCAGGGAAAAAGGAATCATTATTATTTTACTTAAGCCTGCGATCGGGCTGACAGCGGTCTATTGGACCACCAGGGTTATAGGAATCATTATTATTTTACTTAAGCCCACGATCGGGCTGACAGCGGTCCACTGGACCACCAGGGAAAAAGGAATCATTATTATTTTACTTAAGCCTGCAATCAGGCTGACAGCGGTCCACTGGACCACCAGGGAAAAAGGAATCTTTATAATTTTACTTAAGCCCGCGATCAGGCTGACAGCGGTCCACTGGACCACCAGGGTTATAGGAATCATTATTATTTTACTTTAGTCCACAATCGGGCTGACAGCGGTCCACTGGACCACCAGGGAAAAAAGAATCATTATTATTTTACTTAAGCCTGCAATCGGCTGACAGTGGTCCACTGGACCACCAGGGATATTGGATACTTTATTATTTTTTAAATGCCTGTGATCGGGCTGTGGGGCACATTGCCGCGCTGCAGGGGGCGTCAGTTCCCGATGACTGCTGCTTGGCAGGGTGCCAGGCGCAAGTCGCCGGGGATCGGCGCACCTGCATGCAAATGGGGACATAATGACATGCAAATGGCCCCATTTGCACCTTGCATATATTATGGCCCCATTTGCATGTGCACTTTTGAATACCGCGGTTGTTGCAATTAGCGCAATGCAACTTGCGCTAGCGCATCCCCCTGCTCCACTCTGGCCACTTGTGCTGGCACAGTGCCACTGCGCCATGTGCACTGCGGGTGGCCAGGGTGCGATATTCAATGATGTTGACCCATGTCGCAGCTCCGTTGAATATCACCCAGTCAACGCCCCTGCACAGCCGAGTTGCGCTGCGCCCAGGCTTGCGCCACAGCCTGGCGCAGTTTGAATATCTGGGACATAGTTCATGACAATTTTTTGTAGTTAAATAAGTATTGTCAGTAATGGTAACACATTTTATTATGTTATATTACAGTCCTATTAGACAAAATACGTTTCTAACTTTTCCTGAAAACAATAGTAATCTATATTTATGTATATGTTTTTCAGAAATTAGTTTACTATGCCTGTTTACCATAACGGTAGTTTACAGTATGAAACATATTTTATGTTACTCAAAATTTGACAGATAGACTATCTCTTTGAAAAGGACAGGCCTTTGAAACCACAGCTAACTATAAATTGTGGCATCATGGAATACATATCAATAAGTGTGGCACACTGCATCAACACATTCATAACAAAGATTGCAGTAACCTTATCTACTTTTAAAAGTACAATGCAGATATAGTTATCAATGTTTTATTCTTTACATATACTAAGTACGCAAATAGCATAGTGCAGAGATATTGTTGTACCACAGATTACTTATATAAATCAGTGTACTGTCACTATATCAGACACTGCATAAGGTATATGTTGTAAATTAGCAAGTTCTTATCCTGTTCAAAATGTAGTGTCCATGTAACCACGTGACAGTACACAGGATATACAGAAAATATAGCTGGGGTTTCAAAATCGCATCCTGCAGAATATAAGAAATATTAGTTGAACTGGAAAATTCCTAATCTGTCCCCTCAATAAAGGCAATCCCATAAACACCAATCTCCCAGCAGCTCACCATAGTGGCCCCTCGGGTCTTCCTTCCCCCTTACAAACCCAGGGCTATGTGTACCACCCCCCATCCTCTGTTCTCTGTCTTTCTCCCTCCCCCCACCTGTGGCCCTCAGGCCCCCCATTTCATCCTTTTGCCCCCACCCCTGATAAAACCACAGCTGCCAGACAAGGCCTCATGTGCGAGGCTGCTCCCCTTCCCTCTCAAACCCTTACCGGAGTCCCTCCACCCTTGATGGGCTTTGCCCCCCCGGAGTTCAAGCTCTGCTACAACCTGCACAGAATCACCACCTTACCAGGGGCTCTGAATCTCAATTACTGCATATTCCAAGATGCCAGACCTCACAGGGACAAAGATCCTTTGCCTACAGAGCTCCCAGCTGGCTAAATGGTCTCGCCAGGGACATCTCCTCCCTACCTAAGCTAGGCCCATTCAAATCCAACCTCCACCTCTCTGCCTCTAGCACATGTGACTGTCTTCTCTAATCTGCTGTTCCCTTTTTGGCACTTGTCCCTTCTCATCCACCCCCCTACTCTCCCCCTCTACCTTCCTGCCTCCTCCTCCTCCTCCTCCTATTTGCACTTTCCACTTGCACTTCCTGTGTGTTTTGACAATTGCCTCTAGCAGCATCTTCTTCTCGTGTCTCACCAAGTTCTCGTTATCAGTGTTATCCCTGTCCTGTGCATGCCCCTAGTACCGCCTAATCTGTATGTACTCATTTGATGATAAACAACTGTAAACTGTTATCCTGTAATAATTAATGTCCTGCTTGTTTGTTCTCATCCAAACATGGAACCTTTGTAAAAGAGCCTTGGCTCAAAGGTAATTATAATCCTAGACTCTAATAAATAAATAAATAAAATAAAAAACCTTGTGGTGGGTGCTTTCCCTTAATTTTCCACTCTCTTCAGCCTCCCTCCTATTATCAGCCCCTGCCCAGAGGTCTGGTGAAAGTCTTCCTTTACGTACCCTGTATCCTGCCTTCTTTTTCTCTTGAAATAGGTGATCACTGTGTACCTGGGTATGATTATGATCTCTCTCATTTCTGCACATTCGATGCAATATATTGTATTACTTTGTCTGCACCATGTAATGTAATGTATTTCTATTGTAACTAGCCCTTTTGTTTCAGGACTGTCTTGTATTGTATTGTCTGTTGTATTGATGTGGAACCTTTGTAAAAGAGCTCATGCTCAAAGGTTGTTTCCGAATTCTCATAAATAAAATAAAAAATAAATAAAAATAAAAGAGCAGGAACATACTAATAGTTTGCATTGTGGTATAGATGTGCACAACTATAATTTTGTAAAACACAAAAGCAGTAATTGTGCAAATCTTCATATAGATACATATATACATCCATATACACCTCTGCATATATACATTTGTGTGTGTATGTGTATATATATATATATATGTATGTATATATATACCTGTATATATTTTATGCAAAAAAATGCATTAATGCATCATTTAGGGTTGAAGCGCAAAAAGTCAGGAAATGAGACCTTTAGGGTTGGTCCCTGCCCCCCATATCGTGTACCCCCATCCTCCACAGACTGACAGATGCTAGGGTGTGTCATTGGGGGTTGTGAGGCCCAAATCTCACAGTTTATTATCTGCTCTAATTCTAGCAACTTTCATTGGCAATAGTTTATCACAAATGTTAATAAAATGACAACAACATTTCTCAAGGGCCATATCTATAGCCTCAATGGCGTCCAAAAATGACCAATCAATTAACTGTATCTCATCAGAAAATGACTGCAATTGAAAGTCATTTATTCGGTGATACTTAATAACCCTGGAGGGCTTTTTGCAGGCCTTCACTGACCACCCACAGTAAACTGCGCAGTGGTTACTCAAACTATCTGCTTTGACCCCCGAAGTGACCACATGGCAAGGAAAGTTAGTTATGACCCAATCAATTAACTCATATCCAGTTCGATAATTTTACCAAGTAGTATCAGATATTAACTGATACATCCCCAAACCAGATACCAAATTTCTAACATCAGTAGCTTGAGGTTAAGACCAATCTAAGTTAAAGTCTTCAACAACCAGCTGGTCCCTTGACCATGGGAAAGACATATTATGAAAAAAAGCATCAATACCCATTTTAGCATTCAACGGTGGAACGTATACATTAATTAAGGTCAAAATGTTATTACCTGCTAGAACCAAATTGATTGCAAGTGACTCATAATAAGTGCTGTCTACACTGTGATGATTTTCGCTTACTGAAAAATGATTTGTAATATAAAATATACAACCCCTCCCCTCTTTCCCTTCCTATCTTTTCTGAAAACAGCACAACCTTCCAAATATACTTCATCATTTGACACTTTATCTGTTAGCCAGGTCTCTGTCAGGGCCAACACATCAAATGAATTATCTTTCAACCAACCCTCCAATTGATCCTTTTTGGACATAAGGTTCTGAAAATTTAAATGTCCAATACTTAACATAGTGTTCAGACCAGTGTTAGATGGCACATGAGAACCAGTAACTGGTCCAGGATCTGGATGAACTGAACCTGACAACATTAGTAATAATAAAAATAACCTTTTGTGCCCTATATCTTTTTTACCACACTTCCCAGCAGAACAGTCCTGCCTAACATTACTATTAATAGTAAAACTATTGTTCACTACCATATAGCATGCATGTAAATCACTCAACTTGTTTAACATTAAAATTATAAGCTCATGACCAAAACCACATATTTTATTGGTAATATGTGCTAGTAACAAGCTAAGTGCAAAATAGTATTGACCATGTACAGTACCTGCATAATCAGTTCTAATCCCATAGTCTAAACAAAATTCCCTAGAGCCGACTTGGGCAGAGTCAAGCATAATTACCCACTGTAAGGTACAGATAGACACAAACAGCAAAAATGTCTCCATGATTTGCCCCAAACTTTACATACTATATTTACAAAGCAGCCTCCTTGCAGCCTCTCACTGTAGACTCTTGCCACTCCAGCAAGAGCCACTGCGCAGAGAGCCACTTGGGTAGACAACCCCTTATATGCCATAGATACTTCCATAACACAATATTCATACGAAACATGCACAATAACAACACATGTTTTTTTCAAAGAATCAAAATAAGAATGTAAGCAACATCAGTATGCTACCACTCAGCGCAGTTTCAGAAGTATATACATACTTACAACACTGAGTCATTTTTGGTGGTTTGTGCAGTCATGTCCAATGAATCAATGATATTTCCATTTGAGGAATATATGATGCAACCATCAATGGTGTTAGGATTGCATGTTAGTATAAAGCCATGACATTATCAAAGACAAAGCCATAGAGAACTTAAGGATCACGTACCTACATGTGCCAAGACATAACTTACTTCCTGACAAATAAATGCTATCCCACTCCCTCGATTCTGCTTGGATTGTGCTGATGTCAGTCTTGTAGGTAAAACCATCAAGGTCAATCATGTAGAGTATAACAGGAAAAGACATAATAGTTTAACCTACTACCAAGTCACAAATTTATTTGCTATGAACAGATATCAGTTTGTCATGTCACTCAATAACAGCTAAGATATATGAAGACAGTCTTACATTGTTCATTACTCCCTTGAATGTAACAGTGCAATTGAGCCAAACTATTACATACAGTATCACAATGGGACTCCGTATCTGCAAGTGTCACAGTGATACATAAACAACACTACATACTTAATGAGTTGCAGCCACTTTGTTTGTATGAAGATAGATAAGAAGCAGTCAAAAAAAATTATTCTGAAACACATATCAGTCTTAAAGAGCAGCTTCTTAGTTAAGGAATAGCTGCCAGCCCAAGCATTGTCATTAACTGACCTGTCTCTGAGTCACCATATGAAAAGTGGCAGAAATTCGACCTTACAAAAAAGAAGTCATAATCCTCATAAATTTGTATTTCCCCTTACCACTGACAAAAGGACGAACATCCCACTCCACAAAGCACTACCCTATGCCAGCCCACGCATCTCTGTTTTTTTTGTGATGTGACAAAACAAAGGCTGTGTGAGCGTGCCCCATTCACTACTATGGGGATGATATTTTAACATGTTTTTATACCCTTTCCTGTTCCGGTTATAATAAATCAAAGCACTTGATTGACTAATAGGGTCTGTATTAGTCAATCGATTGCTTTGATTTATAAAAATCCCAACAGCAAAGGGTATAAAAGCATGTTAAAATATTGCCCCATACTACTGAATCTGGCACACTCATGCAGTCTTCGCTTGCTGACATCACAAAACAGAGCTATGTAATAGCGTGGTTTGCGAATCAGGAAGTCAGTCCTTTCAAATGCGTTAAGGGAAAATACAAATGTACGAGTATTATTATTTTTTTCTATGAGGACAGATTTCTGCCACATTTCACGTGAAGACTAAGAGACAGGTCATTTACTGACCAAGCTCACGTTGGCAGCTACTAGGGAGGTGCTCTTTAAAGACAAATACGCGTAATGAATCAGCATCTTTCAACTACATGTGCAAAGATATTACTTACTTGCTGTCAAATGAGCACTGTCCAGCACCCTCAAGTCTGCTTCGACTGTACTCGTGGCAGTCATGTTAGCAAGTACATCAATGTCACATATGTAGAACATAACAGTAAAAGGTATATCAGCTTTAACTGTTAGTAGTTTGCAAAATGAATTTACTATGTACACAAATGAGTGTGAAATCTGTCTCAATTACAGACCATGCAAACAACTAAATGAGCATAGTCTTTTTTTGTGGTCATCTGACACTACCAAAATCAATCACAACAAATGTGACATACTTCATAGCAACTGGAATAGAGTCTGTAAAACACTGAATGCACTACTTGCTGGTGACAACAGACTCAATTATCAAAATATATATTGTGGGTTCATAACAGAAAAAAAAATCAGCACAAAAGTAGTACATTGTTCTGAATGTGTTTAATGTTGAAACACATAGTATCCCCCTTCACATTATGTTTTTTTGGTAAAGAAGAGTTGCAATACGTATGATGTAAACCAATGTGTAGCACATCATAGCATTCTGTAGGTCTCTCTTCAAAAAATCACTCTTCAATACGTTAAGCATTATCTGTTTTACGGAGAACGATTAACTATGCATCTTTTAGATTCCTTGGTAATCGTTCTCTCTTGTATTAATTGAGGTTGCAGACTCAGATTTGCAGACTCTTATGGATATGTTACCTGCTTGTAAAATTCTGTATTCAAATATTATACAGCGGATGATCTGGAGAGGTAAGGAATTTTGTCCTGGCCTTGAAAGGTCACGTTGTAAGGTAAGCATCCAAATATCTGGATTCCTTCACATTATGGGAATGCACACGATACGTCACCCCCAAATTTGTCATTTTAAGTATTATCTGAAATAACCAAATGGCTGTTTTAAGAGCCACATAACTTAATCAAAAAATAGAAAAACTTTACATACACAATACAAACTGAAACAAATATTTAATCTCATGGTACAGTGTCTCTGTTGTAATTACTACACACAAAGAAATAATTGCATTTAGATTTGTAATCTCAATAATCACCTGAGACTCTTTCATTTCCTTTAATTTACAAATGATTGACATGGTTGCTGCACTGCTCCACCTTGTCACTCCTCCCCCACCCCCACCAGTTGATTAGTAGTCCATGGTAGATGACTCAGTCTCTACCCTCTTATGTGAGGTGGGGGGGTTGACAATCATAGGATTTATCCACAAGTGTTGTCATTTTCTCACGCAACACAGTAAAGTGAGGAAACCTTGCCTGAAATGGTTCACTCTCTCCATTTTAATACACCATAATGTGACATGTATAATTATATTGAATGTGTGAAACCTCTGTTTGCCTAGAACAGGGGGTGTGGGGTGGAGTGGGGAAGCAGATTCCATATTAATATTTGAGATAAACTGTGTGTAGGTACTGTTGTATTATTGTACATTTCATATCTGTTTATTGAGGATGTTATATTACTCATGTTATCTTTGTCTGCATTATTTTCACAGAACAGGTTCGGATTACATAAAAAATTAACCATGCCCAAAATGTGGTCAGGCAGTGATGTGCTAGCCCTTGTTCAGGTGGTTAAGCACTTTGCCAACCCAGCGATAGTCATGAGGGTGAGCAACCTCTCCTTAACTCGAACTTGGGCAAAGGTAAAAAAATATATATATACAGTGTATATCAAGTAGATGTTTTTTAGACACACATATGTACTGTTAGTACAAAGACTGTTTCATGCTTGCATATAGTACATTTAACAATTAGCAATGTCTTAATTGCAGCATGTCATATGCAGAACATTCATAATTCTATCTGTACAAAAAATGTGACTCAAACACAGCGGGTCTCTATAGCATAACGTGACAAGTCAGCAAGCAGATAACTGCGTATGCCGTGTCATGTAAACAGATGTATGTGCAATAAACATGTGTAGGGACTGGGGACAAGCTGAACAGAAAAAGTTGTGTGTGTGTCTGTGTGTGGGGGGGAGGGGAAGAGTGGGTGGGTTTTGAGACCACGTGGCACAGCACCACTGCACTGAACAAGTTCTAGTCAGATCCACCACAGATGCATAATGAAGTTAGTGAAGTTGTGTGGAATTGTTAAAGAGGCATGGAGAAACAAAACTACAGCTACTAATGTCATTTTTGAGGTAAGCATATTGGATGACCTAAAGGTGGTTAAACAATGTACTGAAGCTGTGAGGAGAGCCAGTGGAATGCTGTGGTGCATTAGTGAAAGGTATTACCATCAAAAGGAAGGAGGTTGTGATGGCACTGTATAGATCACTGGTGAGACCTCATTTGGAATATGGTGTCTGGGTCTGGAAGCCTCATTTCTGTCATGCAACTTTAAATCACAAATGGGTTAAACGGTTCTATTTTAGATTTCTATCCCTTTCCCCTACTTCTCCCACTGGTTAGCCTTATTGAACGCAGCCAGAACATATCTTGGCTAGCATGATGAATGCACCTACACAAGTTGCTTCTCAGTCTACAGCACTGTCTTTTTAAAATGCTAACTTCTTGTTGAAAATATGGCATAATTTTCCATCCATGTTATTGCTAGACATACTGTAGCTAGCTTGGCTTGGGGAAGGGTGAACATGGTCAGGACACCTTAGCAATTGAGATGTATATGCAGCAAATAAGTCCAGATGTGCTAACTTACCCTACAGCTGTTAAGTGTCACAGTTTGCATTTTCTTCTTGAAATGGTTACTTTTGCATTTATGTTTATTTTAAAATATTTTATATTCTGACCATGTGGTTATGACATGGACCACAACTGATCTCCAGACTTAACCCCTTCTCCCTATGCTCCAACTTGCATAGAAGACAGTGCTTGTAGACAAATCTAATAATTTTGCTGCTGTGTTCTGGTGTGTGTATATGTGTGTGTGTGTGTGTGTGTGTGTGTGTGTACTTTTGATTCAATTGCTTGTGTCTTGCGTGGAAAACAGTGCTGGTAGACAGTCTAATCATTTCGCAGCTGTGTGCTGCTGTATATGTGTGTGTGTGTGTGTGTGTGTTCCTCTGAGGCTGTTCTTACAAACTAGGAAAGGTAGAAATGATGAAGTATCTCCTCCCTATTCTTGGATGCAAGTTCCCTCTGCCCTAGGAACACCTGCCTGCCCTTAGTGGGTGGTACCTGCTTGCCCTCCTCCACCAACCTGTCCATCTAGGTGTCCTGGTCATGCCCCTAGACAAAGTCCTTGCTCTTTTACCAAGGTCCTCCTATGTGTATCCCATGCATGTTTGAAATCTGTAACCATTTTGATACCGGTTACCTCTGCTGGCAGGCTGTTCCACGTGTCCCCCACCCTACCTCTAAAGAAGTATTTCCTTGTATCCCTCTGGACATGCCATTTGTCACTCATTTAAAATAACACAAATGTAGTTTCACATTTTTACTATGAGGGAAGCAAGAAGATGAATCAGCATGCTTAACAAATATATTGATTGACACCTGTGAATGAGTGGGGAGGGGGAGTTTTTTCTAACATGCCTGGTAGTTTTATACTCCCTGGAACCTGCTATTCAGGTATTTTTGTATTGCATCTTGTCCCAGGCAATCTTCCCAGAGTGCAGTTTGCTCTATTGTTTAATAGCTCCGGGTGGAGGCCAGTGTCTTGTTACATTGTCTTTTGTTTCAAATTAACCACAGACATCGTGGCAGCCAAAGGAGACATGCTTTGAGTCTTAGGGTATGTACAGCATAGTTAATAAGTTTTCATATGCATAATCTTTCCATTTATGTTATTGCTAGAGATACTGTAGTTAGCTTGGCTTGAGGAAGGGTGAACATGGTCAGGACCCCTTAGCAACTGAGATGCATATGCAACAAATAAGTCCAGATGCGCTAACTTACTCTACAACTGTTATGTGTCACAGTCTGCATTTTCTTCTTGAAATGATTACTTTTGCATTTATGTTTATTTTAAAATATTTAATATTCTGACCATGTTGTTAAGTCATGGATCATAACTGATCTAAGGTCACTATAGCTGAGGTTTAAGCTTGCAAAAAAAAAGGCAGTACTGGGGACAGCTCAGTTAAAGGAAAACTACATGATGTGTGTGTGTTGTGTGTGTGTGTGTGTGTGTGTGTGTGTGTGTGTGTGTGTGTGTGTGTTTTGATTCAATTGTGTGTGTCTGGAATTTTAGCATCTTAGTGGAAACTTTGCATTCCGATTTTCTTAATCTGAATTTTTTGCAGTATGTTGTCTGTATTTATATTAATTCTGTTGGCATTCCTGGTAATGTACTGGGGCAGGGGACTGAGTTGTGACTGCATTTGAATAAGGAAGGGTTGGAGGAACCCAGGGAATGATTATGGTGGGGGCAGATGGTCATCAAAATGGAAAGGGATTTTGGGGTAATCATACTGGATGACCTAAAGGTGGCTAAACAATGTACTAAAGCTGTGAGGAGAGCCAGGGGAATGCTGTGGTGCATAAGGTGAGGTATTACCAGCAGAAGGAAGGAGGTGGTGATGTCACTGTGTAGATCACTGGTGAGGACTCATCTGGAATATGGTGTCCAGTTCTGGAAGCCGCATTTCCATCATGCAACTTTAAATCACAAATGGGTTAAATGGTTTTATAAAATGGGCTTAAAAATCCAGAATCCTGATTGGCTAAAACCTAGTTTCAGCCGTGTCCTTATCAGCATGTATTGTGCCAACTGGCACTAACTTCCTCTGCCCAACCACATTACAAAAAGAAATCACTGAGATGTGCCAATTGAAAACAAAAAACATACAGTGGCACACCTCATCTCGCAATACCATGAACTGACATCTCCCTCACAGCAGCTGTCATTCTCTGAACCAGGAAACAGGCTGACAGGTAAACCACAGATTTCATTTAAAAACAAAACCACAGAGGACAAACAAATTTACGGACAAAAACTATAACACTATAAATTCTGAAACTAAAAAAGAACCGCACAGAGTGCTTCTACTCACTCACTTCACAAGCATAACCCCATAAGCAATAACGGCCCCTAGATCCAAACAAAACAGCTCTCATCCTAAAGAGAAATGCCCACCCTAAAGTAAAACAATGACAGACATTCCAGCACTAAACTTTCACTTGATTATTGACCAAATACTTAAAGCAACCAGCAGCCAGTTAAAGAAATCGGCACTGATGCCACCATCATCCTCCACACCAGCATGGACTTCCCTACCAGCAGTCTGTAGAGACATCCATGCTGGTCTGAAAGGTGACCTTGTTTTCCACATAGTACTGACATCCGTCTCTATTTCTTCTTCCTGCTGCAAGTTAGTTAAGTATTTGCTCAATGTTCAACCTGAAGTTTAGTGCAGGTGTTTCTGCCATTTTTTTTTACTTCCAAATGGGTTTTTCTCATTCAGCTATTGTGTTTGAATCCCGTTACTGATTACGCTCATAAAGCTAGTGACTAAAAGTGCTCCGTGCAGTTCTTTTTCCATTCAGAATTCATACTGCACTAGTTTTCTTTATAAAAAAATTACATTCTTTATTAAAAATAAACCTGTTTTAAAAAAAGTTGAAAAACATTATAACTCTTTCAAGATGTTACTGAAAAATGACGATTTTATCGCTCATACATTTAAAAAGCACCGTTCCACTGCCTGTTTCAAGCTCAAATAAAAAAACCATTTACAGACCTTACTTTATTGCCCATTTTATAAGCGCAATAACACACTCCGAGGTGTGGGTTACATGCTGATAAGTGCACGTCCAGGGGCATAAGGCAGTGCAAGCACCTCGTGCCTTAATACACCCCTGGGCGTGCTCTTATCAGCACGTAACCCACACCTCGTCATGTGTTATTGCTTGCATATTTAAGATTTGTATCCCTTTCCCCTACTTCTCCTACAGATTAGCCTTATGGAATGCAACCAGAACATATCTTGGTTAGCATGATGAATTCACCTACACAAGTTGCTTCTCAGTCTACAGCACTGTCTTTTTAAAATGCTAACTTCTTGTTGAAAATATGGCATAATTTTCCATCCATGTTATTGCTAGACATACTGTAGCTAGCTTGGCTTGTTGAAGGGTGAACATGGTCAGGACACCTTAGCAATTGAGATGTATATGCAGCAAATAAGTCCAGATGTGCTAACTTACCCTACAGCTGTTAAGTGTCACAGTTTGCATTTTCTTCTTGAAATGGTTACTTTTGCATTTATGTTTATTTTAAAATATTTTATATTCTGACCATGTGGTTATGACATGGACCACAACTGATCTCCATACTTAACCCCTTCCCCCTATGCTCCAACTTGCATAGAAGACAGTGCTTGTAGACAAATCTAATAATTTTGCTGCTGTGTTCTGGTGTGTGTATATGTGTGTGTGTGTGTGTGTGTGTGTGTGTGTGTGTGTACTTTGATTCAATTGCTTGTGTCTTGCTGTGGAAAACAGTGCTGGTAGACAGTCTAATCATTTCGCAGCTGTGTGCTGCTGTATGTGTGTGTGTGTGTGTGTGTGTGTGTGTGTTCCTCTGAGGCTGTTCTTACAACCTAGGAAAGGTAGAAATGATGAAGTATCTCCTCCCTATTCTTGGATGCAAGTTCCCTCTGCCCTGGGAACACCTGCCTGCCCTTAGTGGGTGGTACCTGCTTGCCTTCCTCCACCAACCTGTCCATCTAGGTGTCCTGGTCATGCCCCTAGACAAAGTCCTTGCTCTTTTACCAAGGTCCTCCTATGTGTATCCCATGCATGTTTGAAATCTGTAACCATTTTGATACCGGTTACCTCTGCTGGCAGGCTGTTCCACGTGTCCCCCACCCTACCTCTAAAGAAGTATTTCCTTGTATCCCTCTGGACATGCCATTTATCACTCATTTAAAATAACACAAATGTAGTTTCACATTTTTACTATGAGGGAAGCAAGAAGATGAATCAGCATGCTTAACAAATATATTGATTGACACCTGTGAATGAGTGGGAAGGGGGAGTTTTTTCTAACATGCCTGGTAGTTTTATACTCCCTGGAACCTGCTATTCAGGTATTTTTGTATTGCATCTTGTCCCAGGCAATCTTCCCAGAGTGCAGTTTGCTCTATTGTTTAATAGCTCCGGTGGAGGCCAGTGTCTTGTTACATTGTCTTTTGTTTCAAATTAACCACAGACATCGTGGCAGCCAAAGGAGACATGCTTTGAGTCTTAGGGTATGTACAGCATAGTTAATAAGTTTTCATATGCATAATCTTTCCATTTATGTTATTGCTAGAGATACTGTAGTTAGCTTGGCTTGAGGAAGGGTGAACATGGTCAGGACCCTTAGCAACTGAGATGCATATGCAACAAATAAGTCCAGATGCGCTAACTTACTCTACAACTGTTATGTGTCACAGTCTGCATTTTCTTCTTGAAATGATTACTTTTGCATTTATGTTTATTTTAAAATATTTAATATTCTGACCATGTTGTTAAGTCATGGATCATAACTGATCTAAGGTCACTATAGCTGAGGTTTAAGCTTGCAAAAAAAAAGGCAGTACTGGGGACAGCTCAGTTAAAGGAAAACTACATGATGTGTGTGTGTGTGTGTGTGTGTGTGTGTGTGTGTGTGTGTGTGTGTGTTTTGATTCAATTGTGTGTGTCTGGAATTTTAGCATCTTAGTGGAAACTTTGCATTCTGATTTTCTTAATCTGAATTTTTGCAGATGTTGTCTGTATTTATATTAATTCTGTTGGCATTCCTGGTAATGTACTGGGGCAGGGGACTGAGTTGTGACTGCATTTGAATAAGGAAGGGTTGGAGGAACCCAGGGAATGATTATGGTGGGGGCAGATGGTCATCAAAATGGAAAGAGATTTTGGGGTAATCATACTGGATGACCTAAAGGTGGCTAAACAATGTACTAAAGCTGTGAGAAGAGCCAGGGGAATGCTGTGGTGCATAGGGTGAGGTATTACCAGCAGAAGGAAGGAGGTGGTGATGTCACTGTGCAGATCACTGGTGAGGACTCATCTGGAATATGGTGTCCAGTTCTGGAGCCGATTTCCATCATGCAACTTTAAATCACAAATGGGTTAAATGGTTTTATAAAATGGGCTTAAAATCCAGAATCCTGATTGGCTAAAACCTAGTTTCAGCCGTGTCCTTATCAGCATGTATTGTGCCAACTGGTACTAACTTCCTCTGCCCAACCACATTACAAAAAGAAATCACTGAGATGTGCCAATTGAAAACAAAAAACATACAGTGGCACACCTCATCTCGCAATACCATGAACTGGCATCTCCCTCACAGCAGCTGTCATTCTCTGAACCAGGAAACAGGCTGACAGGTAAACCACAGATTTCATTTAAAAAACAAAACCACAGAGGACAAACAAATTTACGGACAAAAACTATAACACTATAAATTCTGAAACTAAAAAAGAACCGCACAGAGTGCTTCTACTCACTCACTTCACAAGCATAACCCCATAAGCAATAACGGCCCCTAGATCCAAACAAAACAGCTCTCATCCTAAAGAGAAATGCCAACCCTAAAGTAAAACAATGACAGACATTCCAGCACTAAACTTTCACTTGATTATTGACCAAATACTTAAAGCAACCAGCAGCCAGTTAAAGAAATCGGCACTGATGCCACCATCATCCTCCACACCAGCACGGATTTCCTACCAGCAGTCTGTAGAGACATCCATGCTGGTCTGAAAGGTGACCTTGTTTTCCACATAGTACTGACATCCGTCTCTATTTCTTCTTCCTGCTGCAAGTTAGTTAAGTATTTGCTCAATGTTCAACCTGAAGTTTAGTGCAGGTGTTTCTGCCATTTTTTTTTACTTCCAAATGGGTTTTTCTCATTCAGCTATTGTGTTTGAATCCCGTTACTGATTACGCTCATAAAGCTAGTGACTAAAAGTGCTCCGTGCAGTTCTTTTTTCCATTCAGAATTCATACTGCACTAGTTTTCTTTATAAAAAAATTACATTCTTTATTAAAATAAACCTGTTTTAAAAAAGTTGAAAACATTATAACTCTTTCAAGATGTTACTGAAAATGACGATTTTATCGCTCATACATTTAAAAAGCACCGTTCCACTGCCTGTTTCAAGCTCAAATAAAAACCATTTACAGACCTTACTTTATTGCCCATTTATAAGCGCAATAACACACTCCGAGGTGTGGGTTACATGCTGATAAGTGCGTTCAGGGCATAAGGCAGTGCAAGCGCCTCGTCCTTAATACACCCTTGGACGTGCTCTTATCAGCACGTAACCCACACCTCGTCATGTGTTATTGCTTGCATATTTAAGATTTGTATCCCTTTCCCCTACTTCTCCTACAGATTAGCCTTATGGAATGCAACCAGAACATATCTTGGTTAGCATGATGAATTCACCTACACAAGTTGCTTCTCATTCTACAGCACTGTCTTTTTAAAATGCTAACTTCTTGTTGAAAATATGGCATAATCTTTCCATCCATGTTATTGCTAGACATACTGTAGCTAGCTTGGCTTGAAGAAGGGTGAACATGGTCAGGACCCCTTAGCAATTGAGCTGCATATGCAGCAAATAAGTCCAGATGTGCTAACTTATCCTGCAACTGTTAAGTGTCACAGTTTGCATTTTCTTCTTGAAATGGTTACTTTTGCATTTATGTTTATTTTAAAATATTTAATATTCTGACCATGTGGTTATGTCATGGACCATAACTGATCTCCAGCCTTAACACCCCTGCCCCGTGCACCAACTTGCATGGAAGACAGTGCTTGTAGTCAGATCTAATCATTTTGCTGCTGTGTTCTGGGGTGTGTGTGTGTGTGTGTGTGTGTGTGTGTGTGTGTGTGTGTGTGTGTGCGTGTGTGTGTGCGTGCTTTGGATTCAATTACTTGTGTCTTGCGTGGAAAACAGTATTTGTATACAATCTAATCATTTTGAAGCTGTGTTCTGCTGAGTGTGTGTGTGTGTGTGTGTGTGTGTGTTCCTCTGAGGCTGTTCTTGCAACCTAGGAAAGGTAGAAATGATGAGGTATCTCCTCCCTATTCCTGAATGCAAGTTTCCTCCTCTCTGGGAACACCTGCCTGCCCCTAGTGGGTTGCACCTGCTTACCCTCCTCCCCCAATCTGTCCATCTAGGTGCCTTGGTCATGCCCCTAGACAAAGTCCTGCCTCCTTTGATGCCTTGCAGGGAGGGAACATGAGCCAGAAGAAAAACAGTGATCTCTAAATCCCATACACACACACAGGCAGCGTAGTAATGAGGCTTCAATGGAGGATACAATTTTTAACACTCTACCATGTTGTTTGGAAGGTAATTATGCAGGCAGTCCTTTTCTCAAAGCTATACATCTGAAGGCTCCACCTACTGCAGCCATAAAAATAGTAGGCCTCAGGAATTGTGTCTATGATTTAAAATAACTTGCATTCTAAAAAATAATTTAATGACCCTAAGCAATTGTTGTAGCAGTGATCAATATTTAGTGGGCAGCACAATTATGTGGAGCCACATATATATGGCATACGCAGGGGGGCCAGTAGGATAACAAAGTTGTTTTTACAGTTGCCTGTGACCTCAAGTAACCTCATGAGTGTCAAACTCACGAGTGAGGGTTATGAGTGGTCACTGGCAGCTGTAGAAATAACTTTGTTACCCCACAGTCCCCCATGCATATTTGTTTAATGCTACAACAGGATTTTTTAGGTTCAGTTTTGTTATGTTTTATTTTTTCTTCAGTTCCTTTCCATGTTTTTTCTCTGTGCCTGTTAGCTTTGTTTGGTTTGCAGGGTTGCTGTGATCAGAAAGAGGTAAAAATAGCTTTTTTTTCTTAAGAGTTTTTTCATTTAAAATGTGATTCCACTTTTTTGGGGGGGTGTGATTAGGGTGTGCATTTTGTGAGTCTTTGGAAGTCTTATAGCTTGTGTTATAAAGAGCAAACTGAGAAGGTTAAAGTGAATCTGGGAGACAGTACTGCTGAGCAGGCAGTACTGGTTACTGGTATAGTCACTGTGTGGCTAACTGAGTGCTGATGTAATCACTCTGCCGATTGCTTGACGCTATCCACATAGTGATTACATCACCACCCGTTTATCCACACAGTGACTCAGATAACTGAACTTATGAGTCACTTTTTATCCTGACACCTGTTGAACAGATAGATAGATAGATAAATAGATAGATAGATAGATAGATAGATAGATAGATAGATAGATAGATAGATAGATAGATAGATATAGATATACTGATAAAGATTTATCTCTCTTTTCATCCACCGGTTGTCATGTCTTGGGGGAGCAAGGCATAATAAAATCCCCAGAAGAGTGTTTGAGGAAGTGGAAGTTCACCCAGCAGACATTTTACAGAAGCAAGTCTGCCGGTGGCATCCACAGGAGGAACCAGGACTGGCATGAGATAGCACACAACATGTGGGTTGCGGCAAGGAAACCTGAGTTTGGTGAGTGCCACCATGGACTTATATATTTATATATATATATATATTAGAGGCAAAAAGCTCCGTTTAATGCATTAGTTAGGGTTGTTCCACAGCGACAAAAGTGAGGAAATTCGCTGTTAGGGTTGAAAACCCTAACTCCGACTTCACCCCCCCAGCACCACACACACACACAGACACACACACACACACACACATTCAAGTATGGGGGAGGACCAAGTCAACACAACCAATGACAGACATCCAGCAGCAGGTGACAGAAATAACAAACAATTGTCTAAATGTACTACGAGACATCCCCACCCACCTGACCAGGTACTGCATGCTGAGTGGAGATCAACAGCAAAACTGAGGCCATGTACACCAAACGTACACATCCCTGATTGCAGCTGCACACAACGTACCACACTTAGTAGTTGCATGGCCTTACCTACCGATGCTCCACACCAGACCAGACCACATGTGGTGGGCCACCTGAGCAATAGAGTTCAGCAAAACCAAGAGTTGTACAGGTATAATATCTCTGATTATAACAAGGGTTTGAGAAACGTAGCTTTCAATTGACTGTAAACATTGTAACAGCCTTATGTTTACTTTTTATTAACATACATGTAGAGCCTAACCATATGATGAACATGGTTTAATGTTGTTTAAAAACAGTTTTATTATGATAGCAGTGTTACTCCAGGTATTATGTTAATGGTCAGTTTATCACTGTCTAGCGACATGTGGCACTCGGCTATGCCTCATTCAACATTAAACCCCCACAGGGTGATTAACAGACCATTTAACATAACTGTTGGTCATGCCTTATTGCTTAATTGTCTTTATGAGTAGATAGTCTCCCTCTGCTAGGCACTGTAGCAGCTTTGCAACACAGTGTCCCACCCAGTTACACCATACACTGTCTAGTTACTGGAGAATGGCTGTGAATATGAACTCATGAAGATGAACTATGTAACTTGATCATTACAGTCATCAAAACCTAGTGTGATTATAACTGACAGAGTCAGTGATAGAGAATAACCCCTGCTGTCCTAGTACACTTACCCCATTGTGAGTTAAATCAATACTAAAATACATTCTGTTTATATCTACACCATACCTACTTGATTCCTGTTGTACCACAATTAACATAGTTATCACTTTGATAGCATCAGTGACAGAAGTGTGGCAAACCCAAACACTAGGCATACAGCCTGAGTATGAAACAACTGTTAAAAAAATACACTGTGTCCATAAGTGGCATAGATCACTCATTGCAACAATAGTAAATGTACTACTATTTGAATAAGTTAGTCATCACCGATGCAATGAGATTGTCTTTATCAGGTACAACATACTCAGTAAGTGCCTACAGGAAAATCTATCCATTATACATCTCCGATACAGGTACGTCATTGTTGGCTCAGTAGTGCTATGATATTTAGAAGTTGCTTGGCCTGATCCATGCAATTACAATGTTTCTTACAAAGAATACTTACTGCATCTTTAGTATTGAAACACACTGAAGGTCTATGTATGTACATGAGCAGTACACCTTCATCAGTAAGAATGCATCTGATACTGGCAGTACGAAATTCAGAGCATTGAACAGGCAATGCTTTTCCATACGCTTACAACAGCCTCTCTATCTTGAGTAAACCATTGCAGTAAATGTACTACTATGTAAATCACCTACTAAATGTAACACTACTTTTATCTTAAGCATGCTAGTGTCTTGTAGTTAATTTATGTACTTCTCTTAATTAATGTATACTCACTAGTGTTAAAACCTTTCTACAACTGTCATCATGCACCTTCAGCATTTATATTGACTAATGGCACAGTACCAGTTGTGGTGTGGTGTGGGGCGTGGTGTTTTCAACCCCTAACAGCGAATTTCCTCACTTTTGTCGCTGTGGAACAACCCTAACTAATGCATTAAATGGAGTTTTTTGCCTCTAATTTCCCTTCTTTTTGAGAATGGTAAAGAGAAATAGTGAATGTAATGCAGCGGTCCCACCACATGATGTCTTGTGGCATAGTAACAGGGGCAGCAACGCAAACAGAAATGCTAACAGTGGCACACATGGTAACACAAGCACGAATGAGAACAGAAAGGGTAACGCACACGGTGGCGTAGACGGGAATGGTCTGCCACGTGATGTGTTATCACATAGTAACATGGTGCCTGCAAATGGAAATGTCAATGGGCATGGTGATGCAAAGTGAAACAGAAAGAGAAACAGTACTGTAGACACAAATGGCAAAAAATAACAGAAAAGCAAGCGCAAATGAAAACGCAAAGGATAACGCACATAGGGCCCCGCGCTCCCGGCACCTAATGCGGCAGCTGGAGCGCGGGGCCCAAAGGGCCCCACACTCCCACCACATGATGTCTTGTGGCATAGTAACAGGAACAGCAATGCAAACAGAAGTGCTAACAGTGGCGCACAAGGTAACGCAAGCGCGAATGAGAACAGAAAGGATAAACACGGTGGCGTAGACAGGAGCGGTGTGCGCCGTGATGTCTTGTCACATAGTAACATGGTGCCTGTAAATCGAAATGGCAATGGGCATGGTGACGCAAAGTGAAACAGAAGAGAAACAGTCGTTCACACAAATGGCAAAAAGTAACAGAAGCATAGCGCAAATAAAAGCATAGGGATGACTGACGTAGTGGCGCAGACGCCAACGGAGTGAAACGGGCATGGAACCGCAAGCAGAAAGGGCAATGGTAACAGTAATGTAAGCGCACAGGCTGGTTTTCCCCAAAAGCTGAATAGAGAAAGACAGTGAGTACAAAGAATGTATGCATAATAATGGGTATCGGAGCAGAAAATGAGGACTTGGAATACTAAATAAGTTCTATCTCAGGAACCGTATGACGTAGAAAAAAAATTTAAAAGTAGTATGATTTATGACTGTCCTGGCTAGTTTTGCAGTAGGGCTAGAATTTTTCTGATCGAAAACTCCATGTCTCGTACCGCTTTCGAGATACAGCCCTGAAAGGCGTGGCCAACGCCGTAATGTTATCCTATGGGAAAAAGAGAAGTTCGAGCGCCTATAACTTTGCGCCCCTGTAATATTTTTCACCAAACCACTGAAAGGCACATCTGTGAGCTGTTGGCTGTCTTCCTCCAAATTTCAGGAAAAAAGACCAAACCGTTATTTTGCAGCAGGGATCCAAAGGATTTCTGTAATACGTCGGGCGCCGTAATGTTATCCTATGGGAAAAACCGTCAAATTTGGAGTGCCGTAACTTTGCCACCGTGTAATATTTTTTCAATACAACACCAAAAGGCACATCTGTGAGATGTTGGCTCCGTTCCTTCCAAATTTCAGCTCAAAACTCCCAATGGTTCTTTTGCAGCGCAGTGCCAAAGAATTGCTGTCATTTTCCCACAGACTAGAAAACTACTGTCGCAATTTGCGAAAGCTTTCGCAAAAATTTGCGACACTTTTGTGAGCACGAAAGTAATTTGCGAAAGTACTTTTTCCAGAAATTTGAAAAACATATTTCTGGGGTGTTTTACCACAAAATAAAGACAAAATAAAGACATGGCAAGCATCCTCAGGGCCCGACTAGGTGAATACAAAAAAAATTAGGTTGCTAGAGGGTCCCAAATTTAAATGCCAACCATTTTTCTGATCACCAACTGAAAACAAAATGGCCGATTCGCGAAAGTAACAGGCCCATTTGCGAAAGTAAAAATGCATTTGCGAAAGTGTAGAACTTTTTGTTAACTTTTCCCATTGACTTATAATGGGAAACTGTTTTGAATAACTTTGAACGTTTAATATTTTTTCATGAAATCTTTGAAAGGCACATCAGGACCCTGGCGCATGTTCCCTGAAGATTTCGGGCCAATCGCGCAAAACCGTGCGACCTGTGAGCGCGATATAGATTTCCAGAAAAGCGTAAACGCGAGCACAGATCACACTTAATAACTCCACAGCTGTATATCCGACCAGTACAAAACTTGGCAGATCCCAAGGCCTATGGTTCTTGATCATAAATTCCAAATTTCAGGCAAATCCATCAAACGGTTACAAAGTTATTAAGGTGCAAAGTTTTGGGGTTTAACATAGAAATGGCTCCTCAACCCTAACTACCGTGCTACCATAATATATATATTTATCAATAATGAAAACCATGGGAGCACTGTGGTGCACTCAACTGGGCAGACGTTGTATTTTTGAGCTCCGTTTCATGACGAACTATATTTGAATAAAACTAATCTTTTTGAACTAAACATGAACTTCTTTGGTGTTGATAGCACATCGGAACCATTAGAGTTTAATATGAGACAAAAAAAAACAACCTTACTGCACCTCCTTGGGGCTTGATTCCTATTTCACTGGCCAAGGAACTAGTGCTTCAGATAAATGTGGAGGCCCAGCTATAGTTTCGTAGCCAGAATTGGCACAACTGCCCCCACTCCTAATTAAATTGTAGGAGACCGGCGACAAGACAAACAAAAGGTTGGCAGTAATGGAAAAAAAGGTTCACAGACCTCAAACAGAAGATTACGGACAACTCTTCAGTGATTACCGATCTCACTTCCTCATCAAAGCGGCAAGCAGAATCTACCATGGGCCTAGTCAGAGATGTTAATTTTCTCTGCTCCAAAGTGGAGACATTAGAGAATGGTCTCCGGCAGAGGAATGTTCAAATTGTGAGATTCCCTCCTAGCATGGCTAACCACATGGAGCTTTTGCCTACGCTAGACCGAATAATCTTCAAAGACTTATATCTTTTAAATAGAGATATGGGAATCTCTGTAGTGCAAGCCTTTACCATTTCCCTGCACATAGAAGGCTGGGGAAACTCTTCTTCCTGACCATAGACAGTGATCATGTCCCTATCCACACCTGAAGCCAGAATACCGCTGTTACAGGAGGCCAGAAAAAAAGGAGACATTATGTGGGAGGGGAACTGTTTGGGCTTTTTTCTAGATCTGTCATCCCAGACACAGGACAGAAAGAAGAAACTGCACAAGACTAAGAAAGCACTCTTGGCAAAGGGGGTGAAAGCCCAAATGCTCTTTCCAGCATGGCTACATGTTGTGTATCAGCAAAACCCCCACATATTTACTGATCCTAAGGTGACATCTAACTTTACAGAGACATTGTTTTCCTGCATGGTGGCCAGGATCTCAGACCAAGATTCTGATGGGGAGCCAGAATGACTGTAGTGGGACTGTGTTTTCCAGTGGTTCCCCTGGAAGATACTTTCCTTGGACTTACATTTGATAAGTATCTGTTGAGTGCTTCAGTTATATTGATCCCCCCCGCACCATATATGTTACCTGCAAGTGGGGTGAGAGTTCAGTATAATGATATATGTAAAAATCTGTGGTGAGAGCATGAGATCCTATGACCTTAGGATCATAGGATGTGTCGTGGAAATTTCCTACTTGTTATACAGAGACAAAGACACAGTCTTGTGCAAAGTTCAAACCATTTATTCATGTATGCATACGGAGAGCCAGCTCCCCAGGTTGTTATTGCATAGCTCCGATTACAATAGTAAGCCTCCTTCTCTTATACACTTGCTTAGTCACATAACAGTGTCATGGCACAACTTTATTGGACAGTAAACTTCAAACAATACTGCTGTTAGTTGCTGATTGGTTATGCTAATACTATGTTAAATACAATACTGCTGCCACTTACTGACTGGTTATGCTAATTATTATGCTAACTTACTTTAGCAACATTATCTACAAGGCATGCATACACATTACAAGGAATGCGTGGCTACAGAATTTTCCACCATCCACAAGGACAGTGCTTATGTAAAATTTCCACTATCCACCATTTCATGAAGATTGTTTCAGTTCTGCAGCCATTTTGTGGTGCTTTATGCACAGTTACATTGTGCAGCATTAGGTCTGTTATAAAATTTTCCTCTACACCCCCTTTGATACTCTGTATCAACTGCTAAAATCAAAATCACAGTTATAGTAAGGCAATTCTGCATTTTGCTTTAGTATATCATAATTATGTATCACAGGTGATTGTACAGTTGGTGTAGGTGGGTACAGGCTGTGTTACATTTTGTGTAAGCAGCAGCTTTACACAAAGTACAACGAGCCATATACATAACAAAGCAATAATGCCAGCAGCAACATATGTCATTATTGTCGATCCCCATTGGCCAAATACATTTGTAATCCATAACCATGGATTCCAGTCACCCTCAGACTTATTTTCGCTAACAATTTTATTCTGTAGTTGCTGCAATTTATGCAAAACTTCTGTCATGTTATCAGCCACATTTGGTACATAGGTACAACATTCTTCTCCAATTATTGCACAGACCCCGCCCTGGGCTGCTAATACATAATCAAGAGCAGCTCGATTTTGTAATGCTACTAGTCTTAATGCTTTTGTTTCGGCACGCAAGGGTGAGGCCTTCATTGGTTTCTTTTACCAGGGTTTCAAGTTCGTAGCTTAGTTGATCAATATATTGCATGCTTTGTAGTACCCCCCAGAATGGGAAAAATCCTGCAGCTAACTTCTCACCCACTGGCACTCTTCTCTTGGCGCTAGGTACTCCAGAACCTCCCGCACCTATGGCACACTTTCAAGCGGCATGCTGAGATCATCGCCTGTAATACATTATTATCATTTTGAGGGCACATACACTTGTATGGATGGGTGTAGTGTAGCTAAGTAACAGCACCGATCCATCCTGTTGGTAAAACACATGCCTTTACCCCGCACACAGTACAGGCGGACAGGTACTAAACTTTTCCCTCTTTAAGCTCAGTTGGAAAATATACCCTCACCATACCATGTTGCCATGTTACCGTCGGACGTATTATAGGTATAAGAATAATTTTGTCCTGCATAATATTATTAGAACAACTAGACACCCCACTTGTATATTTGCTCTGTCTGTGTCCAACTCCTCACACACAATAAGGGCCTGGGTTTTGGTCTGTGATCTAGGTACAAGGGTTTTAAGGGGTTCCCATTTTTGGGGGCTTATACCAGGTGGTGAAGTGGTGTCCTTGAAATACAGTAACTTTGCCCTTATTTAACAAGCTCGTGGACCAATTACCTTCCCTATCCTTTGCATGTGCCATAGCAAATAAGAGTAAATATGTGCCATACCAGACCAAGGGTACAGGCCACAAGTGCAGTCCTATGGCCGCAGAAAGTGGGGAATGCACATACACATAACAATCACTTAGGTTAGTGTTAGTAAATGTAGCTTCATTAGAGTCCACCAGGTATTAGTGGTGTGTAGGGGTTCAAGGCTGCGGCTGCATCTCACAGTCTTGTGGTTTACTTTAATACTTATCAGAGTCAGAAGAACCACAGCGGCTCCCAGCATGCATGCCACCCCTGCAGTCAATAAAATGGTCTTTTTCTTCATCTGTCCTCGATGGCCATCACCAACTGACAATGGGATGCATGGATCCATGTGTCTCTCTCAGTGATCTTCACGGCTGTCGGTATCGTATGGAGCACTTGGAAAGGACCTCGCCACCGGGGATCACTCCACTTCTTTCGCTGAAAGTCCTTTATCACCACAGGTCTCGGTTGTATGCGGTAGCTATGCTTCCCGGATTTGGGCGCAGGCACGCTTTACCTAGGGTAAAAGATCTCAACACAGCATTAAGGGATAAACAATAGGCAATCATTTTGTTATCTATACCGTGCAATGTTAACCTGCTTTGGGGAAAAGGTGCATTAGTCATTCTCAGAGGCCTACCCATCAGAATCTCGTGTGGTGACAGACCTATCCGCGTTGGTCTACCTCTCATACTCATTAAGGCCAAAGGCAGGGCCTTCACCCAATTAAGTCCTGTTTCTGCCATCAGTTTGGTTAACTTTACCTTTAAGGTTTGGTTTGCCCTTTCCACAGCCCTCCAGACTGTGGATGGTAGGCACAATGAGCTCTTAAATCAATTTTAAAAACCTCACATAGGCACCTGATAACTTTGTTTGCAAAATGAGTACCATTGTCACTAAAGATAGCGAGGGTAAGCCTAGCGTGGTATAATATCCTTCAATAGGCCTTTGCCACCACACAAACAGTGCTTCTTCGAGCAGGGAAGGCCTCTACCCTTGAGAACATATCCACTATTACCAAACAATACCTGTAGCCCTCACAAGGCCTTAGTTCAATAAAGTCCATCATTATGTGTTCAAAAGGTCCTGTAGGAGAAGGATGGGCAGAGGGGGTTACTTGGAGTCCTCTGCCGATATTATTTTGTACACATATAATACATTTTTTACAAAAGTTTTCAGCATACAAATAGAAATCTACAACATACCAATATTTATTTACAAAAGCCATGAGCCAACTTGGCCAAAAGGGAAACCTGACTGCTGGCAGGCAAAGTCTGCCATCGGGTGCCACCCATAGCTTTGTGGTGGCGTCATAGGTGCAACATGTTTGCCAGTTCTTTTTCTCCTTTTATCAGCAGATCATTGTATTTCAGCTACATCACTGGCAGAAAAAAGATTTACTGGTTTACTTCTTGAGAAAGCATTAACGGTAGTGGGACAACATCAAGGAGAGCTGCTCTTTTTCGCAGCTGCATCTGACTCAAGCGTTTCCTTTTGATACAAAGTCAGAAGCAGATAGTAAAGCTGGCATTTCATGACTGCGACAGCCCTACGCATTTGAATGGCCATCAGCAGGTTTTCTACTAGTTTCACATGCGCAATGGGCTTTCTGACGTCAGGAACCCCTGTTTTCCATAGTGTTCCAAAGTCATGCACTACTCCAAAGGCATACCTGCTGTCCGTAAATGTTAACAGTTTGTTTTTTGCTAAAACACAGGCCCTGGTTAATGCCAATAGCTCAGCGCCTGGGCTGACATGGGGACGGCGGCTTATGGCTCTAGAGTAGTGCTGTCAGTGCATATCGTGTGCCACAATTGGATGAACCCTGCCCGCTTTGGCTGAGCCGAGCCATCCAAAACAGTTCCAGGTCTGCGTTAGTCAGTGGTACATCAGTCAAATCAGGTCGAGGTCTGCAGTCTGAGTCAATTACTTCTCCACAGTCATGTACGTCACCATCCTCTGGGGTAGGGAGGAGGGTAGCCGGGTTTAAGGTAGTACAGCGCTTAAGGGTAACATTTGACATGACTAGTAACACATTCTGATATTGCAGTAAGCGAGCAGGAGTTAGATGGGTGGTGCGGGCCTGCAGTATAATTGAGTGTACTGCATGTGGCACATGTACAACTAGAGGGGAACACCCCACCAAATCAGAACAGGCCAGCACCACCTGGGTAGCAGCGGCAACAGACTGTAGACACGACACCATTCCTCTGATTACTGAGTCTAAATGCTTAGAGTAGTAAGCCACTGGCCTTCTTGCATCTTCATGCAATTGTGTTAGTATAGCAGACATAAACCCATGCCTTCCATTCACATAGAGGTCAAATGGCTTGTTAAAGTCAGGCAGCCCTAGACAAGGTGCTGACGCTAAAGCCAATTTTAATTGTGTGAAGTTTTCCGTTAATTAGTTTGTCCACCTGACCTCATCTTTCATTTGCATACGCTTGCCGTGGATGGCATCTTGCAAGGGCTGTGCCAAGAAGGCATAATCCTTCAGCCAGGCTGTGCAGTAGCCCGTCATGCCCAAAAAGGACATCATTTGTTGTTTTGTTATCGGACGGGGCAATTTAGTAATGGCCTCAATTCGTTCTGGGGCTAGGGCGCGCCCTTGCACCGACAGTATGAACTAAGTACTTTTACCTGTTCTGTGCGCAGCTGTAGTTTACTTTGATACCCTATGGCCCGCTGGCCAAAAGAGTAATAGCGCTTTGAGTCCTGCTCACATGCTTCCACGAGGGGAGGCAAGTAGCAGATCATCAACGTACTGTACTAACACACTCCCACCGGGGGGCACAAAGGCAGACAAATTGTCACTCATTTGGGCCGAGAACACAGCCGGGGATTCAACATACCTTTGGGGCATCCGAGTCCCTTTATACGTAAACACAAACCATTCTTGGCTCTCGGGCTCCACGGGAATGCTGAAAAAGGCATTTGCTAAATCTATAACTGTAAAGAAACAACTATTTGTAGGTACCTGAGACAGAACAGTGACAGGGTTCGGGATCACAGGCATTCTGGCATGTACAGCAGCATTTACCAGTCGCAGATCTTGCACAAACCGGTAGGTGCCATCTGGCTTTTCACCAGTAGAATAGGAGTGTTTACCGTAGCACTGGGACATGGTACGATAACCCCCTCTCAAATGCTGCATGCACAGGCGCATCCTCTTCTGCTTCCCTCCAAGCGGTATTGGTGTTTGTGGGGCCTATAGGAGGACTTTGGTGTGACTGATAAAGGTTGTGCATTTTTATTAATCCTACATCAGTTTTGGAAGTGGCCCATAGACTATCTGGCAGCTCATCTAGCCAAGGGGTAACCTATCATTTAGTTTACTTTCTTTTCCTTTGTAACCTGTCAATTGCCTTTATCTCTAGTTGCACTGACACTTGCTCACATAGAACATACTTATAACACCTGTAGCGGTGACACCCATCTGTCACCTTCTTGCTCCCAGTCGCTTAGTTTTTCATTTGTGCACCCAGTCCCAAACCCTTCCACTGTACCCCTTTTCCCTTTGCAGAGTGAGATGGGGCTGCCCTTCCACTACATAGGCTTGTTGTTGCTCAGCAGTAGTTCTACAGCTGCAGCGCAGCGGTCATGTGCTACATATAGGTCTTTACTTGTAACTCATCTAGCACTGGCTGAGTACTCCATCTACTTGTCTTGCACTCCAAAATCCTCTCACCTTTTGCATAGTGAGCAGTACAGTGGAGATAGTACTGTAGTTCCTGTGCACCCCCTGTCAATTTAGCAGCCCATTCTATCAATGAGCCCACTTGCTCCTCACCTATAAGCTTCCAACAGTACAGCCAGTCACTTGCAGTCACTGTCAAAGGAAAAATACCAGCTCTGGCTGAGGTCACAGAGAGTCCCTCATTGCTTATACTTATAGTCATGTTTAGCTTAGCCAATAAGTCTCTACCTAGTAGGTTTACAGGGCAGGTCTCACTATACAGGAATTCATGTCATATTGTCAACTTGCTACACTGCACAGTAAGGGGCTGGGTCAGATGCTCATACATAGGTATGCCTGAGGCGACCACGGTTTCCACCACAGTGTCACTGGGACACAGGTACAGTTCACAGGTTCGTATCACAGACAATGATGCACCAGTGTCTACCAAAAAGGAAACATTCTTGTTGTCAACAGTTAGTGTCAGTTTCGGTATTTTAATGGGGTAAGGGGTGAGGGAGAGCATTGCTTGATGTTGTCCCGCTATTTCCTAGCGATTGTACGTCAGCAGTTGCATTTCATACAAAGGGTTGCGCACAGAAAAGTCAGCAGCAGGAGGGGGTAGTTCATACTGGGCGGCTCCCCTTTCTGGGGACAGTTTCTGGCAATGTGGCCCATTTGGTTACAGCGGTAGCAGCGGTACTGACTATGATCACCCCTCCATCGCTCTGCCTGGGGACTGTCTCTTCCTCGCCCTCTCCCTCTGCCTCTTCCTCTGCCCCTACCTCCTTCATAGTACATTAGCTGTGACTTTACTAGTTTCTTCTGATCTTTTTCTTCATTTCCCCTCTGTTGTCTCTCAGAGTGTTCAGCATACGGCAAAATCTCAGCTAATGATTTTGTCTCCCATCCAATACAAGCAGTTGTAACTCCTTTTTTTATCTCAGGCAAAAGTCCACTACAAAAGGCATGCCTCAACAAATTTCCATACGCTGTATCACCAGGCTTCACCCCTGAGTGCTGTTTAAATATGGTTTCCAGTCTCTCTCTATATTCCTGCACTGTCTAGCCTGTTTTCTGCTTTGTAGCGTGGATGTGGGGCCAATCAGTAGTTTTCTTAAACTTAGTCTGCACTGCCATCCAAACTACTTGCAGTTGGTTTGCTCTATCATCTCTTGCAGCATCCATATTCCAATTTCCCTTGCACTCATTCCACTGGAATTTTAAAGTTCTCCTGAAACACTCAGTCATTTCTCAAGTGGACAGGTCATACATTGCAAATAGGGCTTGCATCTCCTCTATGTATGCATCTACATCTTTCCCAGGGGGCTGTATACCCTTAACTGCGTCAGTCAGTTCATCACGGCTCCAAGGTCTCGCTGCTCCTATCCGGGGGTGGGCTACATCAGCCGGGTTAGGGTTGGGGTAATATACTAGTGGCATATTAACTACAGGGTCCTCCCTCTTAGCCCTTAATCTGGTCTTTACGTAACCCACTAGAGACCAGACTTCTTGTTGCCCACTTTGCGGGCCCATTTCCCCACTAGTTGTATCGGGCTCTACCTGTGCCTCGGCCAGCATCTGTCTAACATCCCCGGGATACCCCGGGGCCACCAGTCCCCCTCCCACCACCCCCTGATCTGGCGGCGGGCAGTGGGTTGAGGAGCCGGTGCCGCCGCAGCAGGCGAGAGCTGGTAGGGGGGTGGCGTATCATTTCTTTTTGGCTTTCTTTTCCTTTCCTCCTCCTCAATTTTTTGTTTTACCATTATGCCCTTCACTGACCTGTCATACCTACTTTCTGCTTCTCTTTCCCACCTATTGAACTTTGTCCAATCTATTACTACTTTCTTTTGTTTGCTTTCTACCTTTTCTAGAATGCTCCTTGCTTCTCGTAAGACATCCAGGCTAAATGTTCCTGTTAGGGGAAATAGTCTTTCTGTTCTCAGGTTCCATTCCACGACCTCACTAATTGAGTTGTTCCCATATTTATCAGCCATACATTTTACTGGTCCATGCAGGGGATCAGGCAACTTTCCCTTGCTTTGTTTCACCCCCATGTCACTGTCCTGTGTTTAGTTTATGTATTATTTTATTTTTAGTTGTTTAACCAGGTATAGCACACTAAGCTGAAAGCTTTTTTACAGGAGCGACCTGGGAGCACATGGAGGTTAAGTGACTTGCTCAGGGTCACACAGTATGCAAGTGGAAGCTGTGGGATTCAAACCCAGGTCTGGTCTGCTGGATGTCACCAGATTTGCAGCTCAGAGCCTTAGACCACTGTGCTATACTGCCTCCACTTTACACCCTTCTTGCTTAGCTCTGTTCCCGGTTAGCATCACAGTTAAAACTCAAACCCCCTTTTAGTTACTTGTGTCCCAACAGTTCAGGTCCTGGACTACTTTTGCTACAAAAGCTCAAACCTATGTTTTGGTTACTTTTGCCCTGGCAACTCAAGCCTTCTGACCACTTTTACTAAAAGGACTCAAACTTGTCTGAGGTTACTCTTGTTTTAACAGCCTAAATCTCTAGAGTTTTATATCACTGTTTTACCACTTTACTTTTATGTTACTTTAAAATACTTTTACTTAGTTTGGAGTCAACACAAGAACTTTCTTACTTTTTTTTGTCGATCTGCACCATCCTGGTGGGTGCGTCCTCGCCCGAACAGCCCAAAGCGGGTACTTGCCTTGTCTTAGTGAGGTGGTCTCCCTGCAATGTCCCCTGGACATCCGCCGGCGTACTTCAGGTCTTATTCCAGTGAAGACTCCACTAAACAGAGCCATGCAGATCCTGCCGACTACACCAAGATTGTCGTGGAAATTTCCAACTTGTCATACAGAGACAAAGAAACAGTCTTGTGCAGAGTTCAAACCATTTATTCATGTATGCATACGGAGAGCCAGCTCCCCAGGTTGTTATTGCATAGCTCCAATTACAATAGTAAGCCTCCTTCTCTTATACACTTGCTTAGTCACATGACAGTGTCATGGCACAACTTCATTGGACAGTAAACTTCATATAATACTGCTGTTAGTTGCTGATTGGTTATGCTAATACTATGTTAAATACAATACTGCTGCCACTTACTGACTGGTTATGCTAATTATTATGCTAACTTACATCATCTATTAGGCATGCATACATTACTACAAGGAAATGCGTGCTATGGAATTTTCCACCATCCACCAAGGACATGCTTGCTATGGAAATTTCCACTATCCACCATTTCATGAAGATTGTTTCAGTTCTGCAGCCATTTTATGGTGCTTTCTGCACAGTTGCATTGTGCAGCATTAGGTCTGTTATAAAATTTTCCTCTACAGATGTTATGAGTTAAGGGGACCAATGGTCCATAAGAAATTTGCCACCTATATATAGAAAGAAAAACAAAAACACCCATTTATCTGATAAATGATGTCTTTTTTTGTCCCATAAAGCAATCAAGCTTATTTTTAAAAATAGCCATACTTTCACTATTGACAATATCGGATGGTAATGAATTCCAGACTGAATCATTCTCTGGCTATACCAGTTATTACGCCTTTATTTGTCCTATTGGTGTTCCCTTTAATTTTAGATTGAGATCTTGTAATAAAGGTATTAGTATATTTAACCAGACCAAGGGTTTCCGTAAGGTAGTCATCCTTAATAGCTTTATAAGTAAAGCAAAGATCACCCCTGATTTGTCTGTACTGCAAGGAATACAATCCCAAGTGTTCAAGTCTTTGATCATAACTTAAATTTTGAACAGTGTTAATATGGTTTGTAATTATTCTTTGTACCCCCTCTACTAATTGTTTACATCTTACTGTTGTTGGTGCACATAATGGAGCACAGTATTCTAGATGAGGACATACTAAGGTTGAATAAAGAGGTATTGTGACCTTAGGATCTCTGCCTTTTATATTTGTTAGAATGCAGTTGATAATACCGTGGCATTTTTTAACAGCTGTTTTATTTTGCTGTTCAAAGGTTAATTTATTGTTAATTATCACTCCAAGGTCATTTTCATTATTAGTTTCTTGTAGCAGTATATTTATCCTATAACTATTTTTAATGTTATTATGCCCTAGGTGCATTACTTTACATTTTTTAATATTAAAGCTCACTTTGTTATTGTGTGCCCAAAGTACAAGATGATTTAGATTTTATGCAGGTCGACAGCAGACCGCTTGTTATTTACTATGTAGCCCAGTTTACAGTCATCTGCATACTTGACTGACCAGATATCGCCAGTAGTTTGCATAGATGATATCATGATTTGAAAAAGTGTAGGTCCCAGGACGGAGCCCTGGGGAACACCACTCGTGACAGGTCCCCATTCAGAGAGGCTGCCTCTTAGAGCTACTCTCTGTTTCTGGTTGGTAAGCTGTGAGACAATCCAGTTCACCAAATTATTTTCCAAGTTAAATTTAAGAAGTTTCTTAATCAAAATCTTATGTGAAACCATGTCAAAGGCTTTAGAATAATCAAGATATGTGATATCCACTGGAAAACCTTCATCGAGGGCCGCACTCACTGATTCCAAAAAAATGAATCAGTTTGGTTAGGCAGGATCTACCAGGTTAAAAGCCGTGCTGATTAACATCTGTTAAGTTATTCTGAAAAATATGTGTTTCTACACGTTTCTGAATAAGTCTTTCCAACATTTTGCAAATAACGGATATGAGGCTTGTAGGCCTGTAGTTGTCGACATCTTTCTTGTTACCAGCTTTGTGAATGGGGTTACTATGGCCTCATTTCAGTTTGGGGTAGTTTTCCCTTCTTTAAGAGAGATATTAAAGAGAACAGAGAAAGGACCCTTTCAATAATCAATAATTTCAATAATGATTTCATTAATCAAGGCACAACTCCTTGATTAATTTGGGACATATTTCATCTGGGCCTGGTGAACCCTTGCTTTTTAGGTGATGGAATACTTCCTTTATCTTGTTTTCTGTAAAAGGAATCCATTCTTGACAGTTACCGGCTAGAAGAGTAGGTATGGATTCTTTAGCATGGGGAGCTGGAGGAATGCAGGAAAAGGCCGACTGGTAAAGTGCAGACCAGGGGAAAACAGAATCCCCATGGGAACACGAGCAGGGGAAATGGAAGTATAGGGAAAGGGTGGAAGGTAGTCCTGCTAAATGCCAGGAGCTTGGGAAATAAAATGCCTGCACTCCAGGCGATGCTAACTGAGGGAGCAATAGATGTGGCAGCGGTCACTGAGACCTGGGCCACCGCAGGACATGACTGGGACCTGAACCTGGAGGGTTACACTATGTTCAGGAAGGACAGGGGGGAGGGAAGGTGAGGAGGGGTAGCAATGATAGTCAAAAACTGCATTGGCATAGGTGGAGTTGAGGAGGTGGAGGGAACCTTGGAGGCGATTTGGGTCACCTTGATAACAAGGGGGGGGCAAGAGAGTAAAAATAGGAGTGGTGTATAGACCCCCCTGTGCTGGCAGAGGAGCTGGAGGAGAGTCTGGTGGCAGATGTTGGGAGACACTGCAGACTGGGCAGGGGAAGGGTGGTGGTGTTGGGGGACTTAAACATGCCAGGAACAGGCTGGGAGACTATGACATCCTCGGTGGCCAGGGAACAGAGGTTGTTGGATGTCTTTCAAGATGCGTTCCTAACTCAGCAGGTGGGGGAACGACCAGGGAGGTGGGAGTACTGGATGTGGTCCTGGCAGACAGTGACCAGATTGGGGCCCTGGAGGTAAGGGACCCATTGGCGGGGAGTGACCATGCCACGGTCTGGTTCTGCCTGGACCTAGGAGGGGTAGAAGGCTGCACAAAGCGGAGTAACTGACTTCAGGGGCAGATTTTAAGGAAATGGGAAGGATCCTAAGGAGCATTTGGATGGGATTGGGTCAGACATGGATGCTGATAGTAGGTGGGAAGTCATCAGGAGAGGTGCAGGATGCTACCAGCACCTGTGCAAGAGTAAGATGAAAATGCGGTAGGGCCGAAACCCTGCTGGTGGACCAGGGAGGTCAAAGAGGTGGTCTTGGGAAAGAAGGCAGCCTATAGACAATTCAAGTGCTCAAGGGGAAAGGGATCGAGGGAGTACAAGCTGATGGCTAGAAGGGCCACTAGGGTGGTGACGTGGCTAAGGCAAGGAAGGAGCAGAACCTGGCCAGGGAAATTAGGAGAGGAACAAGGGTTCTTTAGATACAGTGGGAAAAATGAAGGGTGAAGGGGCAGATTAGCAGGATTAAAACAGGGAGAGATGGGCACAAGACCCGGGAGCAGGCTGAGGTACTAAATGAGTGCTTCACCTCAGTTTTCACCAAGGAAAATGGGTGCTGCATCATACATGGGAGGAGACAGTGATACTGAGGAGGGGGACCCTACCGATCGGTGGGTCTGGGGAGAGGGGAGGCATCACTGGCAGGAGGGAAGGCTAAGCAGGAGAAGAGGTAGTGGAAGTGGAAATCACAGCAGAGAGAGTGAGGGGAGCCCTCAGGTCCCTTAAGATGGAGAAAGCACCGGGGCCGGATAAATTACATCCCAGAGCACTGAAGGAACTTGCGGATGTCCTGGCGAAACCCCTGGTGGAGCTTTTCACCATCTCTCTGTGGACAGGGTGGGTAACCCAGTACTGGAAGGTGGCACATATAGTGCCTATCCACAAAGGGGGATCAAGGGAGGTGGCAGGGAACTACAGGCCTGTCAGCCTGACATCAGTGGTGGGCAAGGTGATGGAGGGCATTGTCAAGGAGAGGTTAGGGGGGACCTGGAAAAGTCAGGGTGCCTGGACGATAGACAGCATGGATTTGTCCCAGGGAAATCGTGTCAGACAAACCTTGTGGAGTTCTATGACTGGGTGATGAGTGCCTTGGACCTGGGTAGACCAGTGGACGTCCTCTTTCTAGACTTCAGCAAGGCATTTGACTCTGTTCCTCATGTGGGCCTGTTGGATAAGCTGGGAGAAATGGGGTTGGGGAATGAGATGATCAGATGGATAGCCAATTGGCTCCAGGACCAGACCCAGAGGGTCGTAGTTGGTGGGATAGTCTCATCCCCAAGGAGGGTCATTAGTGGGGTCCCACAGGGATCAGTCCTTAGGCCCCTCCTGTTCAATGCCTACGTCTCTGACATAAGGACAGGTATCAGGAGTGAGATGAGTCTCTTTGCGGATGACTCAAAACTGGGGCGGTGGTGGATGGGGGAGGGAGGGTGGCCCTACAGGGGACCTGAAGGCTCTGGAAAGATGGTCTAGAAAGTGGAAGCTGAGGTTCAATGCAGGAAATGCAAGGTGTTGCACTTGGAGGCCAGAAACCTGGGCCAAGTGTACACCTGGGGGGGGGAATGCTACAAGTCTCGATGGCTGAGAGGGCCCTGGGGTAGTGGTGGATGTCAAGATGAACAACTCGGAGACTTGTAGGAGGGCAGCAGCCAAGGCCAACAGGATGCTGGGATGCATTGCTAGAGGGATCACCTCCAGAAGGAGGGAAGTGATACTCCCACTGTATAACTGCTTGGTGAGGCCGCACCTTGAGTACTGCATGCAGTTTTGGAGGCACACTTAAAGAGGGACATTAAATTCCTGGAGAGGGTCCAGAGGAGGGCAACCAGAATGATTTGGGGCTTGGGGACAGGACCTATGAGGAGAGAGGCTCAAGAGCCAAATATGTACACATTGGAAGAGAGAAGGACCGGGGGACATGATAGAGGTCTTCAGGCATGAAGAGGGTAAATAGGGGAGGAACAGTCAGGGTGCTTCAAAGGAAGGAGGAGGGGGGGCCACTAGAGGGCATGGGTGGAAGCTGGAGGGGGGAAGATTAAGGGGAGAAAGGAGGAGGTGCTACTTCACTGAGAGGGTGGTGGAGCCATGGAATGCGCTGCCTAGGGGGCTGGTGGAGGCAGAGATGGTGGAGGGGTTCAAAAGGGGGTGGAACAGGTACAGGGGAAGGGTTCTGGAAGCAAAATCCAATGCAGCGAGAATATCCGGAACTGGGAAGGGAGAAGCCAGAGAAGGCGAGTGGGGCAGCAAGGTCAGCTCCCAGGGTGGGGGCTGATCAAACAAGCAGACACGAAAGACCGTTAGGCCTATTCTGCTGGCGTTTTAGTATGTTAGTAAATACACTTACAAATTCTTTATTAAAGTGAGTTACCATTTCAGTTTCATCACTGATTATTTTTTCATCGACCACTAATGGGCCAATATTAGCTTTATTTCCACACAGGGAGCCTACATAATTAAATAAACTTTTTTGTTATCTTTGGAAATTGTAGCCAATTGTGGTTCTATATTTTGTTTATATATTCTTATTATATTTTTAACACTATTGGCACTCTTTTTGTATAGTTTCCAGTTCATTTATAGTGTTAATCCTACTTAGTATTGGGGTTGGAGGGCACATGTCTGGGATATTTGTTATATTAATAACCTGATTTTTCATTTCTGTGCAGTCACTGTACAGCCTCTAGCAATGGTTGAGATATATATGCAATTTGTACATGTTGCCTATATGTATGATGAAAATTAAAAATGATGTAAAAAAAAAATGAAAACCATATAAACAAAAGTAATTAATTATCAACAATACTTAACAGGTAGTCTGCAATATCTACAATACTGCATGGTTAACTTTGGCTTCAATTTAAGCAATAATGACCAACAAGACTGTCATTTCCTAGAGATTTAACAACCAGCTAGGGGAGAGGGTGGACCAAGCCCCATCCAAGGGCCACCCCCACCCAGCTAGTCATTAATCTATAGGAAATGACCAGCTGTTAGGTTATTATTGCAATTATAAGTCTAATCGCAATAATAATGTCTTTGTAAACACATTTTCATAACATTTTATGTGGCGGTACTGGGAGCGAGACTGTGAGAAGTGCAGAGCGGCTTCCATGCTGGTCAGTTCTTAGAGATTTCAGACCATCACGTCAAGCAATCATGGACGGTCCTGCCATCATGAATTATTATTTAGACTTATAATAAGCATAATACAATGTCAAAAAAGAATGCTGGCCTCTGATTGGTCAGTCTGGGAGTGGACCCGTGGTGTCATCCCAGTACAACATCACGGGTCTAGCCTCCTGACTGATTGCATTGCATTTGTTGGATTTGTTGCATTTGTTGGATTTGTTGCATTTGTTGCATTTGTTGCTTCTTCTCTTAAGAAATTAAAATATTTTTCCACACTAACAAAAACATTTTTAAAATGATGTTTTTAATGCTGTAAAACAAGAAGCCATTGTATAAATAGAATAAAGTATGGGTCGGGTGTGTTACGAGATGTTTACACACACCCGAGGGGTTAGATGCTAAATAAACTCTGAGAATAAAGCTCGAGGGGTTTATGACTAGCATCTAACCATAGGGTGTGTGTAAACTTTGAGTTTACACACCCCGACCCATATTTTGTTTTATATAATTGCTGAGTTTCCCTTTTTTCACCTCAGCATTTATATAAACTAAAATTCAGTTGCTGTGCAGTCCGGTCACAGCCTGTGGTTCACAGTGATGTTTATCTCTTTTTACATTCATTTAGAAGTTTCTTGCCGGGGACGAAAAAAAAAGAATATTGTGGTAGGTTTAAGAAATAACTTACCACCGAATCTGAGTGGCAGCTTAGTGTATCTTTGCTGTTCGGAGAAAAAGGAAGCAGACAGCAGTCGTCAACAAGTGCAGCAGGTGCCTGCGCAGAGTGAGGAAGCTGCACATGTGAACGCCATATCGCGCTCCTTGTATGGCAAATATGTCAACAGGTTTCCCTATGGGAAAAAAGGGAGACCAGTAATTATAATAGCAATAATGACCTCTAGGGTGGGTGTCATGCTGGGATAATGTCACACCTCAGGTATTGGATGCACTCGGCCTATGGCCTCGTGCCCAACCACCTGATGCATGACGTTATCCCAGCACACCACACACCCTGTTGGGCATTACTGCTTAATTATACAATGGCAAGAAAGAATCTTAGACTGTGATTGGTCAATCTAATACTGGACCCATGGTGCTATCCCAGCATAACACCATGGGTCTAGTCTCAGCACTGTGAACCTCTTGCTTAATTTGCATGACCTCATAAGAAACCAAAATATTTTCCCACACTATGAAAAAATTCTATTAAATTATTTTTATTTTATTGTGCATATAACAACAAGCCACTGCATAATAGGAATAATGCACTCCTGGTTGTGTGTTGTCCTAACATAACGCCACACCTGGGACATTAGACACAGTCGTGCTGTTGCCTCATGCACTGCCCCCACCAGGAGTGATGTTATCCCACCATAACACACACACTGCCAAGCATTATTCCTTTAATAAGTAAAGCAATAAGACACGACAGGGTGTGCATGGAACATATTTTATCACATGGCCGGGGGCATAACAAGGCACGAGGCCTTGGCAGAGTGCCTTTAGCCCCTGGCATGCAGTAAAATATGTTGCATGCACACCTTGGAGTGTCTTATTGTGCTTATAGAATGGGGTCCTATCTTTATTTCAATTTTTACAGTTTGAAAAATCTTGCTTGGATGTAGAAAAAAGATTTAATGCTGCTAATCTATGATAAAATAGTCCTTCCACGGACATTATATTAATATTCATGAGGTAATTTGCATTTATGTGACTTCAGGTTACTATGTGTAGTGTGCACAGCCTGTGCTGCCAAAGAGTGCTGAAGCGTTTAAGAATGGACTATGCTAGACTGAGTCATGTACCTTCAGCCAGCAGTTGTTTCTACGTACTGCCCTCAGCCGCCATTTTTTTAAATGACTGCTGAAGCATTTACCCCTGGAGTACTCGAGTCCATGTACCTTCTGCCAACAGCTGTTTCCCTGTCCTGCCCTTGTATGCACAGTCGCTCCCCTTGCCTCGTCGACCGAGTCTTTCTCTTTTCCCTCTTTTTGAAGTTAAAAATGTTTTTTGTTTGAATGAACGGAGACGCGTTACAATTACAGTGATGGTTCGTGGGTGAAGGCAGAAGGTAACGACCGATTGGGAGTCAGCCACTTCTTTCCACTGGCCGGATACAGCATCAGGTACAGTGCAGCTTATGTGGGTGACTGGGACAGAGCTTTCTCTCATGGACTGTAGGAGGATAAAGTGACATGGGATAGGAGAAGAGGGGAGACACCAAGCGAGGGACTACATTAATTTCACTCGTAATTATAACATTTTCTCTGTGAACTAAAATATGAGTTTGACAGGAGAGTTAGCGAGGGAATAGACGATAGTGCCATTTTAAATGCCAATGTTCTAGTGCTCCTGATTTCATTTGGAAATGCGATTCTGCTTCTCTGACTTTTTTTTTAGCCATGCATGGAACAGATTTCATGCATGGTGAGCTAGGTCTCTGATTGGCTGGTTTAGCTTACCCATTTCATAAGCCACAATACAGTGCAGGCTTATTGTAGATTTAACCACGACTTGGGGGGAGGGACTCTGAACAGTTTGCAGAGCATCATAAGGAGAACAGTTGACACCACTACAGGTACTTAAACCAACAGCTCTGTAAATGTTTTGTTTTGTTTTGTGCTCCTGCCTCCACTGATATTACAGGCAACATGTTACATGGTGATTACTCAACAACAGGCTATGGTTTTACTGACCATCAATCCACACCTGGGAGAGGGGGAGGGTGTGTTCCAGTCTCAAGGTGACCTCAACCACCCAATGTTGTATTAATCCTCAGTAAACCTATAGCTTTTGTTCCTGACTACACTGATATTACAGGCAAGATGTCACAGGGTAATTACTCAACAATAGGCTATGACTTTACTGACCATTAATCTACACCTGTGAGAGGGAGGGAGGTGTGTTGCAGTCACAAGGTGACCTCAACCACCCAAGCTTGTATTAATCCTTAGTAAACCCATAGGCTGAACTGCATAACTCCTCTTTTAGTAAATTGACATCTGTAAAATGTAAGTTGTAAAAAATAAAAAGCCATCATAAGCATCTACTTATTGACCATATTATTTCTTACGTTGTGTTAAGATGCTTCCTACACACTCAGTACTTTGCTGTCTTCTAGATATACCTCCACCAAACTGTTTTCATGGTTACCAATCCCCCCCCCACAGTAATACTTAAGCAGCTAGCCATGAAAACAAGTCAAATTGATTGTATATTAATGACAATCTGAGAACTGTGACAGAAAGGGTATGTGTGGTGGGGGAGGCAGGTCGCTGCAAGTGAAATTATCTATCATACCCTGTAGTGAAGATAAAAAAATGTTTCACAACCGTTGATTGTTACAGGAAAGCACATCATAGAACAATATTCTGTGATAATTAGAACAACACCTCAAAGACTGTAACAGTATGCAGGAAAGAAACAATAATCATGAGATAGAACACATGCACCATAAGTGCCTTTGTGTTCTGAAATCACAGTAACTATTATTGTCTCTGAGACATTCCATATTTTTTCATTTGTGTATAATGTTTTCCATTTTTTTCACAAAGAGCACAACAAAGCTTCCCTGCTGCAGAACATCGGCTCACCTCATGCCAGTCCCGGAGCGTCAGGATAGAGAGGCTCCTGCCGTCAGCCAACTCCTGGTGGTCGACTCTGCTGGTAAGAAGAACACTTGTTCAACAAATAAAATTTAACTGAGCATCACTGAACAGAACAACAAACCTCTGTGACTGCAGAGCAAATCACAACACGCAGCTTGTCCTCTTACCACATTCTTCCACACTCAGCAACAATACAATTCTAGTACGTACTGTACTAATCATTCACAACTTTCTCAATAAATGACCATGCAGAGAAGGCTGTTGATCAGTATTACAGTATAGATACTAGACATGTTTCTCTAGAGTGTGCAAACATGCACTTGTACAACATACTGTAAGAAAAAATTACTCGCCTTAGTAATCTTGTTTCTTCCAATGTATTCTTCTACATTCATAACTCTCTGCAGTCAGCCTCCTAAGTAGAGCTGCATGGAAAAATGGAACTATATGCAACTGATAGAGCTATCATTGGCTCATGACACGTATTCAAACTGCTGCCCTTATCTGCTGCAATGTTCCACCAATGTGTCAATATTCTAAGGAGCCTACAAGGCAACCTATACTAAGACTTATCTAATTATACCTATGTAATATAACACAACTTAAGCTGTTCATGACAGCATGAAACATGTAAAACAGCATGCAATGAACCCCCCACCACACTGAATGCCAGAATCACCTGGAAAAAGAAGGGAATTACTATTTCCCACCAGGAGTATGAAAACATCTGTGCCAGTGTTTGGGACTGTCAAATCAAAAAGACTCAGTCAGGAGTGCAGAGGCTGTGGTTCTGGAAGGGGAGGCAGGGAGGAATAGTTATGAATATAGGGGGAAAAGTACATTGGAAGAAACAAGATTACTAAGGTGAGTATTTTTTTCTTCTGAACCCAGGTATACTTCTATATTCCTAACTCTCTGCAGACTTCAAAGCAATACCTTCGGAGGTGGGAAGAGAATCTATTTAGGGAAGAGGCTCTGCAGGACTGCTGTGCCAAACCTGGCATCACTTCTGGACAGTGTGTCCAAACTGCAGTGTTTAGTAAAAGTGTGTACTGTTCTTCAGGTAGCTGCTTTACAGATCTCCACTAATGGAATATCTCTTGAAGCTGCTATAGTAGCAGCTGTGCCCCTAGTTGAATGGGCCCTCAGGCCTGCTGAGGGTTGCTTGCTGATTTTTAATAGCAAAACTGAATGCATTGGACTATACAGTGAGAGACTGATCCTTTTGAATCTAGGGTGCCTTTACCCACATCCCCATAAGTGAGAAACAGTTGTTGCTTGTTATGTCTATGATCCCTGGTATGGGCCATATAGTAACTTCATGCCCTTTTGACATCCAGACTATGGAGTCTGCGCTCACCTGAACTAGCATGTTCAGTGAAGAAAACTGGCAATGTTATGGACTGATTTAAGTGAAAATCAGAAACCACCTTAGGAAGAAATCTCCTGTCTATGTCGTTATGGAAGGAGAGACAGTCCTTCTCCACACATAGTGCCTGTAGCTCACTTATCCTTCTAGCAGAAGTAATTGCAACCAGAAACACAGTTTTCCATGTGACACTATAAATGAGCAGAAGACATAGGCTCAAAAGGGGGTTTCATGAGTTGAGCAATGCATATGTTTAGGTCCCACATTGGGACTGGTTCCCTGATAGGTGGGTGCATGTGGCACAAACCTTTGAAAAACATTTTGAAAATGGGATTAGCTGCTATGGAAACATTTTTCCCAGCAGAAATGTAAGCCAAGATTGATGCTAGATATACTTTCAGGGATGTATATTTCAACCTCTGGGAATGCAGATATGTGAGGTATTCCAGGAGTACAGGGATAGAAACATAGAAACATAGAATTTGATGGTAGATAAGGACCACTTGGCCCACCCAGTCTGCCCATTTCCTTACCTAATGGATAAGCTGCAGATCCTAGTTAACCAGCAGCCTACTTCTTTCTACCCCAACCCCCTAGAATTGCCTTATGACTGTCCCATGCATGCTTGAATTCAACCACTGTTTTTGACTCCAAACCTCCTCCAGAAGGCCGTTCCATGCATCCACAACCCTCTCTGTGAAAAAATACTTCCTTACATTACCTCTGAGCTGCCCCACCTCTATCTTCAAATTGTGCCCCCTTGTTCTTGCACACCTCTTTTTTTGAAAGATGCTACCCTCTTGGACTTTGTTGATTCTGAGGTACTTAAAGTTTCTATCATGTCCCCCCCTTTCCTCGAGGCTATACATATTAAGCTCCTTTAGTCTCTCTTCATATGTCTTCCGCTGCAGACCCTGCACCATTTTAGTTGCCCTCCCCTGGACAGCTTCCATCCTGTCTATGTCCTTGCAGAGACTGGGTCTCCAGAACTGCATGCAGTACTCCAGATGGGGTCTCACCAGCTCACTGTACAGAGGGATAACAACTTCTTGTTTTCTACTGGTGATGTCTCTCTCTATGTATCCCAGTATCCCCCCAGCCCTCCTTACTGCCCTCTCATATTGCTTGCCCACCTTTAAGTCATCTGATATGACTACCCCCAGGTCCTTTTCCATTTTTGTTGTTGTTAGTATCTCACCCCCCATTGTGTACTCTTCCCCTGGGTTTTTGTTTCCCAGGTGCATTGCCTTGCACATCTTAGCATTGAATCTAAGCTGCCATACATTTGGCCATTTCTCTAACCTTGCCAAGTCCCTTCTCATCCTTTCCACCCCACCTTGTGCATCAACTATGTTGCAGATCTTTGTGTTCCTACTAGATTCCTACTAGAGTGGGCGAAATTTCCTTGGAATCACACCAAATACAGAACCTTTTCCATTTTTATGAATAGATTTCCTTAGTGGAAGGTTTTCTGTATCCTTTCAGGATATCCAGAACAGCTTAAGAGAGATTCAGGTTTGTATATTCTAAGTCCTCAAGAGCCATGCCTTGAGTCTGAGAGACTTGAGATTCGGGTACAAGATTTTCCCCTGATGGGAGGTCAAAAGGTTGTCCCTCCTGGGGAGGTGTATTGGTTTTGACACTGACATGGATAGCAGTAGAGGGTACCAGGGCTGCCTGGTCCAGTCTGGTGCTATTAGGATCATTGATGCAGGTTGTGACCTGAGCTTGATCAGGACTCTGAAGATGAGGGGAAAGGGAGGAAAATCATACAGACTTCTCTCTGACCAGTCCAGAGCCAGAGCATCCAGTGGGATTGTGCACTTGGCTGGTGGTCTGCAACAAAATAGGGGCAGGAGGTGGTTCTTCTGGGAAGCAAAGAGATCCACTTCTGGTGTGCCCTACCTTCTGAACACTGAGTCCAGTACTTGCTTGTTTATGGACCATTCATGATGTGCCTGGTTGATTATGCTTAAAGCATCTGCCAGAGTATTGTATTTTCCTGGTACCTGAATGGCCTATAGAGAGGCCTTTAGTGAGTAAGCCAGATTCCATACTTTCATGGCCTCTGTGCACAGAGGGTCTGACCTGGTTCCCCCTTGTTTGTTTATGTAGTACATTGTTGAGATATTGTCTGTTCTGACTTGCACCACTCTGCCCTCCACTAGATGAGTAAATGCTTTTAGAGCTAGAAACACTGCTCTAAGCTCCAGCAGATTTATATGCAGGAACAACTCTGCACCTGACCAGGTCCCATGGGTAGTGTGCTCTCCCAAGTGAACACCCCATCCTAACAGAGAGGCATCTGTTGTAAGTATAACTGATGGGTTTTCCTTTTGAAAGGGTACCCCTTCCCTGAGATTGTCTGATTCTTTCCACCACTGCGGTGCTTGAAACAGGGTTCTTGTTATCAGAATCAGTTTTGTCATTTTGTCTTTTCTCTGGCACCAATGTGCTCTGAGATGAAACTGTATATCCCTCATTTGACACCTTGCTCCCAGGACTGTGCCTGTTGCCACAGCCATATGTCCCAAGGTTTGCAGGAATTGTCTTGCTGGATGTAGCTCATTCAGCTTGAATGAGATAGCCAGCTGCAGGATGCTGTGCACCCTATCCTGAGGGAGAAAGGCTCTTCCCTGTATTGTGTTCAGTTCTGCTCGTATGAAGTGCAGGACTTGTACTGGAGTGAGAATGGATTTTTTCTGATTTATCAGGAATCCTAGAGATTGTAGTAGGTTTAGTGTTACCTTTAGGTGATTTTGCACCTGCTGTGGTGACTTTCCCATGACTAGCCAGTCACTGAGATAAGGGAAGACTGATATTCCCAGTCTTCTTAGGTGTGCCACTACCACTGCCAGGCACTCTGTGAACACCCTGGATGTTGAGGTGAGACCGAAAGGCAGAGCTGAGAATTGGTAGCGACCTGATGGATGTCTGAACCCGAGATACTTCCTGTGAGACTCTCTTGTTGGGATGTGGAAGTAGGCATCCTTCAGATCTAGAGATACCAGCCAATCTTCCTGCTGGATAACTGGCAAAATCAGAGCCAGTGTGGCCATTTTGAACTTTGGTTTTATAAGATATCTGTTCAAAAGTCTGAGGTCTAGAATAGGCCACCACTCCCCCTTTTTTTTTTTGGTGAGGAAATATCTTGTGTAAAAACCTTTTCCTTTCTGATAGCTTAGTACACACGCCACTGCTTTTATCTGGAGTAAGCTTTGAACCTCTTTTTCCAAGAGTTATTTCTCTATGACAGAAGCTGGTTTGAAAACCCTTGATTTTAGGGGAGGAAAAGACTTGAAGTTCAGGGACAAACCCTGACTTACTACTTCTAGGACCCACTTGTCTGTGGTGATGGAATGCCAGGCCTATAAAAATTAAGCCAGTCTGCCCCCTACTGGTAGTGGGGAGGTGGCCTTGATATTCAAGTCAGGGGTTTTGTTTCACCTGGGGCTGAGCCTGAGTAGTTTGGGAGCCTATTCTGGAGCCCCTTCTAACTCTGGTCCTGAAATACCCAGTCTGCTGTGGATATGGTTGGAACTGTGAGACAGCCTGTGCCTGATAAAAGGACCCACCATAGGCTGTCCTTCCTCTGCCTCCCCTTCCATAAGGCCTATAGGAAGAAGAAGAAGGCCTTTCTTTGGAGGAATTACTTTTGTAGGTGGCCTTATACTCATCCATCTTTTTCATGTATGCTTTGGTTTGCTTACCGAATAAAGAATGGTCCTCCACTGGAAAATCTATGGCTTTAGCCTGGGTATCCTGAGTTAAATTGGTTGCTCTGAGCCATGCCAGCCTTCTAAGGGCTAAAGTCAGAGCCATCCCCCTAGCAGCATTGTCATTGGCATCTGCTGCCATTTGAAACTGGTACTTTGCTGCCTCCAATCCAAACCTTGCTGTTTTAGCCAGATCATCAGAGAGCGATGAAGGGGCCATTTGGACAAAACCTCCTCCAATTGATGGATTCATTGGGCCTGACATGGGTCATTACCACTGCAACTCATGAGAAGGGGCACTCATTGGACTTGGTGTTCCACCTGGGGATGGAGATCTCTGATGTGGAGGTGGAGCCAGTCGGTTGGTCTGACCATCACATCCTGAGATTCAGTTTCGAAGCCCCCCAAAATAGGCCTACCCCAAAGGAGTTGGTACAGTTCTGTCCTTTAAGAGAAGTTACCTCGGAGGGCCTAATGACGGTGCTGGACCTCTTCGGACTTCCAAAGGATAGCATTGACCCAGGGCCCCTAGTATTAGCCTATATTACGGCTGTCACGGGGGCCTTGGATGTCATTGCTCCAACTCATGTTCACCCACTTACCCTCTGCCCAGGTGCCCCCTGGTTTAATGGGGAAATCTGAGAGCTGAAGAGGAAAGGGCAAAGGTTGGAGAGGCACTGGCAGAAAACTCACCTGGAGGGGGATAAACCTATATTGTTGGATCATTACAAGATCTACCAATCAGCAATTTCTCATAAGAAGGCAGCGTTCCTGTCCAGGGAATTTGCTACAGTGAAGAATAGGCCAGATCAGCTCTTCCAGACTGTGGACAGACTGTGCAATCCAGCCTGTCTTCAATCTGGTCACGCGTTATTACAAGTTCAGTGTGAGGAGTTTGCACTATTTTTCACAGATAAGGTGTCCACCATCAGGGATGAGATCAGCCAGTGCCTTCCCATTGGACCTTGCACTAATCAATCAGGTGGTACTAATGCCCAACTGACCTGGTTCACCTTTAGCCAACCAGCTGTCCTAGATATGGTGAGGATTATCCAGACTTTGCGGCCAACCTACTGTAGTTTGGATCCATGCCCAACATGCCTACTGGTGTGGTGTGTAGAGGTTATCATCCCGGTCCTTGCTGAGATAGAGGCAGTTTCATTGGAGAGAGGGATCTTTCCAGATCCCTAAAAGGAGGCAGTAGTACGTTCCCTTAAGAAAAAACCCTCCCTTGATCCCGACTGCCCAGCTAACTAAAGACCAGTCTCAAACTTACCCTTTACAAGGAAAGTTATTGAGAAGATGGTAGCATTGCAGCTGGAGGATCATTTAACCGACCACGATATCTATGATCCTCTCCAATCTGGCTTCAGGAAAAGACAAAGCACCAAGACAGCCTTGGTGCGGGTACTAAATCACCTTCTGATGGTGAGAGATCAGAGAGCCCATTCCATCTTGGTTCTCCTTGATCTCTCAGTGGTATTTGACACCGTGGGTCATGGGGTGCTGCTTGAGTGCCTGTGGTTCTTCTGTGGACTGAGGGGGGCAGTCCTCAGTTGGTTTCAATCTTTTCTTGAGGGTAGATCCCAGAGAGGGGTGTCAGGGATTTTTTCCTTGGCCCCTCACTGGCTGCACTGCGGGGTTCCACAGGGCTCGGTGCTGTCCCCCATGTTATTTGCAGTGTATATGCTCCCATTAGGGTACATTATAAGACAGTACGGGTTGAGTTTTCATTGCTATGCCAGTGACTCTCAGCTCTACCTGTCTTTTGTGCCTGAACAAGAGTTAGATTCTGTTGTGGCATTTAATAACTGTCTGCTGGAGATAGAGAACTGGATGAGTGCTAGCTGGCTATGGTTGAATTTGGGTAAAACAGAAGTATTGGTGGTGGACCCTGATTATAGGATGACAGGGGCATGGGCGGGGAAATCATCAGGTTTATCCACTTATTGCCTCGGCCCATGTGCTTAACCTGGGTGTGATATTTATTTATTTATTTTGTTTTTGTTGACTGGGTAAGTGCACTAGGCAAATCCTGCCTATTTTCAGGAAGACCTGGGGAAGGGGGATACAGATGAATGCCAACTGACCTTGAACCAGATGAAGCTGTTGGAGGTGTTTTTCGTGAAAGGAGGAAATTTGGCCATTGCACCGGGGAAATTCCCCTGCTCTTTTCGAGCAGTGCCATGGGATCTTTAACATCCACCTGAACTACCACCAGAACAGGCAGATGGAACCTCGGTTTAACATCTCATCTGAAAGATGGCACCTCGGGAGTGCAGCACGCCCCTCATGCTGCACTACAGTGTCAGTATTGGGATATTAACCCAAGTGCATGGTGTGGGGATAGAACCCACAGCCTACTGATCTCCCGGCCTCAGAGGTGAGTGTGCTACCTGCTGAGCCACCGACACTGATGAAGACCTGACCCTGAGGGCGCAGGTTTCGGCTGTAGTCAAATCTTCCTTTTACCTTCTACGGAATATAGCCTGGGTGAAGCACCTGGTCCCGCCCAAAGATCTTCTTACCTTGGTCCACGCTTTTGTCACTAGTCGTTTTGATTACTGCAATGCCCTCTACCTAGGGCTACCAGGGGTGGATATTTGCTGCTTGCAGCTAGTTCAGAACTTGATGGCCAGGTTGTTGACTGAAACCCCTAGATCCAGTCATATAACACCTGTGCTGCGTGAATTGCACTGGCTGCCAATACAGTGGAAAATCACCTTCAAGGTTGCATTGCTGACCTATAATGCCCTACATGAGCAGGGTCCCCACTACCTAAAAAAACTCCTGTATTCTTACTGCCCTTCCCACTCACTCCGATCCTCTGGTGAGGGATTGCTGGAGATTCCCAGGGTATCCCTGAAAACATCGGGTGAGAGATCTTTTGCCTTTATGGCACCTACCCTGTGGAATTCTCTACCTCACCAGATATGAGAAAGCCTGACCATGGAAGGATTTAAAAAATCCTTAAAAACATATCTGTACAACCAAGCATTTGCAAGGACTCATTGAGGGATTGTAAAGATTTTTATCCATTTTTATGAGTTTTGTTGAAAGATTTTTGTAATGTGTATTGTTAAGGCACCCTGAGCTTTGGAAGGGTGCCTCATATAAATAAAATTTTACTTTACTTTGCTGTCTCTGACATTGCCAGTACAGACTGCCACAGTGTTTTTTGATACTGTGCGGAGTAAGCCTGGTAGTTAGCCTGCCTTACTCCCAGAGAAGCAGCTAAGTAGTACTTGCATAAGTACCCTTTTTTAGACATACTGTCTATTTCTTGAGAGTCCTTCTCAGGTGGATTAGAGGATAAGGTTACCCTCACCTTCTCACAGGCTGTCTGCTGGACTATACTCTGATGATCAGGATGAGAATAGAGGAATTCAGCCCCTTGTCTGCCCAACTGGTATTTCTTGTCCGCTTCTTATCCAGAGGTAGGACAGAATTTGGAGCCTGCAGGATTTTAAACAAGTATTTTTTAAAGAACATGTTTATTGGGAGAAGAATTTTCTTAGTGGGTGTTAACCCCATCATCTCCATATATTCGGCCTCCTCTTCATCCTCTATGACCTCTGTAGTAGCCAGGTCAAGAGCATCAACTATTTTCCTTACAAAGGAAAAATGAGAGGAAAAATCCTCTGGCCTTGGAGGAGAACTGAATTCCTGCTCTGGGGAGATCTCTGGCTCTATAGGCTCACCTTCAACAATTTCTGGCTCATCATACTCCTCATACTCCATTTCTTGAGATGGCAGTTCAGAGGGAGCAACCGGGGTTTGAACCGGTAGAGGGAGGGTCAGGGTAGGTATAAGATCCAGCAAAGCCTGGATGACCTTCATGGCCTGGGCAATCTCCTCTGCTGATGGCAAGCTGTGAGGCACAGATGAAACCCCTCTAGGTTTATCAGCCTGGGGTTCAACATGCTTAGTCTTTATGGTTTTTTTTGAGGGGACCGGAGAGTCGGCCAGATCACCCATCCTTTGGTAGTACTTGCATCACCCTTATCAGGGGTGTTCAGGGAAGAGGCAGTGGTTTCACCTGCTGATTTGGAAGGTGTGAGCTGGTTAGAGCCTGTAGCACCCTCATCCAGTCTCTTTTGTAATCTTTCCATTCTTTTTTCAACAGTTTTCTGGGGAAAAGCCTTACAGACCTCACAATCTGTTGAGAAATGGTCGGCCCCTGAGCAGACCACACACAGATCATGCTTATCTACCTTAGCAAAAACGTCCCCAAACTTTAGGCAGTTTTTAAAACCTGGGGATTCAGTCTTTTTCTTGGGTTTTTCAGACATTTCTATTCAAAGAAGAAAAACCCCAACCGCAATAAAGATTTCACTCTTTATTAAATATTAGAGCCAAAAAACTCTGTTTAATGCATTACTTAGGGTTGTTCCACAGCGACAAAAGCGAGGAAATTTGGTGTTATGGTTGAAAGCCGGCCTTGGCCCCCCCCCGCCCACACCTCCAACCGGCATCGGGATGCGCATTGGGGTTGCCAGCCCTAACTCTCACCCCATCAGATGTGTGAAGAATCAGAGGTATGGGAGAATGGGATGAGAGTTGAACCCGACAACCTAACGCGCACCCGATGCTGGTTGTGGTGAGCCGAAGGTCAGAGGCTTTCAACTGACACTTTCCTCACTTTTGTCACTGTGAAACAACCTAGTAATGCATAAATGGAGTTTTGCCTCTAATTCCTTCTTTGAGAAGTATAATGAGAAATAGTGAATGTAATGCGGACGGCGAGCCCCTTTGGGCCCAAGCGCTCCTTGCATGATGTCTTGTCACATAGTAACATGGTGCCCGCAAACACAAATGGTAATGCACATGGTGACAAAGTGAAACAGAAAGATAAACAGTATTGTACACAGAAATGGTTAAAATAACATAAGCATAGTGTAAATGAAATCGAAGATACTTTGTGGTGCCGTAGATGGGAACAATGAGAGTGAAAGCTTCGATTCACAGAACACAAGGTAAGCAGTAAACACTAAAGTAAGCACACAGGCTAGTTTCTCCAAAAGCTGCATAGAGAAAGACAGTGAGTACAAAGAATGTATGCATAATAATGGGTCTCGGAGCCGAAAATGAGGAGTTGGAATAGTAAATTGCTTATATCTCAGGAACCGTATGACGTAGAAAAAAAATTTCAAAGTCATATGATTTATGACTTTTCTGGCTAGTTTAGTACTTAGCCGCTGTTAGGTGGCTAAGCATTTTTCTGACGAAAAGTCCGTATCTCGCACCATTTCCGAGATACGGGCCCTGAAAGGCGCGGTGAATGCCGTAATGTTATCCTATGGGAAAAAGAGAAGTTCGGAGTGCCATAACTTTCACTCCCTGTAATATTTTTTCACCAAACCAGTAAAAGGCACATCTGTGGGATGTTGGCTTTCTTCTCTCCAAATTTCAGCCCAAAAGACCAAACCGTTATTTTGCAGCAGGGCGGCAAAGGATTCCTGTAATGCGGTGGACATCGTAATGTTATCCTATGAGAAAAAGCGTCAACTTTGGAGTGCCGTAACTTTGCCACCCTGTAATATTTTTTCAACAAAACACTGAAAGGCACATCTGTGAGTTGCTGGCTGCATTCCCTCCATAGGTCAGCCCAAAAGACCAAACCGTTCTTTTGCAGCAGGGTGCCAAAGAATTGCTATCATTTTCACACAGCCTGGAAAAGTACTGTTGAACTTTACGAAAGCTTTCGCAAATTCATTTGACACTGTCGCAAGTGAGAAAGTACTTTTCGAAAGTACTTTTTTCAGAAATCTGAAAAACATATTTCTGGCATGTTTAACCCCAAAATAAAGACATGTCTAGCATCCTCAGGGTCTGACTAGGTGAATACAAAAATAATTAGGTTGCTAGAGGTCCCAAATTTAAATGCAAAGCATTTTTCTGATGACCAACTGAAAACAAAATGGTGGATTTGAGACAGTAAAAGGGCCATTTGGGAAAGCAAAAACTGCATTTGCGACACTGTCAAACTTTTTGTTAACTTTTCCCATTGACTTATAATGGGAACTTTTTTTTTTTTGTTTTTGTTTTTTTATTCTCCCCCTACCCTCAGTGCCCCCACTCTTCAGGAGACACACATATGGCCTTATTAGTCTCCGCCCTCTTACCTGGAGCCTAGTGTGGTCCATCCCCCATGTAGCCTTGGTTATACCCCCCAGGTGGGTACAAGGTGGGGGCCCCTACACCCCAAGGTCCTTCCTGTTTTCGTCGGGATGCCATCACCTAGGGCAGGTAGGGGCATTGGGGATCGGGGCCATTGTGCTCCATCTACTGGCGGTGCTGCAGGATGTTTTTCCCATTTTCTTGGCATGCTGTGTGCCCTGACATCAAGGCGCTAAGCGCCGATGTCCAGCACGCCACCCTTTTCACTGGCTTGGTCTTGCCATACCTCGGGTCTCCACCTGAGGTCAGACATGCACCAAGCCCTGGATCCCCCCTCCCCCGGAGAAGGCGAGCTGCCCTTAGAGCACTCAAGCCTCCTCCCTTCCCCCCGGTCAGCCCTCCAGCTCCCAGGCTCGTTCCTGAACCCGGGTTGCTGGCGTTGCAAGCGAAAATCCAACCGCTGCCTTGGCGGGCAGGCGAGGAACTTGTTTTCTGAATAACTTTTGAACCGTTCAATATTTTTTCACAAAATCTTCAAAAGACACATCGAGGACTTTGGCTGCACATTCCCTGAAGATTTCAGACCAGTCGCGCAAACCGTGCGACCTCTAGAGATGACCAAAGAATTCCAAAAAAGTGTAAACGCGCACGCAGATCACACTTAATAACTCCGCAGCTGTATATCCGAACAGTACGAAAGTTGGTAGATCCCAAGATCGATGGTTCTTGAATGTGTGTTCCACATTGCAGGCAAAGCCGTTGAACAGTTGCAAAGTTATTAAGGTGCAAAATTTGGGGTTTAACACGTAAATGGCTCCTCAACCCTAACTATGGTAGCACTACCATGCTACCATAATATATATATATATATATATATATATATATATATATATATTAGAGGCAAAAAACTCCGTTTAATGCATTAGTTAGGGTTGTTCCACACGACAAAAGTGAGAAATTCGCTGTTAGGGTTGAAACTCCTTGAACCCCCCCACCCCCAACCGGCATTAAAAGCGATTTTTCAACCCTAACAGCAATTTCCTCACTTTGTCGCAGTGGAACAACCCTAACTAATGCATTAAACTGAGTTTTTGCCTCTAATTTCCTTCTTTTTGAGAATGATAACAAGAAATAGTGAATGTAATGCGGCGTTGGCTCGCCGGCCCTGCCACATGATGTCTTGTGGCATAGTAACAGGAGCAGCAATGCAAACAGAAATGCTAACAGTGGCACATATGGTAACACAAGCGTGAATGAGAACAGAAAGGTACTTTGCGGTGGCGTGGACGGAGCAGTCTGCCACTTGATGTGTTGTCACATAGTAACATGGTGCCTGCAAATGGAAATATCAATGGGCATGGTGACGCAAAGTGAAACAGAAAGAGAAACAGTACTGTAGACACAAATGGCAAAATAACAGAAATGCAAGCGCAATGAAAACGCAAAGGATATCGCATAGGGCCCCCGACTCCCGCACGAATACGCCGCAGCTGAAGCCGGGCCCAAAGGGCCCTGCATTCTCACCACATGATGTCTTTGTGGCATAGTAACAGGAAGAGTAACGCAAACAGAAGCGCTAACAGTGGCGCATATGGTAACGCAAGCGCAAATGACAACAGAAAGGGCAATGCACACAGTGGCATAGACGGGAACGGTGTGCCACGTGATGTCTTGTCACATAGTAACATGGTGCCTGCAAACGGAAATGTCAATGGGCATGGTGATGCAAAGTGAAACAGAAAGAGAAACAGTACTGTAGACACAAATGGCAAAAATAACAGAAGCATAGCGCAAATGAAAACGCAAAGGATAAGCACTATAGGGCCCTGCACTCGACACGTAATGCAGCAGCCGGAGTGCGGGCTCAAAGGCCCCGCACTCTCACCACATGATGTCTTGTGGCATAGTAACAGGAACAGCAACGCAAACAGAAGCGCTAACAGTGGCGCACAAGGTAACGCAAGCGCGAATGAGAACAGAAAGGGTAACGGACACAGTGGTGTAGACGGGAACGGTGTGCCACGTGATGTCTTGTCACATGGTAACATGTTGCCTGTAAATGGAAATGTCAATGGGCATGGTGACGCAAAGTGAAACAGAAAGAGAAACAGTACGGTAGACACAAATGGCAAAAAAATAACAGAAACGCAAGCGCAAATGAAAACGCAAAGGATGACGCACGTGGTGGCGTAGACGTCAACGGTAAGTGAAACGGGCATGGAACCGCAAGCAGAAAGGGCAATGGTAACAGTAATGTAAGCACACAGGCTGGTTTTCCCCAAAAGCTGAATAGAGAAAGACAGTGAGTACAAAGAATGTATGCATAATAATGGGTATCGGAGCAGAAAATGAGGACTTGGAAAACTAAATAAGTTATATCTCAGGAACTGTACAACGTAGAAAAAAAATTTAAAAGTCGTATGATTTATGACTGTCCTGGCTAGTTTTGTACTTAGCCCAAACTAGGGGGCTAAGAATTTTTCTGATGAAAAGTCCGTATCTCGCACCGTTTCCGAGATACGGGCCCTGAAAGGCGCGGCGGACGCCCTAATGTTATCCTATGGGGAAAAAAGAGAAGTTCGGAGCACCATAACTTTGCCTCCCTGTAATATTTTTTCACCAAACCACTGAAGGGCACATCTGTGGACTGTTGGCTGTCTTCTCTCCAAATTTCAGGAAAAAAGACCAAACCGCTATTTTGCAGCAGGGATCCAAAGGATTTCTGTAATGTGTCGGGTGCCGTAATGTTATCCCATGGGAAAAACCGTCAACTTTGGAGTGCTATAACTTTGCCGCCATGTAATATTTTTTCAATGCAATACTGAAATGCACATCTGTGAGATGTCAGCTCCTTTCCTCAAATTTCAGCCCAAAATTCCCCAACGGTTCTTTTGCAGCGCCAGTGCCAAAGAATCGCTGTCACTTCCACAGATGGAAAACTACTGGTCACCCAATTGCAGCTTTCAAAAAGTTCGACACCTTCGTGAACACAAAGTAATTTATAATACTTTCCAGAAATTTGAAAAACATATTTCTGGTGTTTTCCACAAAATAAAGACATAGCAAGCATCTCAGGGTCCGACTAGATGAATACAAAAGAATTAGGTTGCTAGAGGGTCCCAAATTTAAATGCCAACCATTTTTCTGATCACCAACTGAAAACAAAATGGCCGATTTGCGAAAGTAACAGCCCATTTGTGAAAGTAAAAATACATTGCGACACTGTCGAACTTTTGTTAACTTTCCCATTGACTGATAATGGAAACTGTTTTTGAATAACTTTTGAACCGTTTAATATTTTTCATGAAATCTTCAAAGGCACATCAGGGATGCCAGCCACCACGTTCCCTGAAGATTTCGGGCCCCACAACCACCCTTGGGTTCTGTCCCTCAGCCAGTTTTCTACCATCTAGCCATCTTTTCCCCAACTGCAAGATCCACCAACTTCCTGATAAACCTTTTGTGGGGCACAGAGTCAAAGACCTTGCTGAAATTAAAATAGAGGATGTCTACTGCTTGGCCCCTGTCTACTGTCTTAGTGACACAGTCAAAGAAATCAATCAGATTTGTTTGACATGATCTACCCCATGAATCCATGCTGCCTCTCATCCTGGAGACCATGCTCCTCTAGATATTCCACTAACCCTTCCTTTAGAATGGTCTTCATATGCTTGCCCACAATGGAGAATTGGGGCATTAATGCATGCCCTGGGTGCACTGTGAGGCATGAGGGCAAAGCCTGAGTGCTCTCCAACCACCCGTGAACTGCAATAAATTTCCCTCCTTTCATGATGGTGGAACAGTAAAAGAACAGTTTAGAGATGTCAAACCCTGCATCACCAACCACCTAGCAAGTGAAAGCCTACAGTTAGCACCATTACAGGTTAACATCCTAGCACAGATAAGAGATCTCTTACCGGGTTCCTGTGGAGCCTGGGATAATGGGGTCTCAGGAGACTATCCAGTTGTACCTGTAAAACAAAAAAAACAGCAATGGGGTCACAAGGATCTGCAGCTCTTTATGAACTAACAATGACAAACAATGTAGGATAAACAAAAACAATACTTATCTGATACATGTGGTCAGTGTCCTCCTTCATCTAGTCAGCATCCTGTCAGACCTGTGGACATATAGGAAAATGGCACTATGAATAATAAAAATACTGATCAGCTGGGTCAACTGGGAGGGACTTATAATGGTTAAAAAGTGAGTTGTGTGTTGGGAGGATACAGACTGGTACCTCACCATTGACCTGGGTTTAGGATGTACTCTGTCACTCAGGGCCATCATGAAGGAAAGTCAGTGCCCCTAGAACTGATTTTCTCTTGGGGTGGGGGTCATTGTACTCCAGCAATCGACTATCACAGGGCAGGATGAAGACACCAGCTGTTATCCTTCTTGCACCATTGACAGGGCTCTGGACTGCTAAACTGGTAGAAGCATCTTGGGATGAGTTGCCATGGCTAATGAGAAGAATGACCCTTCCTCCTCTGCCTTCCACTGCCACAGAGGGTGGCTGTACCGAAGGTCCAAATTTAGTCCATGGGATGGTGGGTGATGTAGCTAGTGGCTGATGGCAGTTTGGCACTTCTCCATGGTGCAGGGCCTGCTCTGACTGTGGCTTCATACTGGCAGCTGCTATTTTCCCAGTTTTCATGCCGCTCACCTCATGCGACAGTACATAGTCTTGTCAGATCTCACCATGTGTGCAGATCCATGTATTTTTAACTCTATCAGTCCACCACCAGAAAAATAAGAAGAGCCAGTTTCCCACTGCTTTCACCAACATGGGCATTCTATTCACCACACCAACTGAAAACAACAGACTCTTCCATTGTACCAACATGAGTAGCTCAACAGCCTACCAGCATTGTCAGCCTCCCTCTCCTCCAAATAAAACTAACAGCCGAGCTTCCTTAACCCCACAGTGTCCCTCCCAACAATGCCTCCCTTTTACCAGCACAGCCAGCTACCCCCCCAACCACTGGCCAGCCCATGGTTTTATTTAACTCTAAAATTGCTAATGCGTTTTGCTCATAAAAGTGCTAAAACATTGTAAAATCCATAGCACCTGCCTCACAGTGTTTAACAAACATAACACTTCTAGAAAACCTATATAAATACTTTCTGAACAGTTAGTATTGTCCCAAGAAAAAACTGCTAATCAATTATTTAAAACCCCTGCCAGCCCCCTTGTCACTCACATTACATTTCCTTTTCCCATACATGTGCTTGCCCAGGTCACTACATCCTGTCACATCCATGGACAACATCCAACCTCACATCTGGCTATCCTCCCCTTCAAACACGGACTGCATCCCACAACACCACCGGGACCACCTTACTGACCACATATCCAGAGTCCACACCCTTCCATTAGCACAGCGCTTCTTACTGGCACACTGCACAAGATCAACATCATTCAGCCTGCTCCCCTCCAAGCATAGACCAAACCCCCACCAGCATAATAATCTAGCTGCCTCACCCAAAATCAGTCACATGTATCCATGTCCAAATCAGCTGTACCACCAACCATAGTGAATCACCTTTGTACATTACCCCCAACCACCACCACCAAGAGCATCACACTGGTGGTACCTCTAACACTTCATAGAACTTTTGTCTTACATTCTGGAACACTTGCCTATGCAATTGAATGTAGTAGGCAGGCAATGATCTCCCCAAAGTTCCTGCCCATTAGATCCTGCCCAATATGCAGGCAGAAAATGCTGGAAGACACAAGATAAAAATGTGTTGCACTATGGCTGGCAGCAATCACAGAATTATAGCCCCAACAAGCGACACCAACACAAATATAAACAAACTGGTCAGATTACTTTCTCACCCCACATCACAATATAATATATATTATATAGGCAGCCCTGGCAAAAGAAAACTGCTGTAAGCTTTCCTTTTTAAGTATTTGTTTGCAGTTTTATGTCCAGGGCCATACTGCAGATGTGATTTTCAAAAAATTACCCTGCAAGATTTATTTCCACTTTATCGCAGCATCACAAGTCTTACCCTGTCTACCCCCAATGCCACAACACAACCAGCAGGCAAAGGTGTGCTTCCCATTTTTTCAAAGTTCAAACTGGCACAGGTTTTAAAGGAAAACTGCAGTAAATGGAATGATCTACCTTTAATTGTGGCAGTGTTGCAGGCTGGTATGGCAAAAGCAGGGTTGCAGTGGGCCTGGCATACTTTTTATAAGGAGAAGTCTTGTACATCCAGGAGTTTGTTTTCCTCACCTGATCAGCTGTGATTGTTCCTGGAGGTCTCGATTGTAATATACTGCGTTGTTTTTTTTTGTTTTTTTTAAATCGGTTGATTGGTAAAGTTTTTATTAATAAAATAAATAAATATGCAGTCTGCCATCCATTTGAGCTTGAAGAGGTCCTTTTCACTGTGTCATCACAGCAAGTTTTCTATGGAGTCACACTGAATAATGTCCCATGTTGTGCAATTACTGCCAACATGTGGTTCCACCTGTCAGTAAATGGGGGACAGAAATAAGTGACACATTTTCATTCCAGTGTGTAGTGCAAAGTGTCAGAGTGCTGCTCTGTCGGAACAGTTAATGACAGCATATGCTTAAGAATGTTTAAATGAATAAATACTGTAAACAAATGATCTGTGTTGTGTTCGGTTTTCATATCTCCTTATGTATCACAAGCATGCACTTCCTTATTTAGGTTTTTTATTTAGAATGTCATGTTTGGAACATATTGTACCTCAATCCCAAGGTATTGCTACTTTCAGTACTGATTGGGTCACATACCTGTATTTTTCCTCCCAAAAACATATCACAGACTCACAGATTTAATAATCTGTTTCATACATCAGCACTGAGTGAATGAACTGATCACCTTGGAATTTCATTTTCATATTTTTTCCATTTAATTTCATTTTATTGGTTAAACTGGAAGGCATGTGAGCATTGCTGCCTGTTTACACAAGCGTCCAGCATCACCTTTGAATTTATTAGCAATTTGTTTTTTTCCAGCATTACTGAAGTACTAATACTAACTCTTTGTAATACTGCATACCTTCCAAGGGAGGTCTGAAGCTTTGCTAGATTATTTTAGCAAATTTTCAGGAGATTTTCTGGAGGAATAATTTATCTAAATGTTAGGGGTTTGGGGACTGCTATGACCTCAGAAGTCCTGTGGTGCATTTTGGAGCTTATACACACTTACGTGTATGTTGAATTCAGTAAATGTAATTACTGTCCTGCAACACAGCAGTGTCCTTTGTGTTAGATGAACACTGATGAATATTGAGCCAACTTCTTGTAACTGTCAGAGCCAGAAATGACCACATTAACATCCATGTGTAGTGGGCAGTGCGCAGAGTCCCCAGCATGGGATAGGGGATGGCTCTGGGAGCCTACGGCAAAGGGAGGGATCACAGTTGGTGGTTAAGTAAAAAAAAAAAGCAGGGTCCAAAGAAAGGGGAGGTTCATACAGACACCCAGCTGCCAATGGCCCTGCATTAAATTCCCATTACATGAGGGAACAGCATGGTGCTCTGCTCTCACCATAATTTGATGTGCAGCCATACATCAAGGATTGCAGTCTGCCACACTGCTCACTTCCTGCTTTTACTCACCTACATAAAGCTTGATGTCACTTCTGCTTGTTTTATTTCTACTCATTCTGGTCACTCCTTGTGTAACTCTTTGAGGTTGATTTTTTTGCATTAAACCAGTGCGCTATGTCCTGTACATCCTCCCATTTTCATCAGTCATTACCACATTCTTTTGAGTTCGGTTTTTCACGGGCTATGGAACCGGAAGTCCAAAGTTGCAATACTTCCTGACCAGTCTTGGAGTTCTCGGAAGTCTAACACTGCAAAGCTTCCTGACCAGTCTTTCTTTCATTCAAGTTCTGTGAGAAACAAGTGTAATCCCTTGGTGGAGCTATCCCAAGGAATACTACCCCTGCCTGCATGACTAGGCGCAGGTTGAGGGGGCCTGAGCTTGGTAAACGGGTGCCACCACTGGAAGAGTTAGTTTAAGGGTAGCATAGCTGCTCTGGGTATAGACTTTCGGGACACTGATACCCCCCCCCAATGGCTTGCACTGGTCAGCAGATAAACAATCACTATTAATGTCAGAATACAATGTTGAACCCAATCTTGGCACACTTACCACCAAGGCTGGTTCAGCTACACTGGATCCGGAGACACCCTGTAAAACGGGACCTGCAATAGAACAGTGCAATGGCAATACAGTATCCCCTCCACAAAGGTACACACTAGCCAAGTTAAATGCAGGAAGAACAGAATCTGGTTTATTCAGAGAACACGAACAAGGGTGGGGCAGCAATCTGGCATTTGATTTCCTATCTGATTTAGTCAGGTTAAACATGCATGCAGTAAGAGTCCCTCTATCACAGTTACACACACCCTGGGTACACAGTTATTACTCAGGCTAGCCTGATGCATTGCCTGGGGTAAGCCGGCACTGCAGTTGCTGTTGGGGCCCTGAAAAGAAACAAGCAACATGCACTTTAACCCACATTTATATTCGGGCTGGATGGCTCAGTTCATAATGATCAGCCAAAATAAATCAGATGACACACAAACATACAAACATACAAATCTACCAGTAGAACAGACCACCTGGTCTATCAAAGTCTGCCCAAGTGTGCAGCTAGCACCCTAGATTGCAGCTGCCCCAGCCTCCTCCCCACTGTCCCTCCCATACCTGTCATAGCCCCTGCCCCAGACCCTCCTCTTACTTTGCCCCACTGCTTCTAAAGCTCCGACATGTTACCACCCTCTGGCAGCCCATTCCAGTTAGACACCACCCTCAGTGAAGTAATGGCTTCTCATCTCCTCTTAAATCGTCCCCTCCATCCTTAGTCCATGCCCTCGTCTCCTAACTTTCCTCAGTTTAAACAATCACTCAGTGCTAGGTTTATTTACCCCCTCAAGTATTTGAATGTTTCAATCATATCCCCCATCCCTCCTCTCCTCCAGTGTGCACATATTCAGCTCCTGCAGCCTGACTTCATAGTCTTTTCCTTCCATCCCCTTTAACATTTGTGTTGCCCTCCTTTGTACCCCTTCAGTAATTTTATCTCTCTTCAGGTATTGCCTCCAGTATTGCACACAGTACTCCAAATGCGGTCTGACCAAGGATCTGTATAGAGACAGGATCACATCCCTATGCCTGGATGAGAAACCCCTTGCGATACAACCCAGCATCCTGTTTGCCTTAGCCGCTGTTTTCCTGCATTGGACAGAGTTGTTCATGCTCACTGTTACCAATACCCCAAGGTCCTTCTCCTTCTCAGTGATCCCTAGCCTCACCCCTCCAACCAGTAGTCCCTCCTATGATTTTTTGCCCAGAAGTGCACCACCTTACACCTCTTCACATGGAATCCTAGCTGCCACTTCTCCAACCATGTCTCTAGTTTGGTGAGGTCCTTGTGCAATTGTTTCCATCCATCCTCTTCGTCCACCACTGCCCCCATTTTGCTATCGTCTGTGAACAGACTGACCCTGCTCCCAACTCCATGTGGCTATATTGGAGATAAAGAGCCCAAATAGCACCTGGCCCAGCACTGAACCCTGTGGCACACCACTTGTCACTGCTCTGGGTGTCGAGAACTCCTCCCACAACCGCCCTCTGCACCCTCCCCTGTAACCAGTTCTCTATCCAGTTTGTCAGCTTTTTTCCACCCCCAGCAGTCAGCTTCCCTCCAGCCTCCCATGAGGCACTGTATCAAAGGCCTTGCTGAAGTCCAAGTACAGGACATTTACCACATGACCCCCATCTAGCTCCTTTGTTACTCAGTCATAATTCTCTATTAGGTTTGTTTGACAGGACCTTTCTGAGACAAACCCATGTTGCCGCCCATCCTGGAGGCCATTAACCTCAAGGAATGCCACCAGCCTCTCCTTCAGTATAGTCTCCATAAGCTTTCCCAATGTGGAAGTGAGACTGACCAACCAATAGTTTCCTTGCTCTTCCCTAGGCCCATTCCTGTGTATGGGCACCACATGGGCCACCCTCCAGTCTGGAGGCACACACCCCGTTCCCAGGGAGGTGTTGAACAGATCTTCCAGTGGCTCAGCCAACACCTCTGCCATCTCCCTCAGCACCCTGGGGTGGATGCCATCAGGACCTGGTGCCTTGTCCACCCTTAACACCTCAGCCCCTCTAGCACTCTATTCCTGATGATCATTTTATCTGTCACCTCCTCCCCCTCTTCATCCACCCCTCCAGTCCATAATGTAGTGGTCCATCCCTCTCCTTAGTGAAGGCAGAGCAGAAGTACTCATTCAGTATTTCCGCTTTATTCGCTCCCTCTTCCACCCATTCCCCTCCCCACTTTATCCATGTGTTCTTTGCACTTCCTCTTTTCCCTGACATATCTAAAAAGGTCCTTCTCCCCTCCCTTTAGGCCCTGTGCTAACCTTAATTCCCTGGAGGCCTTGGTTTTTCTCACCCGTCTGGCAACCTCCTTGGACCAACTCCCATAAAGCCTCCTTATCCGCTTCTTTCCTTCCTTGTTCTCCTATACTTCCAATATGCAGCCCTCTTTTCCCTCACACCTTGCAGCACTTCACTGTTCAGCCAGCATAGTTTTTTGGCTCTGCCCTTCTTACTCCTAGCCCTGGTGCAGGCTACTGTGGCCTCCATTAGCCTAGCTTTAATAACTTCCCACTTTTGCTCCGCATCCATCCCAGGCCTTATATCCTGGAGTCTCCCTTGCAGTATTTCTCCCATCCTCCCTAAATCCACCCTCCTAAAGTCCACCACCTTCATGCTCATGCCTCCAGTCTCCCTGCCCAATGTGAGTATGAACCACACTGTTTGGTGGCCACTACCAGCTAGTGGGTTCTCAACCCTTACCTCCCCCACTGCCTCACCATTTGCCAGTACCAGGTCCAGTGTGTTACCAAGCCTTGTAGGCCCACTTACCATTTGTGTCAGAAGGCCATCCTGGATCGCATCCAGGAGTACATACTCCCTGGCACTGTCAGTGGCAGGGGTGCTCCAGTCAAACCCTGGTAGGTTGAAATCCCCACCATCACCACACTCCCCCTCCTACACACTCTCCTTATCTGCTCTGCCAACTCCCTATCCAGTTCCCCCTACTGGGTTGGTGGTCTGTACACCACCCCCAGCCTCAGCTTTCTACCCTTGGAGTCCAGAAGCTGCATCCAAATTGCCTTTGTCCTCCCATCCTCCCCCTCCTCCCTCAAGCATTTGATCCCTTCTCTCACATAGAGTGCTACCCCTCCTTCCAACTCCTCGGTCCCTCCTGTATATACTGTACCCCGGGAGCTAGATCCAAGCCATGGTACTCGGTGGCCCAAGTCTCTGTTACTGCACCAATATCCACATTCCCCTCTGAGAGGAGTGCCTGCAGTTCCGCAATTTTGTTTCCCAGGCTTCTTGCATTTAGGAGACCACCTTACACCCATACCCCTCCTTCCTCTTTCCCCATCTTCTCCTTGGTCTGCTCTCCTCCTCTTGGTAGCCACACCCTTTTTTCACCTTGTTATTACAGGGTGGTAGTGCCTTCTGCACTTCACGCTGCCTACACTGCATGCCCCTTCCCTGAGTCACTTTGCCTCTACCTTTACCCGTATTTAGGGGGTGAGCTCACTAGGCTCCCCTATCCGGACCTTTTTACTATCCTCAGTCCTCTTGCCACCCCCCAGTTTAAATCCACCTTAGTTGATATATACCCCTCAATTCCACCCTTTAGTTCTCCCCTTCCCGCTCAAGTGTAGCCTGTCTCCTGCATTCAAGTCACTATTCCCTCAGATCCTTCCCCAGTTTGTCAGTAAACCGTAATTCTTGGTGTGGCACCATTCTCTCAGCCACTCATTGAAACTCCTCTACTCTTCCCTTCTTCCCCATGCTTGCACATGGTACCGGGATTACCTCTGAGAATGCCACCGTCTCCCCAACCCCCTCACACTGCCTGCCCAAATCCTCGAACCTCCCCTTCACCACTTCTACAGGCTCCCCTGCCAAGTCATTTGTACCGACATGCAACACTAGGTGAGGTTTCTTCCTCCCCTTCGATGCACACTTGAGCAGTGACTGCCCTGCCCTTCCCACAGTCAATCCAGGAATAACTTCAACCCAAATACGGTTGTGCCTTCTCCCCTTCCACCCCATCTAACCCCTTTCAGTATAGAATCCCCCCAGCATGAGTAACCCCCCTTTTCCTGTCCCTTACCCCTTCCTCTCTTTCACCATTTCCTACTCCAGAGTTCATACTGCCCTGCTCCTTACACACTCCAGCTGCACCCTCTGTGTCTCCTGCAACTGCTCCCCCTGTTTCCACCTCACTCCCTGTCTCTTCCCTGCTCCTCTCATCCCCCCAACCATCTTACCAGCCTGACTTCTGCCTATTGGGCTTTCCCTATTGATCTCCCCTCCACTCCTGCTGATTTCCAACACCTCACCTATCCCCTCCATTGCAGATTTTGAGCACCCATTACCCATGACCCACAATGATTTGAGCTTTGTTGCAGGGAACTACCCTGATGGTAACTCATGTTACCCAGACCAGGAGGCAGGATTGAAAAGATGAAAACCGCAGGATGGTATGCTGTTTGCCAGGGAAAACAGGACCCACACAATGCACCATGATGGTCGATCCTGTTTGATGGTGTTGAGCAGGGAGCCAAAGTCTCGAGTGAGTCTTTCATTGGATGAATCTCTGCAGCATGAGTGGCAGTCTAGGCTGAGATGGTGAAGCCCAGACCAGGTAAACAGTTTGGATTGCAGTCCATTTTAGGTACTGGATGCAACGTCCAGCTAGTGCAACACATTTAGGGGTGTGGGGAACCAAATCATGACCCACATTACACATTCAGCAAAATTATAACCAAAACAGCCACATACCACAGTTTGGATGACAGTCTAGTTGCAATAAAGCAGTGTCTCTGCACAAACCATAAACTCTGCGGTTCTCTCCAATTCCTGACTGGCCGATCGCTCCAAGGGCAATTCTTTCTCCCAGGTGAAATTCACTCTCTCACAATTCAGGATTCTGGTCTCAATAACAGCAATTTTGATAAAGTCCTATATCAGACTGCAGGCTTCTTCACACTGGAATACAGAAGCAGGCAGGCCAGACATAGCTTTCCCACCGAATCCCCATGCTACCGTGCAGGAGCAGCTGTGTGCTGTTCCAGGCTGACAAGTTAGAATCTTGTCCACAACACATGAGTCTCAGTGGATCATAGAATGTAATTTAATATTTATTTAATGATTTATGCAGGCAATCATTCTGGGACATTGCCTAGGGTGTGGAAAAGAAATCTGGCAGATAGGGTTTGCAGCATTTGCTGTGCAAGAGTGCTAATGGCAGTCAGGGCAGGCATGGAACAGATCAAAATCTAAACCATAATATAAAAGTGCCCAGCAGGGTTAGACTGCGTGGGGAGGGGCAGAGTTGTTCAAGTTGAGCAAAGAATACCGGCAACACCTATCCCCCCTAAACTCTATGCAGTAGATGGGCAGCAATTGGAATCACAAAGGCTATGCAATATCCTCCAGAAGCATGTTTTTCAGTACTGGGGCATTGATTGGTGAAAATATGGCTGCCCCCTGGCAGAGGTATTGATCAAGGGTATAAGACTAGTAATCCCCCAACCCACCTGCTATTCTGTAACAGGAAAGTAATTTGGGGTGCATAGTTGGTAATCATCCCCTGATCCTCCTACCATTCAGTGCCTTGGCAGTCACCAGAGCATAAGACTGCAATCCCAGCACCACATAGGACAGGTAGGATGGTGGTGTTCCTTCTGGTGGCTGAGGGTAATGGAGACAGTTCTAGCATTGATCGGCCATATCCAACATTGTTCAGCTAGAGTGAATGTTGTGCATGCTGGTGTTCCATCTTAGTTCCATTCTATCAAGAGTTGGGAAACTTTGTGAATGACAGGGTACAGTACACATTGCAAGTCCACTGGTTGGCAAGATCCACCAATGGGCTTCCAGGTGTACAGTAGTTGTCATTCACAGACAGCTCTATCAGCAGGCAGCTGTGGCAGCATACTGGTGGCTTGAGCTGCCCACTGACATTAGGACCATGCTGTGATGGGGGAGCGGGGTGGGGCGGGTGCCTGAGTGGGTGGGGGTCTACTGGTCCACCAGGTTGACTTAAGGGATTACGGTGAATGTGTGATTAGGTCAAGCTGGTGGGGAGGTCAGTTATTATTCCTTTACCACTACATTTGTGCAATATAAAATCAGAGTGGTGGGCAGGGAAGGGGCTCATATATGTTTTATTTACTGTTGTAGTGTGCAGCATACAATTGGGATGGCAGGCGGGGGGGTACTGGACTGCCAGAGTGGGAAAGCTTCCAACTCCTGTCTGCAGTACAGTGGCCTGCCAGTGGGTGAATACCCACTTAATCTATTTGTTGTAGATTTATCTTGAGGAGACACATCTCTGGACTTGCTCTGGGGATGCGCCTCCAATGTGGATTGTGAATGGGCCGTGCACCATATGCACAGGGATGCCCCCTGCACAACCCTCCAGTTGTGCTACATAACATTAAGGGTGGTGTGTGGTGCACATCAATCCTAGCCAGAATTGTGCCATTGCACAAGCTGGGTTGCACCGGCACATCTCGGTGTGCTGGATGCACCCTTTTTGAATCCTGCCCTAGAGTGGATCATACTCCTGGACAGATGAGTCCATTATCAAGTAGCTTGTGACTGCAAAATATGCTAAGTTAAAATCTCAAGTAATTAATAACTGAGCCATTTCTTGCATTTCAAGTAAAACCACTGAACATTTTTCTAAGTCATATAAACAACTAACGCTCAAGCTGGATTATGTTTAAGTAGAAAACTTCAATTAATTCCTAGCTACAGTATTTTTCAGTCTCATTTCTTAACTAATGAATAAGTAAACAAAAACAATTCCCAACTAATGCTAGATGGCAAAGTTAAACATTAATTGAGAAAATTCTCAACCAATGATCAGGCACAATGCTTAACTTTTAGTTAGTCATTACCTAATGAAAAGGTAATCGCTAGTTATTGCTAACTTATTTTTTGTATGGGCTCTTTCAGTATATGACTCTGAAATATAGTGAACTTATCTAAGCCATTTGTAACTGCCTACATTCCAAATATGGTGTAATTTGGACACATACTTTCAAAATGATAGGAAATAACTGAAACATAAAATCTGGTGAATTTCCACAGAATTTTCATGTAAATTCTGCAAAATTCCATGAAATCGGAATGATCATTCCACAGGCATTCCATGGGTGTAATCTTTTGTTCTGCACAGCTCTAGTGTCCTTGTTAAAGTAATCCTAGATAATACTAAACCCCTATACCCTTATGCATGGGTTTTGACTACAGCCTCCCACAGTAGCCAGGCTGGCCCTGGATAAGCTCCTGCGGTAACATAGGGGAGCTTACCCTTGGTGGACTTATTCTGTTGTGAGACTGTCACCTCAAATGGGTTAGGCAAAGGCCCATGTACCTTTAAAGATCTACTTAGGGACTCTAACTTGCACCAAGACATTGAGGAGCCAACCTGACTAAAATCCAAATCTGGGAGACATTCCTTAATTTACTGGATACTGGTTAGTAAAACTGACTGTGCATGCATAGCAGGTATCTTCTCTGATGCACTGATTGACTACTCCCCAGTGAACTGCACTTGGAGCAAAACTTTCCCCAAATCCCATCACAGACCATATACACAAGGGATTACTCCAAAATGAATTATACCACTTTCCTCGAAGACCTTCTCAGGGTAAACAGGAAAGACATTGCATCATTTGGGGATGTTACCCTTGCACTGGACTTTCTAATTAATAACTTCACTTATGTAATGAACAACAAGCTGCCCTTGTACAAAGGAGGGTTAAGGGTGTTTGCTCCAAACGGTTAACCCCAGCAATGCATACCTTAATGAAACTGAGAGAATGTGCTTGGGGGTATACAGGTCCTCAGGATGCCAGCAAGATTGTTTTGTTTACAGGCAGCTCAGAAACTCCTGTAACTGATTAAAAAAAAAGACAAAATTAATTACCTCAAGGACCTATAGTCTGACAACCTGCAGAACCCAAGATGCTTTTGGAATCAGGTAAACAGTCTCCTTAAAGGGTGGGCTAGAGTGACTAAGCATGAAATTAAATATAATGCAGACACTTTCAGTGACCCCAAGCCAATTGCAGAAGCATTCAAAACATTTTTTAAAGACATGGATGTTTACAAGGGTCCTCCTTTTCTCAGCCCTGTCTCCTTTCCCACAACCGATCATCCAAGTATTCACTTCTGCCTGATTACAAAAAAGGAGGTTGTAAATCAATTATTACAAATTAAAATGGACAAGTCTGCAGAACACAACAAACTGGAACCTTGGTTCTTAAAAATCACTGCTCCTGTTCTGGCATGGATCACCTGTGATGGTGCGTGGGTAACATTTACGATGTCCTTAAGGAAGCTGACTTTACCATGTCATGAAACAGAGTGCAAGGGACTAGTAATACTGGCTGGAACATCACACAGCAATTAAAAAAGGGAGCCATACAGTGTACCTCACTGAAGAATAGCAGAAAAACACAAGTCAAAGCACTGTTGCTCTCACAGTTACTAACATGATATTGTGGGGGGAACCACCCCCGATACCCCCTGACACAGGGAGATGTGGCTCCCCAACCCCCCGGATATTTATATAACCAACTTCCAGAAGCAGAAAACACCTGAAACAGGTGGTGCTCATTGGCTGAACAGTGGACACTCTAGTACGATAACACATCTGACACAAACAACTCTCTGTCCCAAACAGCAGGTTCATACAAATTTCCCACAACCCAAAGGACACGGAGCCCTGTACACACAGACGCCCTAGTTATTCACACTCTCAATTCATCACCCAAACCATGGCACCCTAATCACAACACCCTCACAATGGGATACCTATACAATCTGTTCCTGCTCCAAGGTGTGATGCCTAAAAAATGGAAGTTAACATACATGGTTCCAGTCCATAAAGGAGGAGACAGGGAACCTATAGAGAATTACCACCCAATATTCATTTTTTGCACCCTGGTGAAAGTTCAAGAGAGACTAGTTTATAAATCAGCTGTTGGCCCATATTGAATCACACTCTTTTCTCATGGCTGTTCAACACAGCTTTCATAAACACCACCCCCACTGCACTGATACTGCACTGGCGCACATTACCTCGGATATCCTTCAGGGCACAACTGATGAAAAATCAGTAGCAGTATTCATCAATCTAACCAAGGCCTATGATCTGGTGGATCATGAACTCCTCCTGGCCAAGTTAATGAACTTGGGCCTTACATAGAAACATAGAAATTGACATCAAGTAAGGATCACTAGTCCCACCCAGTCTGCCCATTTTCTCTACCTACTGCAAAAACCACAGATCCTACTTGAGCTCTGGCTTTATTCTCTTTCCTATAGCCAAGGTTCCCCTATTCCTATCCCATGCATTTTTCAATTCCCTTACCAAATTTTCTCCCACCACCTCCACTGGGAGGCTGTTCCATGCATCTACCACCCTTTACATGAAGAAATTCTTCCTTATGTTACCCCTTTTTCTACCCCTTCCAGCCTCATGACATGGCCCCTTGTTCTAGAACACCTCTTTTTCTGAAAAAATGCTACCCTCCTGTACCTTATTTGTGCCCTTGAGAAATTTGAAGGTCTCTATCATATACCCCCTCTCTCTCCTCTCCTCCAGGGTATACATATTGAGGTCCTCCAGTCTCCCCTCATATGACTTTTGGTGCAGGCCCTGCACCATTTTTGTTGCCCTTCTCTAGACTGCCTTTACCCTGTCTATGTCCTTACAAAGATACGGCCTCCAGAATTGGGCACAGTAATCCAGATGAGGTCTCACCAATGATTTGTACAGTGGCATCACCACTTCCTTTCTTCTGCTGGTGATACCTCTCCCTATGCACCCCAGTACTGCACTGGCTCTCCCCGCAGCCTTGATACATTGTTTGTCCACCTTTAGGTCATCTGATATTATTACCTCCAGATCTCTTTCCTGTCTGGCAGCCGTCAGTATCCCTCTCCATCGTGTAAGCCTCCCCTGGGTTTGTGCGCCACAAGTCCATGATGTTGCACTTCTTTGCATTGAATCTTATCTGATACACTCTTGACCATTTCTCTAATTTACCTTGCTCCATCCTCATTTTTCACCCCTCCTGGAGTGTCTACCCTGATGCAGATCTTAGTGTCATTTAGAAAGAGGCATACCTTTCCTTCCATCCCCTTTGCAATACCACTTATAAAGACATTAAATAGGACTGGCCCCAGAACTGATCCCTGTGGCACCCTGCTGGTCACTCTCCTTTCCTCAGATTAAGCTCCATTTACCACCACCCTTAGTGTTCTTTCCCTCAACCAATTTCCAACCCAGTTTACCACCTTGGGACTCATTCCCAGGATGTCTAGATTGTTTACCAGCCTCTTATGTGGAATAGTGTTGAAGGCCTTCCTCAAATCCAGGTAGGATACATCCATTGTTCACCCTTGATTCATTTCCCTGGTCACCCAGTCAAAGAAATCTATCAGATTTGTTTGACATGACCTTCCCATTGTGAATCCATGCTGCCTTGGATCCTATGCTCTGAAGGATACAAGATGTTCCACAATCCTTTCTTTTAACAGTGATTTCATTATTTTCCCCACCACCAAGGTTAGGCTGACTGAGCTATAGTTTCTAGCCTCCTCCCTGCTCCCAATCTTGTGCAGCTGGACCACATCCACTCTTCTCCAGTCCTCTGGAGCTGCTTCCATTTCCAGTGATTCATTGAACAGGGCTGTCAGTGGTGCTGCCAGCACCTCCCTAATCTCCTTTAATATTCTAGGATGTATCCCGTTTGGTCCCATTGTCTTGCCACTGTCAGTTTGCAAGTACTTTGTTAGTCAAGCAGTGGCCGGGATTTGTGAAACTCGGTACTGAAAAGTAAAAAAAACACATTAAACACTGCCCCACCCAGCCCACAGGCGCAGCAAGAAAGATTTACCACTGTGACGCACGGCGACCCAGGTTCAGGAATGAACTAGGGTGCTAGAGGGCTGGCAGGGGGGAGAAGGCTTGAGCATCCGATGACTGCTTACCTGCTCCAGGAAGCAGGGAAAGTCTGCAGCCCAGTACTTGTTGACTCCTGGCTGAGGCTGGGGGAACAGCATTGCATTGGGTCCCCTGCTGCATAGGGGAGTGTGATGGATGTCAGCGTATGCCTTGATGTCAGTGGCATGCCATGCTCCAGGGGAGAAAAATGAGGAAATGTGCTCCCTGGCCAGCCGGATGATGGTTGCTGGCCCCTGCAGCCACAAAGCCCTGGACAGCCCGGGCTACCTCAGCAGCATCCTGAGCCAAGATAAATAGTGCACTGGCAGGCCCCCAGTGGTGCCTTCCTCCAGGGGGAGCCCATCAGGTGAAGGGTTAAACCTGGTTACCCAGGGAGGGCTGCAATGTTGGGTGATGGCTGGCAGTGGGGATGGAGTGCCAGCGGGGGTCTTTGGTGACCCGAAGGAGTGGTCAGTTGAGGAGCAGGGGAAGAGCAAAAAAAAAACATTGCCACATTATAGTCCATTGAGCATGCCTCTGCACTCATCCTTTACCAACATCACAAAACGTGTTAATTCAGGGGTGGGTCTCTGACTCAGGCAGTTGGTGCGTTTTGGCTGCTGGTCTTAGAAAGTGAAATTATGAATGTTTTTTAAGAAAATTGCAATGGAAATGATTAAAACTATGTGGTAAAGTTACTTTGGTGAAAGATAAGCTTCTGTATATGTTGGCGGGGGGCAACATCTTCTAATAAGAACCTGCTCTTTAACCTCCCTCTCCACCCCACTACCTGTCCCCAACTCCACTCCCTGGACTATGGAGTCTCTCATCAGGAATTGCTTCCTCCTCCTCCTCTGGGGTACTCTGCTACCTCCCTTTAGGTCTCCACCCTGGAGAACCTTCACATCTGTTCCAGCCAGTACTTCAGGCATCTCTGTGGGACTGTTCCACCCAGCCAGTGCAGCATAGGAGTTCCGTAGTGATATGGGATTTGGGATGTGCTAATGCTCCACCACTGTAATCCTCCCCAAGCCCACCATTGTCCATCTGCTCCTCCTTCCTGGACTCCTCTGAAGAAGCTGGGATGGGCTTGGTGGTCTCTGAGTTGGTCCTCTTAACCCAAGTCAAATTGGCTTTGAGTCTGGCAACCTCCTTCATCAGCCCAGAGAAGTGCCTGCAGATGGCGCAGCACCACAGTATCCATAAGGTCTCCCTGAAGACTGCCATCCCACAGCCGCTGCACTGCACCACTCCCATCATTGTTATACACTGTACATAGACATTACCTGCTTCCCTCTGCCAAGTCCCCCAATACAATAATGAACCTGCTTGCTAACAATTCCATCACCCTTTTTTCTAGCCTCTCTCCCCTCCCTCCTCTTCTCTTTTACTATCTAACCTTGCCTCTCCAATTCAATTTCTAACCCCCCCAATGCAGTGTTCAAATCCTCTATCCTCTGGCTAACAATTCCCTGGTGCCCGGTATACCCACACCCCCTTGAAGCTGCCACTTCCCCACCTCTGACTTGTTCTGGTGAACCCACCCTTCCTGTTCCCACAGGAAGTATCTTTTGTCAGTCAATCCTGGGGCCTATAATATTGGAACTGGCTATGGGTAGGAGGGCAATCGCAACCTGATGTGTCCAATCAGCCACAGGCTAGTTCCCTGCTTCTCTCTCTCTCTCTCTAATTTAATATTCCCAGCCAAACCCACAGAAAAGCAATCACCCAAAAAAATGTTGCTTCGTAGCAGATTCTCCCCTTGCTGCTCCCTCAGTAAGCACAACTCTGTTTCCCTGCAAATCAAATTCATATATTAGTTCACTTATTGTCCTCTTTCCACAACACTGTTTCCCTTGCAACTCCTTTCTCACTGTTCACCCTGCAAAAAAGTTCTCAATTTATTGTACCTCACAACTGTCTGTAAAAAAATCAAGCATTACTCTCTCATTGTTTCTCAGTCCCATTCACCAAGAGAGCCCACCTTACCCACACCTGTATGATGACGGTCTGCTTTAACTCCTTTGTTTCCCTTTTCCCCTGCAAAACAAGTTCACAATGTATTTGTAGATCACTTTCTGCTCCCTCTGTAAGAAAGAAAAAGTCAAGCAGTACACTCACAAGGTTTTGCAGACCCATTCACCAACAGAGCCCTCCTATCCACTCCTGTATAATGACAGTGTGCTTTAGCTCCTTTGTTTCCCTTCTTAAATTTATATGCTGCTGATTTCAAATTCAGCATCTTTTCTCAATCCTCCCTTTCTATTGGCTGGCTTGTGGTCTCTATACCTAATGGCTTCCCCTCCTCCTTTTCCTCTCTGAGCTGCTGCAGTTTCTGCCTGAATCAATCAGCCACCTGCTCCCATTTCACTCCCCTGCTTCTCTCTCTGTAATTTAATAATCCCAGCCAAAATTCACAGAAAAGAAGTCACCCCAAAAAATGCTGCTCAGTAGAAGAGTCCCCTCGCATAGCTCCTTCAGTAAGCACAACTCTGTTTCCCTGTGAATCAAATTTGTAGTTCTCCCATTGTCCCTCTTGCCACAACACTCTTTCCCTTGAAACTCCTTTCTTGCTGCCTTGACCTCCTCTCCTGCTATTGGTTCCTAAGCTTCCTCAGAGGCTGAAATCAGTTAGTCAAGATAGAAACCTGTCTTTCCTCCCAATGTAGAATCTTAAATCTTGGACCCATTGTCTTTATTTAGTTAATTATTTATTTATTTATTTATCTAGCTATTTATTTATTTATATGGTCTAGGATTAACACCTTTGAGCGTTGGAGCTTGTTTACAAAGCTTCCACGTCCAAGGGAAGGGTAACATACATACACAGGAAGAATAACAATGACTAAAAATCACATTAAACAACAGTGAATCTAGGATTATAACAATGAGCAACATGACAAAAAGAGTAAAGCAAAATACATTATGAAGAACAATACAGAATCACACTAACAACAGTAAATTGAATATAATAACAGTGAAAACTGCTCAAATGGGTTAATACAAATTCATTATGAGAGTGGAGGAGCACTGGGGGAGGAAAGCTGAGGTTGGAAAATATCACGGTGAGACGATACTGGTCTTGGAGCAGAACAGCTTAAGGCCTTGTCATGTTGGAGGTAGGGGAGAGGGGGAAAGGCAGGGGTAAGGTAGAGGGGGATGGGGAAAACTGGGAGATATAAAACACGCTAATGGCAATAGGGCCACTGCAAGTACCAGGAGGTTCTAGGGGGCATTAAATGAGGCAGTCACAGGAGCTGCTGGCCACAAGGTCATGTTTTAGTTGAGTCTTAAAAGCACCCAGTTTACTTGTGGTTGAGTATTCAAAGTTCAGAGAATTGAACCATTGAAGAGCTCTGTATGTGAAATATCGCTGGCCTTGCGAAGTCCAGCATCAAGAAACTAGGAGAGACTGGTGAGCAGATGTACATGTGAGCTTGATGGTCCGTGAGCTGTTCAGAAGTGCTGCAGTCCCAGGTGGCATTAAGCCAAGGAGCACCTTTTTGATTAGTAAGCATGTTTGATATTTAATATGATTTTCAAGTTGTAACCAACCCGTCTGCTCGCAAAGATCAGAGATATGTGTAAGGTGATCGGACCCTGTAAGTAGCCTGCATGCCTTATTCAGTGCAACAGTTATCCTGTGAAGTGCGTTGGGGGGTAGGTGATCCATAAATTATGAGGCCATAATCGATGGTAGAGAGAATGGAGTTATACACTGCCAGTTTGAGAGCTTCAGAGGTTAAGATACACCTGATGTGATATAGCAACCCAATTTTTATATTTACTGCCTTAGCTACTGATTCAAGATGATGAGAGAAGGAGAGGTGGTTGTCCAGGGTAACCCCCAGATATCAGAAGTGCTTCACTGCATCAAGGGGGGCACCCAATTGGTTTTTAATGTTGAGGGTGAGGCATATAAATTAAGAAGGGAAACAAAGGAGCTAAAGCAGATTGCCATTACTGTTCATCAATGAACTCCCCTCCAACTGCGGTGGAGCCAAAGTGCTTCTTTACGTTGGTGACACAGTGCTCTATAAATCCAGACATGACCCCAACATCATCAGTTCTGAACTCAATAAGGATGTTAGGGAAATTTAAAAATGGTTCACCTCTAAACATTTTGTCTTCTATGCAAAACAAAACAACAAAAAAAATGAAGGCCATGCTATTTGAGACAAGGAAATTTGGCTCTGACCATAGTGATTTTCTGCAGATCACTACCTCAAAGAGTACCCAGTTAGAGGTCATAGATGCTATAAAGTACCTTGGTGCATGGCTAGACCAAGACCTTTCTTCCAAATTACATACTGAACAAATAACTAAGCTCTTCACACAAAAGCTGAGTGTACCTTATAGGGTTAGGGCATATCTTACTACCAAAGCCTGACTGTCTGTAACTACCAGTGTTCTGATCCTACAGTCCTGTATGGGGCGCCCATACTCAACCCTCTGAAATGCACTGAACTCAACAAACTGAAGCTGTTGTACTACAAAATTGATATATTTCCTCTGGGTGCTAGTAACAGAGATCATCACTGCTATATCCTTGCCTCCCTCAACTGGTCCCCCCAGAAGAGAGACTTAACTAACCTGCCCTATGCTTGGCCTAAAAGATGCTGAATGTTCAAGGATCATCTTCCTGTATTGATTATATTTTGATATCTCAGGTACTTCTCCCAGGGGTTTTGTCCTCTTCAATCCAGCCTGGCCCTCCCTCAGACAACAACCTTGTAATATGCCGGTTTTCTCTAACCTTACCTAAAAGGGATAAACATTGGAAATTAAATGACCAATTGCTCAAAGATTCAAAGATAACTGATTTGGTTAAGGATCATATCGAACAATTTTTTGATACAAATTCTTCCCATAATATTAAACTTGATATTATTTGGTGCACCTTTAAAGTATACCTTAGAGGACTACTTATTGGAGTGGCCACTAAGAGAAAGAAATCCCATGATGCCAAACTGAAAACCCTTTGTTCCAAAATTCAGGCTATAGAAACAAATTTAACCCCTCAAACCTCTGATACTATTAAACAAAACTTAATTAAAATTAAAGATAATTATTTGGACCTGCTTAAGAAAAAGCTGAATTTGCAATTTTATGCACTAAAGCGTCTTATACAGATCAAGGCGAGAAAGCCAGAAAATTACTTGCTCTTAGAATTAAACAACAGGAATCAGCTCGATTCATTCCTCCCATTCATTCTCAAAAAGATGGATCCCTGAAATCTTCTCCTACAGATACCATAAACGAATTTACACAGTATTATAAACAATCATATGGGACCATGATTAATTCCCCTTCAAATCTGACTTTATTTTCTTACCTTATGGAGTCCCAATTGCCCTCCCTTTCAGAAGCCCATAAATTGGCAATAATTGCCCCCATTTCTACCTTAGAAATCACCAAGGTTATACAAAATCTTCCCATGGACAAAACCCTGGGTCCAGATGGATTTTCATCCAATTTTTACAAGAAATTTAAAGAACAAATCATCCCATTTCTTTTACCATTATACCAATATATTTTATCAGGTGCACAAGTTGATCCTACCCTTTCTGAAGCTCTAATTGTTCTTCTACCCAAACCAGATAAGGGTTCTGAGTTGGTACAGAATTACAGACCCATCTCTCTTCTACATCAAGATATAAAAATCCTAATAAAAATACTAGCTGATAGACTGAGTTTAATACTTCCGGATTTAAGCTCCTCCTCAATGCCAAAAAGACTAAAGCAATGATTCTCTCACCAAAGTCTACTTCTGGATGTCCACATATCACACAGATCCGAACACTCTTAGATGAACCCCTTGAAGTATTTGATACCTTTAAATACCTAGGGTTCTGACTGGATAACAAGCTCAACTTTCTGTGCCACTTAAATGAAACCTCGAAGAAACTAAGACCGAGATTAGGTTTATTGTATTGCATTAAACTCTTACTTACTTTAGAAGCCAGAATGAGACTAGTACAAACTACATTCCTACCTATACTGGACTACGCTGACTTCCTTTACAGTCATTGCCCATCAATGATGCTAAACAAACTGGACACCCTTTACTACCAGGCTTTAATATTTGTCCTAAATCTACCCCGTGGTACACATCACTGTCGTCTATACCAATTTTCGGGATGGACCTCACTCTCAACTAGGAGAAAGAGGAATGCGCTCCTCTTGTTCTTTAGAACATTATCTGATAACCTCCCTGTATACATCTCAAACCTCTTCAAATGGGCTAAAGGTTCCTATGGCCTGAGACGCTTCTCCATAATTTGCTTCCAGATTCCTAGAGTGAAAGCTACCCTTGGCCCGGCAGCAATCAACTTCTCACTTCCATCACTTTGGAACACTGTGCAAGACTCATTAAAACTATCCTCACTTCCAAGCATTTTCACATTCAAAGCTCTATTAATGGATTATCTGAAGGAATCATGTAACTGTTTCAGACACCTATAAACCCTAAGCCCCGGGTGCCACTCTCAAATCTTACACCTAAGTATCTCATCCACCCCACATTCTTAACAACAGAAACCTAGGATCTGCAAGCCTAGTTTCAAACCTTAAATGCCTTTGGTTTTCCCCCAGAGTTTCAGGAGTGGATAAAATCCCTTTATCAATCCCCTTCACCTAGAATTTCAGGCAATGGAGTGATATCAGAATCATTCCCTTTATACTCCGGGATGAGGCAAGGTTGTCCTCTTTCTCCCTTATTATTTAACATATATCTCAAACCCCTTAACCGTAATCTGATTGCGGGTCAGGAGATACAGGGTATAAAGATACAAGGCACAGAGGTCAAAGTTTCTGTATATGCGGATGACCTTCTCCTTCAACTGTCACATCTGGAGACATCTATTCCACCAATGCTTGCGATTATAGCAAAATATAGTAGTTTCTCAAATTACAAATTGAATGTTAGCAAGTCAACCATTTTTCCTCTCAATCACAAGGTATTTAAACATACCATTACAGCTTTAGGTCTCTCTTGGTCTCCTGACTCCCTTAAAATACCTCAACATTGAGCTTACTAGAAACTCACTTTTAAGCATCAAGAGGAATTTAGATTCCCTTGTGCAACACATTAATCAGGATATAGATCGATGGGAAAGCCTTCCTATCTCTTTGTGAAGCCGGATTAACTTAATTAAAATGAATATTTTTCCACATTTATTTTATCCCCTTAATTTACTCAATGTATGGTTACCCCACTCCTGGTTTAAAAAAGTACACCGGCTCCTTCCAAAATTCATCTGGTCCAAAAAACAGCCAAGATTAGCAGCATATTCTAAATTAGCCACCCCAAGATTAAAGGAACCTTACGTCTTCCTCACCGTAACTTGTACTACTGGGCCAGTCATGTGTGCAAATATCTCAGATGGTTTGCACCAGGTCCTTCCTTTTCCCTCCCACCTTGGCTCAAAATCAAATTGGATCTAATTTTTTCCAACGGTATAGAACCTTCCACGTTATTAAGTTTAAAATTATCCTCAAATTATCCACCAAATTTAAAACCTTCCAAGATTGATCTCAATGAGAGTTCACTCCCAACTGTGTGATTTTTTACATTATAAACCTCACAATGATCTTTCCCAATCCATCTGGAACTCTCCATCTTTTAAAATTGATAACAAGAAGATCTCATCTATTTGGTTACTCAAGCTGGGGGAGGGAACATTATCTCTTTTTTTGGGAGAAGGAGGTTCCTGGCTTATGGTTGCTGATATTATGACCAAATTTAAAAATTCTCAAATCTTGTTATTTTAAGGTGTTTCAACTCAGGCATCTCCTTATCAAGATGGTAGGTAAAGCCCCCCCCCCTCCACCACCCAAATTTTCCTTCCAATCAGAACTGAGCTGTCTGGTTCATCCCACTAAAGCTGTTTCTAAATTATATGCAACTCTTTATGAATGGTGTTTCAGTGAATGCTACAGCCCTACAACATACTAGACATCCCTCTTTCCCTACCTGACTATAGATTGGCCCATCCTTTGGTGAGATTGCCATCGTTTTGTGACACAAGATAGACTACACCTTATGCAAGTCCATATTTTACACAATTTGTATTATTCTCCTCAAAAACTAGCCTAATGGGGCTTAATATCTTCCAGTTTATGTACTCGATGTTCCCAGGATGAAGGGACATGCCTTCATATCTTTTGGAATTGCCCCAAGGTGGCACCTCTATGGAACAATATACAAGCCAGGGTAGACCCCTTACTTGGGCTTTCTAATTACTTTAAACCTGAAATATGTTTATTGGGTGATTACTCTCCATTATACCGCAGGTATCTAGTCTCAGCCAATCGGAACACAGGAAAACTGAAAGCTATTGTCCCACAAACTACCACCTACATGCCCACTGTAGTTTATTCACCTATAGCCATGCCCACAGAAGAAGAAGAAGAAGAATCAGCATTTATATAGCGCTTTTCATACACAGTATCCCAAAGCTTTACAAGCAATGCTAGACTGGTAGTGAAGTGACTGAATGTGTGGTGGCGGCCATATCTACATCATCACACACACGCCTGGATAATTGCATGAACTGGTTTATGGGAAGGGAATGTTGGCCAGGACACCGGGAATATTCCCTGCTCTTTGCGAAGAGTGCCCTGGGTTCTTTTACTTCCACCTGGACAACACCAGGATGGGCAGAAGGGACCTCGGTTTAACGTCTCATCCGAAGGACAGCACACCCCAGCAGTACAGCACCCCCCAATACTGCACTCAGATGCCAGCGATTTTTAGGTGCAAGTCCATTCCCGGTGTGGGACAAGAACCCACGACCTTCTGGTCCAGAGGCGGATGTGCTACCAACTGAGCCACTCTGACACCAGTAGTTTATTCACCTTCCCAGAGTAGTTTATTGACCTCTAACTATGTCCACAGTCATTTATCCACATTGCCTTCCATGCCTGCCACTCACAGTCCTACACACACTACATCTTACTCATGAATACTGTTACCCTCTCTAATTTTAAAACACTAACAGTAAAGGTGCCTACTGCAACATCTAATTGTATAACATTTATAGCCATCCCAATTTGTAGTCACTGCTGAAAATCTATTTTTTTCACCAGACACCAAATTTAAGTAGCATCACATTTGCTCCGCGTCTCTCTGAACTGTACTGTGGCTACAGCATGTAAGAAACTCATTGATGACTGCATTCTGCTTTTCACATTATAACTGTAAAAATATGAATATCTGGGACTTACTAGTAGACACAGTAGTTGAAAGTTGCTCCCGCTAAAAACCGAGCACTAGAACTCTTTTTATTTTGTGTTGGCAAATCCAGTCAGTGATTCTGGACATGCACATTAAAGCTTGCCTAATACGTATGTCCAAACTCATGTATTCGATTCCACAACACAAAATAAAAACAGTTTTACCACTTGGTTTCCAACGGGAGCAACTTTCAACTATTGTCTTTACTAGTAAGTCTCAGATATTCATATTTTTATAGGTATAATGTGAAAAGCAGAATTTAGTCATCAATGAGTTTCTTACATGCTCCGGCCCCACTACACTTCACAGACACACGGATGCACATTACCTCGGTACAACTTAAGTATAATATCTCATTAAAAATGCCTTTATACCACAAACTCTAGCGGTATAATAGTAATAACATTCAGTAGTGTGAAGTATACTCTCAATAACCGGCTTCTGTGGAGATTAAATGCTTTGGCTTCGCCTCGGCGTTTAATCATCTGCAGAAGCCGGTTATTGCGAGTATACTTCACAAAACTGAATGTTATCACTTAAATATCAGTGAAGAACTGCAAATATTACATGTCTTTGATAGCAATGTCTGTTAAAAAGTTGATTCTTAAACATTGGAAGGATAATGATATAATTTCCAATACTGAATGGCTTAACGAATTATTAGCTAATCTCAGAACTGAAAAAGTTATAGAAAGCCTTCATAATAGTTTGCCTAAATATCAGTGGATATGGGATCCTTTACATGCTTTGTATTCCATTTAATGCATATGTATATTGATGTCTATATTAGATAAAATATGTTTGTGTTAAATGGACTGTGGTAAGGGAGGGAGGGAGGAGGAAGTTAGGGAAATGGGGGAAGGGGGGACAGAACCACTGTATCAGATTTTTAATCAGATATATGGATTTAATACTCATGGCACTCTCTGATGTATGTGTTAAAATGTATAATAAACTTTAAATTGAAAAAAAATAAATAAAAGATGCTGAATGGGTACTTCCCTAGTCTCAGAGATGTCCTGATCACTAAGCCCCAAAGGAGACACTGCTAGTCCTCCATACGTCATCTACTAGATGTCCTTAGGGCACTGACTATAATAGATGAAAGCTTCTTGTAAGCTCCCACACCCCTGTGTGGCTTTAAGAAGACTGGTCTGGTGAAAAAGACTTTCCCCCAGGTCTTTTTAATTCTGGTGGCAGGGTCTGGGGGGAACAAAAACAAAGGCAGACAGCACTGCTGCAGTTGGAAGGAAGAAGAGAAAAAAAAAACAGTCAAGACTCTGTTTGCCCAGGTACAGTTGAACCAATCAGCAGGGAGCCTGGGAAGGCTATAAATAGCCCTAGAAGCCAACCACAAATCCAGCCCCCAGGGAGGAGAGAGACCAGGAGAGACTGCACCCAGAGCTGAAGCCCCAAATTGTGTTGGCTGATCAAGACTCCTGCAGGCTTTGAGCCACAGTGCTGGGACTGAAGACTCAAAAGAGAATGGAAGTGTTTGCAGGGATCCCAAGCAGATTGCTGCTAAGTCGAGCTGTGTTTTTCCAAACTATTTGCTACAAGAAGCTAACTTGTTGGCTACAGAAGCTAAACTGCTTTGCTACAAAGCTGCATAAGTCCACGAAAGGATGGTGAAGATTCTGGATAAGACATTTTTGGGTCTGGAGCTAGTCTTTAGCTCAGAGGACCTCACTTTTGGATTAACAAAAGACTCTTGCCTAATTGCTATTTGAAGATATTACACCCCAGGGTATGTTGCCTGAGACTCCAGTGAAATTGGGGGCCTTCATTGAACTATTCCTGCCAGAGCAACGGAGCTTCAGTTCATCTTTAGCCAAGACGCTCCCTCCCTAGCTGCCACCTATCAAGTGCTCCAGAGGGTTCTGCTGGAGTGGAAAGAAGTCAAGGACATCTTTCTCACCTGCACAGTGTCAGATAAGTACAATTTTGCCACCAGGGGGATTTCAAATGGTTGCTGTTATTCCAAGTCGCTTTGCTTTGTGTTAGTTCTTCATCTAGGGCCCTGATGTTAACCTTCCCATGGCATCACAGGCCTGCCACCGTAGTGGGGTACCCCATAAGACATTGGGACAGGTCTGGTACCAGACGAGTGGGAGCATGTGGGGAAGTTGCATTTGATGTTACTAATAATATTACAAGTATAATCTCTGAGTTGCAGAGTATTGTATAAGTGCCTAACCTAACTTCATTTTCTTGCAGCCAAATTTGCCAGTCCCACTCCCTCCAGTAATAAATACTTGTAGTGCTTATAGTAATTAGTGTCACCATGACTGTTTCTGGGTACTGTGTATTGCTGGGAATTGTCTGTAGGGGATCGGGAGCTGAGAATATTTTTCCTGGGGAATGGGGGAAGGTCATTGGTTATTTTGCTGAGTCCCCAGGAGGAGGCACCACACCACTGAAAGTTTTGTAGTTATGGTCCTGTTGCACAAGGATCCAGACCAGCCCCCTTGAGCTATCACGAGGGCCCTGGAGTCAGCATTCAGGACTGGTTGACAACACACCCTACATATTGGAAGCTTACCACTGGGATCCTCCCATGCCCTGAAAGATAGCCACAGGTTTTGTGTGGGGTCAGGGAGTGGTGTTGGGGCAGACCTCAACCATCCTGCAAGAAAAAATCGCACTCCAAGAATTGGAAGATTGGCACTGGACAGAAGGGCTAGACTGGAAAAATGCGATTCTGTTAAAGGGAATACCAGAAGGTGTTGACAGAGCATATGTGATTAATATGTTATATGAATATATATGTTGTGATAATTTTAAAATACAAGGTTGGAGATATGACCACTCTAGTGATAGTCTGAGTGCCCTGGTAAAGACCGGGTCTGTGAAAGATTTTGCCAAGGTGCCACAGTCTTCACCCCCAAGGGTTCCAACATCTCATGGACAGTGGTCATGCATGCCAGAGCCCCAGAGACTATGGGACTGGGAATGGACACTAGTGATTTTAGGACCAAAGTAGATTTATGGTTACTATCTGAAGGTAAAATCTATAATGACTTGAAAAACATGTGTGAGGCTAACAGTATAGAGTTAAATGAAAAGCCACCTGCTTGGGTAACTGCATGGACCTCAGACTGTGAGAAGGGATCCTACCCCCCAATTGAAATGATTTTTGGGGTGAAAACCCATGCCCCTGGGGAGGATGTGTTTGACATGTGGGTAGATCATGTGGCCCCAGTGGTCCAGGACCCAAACTTCCATGAGGCTGAAAAGAAGAGAAGAGTATGAAAGAGCCTGAGGGGTCCCGCTATGGACAGCAGTGCCACTTTGCAGGCCACTCACCCAGAGGCTGATGCCCAAATGTACCTGAATACTTTGGAAGGGATATTCAGGAGTACTGATAGTGGGGCTAGGGTAATGAGAAAATTACAAACCATGGTACAGAATAAGGGAGAGAAACTGAGTATTTAATGAGGCTGAAGCAGTTAAATCAAAAAGTGTATAGGAAAGGGGCTACTTTAGCCAAAGACATGAATAGAGTCTGAATTGAGCAGATCCTGGAGGGGGCAGGTCAGTCTGAAATGTCGCTGTTGAAACTAAGATTGGAGAAGAAACTCCAGACCCCTCCCTCCTATGGGGACCTGATGTTGGAAGTCTGGGAAAAGGAGGACTGAGCTTCTGAACCCACTCAAATAATTGCCCCTGCTCACATGACAGAGATTGCCATTGGCTGTCATTGTGAGGACATAGAACCAAACGAGGTTGAGTTGTTGCACCAGCAGGTTCAGATGTTGAGTGAACAGGTGTTTAAGTTGCAAACCACCTGTGCTAGTGGGCCTGAACAAGGGTGGGCACCCCGCATGTGGAAGGACAATCCACCTGTTCAAACAGCCAGAGTTAACTTCTTTTGCAACCACTGTGGTGAGAAAGGGCACATAAAGACATACTGCAGAGCCCCTGAGAACCTCCTCCTGGTGGTACAGAAACTTGTAAAAAGACAAAATGTGTCAGGGAAATGCCAGTGGGACCCAGTGAAGGAGCAAACCAGGCCCCTGAAACAAGAATGCTCTACAAAGTCTACAAATTCATTTACCCCTGGGCCCCATGAGTTTCCCCACTGGTCTGGTTGACCTCTCAGCTAAGGTCTGGGCTGAAGCTGAGGGGGTGGCCTATGAGGTGTTGCTTGACAGTGGCTCCCAAGTGACTGTGATATTTGAGTCCTTTTATGGGCAACACCTTAAGCATCTCCCTGTGTGGCCACTTGAAGGACTGACTGTGGGGGGGGGTGAGTAATCAGCCATATCCTTATTTGGAGTATGTAATAGTATGAATTGAGTTTCCCCAAAAAGGTAGCAGAGATCCAAGCTCCCCTAGACATCCTGGCTCTAGTACATCCAGATTCGGGAATGGAAGGGAGACCCAGGTGGTGGTGGGCACACATACCCACATGTTTCAAAGATTAGCTAAACTACGTCAAGAGTTGGGGGGGCCCTAAATGCACTGACAAGATTCTAATACACCCCATGGTTAGAACGCCTACTTAAAGAAACTATCCACTCTGCCCCCCAGGGTGGAAGAAGACCCAGTCGACATTATTAAACGTGCAGAGGTGATGCCCCTCATAGTGCCTCCAGGAGCTGAGGTCACTGTCACTGGAGTCTTAGAGCTACACAGAACCCCAAGAGTTCAGCCTTGCTGATTGATAGTCCTTGGAGCAATGAACTGTCTAATCCTTTATTGATCCAGGCAAGGGTGATACCCACCCAAAGCACTTTGGTGAAGGTCTGAAAGATTACAGTACTGGTAAAGAATGAGAGTAACAAATGAGTGGTGATCAGGAAAGGGAGAACCCTAGCTCATGTGTACACTACAGAGACAGTCCAAAGCTTGTCCTCCAGAAGCCTGCCTACTACCCAACTTTACCCTGGTGTGTTCCAATTTGGTGATTCCCCACTGCCTGAGAAGTACCAACAACAAGTACATCAGTAGTTCACACAACACACAAAGGTTTTCTCCATAAGTGAACTCTATCTGGGGTGTGTGAAGGGGACTGAGCATTACATTAGAATGACGGATGAGAGGCCTTTCCAAGAAAGATCGAGACACCTGGCACCCGCTGACATAGAAGATGTACGAAGTGACCTGCAAGAGCTCTTGGCTGCTGGCATTATCTCCAAGTCCAGGAGTCCATACGCCTCATTGATTATGGTGGAATGGAAAAAGAATAGGGTGGTGAGGCTGTGCATTGACTACCGGATGCTCAACAAGAGAACGGTGGCAGATCAATACACTGTACCATGTGCAGAAGATGCCCTTTCTTGTCTAACAGGGAGCAGATGGTTCTCAATCCTGGACCTCTGAAGTGGGTATTATTAAATACAGATGGTGGAGAAAGGCAAAGAAAAATTGCTTTCATCTGCCCACTGGGGTTCTATCAGTTTGATAGGATGCCCCAGGGAGTCACAGGGGCTCCTGCCACCTTTCAATGTTTAATGAAGTGAGTAGTCAGATACTATGCAAGTACTGGTTTACCTCAATGACCTCATATTGTTTGGCCGCACCATTGAAGAGTATGATGAGAGGCTGATGAAGGTTCTAGACTGACTGGAGGAAGCTAGGCTGAAAGTGTCAGGGGACAAATGTCAGTTCTGCCAACTGCCATTAAATACATGGGACATATCGTATCAGCAGAGGGAGTGACCATGGATCCTGCTAAGATGCAAGTCCCGACAACCTGGTCAAGGTCACACAACTTAAAAACTCTCCAATCCTTCCTAGGGTTCTGTGGTTACTATCAGCGGTTTATTCAATATTCTTCTAAGGTTGTTCATCCATTGACTAACCTGCTGCAGGGCTATCCTCCCATGAACTACAAACAGAAACTTAAGAACCAAGAAACGACTCCCAAGTCTTACCACAAGGTGAATGAACCCTTCGGAGCTAGGTGGTCACGAGAGTGTGAGGAGGCAGTCTAAGAGATTATTCGCCACCTTATGGAAGCACCAGTACTGGCTTTTGTGGATCCCACCCATCCCTATTATCTCCACACTGATTCCAGCATGGATCGGCGGGGAGTGATGCTGTATCAAGAGCACCCGGGGTGGGTCTGCATTCCGTACCCTTCGCTAGTTGGATCCTCACTGCAGCTGAAAGAAACTATCCTGTACCCAAATTGGAGTTTCTGGTCCTTACATAGGCTGTGGCAGACCAATTTTTGTGACTATCTATAAGCGGCAAAATTCACTGTAAGAAGAGATAACAACCCCCTCACTTACATCAACACCATGAAGCAGCTGGGTACGGCTGAACATCGATGGCTCTCTGCCCTCTCCACATACAACTATAAACTGGAATACAGGTAATGATTGAGCAACATTAATTCTGATGCATTGTCACACAGACCACATCTGGAGACCCCCATCGGTACCCAAGAACTGGTACAAGGGGTGGTGCAAGCAGTGTGCAGTAACTTTTGCTTGGGAACCCAGAGTGAGTTGTGCTACCCTGCAGAGTCATTGATTCCTTGGGGGACCCTCTGAATGCCTTACTAGATGCTTATTACAACCATACTGGCATTAAATTTAAACATTTACCACAGCCAGATAAGAGAAAACAGAAGTATTTATGGAGGCAGGATAACAGTCTTAAGGGGGTAATAGCTGCATTGAAGAAGGTGGACAGCCCAGATCAAGTGCCAAAAACCCACCCCAATGTGCCTATCCTACCGTGAGAGTGAGATTAATTGGAACTACAGAATGGCTTGCTGTACCAGATTGTCAGAGACCCAAAGACCCAAAAAACCTTCAGAGAATTGGTACTCCCATGGAAGTACCGTCGGGTGGCAATGAGGTTGCTTAAGAAATTTCTAACCGCATGTGGGATTCAACAATCAAAAACTACCTCTTATCACCCTCAAGGGGACTCACAGCCTGAAAGATTTAATCAGACACTCATGGACATGCTAGGCACTCTGAAAAATAATAATAAGAAGACCTGGAGCCAACATTCACCACAACTGGTGCATGCTTACAATTGTACCAAGAATAGTGCCACAGACACCTCCCCTACCTACTTTTTTTTAAAACAGTTTAATTTTTTCCAGACAGATAAACACACAATATTTGTACTTGTCTAACATTTGATCCAGTTTACAATTCATTAATAAATGGCAAATTCAAAAACAGATAATTAAACAAAATACTGTGCAAGTATACAATATCTAGTATTCCCCATCCCTCCCCAGATTTAAACACTGAAAACTTTATTTCTAATCCATCTCCCCCAAAGGTAGAAAGCCTTCCCTTGGGTTAATGTTCTCCACAGGATTTTCGGAAATATCTCTCCACAAATTTTCAAATAGTAGTGATTCTTGTACTTGGTACTACCATTTATCTTTTGGCAAATCTTCAATCACTTGAGCATTCCAGTTGCCCAGTATGCGTCCTTTGGTGCACATTGTGCCTAAATAAAGTATTTTTCTCTGTTTGTATTCAGGATCATTACCTCACAGTCCACTGGGATTTTTTGACTCAAGGTATCCAACAGATAATGAACTGTACTTTCCCATATCTTTTTTACCTTTGGGCAACCCTAAAGACAGTGAATAAGGTTGTCTTTTTGCTCACATAGGTGCAAACATTCATTGGACCCTGTTTTTAACATGTGGCCTAAAATTTCAGGGGTGTAGTAGGCCCTATCAACTATTTTTTTTGGTTAGTGCTGTTTTTAGAATAATGATCATCTTTACAAATCTTAGATCGTAGGGTTTTCCATTGCTGTGAAGTAAAAACTATTCCCATTTCTTGCTCCCACTTACTGTTATTTTTTCCCAGGGATTCTTATCAGTTGTGGAAATAAAAATATAAAGGTTTTGTAGTAATTTTTTGTTCTACAAATCCAACAGTTTTGTCTGTTGTTGGATAATGTCATTAGTATTTTTGTTTAAATATTCTTTAAATTTTTCCTGAAAATTTTGAGATTTGACATTTAAAGATAAAAATTGCAACATTCTCTTTACTTGCCCCCTTAATTCTTAAATCTTCAAAAGAAAAGAAATCCCCTTTATTATTTATTAATTGGTACCATCTCTATATACCTACATTACTAAATTTCGATATCATTTTAAGGTCCAATGATGTCCTAGGGGTTGCTGTCTGATCGATTTTAAAAAATAACCAAGGTAGTACCCTATTTGTTTTCAGTCTTGTTATTTCCTTTTTTAACTTATTCCAATGGCTAGAAAAAGTATTAGAATTTTAATCTCAAAAAAAATTTCCCAAAGTAATGACCCTGACCCAGCTTCCCCCTTCTTCCAAAAAGACTTATCAATAAACTCAGACTTGGAATTCACATATGAAAATTCTCACCATAATTTAATTTGATAGGCTGCTTCATAATTAGGTGGATCTGGGCAACTTTACCCTTCAGAGTTCTTCAGAGTTGTCAACCGATTCCAAGAAATCCTTGGTTTTCCTCCCCTCCACAGAAATGTTTTAAAGATCCAACAGATGGAGTCAAACCAAGAAAAAGCAGGGCATCCTATAATAGCCTCAATAGTGTACAACATATGTGGCAGAGCCATCATTTTTATCATTTCTATACAATCTGTAAGGGACAAGGAAAGCTTCATGTGGTTATCTAACAGGCCTTGAACCTTCTCATTTGCCATATTATAATTGGCCTTTACCAGTTCCTTTTGGTTGTTTCATACGGTTATGCCCAGGTACCTAAAACTACTGTTGATTTGAAAATAATTTTTAATTTTAGTGGTAAGTGGGTAATGGGGATGATTTACTGGCATTATTACAGATTTAGCTCTGTTCAAACAATATCCTGATACCCCGGCATCATTTTTAACTTTCTGTAGAAACACAGCCATAGTAAGTTTGATATCTTTAATATGAAGTAAAATGTCATCAGCAAAAACATTTATTTTTCTACAAACCTCTAAATGTTGGATATCCTGTATTTCACTGTTTATTTTTATATGGTTTAAGAAGGGCTCTAAAGATAATACATATAGTATAGGAGACAAGGGACATCCTTGCCTTACCCAATTACCCATTACCATTTGTTCTGTTAAATAATTGTTTACTACAAATCTCACAGTTGTTTTGTCATATTTTTTTCTTGATCATGTGAATCAAACATTCTGGTGTACCAAAGGGCTTCAGACAATCAAACATAAACTCTCTGTTCAAGGTGTCAAATGCTTTAGTTGAACTGACTGCCACTAGACGGTAAGGTGAATTTTGGTTCTTTATTTCCTGCATCATTGTCTGTACGATTTTTGTAGCCTGGAAGTTAGTATGGCCCTGTACAAAACCATACTGTTCCTGATTGATTGCTGTATTGAGGTTTCCTTTTATTCTATTTACTATAATTTTAGTTATTATTTTATAATCAGTGTTTAATAGCGCTATTGGATGATAGCTACTTTTTATGGGTCTTTCCCCTCTTTTAACTGTAGTATTGTCTTCAACTCTTGCATTGAAACTAGAATAGATAAGGTTCCATTTTTTAGTTCATTTAATATTTGTAATAACTTAGGGGCCAACTGGACAGAAAACTATTGATAAAATTTTATTGTGAGCCTGTCCAAGCCTGGACTTTTATTTTTTGGTAATGATTTAATGGCATCAATTACTTCCCACAATGTAAAGGGATTTTCCTCACACATAAATTTGGGCAGAGCACTATTTTCCAAATACTTATTTATTTCATTAGGGCCAGTATCAAAAACTTGTTGATAAATTTGTTTATATTCATTTATTATCAGGGACCCCCTCTTCATCCTTATAAATTTGTCTACCCTCATTGCCCAATAAGACCATAATTAAATTTGATTCCCTCTATTTTTTTAAGTTGGGCTGCCAGTAATTTTCCTGTTTTTTCTCCCTGAATGTACCTTAGCCTTTTTAACTTTTTAAATATTTGTAATACTTTCTTACTATGTATCTCTATTTTTTCATATTGAGCTTTGGCCCATTCTTTATAATACTTGTCATGATCTATTATAATCTTATGCTCTAAGCTTTTAATTGTTTGATCTAGTTCTAATTGTTTTTGTTTTAAACCTTTGTTAATGTAAGCCTGATAAGACATGATTATCCCCCTAATAACAGCTTTTAACGGGTCTCTTAAGGAAGTGATTTTATTGCTAGGTTGATAATTAAACTTCCAAAACTCATCAATGCCATTTTTTACCTTCTCCTGCAGCTCTTGTACTCCTAAAATATCATTATTTAACCTCCATATAAATGTTTTCCTTCGATTTAAGTCTAATAGGTTGAAATTGATACCAGTTAGTGTATGATCTGATAACATCAGTGATTTATTTTCTGTTTGAGCTATTTCTTTAATAAAAGTTTTAGACACCGATATATAGTCAATTCTTGAGAAACCTTTTGCTTTGTTTTTTATTATAATGGGTATATTCTTGACTGATGATGTAAAGAGTCTTCCAGGTATTCACCAGTTCATGCTGAGCCAGGAAATTTTTAATAACTTTGTATGAGATTTGTTATAAAGGATGATTTAGAGCTTCTATCTGATTCAGAGTCTAAGAAGGCATTAAAGTTCCCATATTAATATAATTTTTCTCTGACTGTAATTGTATAAATTATTTTGTAAGTTCTGCAAGAAAATCTTTATAACCCACAAACGGATCATATACAGAAGCTAAAGTAAAGGTCTGGTTAGAAATCTTAGCTTTGACCAGAACTATAAGGCCTTGCATATCTGAAAAGGTATCCAAGATTGTAAGTCCTGGGTATTTGTAAAGAATAATAACACCCCTGCTTTTTTCCTTGTACCTGATGAAAAATAGACTTTTGACATCAATTTCCTCTTGATTTTGATAACTTCTTTGTTGTCTGGATGTGTTTCTTGCAAAGCTATACATGTGGCTTTAGTTTTATTTATATAATTTGACACCCTTGCCTTCTGAATGGGGGTATGCATTCCATTTAGCCCTAGACTAATGTTCATCACCTTCAGGAATTTAACACTTTCTGGGTCTTTGATCTACAGTAACAATCAGTTTTTTGGTCCACAGTAGCTCACCATGACTTACTCAGGAACACTCACCCTTGCTGCAGTAAACATTTGCAGTCTCCTGCCAAAACTGGCAACTCATAGATTGGGAGGATGACTCCTGCTTCTGATACTGCTATTATGCTTACATGGGGTATCTACTTCTGTTCCAATCAACAACCATTATGGAGAGAATACCTCACAACACAATGACTTTACTTTCTCCAACCAAATTGCCGAAACACAACATGTGCATGCCTACACCACCCTTATCCTTCTGAAGGGTTGTACCTACAACTCATTTCGTATGCTCAGAAAATACAAAAATGACACAATGGGTTCATCTCCCATTCCACACTATTAAACTGTGGTTTCTCCTACTCCTCATCATCATATTGTCAGGGGACATAGAACTTAACCCTGGCCCCTCTGTCCACCACTCTCCCACTGACCTATCGGCTGTCTCAGGAAAAGGGCTTCTCATTGCCCATATGAATATTAGGAGCATTACCAGACACTTTGCTGATCTCAAGGCATGGACAAAAAGTGTACAACCCTGACCTACTGTGCCTATCTGAAACATGGCTCAAGCCTCACATTCCAAACTCCTTATGTTCCTTGCCCAATTATTCCTTGATATGGAGAGATAGGCCTTCCCCAAAATGTGGATGGGGGGGTTACTATCCTGTATTAAAAAACATCTTGATGTTACGGTCTGCCCACCCACTGGCCCACCCTCAGTCTGTGAGTCTCTACACACAACCATTGCCTTGGTGCAAAAACTCATTATCTGTGCCTACAACCCACCCACTAGAGGTATCACAGGTCTTCAGGATTCACTTAATCAAACCATCACAAACGCCAAGCAAAATGAGGTCATAATCTTGATGACTTTAACCTAAACTGGCTGGGACCAACTCACAGCACACTGCTGACACTAACACAGAGTTATAACCTGCACCAGATCTTAACTGAACCCACTAGAACCACCCCTTCTCTAACTACTTCCACCCTCATAGATTGGGTACTGGTGAATTGCCTTGACCATGTGCAAACTGCAGGCATCTTGGCAAATGCTATCACAGATGACTCCCCCACTTTCTGTGTATGGAGCCCAGAGACTGCTCCCCCACCCCCTCCATGCTACATCACAATTACCAACTTTGCCAAACTGGACATGGAAGCTTTCCTCTATGGTGTATCCTGTATCAACTGGTCTGACATTTATCACTCCCATGATGTTCAGATAGCCCTTGATATCTTCATTGATAATTTCACAGCACTTCAGGATAAACATACCTCGAAGGTCATCAGAAGGGTCAGGGGTAAACAAACAAGATGGCTACACAAGGACCTGCTAGTTAACCTGCGCACACGGGACAAACTCTGGAAGATGTATAAAGTATCCAGACTACCAGAGGATTACAATACCTAGACGGCCTCTTGGAGCACCTGTAAAAATCAAATCAGAACAGCAAAGAGCATCTACTGCAAGGGGCTGCTCACAAACTCTGCTGGTGACCCTAGAAAATTCTGGACACACATCAAGACCTTTCTTGGGGCTACCCAGTCATCGACCCCAAGGGATATGATCCTAAATGGTGTACATTGCAATGACTTGAACACTATAGCAAATGCCTTTAATAGATTATTCAATGGACCTGTCTCAGTACACCTCATCCTTCACTTCACCTCCCACAGCATCTCAGCCTTACTGCACACCTCGAGATCTGCATCTGGTGCTGACCACTGCCAACTAACTACTACCCTTTCCACTTTAAAGCTATATCTAGATCTGAGGTCCAAAGGCTATTGCAAAACATATCTGGCAACACTAGCCCCAGCTCAGATTCACTCGAGTCATGACTCCTGAAGCTAGTGGCACCATTGATTTCCTCACCACTGGCCAAGATTTTCACTGTCTCTCTCTCTCTCTCTCAGTGTTGTCCCAGATCTCTGGAAGATTGCCCAAGTTACGCCTATCCTTAAAAAAAGAGACCCAGAGGATATCAACTACTACAGGCCCATAGCCATCCTCTCTGTGCTAAGCAAGCTACTGGAGAAGCTTGTTGCAACCCAAGCCATTGACTATCTCACAAAGAACAACCTTCTCTCAGACACTCAGCATGGTTTCAGAAAAGGGCACAGTACCTCAGTCGCTCTTCTCAAATTCTTCACCGATGTACTCTGCAACATGGACAAAGGCCTACTCCCTGGAGCAGTATTTATCAATCTTACTAAAGCTTTCGATCTTATTGATCATCCCCTGCTTCTCTCAACCCTGCATAGACTTAACTTCTCATCCTCAGTAGTTGACTGGTTTAACAACTACCTATCAAACAGATTACAACTTGTTAAATTCAACTCCACTCTCTCGGATGTGACCAGCACTGACATCAGGGTACCCCAGGGCTCCATCCTGGGACTCCTTCTTTTTCTCGCTATACATTAACAACATAGATTATGCCATACTCTCCTGCTCAGCTGTCTTATATGCTGATGATCTTGTCCTCTTCTCCAGCGCTGACAAAGTTAACATCATTAACAAAAACCTATCCTCAGATTTCAGGAATGTGCAAACATGGCAAAATGCTAATAAGCTCATCCTCAACACAAAAAAGACCCAAGCCATGCTATTTGGCACTGCCCCCAAACTCAGGGCCTGTAAGGAACCCCCCCAGTCCGTGACTCAGGGGGGGTCTCTCATCGACTGTGTCACATCCTTCAAATACCTGGGAGTCCTCCTTGATAAATCCCTTGATTTCAGTCTGCACATCCAGTCAACCTGTAAAGCAACAAATGCCAAACTTGGAATCGCCTATAAGACTTGTCACCTGCTAACACCATCTGCCAAATTGGCAATTGCCAAGGGTATTCTGCTTCCAGCATTGACATATGGTGTCTCCACTTTTGCTAATGCCCATAAGACTGCTCTCCATAAATGGGATGTCACGTATAACAACATATGTCAGTATGCCTCCTCTTCCCATCGCCTCAAGCACCATTGCACACCATATAGTGACCTAGGCTGGCTCTCCCCAACTGCCTACCGACTATACTCCTTAGGGACCCCCACAGACTTTGTAATCCATAACCAAACCCCCTCGTCCCTTACAGCTCTACTTGTATCACAGACACCTGCCAACGGACTACGCTCTGAAAACAAATTTCTACTCACCATACCCAGGTGTCTTACTTCGAAAAGCTCTGGAGCATTTCACTGCACTGCCCCAACCACCTGGAACTCCCTCCTCCTGCCCTGAGGCAGGCTAACTCCCTACCCAATCTTCAGAAAAGAACTATATCGCCACCTATCCCGGGACCCCTGCACATGCTTTGATCCCACTTAATGCCTCACAGCTAACCACCCTATTTCGCCCAAGACACTGCTGCACTTCTAAACAAGCTTTGCTATAAAATGTCTTTATAGCTACCACTTAGCCCAGTTTCAGGTATTTGCATGTACTAATGTCACTTTTGTCATCTCTGCATAGCTATATGTATTATCTCGAGTACTGTCTGACTTGATCTGTATTCTAACCTACCTGTACTATATACTATATACCTGTGCTATATACTATGTGTTGTATACTCTCATCTCATTTTGTGTATGTATTCTCCTGGGTCGTGCCTGAAAATAGTCAACTTTGGCTAGAGCACCTAACCTGGTTAACAAAAACTAACTAACTAAATAAATAAATAAATTTACATTAAAGGTGGCACAATTTAGCTTAATGACATCATCTCTAGTTACTAGAAATATTCATCTAGTACCTTTTTTCTGGAGAACATAAACAGAACATAAAAACTTTCAAATTGTGAAAACTTAGCAAGTTTGGATAGGATATAACCTTTTACATATTTAACCATATCAGAGATGGAAACATAAACCCCTTCCCCTAAACAATAGGAAACAATTTGTACAAAAAAACATACTAGTCACTAGACTGGTGGTTGGTCTAGAAATTTGCACCTCCCCCCGTTACCCTAAACCCTGTCTTTACATTTTCTATTATTTCACTTTTAACTGTCTATGTAAATTAACTTTGGACATTTATTTGACTAGAATTTTATTCAAAATGTTCCAGTTTTTCCCTTAAATCCCTCTTTGCAATTTCTGGTGTGTCATAGACATGCCTCATGCCTTGCAGTACCACGTTTGGCTTTGCAGGGTGGTAGAAAGAGGATTTAATGCCCAAGGCCCAATGTTTTTTCCAAATGTCCTCAAATTTTCTATGTTCTTGCAAAAAGTCCTGGGGTAAGTCATTGTAAATTGCAATGTTCACTCCATCCAATGAAATTCTGTTCATTCAATAAACTGCAGTCATGAAGTTTTCTTTTTCTTTGGCTCCAAAAAAGTTGGCTGTTATAGGATGAGGTGGACCTTGGACATCATTATTTGGTTTAAAGACTCTATAAATTCTGTCAAATTCACATTTGATAGATGTCATGTCGTATTAGTATATGCTGCTATGACCCTTTTAGTAATGTTGGTAAGGTTGGCTTGCTTGCCCCATATTTCAGGAACCCCCTGGATTCTAATATTTTTCCACCTGGCTCTCGATTCAAAGTCAGTCAACTTCATGGTCATATTGTTTGATTTTCCTCTATTCTTTTTAATTGGTGTTTCAGAGGGGACATTTCATCTTCTAAGTCTGAAATTCTTTTTTCAGCTTCTTTTAAGTCCATTTATAATTGCTGATTTTCCTTCAGTTATGAATTTATAGTAGTTGGCAAGTTTTCAATTTTATTGAACATTTTTCCATTTGCCCCAGACATTGATTTTTCCAAAGCAAGTTTGCTTATTACAGTACAAGACTGTTATAACGGACACATCTGTGCACAGTTTTTGTCCATTATATCCAGTGTCCATTATATCCAGAGGAGGTGGAACCTGTGCGTTAGGTGTGCCTGTGTGTGTGAGCAGGGGCTCAGAGTGATTAAAACCCTATTATAAAGACTTCATAGGTTAATCTGTCAGTGTCAGTGGCTCAGTAGGTAGCACACTCACCTCTGAGGCCGGGAGATCAGAGGGCTGTGGGTTCAGTTCCCACATCTGGCACTTGGGTTAATATCCTAGTACTGACACTGTAATGCAGCATGAGAGGGGTGCTGCATTTCTGAAGTGCCGTCATTCAGATGAGACGTTAAACCGAGGTCCCATCTGCCTGGATTGGTGGTAGTTCAGGTGGATGTTAAAGATCCCATGGCACTTATCGAAAAGAGTAGGGGAATTTCCCCGGTGTCCTGGCCAAATTTCCCTCATTCACTAAAAATACCATCAACAGCTTAATCTGGTTCAAGGTCAGTTGGCATTCATCTGTATCCCCCTTCCCCGGGTCGTGCCTGAAAATAGGCAGGATTTGTCTAGTGCACTTACCCGGTCAACAAAAGCTAAATAAAATAAAAATAAATAAATAATCAGAATCCTGTCTGGCATATATGGGTTTGTAATTTGTGTGTTTAGAGTTATTTAACTATCAGGGAACATGAGTTTTTTATGAAGTTTATTGCTGAAAGTAAGAAGAAGATAGTAACTCTAGTGGCTGGATGCTGGGGTTCTAGGACAGTATGATCAAAGGTAATTGTACTGTAAGGGTTTTATTAAAAACAAAATCACTTCCGTTTTAGTGTAATCATCTAATGAAAGTTTATATAGCTTGTGGAGAATTATTTTGTAAGAAATCTAGTCTCTGTAGCTCCTTCATCTAAATTCTACATTTGCCAAATCTCCTCACCAGCTCTGCACCTCCTCAAAATGCACTACAAATACCTATAAAAGCTTCAAAGTGATACATTCTGTCCATTATAATGCAGTTTTGTCCAGTATAACCAATTGTCCATTATAACAGAGTCCGTTATAAGTGGAGTGCACTGTAATAGTTTAGCCCGGGGGGGGGGCAGAGGAAATACTAGGCTCAGATTCAGTACTTGGACTCGAGCTATGCTGATTTAATGTAATACACATGGGGGTAACCACATGAGGGTGTAATTTTAATTTGGATTCTCCCCTAGAAGTTCCCTTTGATTTATCTGGGTTTTGTGCTTCGCATGGGGCAAAGTTCAATTTTTCATCAACTAGAAGATGCAAAAACTTTTTCCCATCCCCACTTTTCTGTGGATCTGCATGGTTATACAAGTCCCCCTTTGTTTGAGAAATAAGCTTATCATTAGTTTCAATTTATATAGGTTCACATACCTTATTCAGTTGTTTAGTTACTGGCATGGTTACCCTATTGCTGCAATGCATCTTTAAAAATGACCAGTCACTGGCTGCTGGTAGATCACATGAAGCAACTGCACTAACTCTAGGTGCAGACTCGGCATTGGCCCCAACACATTCACTGGTTAATTATACCAATGACTGTTCAACCCATGGTTGTTCAACCCCTCCACTGATGAAAAGGGAGATTTAACAGTTGAAGCTTCTGTCTCTTGTTGTTCAGAGATGGCAGTATCCACCTGTGGATATGGAGTCACATTGATGGAGATATTCATGGCATTGCTCCTCCACTCTACCTTGTTCTCTTTTCCCTGTGGCTCTCCTGTCTCCTCCCTTGACATCTCTCCCAAAGTTGAAGTTGAAGGCCCCACACTGCTGTCCTGGTTTACACCCTCAAGCGCTTGAACAGTCACATTAGAAGTACTGGGTGTTTCTTCCAATTGTGTTTATTTGGCATTTAATCTATTGCTGTTTTTTCACAAGAAAATAGGAGCCGTTACCTGAGGTTGTTGTTTGGTTTTACCCCTTATTGTCACTCCTTCATTTTTCGTAGTTTTCTGCAGTATATCCTCAGGTTCTGGTGAAGAAACAGATATTCCTGAGTTACCCAGAACTTTTAAATCATCGTTCTTTGCCATTTTTGCCACTTCAATTCTAGATCTGGTTCAGGTTAGCGTCTCCAGCTGTTTTACTGATTTTGCAAAATGTTTGGCTTTAGTTTCTTTCCTAGGGGTCATCATGTCTTTATGAGCCCAAAGTGTTTTCCATGCTATTTTTGCCCTTAGCTTGATAATATCTTCAACCATAAGCAAGGAAAAGGATTTTTGCTTAAAAACCTGATGTTCAGTAGCACATTCACAAATTTCAAAGGTTCAGCATGTCTGGCAGGGTCAGGATAGCATGCTCCTGCATGCTACAGGGGAGAGTTAGCGGGACTCTCTATCAGCTGAATGCTTGTGCCATCATGATCAGGGCTCCTCCCCTCCTCCTGCTTCTCTCCCTCCCTCCCCCTGCCTACTCATGTTCGGAAGAGAGGCTCGGCTGCATATTGACCTGGCTTTTGGTTTGTCACCTGAGTGAACCAGCAAAGAGTTATCTACAGTATTCCAAGCACCTCAAGAGCCAGCTACAGGAGGCATACAAGCTAGCAGCAGAATGTGCTGGGAAGGCAAATGCCAGAAACAAGGCCATATATGATCAGAGACTAAGACCCCAACTACTCACTGTGGGGGATGGAGTACTATTACAGAACTTTGGAGTCTGAGAAAAGCACAAGTTTGTGGACAAATGGGCATCTGAACCCTATGCCACCCTGGAGGAATTGGTTAATTTACCTGTTTATAAAGTCTGGCAAGAGAGGGAGCCTCATACCATCAAAACCATTCACCAAAACCATATATTACCAATAGGACACCTAAAGCCAGTCATCAATGAGAATGAGCCTTTTACCCTGGGGCCCCCAGAACTAGAAGCAGCACCCAAGTGGGTAACCAAATCCAGCATACTCCAACTGCAGAAGTACATGCTCCTTTGGCCCCCACTCCACAATTGTCCAGGGAACCAGAGGATAAATATAAAGATTGTCAAGGAGACCCCAAGGTTTTGTGGTACCAATCCTTACCAGTTCAATTGCCCCAGCTTCCCCAGTTGTAGAGTGGGCCAGAGATTACTCAACTTCAGAAACTACATCTTTTGAATTGAATGTTGATGCTGAATCTTTTGTTCCAAAGATCGACCTGGACACCCCTATTGATAACCGCTTTGTGGATGTGAATTATACCGGCTTGCTGGAGGACTCTACAATTCCTGAGGATGTTCAGCAAGAAGGCCCTATAGATATTGATACTCCTGAAATGAACCCTGAACAGGACAGTGTCCACAGACATCCCCCAGAAATCTCACAGGTGCCTAGGAGGTCAGAAAGAGCCCACAAGCTCCCCCTAAAATTTACAATCAGCCTGAAGCGTTATCTGATATGCCCCTCCATGTGGTACACAAAAGAATTGTGCCTGTAGTACAGGTTGTGTCCCTACCCAAAGGTTTAAATCTGAGGTGAAAGTAGAAGTTAGTAAACAGGGGCAACTCAATGTGTTCAATGCGTTACCTGTTAATGACCAATCATCATCTTTCTTTCTAGGTTATGTAACTTGTTTGTTCATTAACCCTTTTTATTCCCCAGCATGCTGCCCTTAAAATAGACTTTGGGACTCATGGACTGTGGGCAGTGTCTTGTCGAGGATGCCAAGTTCTAAAGGGGGGGGGAGTATGTAAGCCCCCACACCCCTGTGTGGCTTTAAGAAGACTGGTCTGGCGAAAAAGACTTTCCCCCTGGCCCTTTTAAGTCTGGTGGCAGGGTCCAGGGGAACACAAACAAAAGCAGACAGCACTGCTGTAGAAGGAGGAAGGAAGAAAAGAGAAAAACAAGCAAGACTGTTTTTGCCCAGGAACAACTGAACCAAAAAGCAGGGAGCCTGGAAAGGCTATAAATAGCCTCAGGAACCCCACCAAAAATCCAGTCCCCAGGGAGAAGAGAGACCAGGAGAGACTGCACCCAGGGCTCAAGCCTCAGATTGTGTTGGCTGGTCAAGACTCCTGCAGGCACTGAGCCACAGTGCTGGGACTGAAGAATCAAAAGAGACTGGAAGTGTTTGCAAGGATCCCTAGTGGATTCCTGCTAGGTCGGGTATTTTTCCAAACTGTTTGCTGCAACAAGCTAACTTGTTGTCTACAAAGTTAACTGCTTGCTACAAAAGCTGCCTAAGTCCACCAAAGTGTGGTGAAGATTCTGGATAAGACATTTGAGGGTTTGTAGTTCATCTTTAACTCAGAGTACCTCACTTTTGGATTTACAAAAGACTCTTGCCTAATTGCTGTTTGAATATATTACACCCCAGAGGTGTGTTGCCTGAGACTCCAGTGAAATCAGGGACTTCATTGAACTGTCCTTGCCAGAGCAATGGAGCTGCATTTCATCTTTTGCTGAGAAGCTCCTTCCCTAGCTGCCACCTTTCAAGTGCTCCAGAGGGTTCCGCTGGAGTGGAAACGAGCGAAGGATGTCTTTCTCACCTGCACGGTGTCAGATAAGTACAATTTCGCCACCAGGGGGCTTTCAAATGGTTGCTGTTGTTCCAAGTTGCTTTGCCTTGTGTTAGTTCTTCATCTAAGACCCCAACATTGACCACTCTGCGGCATTGCAGGCCTCCCACCGTAGTGGGGTACCCCATAAGACATTGGGACAGGTCTGGTACCAGACAGGTGGGAGCATGTGGGGGTTCATTTGGTGTTACTAATGGTATTACGAGTATAATCTCTGAGTTGCAGAGTATTGTATAAGTGCCTAACCTAACTTTGTTTTCTTGCAGCCAAAGTTGCCAGTCCTACTCCCTCCAGTAATAAATACTTGCAGTGCTTATGGCAATTACTGTCTCCATGACTGTTTTTTGGTACTGTGTATTGTTGGGAATTGTCTGGAGTGGCTTGGGAGGTGGAAATATTGTTTCTGGGGAATGGGGGAAAGGTCATTGGTTATTTTGCCTGAGTCCCCAGCTGGAAGCACCACACTACCAAAAGTTTTATAGTTATGGTCCTGTCACACAAGGACCCAGATCGGTTCCCTCAAGCTACCACAGGGGCCCCGGAATCAGCATTCAGGACCGGCTAACAACATACCCTACAGTCTTCTCACACAAAACCTCCCAGCTCTGGAACGAACTCCCTCTGCCCATCAAGGAAAGCATGATATTCTTATCCTTCAAAAGGCAGCTCAAAGAGCATACACCGCCTAAACATAAGTGTACCTGCCTCTGCTGATTCCTGTTACATAATCATCACCTTACAATGTTATAAGTTATCATAGTTTGTCTAAGAGCTTTGTCCCTCTCCTGTTGTCTGAGCTGCACTATACAAATAGGTAATGCATACTGTTGTATTTCTGATTCTCAGTTTTTGGGACTGTATACCTGTTACTACCACTGTTATTATTGCTGTTCCTTGTTTTCATAAGATGTTATCACCTATTACTACCACTGTTATTACTGCTTTTCTTCATTTCATAAGATGCTTACTGTTCTGCACAGAACCTTGTTACTATGTCCATTTTCTGTACTGAATGTAATTATTACAGTTCACTCCTGAAAAAGGGATGCATCTCACTGAGTCTACCTGGTTAACAAAATCCAATAAATAGATACAATTTACATTTCATAGTATAGTGTTGGGTTGGTAGGGTGTGGTTAATTAATTGATTAGTTCATTGATTAATTACTGCTATGTTTTATTTAATTTAATGTTTTGCTTTTGTTTATTTTATTAGGTCTTTGATAGATATGTGCAAAACTGACAAAATTTGCTCTGCAAAATATTTTGCAAATTGAGTGAAATTTGCCAATTCGCAGAGTGCTGGATCGAACATGAAGTGTGGAATTTCAAGGGTGAAATTCCACACTTTGCACACAAACTTCCCTGCTCGGTGTAGTAGTGGGCATCCCCCCATCCTCCCTGCAGGCCACAATGTAAAATAAATATATATAAATCCCTGGTGTCTGGTGGCTCCCCCCCAACCCGCTGATCACTGGCCGCAATGTTAGAATTAAATCCTTGGTGTCTAATGTCCCTCTCTCCAATCGCCAGCAACAATGTAAAAAGATACATATGTATTTGCTTGTATGCAAGCACTCATTCACTGAGACAGCTCAGTTGGGCTGCTGGCTATAGAGGTGAATGGAGGGCTGTGCTGGTGGCCCACTTGGGGTCAGAATTGGGGGAGTGGGTGGTGGTGGTTGGGTACTCCCTGATGGGTGGAAGCAGGGGTCTACTCAACACCGGGGAACACAGTAGACACTAGGAACTTAATTAAATATATATATATATATATATATATTTTTTTAACATTGTGTCTGCCAATCAGCGGGAGGGGGTGTCTCACCATTATACAACAGGCATTTAATTATTACACTGTAGCCAGTGATCAGCAGGGAGTGTGAGGGATCTCTACACACCAGGGATTAAATGAATTATATATATATATATATATATATGTATATATATATTTTACATTGTGGCCAATGATCAGTGGGGGGCATTAGACACCAGGGATTTAATTATTATACCGTGGCCATTGATCAGCGGGGAAACTACTAGACAACAGGGTTTTAATTAAAATACATACTTTTTACTTTGTGGCCGGTGATCGGGGGGGGGGCACTAGACACCAGGGATTTTGGGAGATTGGACATGTGTAACTTCTTCTTGCTTTGGCATTTTTTTTAAGTGTAATTTGCATTTAGAAAATCCCAAAAGCAAGGTGAGGTTACAAATGGTGAATTCTCATTAAACTGGGCAACTTTATCGAACTGATTTGCAGAGGAAAATTTGGAGACTTTACTGAAAATTCACCAGTGAAGTAAACCGTCGCTGCATCTCTAGTCTTTGAACCTCATTGCAATATGGGTATATAGAATTAGGTCTAATGTTTCAAGGGGTTTAATAATTTAATTTGTTCTCTTTTCTTTTAGAAAATGTAAACATGCTGGCCCAGTGGTGCTGAGGGCTGAGGCGCTGGATGCCACACCTCGTGTCATGCTGGCGACCCAGGTTCAGGAGCGAGCACGGGTCTTCATGGGCTGGCAGGGAAGGAGAGGAATCAAGCATCTGATGGACTGCTCTTCCTCTCTGGGGAAGGGGGTCCACATTGGTCAGTGTCTGACTGCCCCCAGGTGGAGACTGGGGGTCAGGGATGCATGCCATACACTGGGGAGGAGTTGAGGGCAGACGCTTGGACAGGGACGCATGTGGACACTTATGGGCCCATGGCCGATGGCATCATTTGAGAACAGGAAAAAAATGGCACTGGTCATGGTGGCTTGATGGCCATTTGGTGAGATGTCTGGCTGCAAGGGTTCACTAGGATTGGATCCTGTGTTAGCAGAGATGGGGGGGTCTTTCTCCCATCCCACCGGGAGGCAAGCCATGGAGGTATACAGTGAAACTCCTGGTGGGAGCTGGAGCAGTCTGGACAGTGGCCGGAGGAGGTGGATGCCTGGACATGGTTGGCAGACTGGGGGCCAAAGGTAAGAAAAATGACTAAAAAAAAAAGAAAATGTAAACACAAGCACATTTCATTTTTTTCTTTCTTTTCATTGATTTTAGTACATAGTTGTTCTACCTGGCACAGCTGTTTATGGTAATTGTCATTGTTTTATATCCAAATAAGTATCTATTTTTAGCATTTCTTAGCAGCATATACCATTTTCATTTATAACATTAGTTGGACCTTTTTAAGCAATAGACTGTGAAGGAGAAACTTGAGCTATTTTTCCAAAATAATCTAAAGTGCCTACTTTAATTTTAAAACCTAATCAAATGAATAATAGCACTGCAATTCCAGTCTTTTGTTCTGACAATTTGAGGATCTGTCAGAGATGTAAATTTTAAAATGAACCTGTAAATTATTTCACTGAAGAAGTAGCCTTCTCATAGTTTGGGGGACTGATCTTTTGAGATAATTTTGTATAAAAACTAAATTACTATTGATAACAAATACTTGTGTCCTTGGAATTAATTTTTGTTTTATTTTATGAATATTGATTAGACTTTGAATATGGATAAAATGAGATCAACTGTTCCACTTTTGTTTTGTTTCAAAGGGGTTTTAACCAAGAAGATACATAGAATTTGTCAGCAGATAACGACCACCTGGCTCATCTAGTCTACCCATTTATCCTACCTTTTACTTACGCTGCAGACTGCAGCTGATCTGTGGCTTTCTCACTCCTCCCTGTCTCTAGGGTTACCTTGTGTCTGTCCCATGCATTTTTGAATGAAGAGGTGTCTAAGAAACTTTATAATGACTCAGAGATGCAACAAAGAACTGAATCATATAAAGCCAAAGAAGAAAAACTGCAAAGTGGGTGGTTTAATGAGCAATGTTCATATTGAAAACAATAGCAGGAGAAGATTTCTGAAGAGTGCTTTCAAAGACCCTTCTAGACAGTAGCTTTTGAGATTAACAAGACTTCTACTTCAGTCAGAATGTCAAGGGGGAAGCTGGCCCAGTGGTGTGGAGGGCTGTGGTGCTGGGGGTCTCACCTCCTGCCATGCCAGTGACTTGTTTTTGGAAACAGATATGGGTCGCTTGGGGGCTGACCTAGGAGGGAGGATCTAATGACCCTTGGACTGCTCTCCTTCCTCAGGGAGACAGGGTTGCTGTGGCTCACTGCTTGACTGCCACCTGGAGGTGTGTGATTGGCATGACAAGCAAACATCACACACAAGGGAAGAGACCCCATGTTCAGGGCACCGGGGGCATCTCCATGGAGGTGGAGCATGCACATCATTCCCATTGTATGTTGTATGAACAAGGTAGAAAGTCGGAGAAGAAAACACATATGGCTGCAGGATAACAATCGGCCCTTCGCAGGCCCCACTCCATTGAACGGGCACCCCTCACAGTCCTGTGACAGAGGATGATGCAGGAAGGTAAGGCCCAGAGAAGGTGTTGGTCGGGGGCGGTAGCTGGGAACAGCATAGGAGTATACAACTTCTATAGAAAAAAAGATACCAAGGGTGACAATTGAAGTAAACATGAGCACTCCCCCCCAAAAAACATACTTTTTAGTTATATACACAGTTATTCTTGTTAATTGTTAAAACCTTTATTTTTAATTATGGTACAATTTGCCATGGAGTTTAAAATAGTTATGGATAGGGGTATGCTAAAAAGAAATTCCACTGAAGGAATTTTTGTGAAAGTGCGAATTTCATTCTGCGAAAGTTCAGAAATAATTTTTGCAACTTTTGTGGAAATTCCTCCTTAAAACTATGGAATAAATATATGAATTGCAGGTTAATTTATTAAACTGCAGGAAAAAATCCACAGAACGGATCACTGCCAGTGGTCAGTTCTGAGGGTATTTTTAAAGGCAGTTTAATTCATTAATCCACCCCCCCCACTGATCAGGGGTCCCAGTAAATAAATAAATAAATACCTCCAATCCCTCCCTCCGACCCTCCTTGTGTCTAGTGGCCCCACACCCACTGATCATGGCCCCCAAAAACATTTTATTTTCCTGGTGTCTAGTGGATCCCTCTCCCTATCCTGGGTTCCTTAATCCACAAAAAAAAACAGCTGGCAGTCCATGACTCATCCCCCTCTATTACCAGTATTCCCTGGTGTCCAGTGGACCCCCAATGCCTGATCCCCTGTAAAAAAGTAATCCTATTTCCCTGCTGTCTAGTGGACCCCTCACCCCCTATGCTGACAGTTCATCCACCATCACCCCACTCCCCCCCCCTGCCCCTGAGTGGGCCACTGGTGCAGCCCTCCTCTCTCCTCCACTACCGGTGGCCCACTGAATTGTCAGTGAATGACTGCATGGTTATACAAACACATGCTCATTCACTGACAGTTCATTAAACTGTGGATAGAATAAATTCCACAGTTTATATGCATTTTTCCGCAGTTCACAAAAAAAAGTCCATGGAACTCAGTGAAAATCTGTGGAAAATCCCAGTTTTGCCAAAGGCAAAAGTTCCACAATTTCCATGAAATTTCAGAAATTTTGTGGAAGTTCTGTGAAAGTGGAATTCACAACTTTTGCCCACCCCTAGTTATGGAAGATGTATTTAAGAAACTTTATATTAACTCAAAGATACAACAACTTGCTGAATCCAATAAAGCTGAAAAAGAACAACAGTAAAATGAGTGGTTTAATGAGCCACGTGCATTTGTAGAAGTTGTATTTGAAGTCTGCCACAAAGAAAAGAAAAACAAACTTAAAACCAATTCCAAATTGGCATTCTGCTTTTTTGAGATGGCAAAAATACTTAAAAGAACACACAATAAGTTAAAACAAGAATACAACACAGTGTCCTTATAGAAAGAGACTCTCATGAAGGAAATAGTGCAGCTTTTACAAGAAATAAAGAAATTCAGATCCTGCTATGTTCACCAAGTAGAGAGAAGCACTGTGTGGCAAATAGACAATGATCAGATTGGGGGTAATATTCAGACAGGGTGCTCTACTGGAGCATTCTGTCTGAAAATGTGTCCATGGTGGCAGAACACATAGTGACTATGCACTATGTGGTGACACAGCCCCAGACTGGAGATGGTCCACAGATGCCCTGTGGAGGTATTACACCCAAACCAGATAGCACCAGGGTACCTATGGGCAATTTTAAGCCCAAACATGTTAATTAGCACATAGGGCATGCAAGGCACTAGGGGCCATTGGCATGCCCATTATAGGCTCATTAGCATGCATGTGATCCCACCCACAATTACCCCTCTGGGCAGTTATAGCAGGAACCTGGTGGTCCAGAGGACCACCCCCACACCAAAGGATCAACTATACCCAATCCTTCCAATCAGGACCCTCTGCTCTGCACCCCCTTCCACTCCAGTCATGGATGCTGAACCATGGCAATCCAAACTGTGACCAGCACAGCCCTCCTACCACCACCTTGGCTGGCCACTGTCTGACTACCCATAAGTGATTGTGTGTGTACTGTAGAAACTGTTCTACTGCACATACATGTGCTTACAGATAATCAGGTAGTGGTCAGCCTGTGTAGTGGCAGGAGAACTGTGCTGGTTTCTGTCCTGATTGCCATGGTTCAGAATCAGAGACCATGGTGAGAGGTGGGGCAGGGAGGAGGATGCAAAGTGAGTGGGTGCTCATTCTGTGTTGGGAGGTTCACTAGACCACCAGGTCCTTGATATGACTGCCAGGACAGGTGATTGGTTTGGTTCAGTGGTACACTAGACCAACAGGTTCTTGCTATAACTGCTAGTATAGGTGACCGGGGGGAGTGGGGTCCACTTGAACACCTGATTCTTGATATAACAGTTTACATAGGTGATTGGGTGAGGGGACTGCTGCACATGGACAAGAGCATGGCTGCTGCAGCATTAAACAAAATTGAAACAGAGATTGTTTAACAAGTTTGAAACCTCTATATCTCTGTGTCTAGTATGCATAAGGGATTCCCCATTTGCAATATATTTTGTGGGGTCACACTGTTGGGTTGTGTTGTGTGGTGCACTGGCAGATTTTTAATATGGCTCACCACATCAAACAGTGTTAACATGGTCAGTGACATGCTAATCATTTGAATATGGGGCTTTGGTCACCACTTAAAGATGACTTAAAGAGTACAGAAACCAAATGTCAAACTATTAAAGATGTTCTTAAAGAACCACTGAGACAAAAAGTGCTACATTGCAGAATCTTGATAAGCATATCCCCAGTAAATCTCAAACCAAAAACTAGATTTCTGTGTTACTTCATTTTAAAGTTATGAGCTATTTTGTAAATCTGATTTCACTACCTGTTCAAAACAACTTGTTTCAGTGAAAAGCTGCTAATGATGTCATCTCAGGACCTCATAGTCTAGTATTCCCTGTCAGCAAGCTTATATGACCTATTTCTTCAAAGTTTTAAAGATCATGTACAATAGTTGTCTAAAGTAAAACAGGCAGCACCATTCAAAAAACATTTCTATAAAAAGTATATATATTTCAAGTTTTGTAACAAAGTTGACAAAATTGTATTTTTATAATACCTTTTGTAGTCCATTTCTCAGGGGTTACTGGATGCTGAGTCAGCATGCCTCCAGGCTGCTGAAGCCATTTGGGGTGCTACTCTACTCTGCCTGTTAGGGATATGTATTTATTTATTTAGTTTTTGTTTACCGGGTGGGTGCTCTAGCCATAAAAATGATTATTTTCAGGCACGACCTGGAAGGTTACAAAGTAGACAATTCAAAACAGGATAATGAGGTAAAGAGGAACATTGCAGAAAAAAATAGCAGTAACAATTCCATATTAAGAACACACAGTGAAAGCACAGTAGTGCAAGGTATACGAGGTACTGTAAAGCACAAAATATAACACTGATGCATAAAATGGGTATTGCTGCTAGTATTGTAATGTTGGTAATTTCACTACTGGGGTGGAAGTGTTGGCTCTGGTGAAATGATCATATTAATTTAGAATAGAATATAGAATAGCCTGAATGTAGGTTAAAACAGCCTGACAAGGAGAACACATTGTGCTGGTTAAATTAGAAACTCCTACTAGGTTTTCAAAACAGCATTGCCTCTCCCACCCCCATTGACAAGGAGATCAAATAAGTGCTTTAAAGTGCCATTCTTAGAAATAGCCTCAATTGAATGATAGGTGTGAATATTCTCAGCCTTTTACCACATCAGAAACTTATTCAGTGTACAAACCTCACAATACTGTGCTATGACCCAGCATCCAGCAACCCTGGAAAAAAAGGACCACAGCAAAAAGGCACCCAAACAAAATATTGTCAGCTTTGTTACAAAATCTGAAACACACATACTGTAGTTTTTAAAGCAATGTTTACTGACTGGTACTGCCTGTTTTACTTATAAAAATCATTACACATGATCTTTACAACTTTGGAGAAACAGGTCCTATAAACTTGCTGACAGGGAATACTAGAATGTGAGGACCTGAGTTGACATAATCAGCAACTCTTCACTGAAACAGTCTTTTTTGAGCATTTAGTGAAATCAGAGTTACAAAATAGCTCATAACTTTAAAATGAAGTAATGTAGAAAGCTATAGCAATTTTTGGTATGAGATTTACTGGGGTATGCTTATTCTAATTCTGCAATGTAGCACTTTTGGTCAGATGGTGTCAGTTGCTCTTTAAGACTGCTAAAGTGGATTGCATAAAGTTTCAAAAAGATATGGAAGATATTGAACAGGCTCTTCCTCTAACCAGGATAGAGTTAACAGAATCCACAAAAGCTAACTATTACCTCACATGCAGATGGAAGAAGGAACAGGCAAAACAGAGAAAGGCTCAAGCTACAAAGCAACTCAATCATTAGAAGCACTAGAGTTTTAAATGAAACAAATAGAGACAATGAACATCTTAGTTAAAATCAAGATGAAAGTTGATGTGGGTTTCTCTGTTCCTGATAGAAGTCACCATCCTTTGTACAAACTCAAACATAAACTTCCTTTCAATGGGCATTGTTTAATCCTGTTTAATCTTATGCTGAAGATGAAGAACAAGCTGAAGAAAAAGAAACAGTGGGAAATACAGTGTCACAAGGCAAGGTTACCAGTGCATTAGTACAAGTAGAGGAATTGTTGCATTATCAAAAAGAACAATTAAAAGAACCATTTGGAAAAACTACAAGAACAAAGCGGATAGTTAAAAGACAGTTTGGGGAAAGATTACAAAGTGTAGAGGATGAAGACAAATGTGGAAACAAGTCAAGAACCTCTGATAACCCTGGCTCACATAGCACTTGTGGACATTACTTTGCTTCTTCCTCCAATTAAGCTGATTCTGTCTCTTTAGAAGAACTCTTCTGAATGTCAAAAAAAGGAAAATGAAAACAGAACCTCTAAAAAGAAAATTGGTACTGGCAAATGGACTAGCTGAAAACAGCTATAGATGTACTTGGAGGCCAATATGATCAACAGTACTTTAGCCATGCTATTGACCAGCATATATGTAATTTGAAAGAATGTTTTGACCTTACAAATAACAAAATAAAAGGAAAGAATTGACATTTTTGAGTGGTCACATAGAGCTAGACAGCTGACATGGTATACTTAATTGTCTGACAATTCAATAGGTTCAGTAAACCATTTGTGTAAGGCAATGAAAAACTAATTTGGCCAGTTTCATACTAAAAGAGCAGCCATAGATTCAGCTTATATTATGAAGTGTGAATCAGTTCAAAATCCAAGGGATTTCATTTACAACCTGAAAGATGCATATTCTGGAGCAGATAAAGATACAAAGATTGATAGTGATCAGTTTGAAGAGCTGTATTTTTTTCCCTAGAGTATGCCTCAGGCTGAGGCAAACTGAGAAACTGCCCATTCTGATAAGGTGCAACCCCAGAAAAAGGGAAAGTCTGCCTCCATGGCAAAAGTATCTAATGTCAATTCTGCAGATGCCTTAGCCATGGAAGGTGGGGAGCTACCTGATCCTACAGTAAGATTCCTCCTTACAAATACCTGTGATGTTCAAATAGCCTTGTGAGAATCAGGGTTGTGCCTATGGTGGATACAACCTTTAGAGATGTCTTGGTAGAGGGATACATGGTTATGAAGGTTGTCCAGGTGATTTTAGAGGTCACCAATACCATGATAATGGTTACCAAGACTATTAAGGTTGTAAAAACACATCTAGGCTTGGTTCTCCATGCCTAGAAAACATGATGAAGAATTCTCAAGAAGAATTAAAAACTAGAACAGGAAACAAAAATAGGAGACCTAAAAGCTTTTCTGCAAGGGATTTTTTCCACAAATGTCACATGCACCTGTGTTTCATGCTGTGGAAATGCCATCAGGAGGACATGCTGCAGGTGGGGCCATTAGTTCAAATGATCTGCTGGTGGTTTCTATTCCCTGCTTTGCAATCCAATTTGACAAAACTGCAAGTTTTAAAAGTGATAACGAGTCTGGGTCAAGAACTGAAAATTAATTTGTGGCAATTGCACCTAATACATCAATGTCTTGACTGTCTCAAAAGATGTCTTACTACAGATAATGTGAAATACTCAAGTTAAATTGCTCAGTTATCAGACACAAGGAAATACATGTTTTACTTGGGTACCTTACTTCCAAACTGAATAAAGGATCTATTTTGTGTTGTGGTAAACATTTAAATCAACCTGGAATGTGAAGCTTTGTTAGACTCAGTAGCAGAATGCTGCTGATAAAAGCTTGTTTCAGAAATTACCAATGCCTTTGGTGAAGCAAAGTCCCTAGAGGTGCTTCCAGGTGACTTATAGTTTATAGCTTATGAAGAGGAATTTTAAAAACCTCTAGGTAAAGTGTGGGTGACACTTAGTTTTAGTAAAATAAATGTTTCCCATCTGTTATTTGTTACTGACAAGACAATTGATGATTTCCTAATTGCCATTAATTCTGTGTGTGGTGGGGGGCACAGCTATCCTAGGTGGGGAGGAGGGCAACAGTCTTGAGGGTGACAGATGGTAGGGGTTACATTATTTGATAGGGGGGGGATTCGTTGATGTTCCAGTGGGTGGAAGGGTGAGAAAGTCATAGAAATGACTGTACAGTGAAACTGGTACTGCTGTGCAGCAACACATTTCAGTTTTGTGTGTAAGAGAGGAGGATCTTCCCTGGTGCTCCTACTTGCTGCTAATTTGTGCTGGCACGGGGTCATTATGTCGTACAAAAAAACAGCCCAGCAATGTACTGCGCTGTGAATACCAAGGATACATTGCAAGCACTGGAACATAATGCAGAAATTCAATAACAGCTAGAAAAAAACAAAAGTCCTTTATTTTTGTGAGGGGTTCCACCCCTTGCAGCACACATTATGGGGGGCTGCACCCTTGAACCCCCCCATTGATATAATCAGCTCTGAGTGGTAGTCAACACCAGGATGGGAAGAAACATGGGTGGGGGGAGGACCAGCACAACACTTAAAAAAAAATACAATACAATAAGCACACTAGTAGTCTGGGACCAGGATTCAAGCCCCGGTCTACAGATGCACTGCTTTCCTCCACTGCCGGTGACTCATCCTGGTGAGCCAAGGTAGCTGCTCAATGGACCACCCTCCCAGCAAAGGACTTATCCTCTGCATCACTTCAGCCTGCACCATTTCATCCTTGCTGTGTTTTGTATCTTTTAGCTATATTCCCTAGTACGCTATCTGTTGCACGTTTTTTTCTTCACCGTATTTGAAACAGCATATTGACCTGGTAGCTTTGGAAGAGTCGGATAGTTGGAGCATAACATTATCAAAACAGCAAAACCCTGCATGCTCAGTGAATAGCTTTCTTGTCAAAAACTTGCATCATGGACCAGGTCAACCACCATTGGCTGCAGTCTCATTTTATGCTAATTGATTGGCTTATAGCCTGACACACCACCAGAAGCTGCTTTTGTCCACAAAACCATACCAATATGTTTGATTTTCATTCTGCAATCAAACATAGAAAAGACATTAAGGAAGCTGATAGGGCACAGCCCATTAACACAAAATGCACCAGGGGTATAGAGGAAAAAAGTGATAATAAGAGATTGGAAGGGTAACTGCAGTTAACCTGTAAGTCTAAGTTTTCAACGTCGGTTTATTTTTAAATACTGTTTTACATTCTGTTACTGCTGTATCCTTGGAGGCCTTTTAATAAGCACATTAATGTGCCTGATTTGTACACTGGTGTCAATCACCATTTTAGAACTATATGACATAGTTTCAATGCTTGGTGAATAGAGTATAGTGCTTGTGTATACTTTAACTTTAGGCTTTCACTATTGCCACCCTCAGTAAAGAAGCAGAGCAGAGCAGTGTTTTAGGGAATAGAAGGCTCAGTACCAAGGATAAATAGAGTGCCAGAGGAGGAAGAGGAGGCTGGGGAGGAGGGTAGGGAACAAATCACACTAAGCGTGGGTTGCTGTGAGAGGCTGACTTATATTTGGTATGTTGGAGGAGTTATTCCCCCACACTGAACTTCGGGCTTCAGCCCTCCCATTCAGTGTTTGGTGAATAGAGTATAATGCTTGTGCATACTTTAACTTTGGCCTTTCCCTATTTCCACCCTCAATAGAGAATCTGGGCAGTGTTTTAGGGAATAGAAGACCCAAGAAGAGATAACCTCCTCCAACTCATAGACAGTGTGGACAGTAACACACAGGAGAGGACCCCCCCGTGGAGGAAACCTCTGATAACCAATGGCTACTGACCTACCTGTCCTCTAGGCATACTAAGGGGAGAGAACCCTAAATGCCTGATTATTTTCCTTGTTCCAGATTTAGAGAAGATGCTCCATGCTGGATCTTCCATCTTGGTGAAGGAAAAGGATGTTGTTCTGGATGCTGATGATGCTGATTCGATTGGAAAATAAAGACCTCAAGAAAGTGATGGACTTGGAGAGCAGTCATAGGAGAGAACTCAGATTCTTCCGAAGAATGTGGTAATCATTGATTGCTGACAGTTAGAAGTCAGAAGATGTGGAGAAGATCCTGGGCAAGTTGATGAGTAGAATGTTGAAGGAACTGATGAATAACGGTTCTTGATAATCAGGAAATGGAATCTGGACTCATCCGATTGTCTCACAATAGTTGAAATGAGATGAAAAGATACTATTGACTCAGAGGATTAAAGCAGAATATGCTGACATAATATACCACTCATTGAGATGCAGGAAGGTGGATGAGATGACTCATGGGCTCATGTTCAAATATGATGACAGGTAGCACATAGATGTTTGATGAGTTTCAGTGTCTACTTCATTGATAGAGAATCAATAAAGGGTTCTGGATGAAGTTCACTTGATTCCAAGAGGGAGAGAGTGATGAAGGTATGCTAAAAGAGGGTACTTCTGATGAAGGGAGGAAAACTTGGAGACTGAATGATTAGTACTAACCCTCATAATAATGAGGTATGGTGGCAGCAGGTTATAAGTAGAAGTATAAGAATGAATTAAGGAGTCAGGAAGGTATGACATAAGCATTATGGCTTCTGATTGGAGATGGCTAAAACAGAGCTTAATCTTGTTCCTATAAAAATGAAAGAACATGAGTATTTGGAGGAACTCCTAGGGTGTGACTGGATGGCACAAACAGGGAAAGATATCTTCCAAGTGATATTGTGAGCTGTGTAGGAACAGGCATTACAACGGTCCTCATTAAGCTTCTTTAGCTGATGATCGTATGTTTTGAACTGATAAGATTGGAGGCTCAATAAGAGGAGGTCATGATGGAGGTTGTTGCAGATAAGTGAATGATGTCCCAAGGTTAGCATCATGGTATGGAAACAGCTGTTTCTTTTGTAGGACATAAGAAGCCAGAGGGAGGTTTAAGTTAGTGATGAAGAAATCAGCCATCATGTAGCTATGATGGAATGTGATGAAGCCTTGCCCGATGGATGTTATACACTCTTGGTTGGTTGATTGATTGAATGACTGACAAAGTAGAAGAATGAAGATGTTCCCAATGCAACAGCTTCCAGAGAGAGGGGTAGAAGAAGAATCAATGACACCAGTTCCAAATTTCAGATACGCAGTAGCACCAAGAAAAGGTTAACATGACTTCCTTGAAGGGTAAGCTATAATCTAAGAAGTAGCATGATAGGCAGGAGAATACTGGTAGCCCAAAGCAGGGGAACTACTCACTTTCAGGATGGCTAATCTTGTTGAGTGCTTTCATTTCATGCAGATATCCCACAGATGTGACCTGCAGCAGAGATTGGATGGATAACTTAGGAAAGAATGCCAGTGGAGAATATTGCTGAAGTCTGTCACATACGCAGTTCCAACATAGAAGGAGTGCTATGGATGACTGGCAATTGAAAGAATGGAGCTGGCATAAGGAAGGCAGTAGGTATTGTACATCAAAAAGCTGGACTAGAGTCAAAGGAAAACTGTAATAGGTGAGATGCTTATCATGCCTCTGTTATTAATGTCACTGGGTGAATCTGAGTCCAAGAATTCACAGAGATCAAGGCAGGAACTAAGCAAAATTAGCTGGGTAGGTGCAGGATCTCTGGCATGCTGAGAATTGCCAGTCAATAACTAAGTCTACTAATGGATATGGAAGTAGGATACTGAAGCATGTGAGTCAGACAGAAAACTTAAGACAGTGATGGCTGATAAGGTATGGAGTATGAAGAATGCTGCTTCTGAAGACTTCCATGGGAGACTGTGAGGGCCATCTTGATCAGAAGAAGTAGATCAGAAGGAATAGAAGAGGCTTGATGGAGTATGGCTGTGTAGGTTTTTGCAAGGTTGGAGCATATCAGTTGAAGACCGAGGGGGACCTTGTGGGCTGCTTAAGTCTGAATTGAGGAAAACCTGGAATAGTGGTAGCAACTCAAATCAGCATGGATATTGAAACATCACTGGAGATTGGTGCTTGTAGAAAGAAGTCTGGGGTACCCCCTGAAGACCTTCTTCAAGTTGAAAGGATAAGAATGACTAGGAATGGAGATACCTGAGTGCCAATATTTGGCTACATATTGCACTTCAGAGGGGTGAATCCCGGGCAGAGGAAATAGAGCCTGTTATGAAGCTTGAAAGAATAGGGGATTATATAGTCTATCATAAGTTCATGGGGAAGCATCTACCTCTGGTGGCAGAGAAGGCAAACAAGCCCCAAGCAGCTGAAGGCTGGTTATAGGACTGAGATGGAACAGCATTTCTTGTGACATGTAAATTGTGATGGTATGGATGAAGTGAATCGGAGACTCCCAAATCTGGTGGATGGTGGTCACCTACCTACACTCATAGACCTCCTGAAATAAAAGGCTGTGAAAAGAAAACAAAGAAAGCTGCTACAGTATTACTGAACATGTTCAGTTAGAGTGATGTGATGAAATTCTAGTAGTAGAGGGTTAATGACTAGGTTCCCAAATGAGGGCTGACTGTATATTGTTATTGATGGAGAGATATGTGGGCTAGAATTCTTTTCCTCAAACTTGAGGAGACATGGGTGATAGGAGTGAAAGACATGTTGAACTCAGCAGTGTCATAGTTCTGCTTCCTCTAGCTAGCAGTTATTACGCTATTGTAGATGAGATGATCAGCGAATCATTGAATGCTATTTGCCCCATCTGCTAAAACTGACAATGAAGTAATTAGTGTTGCATTCTAAAGGAAAGGTATTGTCAGGAGCCCAAGATAGGAAATGATGGAAGATTATAATTGCCTCTAAGAGAATGCTGGAAGAAGTAGATTGAAAATGTGTGTAGAATGGTATACTCAGGTGTTTAGATTTTAATCTTGGATATCTTATGATTGAGCAGTAACACAGCAAACAGAATAACAACTGAATGAAAATAGGTAGTGCCACAATTACAATTGGGCATGGGTACTTGATCATCCTGAGGGAATGAACAGAGTAACAAATACTGGTAGTTTTACTTTTAGGGAGTGATGTTTTGTTCGGTGCTAACAGATGTCTCAACTATCCCTCACATTTAAGGATGTCCCTGAGTTTACTTCAAGTTGTTTTGCTGTCCGTTATACTATATATTCTATCGCAAGTTCATGGGGAAGTGTCTACCTCTGGTGGCAGAGAAGGCAAACAAGCCCCATGCAGCTGAAGGCTGTTTACTGGACTCTGCTGGAGATCGAACAGCTCCAGTGAGGCTGCATTCCCTTTGACTTGTAGATTGTGATGGTTTGAATGACATGAATTGGAGACTTCCATCTCTGGTGGATGGGGGACATCTACCTACACTCGTAGACCTCCTGAAGGAATGAGTTTGGGAGACAGTGCCCTGAGGGCTGTTGGTGAGGGCTGTGAGAAGAAAAGAAGGAAAGCTGCTATAGCATTACCGAACATGTTTGATTAGAGTTCAGGCTACTGTTGAACTCAGCAGTGCCATAGTGACATTGGTTCCACTTCCTCTAGCTAACAGTTGTCACGAGATGATCAGCGAATCATTGAATGCAATTTGCCCCACCTGCTGGAGCTGACAATGAAGTAATTAGTGTTGCATTTTAAAGGAAAGGTATTGTCAGGAGCCCAAGATAGGAAATAATGGAAGACTATAATTGCCTCCAAGACAATGCTGGAAGATGGAGATTGAAAATGTGTGTATAATGGCATACTCAGGGGTTTAGATTTTAATCTTGGATATCTTATGGTTGAACAGGAACATAGCAAACAGAAAAGTAATTGAATGAAAATAGGTAGCACCACAATTACAATTGTGCATGGGTTCTTGATCATCCTGAGGAAACAGAGTATCAAATACTGGTAGTTTTGTTTTTAGGGAGTGATGTGTCATCCGGTGCTAGCAGACATCTCAACTGTCCCTAATGTTCAAGGATGTCCTTGGGTTTACTTCAAGTGGTTCCTGCATCCCTTGTAAAGTTTGTGGTTTGTGCCAGCACAGTAGGGAATACAGCACAAGATAATGGCAAGATGTACAGTTACAGATCCGTACATCTTCAGAAAATGCACCTTACATTAATCCTGTAATTCTGAAGCTTTCTGAGTGAATATGAATAAGTATGAGGGTATGTCCCGGATTGTGAGTCCTTGTCCCTGATTTATGAAGAAATAGGTTGTGAGGTCTTGGTATTAGGTACAGTATGACTGTAGAACATGAAGATGAAATGCAGCAGTTCTGCCTGACTCTTACGACTCCGAGTAATCCTGGAAACCTGCTATATTTGTGCTCAGGTGTGTAACATGGACTGAAGTAACTGCAGTAATAAAACAGACACAATACTGTGTTGACTTACTGTCTCCACTGAGTGCCAGACTTTTTGTTCTAAACTGTTTGTAATCCAGATCATGTCCTCTTCTGTTTGTTTCCTATTTAAACCAATAAATACAGCACTGATAACTGCAACAAATGAACAACTGTGTGCACAGAATTGGGCAAACCTCCAGATGTCTCTGATTGGTGCAGTTGTGCTCAAGGGCTATTTAATCTCCTACTTGGAGGAGCACAGAAATGGCACCATCTTGTCATAGCATGCAGTACAGATACTGTATGACTGATGTTGGACCTCAGTCTGAGCTCAATGAAGCCACTGGAATGGGAGTATGGCAATTCTGGTGGGGGATAGTAAGAAGTAGGTTATTGGTTAACTAGGATCTGCAGTTTATCCAATAGGTAGGGAAATGGGCAGACTAGGTGGGCCAAGAGGGCCTTATCTGTCACCAAAGTCTATGTTTCTATGTTTCTATGAATGGTCAGTGTGTGTTCTTGCCAGCTGAAAGCCTGTACAGAACAAAGAGGTTAGCAGATGAGACAATTCTGTGAAGTGTAGCAGCTGTAGTTTTAACCAGACTGACACATGCTGCATTGCTAACACAGACGTGCTAGTAGAGGAATGGAGTGGTGGCTCTGTAAGGAGCAAGAAAAAAGCCCCCTTAAAAGAGTAATAAAAAGAAAAACAGAGACAGAGGAGCCAAAGCATGAAGATCCAAAGGAAAGGGGAAGGGGACAGCAGATAGCCGCTGAAAGAGAGGCAGGAGCGGGGAAGGGAAATGGGCAGAGAAGGGGGGAAAACAAGAAAAAACACAAAGACAAGACAATGGAAGGGGGGGACAGGCACAGAACAAACTGGGAAAGGGGGAAAGAGCAGGAGGGAGATGAGAGGGCACACAAGCGAGGAACCATGGAGCAGTGGCAGCAGCCATCGATAGAGGACTCAGGGCACAAGGAAGAGCAGGGGAGACAAGCGAAAGACAAGGCAGAAAAGAGCAAGCAGGCAGGGTGCACATGGCCACACAGACCACAGATGCCCAGCTGCAGAGCAAAACACATTGAGCATGGGTTGCTGTGAGAGGCTGACTTATATTTGGTATGTGGGAGGAGCTATTCCACATAGAAGCTTGGGTTTCATCCCTCCCATTATGTCCCGGCTCAACTCTTCTATTATTTGCACAATGTTTCAGTGTTCTCCTATCAAAGTCTGCAGCTAGAAGGGATATTAACTACATCTTAGAAAATGGGCTAGATAATAGAACTGCTCTTATTGGCTGAGAGCCCTTACATGGGGATACATTAACTTTCGATAGATGCCCGCATGGAAACAAGTGTGAATTCAGGGTGCCCCATTACTGAGGGTGTCCATGGGCACCCCGAATGTTCAAAGAAAGTAGCCACCATTTCTTGCCCCTCACTTAGCGAGGCTCCTCCAACTCCATAATGATTTTTTTTCCTGACAAACACAAGAGGTTTGCATTTTAAAGTGTTAGCGCTAGCATGTCAGGCACTAAGCGCTACTCTCAGTCACAAAAAACACATTTTTTCCCTCAATTTGAAGTACTAGCAAGCACTAGCACATTGCGTGCTAAGCATTACTGAGAGACAGTCCTGCTAACTTACTAACATACTATTTGCCAGCAGATTAGGCCTTATGGTCTATCAAGTCTGCTCGAACCTTAGATCCTTAGTTGGGTGCCGAGGCCCTCATCCCTTGTGCTCCAGAAACCCTATCATCCATCCCCACCCCCTGGGACAGGCCATCATCTGATACATCCACTTTCTGTGTCTGTCCCACCCTCTCTTGAAGCCCTCCACTGTGGATCTCTGAACCAGCTCGCCAGGCAGTGCATTCCAAGGGTCCACCACCCTCTCAGTGAAAAACCTCCTCCTCTTTTCCCCTCACCCTTCCACCTTCCAACTTCAAACCATGCCCTCTGGTGATACCTCCCTGCTTTAGTCTAAAGATCCCCTCCATGTTTACCCTATTTATTCCCTTGAGCTACTTGAAGACCTCAATCATGTCCCCCCTGTCTCTCCTCTCCTCCAATGAAAACAGGCAGAGCTCCTCAAGTCTGTCCTCATACGTCAAATCCCCTAGCCCTCATATCATCTTAGTTGCCCTCCTCTGTACCCTCTCCAGGACCTGTATGTCCCTCTTCAAGTGTGGTCTCCAGTACTGTACACAGTACTCAAGGTGTGGTCTAACCAGTCCATTGTACAGCGGCAGAATCACTTCCTTGCTCCTAGAGGTGATCCCCCTTACGATGCATCCCAACATCCTGTTTGCCTTGCTAGCCGCTCTCCTGCACTGCTCAGAGTTATTCACATGCATCCACCATGACCCCTAGGTCTTTTCCCCTATTGAGGCCTCCAGCGCCTCCTCCCAGGGTGTACCTGTGTTTAGGAGTTTCCCGACCAAGATGCAACACCTTGCACTTGGTGATATTGAAATTGAATTTCCATGTGTGAGCCCAGCTTTCCAGGGTGTCCAGGTCCCCTTGCAGGGCCAACCTCCCCTCTTCTCCCTCAACTACTGCTCCCATCTTGGAGTCATCCGCGAGAGACTCATTTCACACCCTATACCCTCCCTGATGTCCGATATGAATGCATTAAACAGGATCGGACCCAGGACCGAGCCCTGCGGTACCCCACTACCAACCTCTCTAGGGTTCGAGAGCTCCCCACAGACCACTACTCTCTGGCTGCGTCCAGCTAGCCAGTTTTCAATCCATCTGACCATCAAAGGGCGCTTTCACCTGACTGCATTCCTGCTTGCAGAAAACAAACAGCAGAAAAACACTTTTTTTAAAAAATGTAAATCAGGTACCTTAATGTGGCTCCTTCCGTGCTCTGCCATTCTTAACTCATACCTCTCCTCCCCAACCCCACGCGATCACCGGAGAAGATAGAGACATTCCTGGCACCATTTCCAGGATCACTGGCCTCCTATAGCAGCACCGTCTACTGACAGCTGTGACAAACAGGGAAATGCAACAGACAGGCAGGGATTACTTTACATAAAACTTATTTTTCAATGTATTTTCAAGATTTTATTTTCATTGTATTCCAATATTTTTACTACTAACAAAAAAAATTAAACTTATGCCCATTTTCTAAGTGCAATAATACCTTCCAGACTGGGCGGTATGGGCAATACCGGACCTTCCAGGGGCTATAAGGCCCTGCGCCTATGAGTTGGGCCTCATTACGCCCCTGGGCAGTCCGGTATTGCCCAATACTGCCCACCCTGTCAGGTATTATTGCTTGCATACAGTTCTATAAAGGTCCTTAGCACAAGTGTGAAAGTCAGAAACACCCTCTTTTTGTTTACTAAAAGGCCTACAAAGATGGAACAAGCACTGCCTCTCTTACAGCTTTATAACCTCTGGCTTTTTCTGATTTCTCCTCTTAGCTTCATCCTTGACACGGGTGCCTCTGCAACTGCAAACAGCCGGGTGGGCCCCTTCTGTCTGCCGGTTGCCTTCCTCACTGTACTGCCCGTCGATCACCAGACTGAAGGTATGCCGCTGAAACTTGACTGGCCAGAACCATCGACTTTGCCTGCTTATGGGCTGCTGTAGTTCATTAATTCTTTGCTACTGGTGTTCCTTCTGGACTTTAAGCTAATGTTACATACTGATTGTGGTACTGGTTAAGTCTCTCCAAATTGTTCTGTGAATCCTAATTTTAACATGAACCTAAGCCTGTTTACTGCAATTTTGCACTGCAAGGGTACTTTGAAGTGCAAGTTTTTTTAGGCTGCAGGTTTGTAGATTTTAATGTATTATAGCTCTCTTTGTTTTAAGGTCCAGTGGTAATCTACCCTGGATCAGAAACTAAGTTTAAAGTATTACAGTTTTTCGGTTTAGACCAGATTCCATTTGGGTCACAGTTGTAAGCTTTGCCCCACAAATAATCCAATTTCTCTTTCACTTTCTGCTTCTGTCTCTCTTCCTGCTTGAATTTTGTGCCCACCCTCCCATCCCCCACCTCCAGCCTTTATTAAATACTCTCCCTCTCCCCTTGGCACTGCCCCTAGGCAATCTTCATCCTCCTCCTCCCCTCCTCTCACTAATATTGCAACTGCAGAGTGCAGCTATTAGGCCTAACACTTGTCCTGTCCTCCCTTTAAAGACATCTTCCTATTTTCACCCTCTGCTTGTCTATCAGCTTTGTTTAGCGCCTGCTCTGCTATCTACTTTACAGTTTCATACCTGAGCTTCCTCCCTTGCTAACCTCAACATAGCCCCAATAATCTTCAAGTTGCCTTGGTACCCCCTGCTCTAGCTAAAACGCCCTATTTTAAACTACGTTTTATATCTTAAACTAGATCCACTGCTCCGATCGGGCTCCCAGTGAGCGGCCGTGGCTTATCCTGTCAGCCGCCCACATCTCCATCCTCTGGATAACTAGGACACCTTCAAAGTCAGTTAAGAGTCCTGGCTGCTCTGGAGTAGCACTGCGCAGCTCTGATAGGCCACCACCTGCTGCCACCCTCCTCTTATTGGACTGCTGCTCTCTGCTTGGCCACTGGTTGGCCCTGCCTTTTCTATGTTGGATTTTCAGTCTCTGGGCTTCAGCACCTACTGCTTTGCATTGACTTTTGCCGAACATTTGCACCTGTCCCCACACCCCCAAATCCTACCTTTATTAGATAGGCTTTGTCTCCACCCACCCAACCTTGGTATCAACCCTGCTTTAACCTCATTGGGCTCACTTACTTGGGACACCCCCATCGCTCCCTCTACCTCTCCTTGCTTCACCTCCACAGGCTGGCTCTTGCTCTACTGACCCTCTCGGTTATTCTCTACACATCCTTTAAACACTATGGCTTTGCCCCCTCTGCCTCTTTGTCTCATTCTCTCTTGCTCCCTGCTTCCGCTGTTTTTACTGCCTGGAGCTAGATACCCCTCTCTTCCTCTAGGCTACAGGATTGACCTTATCTACACCCACTCTGGTACCCTTCCAACTGCACTTGTCTATACTCCCCCATTCTCCTCTGGGGATGGCTGGCAACACCTGAAGAACCATGATAGGATGATGTATGTTCGCCTGTTCCCGTTCTCAACACTGGCTAACTGGCGATACACCTTCAGGGGTGGTGATTGGCTTACCCAACCTGGCAAGCCTTATAGATGTACTAGGACCAGAATTTTTATACTAACTATCACCGCCCTATCAAAGATATTACTTCTGTTACTGTAATGTTCGGATAACATTGAGCTAAACCCTGGTCCTATCATTACCATTACATCCCCTTCGGATGCTGCATGTCTTAAAGACATGAGTTTCTGGCACGTTAATGTCTGCAACCTCCTAAAAAGTTCTACATGATTCAGGCATGGGTCAGCCATACTCAGCCAGATGTTCTGGTAATCTCCAAATCTTGTCTTAGGCAAGCATCTCAGGACAGGGAGATTAGCATTCCTTCCTACCAGTTATTCAGAACAGACAGGCCTACTAAGGGAGGTGGTATGGTGGTGTACATTCAGGAAAGGTTTACAATGTCCTGCATGGATTCTACTTCTGTCAAAAATGAATGGGAGTGTTCGACCCTGAAGATGGATTTATCTACGTCCCTTGCCTTCAGAGTGATTGATTGCTATAGATCCCCATCTACTGGTACACTCCTTCTTACACATCTTGGCTCTACTATGGAGAAAGAGAACCTTGAAACTATCATCCTAGGAGACCTTAATTTTGACTGGTTATCAAAGACTGCTTCACCCTTAAACACTTTCTGAGATTCCCGTGGGTTGGTGCAACTAATTCACGAACCCGCACATCCAAACAAAAAGAACACGAGCAACAGCACACTACTGGATGTTATTTTAGTCGATACGCCTTATCTCTTCTCACATGCTGGGACCTTCTTTGCTGATGTCAGTGACCATTTCTTCATTGCTGTGGTCAGATCACTGCATCATACAGGACCTACAGCTAAATTTCTTACAAAAAGGTCCCATTGTAACTCTGATGTTGCTGCCTATGTCTATGAGTTGGAACACTCACCACATTGGCAAAACTTCTACTTAGCTAATACGTTAACTTGGCGTATGATGTTTTCCATGATATACTTGGGGCCCTAAATATGTATGCCCCTATGGTAAAATGAGTGTAAAAACAAAACATGTCATTGGTTCTCTGCTGAGCTGAAAGCTGCATTGCTTGGTAGGGATAAGTTGACAAAAAGCTCACCTGACTAAGCTTGACTCAGACTGGTGTCAATTCAGAAGGGCAAGCAATGTTTGTATGAAATGGTCAGTGATGCTAAGGTAGCATTTTATCTTACCAAATTGGAGTCTGCAGCAAAGTGCTTTCTAAATTCTGGAGGACAATCAAGGAAATGTCCGGATATACGCTTGGTAATTCCTTGCACCTATGGTTACAACTGGGAGTACTGCTATCAATGATAAACTGGGAATCCTAGATGCATTTAACAATCATTTTGCCACAGCTGGTCTAGCTTTGACAATCCCCTGCATTCCTGGTCTGATCCCAACTAAGTGTCCCATGCCCAGACCCTCCTGCCCCGGTACCTGGCTTCTCATTCCACCTCGTCTCTGAAAGAGGTTGAAGACCTCATGCTCCAACTGGATATTAAGAAAAGTGCTGGTGCTGATTCTTGGATCCTTATTTCCTTAAATCACCTGTCATGTCCTAGCTGTTCATATTGCCCACTTATTTAACTTATCATTGTCCCAAGGGCTTTTTCCCCAGATCTGGAAAATTGCTCATGTCATCCTCTTGTTTAAATCAGGGGATCCCTGCACCTTAACAATTATAGACCAATTCCTACTCCCAACTTTGTCAAAACTTCTGGAAAAGATTGTCAGCAACCAACTAAGGGACTACCTCAAATCCAATAACCTACTAAATCCTATGCAATATGGCTTTAGAACTAAACATAGCACTATTTCAGCCCTTGCCAAAGTAACAAATGATTGGTACTGAGAACTGGACAGCAAAAACTTTGTCTGTGCTGTATTTCTAGACCTTAGTAAGGCTTTTGATACAGTGGATCATAGCCTGCTTCTCTCTCCTCTGAAGAGTATAGGCCTGGACTCAGTTTCTTTGCATTGGTTTACTGAGTATCTTGTAGGACAGCATCAACAAATTAAGGTTGAGGGTGAGCTATCCCCTCTGAAACCTCTACTGAGGGGAGCACCACAAGGATCCATACTTAGTCCCTTACTATTCATTATCTAAGTTAATAGCATTGATGAAAGTATTAACAAGGCCAACATACACCTGTTTGCTGATGACACATTTGTATATAAAAGTTGTCCGACACCTGAAGCCGCTTGTGCTGACTTCTAAGAGGAATTTAACCAGCTCCAGAACCAGCTCCTCCATAAAAAAACTTCTTCTAAATGCTAAAAAACAAAAGCAATGTTGTTCTCGCCTTACAGCCATGTGATGAATCCAGCCAGCTCTGGAGCATTACCTCAGATTACCACAGTTCTTGGAGAGAAACTGGAGTTTGTGTCAAAGTTTAAATACCTAGGTGTGTTGTTAGACCAGAATTTATCATTCACTGATCATGTCAAGGACCTTGTAAAGAATTTAAGGCAGAGGCTTGGGCTATTCTTTAGAATTAACCAGTTTCTGGGGAGTCACGTGATGCTGAGGAAGGGATAGGACATGTTTGTCGGAGCTCCGTTCCTTTACCGACTTAAATCAGACAAACACCTGATAAATTTTGCAAGTCAACTTCAGCAAACAAAAGATATAGCAATTAGAAGAACGCAGTGGTTGTTCTGAGAGCAGATGGAGATGGGCTCACCTCTAAATATGTCCAGTCAGCAGTCAGTTACGGAGGCCATACAAGAATCAGAGGCCAAGCGCACTCGCCGCAGCTCCTCTCCCCAATCATCTCCAGAGGAGCTCTCGTCCTCGCATATTTATTTATTTTATTTTTTATTTTATTTAAACAGCAGTTTGGAAAACCTTTGAGCCATAGGCTCATTTACAAAGGTACCTTGTCACCTTTATTCAGAACTTACTGCTATTAAGGAAGCTCTGCTGAAATTAATAGAGGATGTAGCTGATTTTAAACCAGCGCTCACCCAACTAGTTCAAGAGTGACTGACGTGGAAGCTAGAGTAGCTTCAGTGGAGCGAAAACAGGACAAGATGGAACCTGAGGTGGTGGAGCTTAAAAGGAGCTTTTCTAAATTAGAGGATCATTTGGATGACCTTGAGGCGAGAAACAGGAGGAATAATTTGGTGCTGTTGGGTCTTCCCGAGGGAGAAGAGGGCCCTAACACCATACAATTTCTTCAACAGTTTTTGAAAAAGACTGTGGGACCTTCTCCCAATGGTCCAGAATTTGTTATTGAGCATGCCCACAGATCACTCAGGGCTAAACCCTCCTTGGCTGACCCGCCTAGGCCGATCATCTTTAAATTGCTTAATTATTTGAATCGGGAATTAATTCACAAGGAAGCCAGGAAGTTATCAGCTATTCTCTGGGAGGGTAAAAAGTTGAGATTGGTACTGGACTTAATGTTAAAAACCCACCAGTTACGTGCCTCTTTCCGGCCCATAACATCGAAGCTGTGGGTAGAGGGTATACGCCATCACCTTTTATATCCTGCCCAATTAGAGGTTATCCTTTCTGAAGGAGCCAAGCGTTTCGACTCAGTGGAAGAAGCCTTGAAGACGCTGCGAAGAAGTTACCCTGATTTATTTCCCAAATGAGAAGGGAGTAGTCTACTGAACACTTGGGACTAAAAGAGACAGTAAGAGAAGCTAAACTGAGATGAGATAGCTCAGTAACATACTGACTAGTCGTCCCTGTGCTGCTTTGTTTTATCCTTCTGTCTGGCAAGGAGCATAGAAGATTTGCACTGCTAAGGAACGCAAAGCACGGATTCGGAGGCATCATTCTATGGCAGCTTAAAGTTTATTTTCCTTTAACTATACCTAGCGTTAATGTGAGAGGAGCTCCTGTGTTACCTGTTGTTTATTGTATCCACTAGATGGTGCCAAAGTGATATATTATTAATAGGCAACTCAGTTATTGCCAATGACATTAAGTCTATATTAAAATACTGCCTTTATCTGCTGCCTTTTAAGGATATGCTAAAAGATTACAATCCAATGTTGTATACAGTTCAATGATTATTCCAGTTGGAAAGCATGTTAGTTTATTAACTTTCTCATTTTATACGGGAAGCTAGGCATTGAGCACTTGGGACAAAAAGAGACAGTAAGATAAGCTAAACTGAGTTGAGATAACCCAGTAACATGCTGTCTAGTCATCACTGCGCTTCTTTTTTTATCTTTTGTTGTCTGGCAAGGAGCGCAGAAGATTAGCACTGCCAAGGAACGCAAAGCACGGACTCGGGGGCACCATTCTATGGCAGCTTAAAGTTTATCTTCCTCTTAACTTTCACTTAGCTTAATTTGTGAGAGAACCCTGTGTTATCTACTAGAGGTGCCAAAGCGATATATTATTAATAGGCAACTCAGACATTGCCAATGACATTAAGTCCATATTAAAATACTGCCTTTATTTTCTGTCTTTTGAGGATATGCTAAAAGATTACAGTTCAATGTTGTATACAGTTCAATGATTATTCCAGTTGGAAAGTGTGTTAGTTTATTAATTTTTTCATTTAATAGAGGAAGCTAGGCAGTTAGTATATGACAATTTACAGAACCTTTACTGCTCCCATACTTAGAGGGGGGATTGTTGTGCATTATTTAAGAGAAAGAGGGTGTGAAAGTTTATTTATTTCCGTTTTTTTTTGAATGGGTAGGTTGGTGATTGGACGCTGCTCTCCCTTCAAGAGTATCATGGTCCAGGATTTAGGGAGTGGGCTTAGGGCCCGAGGTAAGAGGAATGTACATAGTTTAACTGTTTCTCCACCCATTTTTGCTTTAGTTTGTTTAGGGGATAAAATATGGGTAGATTCTTTTTGGGAGGGAAGGGGGTGGCAGCACAGCCCTTCAAGGCATCTGTACTCACGTGGTACAACTATCCGATAATATATGATTAACACCCTGAATATTCTTTCTTAGAATATTAAGGGGAAGGATAATAGCAAGAAATATGTTATATTAAACCACCTTGCAAATTTGACCTTATTATAGTGTTCCTCCAGGAAACACACCTGCTCCCAGAACAGTTAAAGTTCTCAAAGTGCTGGTGGGACAGCTTTTCAGAGCGGGTTCAGCCTCGTAAGCGGGCATGGCCCTGCTGATAGCAAAAGGATTACCCTTTACTTCAGTCGATACTGTTAGTGATCCGAGGGAAGGTTTATTTTCATTTTAGGTAAACTGGGAACTCCTGACATAGTATTGGGGTCAATTTATGGCCCCAATGTAAAAACCCTTCTTTTTTCATCCAGTTAGCCTTGGTATTGGCTCTCTTTCTCCAATACCCTATTATAATTGGAGGTGATTGGAATGTAGTTCAAGCAAGCGATCTGGATCGTACATATCTCAGAGGGGCCGGATCTTTTTCAGCTCAGAAGGCCTTAGGGGAATTTATTTCCTCTCTAGGTCTAATAGATCCATGGAGACTATCCTACCCATCAACTAGAGATTTTACCTTTTACACCCCAGTGCATAAAAGCTATTCTCGCATTGATTACTTTCTGGTTATTCATCAGTTAATCCCCTGTATCATTGATTCGAAAATATATGCCCGGGTAATTTCTGACCATTCCTTAATGGCAGTCCAACTAGATCTACCCAACATTCCTTTCAGGCCTCATACATGGTTGTTAAATAATAATTTGTTAAAAGATAAACAAATAATTTCTAGATTATAACAATTCTTGCAGGACTCCATTCAGGTTAATTATAACTCAGTCCCTGTGGTGACCTGGTCTAGGCACCTTTAAAAGCTACATGGAGGGGGGAATTTATACGTACTGCTACGGTATTAAAAAATAAAAAATTACACCAAATTAATATATGTCTGCAGAGAATTAGAAATCTGGAAGTTAAAGGATTGGACAACCTTTCATTTGCAGAAGAACAAGAACTTATTAGGTTAAGAGCCCACTATGCAAGTACTTTATTGGAGAAAGTAGAGAGATCTGCATCCTTAATAAAAGCTTCATATATTGGCCAGGGCAGCAAAGCGAGTAAATTATTAGCTGGGCAATTAAAGCAACGGACAGCATCAAAATGGATTGCAGCCATTAAACACCCACACTCAGGCTCTTTGGTGTCTAACCCACCAGAGATGTTAACTCTTTTTAGAGAGTATTATCAATCATTATACTCCCCTTACTCTTTATCTGACGCCCAATATGAAGCAATGTCAGCCTTTTTAATTAGAGCAGACTTGCCTACCCTATCGGGAGATAACCAGACCCATCTGACAGCACCAATCACTGTTGAAGAAATCTCGGCGGTGATTGATTCTTTAAACCGGACAAGGCACCGGGCCCAGATGGCTTTATGGGCCTGTTCTATAAAACTTTTAAAAGGCATCTCCTTCCCTTGTTATTACAGTTTTATACTTACTGGGGATCTTTCCCAGTCAAGGACCCTTCACTATTTGAAGTGAGAATAATTCTCCTTCCCAAACCAGTGAAGGATCCTACTGTGATTAGTAACTACCACCCTATTTCCCTGTTTAACATTGACGTTAAAATCTACTCTAAAATTCTGGCCAACAGGCTTGCGGGAGTAAGGAAAAGTCTGATAGGCCCTGAACAGGCAGGGTTTGTAGCGGGGCGCACCTCATCAGACCATTTTAGAAAATGACATCACCTTGTTTCTGCATCCAGGGACTCCAAGCTGAAGCTGTCTTGGTGTCCCTGATGCAGAAAAGGCTCTCGACAGGGTGGAGTGTGGACGATTTGTTTATGCCCTTTCCAAATTCGGTGTTCCACAGCCTTTATTGACCAAATTTGAGTCTTGTATTGTTGTCCATCAGCAAGGTTACTGTGTAATAATCACCTTTTGGACCCCTTTCCACTCTGTCGTGGCACACAGCAGGGATGCCCTCTCTCTCCCTACTTGTTTAACTTGTATATAGAGCCTTTAGCTAGAGTTCTCAACCTAGAACAGGGGATAAGGGGCATGCAATTGGAACATTTGAAACTTAAGTTATCTCTGTTCGCAGATGATTTACTTCTGCATATTTCTAATAGCAGGCAATCCCTCCCTCATGCCCTCCATGTTGTATCACAATTTAGTGAGTTTTCAGGATACAAGCTCAACAAAAATAAAACTATGGTATATTCCCTATCCGCTCTAGTTATGAGGGACCAAACTGAGAGTATGGGTCTCCAATGGGAAAAAGAAAATCTAACTTACATAGGCATCAAAATTACTAAAGAAACTAATAAACTTAATGAACTTAATTTGGACCCCTTGATAAAAATGACAAAGGAAGATTTGGCCAAGTGGAAGAATTTACCGTTATCTTTTTGGGGGCGGTCAAATGTTTTGAAAATGACAATTTTGCCCAGGTTTTTTACAACCTAAATAGTCTTAATATATATCTTCCTAAATCCTTGTTTTCATCTCTCCAAAGAATATGCTCAGATTTTCTCTGAATGGAAATCAAGGGCTTATGGAAGCTTATCATTTCTAGGGCATTAGAGGGGTTACAATTATCAGATTTTTATGTTTATTATTTGCACCATGCTAACAGATTTCTGCACTGGTTTACTCCTAAGGCAAATGTTCCGGAAAGTCTCTCATGGTTACAATTGGATAATTAGCAAGCAAACTCATGCTATCTTGCCTTGGCTACATTGTTGTATCAACCCATGTCAAATATCCCATTAAAGCTCAGAGATTTCACTTGGGTGGGATGAAAGCCTCATAACACTTATGTGCCTTGCTATGGATTCACCCTATAAAGGATCTGAGGCAACCTTTACAAATAATCCAAACCTAAAAATAGCTAAGAATACTGTAAATACCCAACCTGGGGATCCCACTTGATTTATGTTTAAAAGATTTAATTTTGGGAACTCACTCTATTCTATCTCTACTTTACAAAACAAGTATAACATTCCTTCTAAATCCCTGTTTCAACTAATGCAAATATGCCATTGTATTAAACATTTTCTAGGCAATCCACCATGGTCGGATCAAGTGGGGAAAGTGTTACAGTAACTACCTTTGGGAATCGATTTAAAGGTCGTAAGTCAATTGCTAAATTGTACAAAGGAATCATAAGTCAGGCTTGTAAGAACCCCTCCCCCATAGCTTATTATTGGAAAAACAATCTTACCAAGAATTTTCCTGACAAAATATGGAAAACAATCTAGACAGACAATTTTGTTCTAATTAAGCAAGACCGACTGAGAAACATTCAGTTCAACATTCTACACAATATATACTATACACCTACTAAATTATATCGGATGGGCAGGTTGTCCTCCGCGGAATGCAAGAATTGTGGATCTGACTTCGCTACACTATACCATAAGCTTTGGTCGTGCCCCAAGATCGCAAAATTTTGGGATATGATCAAAAGGCGCATAGCACCATTTCTTAGAATTGCTTCCTACTTCGAGGAGGATACCTGCCTCTTAGGAATATATTCATCTATTCCCACACTTTTTCAAAAAGTTCAGTTAGCTTTGGTTGCCATGGTTACAAAGTTGTTAATCCTAAGGCATTGGAAAGAGGAACGGGAACCCTCTTTTGGAGAATGGTGGGCTGAATTTCTTACCGCTTTAAATGCAGAAAGATGTGTGGCTAGGTTCTCTCACTCCTGGGAGAAATTCCAGGAATGTTGGGGAGAGCTCTTCTCAATCCTTAAAGGTAAATTTGGTTATTGAACCAGCTCCCATGTGTTTCCTCCCTTTTCTTTTTTATAATTTCTTTTATCCCCTCATACATTTATCCAGCCATGGGTTTTTCCTTCAAGTTCTATCTCCCATCCTCACGTTTATTCTTGGTGTTATCGCTCTTCTCTTTCTTCTACTCTTTTTTCTTCCCTTTGTTTTTTCTCTTCTAGAGGGTTGTGCCAAACCCCCAAGAGGGTCCATATATTATACTGCTATCCTTTATGTAGTTGGGCCAAAGGAGGGTGTGTGTGTTGCAGGTGGTGATAGGGATGAGTAGGTATATAGAATTTTCATTTTTGTGTTATTTTTTTGTTTTGTTTTTGTTATTTTCTTTTTGTTCTTTTCTGTTATTTATGGCTATGGGGCATGAAATATTTATTTGCTTGCTTAGTTATAAGGTGGGAATTGTTCTTTTTTCTGTACATGATAAAAACCTGCATTAAAATAAAGTTATTTGCAAAAAAGAATTAACCAGTTTCTTACTAGAGATGCAAAATTGCACCTTGTCCAAACTACTTTTCTTTCGCAGACCGATTATGCAGATTTCCTTTATTGTCAATGTCCCAAAGCCTCGCTTGCAAAGTTGGATACACTTTACCACAAGGCCATCCAGTTTATTTCTGGTCTCCCCATCTCTACCCATCATTGTTCCTAGTATAAAGCCGCAGGGTGAGCCTCTCTTATGTTTAGGCATAATAGAAATGCAGCCCTTTGGACTTATACAGTCTTCTTGAAGCAGCTACCACAATATATAATAGACTGTCTCTCCCTAAGTGAGCCAGGAACGTATGCCCTAAGAAGTGCATCCTACACCACATTATGTATCCTCAAGGCTTCTTTCTCTATGACAGAGTGGCTATTAGTTTCCTGTTACAACATTGTGGAACAAAGTACAAAAATTATTGAAATTAAGCTGCCTCACAGTATGAATGCCTTTAAACCTCTGTATGTTTGTTTTTTGTGTGAGCCATGCCATTGCTACCTCAGCACCTAATTTTAGTCCGAAGCATCAGGCTGCTTGCCTCTGAGCGCAGTTGAATTTATGATTGCTTGTAACCTTTGGTGACCTTAATTCTGTGAGCGTCTCATGCCTTGAATATTTTTCCCCTCTAGAAATCCCTGTAGGGTTATTATCTCTTCATGGCTTTTGCGGCTGCTACACCTTACTCAACCTGCTTTCTTTTGCATAATGCTTATTCTGTGGCTCTCATTCCACTACCCTGTACTATTTAACTGCCCTATATCATCTTTATATTCCCTTTCCACTGCATTCCACTCTTACTGTCTCTTTCCTCTGTCCTCTGACTCTCTTCCCTGCCGTAGACTAGCCCTTCAGGGGCTCCCTGCCCCTCAGCTGGGAGAAATGAGGATTCCGGGTGGTTGTTGCTTCCATAGCCACTGCCTGAGACACCTAGACCGGACTCCTTACTAGCAAGGTGTGGCATTGCTGATACCAAATCGGAACACAAGCACTTTTCTGCTCTGGCATCTGATTGGCTCCTGCAGTCTGCTCCTGTGTCTCCCTCACTACTAAGCTAAAGTTTGATTTTCTGTCTAAAACTTGCATGAAAAAGAGCTGTACTTACTAATTGCCTAACAGCTATGACCTCTATTTTTTCCTGTTTAGAGTGTCAAGATTTGGGACTCTGATTACACTCCTTTCTGAATTTCTGTGGTTGGGCCAGTCTTTAGGCAACAAGGAATACCCAGTTCTGTTGTTTTGCTGTTTTGGTCCTCCTGCTGGTTCTGATGTTCCATTGTCCATGGCCCAGTACTTAACACCGACCCCTTCCTCCATCCCCTGCCAAGGATATCCTCTCCACGGCTCCCTGTCCATAGGCATGGGAAACCTGGGCACTGGGTGGTCGGCGCTGCCTCTACCACTGCCTGAGAACCTAAACTCAGAGTCTCCATTAGCAAAGCATGGCATTAGCAGCCATCCAATTGGAACGTGAGTGCCCTTCACCATTTGGCTTCCAATTGGTTCCTGCAGTCTACTTCTGTGTCCATTCTAAACCAAGCATAAATCTGATTTCCATGCCAAAATTTGCCAAAAAAGAACTGTAACTACTTTTCTCCTTGACTGTTAAGACCCTTATCCTTCTGTTTAGAGTGTTACATTTAGGGATATTGTGTGATTACACTACTTTTGAAATTCTGTGCTTATGTCAACTCCCTACACGAGCAGCCGATCACTTCTCTCTACTGAAGTTCCTACTAAAGCCTCATCTTACGTCCTCCTTAAATATTACAGAAGCACTCTGAACTGAGATGACTGATGTAACTTTGAGTACTTACTGCATTAATTGCATACATTTTTATGTGTGTATTTGGCTCTAATGTAAATATCTCTGTATGCATTGTACCATTTGACCCGAGCTAATCAGGTCCATCTTGTAAATGAGCTTGCTCAATGATGTCCACCTGGATAAATGAAGATTTTGACTGATTGATGTATTAGCATAATATGACCAATATTTAAAAAAGAAACCACTTTTACAGAACAAAATGACTTACATGTTTAACAAATTTAATATGTTTGCACTGGAAAAAAGGAGGCTAGAGGGGGAACTATTTCTTCTGCATACTCAAGATATAGGCAAAACCAAAGAGATATTTGATCTGGTGTGTTAGAGCAGGGTGTGGCCAACTGGGATATACGCTGAAGCTCAGGGCTAGGAAATACAGGGGTAACATTAGGAGCCACTTCTCCCAGAGGCGTGTGGACAATCTACCAATAGAGACAAATAACTTAAAGAGACTTCAAACCTTCAATGAAAGCCTTAAAAATGTTTTGATCACCAAGGTAATTGCAGGGATTACCAGTGGAGATGAATGTGTGGAGTATCCTTATGAACTAAATAAATAAATACATGTTTGCCGTGAATGCTTAACAATCCCTGCTTATGAAAGGGGGGAGGGTCCTTATGGACCTAGAATTCCTTCTGACCTTAAATCAGTACTGTACATTACTATGTAAACTGTAGCTTTAGCCATGTGCTTCCCCTTCAAATGTTTGTCTCTTGAACCCCTTCCATAAACATACAATTTTACCCTATACCACACAAAAAGGGACACCCATTCTCTTGAATTCCTCCCCCATTTTGTACCTCTACCACTGCACCCCTCTGAGAGTTTATATCCCTTTAAAATTTTTTTAATTCATACTCTTTATACCTCTCCCAAAATAAGTACCTTTGCCCCACACCTAGTATTTGTACCATCACTTTTGTATCCCTAAAGAAATGTGCATACATCCCAAACGTTGTACCCCACACTCCTGCCAAAATGTGTATCCCGGTCTCTGTACAGGTCCCATTTGGAAACCACTTTGGCAGGAGTGCACGTCTTTAGGCAGAAGAAGGGGGAAGAGTACACAAGATGGTTTACTGGGACAGATGATCTAAATCTTGGGTGGGAAGTGGGGATAAGAGGCAAAACATTTGAGAAGGTTGCAGGGGTATGGTGTATGAGTTGTTTCCCATAGTTAAAGGTGACAGGAAACAGTTTCTACACCTCTTGATGCTCTCCAGTTGTCCTTTTAGTGTCTGTGCAATATTCTGATAAGTTTTTGACCATTTTTGTTAAATAAATGATCTAATTTTGTTGCATTTCTAACTATCCTAAATCCTTCTCGCCTCAGCAGTTGCTGATCTCTTTTCATACTGCCTGAATATTGTATGATATTAATAACACAAGTCCAGGCCATTGAGATGAATAGCATGGAATGGTGTTGTTGATGTCATAGAATGTCTTAGAAATATGTAAAGAAAGAACAGTAGCTGTTGAGGAGAGAAACTCTGTGTAGATCTGAGGGCATCCCAAAGTTAAATTATTTATTTTATGAAAAACTGATGAAGTCATATCAGAATGCACAATCGGCATAGGAAGGAAAATGGAATGGCAGTTAACTACGTAAAAATAATTTCCTATCTCCTTTAACAATACTATACAGTACAGTTCACATGAAACCTATTATGCAACCAGTTAGCAACCAATTAGCATTTGAGCTGTTAAGGTTCTACATTAGGGATGAGTAATGTATCTTCCACCAGCAACATTCTGGCAAAATGCTGATATAATTTCAGTGAATTTTCATGAAATTTCAGTAAAAATTGTGATTCTAGTTATTTCCATCTGAGTTCAAATGTATTAGTCTAAATTGAGGCACATTTTAGTATGCTGAATTTACGAGACCCATACAAAAGTGTACCAAGCGTTAGATCTCTAACTTTAAAGGTGACTGATTTATAAGCTCCAAACTTTTGGACATTCTAAATTACATTTTGAAATTATGTAAACTGCAGAATTTTAAGCTCCTGTAACTTTAAAACTAGAGAATGGAATATCACCAGTTTTGTTAGATTCACTGGCCCTAAATATTATGCTTTCAGGAAACCCCATGGCCCAGCAGCAGAGTGTCACACTGCCATGCTAATGACCCTGGTTCAGCAGCAAGCCCGGGAAGTCATGTCAAGGCAGGCCATGCTGAAACAGCTACTGCTTGACAGTGCATTTCTGTTGGGGAGTATTGGCAGCAGGTTTCACTAATGTGCACCCCTGTGGATGGTCCAAGGAGGTTTCTTTTTGCCATAGAAATGCTTTGGCTGTGCACAGTTGATGGAGGGCCCACCCTGGGAGATGGGATGGAAAAATGCTAGAAAGAAACCTGTTAGCCAACTGAATGATGGCTTTCACCGGTGTGTTGCTAGCCTTGCTTTTAGAGCAGAAAGCAGCTAACTAAAAAAGCTACATTTTCTTATTAATTTACAACTTATATCTCAGCAGGAGTCAGTGTCTGTTGAGATTAAGTAGATAGATACTTTATTAGAAGTAGAAGGGGTCTTATTTAGGGTTAAAAAAAGAAAGAAAAGAAAGAAAGTCAGTGTTTGTTCTGTACTGAAAGGGTATTGTATCAGCTGACTTTGCTAAACCAGTAGGAGGAGAGAGAGCTTAATTAGGGTATCTTAGACACTATAAAGCAGGTGACTCAAATTACAACTTCCTGTTGCTAGCCTTTTTTCTTACTAATTTCCCTCCGTCCCACCCTAAGCCAGTTCTACTTTTATAGCCACTGGATCTGACTGTCAACAGGAACTTCCTGTTTGGCAGTAGGAAGGGAAGGATCATAGAGAAACATTGGTTTTGTCAACCCAAAAGGAAAAAAGTAGCTCACTCTCCCCCCTTAACTGCTGGTGGTCTGACATTGAGAAAGGAAGAAGGAGGCTACTAAAGAAGATAAGAAGTTGCTGTCCCAGAACAGTAAGGGTGAGCGTTTTAAGGAGAGGAGAGAGTAAGCATACAGAGAAACAGGAGAGGGGACACAAAATAAGACATGATAGGAGTGGTGCAGCGCAATGGCTGTAGGGCGGCTGTGTTCCGGGAGACATTCTAGAGGCTGCGATGCTGCCCTATTTGCAGGCACCTCTCTGGTCTGAGAGAGGAGGTTGCCCATCTCCAGGCTGACCTGGCTAGGATTCGTGAACCTCCTCCCCACCCAGGGACCACCAGGGCCACACCACTACCTCAAAGGTTGCCAAGAAAGAGGACAGGCTGGACCAGAGGGGCACAGGAGGGAGAGGTGGTGGAACAGAGTTGCATCCCTCCAGCTGTACCTCCACAATTCATTCGCTCTCTGATGGATAGTGGCTCCTCTATGGAGGCACCTGCAGTGGAGTCCAAGCAGGATGCTGGGAACCTTCACAAAGGAGACCCACAGGAGGGTGATGGGACCCCACAGGTGAAAAAACTACCCTGGTGGGGACTCAATCATTAAGGGGTAGAAATTGGGAGGAAGGAGAGAGGGAGGGCAGGCCTCCTGGCACCACGGCTTGAGGGACAGGAAGTGAATCTCAGGATCATGGGAGGAGCTGCACGAGGGAGGGAGCTGGATGTCATTGTCCACCTAGGGACAAATGACCAGGCTAGGAATGGGATCAGAGCAGGCAAGAGGAGTTTGTAGAGTTGGGGAGGGACTTGACAAGTAGCAAACGTAACCTTCTCGGAGGTGCTGCCTGTCTATGGCAAGGGTGATGCTAGGGCATTCCTCACCAGGGAATTCAATGAGTGGTTGAAAAACTGGTGTGGAGCTCAGGGTTTTGGCTTCATTGGGGACTGAGAAGCCACCTGGAGGGATGCAGACCTATACTGGTGCAATGGTCTGCATCTGTCCAGGGGGGAACCAGGATCCTAGGTGAGAGGCTTAAAATGCTTCATTGGCAAGCATTTAAACTAGCCAAGGGGGGGAGGCACTGAAAAGGAGCAGGTAAATCCCAGCTTCCCCCCACAAAACATGGTAATAGGTGAGGTAAATAGCAAGGTAGAGAAGTGATTAGGGAGCAGGACAGAGGTAAATGTAAAAAAAGGCAAAGGCAGTAAGGACAGGAATGGGGCTAAAAGGGGTAAGGCTATCAAAAAGTGGAGGGTGATGAGTACCAACACCCGTAGTCTGTGTAACAAGCTCCTGAACTAGTGGCCTTGATGGAAGAGGGTTGCCTGGATATTGTGGCAGTCACAGAAACATGGTACACAGAGAACCATGACTGGGATGTCAACATACCAGGATACACAATCCAGGGAGGGACAGGGAGGGTAAAAAGAGGAGGAGTAGTCTCTATGTAAAGGAAGGGATCAAAGCAACAGAACTAAAGAGTAAACAGGGAGCAGATGAGGCACTCTGGGTCACCCTGGAGACAGGAAATGGCACGACAATCCGCACGAGGGTTATATACAGACCCCCATCTCAGGGGGAGGGAATGGACAAGGAAATGATAGAAGGCTTCCTTAGAATGGCAGAAAAAGGGGAGATATTGTTGATGGGGGACCTGAATATGCCAGATGTTAACTGGAGCACCTTTGCTGCAGGCACATCCAAGAGCAGGTCATTCTTGATGCCCTACAGGGGCATGCCTCAGACAGCTAGTATTGGAACCCACTTGGGAGGAGCAATCTTAGACTTGGTACTCTCAAATGGGGACGGAGAAAGAATCTCAGATTTAGAGGTGGGCAGCTATCTGGGAACAAGTGACCACCAAACAGTGTGGTTCACGATAAATACAGCCATACAATCAAGCCATACAAAAGCAAGAGTATTGGACTTTAGGAGGGCTGACTTTGGGAAAATGAGAGAGTGCCTTAGAAAAGCACTAGCAAACAGGCAAGAAGGAGGGGCGGAGGAACAATGGAGAGTAATCAAAACAGCCATCACAGAGGCAACAAGCCTTTGTGTAAAGCAAATCAACAAAACACAACAAAGGAAAAAATGCTATGGTTCTCAAAAGAGGTGGCAGGGAAGGTTAAGGAGAAAAGAATAGCATTCAGGAAATATAAGGAAACACAGAAGGAGCAGGACAGAGAACTTTATCAGTTAAAGCAGAAAGAGGCTGGGAAGGCAGTCAGAATAGCAAAGGCCCAAACCGAGGAAAGGATAGCCAATTCTGTTAAGAAGGGGGATAAGACCTTTTATAGGTACATTAGGGAGCAAAGATAGACCAAAGGAGGGATACTGAGGCTTAATAAAGGGGAGGGAATGTGGGTAGAGGGGGACAGTGAAAAATCAGGGATACTGAACGAATATTTCTGCTCAGTATTCACAAAGGAAGAGGAGGGGGAGGTACCTAAACCAAACAAGAGAAACACTCTGAAGACGGGGTCAATACCAGTCCATTTACAGAAGAAAGGGTTCTGAAAGAACTAATAAAATTGAAGGTGGACAAAGCAATGGGGCCTGATGGGATTCACCCAAGAATTCTAAAAGAACTAAGGGTAGAACTAGTGACACCGCTTGACTACTCTCTTTAACAAATCATGGGAGGATGGGTGGTACCTGAGGACTGGAGGAGGGCAGATGTGATTCCTCTTCACAAAAGTGGGAGCAGGACAGAGGCAGGAAACTACAGACCAGTTAGTTTAACCTCAGTGGTAGGGAAAATGATGGAATCACTCTGAAGGAAAGAATTGTTGAGTACCTAGAGGCCAGTGGGGCACAGGACCCAAGGCAGCATGGGTTCACAGTGGGAAGGTCATGTCAGACAAATCTAATAGATTTCTTTGACTGGGTGACCAAAGTAGTAGACCAGGGAGGGGCTGTGGACATGGCCCACCTAGATTTTAGCAAGGCATTTGATACAGTCCCACACAAAAGATTAATACACAAGTTAGCCAGCCTTGGAGTGGGCCCCAAGGTGGTAGCCTGGATAAAAAAATTGGCTAGACAACAGGACACAAAGGGTAGTAGTAAATGGAGTACACAGTGAAGAAAGGAGGGTTACCAGCGGGTACCGTAGGTTCAGTACTGGGACCGGTCCTTTAAATGTCTTTATAAGTGACATTGCAGAGGAACTGGAAGGAAAAGTATGTCTTTGCAGACGACACAAAGATCTGCAACAGGGTTGATACACAAGATGGCGTGGAAAGGATGAGAAGGGACTTGCAAGTTGGAGGAATGGTCAAATGTATGGCAGCTCAGATTCAATGCAAGAAGTGCAAGGTAATGCACATGGAAACAAAACCAGGGAAGAGTACGAATGAGGGGTGAGATACTGACAACAGTAAAAATGGAAAGGGACCTGGGGTAATTATATCAGATGACCTAAAGGTGGGCAAGCAATGAGAAGGCAGTAAGGAAGGCTGGGGGGATACTGGGATGCATAGGAAGAGGCATCAATAGTAGAAAACAGGAAGTTGTTATCCCTCTGTGCTGACAGTTGGTGAGACCCCATCTGGAGTACTGTGTGCAGTTCTGGAGACCCCATCTCCGCAAAGACATAGACAGAGCGGAGGCTGTCCAGAGGAGAGCAACCAAAATGGTGCAGGGTCTGCACCAGAAGACATACGAAGAAAGACTAAAGGAGCTTAATATGTATACCCTTGAGGAAAGAAGGGAGAGAGGGGACATGATAGAAACTTTCAAGTACCTCAAGGGAATAAACAAAGTCCAAGAAGGTAGCATCTTTCAGAAAAAGAGATGTGCAAGAACAAGGGGGCACAATTTGAAGATAGAGGGGGGACAGCTCAGAGGTAATGTGAGGAAGTATTTTTTCATGGAGAGGGCTGTGGATGCATGGAACAGCCTCTCTGAGGAGGTTGTGGAGTTAAGAACAGTGGGGGAATTCAAGAATGCATGGACAGACATAAGGCAGTCCTAGTGGGGGGGTAGGAGGAAGTAAGCTGTTGGTTAACTAGGATCTGCAGCTTATCTGTTAGGTAGGAAAATGGGCAGACTAGGTGGGCCAAGCGGTCCTTATCTGCCATCAAATTCTATGTATCCCTGAGAGATGAGCTGTGAGCTGTGAGCAAAACCAATATGGAAAAAAATGAGTCTGTGTGTGTCAGCTCTCAAATCTCTTGCTTAAAGGCTGGCTGTGTTATAAGCAGACAAATATTCCAAAATACCATCCATATGTCCATACATTTTGCCCAGTTATATATTTGAGTTGCCATTGTACAGGAAGGTAAAGACAGGGTAAGTGTCAACTGGGTAGCAGTCATAGGAGGCTCCATAGTAAAAGTGTAATAATGCCAAGTGTCTGGTCACTGTCTTGAGTGATGAACCATGAAGATTAGTCATGGACATCACTATTCACTACCCTGAATTCTTGCAATATGCCACATAACTTGTAGAGCTCACTAAGTTAATGACTTGTGGAAACACATGCACATGCTACATTGTTTCTATACAATGCCAACTGCTGACTGTTTAACAACTCTATAGATAATGTATATTTTTGCTATTTGAAAATAGTACACAAATGACACCAACCCTCACAACTAGCTGCAACTTAGGCCATTGTATACATGTAAGTATTTGGATATCTTTAGTCATGGTGGAGCATGATGGTGGCATCGCTATTATAAGAGTGTTGAGAGGTATTGAAGGGCCATGATGCTGCAGGTAAGGTGATTCAGTGGAAATAAGGCTTTGTGTAAGTCAAATTCCACAAGTAGAATTTAGTAGCATTACCTATTATGCGGCATGATTTTTGATCAAATATTGCCAATTAGTAAGTTCTAATGTATCAGCAATACATTTTAACCTACTAAACTACATGTATCCAGCATAATTAGATTCAAGGACATATTTACTTTGGTATGCATGTCAAATCTTGAGTTGATACCTGCAATAGCAGTAGAGCTATCAACATCCAAATACTTCAACATTTTCACACAATTTAACAAATAAATTGTAAAATTTATATGCTTGTAACTGTAACTTACAGTTTATATAACCAATTACCTTTCTATTTAGCAGTTTTAAGACTATTTCAAGAAAGCATGCTTGCAAATGTTCAATTATGTAGTACCAAAGGTGGCTAAGTTGTGAGTATAGAAATATTTTCTGAAATTCTCACTTGAATACTAAATTACCAGAATTTGAACCCTGATAACGTCCCCTGTCCCTCATGCAAAAGTCAAGAAACATGACATCCATTCTTTTAGGGCCTCTTCTATCCAATGCACATGCCAAATTCAGATCTCCAGCTGTAATACTGACCAAGGTATGATAAAGTATACATTTCAGAAAATCCACCCCTAAAAATCATGCCATTTTGCAATATTCCATGGAATTTCATAAAATTTCACTAAATTGGAATTTGCTTATTTTGCCCAGCCCTACTCTACATAGGAACTCTCATTATCACTGCTGTCTGGCTGTTAACTGGTTTCTACTGAGCTCTGAATGAATTGCCTGCATAGTATTTTTGGTTGAAAGCCACAATCTACATCTGATAGGGGAAAAAAACAAGCCAACTAGTTGGTAACTCTTTGGTGTTACATAAAAGGAATGGGTTGCCAACTGGCTGCATAATAAATTTAATGTGAATTGTACTGTACATTGTGGTAAATATCTATGAGACAATAAACTTGCAGAGTGTATGAACATGGGAGGGCATAAAAAAAGGTGCAATTGCAAACTGATTGATGCAAATATTTTTCTAGCTCCACCTATGATTGAAGGTTTAGGCATGAAAACATGATCTTCATCCCTTAGAATTTATCTGCTCCGACTGTGTGCCTATTCCTCCCACTTCAAAGCACAGTCCACTGATTAACCTTACTGCAAAATGGCCACCGAGAATGATTGGCTGATGTGAGGCATCAAAGGTAGATGATGTCAGGCCAGCCCGGTGGTGCTGAGGGTTGAAGCGCTGGATGCCACACCTCATTCCACACCAGTGACCAGGGTTCTAGAATGAGCTTGGGTCATTGGGGGTCGGCAGGGGGGGAGGGAGAGGACTCAGAGTGGCTGCTGGCTGGTATGTCATCCACCTCGGGAAGGACAGACGAGAATCTCGGAGCAAGGCTTCCACCCAGTGAAGGCTGGGTGGCAGTGCCACTTCTGAGAGCTCGTGGAAAAAGGCCATGGGGAGGGTGGAAGGCATTGTTGACTGGAGCTGCGGTGCTCATGTGGGCCTCCACCCACATGAAGTCACTGCTTCCGGGAGCTCTGGGGCTAGGAAGGGAGGAAAACTGGAGGAAAAAGTACGGGGGTATTCGCTTGATGAAGCCTCTAGGCCAGCTCAGGAGTTCTTCTGGGATGAGACAAGTTCCTGAATGACCCCGAGTCTGGCCGGGTGGCTGAGATTCACAGATACCTGCCAAGGAGGATAAATAAAGACAAAAAAAGGAAAAAGGTAGATGATGTCAAGACAAAGATCATGTTTTCTTTTAAATGTCCTAAAATAACAGTGAAAAATATAATACAAAAAATATACAAAATATACTGTATATGGAATGCATGCTGAATTATGCCTACAGTTTATCATTTGCAAAGTTTTCTGAGATTAAGATAATACTGTATGAACTCATATTTCTTTGTCATGATTCAATGACTGTGTGTTTTTAGACTATGCACTTTATGAGTAATGCAGGACAAACCTGCAAACAGGGCTTGTCCAAATGGCATTATCCTGCATAATAACAATTTTATTACTGCTACTACTATTACTACTACAACTACAACTACAACATATCAGTAGTTTTAGATGTTCCTGTTAACAGATGTTCAAAAGTTCTATTGCAATGATTTTATAGAGAAGGCACCTTGGTGTCCTGCAGTATTTTACCATAATAGTAGTGTATAATACCCTTTTCAGCATAGAAACATACTATATAAAGTCAATTCCGCTTGTGTGCACAAGGTCGGGACTTGCCAAAATTGTACACACAACCGAAAATGCACTAAATCCAATTTACCATATTACAAACGGGTCTGATACATGGTTGCTGTTAAAACATGCAAGGCCTTTATTGCACACTTCAAAACACTGTATAAATGGTTTTCTTAGGTTAAAATGTTAAAAATATTGCATCATAGATAATAAATATTCAATAAAACTAACAGAAATGCTGACAAACGTTTTCGGTCCTGAGCAACAGATGTGGTAGCAGCATTAGAAAGAGCAACGGTACTGCTAAAACCACAGTCTTCCCACAAGCGCTGATAAAAGCATTTGGTACTGAGCAGCATATGCAAAAGAAGCATTACAGTTCAGCAATGGTACTGCTAAACCACAAAAATAACTTAAAATGCTGAGCGTACATTACCACAATTAGCCCAGTTACAGTCCAGGTCTGTCATAAAAATCGGGGATGTGGGTTTGCCTGGCAGTTCACTTTCTTTGTGATTCCAGACTTTTTTTGAAAGAGCTGTGAACTTTTAGCCCCCCCCCCCAATTGTGACTGAGAGAGATTAGAAAGGCAATTGATATGTTATTGAAAGGCTACAGCTCAGGGCATGCAAGCGCTTAATAAAAGAATGCATCTAATTGCAGTCAGATGCATTTAACACTTCGTACAAATGCTGCTACTGACAACTAAATGTTGAAGAATTGTGTACACAACCAAAATATCAAGTGCACACAAACGATTTTTTTAACACTAATCTGATACAAACTGAATTGGGACCAGAGGAACGTAGCATTACAACCGGAATGTGCACATATCCAAATGGCACACAAGTGGAATCAGCTGTATTTCAAGGAAGGTGCAGGTGCAAAACCACTTTCAGGTGAATGATTATAACAGGGCAAGAGGGCATGATCTTCCCCTTAAAGGACAGAGGTTCAGGAGAAATATGAGAAAGTTCTTCTTCACAGAGCATATGATTGAACCTTGGAATAGACTGCCAGAGGGGATAGTGGGGCAAAAGACAGTTGGTGAATTCAAGAGAGCATTTGACAGACATTGTGGGATACTCAAGCAGTATGGAGAAAGCCAAGTGTGTGTTTGGGGAGGGGGGTAGGAAACCATGGACAGACTAGATGGATCACATGGTCCCCATCTGCTGGCAATGTTTATGTTTCTATGACACTGGCAGGCAAAATTGTAAAAATAGTTATAACCAGGTTAGTTTGTTCTCCTGCTAGATTCAACTAAAATGACTGGGCCTGGCAAACATACTGTTGTCCTCAATATCAAATGGATTCTGTAAGCTTCTAATAAGAAAGACTCAATGTCATTCAGTATATTCATGAACAATACCTCCAGTGTTAACATCACATTACTTTGTCCTTACTAACCCAATTGAACAATGCACTGTACCACTGAAAACAAGTGTGATTGTTCAATTCAGTTAGTAAGAGCAAAATAATGTGACACTAACACTTAAGGTAGTATTTATGAATATAGCTAGTAAGTCTGTAATATACTATGGCAATAAGAGGGGCCAGAGTCGGCATAGCACTGCCAAAAAATACAAATGATGCTTAAATGTTGCCAATCTTAAAAAGCAGATATCTACTAAATAAAAGGCTTCATTCAGTAAGGCATTATGCAGGTATATTTGCATTCAACTGATAATTATATTTGTCTGATCTGACATTTTGGGGGTGTTCATAGTCATTATTCTCTTTCACCCACTGAGTCAGCACCTGCTGCACTATTTTCCTCTCCCAGCCCTCTGATAATGCCATGAAGAGTATTTATATATTGTATGCTGTAGTTTTGCTATATTTTGACATATTGCTAGTCACCCCTTTCATTTAACACCATCCTTACAATGATACCCTCCTCCCTAACTCTCCTCTCAACTCCCTACAAGGAACCTTTATGAGGCAAAAAAACCCATTCAAATTTTTCACATTCATAGGATCCCTCATGCTTTACCAAGAAGGCATTCAAATTCATTGATGATAGCCAGCAATAAAACTGTTTACCCTGGCCCCAGTGAATCATGCTTGACGGATAGTTAAATTATATGTTGGGGAGTCACTGTTACTTATAGTAGTTTCCAGGCTAGCAGACAGTAGAAAGTAATTAAAGCTTATTGATGTATAACTGAGTGATGTGTGAATACCTTATTTTGAATAACCATCTGAGTATTCATATTCAGGGCCCCAAGTTTTTGTTACTCATGTTTCGTCATTTGGCCACTGTAACAGTGTGTTAGACTTCCAGCTCTCTAAAGTTAACTTAAAAGTGACATCTACTTCCTAACTGCATGCAAAAAACAGAACATTATACATGAAATTCTTCAGTGGTCCAACACAATGCCAACTCTGTAGAATTTAGGGTTAATACCAAGGAATAACACCAAGAAGACTGTGTCCATGACATTTGGCACCAGGCAGAAACTGGCAAAGCTCTCACCTTCCCCTGTCTTCTCCAATTTGGATGACACCTACTTGGAGGTTGTCCCTGATTTCAAGTACCTTAAAACATGGCTACATATCAAGCCTTACTTCTCTGCCCCCATTGACACCATCCATGCCAAACTTCGCCCCAAGCTTGGTGCCTTGTACCGCAACAAGGATTGCCCCTTCCCCAGGCCTGCTGGGGGCTGGTAACCAAAATGGTCCTCCTAGTTTTTGACTTTGTGGATGTGGTCTATGGAACAGCTCCCTCTTCTTCCGTTGCCAGATTGCACACTCTCAGTGATGACTTCTGTCATTTTGCTACCAACTCTCCACCCCTCATTTTCAATTGCTCCATCTCTTCCTCCCTTTCCATCCTTTCACTATGTTACCATTCCCACTGCTTCACCTTTGTTGCCAAATACGGGTTTGTCCCCCTTCCTTCCTACCTCTTCTCACTCCTCTTCCCTGACCCTTCCTCTTCTTACTCTCTATGTCCAGGATTCCTGCCCTTCTTTATTCCCATCCTCATTCATGCTGGGCAAGCTGCTTTCTCTACCCACTTCCTCCCTCTGAACCTGCTCCCTCTTCCCTTCATCTCTCCTCTCTCCATACATTTAGATACCTGCTAAGGCTGACTCCAGGTCCCCTTATACCTGTCACTCCCCCTCCTGAACATTCCACCCTTCTTTACACAGTTTCTCCTGCCCCCCACCTGCCTATGAATTCCTTATTCTGGGATAACTGTGCTCCTGGCCCTCAGTCTGCTCTCAATTCAGTGCAATGCTTAATTTATGCACTCTATTATGCAGTGGTCAGTGTATCTATGTATTGCATCCATGTTCTGTTCATTGTATTCAATGAAAATTTCCATACTGTTATTATTTCATGTGGGGCTTCTTACTTAATCAATTCACTTGGACTGCCTATATATGTTGCACTTTGTATTTTTCCACTTCAGGTGTTTGCAATGCCTTTATGTCTGTACTCCCATTCTCCCACCTCTGAGTTCCATCTGGAAACAAGCCTTGTCTCAGTGTGCCTTTCTGGGTTGGCAGAATTTTAAATAAATAAATAAATGACTAACTAACTAACTAACTAAATAAATAAATAAGTAAGTAAGGGGATCCTTGCACCCTGAATGGGTCAGCTCCTCCACATCCCTCCAGGCATCAGCCACCTGCCTGCTTCTCACTGCCTATGGGGATCCTTGCACCCTGAACAGGTCAGCGCTTCCACATTCCTCCAGGCATCAGCTGCCTGCCTGCTCCCCACTGCCTAAGGGGATCCTTGCACCCTGAATGGGCCTGCTCCTCCACAACCTTCCAGGCATCTACCACTCACCTGCTCCCCACTGGCTATGGGGATCCTTGTACCCTGAATGGGTCAGCTCCTCCATATCCCTCCAGGCATCAGCCACCTGCCTGCTCCCCCACTGCCTAAGATACAGTGCAATTTGAAACTAAAGCTGCTTTACTGGACATGGAGGCAGTTTAACAGACTACCTCTCCAAACTGAGCAATGACCTCGACTGTCCCTATTTTTCTTTCATTACCTTAGGTAAAGTCCTTAAGCAGGGTGAAGAGCTGGTTCAATGCAGCTTTTCTCTGTGCAACTCTTTCACTGGGTGATTTTTAATTTTTGATTGTTCACTGTTAGTTTACTTGAACTGCAGCTTAGATTGTAATTTAAATTGTAACTGTAACTTAGAGTGTAATTTAACTGCAACTTAGAGTGTAACTTAACTATAATTCTGTGTTTTTTTCTGGTCTGTTTGCCACTGATGAACTTGGGTCTGACACTCCCCCCACCCCGTACCAGCTACCTGCTCCCAGCCCACAACCCTCATCTGTTTGTTCTCTTTTAATTTTTTTCTTTCTTTCCTGGGCCCCTCTCCGGCTTTCCTTTCCCTCCTGGCTAATCATCTGAGTCTCCTCACTATCTTCTTGCTTGAACTACACCCACCCCTGCCTTTTGTTGTGGCTTTTAATCCTCTATGTGCCCTCCCCCTTTGCCCACAACTAATTCCTCTGTTTTTCTCCTTCTCTTCCGGGATCCTTGCACCCTGAACAGGTCAGCTCCTCCACATCCCACCAGGAATCAGCCACCTCCTGCTCCACCGCGTAAGGTACGGTGCAATTTGAAACTGAAGTTGCTTTACTGGACCTGAAGGCAGCTTAACAGATTACCTCTCCAACTGAGCAGTGCCATTGGAGTTTCCCTATTTTTATTTCATTATCTTGGGTGAAGTCCTTAAGCAGGGTGAAGAGCTAGGATCACTGCAGCTCTTTCTCTGTGCAGCTCTTTCTCAGGGTGATTTTTGGCCCACCGCTCCTCCCCCACCTCCTTCCTTTATTAAATACACTTTCTCTCTCCCAGTGACCTGCCCCTATTTCTCTCAGGTTTCATGCCCATTCTCTCTCTTAAAGTGGGTAGTACCTCATTCCTGAGGCATTTCCTTTTTTACTGTGAGATCATCGCTTCTGGAACCTTCAAGTGCTGTCGATCCCATCTGTTGATCTACCAGTTTAATAGGTCCCAGTATGGTCTCAAACCCTGTACCTTGTACACCACAGTTGGTACCTATCCCACTGTGCTAACTGGGTGCCCTACCTTGACCCTGCCTATTTCTGTCCTTACCCTGCTCTGTTAGTACCCCACCAGATACTAGAACCACACCCTTCCACACCCACTATCTCCCAGTCAGATTTCATAAAATGTATCTACCCTGGATCTTTCAGATAACCACCTGCCTGTTACTCCTACTAGCTCCTGCACCTCTATCCAATCCTTCCCCCATAGGACCCATGGTCCCTTTAACCAAACTAGCCCATTGTAGTGAAACTATTAGTGCCCCCCTGCCAATTGCTTCCCAGTCTCTCTGGCCTAACTCTACCCTTCACCACACCATCCTACACTGATCTGTCCTACTAGCTCACCACATCAACTCCCTCCCCACCCCAGTGGTGGGAACCAAACCTCAAGCTTACCCCCGCTACCCCTCTATTAAACTCAGACTGCTTAAAGTTTCAATTCTTGAGCACACACTCATTCTTCTACTTCTATCCAGAAATATTTACCCAAACCGTGGTCCTCCCCCTTCCACCTCCTCTAAGGACAGGATGGACAGCCTCCAAATCACTTCTATAAATATATGCAGCCTCCTAAAAAGCATGACATTCTACAAGGCTGGATGGTCCAGCACCAACCCGATATACTGGCTGTAACTGAAACTTGGATCACCCCTAAGACACAGGATTCAGCTGTTGCCATAGCAGGTTACTCCCTATTCAGAATTTAAAGACTTGGGAAAAAGGGAGGTGGCTGTGCTCTTTTTGTAAGGGAGACGCTACAAGCCATTCTTGTACCATCCGCTCTGCTCCCCCTTGGTGCTCAGGAGCTTACAATTAAATTGTTAGTGGGTAACTCTGGTAAGTCACTTCATATCATGGTGGTTTACATTCAGCCCAGAAACCAAAAACTGGCCTTCAGTGCAGTTCAGTTACATAGTTCAATTTCCCCCTAAATGCAAACTCATTGCCCTATGTGACTTCAATGTCAACTGGCTATCACCATCAGCAGCCCACTTTAAGGAAAATATATCAACCTTGGACCTCACTCAAGTTGTCCCATCCCCTACAAGACTTAATCATAAAACCAGCTCATCCACCCTTTTGGACCTAATCCTTACCAGTTGTCCCCAGTGGATATTGAAGGTCACTGTCCTTCTGGATGCCCTAAGTGACCATTCTCCTGTGCTCTGCTGGTAGTTTGCGAAGGCACTAACCCCCCCAAACTAATCTATCTTCAATGTCTTGAAAAAGGATCCCTTGGCCTATTCAGGGACCATCTCTTGAAGTGTGATTGGTCCCCTATTGACACTGCACAGTAGATTGACTGTGCCTTAGCTTATTTTATCTTCACTTTCAACACAGCATGTGACCTCTTCAACCCTGTCACAAAACAAACCATTAAAGGCCACACTACACCCTGGATCACCCAAGCTCTTCCTAATCTCATGCAACGCAGGGATAACCTCTGGTGAAAAGCCCGTGAATCAGGCCTCCTTCTTGACAGACATTGTTACAGGGAAGCTAGAAATAAATGTACTTGGGAACTCCATAAAGCCAAGGCAGCCCACTATCAAGAGGCGCTCACATCCTCCTGGGACTCAGGATGTAAGTTCTGGAATAACATCAAGGAGCTCAGTGGTAAATTACCCCCATTTCTCAACTTGTCATCAATGGTGCCCTGTCACAGGACCCCAAGATTATAGCTAATGCCTTTGACTCCGCCTTATTGGACCTTAGTAGCATGCTTCCCTCCAACTTCTTCAACCCCCCCAGTTGCTTCCACAATCCCCTCTCCCCCCAAAACACCATCCTTCAGCTTCAGGATCATCTCTGCCGATGAGGCCTGATCCTACCTAACTAAAGTGCTAGGCAAATCCCGGCATAGTGGTGACGCCCTAGACCTTAAGCTCCTTCACCTCGCTCTTGATGCTGTCCTTGCTCCCTCACCAAAATCCTCAACCTTTCCCTCTGTCTAGGCCAGTTTCCAACACTCTGGAAACAGGTTGTGATTACTCCCATTCATAAAGGTAGAGACCGCACCTCCCCGGACAATTACTGCCCAATCTCCATCCTTCCCCCCCTTATCTAAAGCCCTTGAAAAAAATAGCTGCTGACCAGCTAACTGATTACCTGTCAAAACATAGCCTACTCTCCCATGAACAGCATGGTTTTAGAAAGGACTACAGTATCACACTGCCCTGCTGGAATATACTGCATTTATTCACAAAGCTCTTGATCACGGACACTTAGTTGGGGCAGTCTATATTGACCTAACTGTGGTGTTCAATACAGTTAATCACATTCTCCTCCTTTAGATCCTACCACCCCTTGGGCTCACACAGGAATCCACCTCTTAGTTTGAGAACTACCTAAGTGCAAGGTGTCAGAAAGTTAAAATTAACTCTCCCCTCTCTTCCAGCCTCTCTGTTCTCTCTGGGGCCCTCGGGGATCTATTTTAGGTCTACTCATCTTTAGTCGCTTCCTAAACACACTTCCCTCAGCCTGTACAGGTTGCCTTTTTCTTTATGCAGATGACATGGTTATTTACAGTAGCCACCCAAACCCTCTCACCCTCCAAACTGACCTACAGAGCTTCTTCTCTGAAGCAGAAGCCTGGTTCACTGAGCAAAAACTCATACTTAACTATAAAAAAACTAAGGCTATGATCTTCGCCCATCACCAAAACAAAGAAAAAGACTTTCCTCTTTGCATTCTTAACTATAAAGCCGACCCACTTGAACTGGTAAAATCCTTTAAATATCTGTGTATCACCCTAGACTCCCATCTTACCTACCATGATCATATCCATCTTCTAACCAAGTCCAGTAACTCAAGAACTGGCCTGCTGCAAAGACACAAACATTGTATGCCTACTGCAGCCCTCCTTCTGTCCGTGTCATCCTCAGTCCTTTCACTGGTTGACTATGGGATTATCTTCTGTGGTGCAGTTGATAACACTGTTCCCAGCTGTATCAAGATAGCACTGAACAAAGCCTGCTGGCTAGTCTCTGGGTGTGATAGGTGGACCCACACTTGTGACTTCTACAAGCTAACAAACTGGCTAAACTTTGAGGCATGACTAAAATATCAAACCTGCCTTATAGCCAAGAAAAGCTCAGCTGGTTTCTTCCCTATGGGGCTCTGTGATCTAATCCATCTTGCCACTCATGCTAGATCCACCAGAAGCTGTACAAAAGACCTCCTCCTAGTTCCTCACTGCAGGACGTCATTGGGGCAATGTGCATTCTACTGTAGGGTTCCCCCCTGGATGAATGACCTACCTGTAGATATCTCCTTGGAATTGAAACTAGGCTCCTTCAAATCCAAACTTAGAGAGCTACTCCTCACCTCCTTTGTCTGCGATTGCTTATAACCTTTCTTCCCTCCCACTGCTCTCCTTACACCCCATACTTATTCCCCTACTAGCTTTCATGGACAACATCTTTTCCAACAGCAACCCCCAACCCCACTTCCTCCTCCATACCTTCTCCACCATCTCTAAAATGCTGTTTCTCTATCTGCATCCTGAGTGGTCCCCCTCATCTCTAAAATGATAGGCTTGTACCTGCCCCTGAGTGTTGCCAATTAAATTGCTGTTCCATGTTACTTATTGTACTATTCTAATGTAATATGTGATTTGTTGCTTATCTGCTTGTCGTGACTCAGGGTATAGCTTTCTACCCTCTGTATGTCTTGTATTACTTGGTATTACTTGGTATGAAAGAACAGAAGAAGGTCAGAGCCCATCGAGACTGTTCCCCACACTATGTGGGACATTATTTATCTATTATCCTCAACCAAACATCTAATTTGTTTTTAATGACAGTGGCACTAGTTGCCTCTACCAATTCTTGTGGCAAGGTGTTCCATACAATGGATGCTCTTATTGGAAAAAGTTTCCCTTTTGCTGGTTTTATAAGTTTTACTAAGCTGTTTATTATGCAGTCTCAGAACATGTCTCCTTTTGAGCATGTTAGACCACATTTTCCATTAGATCTGGTGAATTTATTAAATTAAAACCATAAGCATATCACCTCTTAATCTTCTAGTTTGAAGAGAAGAGACCAGTAGCTTTTAATCTGTTCTGATAATCCAAGTTTGTTAATCTTGGAATCATTCTAGTACTCTCCTTTGAACCTGTTCAAGAATTGCTATGTCTTTTTGGGGTTTGGATTCCAGAAAGGGCAGCCATAGTCTAGATGCGGTCTAATGTATGCCCTGTACAATGGAATAAGGCATTGTTCAGTGCTGTAAGAGGTCTGAACCTCACTTTCAGGCTCTTGGCAATATTGGGAATGAAAATAATCACAAACAGGTTGCATTTGAGTAATAAACAAGTTTATTACTACAAAAGGGATAAATCACAGTTGCCCTAAGCAGTTCTTACCAATACAAACCGGAGCCAGTGCAGTGCCCTACACCTCGAGGTTTCTGTAGTCTCTTGAGATCTCTCGGGTCTCCAAGGTGTAAAGCCGTGCATAACATTATATACCTGTGATAATTACTATGGTTACTAAAAGATAGAAACATTTCTAGCTACAGAGATGAGCCCTATTGGCTAAATTAGAGGTGGCTCCACGGTCCAAGATAACATTATATAATTCTGTAAAGTCATCAGTTTTAGAACAAAGACGTTCTTATACAGAGTCTTACATAACAAGGTGTAGTGGTGCACATCACCAAAGGATGGCAATGTTGCCTTACATATTACAATTACTTCAAGGACAGGTGTCTTGGCATCTGACAAGTAAGAAATAGACAAGAAAATATATGGTATAATGTGTGTGCATTAGCAAGCAAAGTGGGTTACAATAATATGCATTCATATCCTGACATCTACTCTTATACGGTAGATGCCCTTAGCCCTATGTATTAGTATAACCTATGCCTAAACATTAACTGTCTACGGTGTACCCCTGAGGGTGTCAATTAGGGTGCAGGGACCTTGTGTAACAATTCCCCCCTTGTTGCCTCCAAGGACAACACAGGCAAATCCAGGGAATGGACAGGAGCAGTGGACGCTATAAGCCTGGACGCTGGAGCCTTGTAAAGGAACTCAGGCTGCTCACAGTGTTGGCACAGTGTACGTCGTGAGGCAGAAAAGCATAATAATCAAAGTGAATATTAAAATGCTTGTATTATAACAAAACCTTTAAACGTGATCTCTAACCAAGTGTTAGTCAATGCATTATTCATATCTCCATCGTTGATCAGGTCAGGAACAGCTTCATTGGCTTTGGTTATATTATTGCTGATGTGGATGAGGTGTGTCCTTTCTATCTAAAAGGGATTTCAGTGTAAGTGTAAGTGTATCTATGTGCACGTTAAAGTATGGTAGGTATTCTGAGAGTGTGAGTAAATAATCTGGGTTACCATCAATAATGTCTGCATCCATAAGGGGAACGGGGTTATGACAATATGTCCAATAACAGTTTTTTGATGGGGAACAAAACAAAAGTTGGGGTAATCAATTGGACAAGTAACAGAACTATATGTATAAGACTTAATATTAGTCACTATACAGTACTCTCCGTCAGAGTTATACTATGAACGTTCAGTAGGTAGTCTCCATTTTTGCAACTGGACAGGGCATGTGTAGGTCGTCTTCGAAATCTGTGTGGACAGGCGATGAGCTTCCTCATGATAGGACTGGTAGAGCTGATCTGGCGACGGCGTTGATTCAAAAGTGTTGGTGCCATTCTCAGTGATGTCATCATCCATAGTGAAAGTCCAATCAATGCTGTCTGGAGAGTAGCCACAAACAGGGCGTATGACATCAAACACATCACAGCGGCACAAGTAGATGTATTGCTTTTTTGCACAGCAGTCCGTGTGCGGTGCCACCCAGGCATCCAGGAAGGAGTGGTAGACCAGTAGAGGTGTTAGATCCAGGCATTCTCTGTAGATGTCGTCATCCAAATGCCCAATAGAATGTGCCAGTGCAAGCTTGTTGAACAAAGCTGTAGTGGGATCAAAACATGGTAAAGAGACAGTAAAGGAGACAAACATGGTATCTGTTATGGAACATTTCTTGGTAGAAAAACAAGGACCAGTGTTTGGGTGTCTGTCACGAACCCCAAATTTGTGCCTGTGGAGAGGAATAGACAAAGTCTGTTGCATACATAAGGAAACACAAGTTGAAAGTTTACATTTAGGACAATACCATTTAGAGATGTGTCTGTCATGTATTATGTCAGGGATTCTTCCAGTTTTTAAATCACGGAAGAGGTTGTTGATGGTAGGAGGATGTTTGAACCATATGCAGAACAAAGTATTTCCTACCAATGTATTGTTTTTCAGCTTCTCTATTGTTCTGTTGTATGGTGCATTAATCTTATCTTTGAATCAGTGAAGGCTTTGCAATGTCGTGCATGTTGTATACAGTGTATCTTTCTTCCTGACTAAGGCCATCCACACCATGCAATAATGGAGGTAAAACATTATTAACCAAACCAGTGGAGAACTTAGCAGAATGACTCTTGATAGCAGCAATGTCTGCTTTGTTACAAATGGACATAGCAGAACCAAAAGACCTGTGACAGTACCTGTAGCACCTGTAACATCAGAACTGTCGACTTCACATTTACTATGTTTATGATTAATAGTAGCAGGAGGGTTTTCTCCTAAAATTACCTCTATGTTCAGTAGAATAAACCTCAGTAAAGGTATCCTTAGTGCAATTTGAAATGCAGCTAAACTATCGAGCAATAATGTACTATAAAATGCAGATGTATTGGTATGACACATACCAAATTCTTTCATATTCCAGTAAGTAAGGTTAAACAAAACAGGTATATGCATGAACTGTAAATTATTAATCAAAGAACTTGGGAGGGCAGTGGCTGTGAGACCACTACGGGGACCAGGGTTATGTTTTGGACATTCCCAAAAGCTGTTTTTCAGTGGGAGGCAAAACAGAGAGACACATGGCGGTAGAGGCCATGTGGTGTACAGCACAGAATCTGTGGGCAGAATCTTGGGAGAGAGAGTTACAATAGGAAGGATCAATCAGAGCAGCAATTTTGTACAAACCAGAGTGTCGTAATGCAGTTTGTAACAAGGACAGTGAACCATTTGGGGACAATTTAGCGTTGGGCCAACCCTGAAAAGTTCCCTTGGAAAGTTTGGCCACAGGGAGAATTTGTCCTTGTGATGTGGTTTGCCACTCAATTTGAAGGGTAGATTTGTCAGGAGCAACGACCGAGGCAGTGAGGTAAGCATCAGAACCTTCCTGGACAGTAATCATAGTATCTGGTATATTGATGGAAACTCCCTCTGTAGGGGGTCTTGGAGGATCCAGTTGTCGAAGGAGATCCGGTACCGTGCCTTGGGTGCAAGGGATCACTCCTGCAAGGAGGAGAGATAGGAACAAGATAGCCATCTTGTCAGTGTATCTGAAAAGGAAGATCAAAGATTAGTACATTAGTACAATTCCGCCCAGTGGGGTTAGGAAAAGTAAGTTTAAGTTCCTTTGTACAATTTCAACTGGTTTGCATTAACCATTTGTCAGTCAGTTTATTGTTTTGAAGGAGTCTAACTTGATAGACTGCCGGACTGAGCTTGTTGACGATGGGTAAGGGCCTTCCTACTTATTGGAGAAGGAATGGGTGGGATGTGCAAATCGAAGTACCATTACCTGATCTCCAACCTGCCAATCCACTTCTTGTGCGTGTTTGTCAAATTGTATTTTGGACTGTTGCTGGGCTTTGCCCATGCAGTTTGCAGCATACAAGTGTGTGTGTGTATGAGGTCTTTTCTGAGCTTTTCCACATACTGATCCACAGACACACGGTCTGCAGTGGGGGTGTGTAGGTCAAACAGCAAGTGTTCAGGCAATCTCATTTGTCTTCCAGTCATCACCTCGAAGGGTGTAAGCTGGGTGGTGGCTGAGGGTGTACCCCTAATTGCCATAAGGAGTAAAGGCAATAGGGAATCCCAGGTCTTGGGATTATCCTCAATGAATTTGGAAAGCATTTGCTTAATCCATCTGTTGGCTCTTTCTACTTGACCTGAGGATTGAGGGTGGTAAGGTATGTGGAACTTTGCTGAACCCCAAGGAGTTCAAGGGACTCTTTCATCAACTCACCTGTAAAACTGGTTCCTTTGTGGAGTCTACCTTGAGAGGCAGGCCCCACCTGGAAAAATCTGTTCTACCAGGATTTTGGCAGTTGTTTTTGTGGTGCATGTCTTAGTGGGAAAGCCTCAACCCACTTAGAGAATAAGTCGGTTACCACAAGGGCATACTTGTTGTTTCTACTGGTATTGGTCAAAGGCCAATGAAATCAATTTGGATGGCATGCCAAGGGTGTGTCTTTGTGGTAAAAGTTTGGCATTTCATTTTGTAGGTATGGGATTGTTTTGTGCGCAAACAAGGCAATTGTCAATGTATTGTTTAACATCTTTGGTAATAGCAGGCCACCAGGCGGTGGTCTTGAGACATTGGAGGGTATTTTCTGCTCCCTGGTGTCTGCCAGTAGGAGTGTCATGTACCTGGTGCAAAAATTCAGATCTCAAATGTCTGGGGACTACCCACAATTTGGTGGTAGTATCCTCTGGTTGGAACCAAATGAGTTTATCATCAGGGGATAAGTGTAACTCACCTTCATGCCTGCGAAATGGGTTATGTGTAGGGAGTCTTTCTTCAGTACCTTTGTCAAGGAATCTGAACACTTCTTTGAGTTCAGTGTCCAAATCCTGGGCTGCTGAGAGGTCCAGGGGAGAAAAAGATTCAGATTTCTTTTTGAGAGCTGCAACATGTACAGCTGCATTGGCTTCTGGATGATCCATCATCCAGATGTCCCCCTCGGGCCCCTTCCTTAGCAAGGTATCTGCTGTGTCATTGAATGCATTATAGGGATCATGTGAGAGGTGAGCTTTAACCTTGTGCACATAAAGTTTGTGTGGGTGTTTCTGTGCCAATGCGTGGTATAGATTACCAATTCTTTGTATTTCACTGGACTTCCATCAGAGGAGAGTAAGGAGTTATTCTGCCAGAAAGGGAGAAATTCTGTAAGGGAGCAACAAACCCAATTAGAGTCTGTAAAAATTATGGTATCTTGAGTTCCATGTTGGATAAACTCAAGTGCGAAGGCCACCGCTGCCATCTCTGCATACTGCGATGAAGCTACACTACAGCGTTTAGATATCCTGACAGTGTTCCCATAAGGATACACCACCAAAATACCCAACCCTGCAATCTGTTCTCCCTGATAGTACAATGCTGAACCATCAGTGAAAACACGGCACAAAGAGGCACTTTCCAGTATCTCAGGTGTGGCAGGGAGGAATGGACCCGGATCTGGGAGGTCAGGTGACTGCAGTGTACAGTCATGGGGTTCCCCCTAAAAAAGGAGACCATGAGCTAGCAGAGATGGAACTTTGGTCTGGTGGACCTGGATATCCCTGTCCTGGAGGAGAAGTGACCAATGTGTCAGCCTGGTGTTGGAGACTGACCCATCCTTCATTCTATCTGAGAGCAGAAAGGTAGTGGGCGTATGATTGGTGTTAAGAATCAGTGGTGAGTACCCAATGATATACAGGAAGTGCTGGACAGCCCAGTAGGTGGCCAGAAGGTTCCTTTCACAAAGGCCATACTTCTGTTCCACTGGGGTCAAGAGCTGCGATGCATATGCAATAGGTCTCAAGGTGCCATGCACCTTCTGGGCCAGCACTGCTGCCATAGCGATGTCAGAGGTGGCACAGTCTAGATGGAATGGTAGTGCTGGATTGGGGTTAACCAGTGCTGGGGCGGAGGCCAAAGCCTGCTTCAGTGACATCACAGCCTGGGTATGGACAGGGCCCCAATTCCATGGAACGTCCTTTTTGAGTACGGTGGGTGGGCAGAGGGGGACAGTGAAAAAGCAGGAATACTGAACAAATATTTCTGCTCAGTATTCACAAAAGAGGAGGGGGAAGTGCCTAATCCAATTAACAGAAGCACTCTTGATAGGGGGGTCAATCCCAGTCCTTTCACAGAAGAAAGGGTTCTGCAAGAACTCCTAAAACTGAAGGTGGACAAAGCAATGGGTCCTGATGGAATTCATCCCAGAATTCTAAAAGAATTAAGGAAGGAACTAGTGAAACCACTGGCTACTCTTTTAATAAATCATGGGAGGATGGTGTGGTACCCGAGGACTGGAGGAAGGCGGATGTGATTCCCCTTCATAAAAGTGGGACCAAGACAGAGGCAGAAAACTACAGACCTGTCAGTCTGACCTCTGTGGTAGGGAAAGTGATGGAGTCACTTCTGAAGGAAAGAATAGTTGAGTACCTAGAGGTCAGTGGAGCACAGGATCCAAGGCAGCATGGGTTCACAGCGGGAAGGTCATGTCAGATGAATCTAATAGATTTCTTTGACTGGGTGACCAAAGTAGTAGACCAGGGAGGGGCTGTGGACATGGCCTACCTAGACTTTAGCAAGGCATTTGACACAGTCCCACACAAAAGATTATTAGTCAAATTAACCAGCCTGGGAGTGGGTCCCATGGTGGTAGCCTGGGTAAAACATTGGCTGGACAACAGGACACAGAATGTAATTGTAAATGGAGTCCACTCTGAAGAAAGGGCAGTTACTAGTGGGGTACCGCAGGGTTCAGTATTGGGTCCAGTCCTTTTTAATGTCTTCATCAGTGGCATTGCAGAGGGACTGGAAGGAAAAGTATGCCTTTTTGCAGATGACACAAAGATCTGCAACAGGGTTGATACACAGGAGGCGTGGAAAGGATGAAAGGGACTTGGGGTTGGAGGAATGGTCTGACTATGGCAGCTAGGATTCAATGCAAAAAGTGCAAAATAATGCACCTGGGAAACAAGAACCCAGGGAAGAATACACAATGGGGGAGGTAGTAACAACAAAAACAGAAAGGGACCTGGAGGTAATCATATCAGATGACCTTAAGGTTAGCAAGCAATGTGAGAAGGCAGTAGGGAGGGCCGGGGTATACTGGGATGTATAGGAGGCATCAGCAGCAGAAAACAGGAAGTTGTTATCCCTCTGTACAGACAGTTGGAGAGACCCCATCTGGAATACTGTGTCCAGTTCTGGAGACCCCATCTCCAAGGACATAGACAGGATAGAGGCAGTCTAGAGGAGGGCAACTAAAATGGTGCAGGGTCTGCAAGAGAAGCCGTATGAGGAGAGACTAAAGGAGCTTAATATGTATACCCTTGAGGAAAGAAGGAGAGGGGACATGATAGAAACTTTCAAGTACCTCAAGGGAATCAACAAAGTCCAAGAGGGTAGCATCTTTCAGAAAAGAGACTTGCAAGAACAAGGGACACAATTTAAAGATAGAAGGAGGGCGGTTCAGGGGCAATGTGAGGAAGTATTATTTCACAGAGAGGGTAGTTGATGCATGGAACAGCCTTCCTGAGGAAGTTGTGGAGTCTAAAACTGTGGGAGAATTCAAGAATGCATGGGACAGACATAAGGCAATTCTTCTGGGGGGCAGGAAGATATAGGCTGTTGGTTAAATAGGATCTGCGGCCTATCCTGTAGGTAGGGAAATGGGCAGACTAGATGGGCCTAGCGGTCCTTATCTGCCGTCAAAGTCTATGTTTCTATGTTTCTATGATCATACAGAGGAGCGGCTTTCTGAGCAAAATCACAAATAAAATCTCTCGAATAGTTTACCATACCTAGAAACCTTCAAAGAGTTGCCACACTGGTGGGTAATGGCAAGTCTTGTAATCCCTGAATCTTTTTCCAAGTAGGGCTCCGGCCTTGGTCAGTTATTTTTAAACCCAGAAAGAGTACTTCTTTCTGACATAATTGTGCTTTTGCTGGGTTGCACTTCAGACCTGCTCTCTGAGTGAGAGTCAGTAGTTCGTCCAAGAGATCCAGATGTTGTTCCTGTGTGGCAGTAGCCAACAACAGGTCATCTACGTACTGTAGGAGACATTGAGGGGCTGAGAAACTTTGTAGGGCATCCATCATGTGGAGACGGAAGAGGATGGGCTATTATGGAATCCCTGTGGCAAGCAAGTCCCGTGTCTGTCGTCCTTCAAAGGTGAAGGCAAACTTATATTGACTCTTGAGGGCCAATGGTAATGACTAAAACCATGGAGATATCCAGGGCACTGAATCATTTCTGATCTGATGTTAAAAGTCGAAGCACATCTGGTGCCGATGCCACAGTTGGGGAACAACTGGGAGTAACCTGATTCAGTTTCCTGTAGTCAATAAGTAAGTCTCCAGGCGCCTGTGGGTTTCTTCATGTGCCAGACAGGAGAGTTGGCAGTAGAAACACAGGTTCTGATTACTCCTTGTTTAAGGAGTGACTTGATCATTTCTTGGAGAGAGGGTAAGGCTTCGGTGGGAAACAGGTATTGCCTTTGTCTCTCATGTGCCAGGCCTGGCACCTTGATAACAGTGTGCATTCTGCCACAATCATGCTTGTTAACTGCAAACGCGTCCAAATGTCATTGCAGAATAGGTAGGAGTTTTGGGAAAAGTTCATGGTTCTTGAACAAATCTATGACGTCATACTCTTTGTTGTTGATAGATATTGTTGCCACAGCATGCGAGTCAGGAATTAATACAGTATGGTATTGACCCTGGATCTGTATCAGCAGCATGTTAGCTAGATCCACCACATAGCCGTGTGGCGCAAGGAAGTCATTCCGATGATACTAGGATGATCATGCAGCTCCATCAGTTGGAAAGCATGAGAGGCCTTCAAATGGCCTAGCTCTACTGGTAAGGGTAGAGAGCGGTATGCAGGTAGCCTAGTACCATCAACTCCTGACATATTGGTCTTCCATCCGGTAGACCAAGGAGGCGATGTCAGGTGTTAAGTCTTGTAACACCGATACAGCTGCACCTGTATCTAATAAGACAATTAGTTGGCGGCCCCCGACCTCGGCCTCGGTGCAGGGCCTTCTGTTTGTATCCAAGACCAGCTTGTTTACAATGCGGACTGGGGCCTGTAATTGTCAATCCGTATTGCTGGAGGCATGCAGAGGTTGGGCTTGACTTGCATGGATGACTTCACAGTGTTGCACTGATGCAATATAGGGAGGAGCTTCCGGATTCAGGCTTGTGTGGGCCTGAGAGCTTGTACTTCCTGTGTCTCCATGGCCAGTGGTGGCATGGGTCACTGGTTGTACTGCTGCAAGGGTCTGTGCGGGAACAGCATCTGCTACGGAACGCACTTGCCCCAGGAGCTCTCGAAATTTTTGGTTTTCCTCAGCTATCTCCTTGTATGAGGGACCCGATCTTTGTAATGGTTTCCCTCTGCCCTTGTGCCTTCTGTTCTTAGGCCAATTCCGGTTCCCACCCCACTGTTGTTGTTGTTGGCCCTGTTGGGGGTTTTGCTGGGTGCTAGCTGGAGGGGCCAATGGATGTTTAGGCTGCTGTTGCTGGGCCTGCACTTCCACAGTGTAATGTGTCGTGGTCCCAGAAGCGGGTTCCACGGCGGCAACCTTTGGAACCGGAACCCAAATCACGGATGTACAGTTGATATACCCTCTCGGCTTTCCAAAGAATATTGGCAAACCTATCCGTATTGGGTATGTGGTTGGCTCTACCTTTCTCTTACCACTGGGATCATGTTCCTAAGGAACAAGGTCTTATATTCAATAAGATCTACATCCGCAGCTTCCTGTGCCAGATGCTTCCCTGCTCAGTAGGCCATCCAGAGTCTCTGGTGGTAGGTCGCTGGACTTGCTTTTGATTTTGCTTCACGGGTATGCCAGCATTACTCCTACCACACCTGGGCTGTGAGCGGAGATGAGCTCAGCTGCGACTTCATCAAAGTGCGTTCCCATCCTGGCGAACTGCTTGGGAGTTTGGCCCATAAACCAGGATCAATGGTCTGGCATAGTATTTGGACCTGATATTCTGGCGGTGAGGCTAAGCATCTCGCATTTGGAGTGCACCTTTCCAAATGGCAGCTGAGGTTGTCAGACGGGCTCATCCGACCAATACTGTCAGCAATTTGCTGAACAGAATAGGTCATTTGTAGGAGATTAGTCGGTGGTCGATCAGGCGGAGGGTAATGCGTCTCACGCACCGTCTAATGCTGCGCGAGCTGCAGCTTCAGCTGCAGTATGAACAACACCTTCCTGAGTGCCAGCTTCTTGGAAAATTTGTCGGATCTGACTTTTAATGGCTTTCATACTTCTTTCAGGAAGAGGAACATTACCTAATGCTCTGTCAATCATGGTTTCAATCTCTTGCCTGTCTTCCACACTAATAATGGCTACCAGAGGCGCCGTCGGGACCAGGCTTGGGCCTGCTCCCCCCTATCATAGGCACCACCATGATGGCATTTCCCATGATGAGCATCACGACATCGTCGACGTGTGACCTGGAGAGTAGTGGGCGGGGACCCGCCATACTGTGGATGGCTGGGTGGGGAGTCTGGTCCATAGTAGGGGCGTGACTGGGCATTGTACTGTGAGACGTCATCATCAGATAGCTCCCCTTCTGATGACGAGTGAAAGGCAGGGGCTACGCCTCCCATTGCCTTAACGTGGCCAGCCAAAACCTCTCACTGATGGCGCAGTTTATCCATCTTAGCTTTACATTCATCATGATTCACACTTGCAACATCCATATCAACCTGATCCTGCTTCTGCTTTTGCAAAACACGGTACGGCGCTCAATTCGCGATTGTCCCTATAGGCTATTTCTAAATCGTTACGTACCTGGTTGATCTCATCCTGAAGCTCACCCATTTCATCACTCAACTGTGCATTCGCAGCACTCAACAAATCATTCATTTGCACAACCTGACTCTTATCCTGTCTCAAACTTTCACATTCCTGCTTCAGAGTACACATTTCTTGTTCACCAGCCTGTGCTGAATGATGCAATAGTGAATCCTTTTTGTTACACAGAGATTGGAGTTCTGACTCCAAGTTCCTTTTTGTTACACAGAGATTGGAGTTCTGACTCCAAGTTCTGCTGTATTGAACACATTCAGGTTCCTGTAAACCCATTTCTTGCTTAAGAGATCGATCTGCAGATCAAGGGTATGAAACCTCACTTGAGGCTTCAAGCAAGCGTGAAGGCCGACCCATCAACCCTTTAGCGCAATGCTTATTGGTCGATTGTCGCTGCCTCTGCATACTGGGTTGAAATCCCTGTACAGGGTTTTCGGATTGACTTAAGTGCCCCACACTTAAGTCAGCCTTACACCATGGGAGGTAAGAAAGTTAGAGACATCCAGTCTCAGTTCTGCACAGATATCTGATACTGTGGCCATTGTGTGGGAGGGAACGAAAATTCAAACTGTGAAAAGACCGTGTGTTGCATATCGATCCACAACACGAGTACTTCAAACACAGCCGGGCTACTGTATAAGTTGTAGGCTTGCAATTCAAAGCTGCTATGGAGTGGGTCGAGATGGCATCGACCACACCCAAAAAGTCAGCCAGACTTTGCAAGTATCTACAAACTGGTAGAAAAGACAGGAGAGGTGTTACGGGAGTGTACACCTGCAGTCTCCGTGGGGAAAAAGAAAATGTATAGCAACAAGTGAAAACTTGCAAACACCAAATATTGCCTGCACACGGTCGCCAATTTGTAAGAGGTCTGAACCTCACTTTCAGGTTCTTGGCAATATTGGGAATGAAAATAATCACAAACAGGTTGCATTCGATACTACAAAAGGGATAAATCACAGTTGCACTAAGCAGTTCTTACCAATATGAACCGGGAGCCAGTGCTAAGCATTCCCTACACCTCGAGGTTTCTCTGTAGTCTCTTGGGATCTCTCGGGTCTCCGAGGTGTAAAGCCTGTGCATAACATTATATACCTGTGATAATTACTATGGTTACTAAAAGATAGAAACATTTCTAGTTACAGAGATGAGCCCTATTGGCTAAATTAGAGGTGGCTCCACGGTCCAAGATAACATTATATAATTCTGTAAAGTCATCAGTTTTAGAACAAAGACGTTCTTATACAGAGTCTTACATAACAAAAGGTGTAGTGGTGCACATCACAAAGGATGGCAATGTTGCCTTACATATTACAATTACTTCAAGGACAGGTGTCTTGGCATCTGACAAGTAAGAAATAGACAAGAAAATATATGGTATAATGTGTGCATTAGCAAGCAAAGTGGGTTACAATAATATGCATTCATATCCTGACATCTACTCTTATACGGTAGATGCCCTTAGCCCTATGTATTAGTATAACCTATGCCTAAACATTAACTGTCTACATGTGTACCCTAGGGGTATCAATTAAGGTGCAGGGACCTCGTGTAACAGTCACGATTAACAAAAGTGCTTTTATTTGCCTCAAAGTCTGTTGGTCATGCAAGCAGTTCTAACACAGTGATCATTTGATGTAAGTTTATTATTAACATATATCCCTAAATCTTTTTCACAATTTGATGAGTGAAGTGGTAGTCCGTTTATATGATATATCATTTTTGGATTATTTACACCGAAATGCACTACTAAACATTTGTCTTGATTAAACTGCATATGATTTTCATTTGCCCAAAGTGTTAATTTTTCCAAATCCTTCTTTAATGCAGAAATATTTTCTTGATTATTAACCTTGCCCCCCAATTTAGTATCGTCTGTAAATTTAACCATGAAGTTATTTGGCACTGTTTGTAAATCACTGATAAAGAGGTTAAACAATGTTGGTCCCAAGACCGACCCCTATGGTACATCACTTGTCACACTACCTGAATCAGACAAGATATCATTAATTCTGACTCTCTGAGAACGATTTGTCAACCAGTTTAAAGTCCAGTTGACAATATCAGGTGACAAACCTAGATTGTGCATTTTAGTAATGAATTTTTCATGTGAGATTTTATTGAAAGCCCTACTAAAGTCCAAAAGAATTACATCAGTAGGGATACCCACATCTAGTAGAGTACTTAAATTAGTGTAAAAGATAACAGATTGGTTGTGCAGGAATACTTGGGAGTAAACCCACAATGATTTGAATCATAAATTCTAATTTTTACAATCTTGATCTATAAGAGACTTCATTACTTGTTCCATTAATTTACCAGCCACTGAGGTCAGGCTAATTGGACGATAATTTTGCAAAGAACCTCTATTGCCTTTTTAAATATGGGAGTAACTATTGCTGAATGCCAATCATTTGGTACAATGCTTTCTTGTAAGGTTTATTGAAAATAATTGACAAAGGTATAGAAATATTTATAGAGTTTCGATCAGCTCTGTACCTCATGTATCCAGTTGTTCTTTTAATTTGTATTGTACAGTTAACTTGTATTTTGATGTAGAGTCTTTGCAAAGGAGTCTCTGACTCAAATGTTTGTAATTCTGATATGTTCAATAAATAAAAAATTAAAATATATAAACTATAAAACCTGGGCAATTGCCACCCAGTCTCCATCCTTCCCCCCTTATCTAAGGCCCTTGAAAACAATAACTACTGACCAGCTAACTGATTACCTGTCAAAACATTTTTATTGGGTTCACCACAACATAACCCAGATAGACCATCCTAGAGTAGATGGTTCATTCCACTAGGGTGTCATACAGATGAGGCACACTGATGAGTCCTCGAAGGACAAAACATGTGTCTGTGCCTTTCTGTTAGCACCCTTTGCAAACTGTGTGAGAGGCCTTTTGACACCATGCATTTCTGCTTAAAGTTGAACCAGTAAAATATTCTGTGGTGATTTGCATATACAGCCCATGATGCTTTGCATTATGGGGGTATGTGTGATTTTGTATTTCTTCAAATAAATAAATAAATACATAAACAGACGAATAAATAAATTTAAATTATACAGAACTGTGTTATAGGATGTCTGAAAAACTCAGGAATCACGTTACTCATCAGATCTACTCCAGAAAATCTTCCCTTAAAAATAAAATTTCTGAACTCTCTTGTACCCTTCAAGAAAACAATAGTGTACTACTGGGATTCAATTGTGATCTCCAAACACATTATCAAAAAGTTCTCAAAGTAGTGCTATCACAAAGGAGGAAAAAAAATCTTTGAGAACTGCAAGACAGATGCTATATCAGCACCTTGACTTATGCAGATGAAGTAAACCACAGCACCAAACAATGGGGAACAGGATGCTACACTGCAACAGCTATCAGTGATCAACCTAATAAGGAACTTACACCAGCTGAAACATCTATTATATTCAATGGCTTAAGTTTCTGACTCATAGGAATCTGATAAGTCAGATTCTGTGATGAGATGGAAGAATATTTTTGTTGACTTTGCCTAGAGCAATACTTTTTTTGATAACAGCAACACACAAACATTGCACAAAGAAATCATTAGAATAGACCCATTGGAATGGACACAGCCCCAAAATAGATTTCTGCATTGACTCTTTCCATAAAATAATAAATACCAAGATCCTAAGCAAACTGCAGAAACTCTTGTATAATATCACACCACTGGAAAAGAGGGCAACACAAACACTGAACAACAGCCATAACATCATAATAAAACAAGCTGACCAATGTGTAGCTTTAGTTGTGATGAATACAGAGGATTACACCAAAGAAGCACCCAGACAGCCGTCAGATATAACTTATTACAGAGATCTCACAGAGGACCCTACCATAAAATATACAGAACTAAAACAAATCATTAAATCTCTACTGAACACCATGCAAGAACAATTAAAATAAACTACTGTCAAACAAACCAACTCCAGGAACATTCTACATGCTACCTAAGATGCACAAACCTGAAAATCCATGGTTGACCCATTGTCTCTTGAACTGGCATACTCACTGACAATATTTCAGGACTCATTGGATCTATTTTTATGTTCACTGTGCACAACTGCAAGTGAATATTTTGGTATGGTATACAGGATTTTGAGAGGTGTGTCAAGGTGGCCCAGTGCAGGAAACTCTGAAAGAGGCTTGACCCTGTCACACCAGTCATCAACAAGGCTGATCATGACACTGTTCTGGCTTCCTGGGTAGAAACTTTGTCTATTTGAAAAGAAAGAGATGACCTAATCATAGGTCAGCTCTTTCCTTTGATCGAACCACAGCCCAGCAAGCACTGCGGATGTCATCTTTATCAGCCTGTTGTCAGCCTACTTGCTCCTTTCCCCCAACACTATGATGATGTAAAACTGAAACTGCTTTTGCTCACTGCCAGTGTCTGGGTAGATGAGAAAATGAGTTCAGTTAGAGTTAGACAGACCAGTCATGTTTCATGCTTAGTGGAGTCACAGCTGATTTAAATTGCTGTGTGTGTGTGTGTGTGCGACCATCTCTCTCTCTCTCTTTCTCTTTCTCTTTCTCTCTGACTCGTGCAATCACACACACACACACACACACACACACACACACACACACACACACACACACACATATACACATACACACGCACACACACTGAGTCAGGTTGCACAAACGCATGCTCTGGACCAGTTTAACTCTTATGCTCCTGATAGAATGGAACAAGGAACATTTAAGTAAATTAATGGTCACTTGTCCACTAGGGTTAGTAACACTAGTAAATAAGGGACCAGTTCACATTAATTTAGGGTAGATCAATCAATGAAATAAACAGTGATCGGCATTGATTTTTTAATATTGGTTACCAATAAAATGAGTTTAATTTATCCATCAAAAGCAGCAACTTGCAAAACTGAACACTTAGCATTTAAACATTTTCTTGGGAGGACCATACTCCCTGTTTAAGGGAAAAAACCCAGATCTGCCTGGTAAACTCATGGAAATGGCCCTGCTGTCAGCTAGACCCAAGTGCAGTCCTGAGTAGTGGTAGGCGAAGTCCCCAAACTTCGCTACATGGAGTATTTAGCAAATAACACGGAATTCCCCCATAACTTCGCCTTTGGTTTTGGATGTAAAGTTCCATTGGTTATAATGGAAGTTGTGTTAACTTCACTTTAATATCACTTTACCCTAATTTTAAAGCGAAGATCCCTTGAATTGAATGGACTTTGCAATATCTTTGCCTTGTTAATGGTCTTTAAGGTGAATTTTGCAGTGATTCATGGGACGGCAGGTCACATGGGTCTATATTGCCTTGCACAGCCCCAGTTCATTGTAGTGCGTTTAGTGGAAAGATGGAGACAGTTTGCTCAGAGCTCTGAGATTCAAACCCTCTAAAAACCTTTAAAAGTACCTTTTTGCCACAACATTTGTGTCCAAATTTAGTACATCGATTGTAGGTAATCCTTGTGCATTTATATCATCGAGTGTTTATTGATTTTGTGTGCGTATTGAATGTTAATTTAGTACATTCAGTGTCTGTACTGACAGACACTGTAGAAGTGTGATTCGGGGAGGTGTATCTGTGGTGAAGGGAGATTCACAGTGAGAAAGCAGTCTTTCTAACTGTTGTTGGTTAGCTACTAGCTAGTGTGTTAGTATTTGTGTGTTGATGTACTACACACAGTAATACTTGTAGTAATTTTTTATAATTTTTTACTGTTTGCTGTGGTGCAGTGCACTTTTTTCAGTCTGTTTAAAATATTTGGTTATAGTGTAGTGAATTGTTAAATTTTCTGCATATTACCTGTAGTGTGTGTGTGTGTGTGTGCATTCTGTCAAGTCAGACACATTTTATTGTGCCACACTGTAATCACAGCACTCTGAGTCTCTTATCCATCTGTGGTACTTTTTTACTGCTTTGTTCTAACTGTTTGGTGGACTGGTACTGCAGCTGTCCCTTCCCCCCACAAAAGGTATTATTTTTCCATTTTGGATTTCTGTGACCATTGGTTAAGGTGTTGTACTTGTGTGGCTGCATCTGTTGAGCATGCACTCTCCATCTGTCTGTGCGTCTGCATCTATTTAGGGCCCAATCTTCATCTGAAGCCACAGTTGTTGTTTTGGCTTCCACCCACCCCAAAGTTCAGAAATCTAAATTTGTTGTTACTTTTGTGTGTAATCCAAAAAAATGCCTACAAAGAGATGTGCATGCAAAGATGTTTCTGTCCATGTCACTGCTGTCAGTGGCAAGAGTGGCCATAGGCATGGGCGTGGGTGTGGTACTCAGCCTAAGGTCACAGTTGATGGCAGTAAAGGGATTTCACCAAATGTTTTCACAGCTCAATCAGTTGCTTTAATGATGGTTGGAGATACTGTTGTTTCTGTCTTCACTGGTAGTGGTAATGAAGTTGCTGATGGCATGATTTTGGCTCAAGTTCAACCTATGACAAGGTGACAGGTTGCCAAAGTATTGTCGAGTCTAAAGATGCAAGTCAGACTCTAGTTGATATCACACCCCATCCCCACAGTAGTTGAACATGATTCTAACCCTGACGATGACTCACAATCACAATCTCATGTTTCCGTGCTGTTGAGGTTATTCCTGGGCCATCCAATGATTCAAATGTTGACTAGAAAATAGTGGATGATGATAATGAGACTGTGGTTGGAACATGTACTCCACAGGACAGCATTAAAGCTGAAATAGTTGGATGCAGATGATGATGGTTATAATGATTTCAATGACCACAATTAGGAACGGAGAAAAGAAAGTAAACAGTCTGTTAGTAAATCAGCTCCTCCTCATAGTTGTGATGTAGCTGTGTCTGTTGATGAAGATGACCCAGTAATAGTCATAGATTGTTATGGTCAGGTAAAGTCCAAGTCTGCCCAACAACAGGAATCATGCAGTACAACATTTCAGTGTCTAAAAAACTGGAGTCGAATATGCAGCATCAGGGACATGTGAAAGTAGGTCTTCAAAATCCCTCATTTGGGATTTTTTTTGTACAAGATGCAAGTGATGAAACAGTGGCAATCTGCCAGCTTTGCCAAGTGCATGTGAGATGTGAGTAGCCATCTGAGCACTGAGGGCCAGCATACACATCTGAAGAGCAGGCACATGGCACTGTGGACTCGGCACCAGAAGGGACCTAATGCCATAGTGGAGCTTTCATTCTCATCCACCTTTCTGAACATGGTATTCCCTTCCTTGACTTGAAGTAGCCATGCCTGTAATAGTGGTGAAATAACACCTTAGGATTACTACAGGCATGAGGAGGAGGATGATTTTGAATTGTCAAGTAGTGGCCAGAGAAGCAGTGATGGTGGTCTACACAATATGTATAGTCCAACATCAACTCCTGTGCTTAAAATGGGGAAAATAATACCATTTGTTGACTTGACCCTTGTGCACCCCTCATCATTACACAGCAAAAGCACCCTTCTCATGGCAGTTTGCAAAGCAGAGCCATTTGGCACACCATGTGCAAAACGGGTAACAACACAGACAACATTGCACAGTCTTTTTGCCCAGAACACGAGATACCCACCAAATCATGCAGTGTCACATGAACTGCATGCTGCTGTAGTGGAAATGCTGGCAATTGACCTTTTGCCCTTTTCCTTTGTGGAAAATTCCAGATTCCAGAGTTTTGGGGCATGCCCTTGTCCCAAATGGAAAGTCTCATCCAGGACCTACTTTTCCACCCGTGTTGTCCCTGAGTTGTACCAGACTGTGACAGAGTCTGTAAGATATGCCCTTCAACATTCCTCCTTACCATACATTCACTTAAGTATGGATATGTGAACAAGTGGCAAAATGGTGGGTAGTTCATATTTGTGTATTACTGCTCATTGGGCGCAGGTACCAGGGATTGTCTGTGCTGGTGGGATTGAAAGCAGTGTAATAAGGCAGAATGTCATGGTAGCAACCTTCAGGGAATTAGACAGCATGTAAGGCTTGCAATGCGCAGTGTTGCAGGGTCCCACACAGGTGAAAACATGCTAGACTTGTTACTGACAAACTGATGAGTGGCTGAACCCCCCTCCCTCAAAGCTGGCTTTATAGCTAGTGACAATGGATCAAACATCATTAAAGGTATCAGCAATGGTGACTTGGGAGGGTTCCCTGCATGGCCCACTGTTTAAATCTTGGGGTACAGGGGTTTCTGCAGCACCCTGACATCAAGCAAATGCTGACAGTTGCACGCCACATCTGTGCTCACTTTGCATGCTCTGGAACGGCCAGTGACCTACTTAGGCAGCTACAGATTTAAAACAGCCTCCCTCAGCACCACCTAAATCTGGAAGTTGTCACACGCTGGAACTCAACACTTTACATGCCAGTGTGGTTGTATGAACAGTACAAAGCCATCTCTGAATACCTATTAATGCACACTAGCCATGACAATTCAGGGGCCTCAATGTCTATGATAACTGAACAGTGGCACCTCATGGACTCAGTGATATCAATTTTTAAGGCCGTTTGAACATGCAAAACAGGTAGTGAGTGATGACACTGCATCCATTAGTCAAGCCATTCCTCTGCTGCGGATGCTGAGGCAAACTGTGTTGAATCTGCAGTCTAGCCTTGATGTGTCCGGAGATCTGTCAAGCAGTGCATTACTTAAACACATGCTTACAGTATTCAACTACAATTGCCACAGCTCCACTATTCAGCAAAGTGCAGGATTTGGAATAGCAACAATGCTGGACCCATGGTACAAATGTGGCATTGCATCCTTACTGGAGGGAGGGTCTGATCAGGTTCAAAGCCTTACTGGACAGCTGGTGCAGTTGATTCATGGGGTACAGAAGTCACGTGCAAAATTTGGCAAACTGCATGAAAACAAGACTGAAGGTCACTGTGGAGTAATCACATCCAGTAAGGTGACTGCAGGGCAAGGAGAGGTATCAGCAAAACAGGCTGCCATTAACCCACTTTGGGATGCCTTGTCTCAAGTAGGAATCTGTGGCCTCGATGAAGCCTGTGAACAGGTGGATGACTCATCATCAGGACTGCGCACAGCACAGAGAAAGGTTGATGCATGTTTGGCAGAAAACATGCATCTGTCAGTACTTGATCCTTTGCTGTACTGGAGCAGTAAGGTCAATGAATGGCCAGAGCTGATTTCAGTAGCACTGAGGTACCTGACTCGCCCACCATCCAGTGTAAGTGTGGAAAGGGTATTCAGTTCTGTGGGGCCAATAGTGCTTGACCATCGTACTAACCTCTTACCCACAAATGTCAGCATGCTGACATTCATAAAAATGAATCATGGTCACATACTAAGTATGTGCCCCATCATGATGATGGTTGTGCTGATGATGTGGGCAAAGCAGACCATCCTGATGGCAGCATCAAACAGTCTATAATTGAGGTTGATGATTCAGTCATGGAAAAAGAATACCCGAGTGTGCACAATTCTGACCTTGATGACTGTGAGGGCAGCTTCCTCTTTGATCAGGAGGATGAGGATGAGCATAATGATGATGATGATTCTGGTAGTGTGTAATTGGTTTAAAGGCTGTCACATTTCTGTAATGTTAACTATTTTCTTTTATTAAAGAAAAACAATGTCCTTGACTCTCATTCCATATGACAGATATGCACAAATAATGACCCATCATTCTATTTTACCTTCCCATTGTTAGATTTTCAGATTACACTTAACAGAATGTGTGCTGCTGTCATTAGCAAACACAGCTGTCCAGTTTCTGTAGTGACTTAAATCCTGCTGACTAAATGACAGATATCCCCCTCCTCCTGAGTACTGAAAAACTGTAACACACCATATCCAGCCACCCATCTTGATGAGAGTGAGAGACAGAGAATGTGTACCTGTAGCTATGCCCAGTGAATGATCACGCAGCCAGCCACAACCACCCATCTGGATAATAGTGAGAGACAGAGAATGTGTACCTGTAGCTATGCCCAGTGAATGATCACGCAGCCAGCCACAACCACCCATCTGGATAATAGTGAGAGACAGAGAATGTGTACCTGTGCAAATGCCCAATGAATGAACCTGCAGCCAGTCGCAGCCACCCATCTGGATGAGTGAGAGATAGATAATGTGTACCTCTGCCCATGCCCAATGAACAATCCTGCAGCCAGCCACAACCACATGTCTTGATGACAGTGAGAGACACAGAATGTGTATCTGTGCCCATGCCCAATGAATGGTCCCACAGCCAGCAACAGCCACCAGTCTGGATAAGAGTGAGTGACAGAGAATGTGTACCCATGATGAATGGTCCCACAGCCAGCTACAGCCACCAGTCTGGATAAGAGTGAGTGACAGAGAATGTGTACCCATGCCCAATGAATGGTCCCACAGCCAGCTACAGCCACCAGTCTGGATAAGAGTGAGTGACAGAGAATGTGTACCCATGCCCAATGAATGGTCCCACAGCCAGCTACAGCCACCAGTCTGGATAAGAGTGAGTGACAGAGAATGTGTACCCATGCCCAATGAATGATCCTGCAGCCAGCCACAGCCACCCATCTGGATGAGTGAGAGATAGAGAATGTGTACCTCTGCCCATGCCCAATGAACAATCCTGCAGCCAGCCACAGCCACATGTCTTGATGACAGTGAGAGACACAGAATGTGTATCTGTGCCCATGCCCAATGAATGATCCCTCTGCCAGCTACAGCCACCAGTCTGGATAAGAGTGAGTGACAGAGAATGTGTACCCATGCCCAATGAATGGTCCCACAGCCAGCCACAGCCACCTGTCTGGATGAGAGTGAGAGACAGAGAATGTGTACCTGTTCCCATGCCCAATGAATGATCCTGCAGCCAGCCACAGCCACCCGTCTTGATAAGAGTGAGAGGCAGGGAATGTGTACCTGTGCTTTTGCCCCGAAGGAACCCGCAGCCAGCCACAGCCACCATTCTTCGTATTATCATTATTTTACAACGAGTATGTAATAATTTGTTATACTATGGGTTTTCCTTGAATGGTGTGAATGCTTCCTTAACCATTTTATTGATGTCTGTCACCAAATATCAGCAAGTGATTCTTGCTTTTTTCATAGGTTTCACATACAAACAGTGTAAGAAGACAGAAGTCAGAGTACTGTAGTACAACAGCCATCTATAGGATATCATTTTCAGGTATCAATAGTATTTTATCTGTTCTTTTTTGTCTTTCATTTTTTCAAGCTGGTGTAAAGCATAAAATGGAGGTGACATACAGGCCAGATAATATATTTTCATGCATATCTTTCACTGGCTTACTTTAGCATGCCATGATTGTACTAAGTTTTATCCTGGTTATGACAACATGCTATGTAATGTAATTTAAGTTCATAGAGTGTGCCAGTGCATGTCACACATACTAAACATGTTAGTTGGTGTTGTATTGGCTTACTAATAGCTTGATATTTTAGGCTGGATATAACAGACAGGAACAGCCACACTTGTAACAGAATGTTTTAGTGCAATGAAGTCTGAATAACTTCTTTGTTTTTATATTTATTTATTGTAGTCATTGAATTACAACCCTTTGAGTCAGG